>CM035137.1:69705546-72205546 GCA_020205605.1 Panax ginseng
TACTGTGGGGGAAAAAACCATACCAAAGATTGTTGTTTCAAGCTTCATGGACGTCCTAAAGGGCGAGGGGGTTGGTTTGGTAGTGATCGTGGATGTGGATTTTAGGCCTATGTGACTACTACAACACCTCCTGTTGATACATCCAGTGCTTCAGACACTAATACTGCACTCGCTCCTGAGGATATCTCAGCTTTTTGAAAATTCTATTCCAAATCTACTTCCCATTATGCCCAGTCAGGTATATAGTCTTGTGCTTTTAATGTTTCATCAACTTGTCCTAGTTGAATCATTGACACAGGTACCTCCGAGCATATGACTGGGTCCTTCACCCTCTTTACTTCAAATACGCCTTGTTTTGGAAAAGACATGGTTCGATTAGTTGATGATTCCTTTTCTTCTATCTCTGGGAGTGGTTCTGTAGTTTGTACTCCTTCATTGACATTATCATATGTTCTTCATATTCCTTCATTTACTGCAAATTTATTATGTATCCAACATCTTTCTGAATCCTTACACTGCTCAGTAACTTTTTTCCGAACTCATTATGTTTTTCAGGACTTGGTGACGTGGCAAAAGATTGACAGTGGTAGTGCAGTCGGTGGTCTTTATTATTTAGATGTTCCCTCGTCTAACATGTTCTCTCCTCAGGGTCTTCACTCTACTTCTGACACCAGCCTGACTTCTCTCCATCAATGGCATCGACGTTTGGGACATCACTCTTTTTCTATATTAGAGTCTTTATTTCCATCTTTAGTTAAACAATGTAATAAAACTCAATTTTTGTGTGAACCATGTGATTTGGGGAAACACAAACGTTCTATTTATTCTGCTATTAACACTCGACATTTTGAATCATTTGTTATTATACATACTGATGTGTGGGGACCCTCTTGGGTTGTTTCCCGTTTTGGTTATAGATGGTTTGTTAGCTTTATTGATTGTCATACTCGTGTCACTTGGATTTATCTTTTTCGTTCCAAAAATGAGGTGTTTGATTGCTGGAATTTCATAAAATGATTCAAACCTAGTTTGAAGCTAAAGTCAAAATTCTCCATAGTGATAATGGTCGTGAATACAGTAATAATAATGCTTTCCATCTTATCTTTTTTAGCATGACATAATTCTTCAAACCTCGTGTCAAAACTCCAGAACAAAATGGAGTAGCGGAAAGGAAAAATAGACACTTACTATAAGCAGCCCGCACTCGTATGTTCACCATGAACACCCCTAAATTTCTATGGGGAGATACAATTATGATTGCTGCATTTCTCATAAACCACCTTCTTGAATTTTTGGGAACAAAAGTTTCATCTCTATTCTCCAACACACGACCAGTCCTTCTCCTTCGCCTCGAGTTTTTGCTTGTGTGTTATGTTCATGATAAATCTCCCACTTGGGGAAAATTAGATCCCAAGGCTCTTAGGTGTGTTTTCATTGGTTATTCTCCAACCCATAAAGGTTATAAATGTTATCATCCTCCTTCTCACAAAGTATTTGTCACTCGGGATGTAATTTTTTGGGAATTGGAACTTTTTTATTCTTTTTCACCTTCTCCTCAGGGGGAGGATGTTATTGATGAAGAGAAGCTTCCTCCTGAGGCTGGTATTACAAGTTCTACTATACCATCTTCTCATGTTCCTGTTGTTTCTGATAATTCTACACGGGAGTTACAGTTACAAGAGTCATCTACTAGATAGAATGAGCCTGAACCTGAGTTGAGGACTTATGTTTGAAGAGACAAGAATAAGGTCACCGTTTCTGCACCACTATACCAACATTGCTTTGTACCTAGTCTTGATAATGCTAATGGTGAGAATCTTAATTCTACTTGTTCTTCTGATGATACTGACATTCCTATTACTCTTAGAAAAGGGGTTAGATCTTGTACTTAACATCTTATCTTTAATTTCTTAACCTATAATAAATTATCTCCATCCTACAATTCATTTGTTTCTTCCTTGTCTTCAATATCTGTTCCTCAAGGGTGGAGAGAAGTAATTAGTGATGAGAATTAGAAACATGTTATAATTGAGGAGATGGATACCTTGAAAAAGAATGATACATGAGAACTAGTTACTCTTCCTTACGGGAAAAAACTAGTTGGTTGCAAATGGGTATATACAGTCAAACAGAAGTCAGATGAGACAGTTGAGAGACTTAAAGCCAGACTAGTTGCAAAAGGGTATACTTAAAGCCTTGTAATTGATTAGCATGAGACATTTGCTCCTGTGGCGAAGATGAACCTTGTTCGTACTATAATCTCATGTGCAGCGAACTTCGGCTGGGATATTCAACAATTGGATGTGAAAAATGCATTCCTTCATGACTTGGAGGAGAAAGTATATATGGAAATACCCTCAGGTTTTGCTTCATCTGCCACCAAGGGTAAGGTTTGTAAATTGCGAAGAGCTTTATATGGTTTTAAGCAATCTCCTACAGCCTGGTTTGGTAGATTCCACAAAGCAATGATAAAATTTGAGTACAAGCAGAGTCTAGAAGATCATACTCTATTTGTCAAACAAATAAAAGGTAAGACTATCATTCTTATTCTTTATGTTGATGACATTGTGGTGACGGGGATAATAGAGAAGAGATAGTTAATCTCATAACAAATTTGGCCAAAGAGTTTGAGATCAAAGATTTTGGTTCTTTGAAATATTTCCTTGGTATTGAAGTTGCAAGATCTCTTAGTGAGATTTTTTTATCTCAAAGGAAGTATGTTCTTGATCTTTTAACAGAAACTGACATGTTGATATGTAAGCCTGTTAATTCTCCTATTGAAGTTAATCATCATCTAGTAGGTGGCACAAGACCTACGGTTGATAGAGAAAGATATCAACGTTTTGTGGGACAATTGATATATCTTTGTCATACTAGACCTGATATATCCTATGCTATGGGAATAGTGAGTCAGTATATGCATGATCCCCTTCATTGTCACATGAAAACTGTTTACAGAATTCTGAGGTATCTCAAGTCTGTTCTTGAAAAAGGTTTATTGTTCGCACCACATGGTTATATGAGCAATGTTCGAAAAAGCTAAAAGCGGTACGACGCGTTTTTCTTCGGACGAGGCGAGGCGTAAGCTTTGAGGCAAAAGCCTCGATTTGAAGACCTAAAAGTCCCTAAAAAATTATAAAAAAATGTTAATAAAATCATAAAATAATCCATATCATTATAATCAAGGTCATAAAAGACATAAATAACCAACGTCACGTTAATGTATCATTACAAACGTCAAAACAACATAATATCATCAACTACTTATATAGTGATCATCCATCACTATATAAGTAGTGTATCATTCGTATCCAGCGGCCTTAAAAATGGATCAAATCCAAGATCATCACCACCATCATCTCCATCATCATCCCTATCATCGCTAGGAGGATCCTCCATGGAATCATCATCGTATCTAATAGCTCTGTCATCCTCCTCATTGTCAGTGCTAAGATCCTCAAACTCCGGTTCTTCATCTACCAATTGCAATCCCTTCCTTTTATCTTTAAATAAACAAGTGAATATATATTTATTCCAAATGAGTATATTTTTTTAAAGAACACTTTAAAGACAACTTAAGTAATGACACTAACCTTTTTTTTTGTTTTTAACTGCAAAGTCTTTCTCTTTTGACTTCCTTGTTTATTACTTGTTCCTTAAATCCCTTTCCCTCCAAGTGTAATCTCCCTCACATTAGTCTCTTCTCCTCTAACTGTCTTTTCATTCCCATAAGTCTTTATCATTTTCCCCCGCAACCCACTCATTATCAGATGGCACACTATCAACAACCAATGGATCCTCTCCTTCCGTTGGTGTCTTTTTCTTGATGTGTCGATCTTTTAATTTTTTATTGTACATAATGTAAGCCAATGAGTTAAGCTTGGATGCGGACAGTCGATTTCTTCTCTTTGTATGTATCTATATTACAAGTAATTGAGCATTAGTGAGATCTCATAAAATCTTAATAAATAGATTGGAGAATATAAATGATTTATAGTTAAGAATGAAAGTACTCCAATTACGCTCACACGCTGAAGATGAGCAAGTTAAACTTAAAATCTTCACTGCAAAGTTTCTTAATTCCGGAACTTCATCTCCAAATGTACCAATCAGCTGGATCAATATTAAAACATATATCAATCTTACCAGTACAACGGTACTTGCCAAGAGCACGTTTAATCAAAATAAAAGCATAACCATACATTAATCAACGGTACTTGCATGGAGCACATTTCTTGCATGTGTTTTTGGTATTTGTGTAGCCAAATAACCTTTGTCTCAATCGGAATGCATCTAATTGCAAATCAGCTCTCTTTCCTCGGAGTTGGGAATAAGCTTGTCCATACAAGCGTACAATCCCACCTTAACTTCCACATTGAAACACAAATTGTCATCATATTGAAAATAATGATTCAAAAAATATGCAACAGCGTGCAATTGCCGATGCAACTGATTGTCCCAGTTAGCATCTATTATGCTCCATATCTCTTTATAGACCCCCTTATTATCCAAAATTTTTGCAATCTCTTTTTTTGCATTGTCCATGGCACCATATAAAAATCTCATTCTCGGCACCTTCTCTGAATCTGCCATCCTCAATACACTTACTAGAGGTTTTGTGGTCTTAATTGCATATCCCACACTACCCCAAAAATTCCTATAACTCAAAATGATATTTCTCGCCTCTCTACCTTCAAGTTTTTTTGCCCAACTACAATTTGCCCACTCCTTAAATATAAACATAGCCTCCAAAGGTTATCTCCAACTATGCATACTCTGAAAGTTAAATAAGTAGTGGCAAATGGCCGAACAAGGTCTTTATTAATGTTGACCCTCATCAATGCCAAGACCCATCCATGATTATATATGAAGTTGCTTACCTACAAATTACAATTACATAATGGCATTCATCAAAAATAATAATAATTCAAGTATTCATTAAATAAAAAAAATTATAACCAAATAATAATTACCTTCTTTGCCTTTGTCAAAGCATTTTTATGTTGAGGCAACTCTCCAAGCTTCTCAAGCATCAAATCGATGCAATGTGAGGCACAGAGTGTTCACCACATACATGGCCTCTTCTCCATTAACATTCTCCCTGCCGCCTTATAATTAGATGCATTGTCAGTGACTACTTGAATGACAAGGTCTTCTCTCACTTCTTCAACAACCTCATCATGTAGTTTAAACATCAAATTAGCATCTTTAACTGCATCAGATGCATCAACAAATTTCAAAAATATAGTCTCATGGGGTTGTTTACAAGAAAGTTTATTAGTTGTCTTCCCCTAATATCTTTCCAACCATCTGATAAGATTGACACCCTCGTATGTGCCCAAGTCTTCTTTACCTCCTCAACAAAGTCCTTTGTAGTCTTCTCTTCCTCTTTCAATACCCAATTGCTAATCTCGTATGGAGGGGGGGTTCAAACTACGACCATAGTTCCCAATTGACCGACACATTTATAAATGAAGGACTATCTGCAACATTAAAGGGAATCCCGTTTTCAAAGAAGAATCTACCAATATCAAGACAGACTGCATTACAAGCCTCCTTTGAAAATACGCTACGCTTTGTAGTAGCATCATCATCAACAACATCAACATCTACAACAAATCTGTCCATGGGTTCCCGAACTCCCCTCGTGGAGGCACTACCCACACTTGAACTTCCCAAGGATGGATGACCGCTATAATAAGACACACTTTGTATTTTTTTAGCTTCATTTCTTTGTCTTTCCTCCTTTGAGTCGATATTTTTCTTCATATATGAAGCAAACTCTTCCTTCACTTCACTTGGTACTTTTTTGCAATCCTCTCAACGTTACTATGATTACCCACAAGATGATTTTTCAGCCTTGTAATCCCTCCTTTATAAATTTTCTTACAAAAATTGCATTCCACATATAAATGAGATTTATCAACTCCAGGAGCTTCGATGCCATATTTCCAAGCTGGATCTTTCTTGCCCATAATAACAATTCACTATAATAAAACAAAAATTGCCTAAGATTTAAACATATGATTGTTAATTCAGTATTCACAGTAATGTTATTACTTATTACTGTATATATATACATTAATACATATGATTGTTATATATATATAATTAAATATAATTAATAATTATAATAAAAAATGATGCTGCAAATCATTAATAAGGACTAAGGAGACGGAATAAAAAAAAAGAACAAGAGAAGTCGAAGTCGAAGAAGAAGCAGAAGAAGAACTGAAGAGAGAAAGAAAGAGAAAACCTGTTGATCGGCTGGCGGGTGGTCGAAGTCGAAGTCACACGACCTGGTCGCAGCTAGCAAGAAGAAAGAACCTGTCGCAACTGTCGATGGGCTTGAAGTGAAGCAACGAACAGATTTAAGTTTTTTTAAAGGGAACTCAAGGCGCAGGCCTTGACACGTCTAGAGGCGCTGCGCACTGAGGCGTAAGCTTGCGCCTCGAGGTGTAGCCAAATAAGGCGCAAGGCTCCTGAATTTGTCTTTGACGCGTTAACCTCGCCCCAACAACCTCTCGCCTCACTACGAGGCGCGCCTCAAGGCGTACACCTCAAACACAATTTCGAACATTGCATATGAGCGTTGAAGCTTTTTTCGACTCAGATTGGGCTGACTCTATAGAGGATCGCCGTTCTACATCAGGTTACTGTTCATTTGTTGGAGGTAATCTTGTTACTTGGCGTAGTAAGAAACAGTTCGTGGTAGCAAGATCTAGTGTTGAGGCTGAATATCAAGCTATCACCTTGGGTATATGTGAACTAATGTGGCTTCGAACCTTACTAGAAGATTTGGGTATTACTACTAAAAGGCCTATGCAGTTATTTTGTGATAATAAGGAATCCATTAGTATTGCAAACGACCAAGTACAACACGATAAAACGAAATTGACATTCACTTCATCAAAGAAAAATTAACTAGTGGTCTTATTTGCTTAAATTTTGTCAAAACAGAATATCAGCTTATTGATATTTTGACTAAGGGTCTTAGTAGTAAGATGTTTCATCCACTATGTTTCTAGTTGGGTATGCGAGACATCTATACACCAACTTGAAGGGGAGTGTTAGAAGATATGACAGAGATTGTTAGAAGATATGACAGATATATATCATAATTGTAGCTTCCATAATCAGGGTGTAGGAATTACCATAACTGTAATTAGGATACTTGTGACTATGTAATAGAAAGAAATATCTTTTAATGAAATAAACTGTTCTCAGTTTCTACATTTACAATTAAAAAATTTTGTGCATAAATCATAATTAAATGACCATGAGATCAACTGCATCCTTATGATGTCTGTAGGCGAGGAGATCACACTTTTAGTCTAAGGTTAGGGTTTAACTAAGGAGGTGAGAAATCAATTGAGGAAATGAGTTTGATTAAGTATCTGGATTCTGGAGAGGGGAGAAAGACAAGAGGAAACAGTAAGTGAGTAGTGGGAAGAACTCACGAGCCTAGAGGGATTTCAGTTTTCCTAAAAGTCCTCTCTCAAGTTTTGAAAGGGGATATTTATAGGTGTTGGGGATTCCCCAATGAAACTGGTCACGTGACCCTCAAGTCATGTGTTGATCGTGTGCCTACTCAAGTCACGTGTCTAGCGGCACCCCTTTTCGAGTACTGGCATAGTGTAACTTGGTCGAGAGTTGTCGATGTAGTGCCTCTTGACAGTCCTATCCTTTCAGCCACTAGTCCAAAACCCTTAATCAAACCCCATCAGAGGCCTCCCTAAGCCTTCTGCCTAGGAGCTTAAGGAGGCAATGGAGTATTTTAGAGTACTCTACTTAAGTATATCAGGGTCACCTCGCGCAGATATCTTCAGTTGATCATTTCAAGCATCGCGGTGGACTTGAGCATGGTACCTCGTGTAGGGCTGTCTCGAGCCCTTGCTACTCACCTTGAGTCTCGAGCAGACTAGGGCAGGTCCTGCCTGCTGGTGGATCTGGCCCTTCTTGAGTTTCTGTCTTGAGACACGTGTCTTTCTTTGAAGGAGACGTGTGTCCCATCTGGAGGAGCTGGTTTGGCTTCTTGAGACACGTGTCACTCCTTGAGGTATCACATGTCTGTCATGAGAGGGAAATGATCTATCTATCCCTGTTCGGCCACATGGCAAATACCCGGTCAGTCCATTTTGTCAGCATGCGCCATGTCATCAAGTCGGACATTATGTCATTACCAGTTTTGTTGATGAATGGTCAATATCAGTTGCTAAGATAGCTAACATTATGCAAGGGACCATCTCATATCTTTAATAACAAATAATGTTGAGAAGAATTTGAGCATTGAGATGGTAAATATGTTTACATTGTCTCTCAGGATGGTTAATGTTTCTTGTTAAACTTTATTGATGTTTTTCTCAGTACTTTTGTGAGCTCCCTCTCTCCCCCCAAGGGTTGTTTTTTTATCCTCTCTTACAACTTGGATATGTATGTACTACAAACTCCATTTTACTTTCGATAATAGTACTTGGTACTTTCCGTCAACTTATTGGGAGTAAAATGCAGTTTGCACCAATTTGGTAGAATTTAAAAACTTTCAGAATAATAAACTTAAGTACTTCATAATGGCGGGAACTAATGTTTCACTGCAAATGGAGGCACTTAAGGAGACAGACAGGTTTCTACTCCCTATTGTTTATTGTCTTGCAAACACTTTAGTGAGTTTAATCATCATGATAGATATTCACTACTTGCTACAAATGTTTAATTCATTACCATGATTTCTTTATGTTTAGTGTTTCAGACTAAAAAGAATTCATACATTATGGAACCAATAGGGCTCAATGGGCAGTTTGGATGGGTAAGTCTTGAGATTGAGCCCATGGTCCCTCGTAATGATTTATCTAGACTAGAAAATGATCCCAAAAAATCCTAGAAATAATTCTGGAACTTGGCAGGAAATTACGAGTTGCAGTGCATAATAACTTGGGTTGAAGTCTTAACTATAAGAACTTATATAAAAATACCTTAGTGTACCGTGTTTTAGTTATGTAACGTATCACATATCCATATTCATACTGCACGTTCTAGATAACACTGGTCTTAACGTGCCTTTCCTTTTTGCACTTTTTATTTGATCGTATGCTAGTAATTTCACTTGCTGGAGAAATATTTCTTGTACTTGACTCCCATATTTATTTGACAGGCGGAATCATATATAGGAATTTTATTTATTTCCTTATCGACGAATTACCATGCGCTTGCTGATGAAATAACTAGCTGTTGGTAAACATGGCAGAACTCCGGTCTATATTCGCCTCAAGTTTTGAGGCATCTCTTTGTTTGCTATTGCATATAGATGGAATGAAGGTTACAAATAGGAAGATTAAAATTACAATGGCATTTGGAAATAAAGATGGCTAATTTTATAGCTAGATTATTGTCACAAGTGAGAAACTGTATTCAAGTGTTCTAAATAAAGTTTTTCTGTTCAAGTTTTTTCCATTTCTTTTGTGAACATGTAGGCGCTGCATCTTTGTGGGAATGATGACTAACAAGTCTTTACAACAGCCGATCCTTTGTTATTTTACTTCGTAATTTGGTGCATTGTTAGAATACAAGTAGTGTGAACTACTTGTAAATTCTTATGCCAAGTTTGATTGTACTTTGAAGGAATGGAACGAGGGAATAAAATGATTTGTTTAGCATTTCAATTGCATGTTTGGTTGAATGATAGATGAGACATCCATTCCATTAGAATGGATTTCATTCCACCATCTCCAACAAGGAATGAAAACTAAAGAAATTTATGTTTGGTTGATGGGAATGGAATGGAATGGGTTGGGAATAAAATGATCATTCTTTATGAAATGACTTAAAAAATATGTTTGGTTAGTCAATTAGAATGATCATTCTATTTTTTAGTTTTTTCCTTTTAAATTTTTAAGTTATTTTTTCGTTTTTTTAGGTGGGTTTATTTTATTCCTAGGTCAACTTTTTTTCCTTCTTTTTGCTATCTATCATCATATCTTTTATTTTCCTCTTTTTTTATGATTATGTTATGTTTATTTTGAACTATTTTTTTTTTGAATTGTTTCCAGATTAATATATTTTTGACTTATTTAATTTCTAATATTGTTTATTAATATTAAACGCAAAAATTAAATAAACAAAAAATACATCATTATTAACCATTTTAATGCATAAAATTGGCGCTTTATTAATGGGTGGAGTAATATATATATATATATATATATATATATATAGAGAGAGAGAGAGAGAGAGAGAGAGAGAGATCAAGATCAAGGTCCTACTTTCTGACTGACTAAAATTCGGACCTTATTTTTTTTGTTTTTTTTAAAACAACTAAAAAAAAGTTTAATAATTTATTGAACTGGAATTTTTACATAATATAATGTTTTGGGTGTGATTTGGATACATATAACAAAATATGTCTGTACAGTTTATACACTGTTTTGTTATATGTATCCAAATCACGCCCAAAACAATGTATTATAGAAAAATTTCAGTTCCATAAAATATTAAAAAAAAATTTAGTTGTTTTAAAAAAAAAAAAAAAAATGGTCCGTATTTTAAGAACGTCCGGGATCCCGTATAGGATCCGGACTCTCTCTCTCTCTCTCTCTCTATATATATATATAGTCCTTTTCAGTGCATACCTCTTTTTTATATATTACATTCACACCACTTTTAGCGACCGGATCGGACTGACGGTTATAGAATAGTTAAACGGTTTATATGTTATGTCGATGCTTTTATGCGTCGCTAAAAGTTGAGATAGCGATTCTACGATATGCAATGAATTAACAGTAAGCTAAGGTAGTAATAAGCAAGGTATGTTATATATATATATATATATATATATATATATATATATTTTATTTATTTCATAATAATAGACGTTTTAATTTCATACACAAATTAAAATTTTTATTTAATAATTAAAATTTATGTAAAGTTTTATCACTATCTTTAATGAAAAGTTGAAAATTACTAATAAATGAGTGAATTTTTTGGACAATGAGAGAAGTTAGGAATAATATAAAAAATTAAATAATTTATTATTTTAAAAATTATAAATGACAAATAAATTAAAATAATTTTTTTATTAAAAAAAAAAGTCTATTGTTACTATATGTAGAGAGTATATAATGTACACAAATATATATAACTAGATATGTTAATAATATCTGTAAATTTGATAGTTAAAAAATCATTATGAAATTTACATCAAAAAGTTAATTTGTACGTAACATTACATTTCATTGAAAGTTTTAACAAAAAAGAAAAAGTGTATTAGATCAAATATTAAAAATATAGTACATATTAATTTTTATATATTAGTTTTAACAAAAAGAAAATACTTTTGCATATATTAATTTCCTTATGAAAATATTAATTTTCTTTAAATATATAAAAGTATCATACACTAAATTAATACAAGTTATGTTATTTCAATCTACTTAATATTATTAGAAATAAATATGAGAAATGATATATGATGCGATAAAAATGTTATGATTGCTTATATATATTTATACTTATTTACATAATACTCTCTCCATTCTTAAAAAAAAAAAAAAGAAGTATAATTTTCACAAATTAAAAAAATAAAAGTAAAAAAAATAGAGAAAGAATTTCAAATTTATACTTAATGACCTCACAAGATTATTTTTCATTCATTTTATAAGTTTGCAGTATATAAAAAAATGAAAAAGATCATTTCACATTACATTCATAATGTAATTCATATAAACTAAACACCTGAAGTAGAATGATAATTTTATTCTTTGATCGGATCAAGGAATAAATACTTGTGCAATAAGTTTCTAGATCATCTTAAATGATTTTCTCACAATGGACGCCTCTTGATACACAATAATTTATTGGTGTATCTAAAAGGAAAAAGCATACCTTATTGGACATGGTGCGGTCCATAATAATTTTATCGACATTCCAGTATCCTTCTGGGGTAATGCCTTAGAAATGGCTGCATATCTACAAAAAAAAATTAAACTCAAAAATCCAGCCCCAAGAGTTCAAAAGAGTTATGGATAGGGAGGATTCCTAATCTTAAGTATGTTAAGATAAGGGGTTGTCCAGCTTATGTGAAAAGGTTTCAAAAGGATAAGTTTGGGACAAGATTTGACATGCGCAGATTTGTGGGATATCCTAAAGTAAGTTTAGGAAAAATGTTCTATAATCGTAGCTAGCAAAGTTGTTTGTTGTGAAACACGCTTCCTTATAAGATAAATGTGTTTATCATTGAAGGGCTAGTGGGAGGATAATACATCTTGAAGAGTTTAAGAACCACAAAGCACTATAAGTCAAAAAGAGAAATTTGTAGATAGACTTATTGTACTACAATCGAATCGTAAATCTAGAATAATACCGAAGATACCTGGGAGGTATATGGATTCAACATAAATGATGATAATGAGATACGCTGTAACGAATAAATTTTTCGAGTTGTGATTCTGGGGACAGAATCCTTTGAAGGAGGGAAGGATGTAACGATCGAGAAATTTGTAATATGATTTAAATATTTATTGAATTAAATAAATATTTTAAATATTTTATTTATTGAGGAAAATAAATAATTGATGAATTGTGGTGAATTAATTTAGTAATTAAATTGATTATTGATAATTAAATTGAGTGTTGATAATTATCTGAAGGATTAATTTAAGGAAATAATTAAATTAAATCAATTGCTTAGTATTTAAGAAAATAATTAAATTAAATGAATTATTTAATTTAATGAAAATAAATAAATTAAATAAAGTGATGTGTCTAATTTATTAATTATAAGGATAATGATAATAAGAATTTTATTATTATTATAAGTTATTTGAATTAGCTAAACTAAAGTTATATAAATTGACTAAATTAAAGGTGTGACAATGAAAAACCATATGATATAAATATTATTTAAATAATCTAGTTTGGGGAATTAGTGTGGAACCAAACATAGCCTTATGGCTTTTGGTTATTTTAACTGACGCGAGTCTTTTTATATTTTTATTTTGGCTAAGGAGTAAGAGCAGAGTTGAGAGAAAAGATAGAATTGCAGAGGAGATTGAGAGTGAGAGATTGGGAGATTGTTCTGAGATTTCAAGAGGAAGGAGAGGATTGCTAAACCTTGTTGACATCTTTTGCTAGCCAATTGTGACAACTCAGAAATCCGGATTGTCCAGAATTTAAGAGTTAAAGAATTAGTTATTAATAAAATGAATTTTTATTAATATTATTATGTGTTATGTGTTTATTAATCGTTTTATAACCTAGAATGATTATTAATCGGGAGGATTCTGGCTACGAGCTAGATTGAACGAGTAAGAATTTTCAAGACGAAAATAAAATTTTTCCGGGAACAAAATATTTCTGGGAAAAAAGACGAAATAAGCACTATTCACTCGACGAAACCCTAAGGGTTAGGGTTTGAATAACCTAAGCCATTCCGAGAGTTCGGTATGTCGAAATGACATTCCGTCGAAAGATTTGACGATAATATATCGTGAAATGTTAAGTAAGTCGATAAAAGTTTTTTTTCGAAAAACGTACAAAAATCGGATAAAATAAAAATGACGAAAAGTACTGTTATGTACTTTTCACTCGTTTAACTACGTTAGGGAAAAACGTGAAGGAAAATGCTTGTCATCAAAAAGTGTTTTTCAGTTTTTCAGAAATCCGAAGAATACGTAAAAGTTGGTAAAGGAAAGACGGAATATCCAAAGATATTTAGATTCCGAGAATCGTAGTTTTTAAAACTGTCGAACGAAACCCGAAAGACGGAACCACGAAACTTACAGGCTAAGTTTTGTGAATAGTAAGGAGTCTTGAAAATCTATAAATAGGAAGCTTAAGCTCATTTGTTTGGATTCTTGAAAATCCTACACTTTGAGAGAGAGAGAGAGAGAGAGAGAGAGAGAGAAAGAGAGTTCGGATGGGAGGAAGAAGAGAAAAGGAAGAGGAAAAGTTGTCTCGTGAGCAAACTTTGTCCGACGGAAGGAGATCAAAGGAGCAAGGTAATTCGAAACCTAGTCTCTTAGAAATTTTCTTTAAGTTTTATGTTCAAAAACATAACTTAATGAGAATAAGGAGTAAAATATATTGAGAATGAATTCATATGGTTGAAATAGTAAGAAAATGAAGAAATAAGAATTAGAAGTTTATTTAATAAATTTCTTAAGTAAGTATAAGATTCGTAAGGATTTTGAGCGATCCGAATGAATCTTATGAATGAGTAGGTTAAATAAGTAAGGAATGATGTTCTATAACATCAAATTCCAAGAAAAAGTGAAATCGTAATCCAAAATATCGATTAAAAATGAAGAACGAACGAAGAACACGAAGAACGCGCGAAGAACACGAAGAACGTTGTTGATGGACAAATTTAAAACCATCGTAGTATAATTGTTGTTGATGGACAAGTTTAAAACCATCACGTATAAGTTAGATGCTTATTGCTTGGTTAGGAACGGTAGAAACGTTCATGAAGAACGAATTAAAACGGTCTATAACGAAGTTATGGCGAAAATTTCGTAAAAGACGAGCGAGAATTAGAAAGTTAGTAAATAAACCCGAACATGTAGGGTTTCATAAGAAAGTAAGAGAACGTATAAAACGTGAGTCGTAGACTCAAGAACGAACGAGTTCTGAGTTCGGATGACCGAATTACGGACGAACGAACAAAGAACGTTAAAAACGTTAAAATGAATAAAGGGTGAAGATTAAGCCAATTGAATGGCATGTTAATGGATTTAGAATGAAGTTCTGTCCATGGATAATCAAAGTACGTAAGATAAGGAAGAAAATGGCTTTGGAACGATCTCGTTCCGAGTTATAACAAAGAAGTTATGAGATCGGAAAGTAAGCGTCTCAAAATGAAGTTAACACTTAGAAAAATTTTCGAGAAGAAGGGCTTGACGCCGCATGCGCCATACATGCCTTATAGGTGGCACCGCAATAGCCGCCATGAATCGGAGAGCCAGACATCGCTAACTCAAGGCTATATAGTGCGAGTCTTAGTGAAAGAGAGTGGCCATGCAATGACAGTGCGAGGAAAAGGCCGATGAATGAGCTTTTAAGTGCTCAATCTGGCGGGGGATGTGCAAGAAAGAAATTTGAACATGTAGTTCGCCTAATGTAACACTTAATCAAGTGTTTTAAACCTTTAATGAAGGTTGAACGAAAAGATTAATCTAGATTAAAAGAATGTAATTGCGCATTTCGGAACCGAGATCCGGGGATTGTAGTCGCAATAAACGAACGTGAGGGATTCCTATGATTGTGATTCCTTAGACGTTGAGTGACGAAAGTAATGAATAACATTTTGATGTTATGTTGTGGTAATGAGAGATAAGTGTAAAGCGTATAGACACTGTGAATGCAATGTTGTTGTGATGAATGATCGGTCTTAGCATACAACGAACCATATGGCTTTGACATTAGGAAAGAATAATAAACATGGGCTTCAGGTAACGAGTAATGAATGAAAGCCGAATGTGAGTCGGATGAGAATGTTAGAATGAAATGTAAGCGTTGAACACTTTAACCGACGTGAAGGTTGAGTGTACGCAAATACTAAACGGGTAAAACCTACACTCCGTGTATGGTTTGACCGTAGGATAATCAAGACCAATGATTAAACCTGTAAACGGTAAAGAAGCTGAATTAAGGACAAGTTCATATAATGTAAAAGAAGCCGAGTTAATGTTTATAACTTGGATAACGTTCCGAGTCAAATGAATCGGACGTTGTAAGATAAGAATAAGGTAACGTAAGATACTTAACGCTATAAATGCGTAAAATGAAAATTGAATGATCGTTCTGAGTATACAAAAGACTGTATGACTTAGACGATAAAGAATAAATCCTGAGGTATGACATTTATTTGTCAGAAAGCCATAAGGAATAAGAAATTGACTTAACAAACATTATAGTTTAATAGTTCGGGTAAGTTAAGATGAATTTAGGTTCTAGTACAATCGCAACCTTTGATGGTTGACATATGAGAGCTGGGCTAAACAATTCCTTCAGAGAGAGAAGGTATATACGAAACTGGCAACCGATCTAACTCACTGTGATGGCAGTGTAGATGAGAGGGGAACTTGTTTGTTGGTTGTTTGTGGGAAACCACTCGAGTACCATATGGACTACCAAAGAGAGAGAAGCGATGTGTCTTTGAAATCCTAGAGAAGTTATAAGAAGAAGATAAGAATGTAAATCATCAAAGATGAAGAAAGTTTTGAGTAAGACATCTCCGTATGTCATGAAGTCATAAACCCAGAATGAAAGTTAGTCACAGTAAAATTATATTGCAAGAACGCCGAACCCTAAGAAGTAAAGTTAAGTAAACCAATGTGTAAGTCAAGTATATGACTAATTGGTGTATGTGTTATTTCTTTATGTGTTATAGGGTTTGCAAGGAGGAGTTCAACGTAAGCTGTAGCTGTGCGTAAGGCAAGTTTCCTAACTTCATTCATATTTTAAATGAATGCTAGTTTCTTAAACTTCTCAGATGTTGAACTTGAGAAGTTCTGTCTATGTGCGAATGTGTGATATTTGTGTAAGGTAGTAGAACATATGAGGCTTTGTGCCACAATGTGAACACTTCGGTATTTCTATGAGATGAACTGTTCTGTGATTTAACTGTTCAATAAGAGAATGCTCTGTTTATACATGATCCGTTATTGTTAAGTCTGTGCTAATGATTCTAGCTAGATAGAATGTGTATGAAAAAGGTAGAAGAATGAAAGTATTTAAAAATGAAAGTGAATATTGTTTTAAAATGATAGGAATCGAGATTATTCCTATTATTCAAGCTGCTTCATAACCTTTGTTCGGTTATTGAAGTCTTAAAAGAATGTTTGAATTCTTGAAGATGTTTGTTCAACTGCTATGACTTGCTGGGCAATTGAATGCTCACACTTGCTTTAAATGGAAAACATTTTTCAGCGAACGATGTTAGAAGAACTTAAGGATTCCGTAAAGATCAAGTTGACAGTATCCAGATGGAGTGTCATTCAGAATGTGAATGAGCGAGAAGATCAAGTGAAGACTTGTAATATAGAAATATGAAATTAAACTATAGACTAGTTTAAGAAACTGTTATGTATCCTTGGTGGCGGATAAAAGTCACTCTTGTAAGATGAAATGAATAATGTATTTATCATTATTTGTAATGAAAAAGGTTATAAGGTTTTTAGAACCTGGGCTTTGAGAGTATATGTTGTTATATTTAGCTATATAATGATATATGTTTGGAAGAAGATGGGATCGTGACGTACGGAACCCGGGTGTGAAGATAGACCGGATTTTGGGGCGTTACAAGTTGGTATCAGAGCTGATAGGTTATAAACCTTAGGTATGAGTACCTAAGACTATAATCGTAAAGAGAAGGATAAGAAGATCACCACGTGATCATAAAAAATCGTACTAACAGATGAGCTGTTAAACGATGAATGATTTATAGCTAATGCTATAAATGAATGGTACTACAAAGTAGTACGGGAAGAAGAACTCAGATTGAGTTGTAAAGGATAACATATGAATTAAAGAAAATTCATATTAAGTAAAGAGAAAGTCAGAAGTTCTAAGATTTCGATTGAGGACTCATGTGATAGCTGAGTAGTACGAACCTTCGAATGGGAGGGGGTTTGTGATTACTTAGTTATTACAGTGATAATCATTGGAATAGTATGTTGTGCTATCAATATGTATATGACGAGAAGGTGAATCTTTTCTCATGTATATACTTGATAGGTAAAAAATGATAAGATAGGTGCGGGTTCTTGAAACTCATACTTATGAAAAGTTTGTGACTCATAGTTATATGCTATGTTTTTGAGCCCTAAGCATATGGATAGTTCTTGATTTTTTCTTGGATTACATATTACGAAGATAAGTTCTTAAACACATATGGTTGTGGAAAGTTCCTAAACACATAAAGTGTGGTAAGTGGATGAACTATACTAAGGTATAGGAATGTTTAGACTGAAAGTAAGTATTTTTAGTAGACTTGGCATTGAAGGTGCTAGAGGAGATTAAGCATTGTCGCAAGTAAGACAATGAAGGAAGACGGATTTCGGGGCGTTACACCAATAATCAAAGATTAAGGTATAACTAATTCTAATTCTCAGACTTGTGATTTTCTATTCTCTGGAAATTGGTTTTTGTGGATTTGTTGTTCAAGCGTTATGTATATGTTGTGGAATCTGTTGTCATCTTGTATGCATGTGGTATCAATTATCAAATTCGTGAGAAATTGGTTGTAGGAAGAAAAGGAAAATAACAGTGTTTATGTTCATATGTTATGGCCTTGGAAAGTACCAATTTTAGTGGGCAAACGGTATATGAAACTGTAAATTAATGCTTGTATATGGTAGTTCACTGAAATACGAACATAACGTAATTTAAATGGAATGATTTGGTCAAGTAATGAGTTCACAGTGATGATTTTTGGACAGACTATCAAAAATGGAGTTTTATATGAAAAACATGAAAATTGAGAAATTAAAATAGTGCTAGTTGTTGTTAAATTGTGCTAGGTGGTTGAATATGTCAGCAATCATGTTATGATAGTTGTATAATTATTTTACATGTTGTTATCACCGTTTGATGGGTGAATTTCGTGTTAGTTGGGCTAAAAACGGCCATCGTTTCATTGCCGCTCTGCGTCTGTCTCTAACAAGCGACGCAAATTGTTTCTTGCGTTGCCAATAGCAAGAGCCAATTGCTTGGGCCCTCAAAGTGTGGGCGCAATTGCGCCACACCCTAATCGTGATGAAGAGGTCTCGCTTATTTGCGGAGTTAGGCATAATGGACTTATATTAGTTTAGTAAGCATGTTATTGATGTTGAGGCATAATATAAACTATAATAGCAGATTGTCATGCGTTATAATACAAAGTATAAAAGATTTTGAGTGATTGTTAATTGAGTTTCATAATGGAACTAAAAGTGGTGTTTTTAAAAGTTAGAGATGAATGATTAAGTTATATTAGCTCGTAGTGAGATTTCAGATTCGTTGAGTGTGTTAACCTACATGGTTAGATGCTAAGTTAAGGTTATGGCCTAAATGATGGTTTAAACCCGAAAGCTAATATTCATACAACTAATTGTGGCTGCGATTTCAATGATGTGTGTAGGGTAATTGGAGATTATTTTTATTTGTGTAGCTTACAATCAAGGCAAGTTTTCTAACTCTACCTTGTTATTATTGAGCAAGTTCTGAAATCTTAACTCTTTTCATTGAGCAAAGCTTTCTAACTTCATTCTTTTCGTATTGAATGCAAATTCCCATTCCTAAATTATTATTGTGCAAGTTCCTAACATTCTTTATGAAGTTGAGCAAGCTTAACCTATCTTGCGTATGCGTGTACAAGCTTATGTAACCTAATTCATTACATTGAGCGAGATTTAGTTTCCTAATTATTATTCAAAGCATATATTGTTCTAATACATTGATTCAAGGGAGATTGTTTTAACTCTTCTATAGCGCTTTGCATGTATATCATGTTTACTCAATTATATATTATTGTTATTCAATCTTTGACTTTGATAACCTTGTTCAAAGCTTTATTGTGTATTAAACCTTCAAGTAGTAAGCAAACCTTTATTGATTGAATTAATCTATATTCGAATAATGTTTTAAAATTCTAGAAACACTGATAAGCTAGTTCCAAACTAAACTTTCTTTAGTGCGGAAATTCTAAATCCAAACTGAGACGAACAACCCTAACATAGGGGATTTTGTACGTGTAACGTTTAGATGTTTATGCACAATACATGGTACAAAGGGTTGGTCCCCCTAAGTACGTTAAGAAGGGTCCGTATAGTCTAAAAGACTGTTAAGGTTGGGTAATAATACCTAAGTACCGGGGACATAGTTCGTGGTCTTAAGACCCTCAGATAATTAAAGTTCGAACTTGTTTTCTAGTTTGATTTGTGGAACAAGTTCCTTATTGTTCAGCTTTCGTTGTTCACTCTCATGTTATTATCGTTGCTACTTTCTATATCAGTGAGCATTTATTTACTCACTCTTGCGATTAACACTGCAGCTAAAGTGGAGAAAGTTGATGAGCCGTCGACTAGCAAAGGCAAGGGCAAGATGTCCAAATGATGAATACTTTTGAGAATTTTATTTTAATGAATTATGTGAAAGACTTGTTTTAATATGTGATGTATTCCGCAAACTTATGTAATAATTTTAAGGTTAGATTACCTGGGATTTAATTTGAGATGATGATGTAATCCTTTAATGGGAGAGATTATTGTTTAAGTTATTTTAATTATGTCTTTATCCTTTATTATGGGTAGTTAGATGTAATAGTTTTTGATAAGTGAGCACCAAATCCTGTGGGAATGGAGTACCTAGATTTGGGGGTGTCACATACGTATCATAGAAGATGATGATCTAGTTACATACGATAAGGTAAGAGTCGTAGACAGTCAGAGAAATGGCAGAAGGCCATAAATCAAAAATGGATATTTGGAGCAAATGGCAAGGTAGAGACCTATAAGACCAGACTGGTTTGAAAAGGTTTAAATGAAGTCAAAGAGTTGATGATAACCCCAAAATTCATATAATTTAATTCTCAACTTCTCGAACTTCGTTAAATAATACATTCAACCTCTAATTTTACATCATTAAACGATAATACATCCATTGAAATTTTGCAGAATAATTAAAATGTTCCGTTACAAACTAACCTCGTTCCCAAAACCTTCAACCTTTACATCTAAATATCTCAAAATCATTTTAATACTACTATAGTTTACATCGCAAAACAATATTACAATTCAGCATTAATACATTATTCGGAACCTTAAACATGGTTCAAATAATAATATCACAAACAAAGTGTATAAATCTTCAAGTATCACATCTGATTCATGTCTTTCAAGTAACACATAACTTTACCTTGAATCTTGAACCTACAAAAATGGTTATTTTCAAGGTTGAGCTCGACAACCTAGCAAAATCTAATAGTTTTCATGCATCACATAGCATATAATAACACACTCAACATATAACATACATGCTACAGTTCATATAACAAGTATAAAGATTGAGTCCTAACTCAATCATCATATTTTAATCATTCAATATAGTCATAAATTGACTTTAACATTTCATACGTTCAATATATATATAACATATCATGCTCTTTGCAATAAAGATTTAAAACAGTTAATCATCAAGTTCACATAGCAACTAGGAACTGAAAGACTTGCCTTGATCGTTGTTTACCAATAACAGTTTAACAGCTTACAGATATCTGCACTTCACGTGCCCTACACAATTATATAATCATTCACATTAACTATTAGTCACATAGCAATGCATAGTAGTTATAATGTAAACTTTAATCTACATCTTATAACCCTTAATCAATACACAATGTTCAATTTGATTGTGTTAACTTTAGACTTATAACTCACTATAATTCTTCTTAGTCAAACTCGAAGTTCATTCAAGTGCTTAAGTCTTGCTAGGACTACTTATTGGTTTATATTAAATCCATTCCATATATTAAAATATTTATTTCAATTGAATGGAAACACTTTTTATGTTCTTTAACACTTGGCACAATGTTTCAACGTTCATTTGTCATATGCCCCATTTGTCTCTCTTCTGTGTACTTAGTATGCTTATACAACTTATCTAATACATCATTTATTAATGTTAAGCATCATTATATTTACTAATATTCATGTTTTATAACTTAGGACAACATCTTTTATCGTCAGGAGCACTACATTTGCATATGTGCATTCACGACGCCCTCCGATTGCTTCTTAATACATATCAGTCCCACAAATGACCATTTTGACCCATTTTCCCGACCATAAATTGAAAAACTTAAAGAACAAAAGTTATAGGCCTATTCGTCCCCGTTCTGGATCATCTTGAATCACCTCAATCAGAGTTCATATGAAAACGTTATGACCATTTTTACTACAGAGGTCAAAATTATCCGACCTGACTACAATTCCAACTAAGCTAGGCAGCGTAGATTAGTACATTGGCGCTGAGACAATCTTAGGGCAAAATTTCAACGTTTGAAGATCGCCTATTTTTGGCGCTAAGGTCGAAAATCGAGTTTTGGTCTCGATTTTTGGTTGTTAGGCGCCAAAACTTACAGAACCCAACCACGAAGAATAGAACAACTAAATTCTGGACTGATTAACACTGATAACATCTAAATTAACACTTATAATTTATGTAATTTACACATAATCATTACCAAGCATACATATACTAGTTTAACACAACTAAACAACGATTTTTAGAAAACTTAAATTCTTGAAAGCACTATTTTAAAACCAAACTCCATTATTGACGTTGTTTGACAAAGTTTAACACTGAAATTCCTATTATTCATCAACTTAGTCCATTCCAACTATAATCTCTTCATTTCTTACCAAGTTAATATATTCAGTGTTCAATTTCACCATTAATTCACCAACAAACTATTACAGACAATTACATTATATTACTTTTTGGTATTTTTACCACTCATTTTTGAACATCTATATACTACAAACAGTTTCTTCCATTTTAAATGAGACTAGCATATAATCCCTTTATCTAAACATAAACTATAGCATTACAATTACCTACAAGTGCAATTATTCAATTTATACAACAATTCAAGAGAATTTTAACTTCATAGAATTTGTAAAGAATTTTATACACAAAGTGAACTCAAGAAAAATTATGTCGTAACATATATATTAAGGGTTATATAACATACCTTCAATTTGCTTGACCATTCTACTTGCTAAAACTTGTAACTTTGCTTTGGAATCACAAACTTGTCTTTCTCTCAATTCTCTCTGACTCTCTTCTCTCTTTCTCAATTCTCTTCTCTCTTTTCTCGAAGATCTGAACATAGCAAACTAGAATGCGTAAAAAAACAATGATACTTTAAGGCGAGCAAAGAAAACTGAATAATCTTTAATACGCCAAACTTAATAAAATAATAAATTTATAAAAATAACGTATATAATATAAATATATTATATTTATTATTTTAATTTATTTTATATATTATTTATATTATTAAAATTCAAAATTTAAAATTCCAAAAGCCATAAGGCTTTGTTTGACAAAACTCCTTTAAAATTAAAGAAATAATATATTTAAGCCTTGTTTGGCAAAAAAACTAAATTAAACTCCTTAATTTATTTTAATAACTCCTTTATAATATAGTTATTTATCACACTTTATTTAATTAAGTTTTCATACTTAATTTAATTAATTCTAATAACAATTTATTGAATAAATCATTTATTTAATCATTATAAACTCTCTAACTTAATTATTAAATTAAATTAGAATATTATCTCATAACAATTAATTTCCTTAACCCATTAATTATTTATTAAACAAATAATTAACCAAATCAAATCAAATCAAATTAAACAAATATTTATTCAACAACAAACAAATATTTATTCAACAATAAACACATCCATTAAATATTTATATAATTCAATAAATATTTATAATTACAATTAAAATTCGATTTGTTACATTAATCACATCACAATAAGAATTTCAATTATTAAATTCTTATTTTAATAACTTATGAAAATTCGGGTTGTCACATCATTCCTCCTTATAAGGATTCCGTCCTCGGAATCAATGAAACCTCCCTTACTCTTGCTTTCACACCAAATCTTTTCAAAAATTTATCGTTGAATATCTTCAACACATTACCTTAATATAGATTTTATATTTCCTACTACATTCATTACTTAACACATTCTAGGCTTTATTTCATAACTTTCACTTGAACTCAATTATATTTTGAGTATTATATACTCTTTAACCTATTCATTTCCTTAGCTAAGGATCGTTATCATAAAAACTCGGGATATTACATTCACCCATTCTTCTAAAAATTTCGTCCTCGAAATTTTATCTATTAATCTTTATTCTTTCAATATATCAAAATAGATTTTACGTTAATACTTTGTTCATTCATTGGGTTTTACAACCAAATTCTTTCTCTAAGGATCTTTCTAAGATTATCATATTCCTCACCTCTTCCTCTTCTAAGAGTTTCACATTTCTCCCCTTTCTGGAGTTTCAATTTTTTTTTGAAATTATTATGTTTTGCTTAATTTCTCATACTTTCCACTTTCACCTTTCAGAATAATAAAAATCTTCCATAATTGCTCAATAATTGGGAAGCGATATGAATAACAGGAATTTCAAAGATTCCAAATCATGCTGAGGGGTCACAAGACCGTGAACTCTATTCTTTGTTTACTAGTGCTTCAACTCAATCCTTCACACTACAAAACCGTAGTGTTTATCAATCACAAAGACCGAAAACACCTCCACACGCATACATTAGGTGGCCAACTATTATTGTACCACTCACGTTAATATAACATAGTGTTTTTTATAACGACTATATGTGTTACGCTTCGGAACCATTGTCCCCGAAAACATGTCCCCTTATAGGTTGTTCACCTCAACTTTTCAACATCTCGAATCCGCACTAAAAATAATTTGGTTTGGCATAACTTTTCAATAAACGCTTGAATTTTATGAACATCTTTCAATATTCATCTAGTTTAATCAAATAAATAGCATAGACTTCTACAACAATTCGGACATCAATCAAATATATATATATATATATATATATATATATATATATTCTCATATCTTAAAGAAATCTCAAAATCTTTTTATGAAAGAAATGATACCGCATCCTTTTTACAAATTCGCTTGAGGATTCCGCTATTTGGTGATTTTATCATACTACATCATACCATAGTGGGGCTGACGATCCTTAGATCACATCCAACACTAAGTAATACCGCATTGATGACTCCATCATTTTTATCATCTCGCATCATCTAAAGTTACATGATGTATTATATAATATAAAAAAATATTTTTGATATATATCAAATCATTTTTGTCTAGTCAAAACAATTAGCATGATATACGAATAATAACATTGTTTTTTTAAAAATTCATTGGTTTCATTAGTTTGATCAACACATTTTTTCAAAAAAAAAAAGTATAAACATCGACACGAAAGTCAATAAATTTCAAAAATCTAGCAAAGCTAGTAGATTTGGAATATCCAATTATCCATCAACTTCAATCTTTACTTCATTACTTCATTACTTAACCATTCTATCAATCTTCAACTTCATCAATGCTCTCTATACTATAACCGCTTTTCACCCAAAATAGTTCATCAAACTTATTGCACATTGGAAGTTCGTGAACTTGCCACAATAATATGAGTTTAAGAACTTATCCTAGTCGGACCATAGCTATCCATTCACGAGGGGTTCAAAACATACCATATTATTATGAGTCACTTAACTTACCATATGCATTAGTTTTAAGAACCACACCTAATCCTAATAATATCCGACTAATCTTAATAGTTTCTAACTATCAAATATACACATGAGAAAAGAATCACCTTTTTACCACATATATACATTGATAATAAGAACACCAACATTCCAATGATTATCAATATGATAAACTGAGTGCAAGCACAAAACCCTCGCCCATACAAAGGTTTGTACAACTTAGCCATCACATGAGTCCTCAATTGAAATCCCACCTAACTCTATCTTACTCTTAACTTGCTCTTTGCTCGATATAAATTCCTCGTATCACATTATCTATAACTCCTCGTGAGTTTATCTCATACTATATCATAGTACATTATCTTCATAGCATCAAGCTATAATTATTCAAACATTACAGACCATCTTTCTTTTATAACTTAAATTGATCACGTCGTGATCTTATTCTATAATCATCTCCTTTAAATTCTTTTCTTAACTCGTGATCGGTTTTGTTTTACGATCCTCTTTCTTTCCTTTTTCATCATTTACGATTTCATTTATGCTTTTAATCTTACAGACTTTGTCTATTCATCATTATTCGTTATCTTGGCTATTGGAGTTAGGTAACTCCCATATCTTATCTTTATATCTCTTCAAGATTCTTCTTTGAATTCTCTTGTTTATATAACAATTCTTCCTTTAAGAATTTCTAACTTCATTTACATTGCTCAACATTTCATTCGAAGTTCCACATTTTCATCATACATGTATCCATTTTCTATACTTGGTACATATCGAGTCTCTAATAGTTTCAATATGGTACGGAGTGGTTTCCCACAAACAACCAACAAACTAGGTTCCGAGTTGCTAGTTCAGTATATACCTCCACTCTATGAAGGAATCGTTTAGCCCAGGATACCATACATCAACTATTAAAGGAGTAGTAAATTGTACCATACTTAAATATAACTTTTTATTCTTAACTTCTTTATCATTCTCTTCTTATAGACATTGTCTATTTATTATCACCTTTACATCCTTATTATTGGAGTTGGGTAACCCCACATTCATATTCCTTATAACTCTGCGAGATTCTTCTTTGAATCCTCTCACGCATGTTTTAATCCTTCTCTATAAATTTTCTTAAATTACTTCTTATTGTTCAAACTCTATTTTGAGCTTATTCGCTCATTATCTTAACCTCTCTTCTCTAAGGTTATAGCCTAAAGGTACTCTTACCTAAGGTTTCTAACCTATCGACTTTGATACCAACCATAATGACCCCAAAATTCATACAATTTAATTCTCGACTTTCTATTAATAATAATACATTCAACCTCTAATTTTACATCATTAAACGATAATACATCCACTGAAATTTTGCGGAATAATTAAAAATTTTTTTTATTACAAACTATCCTCGTTCCCAAAACCTTCAACCTTTACATCTAGATATCTCAAAATCATTTTAATACTACAATAGTTTACTTTGCAAAACGATATTACAATTCAATATTAATACATTATTCTAACCTTAAACATGGTTCAAATAATAATATCACAACCAAAGTGTATAAATCTTCAAGTATCACATCCGATTCATGTCTTTCAAGTAACACATAACTTTACCTTGAATCTTTAACCTACAAAATTGGTTATTTGCAAGGTTGAGCTCGACAAACCAAAAAAAAATCTAATAGTTTTCATGCATCACATAACATATAATAACATACTCAACATATATAAACATACATGCTACAGTTCATATAACAAGTATAAAGATTGATTCCTAACTCAATTAGCATGCTTTAATCATTCAACATAGTCATAAATTGACTTTAACATTTCATACTTTTAATATATATATATATAACACATCATGCTCTTTGCAATAAAGATTTAAAACAGTTAATCATCAAGTTCACATAGCAAATAGGAACTGAAAGACTTGCCTTAATCGTTGTCTACCAATAACAGTTTAACAGCTTACAGATATCTGCACTTCACGTGCCCTACACAATTATATAATCCTTCACTTTAACTATTAGTCACATAGCAATGCATAGTAGTTGTAATATAAACTTTAATCTACATCCTATAACCCTTCCTATTAATCAATACACAATGTTCAATTTGATTGTGTTAACCTTAGACTTATAACTCACTATATTTCTTCTTAATCAAAATCGAAGTTCATTCAAGTGCTTAAGTCTTGCTAGGACTACTTATTGGTTTTATATTAAATCCATTCCATATCTTATAATATTCATTTCAATTGAATTGAAACATTTTTTAAGTTCATTAACACTTGGCACAATGTTTTTATGTTCATTCGCCACACACGCCCGATTCGTCTCTCTTGTGTGTACTTAGTATGCTTATACAACTTATCTAATACATCATTTATTAATGTTAAGCATCATTATATTTATTAATATTCGTGTTTTATTAGGACAACATCTTTTATCGTCAGAGCACTACATTTGCATATGTGCATTCCCGACGCCCTCCGATTGCCTCCTAATACATATCAGTCCCACAAATGACCATTTTGACCCATGTTCCCGAACCTCAAATTGAAAAACTTAAAGAACAAAAGTTATAGGCCTATTCGTCCCCGTTCTGGATCATCTTGAATCACCTCAATCAGAGTTCATATGAAAACGTTATAGCCGTTTTACTACATGAGGTCAAAATTGTCTGACCTAGACTACAATTCCAGCTACATGGGCGCAGACAAAGATCAAGATGAATTAGGCAGCACAAATTTCAGTTTGAGGGCAAATTTGAATTTAATTGATCAAGTTGAAAGTTCGCATATTTTTGGCGTTGAGACACGAAAATCGAGTTAAGCGCAGATTTTGGCGCTGGGCGCCAAAACTTACAGAACCCAACCACGAAGAATAGAACAACTAAATTTTGGACTGATTAACACTGATAACATCTAAATTAACACTTATAATTTATGTAATTTACACATAATCGTTACCAAGCATACATATACTAGTTTAACATAACTAAACAACGATTTTTAGAAAACTTAAATTCTTGAAAGCACTGCTTTAAAAAACAAACTCCATTATTGACGTTGTTTGACAAAGTTTAACACCGAAATTCCTATTATTCATCAACTTAGTCCATTCCAACTATAATCTCTTCGCTCTTACCAAGTTAATATATTCAATTGTTCAATTTCACCATTAATTCACCAACAAACTATTACGAATAATTACATTATATTAATATTTGGTATTTTTACCACCATTTTTGAACATCTATATACTGCAAACAGTTTCTTCCATTTTAAATGAGACTAGCATATAATCCCTTATCTAAACATAAACTATAGCATTACAATTACCTACAAGTGCAATTATTCAGTTTATACAACAATTCAAGATAATTTTAACTTCATTGAGAATTTGTAAAGAATTTTATACACAGTGAAACTCAAGAAAAATTATGTCGTAACATATATATTAAGGGTTATATAACATACCTTCACTTGCTTGACCACTACTTGCTAAAACTCAGAACTTGCTTTGGAATCACAAACTTGTCTTTCTCTCTCTTAATTCTCTCTCACTCTTCTCTCTTTTCTCAACTCTTCTCTCTTTCTCAAGATCAATAACATAAAGCAACTTAAGCGTAAAAAAAAATCGATACTAATCAAGCGTAAAAAAAAAAACTGATAATCCTTAATACGCCAAAACTTAATAAAATAATAAAGCATAAAAAAAAACGATATATCTATAAATATATTATATTTATTATTTTAATTTATTTTATATATTTATATTTATATTATTAAAATTCAAAATTCAAAAATTCAAAAAGCCATAAGGCTTTGTTTGACAAAACTCTTTAAAAATTAAAGACTTAATATATTTAAGCCTTGTTTGGCAAAACTAAATTAAACTCCTTTAATTTATTTTAATAACTCCTTTATAATATAGTTATTTATCATACTTTATTTAATTAAGTTTTCATACTTAATTTAATTAATCCTAATAACAATTTAATAATATAATAAATCATTTAATCATTATAAACTCTCTAACTTAATTATTAAATTAAATTAGAATATTATCTCATAACAATTAATTTTCTAACCCATTAATTATTTATTAAACAAATAATTAACCAATCAAATCAAATCAAATCAAATCAAATTAAAACAACAAATATTTATTCAATAAACAATCCAAAATATTTAATATTTATTCAACAATAAACACATCCAAGAATTTCAAATATTTATATAATTCAATAAATATTTATAATTATAATTAAAATTTTGCACAACTAATCCGGCAGAAAACTAAAAATTGTTACATTAATCACAAACAGAGAGACAAGTAATAATTTCTCAATTATTAAATTTTATTTTAATAACTTATGAAAATTTGGGTTTGAACCGACACAAGAAACAATTATGTCAAATAATAATGTAATTTGAAACAAGGAATAAAACGAACAAATCAAATTTAACAAGAGTATCGCTGAAAGAGTACGAAATCCATAGCTGGAATAAGCAATGTAATACCCAAAATTATAATCCCAATATAGTTCGTTAAAACTCCCTCTGTCCAAACTAATTAAAAGAATAAATAAATTAATTATGAACTAATTATGAATAAAGTTTGGCATCTCGGTGTGCCATCTTAGTCCTTAGATTCTGTTATGTCTATTTCTACCCCGAGGGGACTTCTGTTATTATTTTTGATTTGTATCGAGGGTGTTCGATCAGTTTTGGGGATAAGATTCGTAAAGTTAATCTTCTTACAATGTGTATGCACGATTTTGATGTAATTCTTGGGATGGACTGGTTGGATAAACATCAGACAACTATCGATTGTCAGGTGAAAAGGTTATATTTGGAGAAGTGAAATCTCTGGAGTTTGTGTTTCAGGTTTCACAACCAAGTAGAGTGGTGAAGTTAATTTCAGCTTCGAAGGTTGGGAAGTTGGTGGCAAAAGGTTGTGAGGGGTACTTGGCATTTATGAGGGATACCTCTAAGGGTGAGTTTTATATAGAGGATGTTTCAGTTGTTTGCGACTTTCCCGATGTGTTTCCTAAGGAGTTGTCAGGGTTGCCACCGCAGCGTGAAGTTGAGTTTACTATTGAGCTTGTTCTTGGTGCGGAGCCTATCTCTAAGGCGTCGTATAGGATGGCATAATTGGAGTTGCAGGAATTGAAAGAGCAGTTGCAAGAACTGTTAGATCGTGGTGTGATTCGGCTGAGTGTTTTGTCGTGGGGTGCTCCGGTCTTGTTTGTTAAGAAGAAAGATGGGTCTATGAGGCCGTGGAGAGACTATAGGGAGTTGAACAAGATTACCATCTGGAATTGGTGTCCATTGCCGAGGATTGATGAATTTTTTGACCAACTTTAGGGGGCGAAGTATTTTTCGAAGATATAGAGGTCGGGTTATCATCAGTTGAGGGTGAGAGATAAGGATATCTCTAAGACAGTTTTTCGCACTCACTATGGGCATTACGAATTTTTGGTGTTGCCATTCGGGCTGACTAATGTAGGACCCCAACTTTTTATGAATAAAGATTTAATTTTCTCTAAATATTATTTTGAATAATAAGGTGTTGACTTGATATAATGTTATAGTTAAGGGTGATATGTGCAAATTTTGCAAAGTAAGCAAGTTGGCATAAAATATTCATTTGGTTGGGGAATATTCTTTTTGTCGGGGAATATTCGTATGATGGCGCAATCATTGATGGACCACATAACGGAAAAACTGTCGGATTTAGAAAGCGATAGGAATAACCTTTTCATAAAATAACGATAAGACTTTTACCGTTAAACTGTTAAAATACCCAGTGATAAAAGTACAGTAATATGCATTGTTGCACAGTAGCACACGGTATTGCACAGTATCTCTGATTATTGATGCTTATGTATGAAGTCACTCAGTTTTATTCAATAATTTCCACAGTAGTTGCTGCATAGTATCTCATATTATTGATTCAATTATTGTTATAGTATCATCTGCACAATATTTTATATTATTAAATCAATAATTGAGACGACACATTTATTCATATTATTATTTGCATTATTAATAATGTCTAGAAAGTTCTATCGAGGAAAGGGGTTTGGTTATTTAAGTGCGTGCCAGTAAAGAGAAATCCTTATCGGAAAACCCTCTCTTTCCTGGAAACGATCTGGTTGTCAAATACTATGAGTTATAATATTAAATGATGAATAATTATTGAAAGATTAAAAATGTGTTGATTGAAGATAAGTGATTTGTGATAAATATTTATTCAAATTTTGATATAAATAGAGGGGTTTGTCATGAGGCGTTTGTTGTATGTTTGACTTATTATTCCATGGGGAGATGTGCTAATTTTTCAGACCGTCGGTTAAAGTTTTAATAGTAAATCAATATGGACCGTCAATTGAAGTTTTAATAGTAAATCAATATGGACCGTCAGTTGAAGTTTTAATAGTAAATCAATATAGATCGTCCGTGAATCAGTTACTATTTAGTCCATTCTCCTATAAATAGAAGCTCATTTCTTTATTCTTTCTTGAATTCACTAAAACTATAGAGAGAAACTATAAAGAGAATAAGAGAGAAAGAAGAAGAGTATTCTGTTACTACACTATTACAGTATCTAATCTCCTACTAAAGTAAGGGATATTATTTTTTGTATGATAAGGGGTACTGTTTCTTTTGTATTCATAAAGGATTTTATTTACTTCATACTCATAAGGGTTGTCATTCCATTCCTTATTAATCTTTGGGAATAACTTGTCTACGCGGATTACTGCATGTCTGGTATTTAGATTTGGATTTTGTACCATGTATTTGGCGACTCAGAATGGGTTGTGTGAACTTATTTTGGGGACGTCACTGTTGGTATCAGAGCTTAGGGATATGATCTCTAATGGATATCTGGGATTAGAAATAGGAGGGGAGAGATGAGTAAATCCTTCGCTAGTGTGTCCTACCTAAGCTTATTTGTTATTTAATTTATCGGTCGGAATATAGGGATAATATGTGATATATTAATTTCTTTAATTAACCCTTGTTTTATGGTAGTATTTAAGAATGACATCCGAAAATCAAGAGATGAACTCATATAGATTTTTAAGTGATGAATTGAGGAGAATTTTATGGTCGAAATATAGAACTGCAAGATCGTATTCGTGAGTTAGAAGAACAGGGTGAAGAACGACAGGCGGTCGTGGAACAAAGGGATGCAACAATTTAAGATTTTGTTACCCGATATGTGAAGCTTGAACAGAAGCTCTCTTTGGTGGAGTATATGATAATAAAGCTGGAATCTGAGAATGCAAATGTCAAAGAAAAGCTGAAAGAAGAAACAACTGAATGAGTGAGAATAGAGGATGCATGGGTAAAAGTCGCACGACACGTTGATATTGTAGAAAGAAACGTCCGATCCAAGAAGGCCAAAATAGATAATATGGATTTCGCTTTTTTGACAGCAATTAAGAGAACCCTACATCGAGTTTGGAATTACCCTGTATAGTGCGGTCAACCCCAATTCGACATGGATTGAAGATTAATGATTCAGATTATGGATCAGGAGTACGATGAAGCAGTTGAGGGTGGAATGTGCCCTATAGCGAAGTCAAGACAAGCTGGGATGGTGACACCAAAGGCTGTCGCAGACAAGTCAAAGTCGGTGGTTCAAGGGAGAGCATTTTTCGTGACTTCCCAAAAAGCGAGGAACCCAAACGAAGTTATCACGGGTAAGTTAATCATAAACTCTTTCGAAGTCTATACCTTATTAGATATCGATTCTATCCACTCTTTTATTTCACCTAATTGTGCTCAATGTTTGAACTTAACTCCTAAAAAATTAGACTTTGACTTATCAGTTGAAACTCCGTTAGGAGAAATCTTCATTACATCCACCATTTATAAATCTTGTTTGATTCAAATCGACAACCTCACATTACTTGTTGATCTCATCTCTTTGAAAATACTTGCATTTGATGTGATTTTAGGGATTGATTGGTTAACTACTCATCATGCTAAAATTGATTGTTTTTGTAAGGTCGTTAGCTTTCATATTCCTAACCAACCTGTTATGCGAATTCAAGCAATCAAACCACTAAAGTCAATCACTGTCATATCAAGCCATACAGGCATTCATTTATTGAAAAACGAATGTCAGGCCTTCTTAGCCCATGTCACGAATTTAAAAAAAATACGTCAGATTTGAATGATATTTCTGTTGTTAATAAATTTCCCGACGTATTTCTCGAAGAACTTCCTGGCCTACCCCCAGAACATGAAATCAAATTTTGTATTGACCTTGAACCCAGCACAAAACCCATTTCCAAAACCCCATATCAAATGGCTCCTATTGAACTTCAGGAGTTAAAAAGCCCAACTACAGGAGTTGTTAGACATTGGTTTCATTCGTCCTAGTACATCGCCTTGGGGTGCTCTTGTTTTATTCGTAAAGAAGAAAGATGGGAGTATGTGACTTTGGATTGACTATCAAGAGTTGAATCATGTCACCATCAAAAATAGGTATCCGAGCCTTTATTTGGTAACTTCTTTTGTGGAATGCACCGAAGCCAGACTCTCCATAGGAGATACCGTCTTTGTACATTATCAAACTGATAGGTGCCATCCAAGGTTGGGATACGAGTCACAGTTGGGAGCAACCTAAGTTAGTAACCAAAATAAGTAGCTTTCTAGGCTTAGCTGATTATTATCGGATATTCGTAGAAGGATTTTCTCAAATTGCTACTCTATTAACTCAGCTGACTAGAAAAGATACAAAAATTTGGTTGGAGCAAGAAATGTGAGAAGAGATTCCAATAACTCAAGAGAAGACACGTTTCAGCACCTATTCTGACAATACCATCAGGTTCGGAGGGATTTATCATCTACAGCGATGCTTCAAGTAGAGGTTTAGGATGTGTTCTCATGCAACATGGGAAAGTCATAGCCTATGCCTCTCGATAACTCAAAAAATATGAGAGGAATTATCCTACTTATGATCTAGAGTTGGCAGCAGTCGTTTTCGCGCTAAAGATCTGGAGGCACTACCTGTATGGGGAGAAAGTGGAGATCTACAAATATCATAAAAGCCTCAAATATTTCTTCACCCAAAAGGAACTTAACATGCGCCAAAGACGTTAGCTCAAGCTGTTGAAAGATTACGACCATACCATTCAATACCATCCTAGAAAAGTGAACGTAATAGCTGACGCGTTGAGTAGAAGATCATATGCAAGTACAAGTGCGATATTGTCAACATAAAGGCCCATTTTGTATGACTTACAAAGGATGGAGATGGAGTTAAAACTCTAGGGATCCATGCGAAGATGACAAATATACGAGTAGAACTGACTTTAATCGATAAAGTTAGAGCTATTCAAGCTACAGACCCATAGATGATGAATATGAAGAAGAAGGTGCAAGGTGTTATTCCAGAATCAAGAATCGACGAAGAGAGGAAATCTTAATCCTCGATTTATTGGTCCATTTAAAATCCTCGATCGAGTAGGAACTGTGGCATATAGACTCGCCTTACTACCAAGTATGTCTCGTGTTCATAACGTTTTTTACATTTCTATGTTACGTAAATATGTGGAAGACCCAAACCACATTATTGAATTAGAACTAGACGAGATAGTAGAAGATTTAACGTATGAAGAGGTACCTGTTAAAATCTTGGATAAGAAGGAACATATTATACGCTCAAATGTTATACCTCAAGTCAAAGTTTTATGGAGAAACCACAATATTGAGGAAATAACTTGGGATTAAGAATCTGAAATGAAAACAAGGTATCCTCACCTCTTCGACATACCAGGTATGTACATCAATTTCGAGGATGAAATTTCATAATGAGGGGAGGTTGTAAGACCCCAACTTTTTATGAATAAAGATTTAATTTTCTCTAAATATTATTTTGAATAATAAGGTGTTTAATTGATATAATGCTATAGTTATGAGTGATATGTGCAAATTTTACAAAGTAAGCAAGTTGGCATAAAATATTCATTTGATCGGGGAATATTATTTTTTGTCAGAGAATATTCGTACGACGACACAATCATTGATGAACCACATAACGAAATAATTATCGGATATAGAAAGCTACATAAATAACCTTTTCATAAAATAATGGCAAGACTTTTACAGTTAAACTGTTAAAATACCCAGTGATTAAAGTACAGTAACATGCGTTGTTGCACAGTAGCACACGGTATTGTACAGTATCTCTGATTATTGATACTTACATAGAAGTCACTCAGTTTCATTCAATAATTGCCACAGTAGTTGCTACATAATATCTAATATTATTGATTCAATTATTATCACAATATCATTTATACAATATTTTATATTATTAAATCAATAATTGAGACGACACAGTTATTCATATTATTATTTGCACTATTAACAATGTCTAGAAAGTTCTATCAAGGAAAGAGGTTTGATTATTTAATTGCTCGCTAGTAAGGAGAAATCCTTATCGGAAAGCCCTTCTTTCCTAGGAACGATATGATTGTCAATACTATGAGTTATAATATTAAATGATGAATAATTGTTGAAAGATTAAAAATGTGTTGATTGAAGATAAGTGATTTGTGGTAAATATTTATTAAATTTTTGATATAGATAGAGGGGTTTGTCATGAGGCGTTTGTTGTAAGTTTGGCTTATTATTCCATGGGAAGATGTACTAATTTTTTAGACCGTCAGTTGAAGTTTTAATAGTAATTGAATATGGACCGTCGGTTGAAGTTTTAATAGTAAATCAATATGGACCGTCGGTTGAAGTTTTAATAGTAAATTAATATGGACCGTCAGTTGAAGTTTTAATAGTAAATCAATATGGACCGTCCGTTTTAATAGTAAATCAATCTGGACCGTTCGTGAATCAGTTACTATTTAGTTAATTCCCCTATAAATAGAAGCTCATTTCTTCATTCTTTCTTACGAATTCACTAAAACTATAGATAGAGAAACTATAGAGAGAATAAGAGAGAAAGAAGAAGAGTATTCTGCTACTACACTATTGCAGTATCCAATCTCCTACTAAAGTAAAGGATATTATTTTTTGTATGGTAAGGGATATTATTTTTCGTATGATAAGGGGTACTATTTCTTTTGTATTCGTAAATGATGTTATTTACTTCATACTCATAAAGGTTGTCATTCCATTCCTTATTAATCTGTGGGAATAACATGTCTACGCGGATTACCGCATGCTTGGTGAATAACCCTTCGTATTCATCCTTTATTAATCTGTGGGTATAACCTGTCTACGCGGATTACTGCATGCCTGGTGAATAATTCTTCATATTCATTCTTTATTAATATGCGGAAATAACCTGTTTACGCAGATTACCACATGCCTGGTGAATAATCCTTCGTATTAATTATTTATTAATCTGTGGGTATAACCTATCTACGTAGATTACCACATGCATGTTGAATAATCATTCATATTCATTCTTTATTAAATTGTGAAAATGATCTGTCTACGTGAAATACCGCATGATGGGTAAAAATCCATTTACAGTTTCGTATATTCTTTCATACTCGTATGAGATATCATTTCTTTTGTACTCATTAAGGGATATTGTCTTCTTTCATATTTCTCTATTTATGGTACGAATTTATTTTTTGTTTCCATAACCTTATTATTAAATTATAAAAACCCTTAAAATTAGTGGAATATTCTTAATAGTTTGTACTTTATCTAGTATCATTCCACTATTGGTCTGAATGTTCTTATTGAATGACGAGATACTATTCATGTTAGGGTACTATTTTAGGATACTATTCATTCGGGGTACTTTTCATTCGATTACTATTTATTCGGGGTACTATTCACGACAAAATTAATTTCTTTTCTATCCAAATTATTTTTGATACATGAATATCATTCTTGAATTTTACTCCACAATTAGTTATCATGTTGACATTTTGGACATTCTTGAACTCTGGATAAATTGAATTATAAATCTCTAATATTTATCCTTGATCTCACTTGATTGATTCTTTATATCATTGCCATCATCCTCATGCTTATATAGTGGTAAAAGTCATCTTTGGCCCGTAGTGCATAGATAGACTGTTGATTGGTATAATTATGACAAAAAATTGTGTATTGGTATAATCATGACCTGTAATGTTACAGACAAAAGTTGTGGTAAAAGTCATTTTTGGCCCGTAGTGCATAGATGAACATGTGTTTGGTATGATCATGATCACTGGTGATACAAACGATTATCTTTGGCCCGTAGTGCATAGATAATTCGTTGATTGGAAATAATTATTGATTGGTGTTATAGGGATAAAATATTGATGATGGATTTTTAAATCATAGAAGATAATAGACATCATACTCTACTTGACTCTTCTAATGGATTTCTATTTTCGCTGCAGTTGTTGATCTAAAACTTGTTGTCTATTGTATTCTATCAGATTTTTCCCTATTGAGAACTAAGGATAATGTGTTCTACATTATCTTAGTCATAATATTCTTTACTGGGTTAGTTGAGCTCACCCTTTTTCTTTTGGTTTCATTGTTATTCTCAGGAGGCGAAAATGTAGCTGGGACTAGTCGGGGGGTGATGTAATGGTGTAATAACCAGGAATTTCAAGTCACTTTATATGTATATACATTATTGATATTTAAAACTTTGTTCTATATAGTGATTTAATATGTGATAACATATGTGAAGTGGTGTATGACTAAATAAATTTATATACTATAGTTATGGATATATATATATATATATATATATATATATATATATATATATATATATATATATATATATATATATATAGATTTCTTTAAAAGGAAAGCTTCATAACCTAATTATACATTAGGTGATATAATTAAATAACATAAGGGTTATGGTAATAATGAATAGTTAATATTTAATATTTATACTAACTTAAGTGGATAATTATATTATTACCGCAAGTGATTAATAATTTTAAACCTAATTATAGTAAACCTAATTAGGTTACAAGTTAAAGAGATATGTGTAAGTAATTAAATTCCATAAGATTGGAAATAGAAACCTTAAAGAAAAAATTAGGGTAATACATATTAAAATTGTTAAACTATGTTTATTACATCTCAAAACAATTAAATGAGAAGCCCAAAAGAAATAAAATACAAACTAATACTTAGCCCACTTGATTAAGAGTATTTTAGACTTTTGATTAATCAAATTTGTGCATTAAAATAAAAGCAAAATGGAGGGGATAATAGGGCAAAGGTGACCGCCCCTTTTAGGCCTTTTAAGGCAACAAAATTATGCTAATCAAGTTCCTTAATTAGTAACTCTTACATCAAGTACAAGTGTGTCCATCTCCCATTGGTAGAAAATCTACTTAGCACCTTTAATGACATGATTAGGTTTAATTGGAAGAGATAAGACAAAGCCTTTTATCCAAGGGACAACAAAGATATGAGAGATATTAGTTATGATCCTACTTTTATCTAACTAAATTGCAAGATAACACCACATTTCATTTTCTCTTCATTTCATTTCTCCTATTCTTCTTCTTCTATTTTTCTCCCAAGCTAGGAAAATACAAAGAGAGAAAAGAGAGAGAGGGGTTCGGTTTTCTTGAGGAGAAAGAGAGGGGTGTGCTAGCTTGATTAATGCACCCTAAGTTCATATCTTAATTTGGTAGATCATGGAAGGTTGCTACTAGAACAAGGTATAACCTAAATCTTCATCTTCATCTTCTATTTGGTGTCATAGCAAGATTTGATGGGGTTATGAAATAATACCCAAAAGACATTAGTTCTACATATCATCATATATGGAACTAAGTATCTTGAGTGTTAGATCAAAGGTTTAGAGGAAGAAAATGAGCTCCTAGGGGTGAAACCCTAGTTTTCCTTCCACTAAATCTTGTGTAACTCAAGTTTTACAACTTGGATTTGTGATCCGTCGAAGGGGGTGCTAGATACATGAGTTAGATAGTAAACCCAAGTGGTATAACACAAATCCAATAATTTTTGAAGCATTGGGGGCTGTTTTCCCCAAAACAGTCCATGAATAGAACTTAAAGCTTTAAAACCCTAAAAAGCTACTGATCCTATTTTTCCTAAGGCTGTTTCGGCTAGTTTTGAATGTTTTAAAAATCTGGGAAAAATCACAGAGGTACCTTAAGAAGTTATCTACATGTAGGAAAAATAACGGACACGTTTCGATATATGGTTTGTGTGCAATGGCTTTTACCGTGAAGGACTCCTAAATATTCTTACCCGGATTCCTCACTGTGTATACCTTGGAAAAATCTAAAATTTTTACAGTATGTGTATATATGTTATGAGAGTGCACTCTGAAAGTTTCAGAAGTTTCTGAGTAAAACTTGATTTATGAAAAATATAACAAGATTTGGAGGTTTTGAGTACTTTAAATATAGTAAATCACTTTCTCAAATTCTAGGAAATTTTTTGAATCATTGCCGGACCATATACAATCCAGATCCAGAAGATAATAATTTTCAGAACCTGTTTGCTATTTTTCATAATAATGTTATAGTTATAGTTAAAAGGAAATAAATGGTTAAATGATGTCATAAATGAGGAAAATAGGATGTTAAAGCTTAGGTACTCCTATTATAGTGTAATCTGACCTATGTGAGGTATTTTGGTAATCTATTATGATAAATAATATTTATGACCTTTTATGAGTATTAAATAAGTTTTTAATAAAAGGTAAAACAATTAAAATAAATTGTTTATTTGCCTAATAACTTATTAAAATGTTACTATGATATTTTTAATATTAGAATCTGATATTTTTAAGTAAATCAAAATATTAAGATTAAAACTTTATTGAAAATGGTTAATAATATTAGATTTAAGCATTAATAAATGATTAAAATATTATTAAATGGCTAATAATATTAGATTAAAATATTATTAATAATATTAAATTAAAATATTATTAAAAGATTAATAATATTAGATTAAATTATTATTGGATGATTAAAATATTATTAAGTAAATAATAATATTTGAAATTAAATAAAATGTTATTAAAATATATATAACATTAGTAAAGGAATAAAATATTATTAAATGATTAATAATATTAGTAAATGAATAAAATATTATTAAAAGGTTAATAACATTAGTAAATGAATAAAGTATTATTAATCGATTAATATTACTAAAGAATAAGTAAGGTATTATTAAAGTAATGATATTAATGCATGATTAAAATATAATTAAGAGGATTAATAATATTAGTAATGTAAGACCCCAACTTTTTATGAATAAAGATTTACTAAATATTATTTTGAATAATAAGGTGTTGATTTGATATAATGCTATAGTTATGGGTGATATGTGCAAAATTTTTAAAATAAGTAAGTTATCATAAAATATTCATTTGGTCGGGGAATATCCGTACGACGACACAATCATTGGTGGACCATACAATGGAATAACTGTCGGATATAGAAAGTGACAGAAATAACCTTTTTATAAAAATAAAGGCTAAACTTTTACCGTTAAACTGTTAAAATTTCCGGTGATAAAAGTACAGTAATACGCGTTGTTGCACAGTAGCACACTATATTACACAGTATCTCTAAATATTAATGCTTACGTAAGAAGTCACCCAGTTTTATTTAATTATTGCAACAATAATTGCTGCATAGTACCTCATTATTGATCCAATTATTGTCACATTATCATCTGCACAATATTTTATATTATTAAATCAATAATTGAGACAACACATTTATTCATATTATTATTTGCATTATTGACAATGTCTAGAAAGTTCTGTCGAGGAAAAAAGTTAGGTTATTTAATTACGCACCAATAAGGAGAAATCCTTATCGAAAAGCCCCTATTTCCTGGGAATGATCTGGTTGTCAATAGTATGAGTTATAATATTAATAATGAATAATTGTTAAAAGATTAAAAATGTATTTATTGAAAATAAGTGATTTGTGGTAAATATTTATTCAATTTTTTGATATAAGTAGAGAGGTTTGTCATGAGGCGTTTGTTGTAAGTTGACTTATTATTCCATGGGAAGATATACTAATTTATGGACCGTCGGTTGTGATTTTAATAGTAAATCAATATGGACAGTCGAATGTGGTTTTAATAGTAAATCAATCTGGACCGTCGGTTGTGGTTTTAATAGTAAATCAATATGGACCGTCGATTGTGATTTTAATAGTAAATCAATCTAGACCATCGGTTGTGGTTTTAATAGTAAATCAATATGGACAGTCGGTTGTGGTTTTAATAGTAAATTAATATGGACCGTCTGTTTTAATAGTAAATCAATCTGGACTGTCCGTGAATCAGTTACTATTTAGTCCATTCTCCTATAAATAGAAGCTTATTTCTTCTTTCATTCTCACCAATTCACTAAGACTCACAAGAGAAACTATAGAGAGAGAAACTATAGAGAGAAAGAAGAAGAGTATTCTGCTGCTTCACTATCTCACTATCCAATCTTCTACTAAGGTAAGAGAAATTATTTTTCGTATTCATTCTTTAATCTGTGGGAATAAACTTTCTACGCGGATTACCGCATGCATGGTGAATAACCCTTCGTACTTATTCTTTATTTGTGGAAAAGATCTATGACAACCCAAAAAATCGGATTGTCCAGAATTTAAGATTTAAAGAATTAGTTATTAATAAAATGAATTTTATTAATACTATTCTGTGCTATGTATTTATTAATCGTTCTATAACCTAGAATGATTATAAATCGGGAGGATTCTGGCTACGAGCTAGACTGAACGAGTAAGAATTTTCAAGACGAAAATAAAAATTTTCCGGGAACAAAATATTTTCGGGGAAAAAGACGAAATAGGTACTATTCACCCGATGAAATCCTAAGGGTTAGGGTTTGAATAACCTAAGCCTTTCCGAGAGTTCGGTATGTCGAAATGACATTCCGTCGAAAGATTTGACGATAATATATCGTGAAAAGTTAAGTAAGCCGATAAAAGTTTTTTTCGAAAAACGTGCAGAAATCGGATAAAATAAAAACAACGAAAAGTACTGTTATGTACTTCTCACTCATTTAGCTACGTTAGGGGAAAACGTGAAGGAAAACACTTATCGTGGAAAAGTGTTTTTCAGTTTTTCAGAAATTCGAAGAATACGTAAAAGTTAATCGGTAAAGGAAAGACGAAATATCCAAAAATATTTGGATTCTGAGAATCGAAGTTTTTAATACTGTCAGACGAAACCCGAAAGATGGAACCCCGAAGCTTCCAAGGGAAGCTACGTGAATAGTAAGGAGTTGGAATAGTAAGGATAAGTTACTTAATGAGTAAGTAAACTTAAGAGTTAAGTAAACCAATGCGTAAAGTCAAGTATATGACTAATTGGTACATGTGTTATTTCCTTATGTGCTACATAGGAATTGGAATGAAGCGATTCAACAAAAACTATAAAATCGTGAAATGCGTGAGTAAGGCAAGTTTTCCTAACTTCATTCATATTTTAAATGAATGCTAGTTTCTAAAACTTCTCGGATGTTGAACTTGAGAAGTTACATCTCTATGTGCTTGAATGTGTGATATTTATGCAAGGTGGTAGAACATATGAGGCCTTGTGCCTGATTTTGAACACTTGGTGTTTTCTATGATATGAACTGCTACGTGATTGAACTGCTCAATATGAGAATGTTCTGCTTATACATGAACCATTATTGTTAAGTCCGGGCTATTGATTCTAGCCGACCAGATGTATATGAAAGAGAGAGAATGAAAAGTATTTCAAAGTAAATGTGACTAATGTTTTAAAATGATAGGAATCGAGATTATTCCTATTATTCAAGCTGCTTCATAACCTTTGTTCGGTTATTGAAGTCTTAAAAGAATGTTTGAATTCTTGAAATTATTTGTTCAACTGTTATGACTTGTTGGGCAATTGAATACTCACACTTGCTTTAAATAATAATATTTTCAGCGAACAATGTTAGAAAGAACTTAAGGATCCCGGAAAGATCAAGCTGATCGGTATCCAGAAGAAGTGCCATTTAGTGTATGAATGTGCGTGAAGATCAAGCGAAGACTTGTAATATAAAATGATAGAATTAAACTATAGAATAGTTTAATGACTGATTATATATCCTTGGTGGCGGATAAAAGTCACTTGTGCAAGATGTAAGGAATAATGTAATTATCATTATTTGTAATGAAAGAGGTTTTAAGGTTTTAGAACCTGGGATTTGAGAATGTATGTTGTTATATTTAGCTATATAATGATGTATGTTAGGATGAAGATGGGATCGTGACGTACGGAATCCAGATGTGAAAATAGACCGGATTTCGGGACGTTACATTATACGTTAAAAGCCTTAAGCTAATTGTAATGGACTTGTAGGATTTGTGTAAGAATTGGGCAAGCCCAAGTGTAAACTTATTAAGGCCCAAACATTAATAATATAATCCCAATGATGAAGCTGAAATGATGAAGAATTATCCTGAGTTATTTGTTTAATATGTGTCTTTGATTGTGGGGACAGAATCTTTGTAAGTAGGGGAGAATGTGACGAATGAGTTGTTTGAATTGTGATTCTGGGGACAGAATCCATGTAAGGAGGGAATGATGTAACATTCTAGGATTTTTAATTGTTATATCAAATATTTATTTAATATTTAAGTATTTAATGGATGTGTTTATTGTTGAATAAATAATTGTTCAATGCGATTCGATTTGGTGAATTATTTGTTAATAAATAATTAAGGAAATTAATTATCATATTATAATTTAATTTAATTATTAAATTAGAGAGTTTGATTAAATGAATTATTATATTTAAATTTAAATTTATAATTAAAAGGATGTGTTAGTTGATGAAATAAAAGTGTGACAAATAACCTTTTATAAAGGAGTTATTAAAATAACTTAAAGGAGTTTAATTGTGTTTTACCAAACAAGGCATAAGGATTAATTGATTATTTTTTTTAGTGGATAGCCAAACAAGCCATTAAATATTTATTTAATATTTAAGTATTTAATGGATGTGTTTATTGTTGAATAAATAATTGTTCAATACGATTCGATTTGCTGAATTATTTGTTAATAAATAATTAAGGAAATTAATTATCATATTATAATTTAATTTAATTATTAAATTAGAGAGTTTGATTAAATGAATTATTATATTTTAATTTGAATTTGTAATTAAAAGGATGTGTTAGTTGATTAAATAAAAGTGTGACAAATAACCTTTTATAAAGGAGTTATTAAAATAACTTAAAGGAGTTTAATTGTGTTTTACCAAACAAGGCATAAGAATTAATTGATTATTTTTTTAGTGGATAGCCAAACAAGCCTTATGGCTTTTGATTTTCAAATAAAATATAACTGATGTCAGTTAAAGTTAGAATTATATTATATAATTAATACCTATATTATTATTATACGTTATATTATTAAGTACGTAGTTAGAGTTAGGAAGAAAGAACTTCGATTAGAAGAGAAGAAGAGAGTTTACGAGAGAAAAGAGAGAGGAAGAAAGGCTAGAGAATTTGAGAAAGGAATCGGGGAAAAGAAGCGATAATAATCAAAAGGATAGCCATCATCTTCTACAAACAAGGTATCATCCTACCCTTTTAAGTTTTTAAAATTTTAGTTTTCTCTTCCCTAATTCTTTGTAAAAAATTCTTGTGAAAGGATAAATTGCTTGATTGTATGTGGCTTTATATGATAAACTAGTGTTGTAAAACCATTTTCATAGGTTATATATGAGTATAGTCAATGAATTGATGTTAGGTATGTCGTTTGTAAAAAAAATATATTTTACAGTGAGTTTATATGAATATATGTGAATATGGTTTAGTTTAAGGTAGAAATTAAGGTTTAATTAGTTGTTTAGTTGATATATTGTATTTGAAAGAGGTGGTATAAACATAAATAAGGTGCTTTGAATTAACTATTTTGGTTGAAAAATAAAATTACATTGTTGATTTTCATTGAAAACATCAAAAAGTGAGTTTTTATCAAAAACAGTAAAATTGGATGTTTTAAATTCGTTGTTTATGTTGTTTTATGGGTAGAAACATTTTAAGAGTCTTTGAATTATGTTTATATGAAGTCTCTATATGAATTACATGTTAATTAGGCTGTTAGAAAATAGCTTGTAGGCCAAAATTGGCTTTTTTTTTCATGTCATTCTTAGATCTATCTGCCAAAGTCTATTAATTCGTATAGTAATATTCATGATCAAGATACAACTTTTAATACATGATGCCATCATCATCACATGACAAGAAGATTATCATCACATCGCAAATACGACCCATAATATAAATCGGAAATAAACAATACAGTTTGTCAGAGTAATGGGTTTGACAGTGTACTTTTTGTACTCAAAATCTGAAGGAATTATTATGTGTTAATAGTAGGACTGTTAAGTTATGATTTCAGTAATTCTATACCATGAATGAGCATGTTATTAACAATTAACTTGTTTTGTAACTTGATTATGTGATTTAAAATCCAATCTTACATGATGAGTGTACTTAGTTATGTTTGTAAAGTGGTAGTGACTAACTATGTCATGATGACATATGTATATAGGATATTGTGATTCGAATTGTTCGGTTTAACCTATGAGCAAGGCAAGTTCTCTAATCTATTATCTTGTTGAGCCAATTATTGTTTCCAATTCGATTACAATATAATGATGCAAGGTTTCTAAACTTTAATTTTGATATTGAGCAAGTTATTCTTGTATTTAACTTGTTGTTTAGCATACAAATTTATATATACTAATGTTGAACAGTTTTATCGTTCAAATTGCTATGCATGCTTAGTATTCAATTTTAAATAACCTTGGCTTATTATTGTTCAAGCAAGGTGTGCTATAGTTATTCAATATGTATGCTATTAGATTATTCCTATAGCATGCTTTTAATTTACCATGTCGATTCAATTATGATTATTCCATAATGTAATGTTATTGGTTTTATTCAACTAATCCTTAGTTGATGTTCGTCGAATTCCAAATTACCTTGAAATGTATCCAAACCAAACTCACTTTGGTGCGGACTTGTACTCTAATTACTGAGATGAATAACCCTATTATTAGGGGTAATTTACGCTTAGCGTTCAAATGTTTGTGCACAATACATTTATACTGAAGAAATGATCCCCTAAGTACGAGGAGTCCCTATAGTTTTATGATCATTAAAGTTTAAGTTGAAAAATTACTTATAACTATGGACATAGTTCGTGGTCTTAGGACCCTCAGTTATATACTTGAAATGTTGATAAGTCATATTGTTTAATTCTTTCGAGCCTCTTATTTGGCAGGTTGTTGTAAAGATTTTCATTCATTGTTATTTCAAGTGAGCTTTGTTTGCTCACTCTTGCTTATATAACTATTACAGTTAAAGATGAGAAGGTTGATGTACCTAGAACCGGTAAGGGAAAAGGAAAGATGAACAAATATTGAAGACTTTTTATATGATGATATTTTATTATCTATTTTTAATTGAATGGTTGTAATGAAGTTTATTTATTTTCCGCATTTGAATGATTGTATTTAAAGGTTAGACAACCTGGGAGATTTTTATTATGTAACCCTTTAATGGGGAAGGTTTTATTTATTCAATTTTATTATGATTGGGTAGTTAGATATGAATGTTTGATTAAGTGAACACCAAATCCTATGGGAATGAAGTACCTGGGTTTGGGGGTGTCACAAGTTGGTATCAAAGCCTTAGGTTATGAACCTTAGGTGGGGAAAAACCTTAGGAAGTAACCTTCGAAAAGATAGTGTTAATAAACTCTTATCGAGTTTTAAGGAAGAAGTAATAAAATACTTATGTGCTTATGTGATTATAACTTATGTGCTTGCCAGTTTCGAGTAGTAATGATTAGTAATTAAAACTTAAACTTTGGTTGACAGGATGACTAATATAGGAGGATCCAGTCAGGCTAGGGAAGAGGAGCCTCGAGATATTCAGGTAATTTGGGAACAATTACTGCCACGGGAAATAGTTCCGTTGGTCACAGTAGTTGAGCAGGAGAGAATACTTGATGACGATGATGAGATAGAGACAGACGAGGAGGATTCCATGGAGCTACCACAAACGGATGAAGAGGACGAGGAGGAAAGGATTCCACTTAACTCGATAGCTGGCCATATATATGATGAGGTGCATTACCGCAATGTAGAACTTCAAGATACAGTCGAGGAGTTACAAGAGATAGTTGCTGAACAATAGACCTCGATGGCACAGAAGGACGATGAAATTCAGGACCGAGAAGAACATCTGAGCAATGTTGAAGATAAGCTGTTTCACACTGAAGGAGAGAACGAGTGAACTAGAGCAGAGATTGCAGAGTTGAAGAACAAGTTGAAAGAGGAATCTACTAAGAGGGCAAGAGCCGAAGATGCGTACGAGGAAGCTGATCAACGAGCTAAAATAGCAGAGGGAGAAGCACAAACAAAGAGAATGAAGATGCAGGAAATGAATAACGTGTTCAATACAGTGATTAATCGAGCTCAGGATCGGGTCATGGCTTATCCGATTCAGTTTGAGACGCTGCCATGGTACATACTAGATCGTCGAACCATGTTCCGAATTATGGATGAAGAGCGTCGTAAGGCTATGCAGTATCTTAGTAGGACATCATAGGGAGTGTACTTGATTTATGATTTATGTTATGATAAATAATATGTAAATCCCAAGTGTTATGTAACTTATGGGATATGATGATGATGTCCTGAAACTTTAGTAGTTCAGGAAAATAATGTAAATAGCAGTGATGCTATTGATATGATGTTTTTCAAAGAAATTAAGAATGAATAAAAGTTATTATCTTCTTTTATCCAAAGTGTTATGTGTTATGTGGTGATTACTTTTATGGGGGCAAGTTAATTAGAAATTACTTAAATAAGTTGAGTAATAATCTAATGAGTGTACTTTTAACAGAAAATGCCTCCAAGACATCAACCACCCCGTCAGAGAACCCTTGAAGGAATCAACAACGATAATACTGAAGCTAACCTCGTTCAGCAGCTGGTGACGTTACTGACATGTGCACTGCAAAATCAACCGCAGAATCAACCACAAAATCAAGCTACAACATTTAAGGACTTTAAGGCGGTTGGACCACCAGAATTCCGTGGGTCCATGAACTCGATTGAGGCACAGACCTGGGTCATGGAGATAGAGAAAGTGTTTGATGTTGCGGGAGTAGGGGAAGATCAGAAGACTGCTTTTGCAACATTCATGTTGAAAGCAGAGGCTAGTTATTGGTGGCGAACCAATAAAACTCGAGGAGGACCAGGGTCATGACTTGGGATAGGTTTAAGGAGGTGTTCTTGAGACCTATTTCCCGAGAGTTCAAGAGTCGATTAGAAGTGCGCTTTTTAGAATCAAGCGAGGAACGATGAGCGGTGTCGAGTATGCCGCAAAATTTAACGAGTTGGCGAGGTTTGCGCTATACCAAGTCAGCACAGATGAACGCAAGGCGAAGAGGTTTGAATAGGGACTGAAGCCTTGGTTGTATAGTAGGGTTTCCTTGTTCCAGTTGAAGACATTTGCAGCGGTAATGGGAAAGGAAATTCTCGCTGAAGGTCGAGGCGAGGCGGTAACTAAGTTCAATCAAGAACAGAAAAAGAAGAAGAATGAAGTGGAGGTTAAGAATGGAGTTGGTGGTAGTGGAAATGTTAACAATAATCTGAAAAGAAAGTGGAATGGAAATATGGGTGCTGGAAATCAACAAGGTAACCAGCAAAATAAGAAGTTTGAAGCATGTACTACATGCGGGAAGTTTCACAAGGGTGTATGCTTAATGGGGAAACGAGTATGCTTTAACTGTGGCCAGGAGGGTCACATCACCCCAAAATGCAATAAACCCAAGAAGAACGTTTGCTTCACTTGCGGGTCCAAGGATCACTTTGCTCGTGAGTGCCTTAAGAAGAAAGCTGGAGAGACAACATGAAGCAAGGGAGGAAGCAGTGGAGGTAATTGGGCCATTACTGGACCAACGACATCAAACAAACCCACAGCCAAAACCTTCAACATGACTGTGCAAGAAGCGGTGCAATCAAAGGATGTGGTGTCAGGTATTATCCCAATCATTGATATTGATGCTTATGTATTATTTGATTCGGATGCTACTTGCTCATTTATATCTGATAAATTTGCTATCAGATTAGGATTGCCTAGTGAAGAATTGAAATTCCCTTTAAACATAGAAATTGCGAATAAGGAAGTAATTCACATTAGGTTCAGATCTGAGAAGAACTCAAGGGTGAATATTAAGGAAATATTATGATGGTAGATTTAATTCCGATTAGGTTTGGAGAGTTTGATGTTATTTTGGTAATGGATTGGTTGTTCAATTGTGGAGTGATAATTGACTGCCAAAAGAAATGTGTAAACCTTATGACTCCATCAAAGGTAGTTTTTAATGGTAGCAAATCGCTTAGACAAATGAGATGTCTGACGATTATGCAGGCCAAGAAATTGTTGAGTCAAGGCTGTGTGGGTTATTTAGCTTACATAGTCGATACTCAGAAGAAGGGTGTGAAACTCAAAGAAATACTAGTGGTTAGGGAATTTGTGGATGTGTTTCCGGAGGATTTTCCAGGACTTCCGCCTGACAAAGAAATCGAGTTCGTGATCGACTTAGCGCCAGGAACCTGTGACGCCCCCAAAATAGGTCGAATCCATCAACCCTATTCTAAGTCGCCAAATACATGGTACAGAAAATAACTACAACTTTATTACTACCATTGTCGTGCAAAATACAACAACACATATACTGTGAGTTTTAATACCAATTGTGACTCATGTCCCAACCTTGGATAGCACGTCATAATGGCACCTTACATAAAGGAACAGTCAATAACTGTTTTAGAAATTAAAATCTTTGGGAAGTGTTCAAGGAAACCTTCGTACATAGGAGGTCATGAATCTAAGTTATGATAGATATCATATGTCCAGAGAATTATCCTTGGTTGATCCAATAGACCCCAAAGAAAAACGAGAAGATTACTATCATGTTCCTTGCAATGGTGAGTCTTCTCTTGACATATAACTATCTCCACCGTCTGCAATTGAACGTTATGTTTCAATCAAACTCCAAGATCATATAGGTAGTGCTCGTAGATATACTCAGCAAGTGGATGTGTACAACCCTGTCTTATGATAACACAAGGTTGTATGTCATTAGACATCTTGTATGATAGTGGCAAAACACCCTTCCAAAGTTGGGTTCACCTCACCCTATTGTTGTTCACCAAAATCAATTATTAAGTGACGTATAATATACGACAACACATCTTAGGTCCTCAATACAATTATATATTGTATGTCATGTCATTTTATAATGTGTTGAGAAACTTTGACAGTCTCGGACCACCACATTATTCCCCTGTTATCCCCGCTCGACCCCGCTACACTCTTATTACCTGAAAGGAATTGTGAAGCAAAAGGGTGAGCACAACTAGCTCAGTAAAGAATATCATGACTAAAGATAATTAAATTATCAATAGCCTTCATCAAGAATAAATCGTAGATTTAGAACATATGGTAGATGATAAAACTTTTCAACCATAGTTGCGTGAACGAAAGCAATCCATTAGAAGAGTCAAATAGACCATAAAGTTTATTATCTTCTCCACATTAAAAGTCCACCAATAATGTTTTATCCCTGTAACATCAATCAACAATTCCTTTCCACAATCATATGAATAACTCATAATTATAATTGTGATTCTAAATTCCTCTTCTCATCTAGGACGAAGATAATTTTCATCACCTGTCTTTACCTGAAACATCAAAGATCATGGTTATACCAAATCACAGTTCCTGTTTATAATCATACTAATAAATTTATCTTTGCACTACGGGCCAAAGATATTCATTATCATTTCATCTTTGCACTCTGAGCCAAAGATATTCAATAACAAATCATCTTTGGTAGGTACTACCTCAACCAAAGATATTCAACAACAGGTCATCTTTGCACTACGGGCCAAAGATATTCATCAATAGTTCATCTTTGCACTACATGCCAAAGATATTCATCAATAGTTCATCTTTGCACTACATGCCAAAGATATTAATATCTCAAAGAAATACATAATCATTTCAGAATTTATATAAACCATAATTATAATCATGTTGATCAATTCACCTTTGCACTTAAGCTAAAAATATTCAATTATAAATTCAATGGTCATGATCATACCAGTCAACGATTCAACTTTGCACTACTGGCCAAAGAGAACCCATAGTCACGATCATACCAATAATCTACCCATCTTTACACTTAAGTCAAAGAGAAATTTCTTCACCAGGATTATAAAAATGTTATATATGATAATAAAAATAATATGATCTAAACATGGATTTAATTTCAAGAGTAAGATTTATAAATCAACGATAATTTGGTCAGAAAAAGAAACCAATTTTTTCGTGAATATTAACTCGTGAATAGTAATTCATGAATAGTAACCCCGATATGAAAAAGGTAGAAATTCCACAATAAAATCCATACCAATATTTCGGTATAATGATATTGAAAGAATAACATTTCTTAAACTTATAAACAATTTATTTTAATTGTTTACACTTTACTAAATAATGCATTTAATCATCCTAAAATGCCAAACTCATAAGATTTCATCACCAATAACCAACAACCTCATCAAAAATCTGCATATACCATATATAGGATTCCCAAGCCATAAAATTCTATTTTCCAATTTTATTACTTCACATAACATATTTAATTTATTTACTCATAACTAGTCCATTTTTATGAAAAATACCAAATCAGTTCCAAAAATATTTCTTCTCTGGGATTTAGCAGAATATAGTCCCATATTGAACATATATTTTTCTCGAAATTTTTAAAATTCATTTACTATTTTTCACATGGCCAAAACTGCCAAATATTTAGACATTTATCATAAATTGTACTTTTGTCCAAAAATTTCGAAATTTATAGAGTATACTTATGTTATATATATGTACTCCCAATAAAAATTTCACCAATTTTGGAGTTAACCACAAGGAGTTATAAGGGTTTACTTTTAAAATAGTCTTTTCCCATAAAATTCATAACTCTTAATCTATACATCCAAAAATTGCCATTTTTGGACAAAATCTATAAAACTCATCAAATTATCATTTCAATTTTTTCCAGAATTTTTGAAGGTCGAAAAAATTTCGAAACTGAAAAACATAATAACCCTTAAAATCCCTTACCTCAAAAGAGCAGTACTTTTGACCGGAATGTCGGATGAAAAGCCAAAGGAAACTTGCACTGAATAGCAACTCTCCAAGTATCTAAATACTCATAAAAATACGCTCGAGAATATAGAGAGAGAAAACTTCAGTTTCTGGTGTGATTTTCAATTCTAACTTAAGCGCCTATTTATAGGAAAATGCTAGAACGCCAAAGGAGACTAAAATAATAAAATAATATATTTTTATTTCTCATTTCCTACGTACCAGCCATTTAAGACCAGCCCACCACACTTGAATCTCAATTCAACACATGCATTCCACACCAACCAAAAAGTGGGTCCCACCTAATATTTTAATAAAAATATTTAAATTTTCGAAACTTCAATAATTCATAGAAAATAGCCCGTTTATCAGAAAAATACAAATTTTATGTCCATTCCGTATGAAATCGAATTCTGTACAACTTTGTAGCTTTGAGTTTTTCCAAATTCCAAACAGAAAATATCTGAAAACCACAAACGGACGATTTTCAACATCGTTTCTACACCTTTAATAATTTATAACAAATCATGCGTTAATTTTCAACGGTTCAAAATTTGTGGACATATACTCAACTCATATATGTATAACATATCCAAAAATTACCACGATCTAACGGTCGGATTAAAATTACAACTCACGCAATAAAGCTTTAAGAACACCGATTTGAGTTTTTAATACCTCCAATCCGACAAAATACTGATAAAACACCTCAACATTAATTTCTTCATTTATAACCACATAAATAAATCCATCATTTATATCTGCATCAAATAAATATTTCCTTATCATATAAATCAATAATTAATTATTCACAAATAATATTACAGAATCACAATTATGACAGCCAGGTGGTTCTCAGGAAAGAGGGGGCTTTCCAATAAGGATTTCTCCTTACTGGCGCACAATTAGGTGACCAAACCTCTCCTTGATAGAACTTTCTAGACATTGTCAATAATTCTATCTAATAATATTATTCAAATAATATAAATTATTGATATGATAATGGGAAATACTGTGCAGTGACAATTATTGAAACAACAATAATATAAAATATCAACGCATCAATTATTGAAACAATAAAATAAAATATTGAACAATAATTACTGTAACAATTATTGAGTAGTGCCTTCTTACGTAAGAATTAATAATTCAAAAATACTGTGCAATACCGTAAAGCTACTTGTGCAACCACGCGCGACATCAGATTTTTTAACCATCGAATATTCAACGGTGTTAATTGTAACAACTTCGCCGTTATTTATAAAAACTCAAACTTGTCGCTTTCTTCATCCGACGCTTATTCTCATTATGGGGCCCAAAATGGTCATGCTACTGGCAGCATTTAATATTCCCCGACAACAAGAATATTCCACGACCAAACGAATATTCCCCAACAGAAATGAATATTTTATAACCACTTGCGTATTTTGAAAAATTTCATATATCACCCTTAACTTTAACTTTTTATCAATTTAACCATTTACTGAATAACAATTATAAGAAAAATTAAATACTTTTATTTCATAAAATTCGGGGTCTTACAGAACCGCTCCGATATCGAAAGCCCCGTACCGAATGGCTCCGGTAGAGATGAAGGAACTGATGGTACAACTGCAAGAACTGTTAGATAAGAAGTACATTCAGCCAAGCATATCACCGTAGGGAGCACCTATGTTATTTGTGAAGAAGAATGATGGGTCAATGCGTCTTTGCATGGATTATAGAGAGTTAAACAAAGTCACTATTAAAAACAAATATCCATTGCTAAGAATAGATGACTTCTTTGATCAATTGAAGGGTGCTAGATATTTCTCAAAAATAGATTTGAGAAGTGGGTATCACCAATTGAAAGTAAGGAAGGAGGATGTACCGAAGACGGCATTCCGAACTCGGTATGGACATTACGAATTTTTAGTAATGTCATTTGGTTTGACAAACGCCCCTGCAACGTTCATGGATTTGATGAACATGGTGTTTAAACTATTTTTAGGCAAGTTTGTGGTGGTATTTATCGATGATATTCTGTTGTACTCTAAAACTCAGGAGGAACACGTGGAACATTTACGTCTGACGCTGGAGACACTAAGAAAAGAAAAGTTGTACGCGAAATTCTCTAAATGTGAATTTTGGCTGGAACGTGTATAATTTCTTGGTCATGTAATAGATAAGGATGGGATTTCGGTAGATCCATCAAAAGTTGAAGCTGTGATAAATTGGGAACAACCAAGAACTCCGTCAAAAGTGAGAAGTTTCTTGGGATTGGTAGGCTATTATAGACAGTTTATTCAGGATTTTTCCAAGATTGCCACTCCGTTGACGAATTTGACGAGGAAGTCTGTAAAATTTGTTTGGACAGAGAAGTGTGAAGAATGTTTTCAAACTGAAAAAGAAATTAAGTGTGGCACCTGTGTTGTCGTTACCAGATAATATAGGAAACTTTAGGGTGTATAGTGATGCTTCACACAAAGGATTGGGTTGTGTCCTTATGCAGAACGACAAGGTTATTGCGTATGCATCAAGGCAACTGAAAAACTACGAGAAAGGGTATTCGACTCATGATTTAGAGTTGGCGGCAGTAGTATTTGCTTTGAAGATATGGAGATACTATCTCTATGGGGAAAAATGTTAGATCTACACAGACCATAAAAGTCTGAAGTACATTTTCACACAGAAAGACCTGAACATGCGGCAAAGAAGATGGATGGAATTGATAAAGGATTACTATTGTGAGATCTTTTATCATCCGGGCAAAGCTAACGTGGTTGCAGATGCCTTGAGTAGGAAAGGCAGAGAAAAGTTGATGTTGTTAACTGATAAAGAGGAGCTGATTTCATCAATGACAAGGTTAGAGTTGGAAATCAAATTTCCAAAAGAATCCAATGAAAAATTATACTAGATGGAAGCCAGTCCAACTTTGGTGGACAAAGTGAAGAACGCTCAACTGCAGGATGAGGAATGCAGGAAAATAAGAGAAAGTGTGATCGAGGGAAAAGAAGTGAAATACAAGGTTACCAGATATTAAAGAATACATCTTGACAGAAGCGCATAGCTCGAGATATTCGATTCATCCGGGAAGTACGAAGATGTATCAAGATTTGCGGCGACATTTTTGGTGGCCAAATATGAAAAGAGACGTTGCAGAATGCATTGCAAAGTGCTTAACATGTCAGAGAGTCAAGGCCGAGCATCAAAGGCCAAGCGGATTACTTCAACCATTAGAATACCGGAATGGAAATGGGAGCATATCACAATGAATTTTGTGGTAGGTCTTCCAACGACTCAGAATGGATATGATGCGATATGGGTGATAGTGGACAGATTGACAAAATCTGCACACTTTTTGCCTATAAAGATTAGATTTAATCTTGATCAGCTGGCAAAGATATATGTTAAAGAGATCGTGACAAGACATGGAGTTCCAGTGTCAATTGTGTCAGATAGAGATCCAAGGTTCATATCAAACTTCTGGAAGAGACTATAAGAATGTATGGGAACATAGTTGCGAATGAGTACGACATATCATCTGCAAACAGATGGCCAAAGCGAAAGAACAATCCAGACATTGGAAGATATGCTGAGAGCATGCGTCATGGATTTCAAAGGGAGCTGGGATGAATAATTACCATTGGTGGATTTTTCCTACAATAACAGTTACTATGCAAGCATCGGCATGCTGCCTTACGAAGCATTATACGGCAGGAGGTGTAGAACTCCACTGTGCTGGGATGAAGTCGGTGAACGTTAACTGTTAGGACTAGAATTGGTACAATAAATTACTGAAGTTGTCAAACTCATCAGGACAAGATTGGTAGCAGCACAAGACAGACAGAAAAAGTATGCCGATCAACACAGGTAGAATTACGAATTTGAAGTAGGAAATTTCGTCTTCCTAAAAGTTTCTCCTTGGAAGGGGAAAATACGTTTTGGCAAGAAAGGAAAGCTCAGCCCAAGATTTATTGGACCGTTCGAGATACTACGAAGAGTGGGGGAAGTTTCTTATGAGGTAGCTCTACCTCCAGAATTGCAAAACATTCATAATGTTTTTCACGTTTCGATGTTACGACCATATAAATCTGATTACAAGCACGTGATCGAGTACGAACCATTGCAGTTTGAGAAAGACTTGTCCTATGAAGAGGTTCCTATCCAGATAGTTGACAGGAAAGAACAAGTGCTCAGAAATAAAGTGATACCTTCTGTGAAGGTAATATGGAGGAACCACAATGTCAAAGAGGCTACGTGGGAACTCGAAGATGAAATGATGAAGAATTATCCCGAGTTATTTGTTTAATCTGTGTCTTCGATTGTGGGGACAGAATCTTTGTAAGTAGGGGAGAATGTGACGAATGAGTTGTTTGAATTGTGATTCTGGGGACAGAATCCATGTGAGGAGGGAATGATGTAACATTCCAGAATTTTTAATTGTTATATTAAATATTTATTTAATATTTAAGTATTTAATGGATGTGTTTATTGTTGAATAAATAATTATTCCATGCGATTCGATTTGGTGAATTATTTGTTAATAAATAATTAAGGAAATTAATTATCATATCATATTATAATTTAATTTAATTATTAAATTAGAGAGTTTGATTAAATGAATTATTATATTTTAATTTAAATTTATAATTAAAAGGATGTGTTAGTTGATGAAATAAAAGTGTGACAAATAACCTTTTATAAAGGAGTTATCAAAATAACTTAAAGGAGTTTAATTGTGTTTTACCAAACAAGGCATAAGGATTAATTGATTATTTTTTTTAGTGAATAGCCAAACAAGCCATTAAATATTTATTTAATATTAAAGTATTTAATGGATGTGTTTATTATTGAATAAATAATTGTTCAATGCAATTCGATTGGGTGAATTATTTATTAATAAATAATTAAGGAAATTAATTATCATATTATAATTTAATTTAATTATTAAATTAGAGAGTTTGATTAAATAAATTATTATATTTTAATTTGAATTTGTAATTAAAAGGATGTGTTAGTTGATTAAATAAAAGTGTGACAAATAACCTTTTATAAAGGAGTTATTAAAATAACTTAAAGGAGTTTAATTGTGTTTTACCAAACAAGGCATAAGGATTAATTGATTATTATTTTTAGTGGATAGCCAAACAAGCCTTATGGCTTTTGATTTTCAAATAAAATATAATCGATGTCGATTAAAGTTAGAATTATATTATATAATTAATACCTATATTATTATTATACGTTATATTGTTAGTACGTAGTTAGAGTTAGGAAGAAAGAACTCAGTAGAAGAGAAGAAGAGAGTTTACAGAGAGAAAAGAAGAGAGGAAGAAAGGCTAGAGAATTTGAGAAAGGAATCGGGGAAAAGAAGCTTGATAATCAAAAGGATAGCCATCATCTTCTACAAACAAGGTATCATCCTACCCTTTTAAGTTTTTAAAATTTTAGTTTTCTCTTCCCTAATTCTTTGTAAAAAATTCTTGTGAAAGGATAAATTGCTTGATTGTATGTGGCTTTATATGATAAACTAGTGTTGTAAAACCATTTTCATAGGTTATATATGAGTATAGTCAATGAATTGATGTTAGGTATGTCGTTTGTAAAAAAAATATATTTACAGTGAGTTTATATGAATATATGTGAATATGGTTTAGTTTAAGGTAGAACTTAAGGTTTAATTAGTTGTTTAGTTGATATATTGTATTTGAAAGAGGTGGTATAAACATAAATAAGGTGCTTTGAATTAACTATTTTGGTTGAAAAATAAAATCACAGTGTTGATTTTCATTGAAAACATCAAAAAGTGAGTTTTTATCAAAAATAGTGAAATTGGATGTTTTAAATTCGTTGTTTATGTTGTTTTATGGGTAGAAACATGTTAAGAGTCTTTGAATTATGTTTATATGAAGTCTCTATATGAATTAAATGTTAATTAGGCTCTTAGAATGTAGCTTGTAGGCCAAAATTGGCTTTTGTTCATCTTTGTTCATCGAAGCTATCTCGCCAAGTCTGCAAATTTGGTATATGCAATTACGGCTTTTGCAATATAACTTTCATGCCTTGTTGTGCGACGCAATGTGCATTATGCGACCTCGTACTTTAGTTTTCACGCCAATCATATCATCAGCCGCAAATACCGACCTAAATATAAATCGTGGAAATGCCACAGTCACGAGTTGCGCGAAATGGTCTCGACAAAGGTACTTTTGTACTCAAAATCTGAAGGAATTATTATATGTTAATAGTAGGACTGTTAATTTATGATTTTAGTATTTCTATACCTTGAATGAGCATGTTATTAACAATTAACTTATTTTGTAACTTGGTTATGTGATTAAAAATCCAATCTTACATGATGAGTGTACTTAGTTATGTTTGTAAAGTGGTAGTGACTAACTATGTCATGATGACATATGTATATAGGATATTATGATTCGAATTGTTCGGTTTAACCTACGAGCAAGGCAAGTTCTCTAATCTATTATCTTGTTGAGCCAATTATTATTTCCAATTCGATTACAATATAATGATGCAAGGTTTCTAAACTTTAATTTTGATATTGAGCAAGTTATTCTTGTATTTAACTTGTTGTTTAGCATGCAAATTTATATATACTAATGTTGAACAGTTTTATCGTTCAAATTGCTATGCATGCTTAGTATACAATTTTAAATAACCTTGGCTTATTATTGTTCAAGCAAGGTGTGCTATAGTTATTCAATATGTATGCTATTAGATTATTCCTAAAGCATGCCTTTAATTTACCATGTCGATTCAGTTATGATTATTCTATAATGTAATGTTATTGATTTTATTCAACTAATCTTTAGTTGATGTTCGTCGAATTCTAAATTACCTTGAAATGTATCCAAACCAAACTCACTTTGGTGCGGACATATACTCTAAATACTGAGATGAACAACCTTATTATTAGGGGTAATTTACGCTTAGCGTTGAAATGTTTGTGCACAATATATTGTACGAATGGTTGATCCCCCTAAGTACGAGGAGACCATATAGTCTTATGACTGTTAAAGTTTAAGTTGAAAAATTACTTATAACTATGGACATAGTTCGTGGAATTAGGACCCTCAGTTATATACTTTAGAATGTTGATAAGTCATATTGTTTAATTCTTTCGAGCCTCTTATTTGACAGTTGTTGTAAAGATTTTCATTCATTGTTGTTTCAAGTGAGCTTTGTTTGCTCACTCTTGCTTATATAACTTTTACAGTTAAAGATGAGAAGGCTGATGTACCTAGCACCAGTGTTGTAATATGTTACAATAATGAAATTTATACCACTAGAAGATGAGACAATGATGGTTAAAAGATTTAGACCATGTTAAGTCATGTGAAGTAAAATCATAAGTAGTTATACTTTTATAAGTTATAAATTCATGAAGAACAACTAATAACCTAACATATAAATAAGTTAATGAAGTATGTATGTCAAGATGTTAGTATGATGGATTGAATCCATTTGAAACGAAGAACAAATCATAAGAAATAAAGTTAAGGCAGAATTCACGAGTTTGGACGATAATCGTCGAATTCGTAAAATTCTCGGAATGGAGGTCGAATTTTGATATTGAGCTTGGAAACATTGGTTTTCAATGGAGACAAGTCTTATTTGTCATTATAGAGTTACAGACTCGAGAATGACTGAGTTCCGACTTAGAACGAAGAAACGAGCGTTGAATGTTCACAAACATTTACCGTTTTTGTTAAAAATGGACTAATAGGTGAATTTTGAGCAAACGAAGTCAAATAGATAAAATTCTTGCATGAACGCATAGAGTATATAATTTGTGAATCGTGGGCTTTTGAACGAGCCAATTCGAACTTATAACGAAGAAGTTATGCGTCCGGGAGTTTCACAAAAATTTTAAAAGTTGTAAATTTTCTAAGGCACAGAGTTGGTGCCGCGGCGCCAACCCAAGACCAAATGGTGGGGTTGCAGCGCCGGGCACAGTGTCATTGCCTACTGCAAACTCACGCCGCAACGCAATAAGGAGAGTTATGTGTGGCGCTGCGGCGCCAGTCCTAGGGTTTCGACATACAAGAATGTTTACAAGTATAGAATGAAAGATAACTTATTAGCAATGAACTAAGGTATAAATATAACATTGTTAAGGCATTGTTAGACATTTAATGTATGATGATTAAAGGTTAATAATCAATTGAAGATGAACGTAATAAGAACAACGTAATGTGTTAAGTCGGCTATAGAAATTTGTTGACCAAGTTGATTATGAATCCAATGGTTTGCAATACAAGTATGGGTCATGTAATTACCTAATGAACATGATAAGACCCTTCCTAAATCACTGTTATAGTAATGACTTTAGGAATTTAATGTTGTTTCATGAGTAGTTAAACGATGAACGTAAAGTATAAAGAATGTGAACCGTATTCAATAATGATAAGGCCTATAACGTTAAGAGTTACAACTAAAAGTTGTTAAGTAATATGTGAACGTAAACGGTATGCAATAAAGTGTACTTAACAAATGACGATCGAGTTTCGATTAATAACGTAAGGATGTTAATAAGCCGTGAGGAAGGATGATTAACTCGAAACGAGTTGGATTAATGAAGTAAATCTACGTAAGACATAGAAGAGAAAGAAGTTAGTAAGAATAATGGAAAATATAATGGTAAACCAGAACCAAAAGTAACAAATCTAATATATGATTAGATTGAGATGAAGGGTAAGATTGATTAGGAACCATGTATGTTCATTCATGACCTAATGTGGTATGTTATGTGGTTATGTATTGTAGAGACCGTAAAGACTGAAAGGAAAAGTTATTTTTACTATAGCAGATGCTGAAGGCAAGTTTTTCTTAAACGCTTGTCTAACCTTCGTGTTAGCCAAGTTTTCTGTGATTCATGTTATGAGAAACGTGAAGTGTTTTACTAAAGGGTCGATGCCAGTTTTATCTCGGCTAGACTAATCTTGAAGAGTTGATTGATTTATTTATAAGTCTTTCAATATAGAATTGCTAACACTATCTTACGCCAATTGTTTGGTACGGATTCAAGGTAAGCCTGAGTATGAATAAACAAATGTATTTTTCATCGATTATTTGATGGGCACGTGAGGTTGCCAAAACTTAAATGTACATACGTTTAATAGGATGTAGTATTGATCAACATAGAGTACTATGGGCTGATCACCCAGAAGTGCTCGTAAGATATGCCAGACTTATGGACTTAGTGTCGGGTTTTCCTTTCCAAAGAAATTATGAAATGCTCATGGTCTTGAGCCAGAATTGATGTTTTACTAAATATTGTTATTGTAAAACGTTTTGAAGGAAAAGAAATGCTATTTTGAATTTTTGATAGTACTTCATAACTATTATCCAGTTATTGAAGATATACGATTCCTATGTTTCAAGCATGTTGGTTAAAAGAAATTGTTGTACTTGCTGAGCTTGTTATGCTCACTCTTGCTTGAACCATATGAATGCAGCTAGGACCGAACAAACCGAGGGATCTGACGAGGATAGAGGCAAAACGAAGCTGAACGATTAGTTTACCTTGTAATAAACTAGTAAGTTGTATATATTATAGAATGATGAACAAAGAATGTAATGGTTTTAGAACCTGGGAACGGGATGTAATATTATTAATGTAATAAGAATGTCGTTGATACACACATTTTGATGTCGTTTCAATAGAATGAATGTACATTTATGAGTACCGTGTAGCACCATCTGTCAGGTTGGAAGATACCCGGATTTGGGGGCGTCACAATGGTTATTAATGTACCTAAACCTTAATAAACCATGTGTAAGTGAATCATAATAATAAAATTTATGAACTAATAAGGAATATTGAAAATTGCCAATTTGTTGTTGATGGACAAGTTCAATACAATCATTTGTAAGCTTAGATGATATATGTTGTGTTAATGGAAGAAATCCATTTGGAATGATGTAAAAATCTCAAGTAACGAAGTTATGGCAAAATTTACGAGATTAGACGATAATCGTCAAAATTGTTAAATTCTCGGAATGAAAGTAAAATGTCACCATTGAACTCAGAAATGTTGGTTTTCGATAAAGAATAGTCTAAATTTGCATTTTTGAGTTACGGACTCGAGAATGGTCAAATTTTGACTTAAAACGAAGAAACAAGCTATGAACGTTCACAAACGTTTAACGAATTTGTAATAAAGAACTTAAACGGTGAATTCCGTGTTTACGGATTCAAAAATTTAAGATTTTCTAATGAAATTGTAAAACATATGATATTTGAGCTAACAACTTTTGAACGAGCCAATTTGGACTTAGAATGAATAAGTTATGAGCCCAAAAAATTTATAGAAGAAGAAAACTATGAAATTGATCTCGAGGCTCGTGGCTCAAGATCGCAGCAAGCAAATTCAAGAGTGTGAAGCCAGCGCCGCAACGCTAGGCCAAACCCTCATATACTATAAAGTGGTGCCGCAGCGCGGCCAGGAGTAAAGACATTGGCGCCGCAGCGCTAAGACCGGGACTTAGATACTGGTGACTCACACCGTAGCGTTAGATTTATATAGGAAGCTAGCGCCCAGTGCCAGCACTAGAGAAGACACAATAATGAATGCACATGAATGTAAACAATGTAGAAGTTGGTTAAAGATGAATTTTAATCTTAATAACTTAAAGTAAACTCATTAAGGATGAATATAACCTTAAGTTCAACAACTAAAAGTTGACAAAATGTTACGAGAATGTAAATACTAAGTAATACAATAAATCATAACGAACGTTAACCAATCTAAAGAATAATTAGATTGATAAAAAGGGTAAGATACATTAGTGATTATACATGAATGTTTATGACCTAATGTGGTATGTTATGAACTTATATGTTGTAGAAACCTTAAAGATTCAAAGGAACAGTGTATTAACTATTGAAGACGCTGAAGGCAAGTGTTCTAACCCTTGTCTATGTTCATTCTGGACAAGCTTTGTGATTCATGTATGTTATGCATGAATTGATGTATAATGAAGTCAAAGCCAATTCCTTCGGCTAGACTTAATGTGTTTTGTAGATTTCCTTATAATCTATCAAAATATTGTTAATGTTGTTATCTTTTGCCAAATTGTTTTGGTATGGATTTCAAAGAAAGACTGAGTATGAATAAACAAATATTTTGTCGTCAAACAACATGCACGTGAGGTCGCCAAAACTTAAACGTAAATATGTTTAAATTTACACAACTTACACATAATTTAAACGTAAATACGTAAATACGTAAATACATTTACAAAACTTACACATAATTTAAGATTTTGTCCCCTTACAAATAATATTGGCGCTCCCCACGGCGATACGCTCGGTTGAATGTACTTTTTGTCCAGTAATTCTTGTAGTTGAACCATCAGTTCTTTCATCTCTACCGGTGCCATTCGGTACGGTGCTTTCGATATTGGAGTCGTTCCTGAAGCCAAATCGATCACAAACTCAACCGCTCTATCTGGAGGAAGTCCTGGCAAATCGTCCAGGAATACGTCTGTGAAATCCCTCAATACTGGTATCTCTGCTATTTTTGGATTCTCTTTACGACTATCAACTATGTAAGCTAGATATCATACACAGCCCTGTCTTAACAACTTTCGGGCCTGCATCATCGTCAGACAACTTGCTTATCTAGGCGACTTGCTACCATAAAACACAACCTTAGACGGAGTCATAAGGTTAATACACTTCTTTTGGCAATCAATTACCGCCCCATAATTGGATAACCAATCCATACCCAAGATAACATTAAATTCTCCAAGTCGAATAGGGATGAGATCTACGTTCATGATATTTCCCTTAATACACTCTACAATTCTTATGCATGTACTTAACAGGGATTATTTCTCTATTCGCAATTTCTATGTTCATGGGGTATTCTAACTCGTCCTTAAGCAATTCTAAGTTCTTAGCAAAGTCATCGGATATAAATGAACAAGTAGCACCCGAATCAAACAATACATAAGCATTAACTCTATTGATCGGAATGATACATGGCACCACATCACGAGACTGCATTGCATCCTGTACTATCATGTTGAATGCTCTTACGGTAGGTTAGTTGGTTGCGGTTGGTCCCATGATAGTTAAAGCACTTCCACCGCTGTTTCCTCTATTCCCTCCTGATCCTATCCCTCCAGATCCCTTCTTAGGAAAATCCCTTGCAAGATGATCCTTTGAACCACAAGTAAAGCAGGCGCCTTTCTTTGGGTTAGGACAGTTAGGTGCTATGTGGCCTTCCTGACCAAAATTGTAACACTCTCGTTTTCCCTTCATGTAAACTCCCAGATGAGTTTTCCCGTAGGTTGGGCATGCTTCAATCTTTTTCTTCTGCCCTCCTTGTTGACTTCTAGCTGACGAGTTGTCAGACCACTTTATCTTCTGATTATTACTACCTCCCGTGCTACTTCCACCAGTCTTGTTAGTTCCTTCATTTTCACTCTTTTTCTTCTTCTGATCTTGATTATATTTAGTTACCGCATCGCTTCCACCTTAAGCAAGTATGACCTTCTCTAACACTCCAATAAAAGTGTTCAATTGGAACATTGACACATTGCTATACAACCAGGGCTACAGTCCCTGCTCGAAACATCTTGCCTTTCTCTCATCAGTATGCACTTGGTATGTGGCGAACCTAGCCAACTCATTGAACCTTGCCGCATAATCTGCAACAGACATATTCCCCTATTTCAACTCCAGAAACTGAACCTCCATTTGGTTCTGCGAGCTGGTCGGAAAGTATATCTCGAAGAACATCTCCTTGAATCTCTCCCAGTTTATCACACCTTCACCTCCCCGTACTTTGTTTGCCTGCCACCAATAACTGGCTTCGGATTTCAACATGAATGTTGCGTATGCGGTTTTCTGGTCTTCTCTTACTCTGGCAACGTCAAACACCTTCTCCATCTCCATAACCCAGGTTTGAGCTTCGATCGGGTTTATGGAGCCCTTATACTCTGGCGGTCCCACCGCCTTGAAATCCTTGATTGATGTATTCGGTGGAGCTTGTAGTTGATTGTTAATTTCTCCAGCTAATAGGTTCACCAATTGCTGAACGGGGTTAGTATTGGCGTCGTTGTTGTTATTCATCGGTTCTCCTTGAGCTTGTTGATAGTTTTGTCTTCTTCTAGGCGGCATGTTTCTATTAAGAATACACGCTTATTAGGTCTTTATTCAATCCCTTAAACATTTAAGGCTTATCTAAAACATTTAATCATAATTCACTTAACACATTATCTCGAATAAACTTTGACATTTTATTCAAATCACAAGTTTTAACATCATACAATAACATCACTGCTATTTACATCAACTATCCCGAGATAAAGAATCTACAGGATTTAAAACATTTAAATATTCCTTTGTTTATAATCACATCGGAATTTACATCTTTAACTACCAGATATGTTTTTCACATAATTAAACTAATCCTATCACTGCCTGATAAGGCGTTGAATAGCCTTGCCGCATTCCTCTTCCATGATACGAGACATCGTCCTGCGATCTAGCATATATGATGGCAGACCTTCAAACTGGATTGGATATCTCATAACTTGATCCCGGGCCGCATCCATTGCATTTTGAAGTGTAGAGTACGTCTCCCCAAGCTTAGCCTTCTTTGCACGACAATCCTCTTCTGCAAGATCAGCATGACATGACTCTCTTACCCAGCCCTCCTCTGCTATGGTCAGCCTTTCTGAGCTCTCTTTCAGATCCTTCTTCAACTTTTCTATTTCTTCGGACTTCTCCTCGGTTTGACCCTTCTCGTGAACCAAATCCCACTCCACGTTTTCTAAATGTGTGTGAAGAGTCACAATTTCCCTATCCTTCTGCTCGATGGTACTCTATTGAATAACAGTCTTCTCCTTCAGCTCTTGAACAGTGTCTTGTAACTCTATGTTACAATCATAAAGCGCATCATACATCTCAGCATTGATGGAGTTCGGTGGGAACTCCTCTTCCTCCTCTTCTTCCTTAGAATCCTCCTCTGGATCAGTCTCAGGCTCATGCTCCTGACCAACAATAGTGATCAACGGAGATGGCTCTCTCTGTACCAACTGCTCCCTGAAGACGTAAATGTCTCGGGGCTCCTCCTCCGTAGGTACTCGGGGTTCCTCCTCCCCAGCTCGACTAGCTCCTCCAACATCCGACATCCTGACAACAAAATTTTAAGTTTTAGTTACTAATCCGTACTAGCGAGCACATAATTTAACACATAAGAACATAAAGTCTTTTATTATCTTCAATGAATTAAGAAATTCATTTCTTAGAACTCGATAAGAGTTTACCACCACTATGTTCTCGATCTCCTACAAGGCTACTACCTAAGGTTGGTTTTCCCCACCTAAGGTTCATAACCTACAGCTTTGATACCAACCTGTGACACCCCCAAATTTGGGTACTTCCATTTCTGCAGGATTTGGTGTGCACTGTACAAATATCATCTATCTATCTACCCATAATAAATGCAAACCATGCAATAGATAGAAATAAATAAATAAATAAATCTTCCCCTTATGGGGTTACATCATCTGCATAATAAATACAATCCCAGGTCACTCTAACCTTAAACATCTGTGCGAAATCATAAATAAATAACAAGTCTAAGATAACATCAAGTTTGAAACATAAATACATATTAACAACAAGTCTTCTTCATTTGTTAACCTTGCCCTTGCCTTTACTAGTGGAAGGCTCGTCAAATCTTTCGTTCTTAACTGCAATGTTATTATTACGCAAGAGTGAACACGATTGCCCACAAGTATAACAATATAACAAATGAATAATAACATGCGAATAATCAAAGACTTCTAAAATAGGAAAACTCATCCTTTGAATCAAGAATGAATAACAAGAAACAAAAGAACTTCTGAGGGTCATAAGACCTTGAACTATGTCCTAGGTTGTCAAGAGTTTATACTTGAAACCTTTAACAATTATAAGACTATGGACTTTTCTTCTCGTACTTAGGGGGATCAGCCCTTAGTACCATACTGTGCACAATATCTTAACGCTAACGCATAAGTAATCCCCTATACAGGGTTGTTCATCTCACTTTGACATTAGAGTCCGCACCAAAGGAAGTTTGGTTTGGATAATTCAACAACGGTTCTAAAATTTAGAAAGTTCATCAACTATGGACTAGTTGAATCATTAAGGGTTCGCTAGTCTAACAAGGTTCAACAGTAACTGATAATTTAAATCGAATAGCAATCTCAAGAGGTATACAATAGAATTAATATTGTATAACAGAATCATACTTTGAAAGATTAATATACTTTAATATAACAAAATGGACTTGATCAATAATATCGAGAATTTGCTCGATGTAAAGAGATAAACTTATAAACTCATATAATCATAACGAGTAGGGTTAGGAAACTTGCCTCGTGCGTAGATTACATGTTAATTTATACACTTTCCTTGATTTAATCCTACATACCATTTACATTCACAATACAGTCAATTATCACGTAACTAGTCATCACAAGTTCATTCTCTTTGTCTAACTTTGATTATGACCATACTTAGTCAAATTACTACATTCATTGACACACAATTTACACTTTATGAACAATAAGCTAACTATGTGTTCAATAATTTAATTCACACATAATTGTGTTATTAATATGTTAAGAATTTATCTTAACGTCTCGTTATATGTCTAACATAATTTTATGTTCCTTAGATTTGGTTACTATCACATTTCTAGACTTGGACACTTATAAATTTCATTTCTAGACAATCTGCTAAGTGGTATAAGGCTTTCACCGTTAGGCTTGGTCTCGTATTTGCGGCTTAGACTTTAACATTTGTGGCGGTGGTGGCTGCCTTGTTTGATGGGGTTTTAGGCATGGAGTTGGCACCGCAACGCGAAACTCTAGTTTTTGAATTCCAGTTCGCGAAGAACACAGAATCATGCGAAATTATCATTACATGGTCATTGAATTCATTAAATTAAACTTACCCAGATACTAGAATTCATACATAATCATTACCCAACCTTTATAGAGTGTTTTTAACGAATTAAAACACCTAATTACAGAATCAAACATGTAAATTCATTGTTCTTGACGTTCTTGAAGGTTTTGAACATAAAACATACAATTTAACATCACGGGTTCGTTATAACACCAAATCCGTCCATTCGAAGTTTGTTTTCTTCGTTTTAACATACATAATTATATACGAGTGTGAAATTTACGAGACAATTTGTGTTTGACATATTAAATTTACGAAAAAGGGCCATATGGCCATATTCTATAATCTGTAACAATAAACTGCATATTTTTATGAAATTGATGACATGGAAATCTATAATATATAGTAAAAACATGCTATGCTAACATTTATCACATATACATCCGCATAGACAATACAATTTCCAACTACAGAGTTTTTACAGAAAATTTGAGAGTCATATTCATGAAACTTAAATGACGTGAAATAGAAATTGGGTTGAAGAGATTACCCAAAGCGTAGAGTGTAGATTGGTAAGGAAAACTTTCTCAGGTGCTTCTTCAATCACTCACTCACAATCTCCCTCAACAATTTTCTAAATTTCTTTCTGTAAAGTGTTTTTCTTATTTCCAGACTTAGAGAATAAAGAAGGAAGACATATATAATAAAGGAACTGCAGCGTTGTGGAGGTCAGTTACCCATCATGGGTTAACTGCTATTAACTCCTCTTAGGGTCTCGTTTGGCTGGCAATAATAGGTTTCAAAACCATTTAATTTAATGATTCTCTTATACTATAGTTTAAATCATGTCACACCCAATTGCACAATAAATCAAATTTCTTATTTAATTTATTTTAAATAACATATAATAATTTCTCATTAATTCACATAGTCATATAATTAATTTTCTCATTTATCAATTATTTCAAATTTATTAGCTCTCTAATTAATTATAAAATGAATTAAAATAATATTAGGCTTATTAAATATTCCTTTTAATTCAATAAGCTCACATAATTACATACTTCAAATAATAAAAATTCTCCACATTAATTTAATAAATATAACACATATAATTAAATTAAATCTACCACAACTTCATCAATTAATTATTTAATCTAATAATTAATTCATCAAAAAAATATTTATTTAATCCAATAAATATTAAAATTAAATTATAAAATCTCGGTTGTCACAGCCTCTAAACATACCATCGTTCATCATTTGGTCGGTGTTATTGTTTACCTGAGGATTATTGCCTTCCTGATGCACATTATCCTGGTTATTGATCGTTGGTGACTCAACGGTCTCATGTGCTCCATTGCTTATCTCAACATTCTCGGATGTCATTTTCAAACACTGTCACAAAAAAGGGTTAATTGACATGCCACATATTATCCCTATACTCTGACTGACCAATTAAATAACAAATAAGCTTAGGTAGGTCATACTAGTGAAGGATTTACCCGTCTCTCCCCGCCTAGTTCTAGTCTCACATCTCAGCCAGGGATCATATCCCTGAGCTTTGATACCAACTGTGATGCCCCCAAAATAGGTATACATCACCCATTCTGAGTCGCCAAATACATGGTATAGAAACAACTACAACTTCATTAATACAATTGTCGTGGAAAATACGACAACACATATACTGTGTTTAAATACAAATATTATCTTCTAGACAATATCCACACTCAGATAAAGTCCTCATTACAATTATTGATGCACTATTTTATAAAATAGTGAGGACTTCTAAAATAACTATCTTGAACCATCACTTCATACCCCGGCTAGTTCCTGCTAAATTCTCATCTACTGAGAAGAAAAATGGAACAAAAAGGAAAAGGGTGAGCTCAACTAGCCTAGTAAGAAATATTATGACTAAGATAATGCAGAATAAATTATCCTTAGCCTTCAACAGTATAACAACTGATAGAATATAATAGACAACAAGTTTTAGATCAACAACTACAGCGGAACAAGCAATACATTAGAAGAGTCAAGTAGAACATGAAATTTACTATCTTCTATGATTTAAGAGTTTATCATCAATTTTATCGCTGAGACTCAGCTTAATAAATAATCCACATCACTGAATTATCGATGCACTACATGCCAATGATATTCGTGTAATCACTAATGGTCATGATCATGTCAACCACTGTCCATCAATACATAACGGGCCAATGAGGACTTTTACCACATCATTTGTAACATTACGTTCATGATTATACCGAATAATCCCTGGTCATAATCATACCGATCAACAGTCCATCTATGCACTACGGGCCAAAGATGACTTTCATAACAATATAACCATGAGGATAATGGCAATGATATAAGAATTCAATTACATGAAAGCAAAGGATAAATTTTAAAGATTTATAATTTAATTTATCCAGAATTCAATAAAGTCCAAATTGTCAACATGATACTGCTTTGTGGAGTAAAATTCAAGAATAATATTGTATCAAAAATGATTTGGACGGAAAAGAAATCATTTTTATCATGAATAGTACCCCGGGTGAATAGTACCCCGTGAATAGTACTTTGTGAATAGTAATTCGTGAATAATACCCTATGAATAGTACTCCGACATGAAAAGATTAAACTTTAACAAGAATGTTCAGAAAAATATCCTTGTGAAATGATACTAGATGAAATGCAAATTTCAAGGATATTCTACTAATTTCAAGGAGTATAGAAGCAGTACTTAACAACATGAGTGTAGAATTCAGAATCTGAAACGAAATAATATTACTTGCATACTACAGAGTATGGAAGAAAATATTATTTCATACGAATATTGAACAAAAATAATATCCCTTACGAATACGAAAGAAATAATACCCCTTACAAATATGAAATAAATAATACCCCTTACAAATATGAAATAAATAATACGCCTTACGAATATGAAATAAATAATACCCCTTACGAATATGAAATAAATAATACCCCTTACGAATATGAAATAAATAATACCCATTACGAATATGAAATAAATAATACCCTTTACCTTAGTAGGAGATTGGATACTTTAATAGAGTATTAACAGAATACTCTTCTTCTTTCTATTTGATTCTCTCTATATATAATTCTCTTGTGAGTCGTAGTTAATTGGTGAGAATGAAAGAAGAAATAAGCTTCTATTTATAGAAGATTTCTAGCTTAGCCCTTGCAATGGGAAGAGGCAAGTGGCTTAACGACTGGTGATGTGAAAAGAAAAGTGGTTTGACGCATGTAATGTGAAACAACAAGTGGTTTGATGCCTGTAATGTGAAACGACAAGTGGTTCGATGCCTGTAATGTGAAACGACAAGTGGTTCGACACCTGTAATGTGAAACGATAAGTGGTTCGACGCCTGTAATGTGAAACAACAAGTGGTTCGACGCTTGTAATGTGAAATAACAAGTGGTTTGACGCCTGTAATGTGAAACGACAAGTGGTTCGACGCCTGTAATGTGAAACAACAAGTGGTTTGATGTCTAGTAAAGGCAAGTACTATTGGAGAAAGTGACTCTTAGATGATTACATATGGGCCCCATAGAATAAACCAAATTTACAACAAATGTCTCATAACAGACTTCTTATTTATATCAAAGATTGAATAAATATTCACTAAAAATCATTTTATCTTCAATCAACACATTTTTTTAATCTTTCAACAATTATTCATCATTAATATTATAACCCACAATATTGACAACTAGATTATTCCCAGGAAAGAGGGAGCTTTTCGATAAGGACTTCTCCTTATTGGCGCGCAATTAGGTGACCAAACCCCTTTCCTCGACAGAACTTTCTAGACATCGTAAATAATATAAATAATAATATGAATAACTTTATCGTCTCAATTATTGATTTAATAATATAAAATATTGTGCAGATGATACTATGACAATAATTGAATCAATAATGTGAAATACTATGCAGCAATTACTACAACAATAATTAAGTATAACTGAGTGACTTCTTACATAAGCATTAATAATCAATACTGTGTGCTACTATGCAATCACGCGTATTACTGTACTTTTATCATCGGGTATTTTAATAGTTAACGGTAAAACTTTTGCCGTTATTTTTATAAAAAGATAATTTTGTCATTTTCTAACTCCGACAATAATTTTGTTGTGGGGTCCACCAATGATTGTGTCGTTGTACGAATATTCCCCGACAAAAAGAATATTCCCCGACCAAATGAATATTTTATAACAACTTGTTCCCTAAACTTAATCCTTTTATCAATTTAACCATTTAATAAATAAAATAATAATTATAAGAAAATTGAATACTTTCATTTCATAAAATTTGGGGTCTTAAACATAAAACCCTCTTTTGTATAATCAAAGGGTAGTCTTTTGTAAATCTCAATTTTTGGAAAGCAATTGCGGGAAAGTAATTTAATCAGTTAAGGCTGTGTAATGATGAATGATGTAGTATTATACTATAAGGAAGAAGCAAATCAATATTATCCTTTTATTGAACATGTTGTGCAATGAGTTTGAAGTTGTTGTTTATCAATGAATAATAACTAACAAACAAGAAGAAAGTAAGCATGAAGTGTTATTTATTTTAACAGAAAGATGCCGCCAAGAAGAAGACAACGAAAACAAGGAGTGAACGTAAATCAACCAGAAGGGGGACCGGTTAACCCGATCCAAGAGTTCGTTAATTTATTAACGGCTCCTTTTAATCGGAATAGGGCGAATATACCTGTAAATCCTGTGGTAGTACGGGCTACTACGTTTAAGGATTTTAAGAGTGTAGGTCCGCCGGAGTTCAAAGGAACTACGGACCCTATAGAAGCCCAAACTTGGGTGAAAGAAATTGAGAAGGCATTTATTATTGCAAATGTCGAAGAGGGGCAAAAGGTTTCTTTTGCTACCTATATAATGAAGGGAGATGCCAACTTCTGGTGGGAGGCAAACTAGGCTAGGGCTGGGATAGAAAACCTAACGTGGACACGGTTCAAGGAGATTTTATTCGAGAACTACTTTCCCATAAGTATGCAGGGTAAGATGGAGATGAGGTTTCTAGAATTGAAACAAGGGGAAATGACTGTTCTCTAATATGCTGCCAAGTTCAATGAATTGGCGAGGTTTGCTCGACATCAGGTGGATACGGAGGTGAGGAAGGCGAGGAGATTGGAGCAGGGCTTGAAACCCTGGCTTTATAGCCAGATATTAGTGTTTTAAAGTACTTCCTTTGGAACCTGTAATAACCCGAGAATTTCTATATAAAATAAATAAGAAATTTTGCGTATAAATTTTTTTTTATTTAATGACGAGACTAAGTGTCAAGTAAAGTGAACAATAAATGTGAATACATTTATTACTTGAAAAATTAGAAATAATTTTGGAATTATTAATTACCACAAATTATATGGTAATAAATTTCAAGTAAATAAAATGTTTTTATTAATTATTTTCCATGATAACATGATTGGAAATAATATATGAAGTGATAATTAGAACTTATATAATATATATTTTATTATATGAATTGTTCAGAATATTTAAATCAAGTATTATTGATATGCGAAAGAGAAGTCAGATATGAGATCCAAACCCTGAATTGGGATTGTGATCAAGAGATGAGAATAATAATATTATATTATTATTATAATGATTTTACAATCTGAATAATTATGTATCGTGTTTTATGCGACGATATTATTGAGGAATGACGATTGATTAGGATCATAAAGACAAGATCTTGTCTTTGTGAAACCCTAAACTCAGTTATGAGAAATGACTGAGTAGCGGTAATATATATGAAGTTTCATCGTATATGAAGTTACTGTGTACACGAATGTCGTTAATTAGAAGAAAACCCTAATTACTATTTTTTACGCTGATAATTAGGACAAACCTTAATTATTATAACCTTAATCGGTTGAAGTTAGAGATTGTAATGACTGTGTTAGTAACATACACAGATAATTAGAGAACCCTAATGGTCAATTAGAAACCCTAATTGATGACGTTAAGAAACCCTAATTTTCTATAGAAAACCCTAATTTAAAATTATCGGGTTTTAATTACGATATTATTATATAAAATGTTTTAATTTACCAAAGGATAGAAATTAATTGGTAAATGGTAAGAATTATAATCTAATGGTTAAATATTACATTTAATTTCCTTGTACAAAAATGCCCTTGAAATTATATGTGAAATGACCAAAATGCCCTTTTTGGTTATTTAGTGTATTATTACTTACATTGTTGATGGAATCTTGTAACAAAATGCCCAACATGCTTACCCTACCATGTTATCAGCTAGCAAACAATGGAATTATCCAAGTGTAGCATCCAATGTATCTATTATATTTTTTTATATAGATTAAAGAGAGGGGAAATGCATTATTTTCATTAATTATGCTTTATTGCTACCACATGTCCACAAAATCCGGCCATTCCATCTAGAAATCACCTATGGGTCAGTAGTATTACCATCAATCACCATTACAATCATTTCATACATTATTTTATGGATCTAAGAGAGAAAATGTACCATTTTTGGCCTATTTATTCACAAGCACTTAGCTTCATTCTCTCAAGCTTAAACCTCACGAAATTTCCTTACCATATCGGTCTATAATCAAGCCCCATTCACACCAACAATAAATCGAAGCATCAAAGGATCAAAATCAAGAAATCAAAGCTGAAAAGGTAAAAACCTAAATTCTAGAAATCCTTCGATTCGATGTTAATTGGTGCAATTGATTGTTTAAAGTTGTGTAATAGGGAGTCTATTAATGTTCTAGGTTGTTAAATTCAGGACCCATAACATCAAAGTGCTCAAAATCAAAGTTTTTCCAACTTTTGTAAAACCGAATTCAGTTATTTTGGGCAAATATCAAGCCTTATATCTCTGTGGTTATTTACTGTTTTTGGTGTTTGTAAGATGTTATGTGTAGCTTGTTATGAGGTCTTTAAGATTCAAAAATAATCAAGGCCATATCTATTATAGATCAAAAGTTATAATCAGTCAAACAGGGTTGACCAAAACTGCAAAACCAAAGAAATCCGTAAATTTCTTGAGTCTCTTGTCGTAGTCGACTTTGACCAAAGAATTTCTAGTTCGATCGATGTTATTATGATGATGTTAAGGTTTGTAGTTGTAGTCCTACATGTTGTCTACACACTAGAAGGATAGAGCACAAAAATGTTACACGATCACCAAGTTATAGAGGTCCAAAGTAGCCACCTCAAGTCGTTTTTTTCGTGAAGAACGACTTTGGCGACTACTTACTTTTAGGTTCGCTTTTCTCCCAGATCTGATGTTTTTTAGAGGTTATGTTTGTTGGATCTTGTAATCTTGTATTTCCTCTACAAGACCCAATTTATAGATTGTCCAAATTCGTTAAGATGAGAGAGTTATTCACGGTCCAAAGTAGCCCACTTTGGTTACGCCTTATGAAGATCTGGTAGGCTCAAGAACACCTTTAGCGACGGTTACTGTCACTATAGGGGCCTTTAGCGACGCTTTTAATTATTTTTAATTTACGATTTTTCTAAAATTAATTTAAAAATTAGAAAAATTAGTTTTAATTATTAAAATATCAAATAAATTATTAAAAATTATTTTAAAGTCTGGAAAATAGTTTTTAATTATTTTGAGTATATTTCATAAATATTTAATATTTTTGAAATATAAAAGGTATTTATTTATTTAATTATAATATTAAATAAATGATTTAAAAATAGTTTTAATTCATGAAAAATCATGAAAAATTATTTTATGGTATAAGAAAATATTTTGAGTTATTTTCCATGACTTTTAATATTTTGTGATGAATTTCATTAATTAATTATATATTAATTATATTAAAGTTATTTAATGATTATATTAAATAATTTAGTTTAAAAATGATTTTAATATTATAAAAATCATTTTAAATGAAATTAAGGTATTTAAAAATATTTTAAGTTATAAAATATAACTTTTAATATTTAAAGGATAATTTCATTAATAATTTAATATTAATGATATTAAGATAATATTAATGATATTTAGTTTATTTAATAATTATTATTAAATAAATAGTTTAAAAATAGTTTTATTTATTTAAAAATCATTTAAAGAGGATATTAAGGATTTAAAAATATTTTAAGTTATAATTAATGACTTTTAATATTTGGATGAATAGTACATTAATATTTATATATTAATGGTGATTATTTAAAATGATTTTAATTATTTTAAAAATCATTTAAGGGTAATATAAATGTTTTAAAATAGTTTGAGTTATTATAAATAACTTTTATATTTTGGCAATGGTTTCATTAATAGTTTAATATAAATTAATTATTAATGATAATGGAATTGTTTAATGTTTAAGTCATTTAATTATGATTAGATGTTTGAAAGTTATAATAAACCAAACTAGTGACTAGAGAACCAGGTTATGAAGTCCGAGATTTGATGAAGAGCACCCATAGTAACAGATTATATCACTATAAGCCTTGAGTAATGATTTGATTTATTTTAAATTTTTCAATTTACGGAAAATTCGAAAATGATTAAAAGTAAAATGTCCGATATTTCTGAGATGTTGAGGTATAGATTAAGAGTCTTAAACTCAAGATTATTTGCAGATAAAAGGCGTCACAGCAAACAAATGTCGGAACCTTATAAAAGAAAGAAAAGACTCTTCAGAAGAGCATGGATGAGATATTTGAAAAATGTATAAAAATATTTCAAGTATATAATAGGAACTAAAAGTATGATCACCGTGATTATGTGATTGGACTATGTGTTTGTTGTAATAGAGCGATCTATGTGTTAAGATATATTGTTCTAATCGAACGAATGATCCGATTATTGATAGGTTGTGATAAAGAGATAAAACCTAAGTTGAGATTTATAATCGTTGAATCGAGTGAAGTATCCTACCTTTGCACTTCCTTTATGCAATGGACATGAGTAAGAAGTTTGAAATTATTCTATCCCCTGTATGCATTATGTACTCTTTGATTATCGACATGTTAGCTCGGATATATATTACATTCATTGATTTCTATAAATGGTTATACAAGTGTCCCCACTTGGATAATCATGGCATTTGTTCACATGTTGATACACCTTTGTCAATTACCCGTATATATATGTTGAATTATATATTATTGTTGAGCAAGATTAAAACCTTGGGTTTTGGAACGAGCATGTATGAACATCCCTATATGGGAAGATTTTTACATAGGCGGATAGAGTGAGCGATGAATTTACGTTCAAGTTATGTAGTATTGATCAATCACAGGTACAACGAGGTGATCACCCTCCGTGCTAAGTAAGTTATGAATGTTTGAGGATAGAATTCCGCTAAACCTTTTTCGAAAATGAAAAGAATGTTCATAGTATGTTTCTTAAACCCTATTCAAGGTAGAGCGAGCCAAATTTAAAGAATTTGAAAGAGAGTTGTTATGTGAATTTTTATCAAGACAGATTACTTCTTCACAACTTTCAATTCGTTGTAGAAGTGTTATGTAAAGAGAATACTTATATTCTTTCAGCTTATATATAATTGCTATTACTTGCTGGGCACTTAAATGCTCATCCTTGCTTAAATTAAATGTTTTCAGTTATGTATGAGCAACCTGAAGGCTCAGGCACGAACAAAGGAAAAGGAAAGCTGATCGAATAAGTGTGTATTATGAGTTAATGGTTATAGTTGTATTGGTATCTATTCAAGTATTGTAAGGAATGTATTTGAAGGTCACGTACCTGGGAAGTAAACTTTGATGTATGTAAATTAAGTTCGAATGTATTATTATTTAGTATTATTCAGCTTAAAGAAATGGTATCGTGGAGAACCGAGTTCGGGTTTCAAGTACCGGAATTTGGGGCCCTCACGAGTTGGTATCAAAGTCATTGGTTATGAAGCTTAGGTAGGAATACACGAGACTAATAACCGCAATGATTAGGATAAGTATTAACTCATATAGAGTTAGTTAAATCGATAAGACTCAAAGATGAATCTTGGCGAGTGTAAAGACACGAGTTCCCTAACTCGATTATAAAGTTAAACAAAGAGTGGGGAATAGATTGAGTCTAAAAAGACCGAAAGTGCGATTATGAGAGATCGTAAAATAAAACGATCAAGATATAGAACTAAATCGTAATATATACGATGAGATCACCCCGTGATCTGATAAGGCTATGACAGCCAGAAGGAATCAATCTAATGATTGGAAAGTTTACAGCAAGATTGCTGTGTATGAATTATACTATCAATTGGTACAGATCCAGAAGAGAATTATAAATACGAATTAAATTCGTATGGAGAATGGGGTTAGTGTTAGATGGGGATTCAATTGAGGACTCATGTCGGCAGCTGAGTTGTATGATTCTTCGTATGGGAGCTGAATTGTACTTGGTGTAAAAAACCACTTAGTTTCTAGCACTGATAATCATTGAAATGTCTGTGTCGCGCTATTTGTTATATGCACATTAAGAGGATGACTCCATTCTCGTGTGTATATATGGTAGATAGGTCACGATAGAGAATATAAGATTAAGTTCGAGTTCTTAAAACTTATACCTATAAGACATTCTTGACTCATAATTATATGAAATGTTTATGAACCCCTCAGCGAATGGACGCCAAAGGTCTGACTAGGATAAGTTCTTAAACTCATATGATTGTGGCAATTTATGAACTCATAAGTGTGGTTTGATGAACTGGGTATAGTTTTGTGTGAATGGAGTGCTATGGATAACAGGAACAGATAGATTGTTAAGTAAATGATTTTTAGTGAAGGTGTTAGGTTTTCCTAAACTCCTAGCTATGCTAAACTTCAAAATTTTTGACATCAAGCTAAATCGCACTATGTGCTTTTGAAAACAAAATGTAGACTCGTAATCATTTTTAAAATGGTTTAAAGTACAGTCTATGCTACTTATTTTGGCTAGACGCAAATGATTTGAAATATCAAAATTTGTTTTTAATTATCACTCATGTACCATGTAACCTGGTGCAGAGATGATAAAAATGTGATGGAGTTATAAATACAGGAATACTTAGTGTGAATTTGACTGAAGTCATTTGTTCCACTATTGTATGATGTGTTATGACAAAGTCATACAATGACTGCATCCTCAACGGGTTGTTAATACTGATGCGATCATGCCGTCATTCTCGAAAATGTTTTCAAAAAGTTTAATTTGCCAATGGGTTTGGCTACATCTAAATAATTGATTGAATTGAATTATTGATATGAGTCTATCTTATTTGAATCACTAGACTAATGTTTATGAAAACTCTAAGTGTTCATTGAAAGAAATTTCCCGAACCAAATTGTTTGATGCGGAAATCCTATGATAAGGCCGAGGTGAACAATGTTGTTTGGATAAATGATCCAATCTAATGGCGTAAATATTCGCTAGGTATGATTAATACGTTATGCATGGCGTAGGGGGTACAATAGGCTAATCACCTAAAGTACTATTAATGGTAGTTTACCTTCTTTGTGATTGTAAACATACGGTAATGTTTTGTTTTCTTGGTATGAATACCGTTAAAACTATGTGTTCATGGTCTATATGACCCTCAAAGACAATTTGAAAACTTTTACTCTTGTGAGAGGTGTATTGGGTAGCATGTGATGATATGTGTGAATGTTGTAAGCACGAGATAGAGTTAAGCCGAGAGTTATGAGGGAGGTTGGAGCGGAGGAGATATTCGGATAAGATAGTTGAAGGTTGAAATAGAAGCCAAAGACACTAGATATATACCTTGGACCAGGCTTTAGTCATTACCTTCATGCGATTCAATGCAGAGTGGATGGAGCTGCCTTTCGGCAGAGATAGGCGTTGATGAGAATTGAATAAATTTATCGTCAATCAAAATAAGAGACAACGTATATAGAACTCTTGATTGCTGTGTATATATACTATGTGTTAATCAGGGTAACTTATGTATGTAGATGTCTGGTGAGAAAGATATGTGGAATAAGAAGGATCATATTCACACCCCGAGCTAATATCGAGGCCAACAGATGAAATAGAAGATCACTAGGAACCCAAATCGGATGAGGTGGCTATCGTGGAAAAATGTAGCATCAGATCCAGAAATGTTGGATTTGACAGATAGTGATTCAGACACTAAAGTTGAAGCTGCTCAAGCATCAACGGAGGTGCAGGATTTGGAGAACAAGGTTTCTTCATTGGAAAGGTTGTGGGAGATAGAAAAGTTGATCGTCGAGCGTTAATGGAAACAATGGAAGAAGCGGGATAAGCTCAAAATCCAAATTAACCGGATGGAGCCTCAAGCGACACATCCGTGAAGGACACACCTCTCCTCGTTGCCCCATTATAAGAAAGGTGGATGTTTTAATTGTGGGATGGAAGGACATCGAGCGAATGAATGTCCAAGAGAAAAGGCTTGGTAAATAAGTAGTATGGGTTATGTATGTAATATGTGTGATAAGTAATGAACTATTTTTAACTTTTATGTTGGTTAAGATTTTAAATCCAGACTTTCGTAGTCACAAAGGGATAGCCGTTGATTAAAAACAGGATGTCTTTGTGTAAATATTCGATAAATGAATATGAATCTAAGTTTGAGAAATGAAACGAGTTTAATACATTAATCTTATGCAATAAGGTTTAAAATGTAAGGGTATAATTTATGGTTTTATTTAACGGATAATGCCGCCAAGACGTCAAACTCGAAACCAAAGGATAGAAGAATCTACTAATCTTTGAGGAACGAGCAAACCAGAATCGATGCAAAACTTTGCAAACATGGTAGCTCAGTTTGTCGTGAGGAACACCAATTCATGGAAACCCAGGCCAGACAATCGTTTGGCAAAATTCAAAGACTTCAAAGTCAGTAGGACCACGAATTGAGGAGGATCACCGACCTATAGAAGTCCGGACTTGGGTGAACGAGATAGAGAAGGCGTTAGTAATCGCTAAAGTAGATGAGGGGCAAAGGACCGCTTTTGCTACTTATATGATGGAAGGGGAAGCTAAATTTTGGTGGGAGGCAAATAAGACTCGGGCAGGAGAAGAAGAAATTACTTGGGATAGGTTTAAGGATTTATTTTTCAAAACTATCTCTCTCGTTAGTATGCGATCTAGAATGGAGGTGAGATTCACGGAGTTAAAGCGGGATAACATATTTATTGCGAGTATGCCGCAAAATTTAATGAGTTAGCTAGGTTTGCTCCACATCAAGTGGATCTGAGAGGCTAGGAAGGCAAGGAGATTTGAGTGGGCTTAAAACCACAGCTCTGATAAGGTGTCGATCTTGCAAATCAATACTTTTATAAAGACTCATGGAGAAGGCTATCATTCTTTGAACAGGGAAGTTAGGCCATGAGCCTCTACCATAAGGAGAAGAAGAATAAAAGCAAGTCGGGAGGAACAATAAAGATAGAAAGTAGTAGTGGGAATAGGGGTGAGAAAAGAATAAGGAATTTTTCCGAGAAAATGCAAGTAAAGCGAGAAGGTATAAAGAAGCGGTGTGTGCGGTCAAGAATCTGCGGGAAGAATCACTCTGGAGAGTGTCTCAAGGGCAAGTTTGTATGCTACAAGTGCGGGCAAGAGGTCATATCTCTCCCAACCGCCCCAACTCAAGGATGATCGATGGATGCTTCATATGTGGATCGATGAGCATAAGGTGAAGAACCGTCCCACGAGAGGGAATGGAGGCGGGGAACGTAACCACGGGGGAGAAGTAGTGGGGCGTTAGCAATTTCGAGACCAAACTCAACCAAAGAACTCCAACGAAAAGCAACTCAGGGTTTACAACATGACGGTCCGAGGATACGGTGGCAAATGGAAATGAACTCCAGTGCTATTTAAATAACTTATATATCTTATATTTACGCTTAATAGGATGAACAAGTGTTATGATGAATAATTAAAGATCGGTTCGATCAAGTATGATCGAGATCTACGTCTGATGATTATATGCTATGTACCCTTCTCGCATATGAGTTTTTAAAGCGGTGATTAGGGGGACGGAATCCTTATAAGGAGGGTGAATGTAATAACTTGAGAATTTCTATATAAAATAAATAAGAAATTTTATGCGTAAATTTTTTTTTATTTAATGATGAGACTAAGTGTTAAGTAAAGTGAACAATAAATGCGAATACATTTATTACTTGAAAATTAGAAATAATTTTGGAATTATTAATTACCACAAATTATATGGTAATAAATTTACATAAGTGAAATGTTTTTATTAATTATTTTCCATGATAACATGATTGGAAATAATATATGAAGTGATAATTAGAACTTATATAATATATATTTTATTATATGAATTGTTCAGAATATTTAAATCAAGTATTATTGATATGCGAAAGAGAAGTCAGATATGAGATCCAAACCCTGAATTGGGATTGTGATCAAGAGATGAGAATAATAATATTATATTATTATTATAATGATTTTACTGATCTGATAATTATGTACTTGTGTTTATGCTGACGAGATATTATTGAGGAATGACGGTTGATTAGGTTACAAGACAATCTTGTCTTTGTGAAACCCTAAACTTCGATTATGAGAAATGACCGAGTAATGTATCGTATATGAAGTTTACTGTGTATATGAAGTTACTGTGTACACGAATGTCGTTAATTAGAAGAAAACCCTAATTACTATTTTTACGCTGATAATTAGGACAAACCTTAATTATTATAACCTTAATCGGTTGAAGTTAGAGATTGTAATGACTGTGTTAGTAACATACGCAGATAATTAGAGAACCCTAATGGTCAATTAGAAACCCTAATTGATGACGTTAAGAAACCCTAATTTTCTATAGAAAACCCTAATTTAAAATTATCGGGTTTAATTACGATATTATTGTATAAATGTTTTAATTTACCAAAGGATAGAAATTAATTGGTAAATGGTAAGAATATAATCTAATGGTTAAATATTACATTTAATTTCCTTGTACAAAAATGCCCTTGAAATTATATGTGAAATGACCAAAAATGCCCTTTTGGTTATTTAGTGTATTATTACTTACATTGTTGATGGAATCTTGTAACAAAATGCCCAACATGCTTACCCTACCATGTTATCAGCTAGCAAACAATGGAATTATCCAAGTGTAGCATCCAATGTATCTATTATATTTTTTATATAGATTAAAGAGAGGGAAATGCATTATTTTCATTAATTATGCTTTATTGCTACCACATGTCCACAAAATCCGGCCATTCCATCTAGAAATCACCTATGAAATGTGTAGTATTACCATCAATCACCATTACAATCATTTCATACATTATTTTATGGATCTAAGAGAGAAAATGTACCATTTTTGGCCTATTTATTCACAAGCACTTAGCTTCATTCTCTCAAGCTTAAACCTACGAAATTTCCTTACCATATCAGTCTATAATCAAGCCCCATTCACACCAACAATAAATCAGAAGCATCAAAGGATCAAAATCAAGAAATCAAAGCTAGAAAAGGTAAAAACCCTAAATTCTAGAAATCCTTCGATTCGATGTTAATTGGTGCAATTGATTGTTTAAAGTTGTGTAATAGGGAGTCTATTAATGTTCTAGGTTGTTAAATTCAGGACCCATAACATCAAAGTGCTCAAAATCAAAGTTTTTCCAACTTTTGTAAAACCGAATTCTGTTATTTTTGGGCAAATATCAAGCCTTATATCTCTGTGGTTATTTACTGTTTTTGGTGTTTGTAAGATGTTATGTGTAGCTTGTTATGAGGTCTTTAAGATTCAAAAATAATCAAGGCCATATCTATTATAGATCAAAAGTTATAATCAGTCAAACAGGGTTGACCAAAACTATGAAACCAAAGAAATCCAAATTTCTTGAGTCTTTGTCAAAGTGAGTCGACTTTGACCAGTAATTTCTAGTTCGATCTGATGTTATTATGATGATGTTAAGGTTTGTAGTTGTAGTCCTACATGTTGTCTACACACTAGAAGGGATAGAGCACAAAAATGTTACACGATCACCAAGTTATAGAGGTCCAAAGTAGCCACCTCGAAGCTGTTTTTCGTGAAGAACAGCTTTGGCAGCTACTTTTAGGTTCGTTTTCTCCCAGATCTGATGTTTTTTAGAGGTTATGTTTGTTGGATCTTGTAATCTTGTATTTCCTCTACAAGACCCAATTTATAGATTGTCCAAATTCGTTAAGATGAGAGAGTTATTCACGGTCAAAGTAGCCCACTCGGTTCTGCCTTATGAAGATCTGGGTAGGCTCAAGAACACCTTTAGCGACAGTTACATCACTATAGGGGGCCTTTAGCGACGCTTTTAATTATTTTAAATTTCGATTTTTGGAAATTAATTTAAAAATTAGAAAAATTAGTTTTAATTATTAAAATATCAAATAAATTATTAAAAATTATTTTAAAAAGTCTGGAAAATAGTTTTTAATTATTTTGAGTATATTTCATAAATATTTAATATTTTTGAAATATAAAAGGTATTTATTTATTTAATTATAATATTAAATAAATGATTTAAAAATAGTTTTAATTCATGAAAAATCATGAAAAATTATTTTATGGTATAAGAAAATATTTTGAGTTATTTTCCATGACTTTTAATATTTTGTGATGAATTTCATTAATTAATTATATATTAATTATATTAAAGTTATTTAATGATTATATTAAATAATTTAGTTTAAAAATGATTTTAATATTATAAAAATCATTTTAAATGAAATTAAGGTATTTAAAAATATTTTAAGTTATAAAATATAACTTTTAATATTTAAAGGATAATTTCATTAATAATTTAATATTAATGATATTAAGATAATATTAATGATATTTAGTTTATTTAATAATTATTATTAAATAAATAGTTTAAAAATAGTTTTATTTATTTAAAAATCATTTAAAGAGGATATTAAGGATTTAAAAATATTTTAAGTTATAATTAATGACTTTTAATATTTGGATGAATAGTACATTAATATTTATATATTAATGGTGATTATTTAAAATGATTTTAATTATTTTAAAAATCATTTAAGGGTAATATAAATGTTTTAAAAATAGTTTGAGTTATTATAAATAACTTTTATATTTTGGCAATGGTTTCATTAATAGTTTAATATAAATTAATTATTAATGATAATGGAATTATTTAATGTTTAAGTCATTTAATTATGATTAGATGTTTGAAAGTTATAAATAAGCCCAAACTAGTTTTGACTAGAGAACCAGGTTATGAAGTCCGAGATTTGATGAAGAGCACCCATAGTAATGAGCTTATATCACTATAAGCCTTGAGTGATGATTTGATTTATTTTAAATTTTTCAATTTACGGAAAATTCGAAAAATGATTAAAAGTAAAATGTCCGATATTTGAGATGTTGAGGTATAGATTAAGAGTCTTAAACTCGGATTTACCCGATAAAAAGTCAGCTTAAGACGCGGCAAACAAATGTCGGAACCTTATAAAAAGAAAGAAAAGACTATCAGTAAGAGCATGGATGAGATATTTGAAAAATGTATAAAAATATTTCAAGTATATAATAGGAACTAAAAGTATGATCACCGTGATTATGTGATTGGACTATGTCTTTGTTGTAATAAATGATTACTATGTGTTAAGATATATTGTTCTAATCGAGCGAATGATCCGATTATTGATAGGTTGTGATAAAGAGATAAAACCTAAGTTGAGATTTATAATCGTTGAATCAAAAAGTATCCTACCTTTGCACTTCCTTTATGCAATGGACATGAGTAAGAAGTTTGAATTATTCTATCCTGCATGATTATGTACTCTTTGATTATCGACATGTTAGCTCGGATATATATTACGCTCATTGATTTCTATAAATGGTTATACAAGTGTCCCCACTTGGATAATCATGGCATTTGTTCACATGTTGATACACCTTTGTCAATTACCCGTATATATATGTTGAATTATATATTATTGTTGAGCAAGATTAAAAACCTTCAGTTTGGAACCGAGCATGTATGAACATCCCTATATGGGAAGATTTTTGCATGGCGGATAGAGTGAAAGCGATGAATTTCGTTCAAGTTATGTAGTATTGATCAATACAGGTACAATGAAATGATCACCCTCCGTGCTAGTAAGTTATAATGGTTTGAGGATAGAATTCCGCTAAACCTTTTCGAAAATGAAAAGAATGTTCATAGTATGTTTCTTAAACCCTATTCAAGGGTAGAGCCAGAGCCAAATTTAAAGAATTTGAAAGAGAGTTGTTATGTGAATTTTTTATCAGTATGCAGATTACTTCACAACTTTCAATTCGTTGTAGAAGTGTTATGTAAAGAGAATACTTATATTCTTTCAGCTTATATATAATTGCTATTACTTGCTGGGCACTTAAATGCTCATCCTTGCTTAAATTAAATGTTTTCGAGTATGTGTATGAGCAACTTTGAAGGCTCAGTACGCGAACAAAGGAAAAGGAAAGTGATCGAATAAGTGTGTATTATGAGTTAATGGTTATAGTTGTATTGGTATCTATTCAAGTATTGTAAGGAATGTATTTGAAGGTCACGTACCTGGGGAAGTAAACTTTGATGTATGTAAATTAAGTTCGAATGTATTATTATTTAGTATTATTCAGCTTAAAGAAATGGTATCGTGGAGAACCGAGTTCGGGTTTCAAGTACCTGGATTTGGGGTCGTCACAGAACCATTCTGGAAAAGGCAATAATTGCCGAGGGTGGTAATGAGGCTTTAAGCTAATACCATAGAGAGAAGAAGAATAAGAATAAGGTAGAAGGGGGAGTGAACACCAAGGGAGCCAGCAGGAGTGGCAACAGTCAAAAGAGGAAGGGTTTTAACTCTGGGAATACCGGAGTAAAGCAAGGAGATCCTAAGAAGAGGATGGAGGCGTGCAAGAACTGTGGGAAGACTCACTTAGGAGTCTGTCTCAAGGGAAAAGCGGTGTGCTATAATTGTTAACAGAAGGGGCACATTTTGCCTAACTGTCCAAGTTCGAAGAAGAATCACGGATGCTTCGTATATGGATCAACTGATCACATGGCGAAGAATTTCCCAAAGAAGGGGATGGATGGGAATAAGGGCACTAATAGTGATAAGTTAGCTATTAGTGGTCTAGCTCAGACGAGTAGGCCGATGGCCCGCACCTTTAATATGATGGTCCAAGATACAATTGCATCAGGGGATGTAGTTGCAGGTATTATCCCAATAAACGATATAAATGCTTGTGTTGTTTAATTCGGGTGCTACTTGTTCTTTCATAGCATGTGATTTTGCTGGACGATTAGGATTACTTCTCGAAAGATTGCCTATATCTTTGAATATCAAGGTAGTCAATGAAGAAATAATTCTTGTTGAAAATATTCATAGGCGTTGTTGTATAGAAATACGAGGTTATAAATTATCGGTAGATTTGATACCGATAAAGTTAGGAGAATTCGATGTAATTTTCGGGATGGATTGATTGTTTAACCATGGTGCAATTATAGATTGTCAAAAGAAATGTGTAAACATTAGAACGTTGGGATAGCCTCATGTATTGTTTTACGGTAATAAATCGACGGGACGTTCGTGTTGTCTTACCATGACACAAACTAGAAAATTGTTAAGGAATGGATGTGTAGGTTATTTGTGTCATGTTGTTGATACCCAGAGAGTGAGAGCAACGATGGAAAAAATGCCTATAGTTAATGAATTCATGGATGTATTTCCAAGCGAATTACCAGGTCTTCCACCTGATAGGGAGATCAAATTCGTAATAGATAATGTGCCAGGAGCGGCACCAGTTTCAAGGGCACCATATCGTATGGCACCAGTAGAGATGAAGGAGTTGATGGTTCAATTACAAGAACTCTTGGATAGAAAATACATACAATCGAGTGTTTTGCCATGGGGAGCACCGGTACTGCTTGTAAAGAAGAAGGACGGATCGTTGAGACTTTGTATTGACTACCGAGAGTTAAACAAGTTAATGATAAAGAGTAAATACCCATTTCCCAAGATCGATGATCTCTTTGATCAGTTGAAAGGGGCAAAGTATTTTTCTAAGATAGATTTGCGAATGGGGTATCATCAGTTGAAGGTTAGAAAGGAGGATGTACCTAAGACAACATTTCAGAACTCGTTACGGCCATTACGAGTTTTTGGTGATGTCATTTGGGTTGACAAATGCACCAGCTGCATTTATGGATATGATCAACAGAGTGTTCAAACAATATTTGGACAAGTTCGTCGTAGTGTTTATCAATGATATTCTAGTCTATTCTAAGACGCCAGAAGATCATACTGAACACCTAAGGTTAGTGTTGGAGACACTAAGGAAAAAGAAGTTATATGCAAAATTCACTAAGTGTGAATTTTGGCTAGAAAGGGTACAATTTTTAGGACATGTTATCGATGGAATTTCAGTAGACCCAGCGAAGATGGAAGAAGTGATTAATTGGGAAAAACCCAAAATGCTGACTAAGGTACGGAGTTTCCTAAGGTTAGCGGGATACTATTGAAGATTCATTCAATATTTTTCTAAGATAGCTACTCCATTGATTAATTTGACAAGGAAGACAGTGAAGTACGTGTGGACTGAGAAGTGTGAAGACAGTTTTCAAGAGCTGAAGAAAAGGTTGAGTGAAGCACCTGTATTATCTTTACCCGATGATACAAGGAATTTTATAGTTTATAGCGATGCTTCGCATAGAGGACTTGGTTGCGTGCTCATGCAGCATGGCAGGGTCATTGCGTATGCATCACAACAGTTAAAGGATTATGAGAAAGTTTATCCTACTCATGATCCAGAATCTGCCCATGATAGTGTTGCCTTAAAGATATGGAGGCATTACTTATATGGAGAGAAATGTGAGATATACATGGACCATAAGAGTCTAAAATATATCGTCACACAAAAAGATTTAAATATGAGACAAAGGAGATGGCTGGAGTTGATAAAGGATTACAACTGTGATATCTTGTATCACCCCGAAAAAGCCAATGTAGTGGCCAATGCCTTAAATAGGAAGGGTCGGGAAAAGTTGTCTATGTTAACGGCTCAAATTGAGTTAATAACAGATATGGCTAGAATGGAGTTAGAGGTAAAGTTACCAAGTGAGTCCGGATAGAGATTGTTTACGACGGAGATTCAATCTACCATTGTAGAGAGAGTTAAGGAGGTACAACTCAGAAATGATGATTGTGACCAGATAAAGAAGTGGCTAGCAGATGAAAAAGATATAAAGTATAGTCTTGATAATGAGGGATTATTAAGATTTGAAGGAAGAATTTGGGTTCCGAATGAGACAAAATTAAGGGAGGAAGTGTTATAAGAAGCTCATAGTTCGAAGTACTCGATTCATCCTGGTAGTACTAAGATATATCAATACCTGCGATAAAGTTTTTGGTGGCCGAACATCAATGACCAAGTAACTTGTTACAGTCATTGGAGATTCCGAAGTGGAAGTGGGAGCATATCATGATGGACTTTGTGGTGGGACTTCCAATTACACAGAAAGGGTATGATGCTATTTGGGTAATAGTGGACCGATTAACGAAGTCGGCTCACTTTTTGCTAATAAGGGTTAAGTTTAACTTAGATCAGTTAGCTAAACTTTATGTTAAGAAAATTATTTCCAAACATGGAGTACCAGTTTCGATAGTATCAGATCGTGATCCACGATTCACATCAAACTTTTGGAGATACAAGAACAGTTGGGAACACAGTTGAAGTTAAGTATAGCGTATCATCCACAAACAGATGGGTAGAGCGAAAGGACAATTCAGACGCTTGAAGATATGCTGAGATCTTGCGTTATGGATTTCTAAGGTAGTTGGGATGATTATCTACCGTTAGTAGAGTTTGCGTATAACAACTGTTATCACGCGAGCATAGGCATGCCGCCTTACGAAGCTTTATACGGAAGGAAGTACAGAACACCATTGTGTTAGGATGAAGTAGGAGAACGCCGAATGCTAGGACCCGAGTTGGTGCAACAAACAGCAGATATAGTTAAGTTAATACGAATGCGATTGGTAGTAGCTCAAGATAGACAGAAGAAGTTTACGGATTCACATCGAGTAAACAGAGAGTTTGAAGTAGGCTCCTATGTGTTTCTAAAGGTATCTCCCTGGAAAAGAAAGATACATTTTGGAAAGAAGGGAAAGTTAAGTCCAAGGTTTATAGGACCTTTCGAGATATTAAAAAGGGTAGGAGAGGTAGCTTACTTGGTAGCATTACCTCCAGACTTAGAACGCATACACAATGTGTTTCATGTATCTGTGTTACATCCTTACAAGCCAGATTATAAGCACGTAATTGAATATGAGCCTATTCATATTTGAGAAAGACTTGACGTATGAAGAAATGCCTATCCAAATCGTTGATAGAAAAGAGCAAGTTCTGAGGAATAAATTTATACCTTTGGTAAAGGTGTTATGGAAGAACCATGATGCCAAAGAAGCAACGTGGGAACTTGAAGAAAAGATGAAGAAGAATTACCCTCAGTTATTTGTTTAATTTATAGTGAGATTCTGGGGACAGAAACCTTATAAAAGGGGGAGAATGTAACGATCAAGAAAATCGGATTAATTGTAAAATAATTTTATTTGATTAAATAATGAATACAATTATAATATATGTTATTATTATGAGTAAACAAGTTGAAGGTTGTTCTATAACCTAAAAGTGACATAATATCATAGTATTTTGGCTACATGATGTAATTAAAGTGTTTGAATTTCCAAGACGAAAATAAAAGCTTTCTGAGAAATTTTTTGAAAAACACTATTCATCAATTTCTGCTCGGGAATTATTTTTGAACTTCCGGGAAATATGTAATGATAGAATAATAAGGAAGGATGGATTATGTAATAATAATTCGGTTATGACAAACGCAGTTTTTTGTCTGCGTACTAAGTTCGAGAATATTAAGTAAGTAAAGATTGAATAAATGACGATCATATGACACGCAAGTATTATACAAAGCAATACGAGTATGATACGAAGTATTATACGAGTATGTATGAAAGATAGTATATCATATATGATGAACGATTATACGAATTAGTATACGAGAAGAATACAAAGATTATACGTTAAAAGCCTTAAGTTAATTGTAATGGACTTGTAGGATTTGTATGAATTGGGCAAGCCCAAGTGTAAACTTATTAAGGCCCAAACATTAATAATACAAGCCTAATGTAATTAAAACCTAAGCCCGAACCAAGAACTGGACCCGTGGATCGAACCGATGGGTCACCGGGTAAGAAAACCCATGGGGCAACCCATGTGGACCCCATGAGTGAGTCATAGCTGGCCATCTTGGTGGCCAAGCAAGAGATAAGTGTTATAGGGAGCAAGAAATAAATAGTAAGGAGGTTGAAGTGAGGAGGTGGGATGGCATCTTTACCTTTATGCCCTCACTTTCTAATTTTTATAAATAAGAGAAGTTGTTAGTCATTTTGTGCATTGTTAAAATCCACCAACATCTTAGAGCTTATACATTGAGAGAAAAGTGAGAAGAGCTAGTCTTTGATAATCCAAGAGAAGGAAGAAGAATCAAGTTAAGAACACAAAGGTAATGAATCCTAAACCGTTGTTCTTTATCTCTTTAATTATAGTTTGATAGAGAAGTGGATATTGGTGGAGCATGCTTCATAAGAAGGAACAAGGATGGTTATTAATGGACCTAAACCTTAATAAACCATGTGTAAGTGAATCATAATCATAAAAGTTATGAACTGATAAAGAACATTAAAAATTGCTATTTTGTTGTTGATGGACAAGTTCAAAACCATTATTTATAGGCTTAGATGATATATGTTGTGTTAGTGGAAGAAATCCATTTGGAACTGTAACGACCGAGAAAATTGGATTATTTGTAAAATAATTTTATTTGATTAAATAATGAATAAAATTATTTTATAATGAGTAAGCAAGATGAATGTCATTCTATAACCTAATAGTGTTGGAATGTCGTAGTATTTTGGCTATGTGGTAGAATTAAAGTGTTTGAATTTCTAAGACGAAAATAAAAAATTTTCAAAAATTTTTCTGAAAAACATTATTCATCGATATCTGCTCGAGAATTATTTTTGAACTTTCGAGAAATACATAGTGATAGAATAATAAGGGAAGATGGATTATGTAATAATAATTCATGTATGGCAAACACAGTTTTTCGCCTGCGTACTAAATTCGAGAACGTTAGGGAATATAAAGTGTTAATGAGTAAATGATGATCGTATATATGATATGTAAGTATTGTACGAGGTAATAAATACGAGTATGTATGAATGATGGTATGTCATATGTAATGAATAAGTATACGAGTTAGCATACGAGAATAATACGTATACAATACGTTATAAGTATTAAGCAATGGTATTAGACTTGTAGGATTTTATAGGAATTGTACAAGCCCAAGTGTAGGATAGGAAATGTTAAGGCCCAATGTTTAATAATGCAAGCCCATAGGATAAGTAAAGTTATTGAAACTTAAGCCCAAATTAAGAACCAGATCCGTGGATCAAACCGACAGGTTAGAAAAACCCATGGGGCAACCCATGTGGGCCCCATGGATCATATGGCACCATCTTGGTGACCAAGTAAAGTAGTTTTGTAATATCCCGAGTGTTTATGATAACGATCCTTAGAGAAGAAAATGAATGGGTTAAAGAATATATAATACTTAAAATATAATTGAGTTCAAGTGAAAGTTAAGAAATAAAATCTAGAATTTGTTGAAGTAATGAATGTAATAGGAAATATAAAACCTATATTAAGGTAATGTTTTGAAGATATTCAACAATAAATTTTGAAAAGAGATTATGTGAAAACCGAGTAAGGGAGGTTTCTTTGATTCCGAGGACGGAATCCTTATAAGGAGGGAATGATGTGACAACCCGAATTTTCACAAGTTATTAAAATAAGAAATTAATAATTAAAATTCTTATTATGAGGTCTATATATTTTGAATTATGTGATTTGGTGTTAAGAGAATTATATATTCATATGTTGGAGAATGTGAGATTTAATAGTTAATTAAACTATTAAAGAAATTAAATAATATTAGTTAATTGAATTAAGTTGAAATTATGTTATGAGATAATATAATTTTAATTGTTATGCCTTGTGGGCAATGGAAATTATTATGAGTTAAGTTTTATAAATAGTGTGAATAATTCACTTAATTAAAATAGTGAATTAATACAAGTATAATTTATTTAATAAAGTGAGAAGGTAATATATTGCATGAAAATGTAAATGTTAGTATAATGCGAGTAAAATATTTATTAAGTACATTAAATATTTTAGTTGGAAACTTTATGGAATAAAATGAATATTTATGGTATTAAATAAATATTTGATGAAAATTTTTATGGAATAGTTTATTTAAGTGTGATAAAATAGATGTGATTTATACGTATTTTATTACGCGAGTATAATGGTGATATTCTAATTTAACTAAATAATTAAATTAGAGGAGTGAGAATTTGTTAAATAATGTTATGATTATAATGGTTGAATAGAAATTATAATTTTACTTATAAGGTTAATTTTATTTCTTAAGGAATCAAAGGTACATAATCTAGTTTATATTTCTAGTTTATGTGTTCTTAAGTTTCGTTTAAAATTAGGGTTTTGATTAATGAATTTCTGGGTTATGATGTTATATATGTTCTTAGATTTTATAATTTCATAATGGTCATCTAAAAATGATTTTTCAGAAATCAAATTCATGTATTTATGCTAAAGAAGAGGAATTTAGGTTTTGATGGTAATGTGTATTTTGGTGTAGTTTGAAATTAAAATTGATGATGAATTCGTGATTGAAACTTTAAATTGATGGATGATTGTTGTTCTCCTCTATAAAACAAAAACAACACAACTTGAACGGATCGAATTGGTTAAGAAACGAATTCGTGATGAATGAATAAACTTAGCATGTTAAAAATATGAAAATTAGTATAAACACTGTTACAAAACAGTAAATAGACAACGCGAAAAAAACGTTGTGATTTCAATCAGAAAAACGTCATGGTTAAGGGTGTCATCTATTTGACACCCTTACACAACATTTTAAAAACGTTGTAGTTAAGCACAATACACAATGTTTTTTAGAAAAAAAACGTTGTAGATTTATTTTTCAAAAATTAGCAGATGCTTAAAAACGTTGTAGAATGTACGATTCTACAACGTTTTTTGGATAAAAATGTTATTTAGTATATCAAACAACGTTTAAGCATATTTACACAATGTTTTTAAAATGTTGTAGATTAAAAAAAAAAAAAATAATTGTTGTTCACCTACATTACCAATACACCTGCAATATGCATTACCCACAAAATCCAACTCAAGCCTTAATAAACATCAATATGCATTACCCAATAATTCGTACAAATAACTACTAGGAAGGTAACATTTGTAGTGCTGCAATCAGCTCCTAGTACTCACAATCTCACATCATCATCATATATATATATATATATATATATATATATGTATTAATTAGTTACATTGCCTAAATAGAACAGACAGCCAGAACACTACTAGTAACTTTTAAGAAAATTTACCAGTGCCCAGTGGGCATTGATAGAAATAGGGAAGTCCTTAAGAATACAGACCTCGACCACCACCAGGCTGCCTTTTCCCAGCCCCTTCTCACTCAGCATCAGCAAAACTACAAAAAGTTGGAATAAAGCTAAGTTTGCAATAATGATTAGCAAAGTGCAGATGAAAAACAACCCAAGGGAGAAGAATTTACCCTAGCTCTGATAGCTTCAAATGAGCTTCATGTAGTCTGTGAAGAAGGCATCCTCATCCTAGAAAATATTCACCACCTCATATAAGTTAATTTTCTAAGCCTGCATCTCAAATTTATGTGGTATACATTAAGAAAAATAGAAAATATATGCAAACAATATTATACGCACTGCAGCATATTTTTCAACTAGAGGGCAGAAGACTGGGTCCTCAAGTAGAGCTTTGTCTGATGGCAGCTAAATAAGGCCTTCCTTCTCTCCAGAAAGAAGTTCCCTATTTACAAAATTGGATTAGAACCATTGGTTTTGCAGCTCCTGTTTCTATAATAATCCCTTTTAAGCAATCACAGAATGAACTAACAGGTAACAAACATGTTACAATATGTAAGAGCCATCAACACAACAACTATTTTAATCACACAGCAACTGTTTAATAGATGATGGGTAACAACTAACTAAAAGTTACAAAGTTAGGCAAAAAACTTATCGAGGTTGATCGGTCATCTTCAAACAAGAGAAGAGTAATTCTCTAATATGTTAATGTGAATGAGAAGTACCATATGAATTTAGAAAAAGAGAAGAGTAACAACTAACAAACATGGAGAAAGGGCATAGAGATGAGAACCTCAAAAATAATAGATTGTGTTTCCTCTGTCCCAATATAACAGCTTCCATTTCCTCTGTCCCAAACCCAATCGGAACCAGAACCTGATAATCCACAAAATAAAAAAAAAACACAAATTAAACCTCTATTTTCCCTACTTTTTCTAAAATTATTCTTGAAATTCAACCAATGTCTAGAATATCATAATATTCAAGGCCATAATCAAGTTAGAAGTTTTTTGGTGGAACCTGCAAGTAATGTTTGCAATGGCAGAGTCTGCTGTTATTTGACATTCTACAGCAATCTTGCTCACCACTAAATCTGGCCATGAAGTTCCACTTGCCAATGCAGTAAATGCGATGACATAAGCATTTATTCCTGCAGGAGAACAGAGCAAGAAAATGGAATAAATCCACTTGCCAAAGCTTTAGGTAAACTAGTAACAAAAAAGTGAAAACTAGGACTTCATTTTTAGTCGGGAAGAAAACCTGTGACGCAACTTATTAGATCGGTGAGCTTTGTGACAATGAACGCTATCCCACTAATGAAAATTAGAGAGCAGATGAAGGAAACCCACCCATGAGCAATCTGATAGGGAGGCACAAAAGCAAATAGAAGCCTCCATGGAGCAAGAAGTGACTGCCAAAAAATTATTGAAATATGCAGGTATATGCTACTCAATTTTCTCGATGCAGTGCTTTCCAACAAACTTTGGGAAATTTGGGAAGAAGAAAAACAATACCTATATTCAACAAAATTATCCACATTTCAACTAACTAACAACTAGATTATGTATGACCAGTATGTTTCATTCTAAAGCTATATCTCACTTGTTTCATCATATTCTTCTTTGAAGTACTCATCAATAAAACAGACTAATGCATCAATTTATAAATAAGAGGAATTTTATCAAACATGGCATACCTTTGAAGAGCCTTTCTTGGCTAAGGAAACCCTATAAACTGTACCAAAAGCTCCCTCACCTAACTTCTTCCCTAGCACAAAATCATCCTGAAATCACACAAACCCACCGTTCATATTCAACAACAAAAGAAAAAAATAAACATAGAAACACAAAACCAATTGTAAATCACAATTAAAGTAACTTTCTATAAGTGGGTCTAAAAATTCTTTCAACAAAAGCAATAACAAACATGTCCCAGAACCCAGGAGCCCCACCAGGTGTTACCCAAAGGTAAGATAAAGTACCCAATGCCAAAATTACACCAGGAGTTGTGATTGTGAGCTCATTTGATTTGGGTAATGTGATTCTGTATATCATATCACCACATGCCATTATTGTGAGAATACAAAATGGGGGAGGGGTAGGGAACATGAGAATCAAATCTCTAATAAGAATGGCTGCAAGTGTAAACTGCAATTTAATTAGAATATAAGGTGGGAGGGAATTTATATGTAATTGAACAAACCTGCTGGAAAGTACTGAGAGATGCCAATATGGAACCTCCAATCCAGACACTGTACTTCCTTTCAGGCGGAGCCACTACCTTAATCTTCATGCTGCTGGGTGCTAATGCAGTGATTTCCTTGCTCATTCTGTCGGCAATACCAGGGAACATGGTGGTCCCACCACTAAGTACAATGTTTTCATACAAGTCCTTCCTTATGTATCTCCAGAGTCCAGAACAATACCTGTCCAACAAGAACACAACCCAATCCAGTTGAGAAAAAGTTAACCAAAATGGGTAAACCAGACCACTGATCCAAAATCAAAGCCCCGCCATGGATTCCGAAAAAACCCAGAGCTGAACTTTTTAATACAGACTTGGACCAATATCAGATCAAATCCATAACAAACACCTATCAGTCGAAATAAAATCAAAACAATAATAAACAACACAAACCTGATCAAGTGCAGAAGCAAATAGATCCAAAACATAAATCTGCAAACTTAAGCAAGGACCTTTATGGTCAAAATTGATTCATCCATACCTTCCATCTACTTGGGTTTTCCCTTTTATCATAACCAAGAGATAAATTGGGGGTTCTTATTTTTAGTTGTATAATAAAAATTAAAACACAAACAGTATATTACAGTCAACAAGTAAGAAAGTACTCCCTATAAGTATAACTCAGTAGAAACAATTCTGAGCTACTTCTTAATTTTTTTCCTAAAATACAGAAATTATTACTGTTTATTCAGTCAATTACGATAGTGAAATTTTTCAACGGAAATAAATTGAGAACCTGGCGATTTCGTGGCCGATACCACTAGTGGATCTGGTGATGATGCAAGGGGCGAGCAGCGGCGACGACTGGTTGTGGAGGTAGGGAGTGAGAGAGAAGAGAGGCTAGGGTTTTGGGAAGAGAGGCGACGGCTGGTTGTGGAGGTAGAGAGAAGAGAGAAGGTAGGTAGATAGACTGAATTCTATTCTCGCGTTAATAAGTGATAAATTACTTTCGCCTTTTTTTTTGGCTCCATGTTTTTGTTTATAGACAATGTTTTAAAAAAAAAAGTTATCTATTTAAAATAAAAAAAATGTCTTTTTAAATAGATAATATTTTTGCATATATATTTACAACGTTTTTTTTTTAAATATTGTAAAAAAAAACTATAATATTTTTATAAAAAATATTGTGGTTTAAGTGTTGTCTATTTAGTACTTTGTAGTAGTGAAACCAATTAAAATTAGTATAAACCAAGTCTCACATCGACTAAATTGAGAACTTTACCCCTTTTCTAAACCTATAAATAGAAGGGCTCGGCCCTTTGTTTCATTCACTAACAATAAGACATCCAATTTTGAGAAAGACTTTGTTGTGGGAGGACTTTTTATAAAGATCTCCTTAGTTAAATCTTGGTCGAGTACGTATTCAGTTTGTGGAATTCGTATTTTCGAGGCACGTGAAGTGCAGATAACTGTAAGCTGTTAAACTGTTATTGGTAAACAACAATCAAGGCAAGTCTTTCGGTTCCTATTTTCTACGTGGACTTGATGAACTGTTTTAAATTACATGATATGATATATGTGTTGTAAGCGAGAATGATATGTTATACATGTTGTAATCATGAAATGTTAAAGTCAATTTATGACTACATTGTTTTGGTTAAATAATGATGATTGAGTAAGGAACTCAATCTTTATATTTGCTATGTGAATTAAAACATGTATGGCATGTTACTTTAATTATTAGGATATGTATGTTGAGCATATTATTATATGCTATGTGATATATGAAAACTGTTAGAACTTCCTGAGCTGTCGAGCTCACTCTTTCAAATAATAATTTTTGCAGGTCAAGATTTCAAGGTAAGGATGTAACGCCCGAGAAAATCGGATTTTTATGATAATTAAATTTTTATTTGATTATGTGGATTAAATAAATTTAATTGATTTATTTTGTGAGTAAGCTATGTGAAGGTCGTTCTATGACCTAAAATGTATTAATGAGGTTAGTAATCTGGCTATGTGCTAGAATTAATTGTTTAGAATTTCTAAGACGAAAATAAATGTTTTTCAAGAAATTTTCGTAAAAACACTATTCATCCATTTCTGTTCGGAAATTAATTTTGAAATTCTGAGAAACTCGTAATGATAGAATATTAAGATGAGATGAAATATCTAATAATATTTCATTTATGGCAAACGAAGTTTTCGCCTGTGGACTTAAAACCTAAGGGTTGAGTAGAATGATTTCCGAGAAGGAAATGAGATGCGTGGAAGGATTACGTTAATAATAAAGCGTGTTATACAAGTATTATGCTATTTAGTATCTATGTATAATACGAAGAGTTAATACAAAGTACAATACGATTATCGTACGAGTATTATACGGGAAAAATACATGAATTATACGTGTAGAATACGATTGGTATTATGGAACTTAAGTTAAGACTTATAATAATCCAATTAGATTTGGATTATGCCAAGTCCAAACAATTGATTAGGTAAGCCCAATGAATTAAGTGGTTAAGCCCAAACTAAAGCCCAATGCTAGAATGATTAAGCCTGATCCAAGAAAACCGAACCGTGAATCGAACTGGTGGGTTACCGAATGGGTAAAACCCATGGGACAACCCATGGGGATGACCCATGGGCATGGTGGGCCGTCCACTTGGTGTGCAAGAAAAGAAATCTACTTGATCACCAAGTATTTTACTTGGTGATAAAGTAGGGAATAGTAAGGAGGTGGGGGAAGAATGACCTTTTTGCCCTCCATTTCAATTGCTTATAAATAGAAAGCAAGAGTTGGTCATTTGAGGGTTTTTCAAGTTGCCTAACATATATTTTGAGAGAGAGAAAGAGCTAGACTCAATCAAACATACCACTTTGAAGTTTTGCTTTAGAGTTTCTTGCAAGAACACCAAGATTCCTTTAGGTAATATTCCTTAATAGTAGTTCCATCTTTTTTTGACTTCTTTAAGTATGAAGAATCATAAATTGGTCGTGTATGTCTATTATGGAGGAATAAGGATGACTTGTAATTTATACAATATTTATAAGTCATGAAGACATAGAAATCATAAGGGTTGATGTAGGTTTAAATCATGAAAATATTGATTGTTGAGGTTGATTGTTGATGAACAATTAAACTTCATCAATACTTAAATATGTGCATCTTGCTTGGTTAGGATGTAAATATGAAATCCATGGAGTATTCCATGTGATTTGGCTTAGAGAAAATTAGTAACGAAGTTATGGCGAATTTTATGTAATTAGACGTTACACGTCGAAAATGTAGAAATTCTGGATTGATAGTCAAAAGTTGTCGTGCGACTTGAAAACGTTGTTTTTCAATGTCAACACATGAGATAGGGTATTTTCGTAGACTTAAGAATCGTCAGATTCCGACTTAAAACGAAGAAAACAAGTATTGAACGCTCATTAACGTTTAACGAACACTTAAAAATGAACTTAATAGTGAATTTTGAGTTAATGGATTCGAAAGTGTAGAATTCTTATATGAACGCGTAGAGTATGTCATTTATGATGTGTAGGCTTTTGAACGGACCAAATCGGACTTATAACGAAGAAGTTATGAATCCGGGAAACTCACCAAAAATTTATTTTTCAAACTTTTATGAGTCTTTGAGGTCCTGCACCGCAATGCCAGATAAAGCTTTAAGTACTGCTCCATGAGCCACGCATGACAGATGTCATGCCCTCTCGCAGAGTCAGTATGATTACTCCACTCATAAGAAGGAGTCTCAGCCAAATGCCGAGACCAGACTTAGATCTTTAAAAAACTGCGCCAGTAAGCGCCAATATTATATAGAGAAGAAGCTACGCTGCTTGGCGAGGCGTGGTCTTTGTTAGATAACTTAGGTTTGAACTTCAAATGTTCAGAGACCTATATAAATTAAGTTTATACACTTATTGAGTGTACTAAAACTATTCCTATATTGCATATATTAAGGTATATGATAATGAAACTTAGGAATTAAACGCATGTTATTAACTTATGAACGAAGAACACAAAGTGTTATTAATGAACCATAATCGGTAAACAACATTGGTACCTCACTAATGATAATAGAGTCCGGTTAATAACATAAGTTTGTTAATATGCCGGGATGAAGGGTAATAAGTCGAATTGACTTTATTAAATGAAATAAAGTTAACAAAGACATAGAAGAGAAAGAAGTTGGTAGAAACAATGTGAGTAATTGTTTGATAGCTAATTATAGTGTGCTATGTGAATATATCATGTAGATTACAGAAAGGCTATGATCGATCGATTAAGTTATTTGAAGAGATTTTGAAAGGCAAGTTTTTCTTAACGCTTGTCTAACTTTCAAGTTAGTCAAGTTTTATGTGATTCCTTGTACTGAATTGCATGCCTGGTTTTAAAGAAAGGGTTAATGCCAGTTTTAACTCGGCTAGACTACTAGTAAGATATAGATTAATTTGTATACATATCTTTCTATATAGAAATGTTAACGCTATCCTATGCCAAGTAATTGGTACGGATTTGAAGGTATGGTTTGTCTATGAACAAAACATTTAACGGATGAATGTTGATCAACATAGAGTACTATAGGCTGATCACCTAGAAGTGCTCGTAAGTAATGCGGATGTACAGCCTTAGTGCTGTGATATCCTTTTCAAGTATGAAAATAGAAAGCTACTGTTCATGGTCTATCGACCGATTCAGAATTCCTAATCTATTTTATACTTTAGGAATTGATGTTATGAATTGTTAAAGTATTACTATTTTATAATACTTCATAGCTATTTGTTCAGTTATTTATGATTGGTCATATAATTCACGAATGTGGTGTTGATGTTATCATTTGTTAAAACTTGTTAAGCTTGTTATGCTCACTTCTTGAGTGAATTATATGATTGCAGTTAAGGATGAACGTACTAGGAATGCTAAGAAAGATAAGGGCAAAGCTAAGATGGATACTTAACCATCGTGTAATAGATTAGTATGTTTATATGTATTATACCTTACGAACAACAAACAATGTAATCGGTTTATGAACCTGGGAATGGATTTCATTTTGATTATAATAAGAAGATAGTAATTACATTCATTATATTGTGTTTTCAATGGAATGATTGTATAGTTATGAGTACCATGTAGCACCAAATGTCGGGTTGGAAGATACCCGAATTTGGGGGCGTCACAAAGGATATGTGCTAAGTGAATTATAGAGATCCATATTCACGAAGATTACTTATATTTTATGAGAAATGTATTTAATATTTTGAATGTAACATGTTGTTGAATTGTAAGTTGGGGTATCTGGTGTATATGGATATCTATTTATGATGTAAGACTTTGTATAGTCATTTTGTTGTAACGATTCATGATATAAATTTGAATCGAAGAGATGTAATGTAAAGGTTGCGATTTAGGCAAATCTGTAAGAAATGTATAAAAGTTTTAAATATTCCGCATTTTTAGTGATTTTAATATCGAATAATGATGTAAAGATAGATTAAAGTTGTATTGCTAACAATCGAGAAGGAGAATATTATTGTATGAATTTTTGGGGTCGTTACAGGTTTTACTTGGTGACCAAGGATGAATAGTAAGGAGGTGATTAAGGAGGTGGAAGGGCTTTATGTCTATTATGCCCTCACTTTGGATTTTTTATATATAAAGGAAGGTTGCTAGATTATTTTGCTTATTCAAAATACACCAACAACTTAGAGCTTTCATATTGTTAAGAGAAAAGTGAGAAAAGCTAGAACTTTGCTAGAACAAAAGGAAGAAGAAGAAGAAAACAAGAGAACTTCAAAGGTAATGATTCCTAACCATGATTCTCCCTCTCTTCATTTGATAGAGAAGTGAGTAGTGGTAGAGCATGTTTGTTAAGGAGTGATAAGGATGGTTATTAATGGATGAAACCTTAATAAACCATGTGAAAGTGAAATCATATGTATAAAAGCTATAAACCATTTAAATTCATTGAAAAATTATAATATTGAACTTAGAAACGTTAGAAGTAACGAAGTTATGGTGGAATTTACGGGATTATACGATAATCATGGAAATCGTGAAATTCTCGGAATAGAAGTCAAAAGTTAGCATTGAAATTAGAAACGTTAGTTTTTGATGGAGAATAGTCTAAATTTGCATTTTAGAGTTGTGGACTCAAAAATGGTCAAATTCTGACTTAAAATGAAGAAACGAGCTATGAACGTTCATGAACGTTTATCGTTTTCGTAAAAACGGACTTAGACGATGAATTCTGTGTTAACAGATTCAAAAATGTAAAATTATTATATGAACACTTAGTTCATCTGATTTGTGATCTAATGGCTTTTTAACGAGCCAATTAGGACTTAAAATGAACAATTTATGAGTCCGAAAAGTTCACTATGTAAGAAGTCTGTCAAATTTTTCTGGTGCACAGAGTTTTTGCCACAGCGCCAATCAAGGCTTAAATGGTGGCGCCGCAGCACCGAGCCAGGCCAATTACCTACTGGAGAGTGGAACTACAGCACGGCTAAATGAACTGAGGATGGCGCCGCAACGCCAGGTCCGAGTAAAAGTTATTGGAGGTTCATGACTGCGATCTGAGACTTATAAAGGAAGTCAAGGCCAGAAGCGCTAAAGACTAGACAAGGCATAGTAAAGAATGGTTATGAATAGAAAGGAAGCTAGAGGTTAATTAATTATGAGTAATACATTAATAAACTTGATGTAACATCCTTAATTGATGTTAAAAACCTTAAGTAATACAACTAAAGGTCGAAGAAAGATTACCTGAACGTGAATGTAAAATAATACGATAAACCATAACCAATGTTAATAAATCTAATGAACGATTAGATTGAGAACAAGGGTAAGATAAGTTAGATATCATACATGCCTGACTTTGACCTAATGTAGTTTGTTACATGATTATGTATTGTAGAGACCTTAAAGACTCAAAAAGAAAAGTATTTAAATGGTAGAAGACGCTGAAGGCAAGTGTTCTAACCCTTGTCTATGTTCATTCTGGACAAGCTTTGTGATTCATCTATCTTGCACATAAATTAATGTATGATGAAGTCAAAGCCAGTTCTTTCGGCTAGACTTAATGTATTTTATGGATTTCTTATAATCTGTTAAAATGTTATTAAAATTGCTATATTTTGCCAAACTGTTTTGGTATGGATTTTAAAGAAAGACTGAGTATGAATAAACAAGTGTTTTGTCGTCAAACGACAAACATGTGAGGTTGCCAAAACTTAAATATAAATACGTTTACAGAAGAAGTGTTGTACAATATAGAGTACTATAGGCTGATCACCTAGACGTGCTCGTAAGTAATACCGGACTTACGGACTTAGTGTCGAGTTGTCCTTTTCAAAGAAAGAACGAATGCTCAAGGTCTTAGACCGAAATATATGTTTAATGAACCTGGTTCATAGTGAAATGTTTTAAAAGAAAAGAAGTGCTATTTTGATTTATCGATAGTACTTCATAACTATTATTCAGCTATTGAAGATATACGATTCCTATGTTTTAAGCATGTTATTTAAATGAAATTGTCATACTTGCTGAGCTAGTTATACTCACTCTTGCTTGAACCATATGAATGCAACTAAGACTGAATGACCAGAAGAATCCTCAAAGGATAAAGGAAAGGCTAAGGCATACCACTGAACTGTCTATGTTATAGTATAGGTTTAATGTTGTAATTATTTGATATTATGACAAGAAACAAATGTATTGGTTATAAAGAACCTGTGTAGAAAATATTATTTTAGAATATACATGAGACATATTCACTCTTTTGAGTAATTTCAATTGAATGTATACGTGAATGGTAGTACAGTGTAGCAACATCTGTCGGGTTGGAAGATACACGAATTTGGGGGCGTCACAGGAATGATGTAAAAATCTCAAGTAACGAAGTTATGGCAAAATTTACGAGATTAGACGATAATCGTCGAAATTGTTAAATTCTTGGAATGAAAGTCAAAAGTCACCATTGAACTCAGAAACATTGGTTTTCGATGGAGAATAGTCTAAATTTGCATTTTTGAGTTACGGAATCGAGAATGGTCAAATTCTGACTTAAAATGAAGAAACGAGCTATGAACGTTCATAAACGTTTAACGAAATAATAATAAAGAACTTAAATGGTGAATTCTGTGTTAACAGATTCAAAAATGAAAGATTTTCTAATGAAATCATAAAACATATGACATGTGAGTTAACGGCTTTTGAACGAGCCAATTTGGACTTAGAATGAATAAGTTATGAGCTCAGAAAATTTACAAAAGAAGAAAACTATGAAATTGATCTGAAGCTTAGGGCCGGCGTTGCAGCGCGACCCAAGAGTGTGAAGCCAAGACCATGACTCCAGTCAACCCTCATATATCAGAAAGTAGTATTTACATTGCATTGCCAGAGTAAAGATTGGCGCCGCAGTGCTAAGACCGGGACTTAGATACTGGTGACTCATGCCGCAACATGAGATTTATATAGGAAACTGGCGTCGCAGCGCCAGCACCAGAGAAGACACAGTAAAGAATGCACATGAATGTAAACAATGTAGAAGTTGGTTAAAGATGAATTTTAATCTTAATTAACTTAAAGTAAACTCATTAAGGATGAGTATAACCTTAAGTTAAGCAACTAAAAGTTGACAAAAGGTTACAAGAATGTAAATGCCAAGTAATACGATAAATCATAACGAACGTTAACCAATCTAAAGAATAATTAGATTGATAAAAAGGGTAAGATACATTAGTGATTATACATGATTATTTATGACCTAATGTGGTAAGTTATGAATTTATGTGTTGTAGAAACCTTAAAGATTCAAAGGAAAAGTGTATTAACTGTAGAAGACGCGGAAGGCAAGTGTTCTAACCCTTGCCTATGTTCATTCTGGACAAGATTTGTGATTTATGTGTCTTACGCATGAGTTGATGTATAATGAAGTCAAAGCCAATTCCTTCGGTTAGACTTAATGTGTTTTGTAGATTTCCTTATAATCTATCAAAATATTGTTAATGTTGTTATCTTTTGCCAAACTGTTTTGGTATGGATTTCAAAGAAAGACTGAGTATGAATAAACAAATGTTTTGTCGTCAAACGACAGGCACGTGAGGTTGCCAAAATTTAAATGTAAATACGTTTAAAGAATTAGTGTTGTACAACATAGAAGAGCACTATAAATCGATCACTGAGACGTCTTTCGTAAGATATCTTAGGACTTACGGACTTGGTGCCGGGTTGTCCTTTTTAAAGAAAGAACGAAATGCTCAAGGTCTTGGACCAAAATTAATGTTTAATGCATATTGTGAATGGTTAAACGTTTTAAAGAAAAGGGAAGTGCTATTTTGAATTTCTCTATAGTACTTCATAACTATTGATTCAGTTATTGAAGATATACTGTGACGATTTGATTGTTTAAATTGTGATTCTGGGGACATAATTCTTGTAAGGAGGGAAGGATGTAACGATCCGAAATTTCAAATTGTAATATTAAATATTTATTGAATAATATAAATATTTATTTGATGTGTCTATTGTTGAATTGATGAAATAAATATTTTATTGATGTGATGGTTATTGAATCTAAATTTATTAGAGAATTTTCTAAATTAAATTAAATTATAATTTAGAGATTTGTAATATAACATGAGGTGTTATATTGTGATTAATAATTTAATATGATATATTAAATTATTAAATAAAGTTATAATGAAAATTATAATTTTGTGATATTTGCTAAAATGGTATATTTAATTAAAATATGGTATGTGATTAATTTAATGGGTTAATATTGGATATGAAAATTCAAATAAATAGGATGTAATTATAAATTATAAACTAAATTGTTTATTAAAATAAATTAAAGGAGTTTAATTTAGTTTTGCCAAACAAGGCTTAAATATATTAATTCTTTAAAATTTAATGGGTTTTGCCAAACAAAGCCTTATGGCTTTTGGATTATTTTTGATTTTTGAATTTAAATAAAATAAATTAAATAAATTAAAATAATAAATATAATATATTTATATTATATACGTTAGTTAGTAACTGAAATTGCAATTAGTAATATTATTAAGGGTTTATCAGTTTTAGAATACGCCTTCTGTTAATTGGCTTAGCTTTTGTTTACTATACACATTCTAGTGTGCAAAGCCTGAGAGAATTGAGAAGAGAGTTTAGAGAGAAACCTGTTAGAGCTTGAGAGAATTTGAGAAAGATTTATCTGCAATTAGCAAGGATTTTAAAGTAACAAAAAGGTATTTCCATAATCTCCATATATATATATATATATATATATATATATGCGTATATGAGGTTACGGAAAACTTTTATATATTCTGTGAATTTCAAATTTGTTGAATTGTTGCTATACAATGGGTTACTTGTGATTATATGAGTTTATGATGATTAGAGATTATGCTTAAACGAGAATTGCATGCTAATTTCGGATAACAGTAGAATTTTTTTGACAGTATATGTAATTTTCATATGATTCATGAAAAGTATCAATTTTAGTGGCCAATTGATATGTTAAACTGTGAATTGAGGCTTGATAATGCTAGTTCATTAAGAAAGAAGCATAACGTAAAGTGAACGAAGCAATTTGGCCAAGTATAGAGATTACATTGATAATTTTTGCAAGAGATGTCAAAAATGGAGTTTTCATATGAAAATATGGAATTTGAGAAATTAAATTAGCTTAAGTTGTTGTTAAATTGTTGTACTTGTTTGAATATGTTAGCAAACATGTTTGTAATAGTTTTATAACAATTGTTTGTGTTAATTTTACAATTTGGTGGGTGAAATTCGTGTTAGTTAGCCTAAAAAAAGTACCGTAAACATGTTCTACAAAACTAGAATCATGATATGGCATGACCCATGCCCTCAAATCTTGACGCAAGAAGAAAGCACCAAGCGCCAAGACTAAGCCAAGATAAAATCGGCACTACGCCACGCATAGTGCCCGATCTTAGATAGTTAAGTCTGCTAATTCTGCAGAATTTGGTCATTCAATGTAACTTAGCTTAATGTTAGGTTAATATGAGAACCATGTAACAACAAGTTTAAACAGAGTCGTGTTATGTGGATTGTAAATTCAAAGATGTAAAAAATGATTATAAGTCATGAACGTGTTATGTTATAACTTAGTTTATACAGTGAAGGTTAGTTAAGTGTTGTGATGTTAACACTTGGGAATTCTGAAATGTAAATGGTAGCATAAGACTTGTGCTAAAATGATAAGTTTAGCTAAAAATGTACGTGTTGTGGTATGTTAGCATATCTAATAGGCATTGTGGTTTTAAACCTATGTGTAGGTGAACATGAGTTTAATATTATAGCTTACGCTCGAGGCAAGTTTCTAAACTTTTCTTTTTACATTGAGCAAGTTTCTTACTTTAACCTTTCATTAATCGAATTCTTGTATTCCTAATCATTATTTGAACAAGCTAGCTATTACTTAAACTTTATTCGAACAAGTTTTGAATTCCAACATTTATTGATGTATTCTAACTTTTTTATTGTTAGACAAGTTTCTTTATTGTCCTTCATGTACTATGAATGCAATTTTCTTGAATTCTAATTTCTAATGTTGAATTATCGTAATTCATTTACTTGACACAAGTCATTCTCATAATGAGCAAGCTTTATTTTCAGCTTGCTATTACTTAATGTATATTCAATAATTCATAGTCCAAGCTTAATTTTATTCAAGCAAGGTTTATTGTCGTTCAATACTTATGCTTTGTAGTTGTTTTTAAGCATGAGTTCAAGATATAGTTAGTTCGCTTACACTTATTCATTGTTCCATATTATGTTATTATTGATCAACTATTGTGTTATCAAACACTATTGATTCAACTAGTCCTCTAGTTGACGATCGTTAAATTCCAAATTACCCTTGAAAGCTTATCCAAACCAAACTTTCTTTGGTGCGGACTTGTACTCTAAATACTGAGATGAACAACCCTATTATTATTAGGGGATAATTTATGCTTAGCGTTGAAATGTTTGTGCACAATACATTGTACGAAGGGCTGATCCCCCTAAGTACGATGAGTCCTTATAGTCTTATGACTGTTAAAGTTGAAGGTGAAAGATTACTTCCAACTGTGGACATAGTTCATGGTCTTATGACCCTCAATTATATATATTCCATATTTTGGATTCAAGTTTCTGATTATCATTGATAGAGTACTATTCAGTTTTGATAAGCCTATTCATTGGCAGTTATTATTATTATTCTCCCGTTGATTCATTGTTATATCCAGTGAGCAATTGTTTTGCTCACTCCTGCATAAATATTATTATTGTAGCTAAAGTGGAGAAGGTAGATGAGCCTTCAAGTAGCAAAGGAAAGGGAAAAATGTACAAGTGACGCAGACTTGTAATTTTATGTATTGTGATGATCATAGAATTTTAAAGAATGATGTGATGTAATAATTTTATTTCCGCATTTATATGATGTTTAAAGGTTAGACAACCTGGGATGTTTTGAATTTAATGATGTAACCCTATTTAAAGGGAGGATTATGGTTTAAATATTATTTTATTTGGGTAGATAGATATGTATGAATGAAAAGTGAACACCAAATCTTGTGGGAATAAAGTACCACAATTTGGGGGTGTCACAGGTTGGTATAAAAGCCTTAGGTTATGAACCTTAGGTGGGGGAAAAGCCTTAGGAAGTAACCTTTGAAAATATAGTGATGATGACCTCTTATCGTGTTTTAAGGAGGAAGTAATAAAACACTTATGTGCTTATCTGATTATAACTTATGTGCTCGTGAGTGTCGAGTAGTGATGATTAGTAATTAAAAACTTAAAATTTGGTTGACAGGATGGTTAATGTAGGAGGATCCATTCAGGCTAGGGAGGAAGGATTCTAGATGCCTAGAGATGAGGAGCCTCGAGATATTCAAGTTATTTGGGAACAGCTACTGCCACGGGAAACAACTTTGTTGGTCACAGTAGTTGAGCAGGAGAGAATACCTGATGAGGATGATGAGATAGAGACGGACGATGAGGACCTCGTTGAGCTGCCACAGATGGATGAGGATGAGGAGGAAGAGGAGGAAGAGCTTCCACTTAACTCGATAGCTGCCCGTATGTTTCAAGAGGTGTATGACCGCAATGTGGAACTTCAAGTCACCGTCAAGGAGTTACAGGAGATAGTATCTGAACAACAGACCTCAATGGCACAGAAAGACGACGAGATCCAGGATCGAGAAGAATGTCTGCATAATGTTGAAGAGAAGCTGACCCACACGGAAGGGGAAAACGAGCAACTGATGGAGAAGATTGCAGAACTGGAGAATAAGCTAAAGGAGGAATCTACCAAGAGGGAAAGAGCAGAAAACGCGCATGAGGAAGCTTATCAACGAGCCAGGATGGCAGAGAGAGAGTCGTAAACAAAGAGGATGAAGATGGAGGAGATGAATAATGTATTCAACATAGTGATCAATCGAGCTCAAGACCGGGTCATGTGTTATCCTATTCAGTTCGAGACGCTGCCATCATACATTTTAGATCGCTGAACAATGACTCGAATTATGGAAGAAGAGCGTCGTAAGGCTACGCAGTATCTTTGTAGGACATTGTAGGGAATGTAATTGATATGTGATTAGGAAATAAATGAAATGTAAATCCCGGGTATGATATAATCAATGTGATGTGATGATGATGAAGTAATCCTGCAACTTTTGTAGTTCAGGAAAAGTAATGTAAATAGCAGTGATGCTATTATTTTGATGTTTTTAAAAGATTATGAATGAATAAAAGTTATTATTTTATTCAAAGTGTTATGTGTTACGTGATAATCTTATATGGTGTGCAAATTAAGTAGAAAATACTTAAAAATGTTGAGTAATAGACTAATGGGTGTATTTTAACAGAAAATGCCTCCAAGACGTCAACCACCCCGACAAAAAACCACTGAAGGAACCAACAATAGCAATGTCGAAGATAACCCAGTTCAGCAGCTAGTGACGTTACTGACGGGTGCTTCGCAGAATCAACCTCAGAATCAAGGTACAACGTTTAAGGACTTCAAGGCGGTTGGACCACCAGAATTTTGTGGGTCCATGAATCCGGTTGAAGCACAGACCTGGATCATGGAAATAGAGAAAGTTTTTGATGTTGCTATGGTAGAGGAGAATCAGAAGACTGCTTTTGCAACATTCATGTTGAAAGCAGAGGCGAGTTATTGGGGGCAAGCCAATAAAACCCGAGGAGGTCAAGAGGTAATGACTTGGGAAAGGTTCAAAGAAATATTCTTTGAGACCTATTTTCCAGAAAGTTCAAAGAGTCAGCTAGAAATGCAGTTTTTGGAATTGAAGTAGGGAACGATGTCGGTGTCTGAGTATACCGCAAGATTCAACAAGTTGGCGAGGTTTGCACCATATCAAGTCAGCATAGACGAACGCAAGGCGAAGAGGCTTGAACAAGGACTGAAGCCCTGGTTGTACAGTAGGGTCTCCTTGTTCCAGCTGAAGACGTTTGTAGCGGTAATAGAGAAAGCAATTCTCGCTGAGAGTGGAGGCGAGGCTGTAACAAAACACAACCAAGAGCAGAGGAAGAAGAAGAGTGAAGGTGATGCTAAGAATGGTGGTGGTGGTAATGGTGGAAATGACAACAACAATTTGAAGAGGAAGTGGAATGCAAATGTGGGAGCTAGAAATAAGAAGGGAAACCAGCAAAAGAAGAAGTTTGAAGCATGTGCTACATGTGGGAAGTTTCACAAAGGTGTGTGCTTGATGGGAAAACTACTATGCTCCAACTGTGGCCAGGAGGGTCACATCGCCCCAAATTGCAATTAACCTAAGAAGAACATTTGCTTCACGTGCGGGTCCAAGGATCACTTTGCTCGTGAATGACCTAAGAAGAGATCTGGTGAGACAAATGGAAGCAAGGGAAATGCTAGTGGAGGTATGCTGACTATTGCTGGACCAACATCAACAAATACGCCCACAGCCAGAACCTTCAACATGAAGGTGCAGGATGCGAAGCAATCAAAAGATGTCGTGTCAGGTATTATCCCAATTAATGATATAAATGCATATGTATTATTTGATTCGGGTGCTACTTGCTCGTTTATATCTGATGAATTTGCTAAGAAGTTAGAAATACCTAGTGAAGAGTTGAATTTCCCTTTTAACATAGAAATTGTGAATAGGGAAGTCATTCCTGTTAGGTTCGTATACAAGAATTGTAAGGTGAACATTAAGGGAATGTTATGACAAGAGATTTAATCCCGATAAAACTTGGAGAGTTTGGCGTGATATTGGGAATGGATTGGTTATTCAATTATGAAGCAATAATTGATTGCCAAAAGAAGTGTGTAAACCTTATGACTCCGTCAAAGGTAGTTTTTCATGGTAACAAATCGCTTAGACAAATGAGATGTTTGACGATGATGCAGGCCAAGAAGTTATTGAGTAAAGGCTGTGTAAGGTACTTATCTTTCGTAGTCGATACTAAAAAGGAGAAGGGTGTGAAACTGGAGGAGATACCAGTGGTTAGGGAATTCATAGATGTGTTTTCGGAGGATTTTCCAGGACTTTCGCCTGATAGAGAAATCGAGTTCGTGATCGATTTAGCGCCAGGAACCACTCCGATATCGAAGGCCCCGTACAGAATGCCTCCGGTACAGATAAAAGAACTAATGGTGCAACTGCAAGAGCTGTTGGATAAGAAGTACATTTAGCCGGGTGTGTCACCGTGTATCATCAACTGAAAGTAAGGAAGGAGGAAGTACCGAAGATGGCATTCCAAACTCGGTATGGACATTACGAATTTTTAGTAATGTCTTTTGGTTTGACAAACGCCCCTGCAGCGTTTATGGATTTAATTAACAAGGTGTTTAAACCATTTTTAGACAAGTTTGTGGTGGTATTTATCGATGATATTTTGGTGTACTCCAAAACTCAAGAAGAACACGCAGAACACTTACGTTTAGCGCTGGAGACGCTAAGAAAAGAAAAGTTATACGTAAAATTCTCTAAATGTGAATTTTGGCTGGAACGTGTACAATTTCTTTGGCACGTAATTGATAAGGATGGGATTTCTGTAGATCCATCAAAAGTTGAAGCTGTGATAAATTGGGAACAACCAAGAATTCCATCAGAAGTAAGAAGTTTCTTAGGGTTGGCAGGATATTACAGATGATTTATTAATGATTTTTCCAAGATTGCTACTCCGTTGACAAATTTGACGAGAAAATCGGTAAAATTTGTTGGGACGGAGAAGCGTGAAGAAAGTTTTTAAGAACTAAAAAAGAAGTTTAGTGTGGCACCTGTGTTGTCATTACCAGATAATACAAGAAATTTTGTGGTGTTTAGTGATGCTTCACAAAAAGGATTGGGTTGTGTCCTTATGCAGAACGACAAGGTTATTGCATATGCATCAAGGCAACAAAAAGACTACGAGAAAGGGAATCCGACTCAGGATTTAGAGTTGGCGGCAGTTGTGTTTGCACTGAAGATATGGAGGCACTATCTCTATGGATAAATATGTGAAAATCGACACAGACCATAAAAGTTTGAAGTATATTTTCACACAGTAGGACCTAAACATGCTTCAAAGGAAATGAATGGAATTGATAAAAGATTACGATTGTGAGATCTTTTATCATACAGGCAAAGCAAACGTGGTTGCAGATGCCTTGAGTAGGAAAGGCAAAGAAAAGTTGATGTTCTTAACTGATAAGGAGGAGCTCATTTCAGCAATGGCAACGCTAGAGTTGGAAATCAAATTTTCAGAAGAATCTGATGAAAAATTGTTCTAGATGGAAGCTAGTCCAACTTTGGTGGACAAAGTGAAGAACGCAGAGCTACAGGATGAAGAATGTAAGAAAATAAAAGAAAGTGTAGTCGAGGGTAAAGAAGCGAAGTACCAGGTCGATACTGCGGGAATGCTAAGATTTGAGGGATGAATTTGGGTTCCAGCAGTACAGGATGTTAAAGAAGAAATCTTAGCAAAAGCTTATAGCTTAAGATACTCGATTCATCCAGGAAGTACAAAGATGTATCAAGATTTACGGCGTCATTTTTGGTGGCTGAACATGAAAAGAGACGTTGCAGAATGCGTTGCAAAGTGCTTGACGTGTCAGAAGTTGAAAGCTGAACACCAACGACCAAGCGGGTTACTTCAACCGTTAGAGATACCAGAATGGAAGTGGGAGCATATCACAATGGATTTTGTGGTAGGTCTTCCAATGACTCAGAAAGGATACGATGCAATATGGGTGATAGTGGACAGACTGACAAAATTTGCACACTTTTTGCCAATAAAGATTAGATTTAATCTTGATCAGCTAGCAAAGCTATACGTTAAGGAGATCGTGATGAGGCATGGAGTTCCAATATCAATAGTGTCAGATCGTGACCCGAGGTTCACATCAAATTTCTGGAAGAGACTACAAGAATGCATGGGAACGCAACTGAAGATGAGTACTACATATCATCCGCAAACCGATGGGCAAAGCGAATGAACGATCCAGACGATTGAAGATATGCTTAGAGCGTGCATCATGGATTTCAAAGGAAACTGGGATGATCATCTACCGCTGGTGGAATTTTCATACAAAAACAGTTACCATGCAAGCATTGACATGCCGCCATATGAGGCATTATACGGCAGAAAATGCAGAACTCCACTATGCTGGGATGAAGTTGGTGAACGTCAACAGCTAGGACCAGAACTGGTGCAGCAGACTGTTGAAATTATCAAACTTATCAGAGCAAGATTGGTAGCTGCTCAAGATCGACAAAAGAAATATGCTGATCAACACAGGCAGAATTTTGAATTTGAAGCAGGAAATTTTGTGTTCCTGAAAGTTTCTCCTTGGAAAGGGAAAATTCGTTTCGACAAGAAAGGAAAGTTAAGCCCAAGGTTTATTGGACCTTTCGAGATTCTACGAAAAGTGGGAGAAATAGCTTATGAGGTAGCTTTACCTCCAGAATTAGAGCATGTGCACAACGTTTTTCATGTGTCGATGTTGCGACCATATAAACCCGATTATAAACATGTGATCGAGTATGAACCGTTGTAGTTCAGTAAAGATTTGTCCTATGAAGAGATTCCTATCCAGATAGTCGACAGAAAAGAACAAGTGCTCAGGAATAAAGTGATATCTTCTATGAAGGTGATATGGAGGAACCACAGTTTCGAAGAGGCTACGTGGGAACTCGAAGCGAAAATGATGAAGAATTACCCTGAGTTATTTGTTTAGTCCTTGTCTTCGATTCTGGGGACAGAATATTTGTAAGTAGGGAAGAATGTGACGATTTGATTGTTTAAATTGTGATTTGGGGGACATAATCCTTGTAAGGAAGGAAGGATGTAACAATCCGGAATTTTAAATTATAATTTTAAATATTTATTGAATTATATAAATATTTATTTGAGATGTTATATCGTTGTGTTGATTTAATAATTTAAATGATATATTAAATTATTAAATAAAATTATATTTGAGAGGTTATATTGTTGTGTTGATTTAAAAATTTAAATGGTATATTAAATTATTAAATAAAATTATGTTATAATTTTGTGTTATTTGGTTAAATGAAGGATGTAACAATCCGAATTTCAAATTATAATTTTAAATATTTATTGAATTATATAAATATTTATTTGAGATGTTATATCGTTGTGTTGACTTAATAATTTAAATGGTATATTAAATTATTAAATAAAATTATATTTGAGAGGTTATATTGTTGTGTTGATTTAATAATTTAAATGGTATATTAAATTATTAAATAAAATTATATTATAATTTTGTGTTATTTGGTTAAATGAAGGATGTAATAATCAAGAATTTTAAATTGTAATTTTAAATATTTATTGAATTATATAAATATTTATTTGAGATGTTATATCGTTGTGTTGATTTAAAAATTTAAATGGTATATTAAATTATTAAATAAAATTATATTTGAGAGGTTATATTGTTGTGTTGATTTAATAATTTAAATGGTATATTAAATTATTAAATAAAATTATATTATAATTTTGTGTTATTTGTTTAAATGATATAATTAATTAAAATGTAGTGTGTATAATTAATCTATTTGATTAATGTTGGATATAGAAATTCAAATAAATAAGTTGTAATTATAATTATAAATTATAAACTAAATTATTTATTAAAATAAATTAAGGGAGTTTAATTTAGTTTTTGCCAAACACGGCTTAAATATATTAAGTCTTTAAAATCTAAAGGGTTTTGCCAAACAAAGCCTTTTGGCTTTTAGATTTTTAAATTTTGAATTTTGAATTTTTAATATTATAAATAAAATAAATAAAATAAAATATAAAATAAATTTATAACATATACATTATATTTTATTTGTAACTAATTTTATAATAATTATACGTATTATTATGTCTATTAGTTGAGTTTTACGCATTATAGCTATCAGTTGTTGTTTTTTTCGCATTCTAGTTGCTAAGACTAAGAGAAATACAGAGAGAGTTGAGAGAATTGAGAGAGAAATTAAGAAATTTCCAGCAACTTCAGAGTTTAGCAAGAATTGTTCGACCATTTCAAGGTATGTTCATAACCTTAGTGTTATATATATGTGTATATACATGTATATGTGTTTCACGACAAGAATTTTCTTATGTTCTGTAAAATTAATTGTTGAATTGTGGGTGTATATAGTTGGTAATGGTGTTTATATGTGTTTATGATGATTAGAGTTTATGTTTAAATAAGGAAATTGCATGCTAATTTCGGATAACAGTAGAAAAATAATGACAGTGTTGTATTTTGCATATGGCTTGGGTAACTATCAATTTTGATGATCAATTCGTATGTTAAACTGCAAATTGAAGCTTGTTTATGCTAATTCATTAAGAAACGAGCATAACATAATTTGAACGAAGCAATTTGGAAAAGAATTGAAATCACAGTGTTGATTTTTGAAGAGGATGTCAAAAATTAAGTTATTATATGAAAATGAGAAATTTGAGAAATTAAACTGGTATAATTGTTGTTAAATTATTCTATATTGATATATATGTGAGGAATCATGTTTTTAATAGTTTTATACCAATTATATGTGTTAGTATTACTGTTTGGTGGGTGAAATTCGTGTTAGTTGGGCTAAAATTTGAAGCTCTTTGTTCATGCCAGTTTACGCCTCTATCTGTACTTAAAGCATGTATTTCTACCTGAATGCTAGGCAAAAAAATAAGCGATTGCTATTGATCCCAAGCTTTGTATATGTACAATTGCTTATTACCCTACGATTTGGGGACGATGACTTACTGCTATTACTACGGTTACGGATAGCGGCATACATTGGACTAATGATGTGTTAGCATGTCAAACACGTAACAACAAGGTTAAAACAGAGTTGTATGATGTGGTTAGTAAATTCAAAGTTTTAAATGATTAGTAAACTATGAAAATGACATGTTATGATTTATTAAGCATGATGAATAGTAAACAGGTATTGTGAGGGTTAAAACACTTGAAATGACTAATATTTGTATAGTAGAATAAGACTTGTGCTAAAATGATAAGTTTAGTTAGAAATGTACATGGTATGGTATGTTAGCATATCTAATAGGTATTGAGGTTCTAAATCTATGTGTAGGTGAACGTGAGTTTAATATTATAGCTTACGCTCGAGGCAAGTTTTTCTAACTCTACATTTACGTTGAGCAAGTTTCTAAACTTCTCTTTTTACATTGAGCAAGTTTTCTAACTTTACATTTACGTTGATCAAGTTCTTATATCCAGTTTGCTTATGATTTCTAAATCCTAGTTTGATATTGAACAAGTTTTATCGTTTAAATTACTATTTGTTATGCATGCTTAGTATTCAATTCTAAATAACCTTGGCTTAAAATTGTTCAAGCAAGGCACGTTATGATTATTCAACGTTTATGCTATTAGTTTATTCCTAAAGCATGATCCTAATTTACAATGTCGATTCGATTATGATTATTCCATAGCATGACGATTATCAATATTGTATTCAACTAATCCTTAGTTGATGACTATTGAATTCTAAATTACCCTTGAAATGTATCCAAACCAAACTTATTTTGGTGCGGACTTGTACTCTAAATACTGAGATGAACAACCCTATTTTTAGGGGATAATTTACGCTTAAGCGTTGAAATATTTGTGCACAATACATTGTACGAAGGGCTGATCCCCCTAAGTACGAGGAGTCCTTATAGTCTTATGACTATTAAAGTTGGAGTTGAAAGATTACTCGCAACTGTGGACATAGTTCGTCGTCTTATGACCCTCAGATATTTATATTCCATATTTTGATTCCAGTCTTTGGTTATCGTTGATAGAGTACTATTCAATTTTGATGAGCCTATTCATTGGCAGTTGTTATTATCTTGTTGATTCATTGTTATATCTAGTGAGCAATTGTTTTGCTCACTCTTGCACAAATATTATTATTGCAGCTAAAGTTGAGAAGGTAGATGAACCTACAACTAGCAAAGGAAAGGGAAAAGTGTACAAGTGATGAAGACTTGTAATTTACATTTATTGTTGTGATGATAGACATTTAATTAATGATGTGATGTAATAATTTTATTTCCGCACTTGATTTATGTTAAGGTTAAAGAACCTGGGATGTTTTTGGATTAAATGATGTAACCCTATTTTAAGGGAGGATTTATGATTTAATTTTTATTATACTTGGGTAGATAGATATGAATGATTGGATAGTGAACACCAAATCTTGTGGGAATGAAGTACCTAGATTTGGGGGTATCACAGGTTGGTATTAGAGCCTTAGGTTATGAACCTTAGGTGGGGGAAAAGCCTTATGAAGTAACCTTTGAAATGATAGTGGTGATAAACTCTTATCGAGTTTTAAGAAAGAAGTAATAAAATACTTATGTGCTTATGTGATTACAACTTATGTGATCGTGAGTGTCGAGTAGTAATGATTAGTAATTAAACTTAAAATTTTGTTGTCAGGATAACTAATGTAGGAGGATCCAGTCAGGGAAGGGAGGAAGAATCCAAGATGCCTAGGGAGGATGAGCATCGAGATATTCAGGTTATTTAGGAACAGCTACTGCCACGGGAAATAACTCCGTTGGTCACAGTAGTTGAGCAGGAGAGAATACCTGATAAGGATGATGAGATAGAGACAGACGAGGCGGACCCCGTTGAGCTACCACAGTCGGATGAGGAGGAAGAGCTTCCACTTAACTCGATAGCTTCCCGTATGTACGACTAGGTGTATGACCACAATGTGGAACTTCAAGATACCGTCGAGGAGTTACAGGAGATAGTAGTTGAACAACAGACCTCGATGGCACAGAAGGATGACGAGATCCAGGATCGAGAGGAACGTTTGAACAACATTGAAGAGAAGCTGATCCACACGGAAGGGGAAAACGAGCAATTGATAGAGAAGATTGTAGAACTGGAGAATAAGCTGAAAGCGGAGTCTACAAAGAGGGCAAGAGCTGAAGACGCGTAGAATGAAGCTTATCAACGAGCCGAAATGGTAGAGAGAGACGCACAAGCAAAGAGGATGAAGATGGAGGAGATGAATAATGTATTCAACACCGTGATCAATTGAGCTCAAGATTGAGTCATGGGTTATCCGATATAGTTCGAGACGCTGCCATCGTACATTTTAGATCGCCAAATAACGACTCGAATTATGGAGGAAGAGTGTCGTAAGGCTATGTAGCATTTTAATAGAACATCATAAACGTAATTATTATGGGATTAGTGAGTAAATAAAATGTAAATCCCGGGTATGATATAACTAATGGGATGTGATGATGATGAAGTAGTCCTGCAACTTTTGTAGTTCAGGGAAGTAATGTAAATAGCAGTGATGCTATTGTTTGATGTTTTTTTTAAAGATTATGAATGAATAAAAGTTATTATTTTATTCAAAGTGTTATGTGTTATGTGATAATCTTTTATGATGAGCAACTTAAGTATATAATACTTAAGAGGTTGAATAGAATCTAATGAGTGTATTTCTTAATAGAAAATGCCTCCAAGACGTCAACCACCCCGACAGAGAACCATTGAAGGAACTAATAACAATAATGCTGAAGCTAACCCCATTCAACAACTAGCGATGTTACTAACAGGAGCGTTGCAGAATTAACCTCAGAATCAAGGTATAACGTTTAAGGATTTCAAGGCAGTTGGACCACCAGAATTCCGTGGGTCCATGAATCCAGTTGAGGCACAGACTTGGGTCATGGAGATGGAGAAAGTGTTCGATGTTGCGAGAGTGGGGGAAGATCAGAAGACTACTTTTGCAACATTTATGTTGAAAGCAGAGGCTAGTTATTGGTGGCAGGCCAATAAAACCCGAGGAGGTCAAGGGATTATGACTTGGGAAAGGTTTAAGGAGAAATTCTTGAGACCTATTTCCCGGAAAAGTTCAAGAAATCGACTAGAAGTGCAGTTTTTGGAAATGAAGCAGGGAACAATGTCGGTATCTGAGTATGCCGTAAGATTCAATGAGTTGACGAGGTTTATGCCATATCAAGTTAGCACAGACGAACGCAAGGCAAAGAGGTTTGAACAGGACCGAAGCCTGGTTTATGCAGAGAGAGTCTCCTGCTCCGAAATAAAGACTTTTCTTGCGGGTGATGGAGAAGGCAATTCTCGCTGAGAGTGGAGGCGAGGCTATAACCAAACACAATCAAGAGCAGAGAAAGAAGAAGAATGAAGGCGAAGTTAAAAAGGGTGGAGGTGGTAACAGTGGAAATGGTAGCAGTAACCTGAAGAGGAAATGGAATGGAAATGTGGGTTCAGGAAACCAGCAGGGTAATCAATAAAATAAGAAGTTCGAAGCATGTGATATATACGGGAAGTTTCACAAGGGTGTGTGCTTGATGGGGAAACGAGTATGCTTCCACTATGGCCAGAAGGGTCACATCGCCCCAAATTACAATCAACCTAAGAAGAACGTTTACTTCACGTGCGGGTCCAAGGATCACTTTTCTCGAGAATTCCCTAAGAAGATATCTGGGGAGGCAAATGGAAGCAAGGGAAATGCTAGTGGAGGTACACTGACTATTTCTAGACCAATGTCAACAAATAAGCCCACAACAAGAACCTTCAACATGACGGTGCAGGATGCAGTGCAATCAAAAGATGTCGTGTCAGGTATTATCCAAATAAATGATAGAAATGCATATGTATTATTTGATTCGGGTGCTACTTGCTCGTTTATATGTGATGAATTTACTAAGAAGTTAGAAATACCTAATGAAGAGTTGAATTTACCTTTAAACATAGAAATTGCGAATAGGGAAGTGATTCCTGTTAGGTTCGTATACAAGAATTGTAGGGTGGACATTAAGGGGAATGTTATAAAAGTAGATTTAATCCTGATAAAACTCGGAGAGTTTGATGTTATATTGGGAATGGATTGGTTATTCAATTATGGAGCGATAATTGATTGTCAAAAGAAGTGTGTAAACCTTATGACTTCGTCAAAGGTATTTTTTCATGATAGCAAATCGCCTAGACAAATGAGATGTCTAACGCTGATGCAGGCCAAGAAGTTGTTGAGTCAGGGCTGTGTAGGGTATTTAGCTTACATAGTTGATACTCAAAAGGAGAAGGGTGTGAAATTGGAGGAAATATCAGTGGTTAGGGAATTCAGGGATGTATTTTCGGAAGTTTTGCCAGGACTTCCGCCTGATCGAGAGATCGAATTCGTGATCGACTTAGTGCCAGGAACCGCTCCGATATCGAAGGCCCCGTATAGAATGACTCCGATAGAGATGAAGGAACTAATGGTGCAACTGCAAGAACTGCTAGACAAGAAGTACATTTAGCCGAGCGTATCACCGTGGGGAGCACCAGTGTTATTTGTGAAGAAGAAGGATGGGTTAATGCGTCTTTGCATTGATTATAGAGAATTAAACAAAGTCACTATTAAAAACAAATATCCATTGCCGAGAATAGGTGACTTGTTTGATCAATTGAAGGGTGATAGATATTTCTCAAAAATAGATTTGAGAAGTGGGTATAATCAACTGAAAGTAAGGAAGGAGGATGTACCAAAGATGGCATTCCGAACTCGGTATGGACATTATGAATTTTTAGTAATGTCTTTTGGTTTGACATATGCCTCTGCAGCGTTCATGGATTTAATGAAAATGTGGGAGCTGGAAATCAGCAGAGAAACCAGCAAAAGAAGAAGTTTGAAGCATGTGCTACATGTGGGAAGTTTCACAAAGGTGTGTGCTTGATGGGAAAATGAGTATGCTTCAACTGTGACCAGGAGAGTCACATCGCCCCAAATTGCAATCAACCTAAGAAGAACGTTTGCTTCACGTGTGGGTCTAAGGATCACATTGCTCGTGAATGCCCTAAGAAGAGATCTGGTGAGACAAATGGAAGCAAGGGAAATGCTAGTGGAGGTGTGCTAACTATTGCTGGACCAACATCAACAAATACACCCACAGCCAGAACCTTCAACATGAAGGTATAGGATGTGGAGCAATCAAAAGATGTCGTGTCAGGTATTATCCCAATCAATGATATAAATGCATATGTATTATTTGATTCGGGTGCTATTTGCTCGTTTATATCTGATGAATTTGCTAAGAGGTTAGAAATACCTAGTGAAGAGTTGAATTTCCCTTTTAACATAGAAATTGCGAATAGGGAAGTCATTCCTGTTAGGTTCGTATACAAGAATTGTAAGGTGAACATTAAGGGGAATGTTATGACAGTAGATTTAATCCCGATAAAACTTGGAGAGTTTGACGTGATATTGGGAGTGGATTGGTTATTCAATTATGAAGCAATAATTGATTGCCAAAAGAAGTGTGTAAACCTTATGACTCCGTCAAAGGTAGTTTTTCATGGTAACAAATCGCTTAGACAAATGAGATGTTTGACGATGATGCAGGCCAAGAAGTTATTGAGTAAAGGCTGTGTAAGGTACTTATCTTTCGTAGTCGATACTAAAAAGGAGAAGGGTGTGAAACTGGAGGAGATACCAGTGGTTAGGGAATTCATAGATGTGTTTTCGGAGGATTTGCGAGGACTTTCGCCTTGATAGAGAAATCGAGTTCGTGATCGATTTAGCGCCAGGAACCACTCCGATATCGAAGGCCCCGTACAGAATGCCTCCAGTAGAGATGAAAGAACTAATGGTGCAACTGCAAAAGCTGTTGGATAAGAAGTACATTCAGTCGGGTGTGTCACCGTGGGGAGCACCAGTGTTATTCGTGAAGAAGAAAGATGGGTCAATGCGTCTTTGCATTGATTATAGAGAATTAAACAAGGTCACTATTAAAAACAAATATCCATTGCCAAGAATAGATGACTTGTTTGATCAATTGAAGGGTGCTAGATATTTCTCAAAAATAGATTTGAGAAGTGGGTATCATCAACTGAAAGTAAGGAAGGAGGAAGTACCGAAGACGGCATTCCGAACTCGGTATGGACATTATGATTTTTTAGTAATGTCTTTTGGTTTGACAAACGCCCCTGCAGCGTTTATGGATTTAATGAACAGGGTGTTTAAACAATTTTTAGACAAGTTTGTGGTGGTATTTATCGATGATATTTTGGTGTACTCCAAAACTCAAGAAGAACACGCAGAACACTTACGTCTAGCGCTGGAGACGCTAAGAAAAGAAAAGTTATATGCAAAATTCTCTAAATGTGAATTTTTGCTGGAATGTGTACAATTTCTTGGGCACGTAATTTATAAGGATGGGATTTCTATAGATCCATCAAAAGTTGAAGCTGTGATAAATTGGGAACAACCAAGAATTCCATCAGAAGTAAGAAGTTTCTTAGGGTTGGCAGGATATTACAGACGATTTATTCAAGATTTTTCCAAGATTGCTACTCCGTTGACAAATTTGACGAGAAAATCGGTAAAATTTATTGGGACGAAGAAGTGTGAAGAAGGTTTTTAAGAACTGAAAAAGAAGTTCAGTGTGGCACCTGTGTTGTCATTACCAGATAATACAAGAAATTTTGTTATGTTTAGTGATGCTTCACAAAAAGGATTGGGTTGTGTCCTTATGCAGAACAGCAAGGTTATTGCGTATGCATCAAGGCAACAGAAAGACTATGAGAAAGGATATCCGACTCATGATTTAGAGTTGGCGGCAGTTGTGTTTGCACTGAAGATATAGAGACACTATCTCTATGGAGAAATATGTGAAAATCTACACAGACCATAAAAGTCTGAAGTATATTTTCACACAGTAGGACCTGAACATGCGTCAAAGGAAATAAATGGAATTAATAAAAGATTACGATTGTGAGATCTTTTATCATCCAGGCAAAGAAAACCTGGTTGCAGATGCCTTGAATAGGAAAGGCAAAGAAAAGTTGATGTTCTTAACTGATAAGGAGGAGCTCATTTCAGCAATGGCAACGCTAGAGTTGGAAATCAAATTTCCAGAAGAATCTGATGAAAAATTGTTCCAGATGGAAGCTAGTCCAACTTTGGTGGACAAAGTGAAGAACGCAGAGCTATAGGATGAAGGATGCAAGAAAATAAAGGAAAGTGTAGTCGAGGGTAAAGAAGCGAAGTACCAGGTCGATACTGCGGGAATGCTAAGATTTGAGGGATGAATTTGGGTTCCAGCAGTACAGGATGTTAAAGAAGAAATCTTAGCAAAAGCTCATAGCTCAAGATACTCGATTCATTCAGGAAGTACAAAGATGTATCAAGATTTGCGGCATCATTTCTGGTCCCCGAACATGAAAAGAGACATTGCAGAATGCGTTGCTAAGTGCTTGACGTGTCAGAAGTTGAAAGTTGAACATCAACGACCAAGCGGGTTACTTCAACCGTTAGAGATACCAGAATGGAAGTGGGAGCATATCACAATGGATTTTGTGGTAGGTCTTCCAATGACTCAGAAAGGATACGATGCAATATGGGTGATAGTGGACAGACTTACAAAATTTGCACACTTTTTGCCAATAAAGATTAGATTTAATCTTGATCAGCTGGCAAAGCTATACGTTAAGGAGATTGTGATGAGGCATGGAGTTCCAGTTTCAATAGTGTCAGATCGTGACCCGAGGTTCACATCAAATTTCTGGAAGAGACTACAAGAATGCATAGGAACACAACTGAAGATGAGTACAGCATATCAACCGCAAACCGATGGGCAAAGCGAATGAACGATCCAGACGATTGAAGATATGCTTAGAGCGTGCATCATGGATTTCAAAGGAAACTGGGATGATCATCTACCGCTGGTGGAATTTTCATACAACAACAGTTACCATGCAAGCATTGACATGCCTCCATACGAGGCATTATATGGCAGAAAATGCAGAACTCCACTATACTGGGATGAAGTTAGTGAACGTCAACTGCTAGGACCAGAACTGGTGCAACAGGCTGTTAAAATTATCAAACTTATCAGAGCAAGATTGGTAGCTGCTCAAGATCGACAAAAGAAATATGCTGATCAACACAGGCAGAATTATGAATTTGAAGCAGGAAATTTTGTGTTCCTGAAAGTTTCTCCTTGGAAAGGGAAAATTCGTTTCGGCAAGAAAGGAAAGCTAATCCCAAGGTTTATTGGACCTTTCGATATTCTATGAAAAGTGGGAGAAGTAGCTTATGAGGTAGCTTTACCTCCAGAATTAGAGCATGTGCACAACATTTTTCATGTGTCGGTGTTGCGACTGTAACGACCGAGAAATTCAGATCTTATTGTAAAATAATTTTTTTTGAATTAAATAATAAATAAAATTATATTCTTTGTGATATCAAGATGGTTGTCATTCTATAACCTAATAATGTTGGAATGTTGTAGTACTTTAGCTACGTGAAGGAATTAAAGTGTTTAAATTTCCAAGACAAAAATAAAAGTTTTTCGTGAAATTTTCTGAAAAACACTATTCATCGGTATTTGCTCGGGAATTATTTTTGAATTTCTGAGAAATACGTAATGATAGTATATCAAGGTAAGAAGGATTATGTAATCATAATCTAAGTATGGAAAACGTAATATTTCGCTTCCGGACTTAATTTAAGAATATTAAGGAAAGCGATGTATTAGTATGTTAAGTAATAATTGTATGATACTTATGTATTGTACGAGGTAATGAATACGAGTATAATACGAAGTATTATTTGAGTTAGTATGAATGATGGATCATCATATATAAAGAATTTGTATACGAGCTAGAATACATAAATAATACGTAAACAATATGTTATATGTATTAAGCAATGGTATTGGACTTGTAGGATTTGTTAAGAATTTGTACAAGCCCAAGTAAATAAAGGGTAAGGCCCAAAGGTTTATTTAATGAACAAATCAATGTTTATTAATACAAGACCAAAAGTCAAGTAAGTTAATCCAAGCAAGCTAGGATCCAATGAGTTGTAATGACCCATGGGGCAAACCATGTTATTATGGTTAATCTTGGTAATCAAATATTATGTGTGATGACCAAGTATTATGTGTGATGACCAAGACTTAGGTGTAATGGTCATGTAAGAGATAAGTGTTGTGATTAACAAGTAATGAATAGTAAGGAGGTGGCTTAAGGAGGTGGGATGGTATATTGACCAAACTATCCTAACTTTGAGAATTCTATAAATAAAGAGAGTTTGCTAGTCATTTGCTACTTGTTCAAATCATCCAACAACTTATAAAGTGCTTAAGTGTTAGAGAAAATAAGCAAGAAGAAGCTACTTTCAATTAAGAGAAGAAGAAGAAGACTTATTCCAAAGAACTTCAAGGGTAAGACTTCTTGTCCATTAATCTTCTATCTTTACCATGATAGGTTGATAAGAGAAGTAAGGATTAATGAACATGAATATTAAGAAGTAAGAATAATGAGTAATCAATGGACTTAAGCCGCATAAGTTGGAAATAAGTCATTTAAACTTGTAAAAGTTATGAACTTATAAAGAATCTATATGAACTTATTATAAGTTAACCTTGAATGATAGTATGAAAACTAAGAATTTGTATGAACTTGTATCATGTATACATGAATGAAATTATATGTTGAGAACATATAAGGATGATAATTAAAAGACCTTAATTTTCATAAGTTATGAGCGATGAAGCTATAAGTAGTTTATACCTTAATAGGTTATAAGCTCATATAAGAATAAGTCAAAAATCCAATATGAAAATAAGTTGTTGTAATAAGTATGTTGAGATGTTCATATGATGAATTGAATTCATTTGAGGCAATGAACAAATCATAAGTAATGAAGTTATGCCGGAAATCACACAATTGGACGATAATCGTCGAATTCGTGAAATTCTCGGAATAGAAGTCAAATTTTGTGTTTGAACTCAGAAACATGGGTTTTCGACGAAGACAAGTCATATTTGGCATTCTAGATTTGCAGACTCAAAAATGACCGAATTCTGACTTAGAACGAAGAAACGAGCGTTGAACGTTCACAAACGTTTATCGTTTTCGTTAAAAATGAACCAATAGGTGAATTTTTAGTAAACAAAGTCAAATTGATAAAATTCTTGCATGAACGTATAGAGTATGTAATTTGTGAACCGTAGGCTTTTGAACGAGCCAATTCGGACTTATAACGAAGAAGTTATGAGCCCGGGAATTTCGCAAAGTTGCAAAATTGTCAAAATTATCTGGTGCAGGTGAAGCCGCACCACTGCCAAAATTAATTGTCATGTCACGCCACAGCCAAGTTCGAGACACACCTACTGTTAACTTGCTTCGTAGCACGGATTAAAGGAATAAGTCAGTGGCAAATGTTTCGATTTCTAGATAAAAGATAGTAAGGTATGTTTTTGAATACAAAGTAAGGAATGGGATTAATTCAAATTAAACTTATCTTAAGGAACTTAAAGTAACATTGTTAAACCTTAAGAATAATATGTAAAGGATGTTGATAACCTATTCAATTATGAATGTAAGTATAAATGACAAGCCAGAATTAATAGTAAATATATCTAATGTAAAATTAGATTGAGAAGAAGGGTAAGATATAATCATATACATACTTGATTATATAGAACCTAATATGGTACGTTCTGTGATCATGTGTTGTAGAGACTCTAAAGACTCGAACATAAAGTAATTACACCGTAGCAGACGCTGAAGGCAAGTATTCTAACTCTTGTCTCAGTTCAATCTGAACAAGTCTTGAAATTCATGTATCCTTACACATGAATTGATGTATGATGGAGTTAAAGCCAACTTTTTCGGCTAGACTTAATGTATTTGGTGGATTATTGATAATTTATCCAACTCTTGTCAAATGTTATTATCTTTTATTAACTACTTGATATGGTTTTCAAAAGAAGACTGAGTATGCTAAACAAATGTTTTGTCGTCAAACGACAGGCACGTGAGGTTTCCACAACTTAAACGTACATACGTTTAATGAATGTAGTGTTGATCAACATAGAGTACTATAGGCTGATCACCTATAAGTGCACGTAAGTAATACCGGACTTACGGACTTAGTGCCGGGTTGTCCTTTTCAAAGAAGAATGAAATGCTCCAGGTCTTGAACCGGAATTAATATTTTACTGAATATTAATGTTGTAAAACATTTTTAAAGAAAGATTAAGTGCTATTTTGAATCATCAATAGTACTTCATAACTATTGTTCAGTTATTGAAGATATACGATTCTTATGTGTCAAGCATGTTGTTATTGAAATTGTCATACTTGCGGAGCTAGTTGTGCTCACTCTTGCTTGAACCATATGAATGCAGCTAAGACTGAACGTCCCGAAGGATCGAATAAGGATAAAGGAAAAGCTAAGGCAGATCGTTAGGTTGTCTATGTAATAGTATAGGTTTACTATTGTAATGTAATTGATATTATGACAAAGAACTTTGTAATGGGTATAGAACTTGGGAAATGTAAATATTACTTTGATTATATAGAAGACATGTTCGTTCTTTTGAGGCTTTTCAATTGAATGAATGTATGAATGGTAGTACCGTATAACACCATATGTCGGGTTGGAAGATACCCGGATTTGGGGGCGTTACATCGACCATATAAACCCGATTATAAACATGTGATCGAGTATGAACTGTTGCAGTTCAGTAAAGATTTGTCCTATGAAGAGATTCCTATCCAGATAGTCGACAGGAAATAACAAGTGCTCAGGAATAAAGTGATATCTTCTATGAAGGTATTATGTAGGAACCACAATGTCGAAGAGTCTACGTGGGAACTCGAAGCGGAAATGATGAAGAATTACCCTGCGTTATTTGTTTAGTCCATGTCTTCGATTCCGGGGACAGAATCTTTGTAAGTAGGGAAGAATGTGACGATTCGATTGTTTAAATTGTGATTTTGGGGACAGAATCCTTGTAAGGAGGGAAGGATGTAACAATCCAGAATTTTAAATTATAATTTTAAATATTTATTGAATTATATAAATATTTATTTGAGATGTTATATCGTTGTGTTGATTTAATATTTTAAATGGTATATTAAATTATTAAATAAAATTATATTTGAGAGGTTATATTGTTGTGTTGATTTAATAATTTAAATGGTATATTAAATTATTAAATAAAATTATGTTATAATTTTGTGTTATTTGTTTAAATGAAGGATGTAACAATCCGAATTTCAAATTATAATTTTAAATATTTATAGAATTATATAAATATTTATTTGAGATGTTATATCGTTGTGTTGATTTAATAATTTAAATGGTATATTAAATTATTAAATAAAATTATATTTGATGAAGTTATATTGTTGTGTTGATTTAATAATTTAAATGGTGTATTAAATTATTAAATAAAATTATGTTATAATTTTGTGTTATTTGTTTAAATGATATAATTAATTAAAATGTAAAGGTGTATAATTAATCTATTTAATTAATGTTGGATATAGAAATTCAAATAAATAAGATATAATTATAATTATAAATTATAAACTAAATTGTTTATTAAAATAAATTAAGAGAGTTTAATTTAGTTTTTGTCAATCAAGGCTTAAATATATTAAGTCTTTAAAATTTAAAGGGTTTTGCCAAACAAAGCCTTATGACTTTTGGATTTTTAAAATTTGAATTTTTAATAATATAAATAAAATAAAGAAAATAAAATATAAAATAAATTTATAACATATACGTTATATTTTATTAATAACTGATATTATAATAAGTATACGTATTATTATGTCTAAAAGTTGAGTTTTATGCATTATAGCTATCAGTTATTTTTTTTCGCCTTCTAGTTGCTAAGACTAAGAGAAATACAAAGAAAGTAGAGGGAGTTGAGAGAATTGAGAGAGAAATTAAGAAATTTCCAACAACTTCAGAGTTTAGTAAGAATTGTTCGACCATTTGAAGGTATGTTCACAACCTTAGTGTTATATATATGTGTATATATATGTATATGTGTTTCACGGCAAGAATTTTCTTATGTTCTGTAAAATCAATTGTTGAATTGTGGGCGTATATAGTTGGTAATGGTGTTTATATGTGTTTATGATGATTAGAGTTTATGTTTAAACAAGGAAATTGCATGCTAATTTCGGATAACAGTAGGAAAATAATGACAATGTTGTATTTTGCATATGGCTTGGGTAACTATCAATTTTGATGATGAATTCGTATGTTAAACTACAAATTGAAGCTTGTTTATGCTAGTTCATTAAGAAACGAGCATAACGTAATTTGAACGAAGCAATTGGTCAAGAATTGAAATCACAGTGTTAATTTTTGAAGAGGATATCAAAAATTGAGTTGTTATATGAAAATGAGAAATTTGAGAAATTAAACTAGTATAATTGTTGTTAAATTGTTCTATATTGATATATATGTGAGGAAACATGTTTGTAATAGTTTTATACGAATTGTATGTGTTAGTATTACTGTTTGGTGGGTGAAATTCATGTTAGTTGGGCTAAAGTTAAAGCTCTTTATTCATGCCGCTTACGCCTCTGTCACAGTAATCGACGCAAATTGCGTCATCTTGCTAAAACAAAAAATGGCGTGATTCTTGTAGTCCTAAACTTTGTATATGGCAAATTGCGCCATACCCTTCTTCAGAGACGATGACCTCTGCTATTCTGCGATTACGGGATAGCAAGACATACATTCGACTAATGATGTGTTAGCATGTCAAACACGTAACAAAAAGGTTAAAACAGAGTTGTATGATGTGGTTAGTAAATTCAATGTTTTAAATGATTAGTAAACTATGAAAATGACATGTTATGATTTATTAAGCATGATGAATAGTAAATAGGTGTTGTGAGGGTTAAAACACTTGAAGTTTCTGATTTTTATAGTAGCATAGGACTTGTACTAAAATGATAAGTTTAGTTAGAAATGTACACGTTATGGTATGTTAGCATATCTAATAGGTATTGTGGTTCTAAATCTATGTGTAGGTGAACGTGAGTTTAATATTATAACTTACGCTCGAGGAAAATTTTTCTAACTCTACATTTACATTGAGCAAGTTTCTAAACTTCTCTTTTTAATTGAGCAAGTTTTCTAACTCTACATTTACGTTTGATCAAGTTCTTGTATCCAGTTTGCTTATGATTTCTAAATCCTATTTTGATATTGAACAAGTTTTATCGTTTAAATTTCTATTTGTTATGCATGCTTAGTATTCAATTCTAAATAAACTTGGCTTAAAATTGTTCAAGCAAGGCACGTTATGATTATTCAACGTTTATGCTATTAGTTTATTCCTAAAGCATGATCCTAATTTACAATGTCGATTCGGTTATGATTATTCCATAGCATGATGATTATCAATATTGTATTCAACTAATCCTTAGTTGATGACCGTTCAATTCCAAATTACCCTTGAAATGTATCTAAACCAAACTTATTTTGGTGCGGACTTGTACTCTAAATACTGAGATGAACAACCCTATTTTTAGGGGATAATTTACGCTTAGCGTTGAAATATTTGTGCACAATACATTGTACGAAGGGCTTATCCCCCTAAGTACGAGGAGTCCTTATAGTCTTATGACTGTTAAAGTTGGAGTTGAAAGATTACTCGCAACTGTGGACATAGTTCGTGGTCTTACGACCCTCAGATATTTATATTCCATATTTTGATTCTAGTCTTTGGTTATCGTTGATAGAGTACTATTCAGTTTTGATGAGCCTATTCATTGGCAGTTGTTATTATCTTGTTGATTCATTATTATATCTAGTGAGCAATTGTTTTGCTCACTCTTGCACAAATATTATTATTGCTGCTAAAGTTGAGAAGGTAGATGAACCTACAACTAGCAAAGGAAAGGAAAAAATGTACAAGTGATGAAGACTTGTAATTTACATTTATTGTTGTGATGATAGACATTTAATTAATGATGTGATGTAATAATTTTATTTCCGCACTTGATTTATGTTAAGGTTAGAGAACCTGGGATGTTTTTGGATTAAATGATGTAACCCTATTTTAAGGGAGGATTTATGATTTAATTTTTATTATACTTGGGTAGATAGATATGAATGATTGGATAGTGAACACCAAATCTTGTGGGAATAAAGTACCTAGATTTGGAGGTGTCACAAAAAGACAGCAGCACCAGCACTAGCACTCGTTTTTAAGGAAGGAGAACGACCACCGTTCATATGCTAAAAATGCGAACAGGAGGGACAAATCAGTCCAAACTATATGCAGCAATCCAAAGTGTGTTTCAATTGCGGAAAAGAAGGCCATTTAGCTCCATTTTTTCATGCAGCGAAGTCAAGTCCAACTGGGACAATGACACTAAAGGCTGTCCCGGACAAGTCAAAACCGGTAGTTCAAGGGAGAGCATTTGTCGTGACCTCCCAATAAGAGAGGAACCTGAACGAAGTTATCACGGGTAAGCTAATCATAAACTCTTGTGAAGTGTATACGTTATTAGATACCGGTTTTACCCATTCTTCTATTTCACCTACTTGTGCTCAACGTTTAAATTTGACTCCAGATAAATTAGACTTTGACTTATCTGTTGAAACTCCATTAAGAGAAACCTTTGTTACATCCACCATTTATTAATCTTGTGTAATTCAAATCGACACTTTCACATTACCTGTTGATCTCATCTCTTTGAAAATACTTGCATTTGATGTGATTTTAGGGATTTATTGGTTAACTACTCATATTCCTAACCAACCTATTATGCGAATTCAAGCAACCAAACCACTAAAGTCAATCACTATCATATCATGCCATAAACCCATTCGTTTATTGAAAAATGGATGTCAATCTTTCTTAGCCCATGTCACGGATTTAAACAAAAATATGTCAGATTTGAATGATATTTCTGTTGTTAATAAATTTCCTGATGTATTTCCCGAAGAACTTTCTGGCTTACTCCTAGAGTGTGAAATCAAATTTTGTATTGACCTTGAACCCGGTACAAAACTCATTTCCAAAACTCCATATCGAATGACTCATATTGAACTTCAGGAGTTAAAAACCCAACTGTAAGAACTGTTAGACATCGGTATCATTCGTCCTAGTACATCTCCTTCGGGTGCTCCTGTTCTATTCATAAAGAAGAAAGATGAGAGTATGTGACTTTGCATTAACTATCGAGAGTTGAATCATGTCACCATAAATAATAAGTACCCGTTACCTTGCATCGATGAACTGTTTGACCAGTTGTAAGGTGCTTAATTCTTTTCAAAGATCGATCTTCGTTCCGGATATCATCAGTTAAAGATTAAAACCGATGACATTCCAAAGACGACTTTTAGAACGCGGTATGGGCATTACGAATTCCTAGTCATGTCTTTTGGATTGACTAATGCTCCTACTACCTTCATGGATATGATGAACCGAGTATTCAAGGAATATTTAAATCATTTTGTGGTTGTCTTTATTGATGACATCCTCATCTACTCCAAAAGCCGTGAAGATCATGAGCAACACTTGAGTCTTATCCTCCAAAAGCTTCGTGAAACAAGCTATATACTAAGTTGAAGAAATGCGAGTTCTGGCTTGAGAAAGTAGCATTCCTTGGGCACGTGATATCAAAACATGGAATATCAGTTGACCCGACGAAGATTGAAGCAATACAAGGTTGGGAGCAACCTAAGTCAGTAACCAAAATACGTAGCTTTCTGGGCTTAACTGGTTATTATCGGAGATTCGTGGAAGGATTTTCTCGAATCGCTACTATATTAACTCAGCCGGCTCGAAAAGATACAAAGTTCAAATGGAGTGAAGAATGTGAGAAGAGTTTCTAAGAACTCAAGAGGAGACTCATTGTAACGACCGAGAAATTTGGATTTATTGTAAAATAATTTTGTTTAATTAAATAATGAATAAAATTATATTATTGGTTATTATTATGTGTCAGTAATATGAATGTCGTTCTATAACCTAGAAATATCATAATGTCGTAGTATTTTGATTACGTGAAGGAATTAAAGTGTTTGAATTTCCAAGACGAAAATAAAAGTTTTCTGAGAAATTTTCCAAAAAACACTATTCACCGATTTACGCTTTCAATTATTATTTTTGAACTTCCGAGAAATATGTAATGATAGAATATCGAGGTGAGATGGATTATGTAATAATAATTCACGTATGGCAAATGTAGTTTTTTTCCTGCGGACTTAATTCGAGAACGTTAGGGAAAGTAAAGCATTAACTGGTTCAAGCGCTGATCATATAATACGTAGGTATTGTACAAGGTAATGAATACGAGTATGATACGAGGTATTATACGAGTATGTATGAATGATGTTATGTCGTATATGATGAATGAGTATACGAGTTAGAATACGAGATTAATACGTAGACAATACGTTCTAAGGCTTTAAGCCATATGTAATGGACTTGTAGGATAGTGTAGGAATTTGTAAAGTCCAATTGGGATTATGATTAAGCCCAATGCTAACTAAAGGTTAAGGCCCAAATGTTTGTTAATGTGAAAGCCCAAGTGTTTGTAAAATGCAAGCCCAAAGCATAAGCTATGTTAATTAAACCTAAAGTCCAAACTAAGAATCCAATGGGTAAGGATGATCCATGGGGCAACCCATGTGGGCCCCATAATCACATTGGTGATCTTGGTGGGCAAGCAAATGATAAGTTAAGTAATGGCCAAGTAAATTTGATAGTTAAGTAATGAATAGTAAGGAGGTTTGATTAAGGAGGTGGGATGGGTTGAATGACTAAACTACCCTAACCTTAGAAATCCTATAAATAGAGAGCTAGATTATTCATTTGTTACTTGTTAACTTTCATCCAACAACTTATAACTTATTTGTTACAGAGAAAAATCTAGAAAAGCTAGAATTTGTTAGTTCAAAAAGCAAGAAGAAGAACCAAGTTTGATCATCAAGGGTAAGACTCCTAGACCATTACTCTTCCATCGCTTCAACTATAGTTTGATAGAGAAGTGTTGATTAGTGGATCATGTATGCTAAGAAGTTATAAGTATGGCTAATCAATGAACTTAAACCTTAATAAGCCATGAATAAGTGTTTCATACTTAGTGAATATATGAACTTGTGAATAACATTTAAGAACTTGTCATATGTTTACATTAATGAAGTATGTATGATAAGAAGAAGCAAGGATGGTTGTTAGAAGACTAAAACCATGATAAATCATGTGAAGTGAAATAATAAGTATAAAAGTTATAAACTCACAAAGAACAAGTAAGAACTTATCATGTATACAAGTTAATGAAATATGCATGTTAAGATGTTAGTATGATGGAAAGAATCCATTTGAAACGATGAACAAATCTTAAGTAACGAAGTTATGGAAAAATTCATGAGTTTAGACGATAATCGTCGAAATCATGAAATTCTCAGAATGGAAGTCAAATTTTGACATTGAGCTCAAAAATGTTGGTTTTTGATAGGGATAAGTCTTATTTGGCATTATAGAGTTGCGGACTCAAAAATGACCAAATTCTGACTTAGAACGAAGAAATGAACGTTGAACATTCATGAACGTTTATTATTTTTGTTAAAAATGAACTCAAAGGTGAATTTCAAGTTAACGAAGTCAAAAATGTAAAATTCTTGCATGAATACGTAGAGTATGTGATTTGTGAGCTAATGGCTTTTAAACGATCCAATTCGAACTTAAAATGATCAAATTTGGAGTCTAGGAAGTTTGCAAAGTTTAAAAACTATCAAAGTTATCGGGTTATACAGAGTGGTAGTCACTGCTAGCTAAAAGGCCAAATAAGCGTAAATGCAGTAGCCCAACCCGTAACCTCATCTGAGAGTCACTTGTGCATGGCGCGCCAAAAAAGAACTAAATGTGGCACCGCAGTGGCAGCCCAGGTAGGGCCCTCGACCATCGCTAACTTCACTTTCACTGCGACGACTTAGAGAAAGAAGTGGCGCCCCAGCCACCATCATCTAAATCGAGCATAGTAAGGAAAGTTTATAAGAAGAGAAATAAAGTAAATTGATTAGTAATGAACTAAAACTTAAAGTAACATTGTTTAAGACATTGTTAAACCTTACGTATGATAACTAAAGGTTGAAGATAATCACTCGAACGTGAACGTGAACGTGAATGTGAACGTATTATAACGGCAAGCCAGAACCAATAATAATAAATCTAATACATGATTGGATTGAGAAGAAGGGTAAGATACGTTAGGTACCATACATATCTGATTATAACTTAATGTGGTATGTTATGTAGTTATGTATTGTAAAGACTTTAAAGACTTAAAAGGAAAGTGTAATAACAGTAGCAGACACTGAAGGCAAGTGTTCTAACCCTTGTCTATGTTCAATCTAGATAAGTTTTGTGATTCATGTATTCTTACGCATGAATTAATGTATGATGAAGTCAAAACCAATTCTTTTGGCTAGACTTAAGATGTTTTGGATTTCTTATAATCTATCAAAGTATTATCAATGTTTTGCCAAACTATGTTGGTATGGTTTTCAAATGAAGACTGAGTATGCTAAACAAATGTTTTGTCGTCAAACGATAGGCACGTGATGTTGCCACAACTTAAACGTACAAACATTTAAAGAAAGTAGTGTTGTACTACATAGAATACTATAGGCTTATCACCTAGACGTGCTCATAAGTAATGCCAGACTTACGGACTTAGTGTCGTGTTATCCGTTTCAAAGAAAGTATGAAATGCTCAAGGTTTGGGACTGGAAATGATGTTTTACTGAATGTTGTTCATTGTAAAACATTTAGTGCTATTTTAAATTATCGATAGCACTTCATAACTATTGTTCAGTTATTGAAGATATATTATTTGTATGTTTCAAGCATGTTGTTTAAATGGAATTGTCATACTTGCTGAGTTAGTTATGCTCACTCTTGATTGAACTATATGAATGCAGCTAAGACCGAACGGACCGAAGGATCCTGAAAAGATAAAGGGAAGGCTAAGGCGAACCTATAGCTTTCTTTTGTAATAGTATAGGCTGAATGTTAATATTAATTGATATTATGACAAGAACGAATGTAATGGTTATTAAGAACCTTGGAATGGTAATATTATTTGGAATATATGTAAGACATATTCATTCTTTTGAGGCATTTCAGTTGAAAGTATGTGTGAGCTGTAGCACCGTGTAGCACTATATGTCGAGTTGGAAGATACCCGAATTTGGGGGTGTCACAGGTTAGTATCAAAGCATTAGGTTATAAAGCTTAAGGGGGGAATTAAAACCTTAAGTCATAACCTTAAGAGAAGTCAAAGAAGTAAAAGATGAAATTAACCTTTAAAATGCATTATATATATGATACGTGTTTTTATTATTCTACTGACGTGTACTAATCAAACTAAATTGTTTTGTTGTAGATGTCAGGAGAAAATGAAACGTATAGAGATATACAAGTAGAAAGTGAAGAATCGGTTACTCAAATAGAGATTATATTGAACCCTATAGTAGAAGAGCCAGAAGTGGTGGTAATTAAGTCCAGAGACTCGGAGAACCAAGACCTTTTGTCTGTGTTTGACGGAATGTCGAAAGAAGAGGTGGAGGTAGTGTCCTTTAACCCAGTAGCACTTGCAGAAGAGACGCCTTAGGGGGAGTCGATGATGTTATTATTTATGATAGTGTTGGATAGAAACCTCCATTATTGTCAGGAGGTGAAAGAGCTAAAAGTAGAGCTTCATGCTGTCTTGGAAGATAAGATGAGTATGGAGTTGATGTGGGAGGAGGAACACGATGAGAGAGTTTTGGCAAAGGACAAGGTCCACGAGCTGAAACAGGAGGTTTTTGAGCTCAGGGAGGAGCTAAAGACCAAGAAACAGAAGATAGGGAGGATGTCCTATATACATAGGAGTTCTCATGCGGATTTTCAGCAACAAGTAGCTGGGTATCCGATAGAGGCAGGGCAGACTCGGCATACTATCAGCCGTGATGTTATTGCCGATCTTGCCAATATTGATTTTGATAATGCCTTACGACAGATGTAATCTAGTATTAGCAAGAGTAGAGTTAGATATGTAAATATGATGTATCTAGTAGTGACATAAAACCCTCTTTTGTATAAAAAAGGGTAGTCATTTGTAAATCCTAATTTTTGGAAAGCAATTACGGGATAGTAATGTAATCAGCTTAGGCTGTGTAATGTGAACGATGTAGTATTATACTACAAGAAGCAAATCAATATAAGTCTTTTTATGGAACATATTGAGTAATAAATTTTGAAGTTATTGTTTAATCACGAATAATAACTAAGTAATAAGAAAAGAGTAATAATGATGTGTTGTTTATCTTAACAGCAAAATACCGCTAGGAAGGAAACAACATAATCAAGATGCTAATGTTAATCAACCGGAGGGAGGTCCGGTAAACCCAATGCAAGAGTTCTTTAACTTGTTAACGGTCGCGTTTAATAAGAACGGGGCTAATATCCTTGTAAATCCTAGAGTAGTACTGTGAGACCCCAAATTTTATGGAATGAAAGTATTCAATTTTCTTATAAATATTCTATTTAGTAAATGGTTAAATTAATAAAAGGTTAAAGTTAAGGGTGATATGTGAAAAATTTTCAAAGTAAACAAGTTGTCATAAAATAATCGGTGATAAAAGTATAGTAATACGCGTGGTTGCATAGTAGCACACGGTATTGTATAATATCTTTGATTATTGATGCTTACGTGAAAAGTCACTCAGTTTTATTCAATTATTTTCACAATATTTTATATTATTAAATCAATAATTGAGATGAAACAATTATTCATATTATTATTTGAAATATTGACAATGTCTAAAAGTTCTGTCAAGGAGAGGTTAGGTCATCTAATTGCGCGCCAATAGGGAGAAATCCTTATCGGAAAGCCCCATCTTTCTTGGGAATGACCTGGTTGTTAAATATTGTGAGTTATAATATTAATGATGAATGTTATTAAAAATAAAATTTGAGTTCGGAGTTGGATTTGGAGACACAGACGTGATATTTGAGTCCGTAACGATGAATTAGTAAAAATAGACTATAAACACAAAATTTACCGAGGTTGACTTTTTAGTCAAAAAGTCAATAGTTGACTTTTTCAGAAAAAGTCAAACTTCAAAATTTCAAAAATGAAATTGTTGATAAAAAAATATTTCCATTGTGTTGGGATTGTTAGTGTTAGTGGAAATCGACAGTTATTTCGATAATAATTGATGTCTGGAGGTTATATTGACCAATCGAGTAATTAATCGATTAAATGAGCAATTAATTGCTATTAATTCACATGCTTATAATTAACTATGTGTTCACATGTGTGTACTATTGATTCACATATATGTATTATTAGGGGAGGTGGTGCAAGATTGATAAAACTTGCATGACTAAATTAAAAATGGAGGTATAGATGAAGGTATTATACTGTAATTATTTTTTTCACATGTATAGAACTATTGATTTACATGATGTACTATTAGGGGAGGTGGTGCAAGTTTGATAATACTTGCAGGACTTAATTAAAAATGAAGGAAAAGATGAAGGTATTATACTATAATATTTTAAGCCCCAAAATGTGTAATTATCGAAACTATATTTTCCTATAAATAGAAGCTCATTCTTCCTTCATTATCACCAATTCACTAAGACTCACAAGAGCAATTATAGAGAGAGAAGCTATAGAGAGAAGTTATAAAGAGAAAGAAGAAGAGAAGTTTGCTACTTCACTACTCCAGTATCAAGTCTTCTTCTGAGGTAAGGGGTATTATTTATTTCATATTCTGAAGAGATATTATTTTTGTATTCGTATGAATATTATTTTCGCTTCAATATTAAGTAAGGAATATCATCTTCGCTTCAATATTCGTAGGAATATTATTTTCGCTTCAACAAATATAAGGGTATTATTTCTTCAGTAAATGATATTATTTCTTTCAATATCATTATGCCAAAATATTGGTACAATTTTATTGTTGAATTTCTACCTTTTGTATCGTGGATTACTATTCACTCTAGTATTATTCACTCGGGTATTCGGGGCACTTTTCGTGCTGGAGTACTATTCACGAGTTACTATTCACCCAATTACTATTCACTCTAGTATTATTCACTCCGAATTATTCTGAGTACTTTTCATGCTTAGAGTACTATTCACGATTACTATTCATGGGTTACTATTCACTCTAGTATTATTCACTCGGTATTCGGATGGGTTTTAGGTAATTGAGTACTATTCACGAGTTACTATTTACTCTAGTATTATTCACTCGGGTATTTGGGGCACTTTTCATGTCGGGGTACTATTCACGAGGTACTATTCCCAAAGTACTATTCACAGGGTACTATTCACGGGGTACTATTCACCCGAAAAATATATTTCTTTTCTATCCAAATTATTTTTGATACGTGAATATTATTCTTGAAATTTACTCCACAAAGCAGTATCATGTTGACAATTTGGATATTTTTAAACTCTGGATAAATTTAAAGTCTTTAATATTTAACCTTGATTTCGTTTGATTAATGCTTATATCATTGTCATCATCCTCATGCTTATATTGTGATGAAAGTCATCTTTGGCTTACGTGCATAGATGGACTATTGATTATTGGTTTTACAATTGTATATCTTTGGCTTACGTGCATAGATGGACTGTTGATTATTGGTTTTACACTTGTATATTTTTGGCTTACGTGCAAAGATGGATGGTTGATTATTGGTTTTATAGTTGTATATCTTTGGCTTACGTGCAAAGATGGACAGGTGTATGACATGATCATAACCACTGGTGATAATAACGAATATCCTTGGCCCATAGTGCATGGATAATTCGATGATGTGATTAGCAGGATCATGACCATTAGTTAACAGTTGAATGTCTTTGGCCGTAGTGCACTGACAAACAATTGATTGGTATGATCATGACCATTGATTTTATAGTTGAATATCTTTATCCCGTAGTGCAAAGGTAGACAACTTATTGGTATGATCATTGTTATTACATTTGAATATCTTTAGCCTTTGGGGTAAGGATATTGAGTAAACGTTCTATTAAGCCTTTGTGGCTAGGAGAAACTATTGATTTATATGATTATAAATATGAATTGTGGATTTAACTATAATCTTTGGTGGTTCAGGTGAAGACAAGTGATGATAGTTCTTTTTATCTTGGATATAAAAAAGAACTGTTGTTGAGTATTACAGGAATAAAATATTAACGATGGACTTTTAATCTAGAAGAGATAGTAAACATTATGTTCTACTTGACTCTTTTAATGGATTGCTTATTCCGTTGCAGTTAAACTTGATGTTTATTGTATTTTATCGCTTTAACATCTTTGAAGAAGGCTAAGGATAATTTATTCTGCATTATCTTAGTCATAATATTTCTTTCTGGGCTAGTTGAGCTCACCCTTTTGCTTTCTTTTACTCTTCAGGAAATGAGAATATAGTTGGGACTAGTCGGGGAATGGAGTGATGGTCCGAGATGGTTGTTTTAGCAGTCCTCACAACTTAGTGTGATAATAAGTGTAATGAGGATTGAATTTGAGTTTGTATACTGTCTATGAGATAATATTTGATTAAAAACTCAGCTATGTTTTGTTGTATATATTACCCGACAGTTGTATAATTAAGTTTGTATTTGATTTATGTACCAAGTATTTGGCGACTCAAGATGGGTGATGTATACCTATTTTGGGCGCGTCACAAGTACGAGCTACTACTTTTAAGGATTTTAAGAGTGTCGGTCCGCCGGAGTTCAAATGAACTACGGACCCAATAGAAGCCCAAACGTGGGTGAAAGAAATTGAGAAGGCATTTGTCATTGCAAATGTCGACGAGGGTCAGAAGTTTTCTTTTGCAACCTATATGATGAAGGGAGAGGCCAACTTTTGGTGGGAGGCTAACCAGGCTAGGGCTGGTATAGATAACCTGACGTGTGTAAGGTTCAAGGATATTTTCTTCGAGAACTACTTTCCCACGAGTATGCAGGGGAGGATGGAAATGCAGTTTCTTGAGTTGAAACAAGGGAAAATGACGGTTCCCCAATACGCTGCCAAGTTCAATGAATTGGCAAGATTTTCTCCACATCAGGTGGACACTGAGGTGAGAAAGGCTAGGAGGTTTGAGCAGGGCTTGAAACCTTGGCTCTATAGCCGAATATCGGTGTTCCAAAGTACTTCTTTTGGGACCATACTAGAGAAGGTGATAATGTAACTCCCCGAAATCCGGTCTATTTTCACATCCAGATTTCGTACGTCAAGATCCCATCTTCTTCCAAACATACATCATTATATAGCTAAATATAACAACATACATCCTCAAATCCCAGGTTCCTAAAACCTTATAACCTCTTTCATTATAAATAATGATAATTACATTATTCTTTACATCTTGCACGGTGACTTTTATCCGCCACCAAGGATACATAATTGTTCATTAAACTATTCTATAGTTTAATTCTATCATTCTATATTACAAGTCTTTGCTTGATCTTCGCGCTCATTCATATAATGAGTGGTACTTTTTCTGGATACCGATCAACTTGATGTTTACGGGATCCTTAAGTTCTTCTAACATCGGTCGCTGAAAATGTTTTTATTTTAAGCAAGTGTGAGCATTCAATTGCCCAGCAAGTCATAACAGTTGAACAAACAACTTTAAGAATTCAAACATTCTTTTAAGACCTCAATAACCGAACAAAGGTTATGAAGAAGCTTGAATAATAGGAATAATCTCGATTCCTATCATTTTAAAACATTAGTCACATTCACTTTGAAATACTTTCATTCTCTATTCTCTTTCATACACATTCTCGTCTGCTAGAATCAAGATGCTTACTTAACTTAATAATAACTCATGTATAAATAAGTAACATTCTCATATTGAACGAGCCAATCACGTAATGCTTCATCTCATAAAAACACCGAAGTGTTCACATTATGGCACAAGGCCTCATACATTCTACCACCTTGCACAAATATCACACATTTGCACATAGACAGAACTTCTCAAGTTCAACATCTGAGAAGTTTTAGAAACTAGCATTCATTTAAAATATGAATGAAGTTAGGAAACTTGCCTTTTACGACATGACCATAGTTTTATATAGTTTACGCTCGCTCATTCCAATTCCTATGTAGCACATAAGAAAATAACACATACACCAATTAGTCATATACTTGACTTACACATTAGTTTACTTAACTTTACTTCTTAGGGTTCGCGTTCTTATAATCTAAGTTTACGCGACCAACTTCCTTTACTACCGGTTAACAACTTCATGACATATGGAGATGTCTTACTCAATACGTTCATCATCTTTGATGATTTATATTCTTATCTTCTTCTTATAACTTCTCTAGGACTCAACACACATCATTTCTCTGCTAGTAGTCCATATGGTACTCTGAGTGGTTTCCCATAATTAACCAACAAACAAGTTCCTGTCTCATCTACACTGTCCATAACAGTGAGTTAGATCGGTTTCCAGTTTTGTATATACCTTTGCTCTCTGAAGGAATTGTTTAGCCCAGCTCCCATATGTCAACCATCAAAGGTTACAATTATACTACAACTTAAATTCATCTTAACTTATCCGAACTATTAAACTATAATGTTCGATAAGTCAATTTTTTATTCCTTATTGCTTTTTGACAACTAAATGCCATACCTCGGGATTTATTCATTATCGTCTAAGTCATACAGTCCTTTGTATACTCAGAACGATCATTCATTATTCATTCTATGCATTTATAGTGTTAACCATTTTACGTTACCTTATTCTTATCTTACAACGTTCTATTCATTCGACTCGGAACGTCATCCAAGTTATAAACATTAACTCGGCTTCTTTTACGTTATACGTACTTGTCTTTAATTCAGCTTCTTCACCGTTCACAGGTTTAATCATTGGTCTTCATTATCCTACAGTCAAACCATACACGGGGTGTAGGTTCTACCCGTTTAATATTCGCGTACACTTAACCTTCACGTTGGTTAAAGTGTTCAACGCTTACATTTCATTCTAACATTCTCATCCGACTCACATTCGGCTTTCATTCTAACATTCTCATCCGACTCACATTCGGCTTTCATTAATCTTCTTTCCATTCGCTACGACTTTCTTGATAATTCATATCTTACTTACTACTTTCGTCAACATCTAAGTCATACAACCAATTTATACTTAAAACGTTCGCCTAACATAAATATGATTCACGAGGATCATTTACGCATTCTGTAATAACCCGATATTTTCTATATAAATAAATCAGAAATTTTGCGTATAATTTTTTTTATTATTATTTATTTATTATTTTAAAGGAAAGGATATGTGCAAGGTAATGTGTATGTATTTATGTGATGAATATAAAATATATTTATTACATGAATGATTAAGAATAATTTTATTTTTAGAATTATTGATTATTATAAATTATATTCTTATAATAATTAATTTTATATTAGAAATGTTTTTATTAATTATTTCCATGAAAATATGATTATTATATTATTTAAATAATATATGAAATGATTATCGAATTATTATAATAAATATTTTATTATATGAATTTAATTGATTAATTAAGTTAATTATTTAACTTAATTAATAATGTTATATATGATGATTAATCGGATATATAATCCAAACCCTAATTTTTGATTTTGATCAAGGAATGAGAATAATAATATAATATTAATTATATTTTGATTTTTCAGTGCTATAAATATGTATTGTATTTATGCATTGTTAATCATTGGTCAATGGTGGTGCAGTATTTGGAAAACCCTAATGTTACTGATAAACCATAGTTTTGAAGTCAAATGAGAATTTAATATTTGTCTAGTAATTATGTTATGTGATTAATGATATTTATTATAATATTATGATATTTATCATGTTATATGCTTAATGATATTTGTCCAGTAAATATGTATTGTATATGTGTGTGGACTCATTCTAGTTGTTCAATTATGATGTATCATGACCAAACCCTAACATTAAATTATGAAACCCTAATTTAAAACTCAATTATGAGTTCGATATTGTTATATAACTGTGTTATATGATGTATGTTGTGTATTATATAATTTTATGATTAAACCATAATTAATATTTAGAAACCATAATTTCTAAAAAATTAGAAAACCCTAGCTTTAAGCTATTAAACCCTAATTCAAGTTGAATGCCAGCTTAAGACCTTTATGTAATCATGTTAATGTGATTAACGACCGGTGTTGTAGATATTAACCCTAATTAGGGAGAACCCTAATTTTCAAAACCCTAATTTCTATATTTGGAACCCTAATTGTAAGAAAACCTAATAGCTAATTAGAAACCCTAATTTCTAGCCCTAATTTGCTAATTGGATAACCCTAATTGCTAACTTTAAGCCTTAATGCTAATTATTGAGCTAATAAGCTTAATTTCAAGTTCAAGGTAAATAAAAACCTAAACTATTTTAAGAAACCCTAATTACAATTTTAGAAACTAAAAACTTTATTTTTAAACCCTAATTAGAAATCCTACAATTTTTATGCTAAACCTCGGGGTTAAACCCTAAGGGTTAAACCCTAAGGGTCAAACCCTAAGGGTTTGCCATGTTACAACTTTGCCATTAAAACTATAAATCAAACGACTATTATACCCTTAGTGTATTATTGTAGGAAACGACTACCAATGTTGACAATGTGACTTTATTGCTAGCAACTCAGCCAATTTATTAATCAAACATTCATTGTATCACATGATATATAGATCTAAGGAGAGAGAGAAAGTCATTTTATTGCCCATTTATACAACCAATGCTCAACCAAGTCTCTCTCTCTCCTCACTTACGAATTTATGTAGTAGACCAGTCACAAAACACAGCCCCACGTTTATCATTAACAAACCATAAGATCAGAATCAAGGATCAAGGTATAAAGAGGTATAAAAACCCTAGTTTGAAAATCATGTGATCTGTTGTAAGATGTTGTGTTTTTGTGTTAAAACATGTTATATGTAGTGTGTATAGATGATCTGGGTTGCTAGATGTTAGATCCATAACATCTAGAGGCTCAGATTTGATGTTTTACAAAAATCTGAATTTTTTTTTGATATCTGACAACGAATGTCAGACCATCTAGATCTCATTCTGTTGATGTTTTTGGCTGTTTAAATCCGCAGTATGCTAGGAGATCTTTGATCTGGACTTGTGATAAGTGGTATTTTTACCTACTTATTGAATACCAATTCATGCGAATTGTGCCCATCTCAAGTACATTTTATTGTGTTTTAGTTGCATTTCACGTTATTTTGCATTGCATTTACTTAAAACTCCTTTTCGTGAATAAGTGCAGGAATCGGCTTAATTTTGGTGGTATTAGAGGGCACAAAGCTAATGGATGCGTGAAGACGAGCCACAAGCGGGGATGTGCATGGCATGGAGGTACAATGAAGCATGGAGACCAAGCAAACAAGAGTATCAAGCATGGAAGAGCAGATAGCAGCAGCAGGTCAAAAACCGTAACCGTAACTTGCGAAAAAGAAGTCAAGTCGTCAAGCGCGGGCATAACATCTTGGGGAGCGCTACTACATGTAGAAAATTCTGACACGAACTATGATGACCTATCGCAAGTTCTTGCCACCATGAAGTAGGACGCGCTACGCACGAGAGGTTAATGGACAGTATGACGACATTCTCAGTAAGTCTCATACCATGCGGATATAGGGTCGAGAGAGGCGCTCGATCACAAGCGATCGTCGATCTTCAGTAATTTTGTTTTAATTTTAATTTTTAATTAAATGAATTGTAATTGGTTTTTAAACGATTCTGACTGGTGTCAGACAGAGACGAGATTATTTTGAGCATATTTTCATCATAGTAACTAGGGTTTACACCTTGGAAGAGATTCCAACGGAGAACGAAGCCTTAACGTCTACTTTTCCAATTCTTCTTGGGATTATCTACCATTGTGGATTTCTATTCTTATTTACTAGATTTCTATGAGGATTTAAACGTTGATCATTGATTTCTATTCAGCGATTGGGTTTGATTGTTCTATCTTTCTTATTTCAATTGTTTACTTATTGATCATGTTTAGCGTTGATCCCATAATGGCTTTTGATTCAGTCATGAACTAAACTCCATTATGGGATTCTAACGGATTTTAATATGTAGTTTGGTTGCACGCTTAAATGCTAGGATTGCTTTGCATATCATATGGGATATTTATCATGATTGTTTTACATTTATGAATGCTTGATCACCATTCATCTCATTATTTGTATGGAATTGACAATGAACATACAGGTATGGATTGTAGTCATGATAACATGCGAATATGGGGCTGTTGTATATGGCTTGCGTGTTGTGTGAACCAGATAGAAATATACTGTTTCACCGTATGAGCTAGAATAAGGGCTTGAGCTTAAAATCAATATAATTGCAACTTCACATAGACATATAGTAATTTTGGTTGTATTGGTGATTACATGGAGTCTAACATCTGTAGATGTTGTGTAAGTAGGTTATAGTGCATTGAAAAATGGCTATAACTCTATTCGTGCTCTTGGCTATTTTCCTGTGATATGTTAGTATTTCTTGCATGATAATGGTGATTAGATGAAATATTAAATGAAGTTAGGGTCCCATTATTTCCAGATTATATTTATTCCATTTGTATTCTTATTTTCAGTTGTTATTCACAATTAGTTTAATTCAACACTTTTAGTCATTAGTCTAGGCATATAAATTTGGTGAGTTAATTGATGTATGATAGTTTGAATTTAACAACTTTCTCTGTGGGATCGATACTCTACTTACTTTGTATTACTTGTTGACCCGTGTATGCTTGCATGAGTTAGAGCTCTTTTATTAGAACTATAAAAGATGCAACAAGTTTTTGGCGTCGTTGCCGAGGAAAGGCGTTAATTTAGATAATTATCATCAGTTTAAAGCTAAATTGTATGACTTAGACAATTCTGATCGTTTCTCATTTCTATTTTTATTTCGTCTTTCATTTCAGGTACTTGTAGATTTATATGCACACGAGATCTTCCAATTCCGAATTAACACCAGCACAGGAAAACATCAACGGGAGAGGTTGGAAAGCTAGCATGCAAAGAAATCTACAAGCTCAGTTAGAAGGAACTATACCGGATATAGCAGAAGAACAGAGAATCGAGCAAAGAAAAGAGCATCGGGCTCTAAGGGAATATTCCATGCCGAACATAAACGGATTACAATCTAGCATAGTCAGACTGGCGATAGCAGCCAACACCTTTGAGATCAAACCAGACACTATTCAAATGGTACAGAACTCAGTTCAGTTTGGGGGCGCTGCTACAGATGATCCGAATGAGCACTGTTGATCGATTTCACAATCAATGAATACGTGTAAGTATACACGGTTAACAAGTAATAAAGTGAAAGTAGAGTATCGTTCCCACAAGGAATTATTTAATAAAAATTACCAAATACTAACTCTTAACCAAATCAATTTTATTTAAACAACCAATAATTGTGATTTCTAGATTTAAGAAAACTAAATTAAACAAAACAAAAAGATTATTCTAAAAGAAAGCAAATAAACAACTAAGAATTGATGGAATTTAGATAAATAAGAATTAAGACTCCAATATCCCCAATTATGAATTATAAATCAATTATTCAACTATTCCAATTATTATGTTTACTGAATTGTTAACAGGAATTCTCAAATGCCAAAAGACCTTTCTCAAGTGATCCTTTGCCTTCTATTTAATCCAAGTTAATTTTCCTATATCCTTATGCAAAACAATTGAATTAAACTCACTACAATCCCAATTCCTTATGTGTTACATGCGACAAATAGATATTCTCATTCTATTCACAAACCTAATTATTAAGTGTGCAAATAACTAAGTCACATGATATCATGCCCAGTTCTAACCCTAGAATTCCTCTTCCAATTCCTTCTAGAGTAACAAGATAATTACTGATCAGATAATTAATCAATAAGCATAAGGCAAGATAAACAACTCACTTTGACACAAATAATTGGAATAAATCAAATAATCAATTCATAGCCATAAAGGTTCAATTGGAATCTTAATAAAAGAGTTAGTTCATAATTAATGAATTAAAACCAAGAATCCACAACTGAATAGACATTAAAAGATAAAAGTATGATAAGAGAAGAGAATAGAATCATTGTGTCAAAAAATCATGCTCCCTCTTGCTCTTGCTTCGATCTTCAAAGTTCTTCAATTTGCTTCAATCTTCAATGGCTAATTAAGAACTAGGGTTTAGATTCTAATTTAATGGAGTGTTTAATCTAGTCTAATATATGTAATCTCCCTTTATTTTATGTCTTACATCATGTATTTATAGGTTACAAGTCCAATTTTTAGCTTAGGAACAAACCCAATCCAATTTTGAGTTAAAAAGGTGTCAAAATTCGCCCAAAAACGCGTCCAGGCCATCACCAAGCCCTTCCCTAGTGCCCCAGCGCTGGGATTAACGCTCAAACCCTACCCCCTAGTGCCACGGCGCTAGGCATAAGCCTATTTTGGGCGCCCCGGCGCTTGCACATGTTCTGACATATTTTACTCCGACGTCCTTTGGGAAATTGGCCATAACGTCTTCGTCTGAAACTCCGATTTTGATGATTCAAGATGATACAGAAAGAGGAAAAGTAGATCTACAACTTTTATTCTTGAAGTATTTCGAAATAAGGTATGGAGAAATACTCAAATTGGCTCTGAAGTGACTGCTGTGTAAATGGCAAGTCGAAAACGTGAATCTAGCCACCCCGAACGTCGATCCAAGTAACTTTTATCCCAATTCCTATAAAACAACATAAAACATGCATGAATGGACACAAACACTTAAAAACTATTCTAAAAGACTTGAGAACAACAATAAATTAAGCCCGAATGTATCCAATTCATGTGTATAAAACTCACTCATCAAATACCCCCAAACTTAAACCTTTGCTTGTCCTCAAGCAAAAACACAAAAGAACTAAAAATAAACAAACTAACTCAACTAAATGAATGCATATGCATGATCTACTTCCTAATATACGTACGAACCGAGTAATAAATCAGTATGATATATAGCAACAAGCCTCAAAGATACCACGGGTACTCAAACAATATATCCAATCAAGTCAAAATCCATAACTCTAACCAATTAGTTAATCCAAACCTGTCATCACCCATGTTGTGTGTGTGTGCTCGTTAACCATTCTAACCAACCACAATTTAAGATAATCACATAACAAACTCCTTAAAAGGAAAATTTCAGTTCCAATTCAATTACTTTTGTGAACATGACAACTTCGATTAAAACTAAGCAATTACCAAGTTTTAAGGTAAATACAGGATTTATTTATACTTTTATTCAACCACGAGGGAATTTTTGCTCTTTCTCGTGTTTTATTCATTTTTTTTTCTCATGGCTGTGCAATGTCTTATTCCCTTAGGCTTTTCAATGCTACCTTAACGAGCTTTCGACCAACGACTCCCAAGCCATTAAGACCTTAGGGCGCTAGGTGTAAAGACAATCCCCTCGGGCTTACTTACTCAAGTAACAAAGGCCACAAAACTAGACAAGCATGCCACGATGTTTATTCTTTTTTTCCTTTCTTTCTGGATTTTCTTTCTCTTTTTTTTTCATCATTCCTTTTTTTTTCTTTTTGTAAGATATATATCCCATAGATTCCCCCAAACTCAAGCTTTTACGTCATTCCAACCTTTAGCACCAGTTCACTAATTTCCTTAAATTTAAACCAAGATTTTCTCTCAGAAACAAATTATGAAACCCTTGAACCAAGTGGATTAAAACAGTTAAACTTTAAGTGCTAACCGGTTACATAAGTTTAAGACAGGCTCAGATTATCATCATGATTAAAATTAGAACGCATCATCAATTATCAACACTGTTTAAGTTAACATCCAAAACCAATCTTATCATAGGCCGAGCTAAGACCACACTAACCGATCACACAGATTCATGCATGAGAAAAAATAAATAGATTAAAAAAAAATGCAATTATACTACATGAACACATACTAATGCAACACATATATGAATATGCAAATAACTACCATGTATTATGCAACCTAAAAAAAATAAAGCTAACACATAAAAAAAACGAACTACTATGCAGATAACTAACTATATGCAATACGACACTAAAATGCCCCCAAACTTAAACTAGACATTGTCCTCAATGACTAAGATAGAAAAATTAAAGCAGAGGACTTCCTTGAAAATATAGCAATCTTCCTCCTTGTCCGCTAGGTTTGGAGAATATGCTAGGTACATGGAACAAATTGGGCACCACACTTGAATTTGACTTGAATAACCTGTAAACCATGATAGAAACATATTTATTAAATTTTAAATAAATGCAAATTCAAACCTACTAATATAAAACTTAATAAAAACTAAAAATAAAAATTAAACTTGGGTTGCCTCCCAATAAGCGCTTGTTTTATAGTCTCAGCCTGACTTCTTTAATTCTCTATCCAATTCCCTTTAAAATTGAGGAACCCTCCATCCATCGTAAGCAATGTCTCTTTTGGGAGGTTCCCATTCAAAAAAACCCTTGAATTGAAGTCACCTAGCATGCTCTTTTGTAGATAGGTTCCCTATTAAGAACGTCCCAACAACTAGGTGTTTTCTCCATTATGTCTATGATCAGATTGGGGCATTGAAGCTTAATAAACATAATGGAGTCTTCCTCTATCTTCTCCTTTTCATCCCACCATGACTCCACAACTGTACTAGCTCTTATGTCACCAAGAGCTTTGCCGACGACATGACTGCCAATTGGGCATGCTTTTGAAAAATTTCCCGGAATCCTGAACTTTGGTGGAGAAGGTACATGAGACACTAATGAAATCGGTTCATCTTTGTTGGTACTCAAAGTTAGATCTTCGTTGATCTCCTTTTCTTGGTCTCCAAGTCTTTCCTCTCTTTCAACATCTATATCATTTGGCACATCCGGTTGCAGATTTAGTTCGGGCTCATCATCAGTCTCGTCATTCATGTCATAGAGACAAGTTTATTGAGGACGGTTGTTCAACGTATGTGCTATATGCTCCAATTGATTTTCCAGATTCTTGATCGACGCATTTAGGCTTTGCACATTCAGATCTGTTTGGTTAGATTTCTTTTCATGTTCATCGAGTTTCTTTTCAGTAGCTCTAATAAATCTCTCCATGGTTTCTTCCAAACTTGATTTCCTCTCCGATTGTTGAATCTGATTTTGAAACCCGGATATGTTTTGTTGTCTTGGCGCTTGAGCTTGAGCTTGGTTGTTACTCCATAAAAAATCTGGGTGATACCCCCAATCCTGATGATAGTTGTTGGGATAGACATAATTGTTGGGGTAATCACCACTATACTCTACCGGCTCGAAACTGATGGCGCATTGACGACTCATATGATTTCCAGCACAATAATCACAAGTAACTGCCACACTTTGACGACGTTGAGCTTCAACAGCTTCGAAACTCTTCGAATGTGTCTCAAACTGTGCTGACAATGCAGAAAATTTTTCGAGTTTGTCAATCTCATCTCCCCTTGGCTGAGTCATTCTTTCCATCCTTCGACTCCGTATGGCTGCACAAACCTCCAACGTCTTCGAAGTTACCTCTATAGAAGATGTATTAAGTCCATCAATCCCTGTTTCCCTTGGTTGAGCCAAGAACGTGTATGGCCATTGATACTCAAACTCATCCATGGTACCTGAAAAGAGAGAAATATAGGAAGAGAATTAAAAATAAAAATAAAAATGTTTAAATTAAGACTAATTTGATTGAAATTAATATTGGCAAATAATTATTAAATTAATTCCCCGGTAACGGCGCCAAAAACTTGTTGATCGATTTCACAATCAATGAATACGTGAAAGTATACACGGTCAACAAGTAATAAAGTGAAAGTAGAGTATCGTTCCCACGAGGAATTATTTAATAAAAATTACCAAATACTAACTCTTAACCAAATCAATTTTATTTAAACAACCAATAATTGTGATTTCTAGATTTAAGAAAACTAAATTAAACAAAACAAAAAGATTATTCTAAAAGAAAGCAAATAAACAACTAAGAATTGATGGAATTCAGATAAATAAGAATTAAGACTCCAATATCCCCAATTATGAATTATAAATCAATTATTCAACTATTCCAATTATTATGTCTACTGAATTGTTAACAAGAATTCTCAAATGCCAAAAGCCCTTTCTCAAATGATCCTTTGCCTTCTATTTAATCCAAGTTAATTTTCCTATATCCCTATACAAAACAATTGAATTAAACTCACTACAATCCCAATTCCTTATGTGTTATATGCGACAAATAGATATTCTCATTCTATTCACAAACCTAATTATTCACTGTGCAAATAACTAAGTCACATGATATCATGCCCAGTTCTAACCCTAGAATTCCTCTTCCAATTCCTTCTAGAGTAACAAGATAATTACTGATCAGATAATTAATCAATAAACATAAGGCAAGATAAACAACTCACTTTGACACAAATAATTGGAATAAATCAAATAATCAATTCATAGCCATAAAAGGTTCAATTGGAATCTTAATAAAAGAGTTAGTTCATAATTAATGAATTAAAACCAAGAATCCACAACTGAATAGACATTAAAAGATAAAAGTATGATAAGAGAAGAGAATAGAATCATTTGTCAAGAAATCTGATGCCCCTCTTTGCTCTTGCTCTTGATCTTCAGTGTTCTTCAATTTGCTTCAATCTTCAATGGCTAATTAAGAACTAAGGTTTAGATTCTAATTTAATGGAGTGTTTAATCTAGTCTAATATATGTAATCTCCCTTTATTTTATGTCTTACATCATGTATTTATAGGTTACGAGTCCAATTTTTAGCTTAGAAACAAACCCAATCCAATTTGAGTCAAAAGGTGTCAAAATTACCAAAAAACGCTGGCCCAGTGCCATCACTAAGCCCTTCCCAAATACCAAAGACTGGGCTTGATGCTCAAACCACCCCCAAGGCAATTCCAAGACTGGCATAAGCTTATTTTGGGCGCCTCAAGCGTGGCACATGTTCTGACATTTTCTGCTCCGACGTCCTTTGGGAAAATGGCCGTAACGTCTTCGTCCGAACTTCGATTTCAATGACTTAAGATGATCCAGAAAGAGGAGAAGTAGATCTTCAACTTTTATTCTTTAAGGTTTTCGAAATAAGGTTTGGAGCAATACTCAAATTGGCTCTGAAGTGACTGCTGTGTAAATGGCAAGCCAAAAATGCCAATCTAGCCACCTCGAACGTCGATCCAAGTAACTTTTGTCCCAATTCCTACAAAACAACATAAAACATGCATGAATGGACACAAACACTTAAAAAATATTCTAAAAGACTTGAGAACAACAATAAATTAAGCCCGAATGTATCCAATTCATGTGTATAAAACTCACTCATCAAGCACCTATTGAGTTTTATCGAGATCTGCGACACATTTAGATACAACGGTGTGACGAAGGATGCCATCGGACTACGACTATTTCCATTTTCATTGCGGGATAAGGCTAGAACTTGGCTACATTCTTTGCCGCCAGGGTCAATAACCACATGGGAGGACTTAACACAGAAATTCTTAGCCAAGTTCTTTCCAATGGCGAAGACCGCAAAGATGAGGACGGCTATCTCTCAGTTCGAGCAACAACAGGGCTAGTCCTTATATGAGGCATGGGAGAGTTACAAAGAGATGCTCAGAAAATGTCCGTATCACGGTATGCCAGACTGGATGGTGATAAATTCCTTTTACAATGGGTTAGGATGGCAGTCGAGACCGATTGTGGATGCAGCCGCCGGAGGGGCATTGTGGGCAAAGAGCTATAATGAGGCCTATACGCTTATCGAGACTATGGTCGAATGATTATCGTAATCCTACATGCCTCGAGATGCCACACATTGGTTGCGGTGTGTTTAGAGGTTGATGCCATTACTCGGTTGTTTAAGACAAATGGCGCTTATGGCTAAGAAGATAGATACTTTGGCAGAAAGCAAAGTGAAAATAGTTGCCTTCATTTGTGAGATTTGTGCGGGGTCACACTCCACGGATCAGTGTGACATCAGCTCAGAGTCAATACAGTATGTGAGCAACTACAGAAAAGACTAAGGTCAATTCCAGAACACCCCAACAACCGCAATCATCTGAACTTTAGTTGGTCAAATAACCAAGGACAACAACAACATCAGTTTCAGCCGAACCAACAATGTCAACCACAGTCATCTCAGCCACAGTTTGCATAAAAACCACCGTTTCCACCGGGATTTTCTCAACAACAACAACACCACGCTCCAGCTGCACCACAGCCAGAGAAGAAATCAGAGATGGAGGAGATGATGTTGAAATACATGGCAAACACATAAGTCATGATCAAAATCCAAGCAGTGGCTATCAAGAATCTAGAGACGCAGATGGGGGAGATGGCGAGCATGCTTAATAATAGGCCCCAGGGTGCATTGCCAAGTAACACAGAGATAAATCCTAGAAGAGATGGGAAGGAGCAGTGTCAAGCAATCACATTGAGATCTGGGAAAGACTTGACAGACACTGCAAGTCGCGTGCCCGCGCGTGAGTTACAAGGGGACATCGCATGGCCGCGCGAGGCAGAACAGTTGGATGGTGATGAAGAAAAGTTAAAATCTGAGGTTCAGCAGGAAGAGAAGAACAAGGCAGGTTCAGAAGAGAAGGTCAAGAGTCCAGTACAACCAATGCACCCTCAAGTACCATATCCGCAGAGGTTAGTTAAGCAGAAGGAAGACAAACAGTTCAGTAAGTTTCTGGAGGTGTTCAAAAAGCTGCAGATCAACATACCATTCACCGAGGCATTAGAACAAATGCCAAGCTACGCAAAGTTCATAAAAGGTATATTGTCAAGGAAGAGGAGATTGGACGAGTTTGAAATGGTAGCCTTGACAGAGAGAATGCAAAGTCAAAGGTTCCAACGTAAATTACCTCCAAAGTCGAAAGATCCGGCAACTTTCACAATTCTGTGCACTATTGGGAAGATGAACTTTAGCAAGTGTTTATGTGATCTGGGGGCAAGTATAAACTTGATGCCCCTGTCAGTGTTTAATCAGTTGGGATTGCCAGCTCCAAGACCTACAAACATATCACTACAGCTAGCTGACAGATCTATCACGTATCCGCGAGGAATTATTGAAGATGTGTTGGTAAAGGTGGACAAGTTCATTTTTTTGGCTGACTTCATCATTCTAGACTATGAAGAGGACAAAGGTATACCAATCATACTAGGGAGACCATTCTTAGCCACGGGCAAGACTTTGATAGATGTGTAAAAAGGGGAGCTCACTATGCGCGTTCAGGATCAGGAGGTCACCTTCAACGTCTTCAAAGCCATGAAGTTCCCAACAGATGAAGAAGAATGTTCTCTGGTTGATGGATTGGATCGTAAAGAATGAGGTGCAGTGTTTTGCAAACTATGAACCTTTGAAGAATATCTCTAATGAGAGTTCAAATGTGGAGGATGAAGAATTCGATGAATCTATGCAATATCTGGATACAGCCTCATAATTCAGGAGATTTAGATTACCCGCAGAGCCATTGACAACAGCTGGGGAAGCCTCAGAAAAGTTAAAGCCATCTCTTGAGTCACCTCCAGAGTTGGAGTTAAAACCACTCCCCAAACATCTCAGGTATGCATTTTTAAGTTCAGATTCAAAATTACCTGTGATTATCGCATCTGCACTAACATCTTGTTAGGAGGAAAAATTGCTATGAGTGCTTCGACAATTCAAGTTAGCTATTGGATGGACTATAGCAGATATCAAAGGGATCAGCCCTTCCTATTGCATGCACAAGATCCTGATGGAAGATGGTAGCAAGCCAACAGTTGAGCAACAAAGGAGGCTTAATCCGATAATGAAAGAAGTGGTTAAGAATGAGGTCTTTGAAATGGCTAGATGCGGAATAATTTATCCGATCTCGCATACGCCTCATGGGTGAGCCCGATGCAAAGGTGTGTTCCAAAAAGGTGGTATGACATGTGTGACCAATGAGAATAATGAGTTAATTCCAACACGAACAAAGAATAAGGTGGGGAGTTTGCATGGATTACCGCAAGCTCAACAAAGCTACGAGGAAAGATCATTTCCCACTCCCATTCATTGATTAGATGTTGGACAGGTTAGCATGCTATAAGTATTATTGCCTTCTGGACGGATATTCAGGCTACAATCAAATTATGATAGCTCCAGAAGACTAGGAAAAGACTACCTTCACATGTCCGTACGACACTTTTGCTTTCAGAAGGATGTCTTTCGGACTATGCAATGCGCCAGACACGTTTTAGAGATGCATGATGGCTATATTTTTAGACATGGTGGAACAGAATGTGGAGGTATTTATGGATAATTTCTCAGTCTTCGGGGACTCATTTGACCTATGCCTTGAAAATTTGGTTATGGTTTTGAAAAGTTGTGTTGAAACGAACTTAGTGCTAAACTGGGAAAAATGTCACTTCATGGTACAAGAAGGAATCATATTGGGACACAAAGTTTCAAAGACGGGACTTGAGGTAGATAAGGCGAAGCTGACAACTATTGAGCACTTCCCACCACCCACTTCAGTAAAAGGAGTTCGCAGTTTTCTGGGACATGTCGGTTTCTACCGTAGATTCATTAAGGATTTCTCCAAAATAACTAAACCGCTATGCAGTCTGTTGGAGAAGGATGCACAGTTCAACTTCGATGAAGCCTGTATGTCAGCATTTGAACACTTGAAGAGGAAACTTATTTCAAAGACCAAAGATTATCGCACTGCATTGGACTTTGCCATTTGAATTGATGTGTGATGCCAGTGATTATGCAGTAGGAGCTATTTTGGGGCAGCGGAAAGAAAAGATATTTCATGTGATTTATTATGCCAGCAAGACCCTAACGGATGCACAACTAAATTATACCACCACAGAGAAAGAACTATTAGCAGTGGTATACGCCTTTGATAAGTTCCGAGCATATCTGATTGGCACAAAGGTGATAGTGTATACGGATCACGCGGCGATTCGACATTTAATGGCAAAGAAGGATGCAAAACCTTGGTTGATTAGATGGATTTTATTATTGCAGGAATTTGATTTGGAAATCAAGGACAAAAAAGGGGACTGAAAACCAAGTGGCGGACCAATTGTCGCGATTCGAGAATCCGAACAGGGAAGTAAACAACAAAGTTCTAATTAATGATTCCTTTCCAGATGAGCAGTTGTTTGTGGTGAAAGGTGAAGTGCCATGGTTCGCAGACTACGCGAATTATCTGGTAAGTAATATGGTACCTTCTGACTTGGTGGGTTATCAAAAGAAGAAATTTCTGCACGATGTCAAATGGTATATATGGGATGAGCCATACTTGTTTAAACAGTGCTATGATCAAGTGATCAGAAGGTGTATTCCATATAGCGAGACCGAGGAGATTTTGCAAGAGTGTCATTCTACGGTGTATGGAGGTCACTACGGTTGAGAACGAACAGCGGCTAGAGTGCTACAAGCCAGATTTTACTGGCCGACAATTTTCAAGGATGCATACAGTTTTGTCCAGTGGTGTGATAGATGTCAGCGAGTGGGCAACATCTCTAAAAGAAATGAAATGCCGTTGAATACAATCCTCGAAGTAGAAATTTTTGATGTATAGGGGATTGATTTCATGGGACCCTTCGTCTCTTCCTGTGAAAATCTCTACATCTTGCTCGCAGTGGACTATGTCTCAAAATGGGTTGAAGCTGCAGCTCTTCCGACTAATGATGCCAAGGTCGTACTCAGATTTCTACACAAAAGCATTTTCACGACGTTTGGGACCCCAAGGGCTATCATTAGTGACGAAGGTAGTCATTTCTGCAAGAATAGCGCTTCTGACCTACTTTGCTAGCTAAGTATGGGTGAATCATCGCATTGCTACAACAGATCACCCGCAAAACAAATGGTCAAGTCGAATCACAAATCGCTGAGTAAAAAGAATCTGGAAAAAGTTGTGAACCCCACACGGAAGGACTGGTCGTTGAAGTTAGATGATGCCGTATGGGCTTATCGAACAGCATACAAAACTCCGTTAGGCATGTCGCCTTTTCAACTCGTGTATGGCAAAGCCTGTCACCTCCCTATGGCGCTAGAGCATAAGGAATATTGGGCAATACAGAAGCTCAATTTTGATTTGACATCTGCAAGCGAGAAACATCTACTCCAGGTCAATCAGTTAGATGAATTTAGATTACAGGCATATGAGAATTCGAAGTTGTACAAGGAGAAAGTGAAGAAATGGCATGACCGAAAGATCATCGAAAGGACATTTGAACCGGGACAAAGAGTTTTGCTCTATAATTCCAGACTTAAACTTTTTCCCAGAAAGCTGAAATCGAGATGGTCAGGTCCATTTACAGTGAAGACTTTCTTTCCGCATGGTGCAATTGAAGTATATGATCAGTTTCCAGACACGCCTTTTAAAGTAAATGGCCAGCGATTGAAGAATTACTTTGGTGGCGAGGTGGACAGATAGAACATCTCCTCAATTCTCTCGTCGACATGAGATTCAGAGACAGTCAAGCTAATTGACTATAACTTAGCGCTGGATGGGAGGCAACCCATTATTTTCACTCTTACTTTCTTTTTATTCCTTTAGTAGAGTAGTAGTTAAATCAATTCTATTCCATGCCTGATGAATAATTTGTGGTGCGTTCTTGTTCATGTAGGTGTTTTCAATTATACTCATCACTAATATATAAATTGGGCGTACACAGTATGCATTCATGCAGTTACATCGCATCTACACAAGCATGCCAAATACCGGAAGTCGATAGCTCATAATTCCAGAAAGTTACTTTCATACCGCAAGACCAAATTTATAAGAAAATTCGTATGCGTGGCCATGTATGTAGAAGTTAATTTTTTTTTTTAAGTTTAAGAATCCGAATGGTGGTCTACTTGGTCTCTCACGTGCCATAATATAAGTGTATTCTTCTGTTCTCCCATAATCATACAACTCTCTTCCTCGCTCATATATATAGCTCTCTCTCCATTAGCATAAATCTAGGGTTTTTGCGGGGAGTGTCACAAGCAAGTTTGGGGGTACTCTCATCTGTAGCAGAGCATCTATATTCTCTACCTATCATCTGCTCATGGGACCAAAAAGGATACGTTCCATCTCCATCTCTTCATCATCCGACTCATCATCCAGTGATCACGACAAGGATATCATGGAACACAGAAAATTTATCAGCCGGGAAGCTCAGCAAGATTATTACCACCTCTTGATGAAATCGTTTGTGAAGGAACGGGGATTTAAACCTGATAAGAAAGATGGACACCTATGGAATATGCTGCGAGAAAGAGGTTGGGTTAGCCTAGCTGCAACGCCTATGCCTATTCCCATGGGAGTTGTTCGGGAGTTCTACGCGAACGCAAAGGAGATGGAGCTGAAAGGAGGGATAACGCTGGTTTGCCAAGTGCAAGTGGATTTTCGTCCCTCAGCCATCAGAGCAGTGTTTGGAATAACTAAAACACCACCGACTGGGTCTGCGAATTGGGTTATAGGTACCCATTTGATGACGGACTTGGACGTAGTAATTTCGGATTTGTGCATCCCAGGAACCAAATGGAATTATAAACCAGAGACGACAGAGCCTCAATCTTTTCTAGCGTCCTCCTTGAATCGTTATGCCCAAACATGGAATCTATTCATATGCACCAAATTAATTACGTCCCCTCACAAGCATGAAGTACCTACAAAGAGAGCGATCATTTTATGGGGCATTATCACCGGCAAGTATATCGACGTCGACCACTTAATTCATCAAAACATGCTGCGTTATTGGCGGGAGAGCATGACTGGGAGTATCCCACATGCATCGGTGGCAGCCATACTTTGTATCCAACAGGGACTCCCGTGGAATGACAAGCAACTGCAAAAATCGAGCCACGAAATAACTATGGCCACAATTGCCAAGTTTAAGGAGTGGATGGGTGGTGAACTACACCCATGAGGATTGGGTTTTATCATCCACCCCACCTTCCCAGTGCCATCTCAGCAGCCCCCTCAGTCCGATGAGGCCGGCCCATCCACCCGAGCACAACCGGTTTCTAGCGATCGATAGCTTCGAAGGTCAGAACGCAAAGTCGACGCCATGTATGCGAATCTTGGAACGTTTGCCCCGGGGCTCACAAGGGCTTTGGTAGAAGCCTTCGCGCAGCAAGGAACAATGCTAGAGTGGCCACAGTTTGGCACTGCAGTGCCTTATCCACCACCAGATTCACCACCTGAGGAGGGTGGTCAAGCCGATCATTAGGGGAGTTTTTCTGTACCCTTTACCTTCATTCAATGGGGACATTGAATATTTTAAGTTTGGGGGTATTGGGGAGCATAACATAGTAGTTTAGTTTTATTTAATTATGCATGTTTATGTGTTTAGTTAAATTTCTTGTAGATAATTTTTAATTTTTATTCATTGTTGATTGTGTTAGTATGTTTTAGTGCATGTCTCACATATAATTTTGCTTAATAGAAATTCTTGCCTAACCAATGATGATAGTGAATTTTGAAGGATTTTAGAACATGTTGGATAACACAGCTTAGATATAATGTTTTACACAATGAGATTTATGTTGCTGTTTAAATGTTTTCGGTATGCACAAACGTGTTCACAATTACTTGTAGGTTTAAGAATTGTGTGTTGCATTTCTTGATAGAACATGTAGTTTTAAAAAGAGAAACATGTGGAAAGTGTTGTAGACTGTATGAGCCATTGACATGCAAATTTTGGGAAAACACGGGTATGCTATGTATATATAAAAAAAATCAAATAGCAATAACGTGGCTGGTCTTAATTCGGGGCCCTGGCTACTTGATTAAGTACGCCTGAGGGGATTGTCTCTACACCTAGCGCCCTAAGGTCTTTCATGGTCTGGGAGTCATTGGTTGAAAGCTCGCTAAGGGGTAGCAGTGTGCCTAATGGATTGAGACATTGTACAGTCATGTGAAAAAAAAAGAAAAAGAAAAAGGAAAGAAATATAGCAATAAACACCGCGGGAAAGTGTGGAAATCGCCCTCGTGAGTAGAAATAAAGCAATAAACCCATTGTTGAACCTTAGTTTGTGTTGATATGTTGAAACAATCAGTGTTACATGAATATACATGAATCTTGCTTTAGACTATAATTTTTTTCATTTGGAGCGATTAATAACATATGTATTCTTTGCTTAGATCAAGTTTTGGTGAACATCACACACACACACAACATCTCTATAGCATATATGAAATTATCTGAGTGTATGATGTTATGTTTATAGTTTGGTTTGAAATCATATTCTTGGATCTCGATGATTCATTGAGGTAATTTGGGCTTAAATTCTGTTATGGCAGGGATTATATGAGACTAATTTGCATCATAGAGTAGTTGCATATTATTGTAGTTGCATTTTCATTATTCATTAGTATGCATTGCTTGAGGGCAATCAACAGTTCAAGTTTAGGGGTATTTGATAAGTGGTATTTTTACCTACTTATTGAATACCAATTCATGCGAATTGTGCCCATCTCAAGTACATTTTATTGTGTTTTTGTTGCATTTCACGTTATTTTGCATTGGATTTACTTAAAACTCCTTTTGGTGAATAAGTGCAGGAATCGGCTTAATTTTGGTGGTATTAGAGGGCACGAGGCCAATGGATATGTGAAGACGAGGCACAAGCGGGGATGTGCATGGCATGGAGGTACAATGAAGCATGGAGACCAAGCAAACAAGAGGATCAAGCATGGAAGAGCAGATAGCAACAACAGAAGCCAAAAACCAGAACCAGAACTTTGCAATCAATGAAGTCGCGACACATGACAATTGGGGAGCGCGTGCCTGCCGAGTTCTCCTTTTACGACGATGATGACTCATCGCAAGTTCATGCGTACCGCTTAGTAGGAGAAGCGCCACCGCCATGAGACATAAGTCGGAGAGGCGGAGGCGCCGTGCATGATGATCGATCTTTCATATTTTGTTTTAATTTTAATTTTTAATTAAATGAATTGTAATTGGTTTTTTAACGATTCTGACTGGTGTCAGACAGAGACGAGATTATTTTGAGCGTATTTTCCTCATAGTAACTAGGGTTTACACCTTGGAAGAGATTCCAACGGAGAACGAAGCCTTAACGTCTACTTTTCCAATTCTTCTTGTGATTATCTACCATTGTGGATTTCTATTCTTATTTACTGGATTTCTATGAGGATTTAAATGTTGATCATTGATTTCTATTCAACGATTGGGTTTGATTGTTCTATCTTTGTTATTTCAATTATTTGCTTATTGATCATGTTTAGCGTTGATCCCATAATGGCTTTTGGTTCAGTCATGAACTAAACTCCATTATGAGATTCTAACGGATTTTAATATGTAGTTTGGTTGCATGCTTAAATGTTAGGATTGCTTTGCATATCATATGGGATATTTATCATGATTGTTTTACATTTATGAATGCTTGATCACCATTCATCTCAGTATTTGTATGGAATTAACAATGAACATACAGGTAAGGATTGTAGTCATGATAACATGCGAATATGAGGTTGTTGTATATGGCTTGCGTGTTTTGTGAACCAGATAGAAATATATTGTTTCACCGTATGAGCTAGAATAAGGGCTTGAGCTTAAAATCAATATAATTGCAACTTCACATAGACATATAGTGATTTTGGTTGTAGATGTTGTGTAAGTAGGTTATAGTGCATTGAAAAATGGCTATAACTCTATTCGTGCTCTTGGCTATTTTCCTGTGATATGTTAGTATTTCTTGCATGATAGTGGTGATTAGATGAAATATTAAATGAAGTTAGGGTCCCATAATTTTCAGATTATATTTATTCCATATGTATTCTTATTTTCAGTTGTTATTCACAATTAGTTTAATTCAACACTTTTAGTCATTAGTCTAGGCATATAAATTTGGTGAGTTAATTGATGCATGATAGTTTAAATTTAACAACTTTCTCTGTGGGATCGATACTCTACTTACTCTGTATTACTTGTTGACCCGTGTATGATTGCATGAGTTAGAGCTCTTTTATTAGAACTATAAAAAGGGCAATAACTTACAATCATACTTATATCATGTGTATTTTGCAAGTTATGGAAGGTCAAAATGCTTTGACCGACCATGACTTTACTAATTATGGGTAACCTATATTATTGCCAGAAAGCTCTGACAAGAAATGTATTAATCTAGATCTTTCTGTTGATTGATTATTTGTTATGTATGTTGTATCTAGATTGTAGTTTGGTACCTGGACTATAGATTCATGCTAATAGAACACTTAAACATTGAATAGAATGGATTTTGTGGATGGTCAACTAGAATGACCACGAAAATCATTTTCTGGAATTTCCAGAAAATTCAAGAACGCTGTCTCTGACAGCCTTTGACCGACATGGATCTAGCTATTGTGATGTTGTTAGATCCCTTTTATGTATTACATATGTTGTCTTGCATGTTATCTACAAAATGAAACCATAAGAACATCAAAACGTTACCAGGATTGCAAGTTATGGAGATCTAAAGTAGGTACCTTGAACAGTTCTTCATTTTTGAAAAACCCAGAAATGAAGAACATCGTCTAACAATGTTTTGAGAGATTAAATCTCTTTGTTGTTTAATGATTTGGCCATGGAATCAGTTTGTAGTTATAGTATTACATGAGTACTAGAATACTAAAACTTTAAATGACCAGAAAACATTAAGGTCGAGGATTGGTGACTAGTCAAACATGCCATCTCGTTAACTGCATATAAATTTCTAGGCTGGTTGAAGAACATGAAGAACACCTATAGCGACGGTTATGTCGCTATAGGCAGTCTTTAGTGACACTTTATTTCTAAAAATTATATTTTTATTAAATAATTAGTATTAAATAGTTTTTAATTATGAAAATACAAAATAAATTCCTAAAAATTATTTTTAAGTTTGAAAATTAGCTTTTTATAATTTTTAATATATTTCATAAATATTTGATATTTTGAATACTAAAAGATATTTAATTTATTTAATTATAATATTAAATAAATTATTTAAAAATTATTTTAATACTTAAAAATCATTTATAATTATATCATGGTATAAGAAAATATTTTAAGTTATTTTTAATGACTTTTAATATTTTGTAATAAATTTCATTAATAAATTAATATTAATAATAATTATGTTATTTAATAAATGAATTAAATAAATAAATTAAAAATGAATTTATTATATTAAAAATCATTTTAAATAATAATAAGGTATTTAAAAATATTTTAAGTTATAAAATATAACTTTCAATATTTAAAGGTAAATTTTATTAATTAATTATTATTAATGACATTAAGGTTATTTAATAATTATATTAAATAAATGAGTTTAAAAATAATTTTAATATTATAAAAAATTATTTTAAATGAAATTAAGGTGTTTAAAAATATTTTAAGTTATAAAATATAACTTTTAATATTTAAAGGATAATTTCATTAATAATTTAATATTAATGATATTAATTTAATAATAATTATATTAAATTTATTTAATAATTATATTAAATAAATAGTTTAAAAATGGTTTTATTTATTTAAAAATCATTAAAAAGGATATTAATGAATTAAAAATATTTTAAGTTATAATTAATGACTTTTATAGATAATGAATTAATATTTTAATATTAATGGTAATTATTTAAAAATGATTTTAAGTGTTTTAAAAATCATTTAAGGGTAACAAAATACTTTGAAAATATTTTAAGTTATTATAAATAACTTTAATATTTTAGCAATTGTTTCATTAATACTTTAATATTAATTAAATATTAATGATAATAGAATTTTTTGATATTTAAATCATTTAATAATGATTTCGGTGGTTGAAAATTTATAATAAATTACAATAATTATTTAAAAATTGTTATAAGGCTATAAAAAATCATATGACTGTTATTTAAATAGTCTAAATAGATATTGAACTTCGATATAGAGTCTTAGACTCAATAATTACCCGATAAAGCCGTCGGTACGCCGACAGATTTCAGAAATTGATTTGGACTTAGATTATTTGATTAGTTACGTGTTTGTTTGTGATTTAATGTCTGATGAATGTATGCACGAAGGTGATTAGGTTATGTCTTTGTTGCAATAAGCGGTCTTTATGCATTATAATGTGTGATTCTAATCGATAGAATGATCTTAGTAATGATAGGTCATGATATAAAAGATAAAACTAAGTTGCGTATTGTAAGCAGCAGACCAGGCAAGTATCCTACCTTTGCATTTTCTTTATGCAATGGACATGAGTAAGAATGTTTTAGAATTATATTATTATTATGCTAAATTATTAAATCTATTGTGATATATTCTATATCCGATCATTGTTTATCAACATGATATTATATTATATAATTCATATATATATATATATTATGTTCAAGTATTTTCTAAACATGGTTATACAAGTGTCCCCACTTGGGTAATCATTGTATGTAATCACATGTTGATATATATATATATATATATATATATATATATATATATATATATATATATATATATATATATATATTGAACCCAAAGTATGAATGTAATAAAAGCCGCTTACTAAGCTATTTGATCCAAATGAGACACGATTCGTAAATATCGTTGAATATGATTAAACCCTATTGTATCCAATCAAATTGCTTTGGTTCGGATTCCTGACTAAGTATGAACATCCCGAACATGGGAAAATTTTTATGTGCCCAAGGCAGACAGAGTGAACGATAATATCGTTCTTGCATGTAGTATTGATCAATACAGGGTCCATGGGATGTACACCCTCGTTCCCGTAAGTTATGACGATTTGCAGATGAAGTTCTGTCTAACCTTTTTGAAAACAGAAAACATTGTTCATAATCTGTCGACTACCCCATATATATAGTCAATACGTAGTTTCAAAAACTTTGATATAGAAATAATATGTGGTTATGATTGGTTCAGTTTACTTCACAACTATTGATTTGTTGTAGAAGTGATGTACAAAGAAAATATTTATTTCTTTCAGCTAATTATATTTATAATTGTTATTACTTGCTGGGCACTCAAATGCTCATCCTTGCTTAATTTAAATATTTTCAGCTTAGTGTGAACAGCTGGAAGGTACGGCCACGAACAAGTGAAAAGGAAAGCAAACAGAATAACTGTTATTGGTATCTTTTGTAATAGTTAGACTATATTAAGATAATGATATGTATTATATATCATGTAAAGAATTATAGTAAAGGTTGCGTACTTGGGATTAGACTTTGATAAATGTAAATTAAGTTTGATATTCATATTATTGTTATTATTATTAGTATTATTCCGCTCATAGAAATGGTATCGTAAAGCACCGAGTTCGGGTTTCAAGTACCTGAATTTGGGGGCGTTACATTTGGTATCAGAGCTTTAGGGTTAGAAACCTTAGGTGGATTAGACCTTAGGCTATAACCTTGGAACAGAGGGAAACATTGAAAATACAAATAACTCATATAGAGTTTAAAAAGGAGATGAATTGAATAAGTTCATCGTCAAACAAAATAAAAGATAACTTATATAAAACTATTATGTGTTGTGTGTATATATTATGTGTTAATCATGATAGTTTATGTGTATAGATGTCAGATAGAAAGGATTAGGATACCCTCAGGTCATAAATAAGGAGTCAACCTCCATAACCGAGCCAATATCAAAGCAAATAGCTGAAATAGAGGCTCACATTGAAAGCTACCTCAATGAGGTGGTTATTTTGGAAAATGTAGTACTGGACCCAGAAATGATAGTGTAGCTGATAGGTAGAATATTGTTAAAGAATATGTGGTCAAAGTCGAGTTCTTAAACTCATATGTTTGTGGTGAGTTCTTAAACTCATAATGTGTTGTAAGTTGACGAACTAGGTATAGTTAGGTGTGAATGGATTATTGAGGATAATGGGAATATATAGATTACTATGCAATTGATCCTTAGTGAAGGCGTAAGAAATAAGTAGTATTAGTATTACTTGAATAGATATGATTTTATGTGGTGTATATGATAAGTATGTCTGTATAAGGTAATATTTTCAACTTTTGTATATGTTATGGCAGCGATTCCCGACTCTTGAGTCACAAAGGGATAATGGATGTTTAAAGCAATATGTGCTATGGTATATCAAGTGTTATGAATATGAATCTATGATGAATTAATGAAATAAGTTGGTATGAAGATAGTAATTATTTATATGAGCATTGGGTAATATAGTAAAACAAAGTTTTCAAAAGCTAATATTTTGAGTATATGATTATTTGAGTAGAAAATTTCGCGTTATATGTTAAAGCGTATACGATAAGGCTTAGAATGTAAGATAATAAGGAATAATTTATGATAATGCCGCCAAGGAGACGAAAATGAAATCAAAGGGCAGAAGAACCTGTCAACAAAGTTGGAGGATAACCAGACTTGATACAGAATTTTTGCGATTTTGGACGATCAAGCTATGCAGAACGGAATACCAGCAGCGGGAAATCAACTAGATAATCAATCGACAAACGTCAAAGACTTTAAGGCGTTCGTACTGCCAAGATTTAGAGGATCAACTGACCCGATAGAAGCATTTGTGATAGCTAGGATAACAGAGGGGCAAAAGACAGCTTTTGTCACCTATGCGATGAAAGGGGAGACATAATTTTTTTTTTGTGGAAGGCAAATCAGGCTAGAGCTGGAAAAAAAAAGGATAGAAGATAAAGAGAAAGTTTGTGTGTTATAAGTGTGGGCAGAAGGGACGTGTCTCTCCTAACTGCCCCAATCCAAGAATGTATAGTGGGTGTTTTATTTGTGAATTAATGGAGTATAAGGTGGAAGACTGTTCAAGAAGGAGAAAGGAGGAAAAGAATATGAATACGAGAAAAGGCAACAGGACATTGGCGACAACGGGACCAACATCAACCAACAAACCAACGAAATCAACTGCAAGCGTCTTCAACATGACCGTTCAAGAAACTGTAGTAGCCGGGGATACAACTCCATGTATTATTCTAATCAATTTTATTTTCTTATATATGATTTTTTTATATATATAGTAAATTATTTTATAAAATATTTTGCAGGAGGAAATTGAGTTTTATTAGAAATCAATTTTTCGTATAAGCAGATAGATAAGCTTTATGCTGAATAGTTAAAGATCGGTTCGATCAATTATGATCGAGACCTAATTGTAATGATTGTGTATACTATGTACCCTGGTATGTATAGGTTTTAAGATGGTGATTCCGGGGACGAAATCTTTATAAGGGAGGGTGAATGTAATAACACGATAATTTCTATATAAATAAATCAGAAATTTTGCGTTTAATTTTTTTTTTTATTATTTATTTATTATTTTAAAGGAAAGAATATGTATGCAAGGTAATGTGTATGTATTTATGTGATGAATACAAAATATATTTATTACATGAATGATTAAGAATAATTTTATTTTTTAGAATTATTAATTATTATAAATTATATTCCTATAATAATTAATTTTATATTAGAAATGTTTTTTATTAATTATTTCCATGAAAATATGATTATTATACTATTTAAATAATATATGAAATGATTATCAATTATTATAATAATTATTTTATTATATGAATTTAATTCAGATTAATTAAGTTAATTATTTAACTTAATTAATAATATTATATATAATGATTAATCGAGATATAGAATCCAAACCCTAATTTTAGATTTTGATCAAGGAATGAGAATAATAATATAATATTAATTATATTTTATTTTTTTAGTGCTATAAATATGTACTGTATGTATGCATTGTTAATCATTGGTCAACGGTGGTGCAGTATTTGGAAAACCCTAATGTTATCAATAAACCCTAGTTTTGAAGTCAAATGAGAATTTAAAATTTGTCTAGTAATTATGTTATGTGATTAATGATATTTATTATAATATTATGATATTTATCATGTTATATGATTAATGATATTTGTCCAGTAAATATGTATTGTGTATGTGTGTGGACTCATTCTGGTTGTTCAATTATGATGTATCATGACCAAATCCTAGCATTAAATTGTGAAACCCTAATTTAAAACTCAATTATGAGTTCGATACTGTTATATAACTGTTTTATATGATGTATATTGTGTATTATATAATTTTATGATTAAAACCTAATTAATATTTAGAAACCATAATTTCTAAAAAAAATAGAAAACCCTAGCTTTAAGTTGTTAAACCCTAATTCAAGTTGAATGCCAACTTAAGACTGTTATGTAATCATGTTAATGTGATTAACGACCGGTGTTGTAGATATTAACCCTAATTAGGGAGAACCCTAATTTTTAAAACCCTAATTTCTATATTTAGAACCCTAATTGTAAGAAAACCTAATAGCTAATTAGAAACCCTAATCGCTAACCTTAACTTGCTAATTAGATAACCCTAATTGCTAACTTTAAGCCTTAATGCTAATTATTGAGCTAATAAGCTTAATTTCAAGTTCAAGGTAAATAAAAACCTAAACTATTTTAAGAAACCCTAATTACAATTTTAGAAACTAAAAATTTTATTTTTAAACCCTAATTAGAAATCCTATAATTTTTTTTGCTAAACCTCAGGGTTAAACCCTAAGGGTCAAACCCTAAGGGTTTGCCATGTTATAACTTTGCCATTAAAACTATAAATCAAATGATTATTATACCCTTAGTGTATTATTGTAGGAAACTTGTGGAATTGGCTAACACTTTAGTTGGTGACCTACCAAGGTTGACAATGTGACTTTATTGCTAGCAACTCAACCAATTTATTAATCAAACATTCATTGTATCACATGATATATAGATCTAAGGAGAGAGAGAAAGTCATTTTATTGCCCATTTATACAACCAATGCTCAACCAAGTCTCTCTCTCTTTCCTCACTCACGAATTTATGTAGTAGACCAGTCACAAAACACAGCCCCACGTTTATCATTAACAAACCACAAGATCAGAATCAAGGATCAAGGTGTAAAGAGGTATAAAAACCCTAGTTTGAAAAATCGTGTGATCTGTTGTAAGATGTTGTGTTTTTTGTGTTAAAACATGTTATATGTAGTGTGTATAGATGATCTGGGTTGCTAGATGTTAGATCCATAACATCTAGAGGCTCAGATTTGATGTTTTACAAAAATCTGAAATTTTGTTTTTGATATCTGACAACTAATGTCAGACCATCTAGATCTCATTCTGTTTGTGTGTTTGGCTGTTTAAATGTTTAAATTCATAGTAGGCTAGGAGATCTTTGATCTGGACTTGCAATCATACTTATATCATGTGTATTTGGCAAGTTATGGAAGGTCAAAATGCTTTGACCGACCATGACTTTACTAATTATGGGTAACCCAGATTATTTTTAGAAAGCTTTGACAAGAAATGTATGAATCTAGATCTTTCTGTTAATTGATTATTTGTTATGTATGTTATATCTAGATTGTAGTTTGGTACCTAGACTATAGATTCATGCTAATAGAACACTTAAACATTTAATAGAATGGATTTTGTGGATGGTCAAAGTGGCTGGAATGACCACGAAAATCATTTTCTGGAATTTCCAGAAAATTCAAGAACGCTGTCTCTGACAGCCTTTGACCGGCATGGATCTAGCTATTGTGATGTTGTTAGATAACTTTTATGTATTACATATGTTGTCTTGCATGTTATCTACAAAATGAAACCATAAGAACATCAAAACGTTACCAGGATTGCAAGTTATGGAGATCTAAAGTAGGTACCTTGAACTGTTCTTCATTTCTGGAAAACCCAGAAATGAAGAACAACGTCTGACAATGTTTTTGAGAGATTAAATCCCTTAGTTATTTAATGATTTGGCCATGGAATCAGTTTGTAGTTATAGTATTACATGAGTACTAGAATCCTAAAACTTTAAATGACCAAAAAACATTAAGGTCGAGGATTGGTGACTGGTGAAACATGCCATCTCGTTAACTGCATATGAATTTCTAGGTTGCTTGAAGAACATGAAGAACACCTATAGCGATGGTTATGTCGCTATAGGCAGTCTTTAGTGACACTTTATTTCTAAAAATTATATTTTAAATTAAATAATTAGTATTAAATAATTTTTAATTATGAAAATACAAAATAAATTCCTAAAATTATTTTTAAGTTTGAAAAATAGTTTTTATAATTTTAATATATTTCATAAATATTTGATATTTTTGGAATATTAAAGATATTTAATTTATTTAATTATAATATTAAATAAATTATTTAAAAATGATTTTAATACTTGAAAAATCATTTAAAATTATATTATGGTATAAGAAAATATTTTAAGTTATTTTTAATGACTTTTAATATTTTGTGATAAATTTCATTAATAAATTAGTATTAATGATAATTAAGTTATTTAATAAATGAATTAAATAAATAAATTAAAAATGAATTTATTATATTAAAAATCATTTTAAATAATAATAAGGTATTTAAAAATATTTTAAGTTATAAAATATAACTTTCAATATTTAAAGGTAAATTTCATTAATTAATTATTACTAATGATATTAAGGTTATTTAATAATTATATTAAATAAATGAGTTTAAAAATGATTTTAATATTATAAAAATCATTTTAAATAAAATTAAGGTGTTTAAAAATATTTGAAGTTATAAAATATAACTTTTAATATTTAAAGAACAATTTTCTAAATAATTTAATATTTAGGATATTAATTTAATGATAATGATATTAAATTTATTTAGTAATTATATTAAATAAATAGTTTAATAATGGTTTTATTTATTTAAAAATCATTTAAAAAGGATATTAATGAATTAAAAATATTTTAAGTTATAATTAATTACATTTATAGATAATGCATTAATATTTTAATATTAATGGTAATTATTTAAAATGATTTTAAGTGTTTTAAAAATCATTTAAGGGTAACAGAAATACTTTGAAAATATTTTAAGTTTTTATAAATAACTTAAATATTTTGACAATGGTTTCATTAATAGTTTAATATTAATTAAATATTAATGATAATAGAATTGTTTGATATTTAAATCATTTAATAATGATTCTGGTGTTTGAAAATTTATGATAAATTACAATAATTATTTAAAAATTATTATAAGGCTATGAAAAATCATATGACTGCTATTTAAATAGTCTAAATAGATATTGAACTTCGATATAGAGTCTTAGACTCGATAATTACCCGATAAAGCCGTCGGTACGCCGACAGGTTTTAGAAATTGATCTTGACTTAGATTATTTGATTAGTTACGTGTTTGTTTGTGATTCAATGACTGATGAACGTGTATGACAATGTGATTAGGTTATGTGTTGACTGCAATAAGTAGTGCTATGTGTTATAATGTGTGATTCTAATCGATAGAATGATCTTATTGATGATAGGTCATGATATAAAAGATAAAACTAAGTTGCGTATTGTAAGCAACAGACCAGGCAAGTATCCTACCTTTGCATTTTATTTATGCAATGGACATGAGTAAGAATATTTCAGAATTATATTATTATTATGCTAAATTATTAAACCTATTGTGATATATTCTATATCCGATCATTGTTTATCAACATGATATTATATTATATAATTCAGATATATATTCTGTTCATTATTTTCTAAACATGGTTATACAAGTGTCCCCACTTGGGTAATCATTGTATTTAATCACATGTTGATATATATATATATATATATATATATATATATATATATATATATATATATATATATATATATATATATATATATATATATATATATATATTGAACCCCAATATGAATGTAGTAAAAGCCGTCTAAGCTATTTGATCCAGCGAGACACATATTCAGAAATATCGTTGAATATGATAAAACCCTATTGTATCCAATCAAATTGCTTTGGTTCAGATTCCTGACTAAGTATGAACATCCCGAACATGGGAAAATTTTTATGTGCCCAAGGCAGACAGAGTGAACGATAATATCGTTCTTGTATGTAGTATTGATCAATACAGGGTCCATGGGATGTACCCCTCGTGCCCGTAAGTTATGACAGTTTGCAGATGAAGTTCTGTCTAACCTTTTCAAAAATAGAAAACAATGTTCATAATATGTCGACTACCTCATATATATAGTTAATACGTAGTTTCAAAAACTTTGATATAGAAATAATATATGGTTATGATTGGTTCAGTTTACTTCACAACTATTGATTTGTTGTAGAAGTGATGTACAAAGAAAACATTTATTTCTTTCAACTAATTATATTTACAATTTTTATTACTTGTTGGGCACTCAAATGCTCATCCTTGCTTAATTTAAATGTTTTTAGCTTAGTGTGAACAGCTAGAAGGTTTGGCCAAGAACAAGTGAAAAGGAAAGCAAACAGAATAACTGTTATTGGTATCTTTTGTAATATTTAGACAGTATTAAGATAATGATATATATTATATATCAAGTAAAGAATTATAGTAAAGGTTGCGTACTTGGGATTAGACTCTGATAAATGTAAATTAAATTTGATATTAATATTATTGTTATTATTATTAGTATTATCCCGCTTATAGAAATGGTATCATAAAGCACCGAGTTCGGGTTTCAAGTACCTAAATTTGGGGGTGTTACATATTCAATGTTTACATTGTTCATCACTTAATCTCTCATTCAACCTTTACCCAAGGTTTTAATCGCTTTCATTCATTACTCATCACCTGAACCCCATGTTCAATATTCTTTCTTAATGTCAAAGCTATACGGTTCGTTGTATGCTAAGACCGATCGTTCATCGCAATAATGTTGCGTTCACAACGTCTATACGCTTTACATTCATCTCCAATTACTACTACATAACATCGAAATGTTATTCATTACCCTCGTCAATCAACGTTTAAGGAATCACCATCATAGCAATCCCTTACATTCGTTTATCGTGACTACGGTTCCCGGATATTTGTTCTGTAACCCGCGTTCACATTCTTTGTCTTTTAATATTGTTTAATCTTTCCATTCAACCTTTAATAAAGGTTTAAATCACTTTAGTAAGTGATACGTTAGTTGAACTACATGTTCATATTTATTTTTTGTACATCCCCAAAGAATTGAAAGCGCTTAAATGCTCATCACTGGTATCGTTTTACACCGGCCGGGCAAGCTGCCGCGTCTCCCTTCCTTTTTACCTCACGCCGCAACGCCACCCCGCAGTTGTCAAATCACGAGGTCAAGGCTAAGCACCACTTTCTTCTCTAATTTTCGCGCCACAGTGCCACTCAACAGTAGCTGATGGCTCGGGCCTCGCGCTGTAGCGCCGCCTCCTAAGGCTTGACTGGCGTTACGACGCCGAGCACAAAACCTAGAAAATTTTTCTAAGTCTTAGAAATTGCTTAAGACGCTTACTTCCCGATTCCATAACTTATTCGTTATAACTCGGAATGAGGTCGTTCCAAAGCCATTTTCTTCCTTATCTTATGTACTTCAATACCCCTCAGATAGAACTTTGTTCAAAATCCGTTAACATACTATTCGATTGGCTTAATCTTTGCCCTTTGTTCATTTTACGTTTTTAACGTTCTTCGTTCGTTCGTCCGTAATTTGGTCATCCAAACTCGAAATTCGTTCATTCTTGAGTCCACGACTCATGTTTTCTACATTCTCTTACATCTTTATGAAACCCTACACATTCGGGTTTATTTACTAACTTTCTAATTCTCATTCTTCTTTTATGAATTTTTTGCCATAACTTCGTTGTAGCTCAGTTTTAATCCGTTCATCATGAACCTATCATTCCTAACCAAAAAATAAGTAACTAACTTATATGCGATGGTTTTAAACTTGTCCATCAACAACAATTAAACTACGATGGTTTTAAATTTGTCCATCAACGACGTTCTTCGCGTTCTTCGCGTTCTTCGCGTTCGTTCTTCACTTTTAATCGATATTTTGATTACGATTTTACTTTTTCTTGGAATTTAATGTTATAGAACACCATTCCTTACTTAATTCACCTACTCATTCATAAAATCCACTCGGATCATTCTAATTTATTACGAATCTTACACTTTCTTAAAAAATTTATAAACTAAATTTCTACTTTTTTATTTCTTTTTTTCACATGATTTCAACCATATGAAATCGTTTCTAACATCTTTTACTCCTTATTCTCATTAAGCTATATTTTTAACATATAAACTTAAAGAAAATTTATCTAGAAGTTAGGTTTTTGGATTACCTTTCTTCTTTAATATTCCTCTGTTGGACAAAGCGTGCACTCGGGCAAGCTTTTCCTCTTCCTTTTCCTTCTCTTTCTCATCCAAAATCTCTCTCTCTCTCTCTCAAAAGTTGTAGGATTTTCAAAATCCTAAACAAATGAGTTAAGCTTCCTATTTATAGAAAACCAAGGCTAGGGGTATTTTAGTCATTTAGCCCCAACCTCCTTACTATTCACACCTCCTCAATAGACCTCCTTACTATTCACTAAGCTTTCCTTGGAAGCTTCGTTCTTCTGTCTTGCGGAATTTGTCCGACAGTTCGAAAACTGCGATTCTTGGAATCCAAATATTTTTGGATATTTCCTCTTTCCTTTACCGATTAACTTTTACGCATTGTTCGGATCTCTGAAAAATTGAAAAACACTTTTCCACAATAAGTGTTTTCCTTCACGTTTTCCCCTAACGTAGTTAAACGAGTGAAAAGTACATAACTGTACTTTTCGGCATTTTTATTTCGTCCGATTTCTGCACGTTTTTTGAGAAAAACTTTATCGGCTTACTTAACTTTTCACGATATATTATCGTCAAATCTTTCGACGAAATGTCATTTCGACATACCGAACTCTCGGAAAGGCTTAGGTTATTCAAACCCTAACCTTTAGGGTTTCGTCGGGTGAATAGTGCCTATTTCATCTTTTTCCACGAAAATATTTTGTTCCCTAATTTTTTTTATTTTTGTCTTGAAAATTCTTACTCGTTCAGTCTAGCTTGTAGTCAGAATCCTCCCGATTAATAATCATCCTAGGTTTTAGAATGATTAATAAATATATAGCACAGAATAGTATTTAATAAAATTCATTTTATTAATAACTAATTCTTGAAATCTTAAATTCTGGACAATCCGATTTTCTGGGTTGTCACAGATAATCGCCGAAGGTGGGAATGAGGCTCTAAGCCAGTACCACAAGGATAAGAAGAATAAGGGTAAGGTGGATGGGGGAGTGAAGATCGAAGGAGCCAGCGGGAGTGGCGAAGGTCAGAAGAGGAAGGGGTTTAACTCTGGGAATACCGAAGTGAAACAAGGAGATCCGAAGAGGAGGATGGAGGCATGCAAAACCTGTGGGGAGACTCACTTAGGAGTCTGTCTCAAGGGGAAGGCTGTATGCTATAAATGTGGACAGGAGGGGTACATTTTGCCTAACTGTCCAAGTCCAAAGAAGAATCACGGATGCTTTGTATATGGGTCAACTGACCACATTGCAAAGAACTACCCAAAGAAGGGGACAGACGGGAATAAGGGCGCTAATAGCAGTAAGTTAGCTATTGGTGGTCCAGCGCAGCCGGGTAGGCTGATGGCCCGCACCTTTAATATGACGGTGCAAGATGCAGTTGCATCCAGAGATGTAGTTGCAGGTATTATCTCGATCAACGATATAAATGCTTACGTACTATTTAATTCGGGTGCTACTTGTTCATTTATAGCATGTGATTTTGCTAAACGATTAGGATTATTTCCCGAAAAGTTATTTGTACCTTTGAATATTAAGGTAGCAAACGAAGAGATAATTTCTGTTGAAGATATTCATAGGAGTTGTAGATATACGAGGTTGTAAATTATCAGTAGATCTGATAGCGATAAAGTTAGAAGAATTCAATGTAATTCTCGCGATGGATTGGTTGTTTAACCATGGGGAAATTATAAATTTCCAGAAGAAGTGTGTAAATATTAGAATGTTGAGATAACCTCAGGTAGTATTTTACGATAATAGATCGTCGGGGCGTTCCTGTTGTCTTACCATTACACAAACTAGGAAATTATTGAGGAAGGGATATGTACGTTATCTGTGCCATGTTGTTGATACCCAAAGAGTGGGAGCGACCATGAAACAAATACCTATAGTTAAAGAATTCACGGATGTATTTCCAAGTGAATTATCGGGTCTTCCACCGGATAGGGAGACCGAGTTTGTAATAGACATTGTGCCAGGAGCGGCACCAGTTTCCAGGGCACCGTATAGAATGGCGCCAGTGGAGACGAAGGAGCTAATGGTACAGTTACAAGAACTATTGGACAAAAAGTACATACAACCGAGTGTTTCACCGTGGGGAGCACCGATACTATTTGTAAAGAAGAAAGACGGATCGTTAAGACTTTGTATCAACTATCGAGAGTTGAACAAGTTAACGATAAAGAATAAATACCCACTGGCCAGGATCGATGATCTTTTTGATTAGTTGAAAGGGACAAAGTATTTTTCTAAGATATATTTACGAACGAGGTATCATCATTTGACTGTTAGCAAAGAGCATGTACCAAAGACGGTATTCAGGACTCGTTATGGTCATTTCGAGTTTCTGGTGATGTCATTTGGGTTGAATAATGCACCAGCTGCATTTATGGATATGATGAACAGAGTGTTCAAACAATATTTGGACAAGTTCATTGTGGTGTTTATCGATGATATTCTAGTATATTCTAAGACGCCAGAAGATCAAGCTGAACACTTAAGAATAGTGTTGGAGACACTAAGAAAGGAAAAGTTATATGCGAAGTTCACTAAGTGTGAATTTTGGCTAGAAAGGGTACAATTTTTAGGTCATGTCATTGACCATGAGGGGATTTCAGTAGATCCAGCGAAGGTTGAAGTTGTGATAAATTGGGAACAACTGAAACACTGACTGAGGTGCGGAGTTTCCTGGGGTTAGCGAGCTACTATCAGAGATTCATCCAGAATTTTTTAAAGATAGCTACTCCGTTGACTAATTTGACAAGGAAGACGGTGAAATACGTGTGGACAGAGAAATGCAAAGACAGTTTTCAAGAACTGAAGAAAAGGTTGAGTGAAGTGCCTATTTTTTCATTACCCGATAACACAGGAAATTTCGTAGTTTATAGCGATGCTTCGCATAGAGGACTTGGTTGTGTGCTTGTGCAACATGGCAAGGTCATTGTGTATGCATCACGACAGTTAAAGGATTATGAGAAAGTTTACCCTACTCATAATCTAGAACTAGTCGGGGTAGTTTTTGCCTTAAAGATATGGAGACTTTATCTTTACAGAGAGAAATGTGAGATATACACGGACCATAAGAGTCTAAAATATATCTTCACGCAGAAGGTGTTTAATATGAGACAAAGGAGATGGTTAGAGTTGATAAAGGATTATGACTGTGAAATCCTGAATCACTCTAGAAAAGCCAATGTAGTTGCCGATGCCTTAAGTAGGAAGGGTCGGGAAAAGTTGTCTATGTTAACGGCTCAAATTGAGTTAATAATAGAGATGGCTAGGATGGAGTTAGAGGTGAAGTTGCCAAGTGAATCGGGGCAGAAACTATTTACAACAGAGATTCAATCTACTATTGTAGAGAGAGTCAAGGAGGTACAGCTCAGAGATGATGAGTGTGACCAAATAAAAAAGAGGTTAACACATGAAAAAGATTTAAAGTATAGTCTCGATAACGAGGGGTTATTGAGATTTGAAGGAAGAATTTGGGTTCCGAATGAGACGGAATTAAAGGAGCAAGTGTTAAAAGAAGCTCATATCTCGAGGTACTCGATTCATCCTGGTAGTACTAAGATGTATCAAGATCATCAACAGAGTCTTTGGTGGCCGAATATGAAGAGAGAGATAGCCGAGTATGTGAGTAGGTGCTTGACTTGTCAAAAAGTTAAGGCCAAACATCAATGACCAAGTGGCTTATTACAGTCATTGGAGATTCCGGAGTGGAAGTGGGAGCATATCACGATGGACTTTATGGTGGGACTTCCGATTACAACGAAAGGGTATGATGCGATTTGGGTAATAGTGGACCGGATGACGAAGTCGACTCACTTTTTGCCAATAAGGGTTAAGTATAACTTAGACCAGTTAGCTAAGCTTTATATTAAGGAAGTTATTTCCAGACATGGAGTACCAGTGTCGATTGTGTTAGATCATCATCCATGATTCACATCGAACTTTTGGAGGAGTATGCAAGAGCAGTTGGGGACGCAACTGAAGTTAAGTACAACTTATCATCCACAAACCGATGGACAGAGTGAGATGACAATTCAGACGTTAGAAGATATGCTAAGATCTTACGTCATGGATTTTAAGGGTAGTTAGGATGATCATCTACCATTAGTAGAGTTTGCGTATAACAATAGTTATCATGCAAGCATAGGCATGTCGCCTTACGAAGCTTTATACGAAAGGAAGTGCATAACACCATTGTGTTGGAACGAAGTGGGAGAACGCCGAATGATAGGGCCAGAATTGGTGCAGCAGACAGCGGATGTAGTGAAGTTGATATGGATGCATCTCGTAGCAGCTCAAGACAGACAGAAAAAGTATGCGGACTCGCATCGAGTAAATATGGAGTTTGGAGTAGGCTCCTACGTATTTCTAAAGGTATCTCCCTGGAAAGAAAAGATACACTTTGGAAAGAAGGGAAAGTTAAGTCCAAGGTTTATAGGACCTTTTGAAGTGTTAAAACGGGTAGGTGAGGTAGCTTATATGATAGCATTACCTCCAGACCTAGAACGAATACATAATGTGTTTCATGTATCTGTGTTACGTCCGTATAATCCGGATTATAAGCACGTAATAGAGTATAAGCTTATTCATATCGAGAAGAACTTAACGTACGAAGAAATGCCGATTCAAATTATCGATAGAAAAGAGCAAGTTCTGCGGAACAAAGTTATACCTTCAGTAAAGGTGTTATGGAAAAACCACGATGCCGAAGAAGCAACGTGGGAATTGGAAGAAAAGATGAGGAAGGATTATCCTCAATTATTTGTGTAATGTAAGACGAGATTCTGGGGACAGAATCTTTATAAGGGAGGAAGAATATAACGACCGAGAAATTCAGATTTATTGTAAAATAATTTTATTTAATTAAATAATAAATAAAATTATATTATTGGTTATTATTATGTGTTAGTAATATGAATGTCGTTCTATAACCTAGAAATGTCAGAATGTCGTAGTATTTTGATTATGTGAAGGAATTAAAGTGTTTGAATTTCCATGATGAAAATAAAAGTTTTTCGAGAAATTTTCTGAAATACACTATTCACTAATTTCTGCTCGGGAATTATTTTTGAACTTCCGAGAAATACATAATGATAGAATATCGAGGTGAGATGGGTTATGTAATAATAATTCACGTATGGAAAACGTAGTTTTTTGCCTGCGGACTTAATTCGAGAACGTTAGGGAAAGTAAAGCGTTAACTAGTTAAAACAATGATCGTATAATACGTAGGTATTGTACGAGGTAATGAATACGAGTATGATACGAGGTATTATACGAGTATGTATGAATGATAATATGTCATATATGATGAATGAGTATACGAGTTAGAATACAAGATTAGTACGTAGTCAATACGTTCTAAGGCTTTAAGCCATATGTAATGGGCTTGTAGGATTGTGTAGGAAGTTGTATAGTCCAATTGGGATTATGATTAAGCCCAATGCTAACTAAAGGTTAAGGCCCAAATGTTTGTTAATGTGAAAGCCCAAGTGTTTGTTAAATGCAAGCCCAAAGCATAAGCTATGTTAATTAAACCTAAAGTCCAAACTAAGAATCCAATGGGTAAGGATGATCCATGGGGCAACCCATGTGGGCCCCATGATCACATGGGTGATCTTGGTGGGCAAGCAAATGATAAGTTAAGTAATGGCCAAGTAAACTTGATAGTTAAATAATGAATAGTAAGGAGGTTTGATTAATGAGGTGGGATGGGTTTAATGACTAAACTACCCTAACCTTAGAAATCCTATAAATAGAGAGCTAGATTATTCATTTGTTACTTGTTAACTTTCATCCAACAACTTATAACTTATTTGTTAGAGAGAAAAAGCTAGAAAAGCTAGAATTTATTAGTTAAAAAAGCAAGAAGAAGAACCAAGTTTGATCATCAAGGGTAAGACTCCTAAACCATTACTCTTCCATCTCTTCAACTATAGTTTGATAGAGAAGTGATGATTAGTGGAGCATGTATTATAAGAAGTGATAAGTATGGCTAATCAATGAACTTAAACCTTAATAAGCCATGAATAAGTGATTCATACTTAGTTAAGCTATGAACTTATGAATAACATGTACGAATTTGTCATATTTTACATTAATGAAGTATGTATGATAAGAAGAAGCAAGGATGGTTGTAAAAAGACTAAAACCATGATAAATCATGTGAAGTGAAATCATAAGTATAAAAGTTATAAACTCACGAAGAACAAGTAAGAACTTATCATGTATATAAGTGAATGAAATATGTATGTTAAGATGTTAGTATGATGGAAAGAATCCATTTGAAACGATGAACAAATTTTAAGTAATGAATTTATGGCGAAATTCATGAGTTTAGACGATAATCGTCGAAATCGTGAAATTCTCGGAATGGAAGTCGAATTATGACATTGAGCTCGAAAACATTGGTTTTCGATGGGGATAAGTCTTATTTGGCATTATAGAGTTGCAGACTTGAAAATGACTGAATTCCGACTTAGAACAAAGAAATGAGGGTTGAACGTTCATGAACGTTTATTGTTTTTGTTAAAAATGAACTCAAAGGTGAATTTCGAGTTAACGAAGTCGAAAATGTAAAATTCTTGCATGAACACGTAGAGTATGTGATTTGTGAGCTAATGGTTTTTGAACAAGCCAATTCGGACTTAAAATGATCAAATTTGGAGTCCGAGAAGTTCGCAAAGTTCAAAAACTGTCAAAGTTATTCAGTGCACAGAATTCGGCGCTTTGCACGCCACCAAGGCCAAATAAAGCTAAGCTACCAGCAAGCGACGAGCCAACCCGTAACCTCATCAGAGTCACAGCAGTGCACTGCCAAAAGAACTAATGTGGCATCAAGCAAGCAGTGCCAAGGCTGTGCCTCAACCACTAACTGGCAAGCACACAGTAACAACTTAGAGAAGAAGAAGTCGGTAATGCCAGCACCAACACTAGATCTAAGACAAAGAAGGAAAGTTTATAAGTAAAGAAAGAAAGTAAATTGATTAGTAATGAAATAAAACTTAAAGTAACATTGTTTAAGACATTGTTAAACCTTAAGTATGATAACTAAAGGTTGAAGATAATCACTCTAGTGTGAACGTAAGAACGATGTAAAGTGTGAACGCAAGCCAGAATCAATAATAACAAATCTAAAACATGATTAGATTGAGAAGAAGGGTAAGATACATTAGGTACCATACATATCTAATTATGACCTAATGTGGTATGTTATGTGGTTATGTATTGTAGAGACTTTAAAGACTTAAAGGGAAACTGTAATAACAGTAGCAGACGTTGAAGGCAAGTGTTCTAACCCTTGTCTATGTTCAATCTAGACAAGTTTTGTGATTCATGTATTCTTACGCATGAATTGATGTATGATGAAGTCAAAGCCAATTCTTTCGGCTAGACTTAAGATGTTTTGGATTTCTTATAATCTATCAAAGTATTGTCAATGTTTTTCCAAACTATGTTGGTATGGTTTTCAAATGAAGACCGAGTATGTTAAACAAATGTTTTGTCGTCAAATGACAGGCACGTGAGGTTGCCACAACTTAAATGTACATACGTTTAAAGAAAATAGTGTTGTACAACATAGAGTATTATAAGCTGATCACCTAGATGTGCTCGTAAGTAATGCCAGACTTACAGACTTAGTGTCGGGTTGTCCTTTTCAAAGAAAGTATGAAATGCTCAAGGTCTGGGACCGAAAATGATGTTTTACTGAATGTTGTTCATTGTAAAATGTTTTAAGAAAAGAGAAGTGCTATTTTGAATTATCGATAGTACTTCATAACTATTGTTCAGTTATTGAAGATATATTATTTGTATGTTTCAAGCATGTTGTTTAAATGGAATTGTCATACTTGCTGAGCTAGTTATGCTCACTCTTTCTTGAACCATATGAATGCGGCTAAGACCGAATAGATTAAAGGATCCGGAAAAGAAAAAGGGAAGGCTAAGGCAAACCTATAGCTTGCTTTTATAATAGTATAGGCTGAATGTTAATATTAATTGATATTATGACAAGAACAAATGTAATGGTTATTAAGAACCTGGGGAATGGTAATATTATTTGGAATATATGTATGACATATTCGTTCTTTTGAGGTATTTCAATTGAATGTATGTGTGAACTATAGCACCGTGTAGCACCATATGTCAGGTTGAAAGATACCCGGATTTGGGGGCATCACACTCACTTCAGCACTTGTTCTAACAATACCATCAGGTTCAGAGGGATTTGTCATCTACAGTGATGCTTCAGGTAGAGGTTTAGGATGTGTTCTCATGTAACATGGGAAAGTCATAGCCTATGCCTCATGATAACTCAAAGAATATAAGAGGAATTATCCTACTCATGATCTAGAGTTGGCAATAGTTGTTTTCGCGTGAAAGATCTAGAGACATTACCTGTATGGGGAGAAAGTGAAGATCTATACAGATCATAAAAGCCTCAATATTTCTTCACTCAAAAGGAACTCAACATGCGGCAACGACGTTAGCTTGAGCTGTTGAAAGATTACGACCATACCATTCAATACCATCCTGGAAAAGCGAACGTGGTAGCTAACGCGTTGAGTAGAAGATTATGTACAGGTACGGCTGCGATATTGTCAACACAAAGGCCCATTTTGTATAACTTATAAAGGATGGAGATAGAGTTAAAGACTTCAAGTGCCCATATGATGATGTCAAATATACAAGAAGAACTGACTTTAATAGATAAAGTTAAAGCTACTCAAGCTACAGACCTAGAGCTGATGCGTATGAAGAAGAAAGTACAAGAAGGTGCTATTCTAGAAACAAGGATTGACGGAGAAGGAATACTTCGAGTCAACTCCAGACTTTGTGTTCCTAACAACTCTGATTTAAAGTATAAAATCATGATGGAGGCATACAACACACCATTTGTAATCCATCCTGGGAGTATCAAAATGTATCATGATCTTCGACATACATTTTGGTAGAGCAATATAAAGAGAGAGATCGCAGAGTTTATCGCAAGGTGTTTAACTTATCAACGTGTCAAGGCAGAGCATCAAGTGCCAAAAGGTCCATTGCAACCATTTGAAATTCCAGAATGGAAGTGGGAGCACATTAACATGGATTTTGTTACTGGTCTTCCCAAGGTTTCTCAAGGCATAGATGAAATTTGGGTCATTGTCGATAGTTTAACCAAGTCCGCTCATTTTTTACCTATACGAGAAACATATCACTTGAACGTCTTGCTCGTATATACATAGATGAGATTGTGAGATTGCATGGCATGCCAATATCCATAGTTTCTGATCAAGACCCAAGATTCACTTCTCAATTTTGGGTCAGCTTGCAGAAAGCTATGGGCACTAATTTACGATTAAGTTCTGCATATCATCCTCAAACGGACGGGCAGTCGGAGAGGACTATTCAAACTCTTGAAGATCTATTAAGACTCTGTGTCCTAGACTTCAAAGGAAGTTGGGACAAGTACTTATCATTGGTGGAATTCTCTTACAACAATAGTTATCAAGCAAGTATAGGCATGGCTCCATTCGAGACATTGTATGAACAAAAGTGTCATTCTCAGTATATTGGGATGAGGTGGGTGAAACAACGTTATTGGGACCAGAATTGGTACGCATGACTACGAAAAAGATTCAAATGATCTGGGAACGTATAAAAACCTCACAAGATCGACAAAAGAGTTATGCTGATCTTCATCGAAGGGACGTGGAATTCATGTTAAAGATCATGTATTGTTACGTGTTGCTCCATGGAAAGGAGTTATGAGATTTGGAAAGAGAGGAAAGCTTAACCCTCGTTTCATTGGCCCATTTGAAATCCTCAACCGAGTAGGAACTGTGGCCTATAGACTCACTTTACCACTAAGTATGTCTCGTGTTCATAACATTTTTTACATATCTATGTTACATAAATATTTGGAAGACCCGAACCACATTATTGAATTAGAACTAGAAGAGATAGCAGAAGATTGAACGTATGAAGAGGTACTTATTAAAATCTTGGATAAGAAGGAACATATTTTGGGCTCAAAGGTTATACCTCAAGTTACTGGTTTATGGAGAAATCATGATATTGAGAAAATAACCTGGGAGTTAGAATCTGAAATAAAAATAAGGTATCCTCACATCTTCGATATACCAGGTACGTACATCAATTTTGAGGATAAAATTTCATAAGAAGGGGAGGTTATAAGATCCTAACTTTTTATGAATAAAAATTTAATTTTGTCTAAATATTATTTTGAATAATAAGGTGTTGATTTTATATAGTGCTATAGTTATGGGTGATATGTGCAAATTTTTCAAAGTAAGCAAGTTGTCATAAAATATTCGTTTAGTCGGGGAATATTCTTTTTCTCGGGGAATATCTGTACGACGACACAATCATTGGTGAACCCCACAATGGAATAACTGTCGGATATAGAAAGCAATAGAAATAACCTTTTTATAAAAATAATGGCAAAACTTTTACCGTTAAATTGTTAAAATATCCAGTGATAAAAGTACAGTAATACGCGTTGTTGCACAGTAACATACGGTATTATATAGTATCTCTGATTATTGATGCTTTCGTAAGAAGTCACCCAGTTTTATTCAATTATTAAAACAGTAGTTGTGGCATAGTACCTCATATTATTGATCCAATTATTATCACAGTATCATCTGTACAATATTTTATATTATTAAATCAATAATTGAGACAACACATTTATTCATATTATTATTTGCATTATTGACAATGTCTAGAAAGTTCTGTCGAGGAAAGGGGTTAGGTTATTTAATTACGCGCCAATATGGAGAAATCTTTATCAGAAAGCCCCTTCTTTCTTGGGAATGATCTGGTTGTCAATATTGTGAGTTATAATATTAATGATGAATAATTGTTAAAAGATTAAAAATGTGTTTATTGAAGATAAGTGATTCATGGTAAATATTTATTTAATTTTTTGATATAAATAGAGGGGTTTGTCATGAGGCGTTTGTTGTAATTTGACTTATTATTCCATGGGGAGATGTATTAATTTATGGACCATCGGTTGTGGTTTTAATAGTAAATCAATCTAGACCGTCGATTGTGGTTTTAATAGTAAATCAATATGGACCGTTGGTTGTGGTTTTAATAGTAAATCAATCTAGACCATCGGTTGTGGTTTTAATAGTAAATCAATATGGATCGTTGGTTGCGGTTTTAATAGTAAATCAATATGGACCATCTGTTTTAATAGTAAATCAATCTGGATCGTCCGTGAATCAGTTACTATTTAGTCCATTCTCCTATAAATAGAAACTTATTTCTTCTTTCATTCTCACCAATTCACTAAGACTCACAAGAGAAACAATAGAGAGAGAAATAAGAAAAGTATTATGCTGCTTCACTATTGTAGTATTCAATCCTCTACTAAGATAAGAGATATTATTTTTCATATTCATTCTTTAATCCATGGGAATAACCTGTCTATACGGATTACCGCATGTCTGGTGAATAACCCTTCGTACTCATTCTTTATTTATGGAAAAGATCTGTCTACGCGGATTACCGAATGACGAGTGAAAATCCATTTGCAGTTTCATATATTATTTCTTTTCATATTCTTAAATCTAAACTTACTGTGGTAAGTATTGCTTCTATAATCCCTGAAATTAGTAGAATATCCTTGAGTTTTGCGCTTCATCTAGTATCGTTTCATTGGAATATTGGTCTGGACTTTCTTTTTAAATTTCAATATTTTTATTCGGGGTACTATTCACAGGGTACTATTTACTTGGGTACTATTTACTTGGGTACTATTCACTCGGGGTACTATTTATTCAGGGTACTTTGCATGACGGGGTACTATTCATGACAAAAATGATTTCTTTTCTGTCCAAATTATTTTTGATACATGAATATCATTCTTAAATTTTACTCCACAATTAATTATCATGTTGACAATTTGGACATTCTTGAACTCTGGATAAATTGAATTATAAATCTCTAATATTTATCCTTAATCTCACTTGATTAACTCCTTATATCATTGTCATCATCCTCATGCTTATATTATGGTGAAAGTCATCTTTGGCCTGTAGTGCATAGATGGACTATTGATTGGTATGATTATGACCAGGAATTATGTATTGGTATAATCATGACCTGTAATGTTACAAACAAATGATGTGGTAAAAGTCCTCTTTGGCCCGTAGTGCATAGATGAACTATTGTTTGGCATGATCATGACCACAGGTGATACTAACGAATATCCTTGGCCCGTAGTGCATGGATAATTTTTTGATGTTAAATATTTATTGATTGGTGTTACAAGGATAAAATATTGATGATAGACTTTTAAATCATAGAAGTTAGTAGACATCATGCTCTACTTGACTCTTCTAATGGATTGTTATTTCCGCTGCAGTTGTTGATCTAAAACTTGTTTTCTATTGTATTCTATCAGATTTTTCCCAGTTGAGGACTAATGGTAATTTGTTCTACATTATCTTAGTCATAATATTATTTACTAGGCTAGTTGTGCTCACCCTTTTTCTTTTGGTTCCATTGTTCTTCTCAGGAGGCGATAATATAGCTGGGACTACTCGTGGAATGGAGTAATGGTTCAAGATGGTTTTTATAGCAGTCCTCACTATTTTGTAAAATAGTGTAACAATAGTTGTAATGAGGACTTTATTTGAGTTTGGATATTGTCTACGAGATAATATTTGTTTTGAAACTCATCTATTGTGTTGTCGTATTTTGCACGACAGTTGAATAAACGAAGTTTATATTTAAATTATGTACCATGTATTTGGCGACTTAGAATGGGTTGTATGGACCTATTTTAGGGGCCTCACAAGTAAAATATTAAAATATTATTAAGGTGTTAATAATATTAGTAAGAGAATAAAAGTGTTATTAGTGGACTAATAATACTAAGAGGTGAATTAAATATTATCAAGATTAATAATATTAAGTGAATTAAAGGTAGTTGTTATTTAATAGTAATATTATTGAGGCATGATAATATTTCTAAGAACTAAATATAATATGTAATATCTATGTGATTACATAATGTAATGTTATGCTATGGCTAAATGAAAGATTAACTATAGGTCTCTCAAAGGAAGATAATTAAACTGCCTAGCGGATAGAATTTAATTGTGTAGCAGTAGCCTACAAACGAGGCAAGTTCCCTAACTTAAACTCGAGTTATTATTATTATTTTTGAAGCATGTTAGTGAATAATTATTGTTGATTATTCACATCTATACTGATTATCGAGATTCACACCTTGTGCAATTGAATTCTTGTTCTATTATTATTGAATTATGAATTAAAGTAAAGTTCTTTCATTCATGAAATGTTTATGAAATAGATCTATGCTAATTGTATCAGCTAGATCAAGCATGTCTAAATTTGTTAAATCAAATGTGTTTTAAAAGTTGTTCTTATTAAATTAATATGGTAAGAACTCTTGGATGAGAAAAGGATGAATTTGATTAAAGCATGATATCAATGCTGGATTATTAAGTGTTTATGCATAAATTACGGGGTATGAAAGATTGATCCCCTTGATTACCAAAACTTATTAAAAGGTCCAGTTTAAATGTTGAGAACCTTGGCAAATGTTCATGGTTATTTCAAACCACTCAGTACCTGTTATTCAATTATTCGAATATTCAACTGTTGACTATTAATTCATGTTCCTGCATAATTTTATACTGTTGTTGAATATTGAAAGTGAAACTTCTTTATAATCATGATATATCTCCCTTGTGTATAAACTTGCTAAGAAAATTAGTTGCTTACCCTTGCTATATCATGACATTTATTTCAGTTAAGGCAGAAATATCCAAAGGGGACAAAGGAAAAGGGAAGGTTCAAGAGTAGATGTTTGAGAAGGCTTATGTACTAGTTTATTTTACATGCTATTTGGTTATGTAAACTCTTTATAGTATTAAGAGTACGTTTTAAGTTAAGGTTAAAGAACCTTGGGACTATGATTGTAAGAATTTATTACTATTATGATAAACAATGTATGCTTATTCTTCTACATTAGTTAGAAAGTATGTTTGTTGTTGAGTTTCGTGAACACCAAATTCGAGGTTATGAAACCCAGATTTGGGGGTGTCACAAATGGTCTAACATGGTTATTATAGTAGTCCTCACTATGTTGTGAAATAGTATGACAATAATTGTAATAAGAAAATTATTCGAGTTTATGTAACGATCCAAAATTTCAAATTGTAATATTAAATATTTATTGAATAATATAAATATTTATTTGATGTGTCTATTATTGAATTGATGAAGTAAATATTTTATTGATGTGATGGTTGTTAGTAAACATTTATGAATCTAAATTTATTAGAGAATTTTTCTAAATTAAGTTAATATATAATTTAGAGAATTATAATATAAATGAAGTATTATATTGTTAATTAATAATTTAAAATGGTATATTAGGTTATTAAATAAAGTTATAATGAAAATTATAATTTTGTCATATTTGCTAAAATGCTATATTTAATTAAAATATAGTATGTGATTAATGTAATGGGTTAGTGTTAGATATGGAAATCCAAATAAATAAATGTGATTATAATTATAAACTAAAGTGTTTAGTAAAATAAGTTAAAAATGGTTTAATTTAGTTTTTGCCAAACAAGACTTAATATATTAATTCTTTAAAAATTAAAGGGTTTTGCCAAACAAAGCCTTATGACTTTTGAATTTCTAATTTTTGAATTTAAAAAAATTTAAATAATATAAATAAAATAATAAATATAATATATTTTTAATATATACGTTATTTTGATAACTGATGATAGCTATTAAGGCCATATCAGTTTTGTATTTTGTTATTACACATACTGGCTATCAGAGTTTTCATTCTAGTTTTGCTAGCCTAGAGACAACAGAGAGAATTGAGTGAGTTTTAGAGTGAAACCTGAGAAAATTGTTTGCAATTGCAAGGTTGTGCAAGCTAATTTGAAGGTATGTTCATAACTGTGATAATATATATGTATTTGTGTTGGACGACAAGAATTTTCTCATGATTCTGTAATAAGCAATTGTTGAATTGTGGATTTATATAGTTGTTAATTGCAATTGTATATGTTTATAATGCTAGAGTTTATGTCAAACAAGGAAATCGCATGTTAATTTTTGGATAACAGTAGAAATTTTTTCTGTGTATATATTTTCTTATGTAGCTATGTAAGTATCAATTTTGAGGGTCAAATTTCATGCTAAGATGTTAATTGAGTTTTGTTTATGCTAGTTTGTCTAGAAACGAACATAACATAATTTAAATGGAGTAATTTGGCCAAGTAATGAATTCACAGTGATGATTTTTGGGATGAATAACAAAAATTGAGTTTTATATGAAAAACATGGAATTTGAGAAATTAACCTAGCTTAAATTGTTGTTAAATTGTTTTAATTGGTGGAATATGTTCACAAATATGTTTGTGATAGTTCTATACCATTTTTACGTGTTATTATCACTGTTTGGTGGGTGAAATTCGTGTTAGTTGGCTTAAGAATAATGCCATAGCTCTGTTCTACAACCTGGAATTGTATGAAGCGATCACAAGCACCCCTTGGCATCGGCGCCAGCAGTCTATCGCCATGCCATGCCAAGTTAAAGAATTAGTATAAAACCCATGGACGCTATGAAGGCCTGATTGACACAATGAAGTCTGCTAATTCTGCAGACTTTGGTCGTTCAATGTAGCTTAGCTTAAGGTTGTGGTAATGTGTCCAACATGTAACATCAAGGCTAAAATAGAGTTGTGTTATGTGGTTAGTGAATTCAAAGTGGTAAAAGTGATTAGTAAGTTACGAACGCATTATGTGCTAACTTAGTTCATACAATGAATGTTAGATAAGTGTTGTGATGTTAACACTTGGGAATTCTGAAATATATATGGTAGCATGAGATTGGTGCTAAAATAACAAGTTTAGCTAGTAATGTGTTTTATATTGAAAAGTGAGTATTAGTATGTCTAATAGATGTTCTGGTTTTAATACTGTGTATAGGTGAACTTGAGTTTTAATATTTTAGCTTACGCTCGAGGCAAGCTTTCTAACTCTACACATTTGTTGAGTTAGTTCTATTATTACATTGTGTAACTTCATTCATTTGATTGAGCAAGTTCTTACTTTAAAGTTTCATTAAGCGAACTTTTGTATTCCTAATCATTATTTGAGTAAGCTAGCTATGACTTTAACTTTATTCAAACAAGTTTGAATTCTAATATTTATTGATGCATTCTAACTTGTTTATTGTTAGACAAGTTTCTTTATTGTTATTCAAATATTATGAATGCAGTTTTATTGAATTCTAATTTCTAATGTTGAATTATCTTAGTTCATTTACTTAGCACAAGTCATTCTCATAATTAGTGAGCTTTATTTTCAGCTTGTTATTACTTAATGTTTATTCAATAATTCATAGTCCTAGCTTAATTTTATTCAAGCAACGTTTATTGTCATTCAATACTTGTGCTTTGTAGTTGTTTCTAAGCATGAGTTCAAAATATAGTTAGTTCGCTTACACTTATTCATTGTTTAATATTATATTATTATTGATCAACGATTGTGTTATTAAACACTATTGATTCAACTAGTCCTCTAGTTGATGTTCGTTAAAATCCAAATTACCATTGAAAGCTTATCCAAACAAAACTTTCTTTGGTGCGGACTTGTACTTTAAATACTGAGATGAACAACCCTATTATTATTAGGGGTTAATTTACGCTTAGCGTTGAAATGTTTGTGCACAATACATTTATGCGTAAGAAATTTGATCCCCCTAAGTACAAGGAGTCCTTATAGTCTTATGATCAAGTTAAAGTTGGAGTTGAAAGATTACTCTGAATCTGAGACATAGTTCATGTAACAATCCGTAATTTTAAATTGTAATTTTAAATATTTATTGAATTATATAAATATTTAATGGATATGTTTATCGTTGAATAAATATTTGTTTAAATTGATTTGATTTACTTTGGTGAATTATTTGTTAAGTAAATAATTAAGGAGTTAAGAAAATTAATTGTTATGGGATAATATACTAATTTAATTTAATAATTAAATTAGAGAGTTATAATGATTAAATGAACTATTATATTTTAATTTGAATTTATAATTAAAATGATGTGTTAGTTGATTAAATAAAGTAATAATTATAAAGAAAATTATAATTATGTTGTATTGATTTATGTGTTAAAGTAATTTAATAAATTGTTATTAGAATTAATTAAATTGATTATTAAAAATTTAATTAAATAAAAGTGTGACAAATAACCTTACTATAAAGGAGTTATTAAAATAAATTAAAGGAGTTTAATTCAGTTTTACCAAACAAGACTTAATGCATATTAAGTCTTTAATTTAAATATGTTTACCAAACAAGGTGTAAGATTTAATGGGTTATTTTTAGTTAGCTAGCCAAACAAGCCTTATGGATTTTGATTTTCAAATAAAATTATAACTGATGTCAGTTAAAGTTATAATTATATTATATACTTAATACCTATATTATTATTATACGTCATATTCTAGTACGTATGTTAGAGTAGAGAAGAAAGACTCAGAAGAAGAAAAAGAAGAGAAGAAGAAAATTGAGAGAAAACTTGAGAGAATTCTAGAGAAACTTTGAGAGAAGAATTGGGGAAAAGAAGATTTTTGATCAAAGGGAAAGTTATCATCTTCTAAAACTAAGGTATCATCTTAATTCTTTTATTTTTAAAGTTTTAGTTTTCTCTTCCAAAATCCTCTGTAAAATCTTTGTAGATGATGAATTATTTGTTAAATATAGTTTTATATGATAAATTAGTTGTTGTGAAACTGTTTTCATAAGTTTGTATATGAGTATAATCAATGAATTCATGTTATGTATGCAATTTATGAAGAAAACATATTACAAAGTGAGTTTATATGAATATATATATATATATATATATATATATATATATATATATATATGAATATGGCTTAATTTAAAGTTAAATTAAGGTTTAATTAGTTATTTAATTTATAAATTGACTATTGAATTTGAAAGAGGATGAATAAATATAAACAAGGTACTTTGAATTAACTATTTTGGTTGAAAAACACAATCATAGTGATGATTTTCACTGAAAATGTCAAAAAGTGAAGTTTTAGCGAAAATAGTGAAATTAATGGTTGTAATTTGGTTGTTTATGTTGTTTAGATGGCTAGAAACGCGTTAGAAAACATTAGATTATGTTTCTATAAACCTATTACACCTTAGATAGGTTGGTATTGTTATTAGAAAGGAGCTTGGAGGCCTAATTTGGCTTTCTGTAGAGTTACAGAGCATAAATTCACAAATCGTAGAAAGGACCCCTTGATGGCCCCCCAAAGTAAAAAAACCCTCACGCCTGGGGGTATTCTGCTAAGCCAAAGTTTAAAAAAATAAATATGACAGAACATAGTTTACTAAAATGGGCATTACTTCTTTATAAGAACTCCGATTGATGCGATTCAAGATGATTCGGAAGAAGGACGAATAGGCTTATAACTTTTATTCTTTAAGGTTTTCAATTTGAAATCGTTATGAAGGGTAAAAATGGCCATCCTTAGGACTGTTGTGTATTTGGAGCCAATCGGAGGGCGTCGGGATGCGTGAATGCAAGTGCAATCCTTTGTGTATATGTATAACCTAATGATAACATGTTAGACATATAATAGGATGTTGTATCAAGTTGTTAATGTATATGTGGTGCAATGACATGATCACTTAAGTAGTTGTAATAAAGCTAAATAGTGATGTTCATGAAAAGATGCAATTTTGTTAGTGAGCTATATAAAACTAATGTTAGTGTAACTAATGTGTATTGTCAATACATATGGTATGTGTAGGACTTGTGGTGAACGTGAGTAGTAATTGTTTAACCTACGCACGAGGCAAGTTCTCTAACTCTACTTTTATAATTGTGCAAGCGCTTAAACTTTCTTTGAGCAAGTTTTCTAACTCTACATTTATGTTGAACAAGTTTTCTAACTCTACATTTACGATTGAGCAAGTTTCTAAACCTTATTTTTGTACATTGTGCATGTTTATTCTTATTGTTGAGCAAGTTCTTGTATCTAGTTTGTTTATGATTTCTCAATCTAGATCTTATTCTGATCTTGAACAAGTTATTCTTGTCTTTAACTTGTTATCTAGCATGCAAGTTTACATACTTTAATATACTCATGTTGAACAAGTTATATCATTTAAAGTACTATTTGTTGTGCATGCTTAGTACTCAGTTCCAAATAACCTTGGCTTATCATTGTTCAAGCAAGGCATATTATAATTATTCGATGTTTATGCTATTAGTTTATTCCTAAAGCATAATCTTAATTTTCAATGTTGATTTAGTTATGATTATTCCATAGCATGATGTTATTAATATTATATTCAACTAATCCTTAGTTGATGACCGTTGAATTTTAAATTACCCTTGAAATGTATCCAAACCAAACTTACTTTGGTGCGGACTTGTATTCTAAATACTGAGATGAACAACCCTATTATTAGGGGAAATTTACGCTTAGCGTTGAAACGTTTGTGCACAATACATTGTACGAAGGGCTGATCCCCCTAAGTATGAGGAGTCCTTATAGTCTTATGACTGTTAAAGTTAGAGTTGAAATATTACTAGCAACTGTGGACATAGTTCATGGTCTTATGACCCTCAGTTAGATATATTCCATATTTTGGATTCCAGTTTCTGATTATCATTGTTAAGAGTACTAGTCAGTTTTGATGAGCCTATTGTTGGCAGTTATTATTATTATTATTCTTCTATTGATTCATTGTTATATTCAGTGAGCAATTGTTTTGCTCACTTTTGCATATTTATACACTCATTGCAGCTAAAGTTGAGAAGGTAGATGAGCCTTTAACTAGCAAAGGAAAGGGAAAAATGTACAAGTGATGAAGACTTGTAATTTTGATTATTGATATGATGTTAGACTTTTTACTTTGATGATAGACTTTTACTTAATGATGTGATGTAATAATTTTATTTTCGCACTTGAATGATGTTTAAGGTTAGATAACTTGGGAAGATTTTTATTTAATGATGTAACCCTATTTAAAGGGAGGATTTATGGTTTAAATGTTACTTTATTTGGGTAGATAGTATAAATGTATAGATAGTGAGCACCAAATCTTGTGGGAAAAGCCTTAGGAAGTAACCTTTGAAAAGATAGTGATGATAGACTCTTATCAAGTTTAAGGAAAAAGTAATAAAACACTTATGTGCTTATGTGATTACAACTTATGTGTTCGTGGGTGTCGAGTAATAATGATTAGTAATTAAACTTAAAAATTTGGTTGACAAGATGGCTAATGTAGGAGGATCCAAATAAAGGTAGAGAGGAGGAGCCTCGGGATATTCAGGTGATTTGGGAACAACTCATCGCAACGGAAAAACATTTCCGCTGGTCACAAAGGGTTGAGTAGGAGAGAGTACCAGGAGGAGGATGAAATAGAGACGGATGAGGAGGATCCTGCTGAGCTTCCACAATGGGGATGAGGAGGGACGAGGAGGAAGAGCTTCCACTTAATTCGATAGTTTGCCGTATGTACGCCGAGGTGTATGACCACAACGTGGAACTTCAAGATACTGTCGAGGAGTTACAAGAGATAGTAGCTGAACAACAGACCTCGATGGCACAAAAAGATGATGAGATCCAGGATCGAGAAGAACGACTGAACAACGTTGAAGAGAAGCTGGTCCACACTGAAGGAGAGAACGAGCGAATGATGGAGAAGATTGTAGAACTGGAGAATAAGCTGAAGGAGGAATCTACCAAAAGGGCAAGAGCTGAAGACACGTACAGTGAAGTTTATCAACGAGCCGGAATAACAAAGAGGGACACACAAGCAAAGAGGAGGAAGATGGAAGAGATGAACAACGTATTTAACACCGTGGTCAATTAAGCTCAAGATCGAGTCATGGGTTATCCGATTCAGTTTGAGACACTACCATCATACGTATTGGATCGCCGAACAATGTTCTGAATTATGGAAGAAGAGCGTCGTAAGGCTACACGGTATCTTAGTAGGACATTGTAGGGAGTGTAATTGATAGGTGATTAGAAAATAAATGAAATGTAAATCCCGAGTATGATAACCAATGGGATAGATGATGATGATGTGGTCCCGCAATTGTTATAGTTCAGGAAAGTAATGTAAATAGCAGGGATGTTATTGTTTTGATGTTTTTTTTTTCAAAAGATGATGAATGAATAAAAGATATTATTTTATTCAAAGTGTTATGTGATAAACTCTTATGATGTGCAATTTAAGTATATAATACTTAAAGGGTTGAAATAGAATCTAATGGATGTATTTTAACAGAAAATGCCTCCAAGACAACAACAACAATGTGGAAGATAACCTAGTTCAGCAGCTAGTGATGTTACTGATGGGAGCTTTGCAGAATCAACCTCAGAACCAGGGTACAAAGTTTAAGGATTTCAAGGCGGTTGGACCACCAGAATTCTGTGGAACCATGAATCTAGTTGAGGCTCAGACCTGGATCATGGAAATCGAGAAGGTTTTCGATGTTGCTAGGGTAGAAGATAACCAGAAGACTGCTTTTGCAACATTCATGTTGAAAGCAAAGGCGAGTTATTGGTGGCAAGCCAATAAAACCCGAGGAGGTTCGAAGAAATATTCTTTGAGACCTATTTTCCAAAGAGTTCGAAGAGTCAGCTAGAAGTGCAGTTTTTGGAACTGAAGCAGGGAACGATGTTGGTATCTGAGTATGTCGCAAGATTTAACGAGTTGGCGAGGTTTGCGCCATATCAAGTCAGCACAGACGAACGCAAGGCGAAGAGGTTTGAACATGGACTGAAGCCCTGGTTGTACAGTAGGGTCTCCCTATTCTAGTTGAAGACGTTTGCAGCGGTAATGGAGAAAGCAATTCTCGCTGAGAGTGGAGGCGAGGCTGTAACAAAGCACAACCAAGAGCAGAGGAAGAAGAAGAGTGAAGGTGAAGTTAAGAATGGTGGAGGTAGTAACGGTGGAAATGGCAACAACAGTTTAAAGAGGAAGTGGAGTGAAAATGGGGGAGTTGGAAATCAGCAAAGAAACCAGCAAAATAAGAAGTTCGAAGCGTGTGCTACATGCGAAAAGTTTCACAAGGGTGTGTGCTTGATGGGGAAACGAGTATGTTTTAACTGTGCCCAAGAGGGTCACATCGCCCCGAATTGCACTCAACTTAAGAAGAAAGTTTGCTTCACATGTGGGTCCAAGGATCACTTTGCTCGTGAATGCCCTAAGAAGAGATCTGGTGAGGCAAATGGAAACAAGGGAAATGCTAGTGGAGGTGCGCTGACTATTGTTGGGCCAACATCAACAAATAAACCCACAGCAAGAACCTTCAATATGACGGTGCAGGACGCGGTGCAATCAAAAGATATCGTGTCAGGTATTATCCTAATCAATGATATAAATGCATATGTATTATTTGATTCGGGTGCTACTTGCTCGTTTATATCTGATGATTTTGCTAAGAATTTAGAAATACCTAGAGAAGAGCTGAATTTCCCTTTAAACATAAAAATTGCGAATAGGGAAGTGATTCCTGTTAGGTTCGTATACAAGAACTCTAGGGTGAACATTAAGGGGAATGTTATGAAAGTAGATTTAATCCCGATAAAGCTTGGAGAGTTTGATGTTATATTGGGAATGGATTGGTTATTCAATTATGGAGCAATAATTGATTGCCCAAAGAAGTGTGTAAACCTTATGACTCCGTCAAAGGTAGTTTTTCATAGTAGCAAATGGACTAGACAAATGAGATGTCTGACGATGATGCAGGCCAAGAAGTTGTTGAGTTAAGGCTGTGTAGGGTATTTAGCTTACATAGTCAATACCCAAAAGGAGAAGGGTGCGAAATTGGAAGATATACCAGTGGTTAGAGAATTCGTAGACGTGTTTCTCAAAGATTTTCCAGGACTTCCACCTGACCGAGAGATTGAATTTGTGATTGACTTAGCGCTAGGAACCGCTCCGATATCGAAGGCCCCATACAGAATGGCTCCGGTAGAGATGAAGGAACTGATGGTACAACTGCAAGAACTGTTAGATAAGAAATACATTCAGCCAAGCGTATCACCGTGGGGAGCACCAGTGTTATTTGTGAAGAAGAAGGATGGGTCGATGCGTCTTTGCATTGATTATAGAGAATTAAACAAAGTTATTATTAAAAACAAATATCCATTGCCAAGAATAGATGACTTGTTTGATCAATTGAAGGGTGTTAGATATTTCTCGAAAATAGATTTGAGAAGTGGGTATCACCAATTGAAAGTAAGGAAGGAGGATGTACCGAAGACGGCATTCCGAACTCGATATGGACATTACAAATTTTTAGTAATGTCATTTGTTTTGACAAACGCCCCTACAGCATTCATGGATTTGATGAATAGGGTGTTTAAACCATTTTTAGACAAGTTTGTGGTGGTATTTATCGATGATATTCTGGTGTACTCTAAAACTCAAGAGGAACACGTGGAACACTTACGTCTGACACTGGAGACACTAAGAAAAGAAAAGTTGTACGCGAAATTCTCTAAATGTGAATTTTGGCTAGAACATGTACAATTTCTTGGTCATGTAATCGATAAGGATGGGATTTTGGTAGATCCATCAAAAGTTGAAGTTGTGATAAATTGGGAACAACCAAGAACTCCATCAGAAGTGAGACGTTTCTTGGGATTAGCAGGCTATTATAGACGGTTTATTCAGGATTTTTCCAAGATTGCCACTCCGTTGATTTAATTTTATGAGAAAGTCTCAGAAATTTGTTTGACTGGAGAAGTGTGAAGAAAGTTTTCAAGAACTAAAAAGAAGTTAAGTGTGGCACATGTGTTGTCGTTACGGATAATACAGAAACTTTGTGGTGTATAAAGTGATGCTTCACACAAAGGATTGGGTTGTGTCCTTATGCGAATCTACAAGGTTATTATGTAGATGCATCAAGGCAACTGAAAGACTACGAGAAAGGGAATCCGGCTTATGATTTAGAGTTGGCGACAGTAGTATTTGCTCTGAAGATATAAAGACAGTATCTTTATGGGGAAAAATGTGAGATCTACACAGACCATAAAAGTCTGAAGTATATTTTTACACAGAGAGACCTAAACATGCAGCAAAGGAGATGGATGGAATTGATAAAGGATTATGATTGTGAGATCTTTTATCATCCAGGCAGAGCTAACGTGGTTGCAGATGCCTTGAGTAGGAAAGGCAGAGAAAAGTTGATGTTATTAACTGATAAGGAGGAGCTCATTTCAGCAATGGCAAGGCTAGAGCTAGAAATCAATTTTCTAGAAGAATCTGGTGAAAAATTGTTCCAAATAGAAGCTAGTCCAACTTTGGTGGACAAAGTGAAGAGCGCACAACTACAGGATGAAGAATACCAAAAAATAAAGGAAAGTGTGGTTCAGGGTAAAGAAGTGAAGTACAAGGTCGATACTAAGGGAATGCTAAGATTCGAGGGACGAATTTGGGTTTCAGCAGTACAAGATATTAAAGAAGACATCTTGACGGAAGCTCATAGCTCAAGATACTCGATTCATCCAGGAAGTACGAAAATGTATCAAGATTTGCGACATAATTTCTGATGGCCGAACATGAAAAGAGATGTTGCACAATGCGTTGCAAAGTGTTTAACATATCAGAAAGTGAAGGTCGAGCATCAACAATCAAGCGAATTACTTCAACCGTTGGAAATACCAGAATGGAAGTGGGAGCATATCAAAATGGATTTTGTGGTAGGTCTTCCAACGACTCAGAAAGGATATGACGCGATATGGGTGATAGTGAACAGATTGACGAAATCTGCACACTTTTTGCCAATAAAGATAAGATTTAATCTTGATCAGCTGGCAAAGCTATACGTTAAGGAGATCGTCTCCAGACATGGAGTTCCGGTGTCAATTGTATCAGACAGAGATCCGAGTTTCACATCAAATTTTTGGAAGAAACTTCAAGAATGTATGGGAAAGAAACTGAAGATGAGTACAACATATCATCCGCAAATCGATGGACAAAGCGAACGAACGATCCAGACGCTAGAAGATATGCTTAGAGCATGCATAATGGATTTCAAAGGAAATTGGGACTGTGAGAGCCCCGAAACCGGGTCCCAAATCACCGCGGATTCGGTTCAATCATTCTATAATTATTGCGGAAGATATAAACATAAAATGTTTATACAATACACTTTACACACTATTCCCCAATATCGAGTAACCTTAACTTATACACAAATCATAAACTATCTAACACATAACATTATTATCCAACTATACTATTACAAACTAGCTGCACATTTTATTCAAAGCTGAACTTGGCATTATCCTTTTTTCCGTATCCGAACGCATTCACCTTATCTGCAATGTTTATCATGATATAGCAAGGGTGAGCAAAAAAGTTGCCCAGCAAGTTTAAATACAATTTAAGGATATATCATGATTGAAAGAGTTTGAATAATAAGCTGGCTATAATTCATCAATATAATTGAGAACTAGCACGAATAAACTTTTGACTGAACAAGTATTGAACATGAACAAATATATCTGGACCAACTTGTAATGAAGGTGATCAGCCTTTCATACCTGACTTATACATGCAATATGTACAGAGTATAATTATCCATGGCAATCAGCAATGATTAACCATAAGCATATCTGAATGAAACAACTCTTAGTAGAGTTAAGTAAAACTTGCTGAATCAATTGATTACCGCTACGCAATTTATAACGCTTTATCCGAAGACCTAATATTAGTAATATAGATCTCCAATATTAGAATAATATCATCACAATATAATACTACTATATATATATACACATAGATTAACATAAACACAAAGACATCCTATCCTATCACCACAATACACATAAGACTTAGCATCAAGTCGACTATTTAAGTCGAGTTGAATTCGACAAAAATTCTAACATCCCGACGGTTGCAGTTTGGATAATCATCGAGTTTAAGTTCAATTAAACTCATTAAATACTTAACAATATCTTAGAAAATTTTCTTATCACCAAAACAATTTTCATAGACTTGCAATAATTTTCAGATAACAACTACCTTTAATTCACTTAATATTATTAATCTTGATAATATTTAATTCTCCTCTTAGTATTACTAGTTCACTAATAACACTTTTATCCGCTTTTACTAATATTATTAATATCTTAATAATATTTTAATACTTTACTAATATTACTAATTCTCTTAATTATATTTTAATCATTCATTAATACTATTACATTAATAATATCTTACTTATGCTTTAGTATCATTAATCAATTAATAATACTTTTAGTCATTTACCAATCGTATTAATATTTTATTTATTTACTAATATTATTAATCATTTAATAATATTTTATTCCTTTACTAATGTTATTACATTAATAACATTTTGTTTAATCTCAATATCATTATTTAATTAATAATCTTTTAATATCATTAATCTTTTAATAATATTTTAATCTAAGATTAACATCTTAATCTAATATTATTAATCATTTAATAATACTTTAATCATTTACTAATATTTTATTCATTTACTAATATTATTAATCATTTAATAATATTTTATTCATTTACTAATATTATTAATCATTTAATAATACTTTAATCATTTATTAATGCTTAAATCAAATATTATTAACCATTTAATAATATTTTAAAGAAGTTTTAATATTAATATTTTTATTTACTTAACAATATCATATTCTAATATTATTAATATCATAATAATATTTTAATAATTTATTGGATTAATAAACAATTTATTCTAATTGTTCATCCTTTATAAAACCTCTTATTTAATATCCATAAAAGGTCATAAATAACATTTCTTATCATAAATTACTAAAATGCCCTAAGATAGTCATGATGTAACATAGTATGAGTATTCAAGCATAAAAATCACATTTTTATTATTAAAGACATCATTTAGCTATTTATTTTCTTTTATTCATAACTTAATCATTTTTTGGAAAAATAGCAAACTGACTCCAAAAATTCTCAACTTCTGGATTTGACAGAATATGAACCAACAATGATCCCCTAATTTTTTTGGAATTTTATAAAATGATTTACTATTTTTAAAGTGCCCAAAACACTCGGATCTTGCTCTATTTTTCATAAATTGAGTTTTGCTCAAACAAATATGAAATTTTCAGGGTATGCTCTCCTAACATGCATGAACCTACTGTAAAACTTTCAGAACTTTCCAGTGTATACACAGTGAGATATTCGAAGGTTAATATTTCGGAGTCCTTTACAGAAATAGTCATTACGCACAATCTATAATTCGAAACGTGTCCGCTCTTTTTCCTACAAGTAGATAACTTCTCAAGATACCTATGGGATTTTTCCCAGATTTTTAAAAGACTAGCAACTTATCGAAACAGCCTCAAGAAAAAACAGAACAGTAACTATTTTAGGGTTTTGAACCCTTAACATTCAAAGTGGACTGTTTCGGGGAAAATAGTCCCAAAGCTTTCAAAACTTGCTAGATTTGTGTTCTATCACTTGGGTTTACTAGGTAACTCATGTATCTAGCACCCCCCTTTGACGGATCACAAATCCAAGTTGTAAAACTTGAGTTACACAAGATTTAGTGGAAGAAAAACAAGAGTTTTCACCCTTGGAGAACATATGCTCATTTTCTTCCCCTAAGCCTTAGATCCAACACTCAAGATACTTAGTTCCATACATGATGATATGTAGAACTATGGTATCTTGAGTATTTGTCCATAACCCCAACACAACTCAAGCTATAAAATAAAGTAGAAGAAGAAAATGAAAGTTAGGTTATACCTTGATTTAATGGCTACCTTCCTTGATTTACCAAAGTAGTATCTAAACTTAGGATGCATGAACAACTAGCACTCCTCTCTCTCTCTTGCAATGGCCGGACATCTCTCTCTTTTCTCTCTCTTAAAGTTGTTATCTTGGGAGAAAATTAGAAGAAGAGGAATGAGAAAAAGTGGAGTATTCTAGCAAATGAGATGGTTGATCCCTTATTATCCCCCATACTTTCCTTGACCCATGGATAAAAGCTTTGCCTTATCACTTCAATTAGTCTAATCATGATTAAGAGTGCTTAATAGAGTGGCAACCAATGGGAGCTTGACAAACATGTCCTTGTGTGTAAGAGTTACAACTAATAGATATTGATTAGCATAATTTGTTTCCTTATTTGGCCTAATATGGCCGGTCCCTTCTAGCCCATTTTATCCTCCATTTAGCTTTTATTTTAATGCACTAATTTGATTAATCAAAAGTCTAAAATACCCTTAATTATGTGGGCTAAGTATTGGTTTGAATGTTATTTCATTTGGGCTCCCTCCTTAATTGTTTTGGGCTATGTACTAAACATAGTCTAGCAATTTTAATATATGTTACCCAATTTGATTATTTAGGGTTTCCATTCCTAATATTATGAAATTTAATTACTTAAATATGTGACTTTAGCTCATAACCTAATTAGACTTACAAGAATTAGGTTTAAAATTATTAGTCACTTGAAATAATAAGTTTACCCACTTAAGTTAGTATACATACTAAATACTAACCTTTCCTTATTACCATAACCCTTAGGTTATTTAATTGTCTCATCTAATGTATAATTAGTTACGAAGCTTTCATTTTTAATGAAATCTGTAAATGTATATATCCATAACTATAGTATATATGTTTATTGATCCATACACCACTTCACATATGTTGTCACATATTAAATCACTGTATAACACAAAGTTTTAAGTATCAATAATGTACATACATATATAGTGACTTAAAATTCACGGTTATTAACCCTTAAGGTTTTCAAAAATAGAAAATTAATATTTCTAAATTGTAATTAGGATTCTCGAATTAAATTAAACTTTCACATTCATAAATCAATCTTATTAATAAGGATTATTTTATCCCAATTTAAATTGCTAATTTAGCAATTAAGTCTATAATTGTACCTTAGGGTTTCTAAGTTCCGAATTAGGGTTTCAAATTCTCAGAACTGAAATTTGGGTTTCAGAACCGGTTTCTAGGGTTTCTTATCCATCATTAGGGTTTTCTAACTTAACGTTGACGTGTTTAATAATATTAGGATTTGATACTGATAAAATTTATCTGGTCAACCCTTGACCCTTAACCACATATTCTGAACACATATAATACCATATCCACAGAACATATTCACATATACACTTAATCCTGAATAATTCACCAAAAGCCTACATAGGATTTTGAAATCCTCAAAATTTCTTACCAAAAATATCAAACGCATACACTCATTTTCTGTCTAGGTCTATTATTTGATCTTAAATCAATCATTTAAGATTTTAATAAATTGTCTAATTTCTCAGGTTGTCACATTCACCCCTTCTTCTAAAAATTTCGTCCCTGAAATTTACCTTACACCTTACTCCTTATACCATGCACTATACACCATTCATACACATCATCACATGCTACCCAATACACCACTCACATGAGTAAAAGTTTTCAAATTTGTGTTGAGGGGTCATATAGACCATGAACCCGTAGTTTTAACGGTATTCATACCGCAAAACGATACATTACTTGGCATGTTTACAATCACAAAGAAGGTAAACTATCATTTCTAGTACTTTAGGTGATTAGCCTATCGTACCCTTACGTCATGCATAATGTATTAATCATGTCTAGCGAATATTTACGCTACTTGATTGGATTATTTATCCAAACAACATAGTTCACCTCAGTCTTATCATAGGATTCCGTACCAAAATAATTTGGTTCGAGAAATTTCTTTCAATGAACACTTAGAGTTTTCATAAACATTAGTCTAAATTGAATTGAATAAATAGAGACTCATATCCATAATTCAATTCAATCAATTATTTAGGTGTAGCCAAACCCAGCTTGGCAAATTAAAATTTTGAAAATATTTTCGAGAATGACGCTATGATGCTGCCGTACTATATTAACAAATTCGCTTTGAGGATGTCACATTGTATGACTTCATCATAACACATCATACAATAGTGGGAATAACAATTTTAGATCAAATTCACACTAAGTATTCCTCGTATTTACAACTCCATCACCTTTTTATCATCTCTCGCACTAAAGTTACATGGTACATGAGTGATAAATAAAATAACTTTGATATTTCAAATCATTTATGTCTAGCCAAAATAAGTAGCATATAGATCGTATTTTTTTAACCGCTTCAAAAATGATTACGAAGTCTACATATTTTTTTAAAAGCACATAGTGTGTATTTAGCTTGATGTCAAAATTTCAAGTCTAGCATAGCTAGGAGTTTTGGAAAACTTATGTATCCACTAACAATTGTTTGCTTAACAATCTATCTGTTCCTATTATCCTCAATACTCCATTCACACATAACTATACCCAGTTCATCAAACCACACTTATGAGTTCATAAATTGCCACAATCATATGAGTTTAAGAACTTGTCCTAGTCGGGACTTTTTAAGCGTCCCATTCACGAGGGGTTCATAAACATTTCATATAACTATGAGTCAAGAATGTCACATAAGTATGAGTTTTAAGAACTCGTACTTAACCCTATATTCTCTACCTATGACCTATCTATCTCATATATACACATGTGAAAGGAATCACCCTCTTAACATGCATATAGCAAATAATAGCGACACAAACATTTCAATGATTATCGATTTGTAAACTAAGTGGTTTTACACCAAGTACAATTTTCCGCCCATACAAGGAATCATACAACTCAGCTGCCGACATGAGTCCTCAATTGAAATCCCCACCTAATCTTAACTCCCTTCTCAATACGAATTTCATTTAATCCGTATTCATAATCCTTTTCTGAGTGTGTATCAATTCACACAGCAATCTTGCTGTAATATTTTCAATCATCAATTTGATTCTTTTTCCATATTATATCCTTCTCAGATCACGGATTGATCTCATCGTATATATTACGATTTATTTCTATGTCTTGATCGTTTTGTTTTACGATCTCCTATCCCTGTACTTTCAGTCTTTTAGACTCGATCTATTCACCACTACTGTTTAACTTTATTATCAGAGTTAGGGAACTCTATGTCTTAACAACTCGCTGAGATTCGTCTTTGAATTTTACCGATCAACTAACTCTATGTGAGTTAGATATTATCCTAATCACTCCTATTATTGGTCTCATGTATTCCTACCTAAGCTTCATAACCAACAACTTTGATACCAACTGTGAGAGCCCCGAATCCGGGTCCCAAATCACCATGATTCTTGGTTCAATCATTCTATAATTATTATGAAGATATAAACATAAATTGTTTATACAATACACTTTACACACTATTCCCCAAAATCGAGTAACCTTAACTTATACACAAATCATAAACTATCTAACACATAACATTATTATCCAACTATTCTATTACAAACTAGCTGCACATTTTATCCCAAGCTCAACTTAGCATTATCCTTTTTCCTCAGATCCGAACGCATTCGCCTTTATCTCGCAATGTTTATCATGATATAGCAAGGGTGAGCAAGAAAGTTGCCCAAAGTTTAAATACAATTTAAGGATATATCATGATTGAAAGAGTCCGAATAATAAGTCGGCTATAATTCATCAATATAATTGAGAACCGCACGAACAAACATTTGACCAACAAGTATCAAACATGAACAAATATATCCGACCAACTTGTAATGAAGGTGATCAAATTTTCATACCGACTTATACATGCAATATGTACAGAGTACAATTATCCATGTCAATCAGCAATGATTGACCATAAGCATATCTGAATGAAATAACTCTTAGTAGAGTTAAGTAAAACTTGCCTGAACCGTTGATTACCGCTACGTAATTTATAATGCTTTATCCGAAGACCTAATATTAGTAATATAGATCTCCAATATTAGAACAATATCATCACAATATAATATTACTATATATATATATACACATAGATTAACCTAAACACATATCACATAATCCTATTAGTCTACAATACACATAAGACTTAGCATCAAGTCAGACTATTTAAGTCCGAGTTGAATTCGACAAAATTCTAACATCCCGACGGTCTAGTCGGATAATCATCGAGTTTAAGTTCAATTAAACTCTGCCTAAACACTTAACAATATCTTAGAAAATTTTCTTATTAGTCAAAATAATTTTCATAGACTTGCAATAATTTTCAGATAACAACTACCTTTAATTCACTTAATATTATTAATCTTGATAATATTTAATTCCCCTCTTAGTATTACTAGTTCACTAATAACACTTTTATCCACTTACTAATATTATTAATATCTTAATAATATTTTAATACTTTACTAATATTATTAATTCTCTTAATTATATTTTAATCATTCATTAATATTATTATATTAATAATATCTTACTTATGCTTTAGTATCATTAATCAATTAATAATACTTTTAGTCATTTACCAATCGTATTAATATTTTATTTATTTACTAATATTATTAATTATTTAATAATATTTTATTCTTTTACTAATGTTATTACATTAATAACATTTTATTTAATCTCTAATATTATTATTTACTTAATAATATTTTAATTATTTAATAATACTTTAATTTAATATTATAAATCTTTTAATAATATTTTAATCTAAGATTAACATATTAATCTAATAGTATTAATCATTTAATAATACTTTAATCATTTACTAATATTTTATTCATTTACTAATATTATTAATCATTTAATAATATTTTATTCATTTACTAATATTATTAATTATTTAATAATACTTTAATCATTTATTAATGCTTAAATCAAATATTATTAACCATTTAATAATATTTTAAAGAAGTTTTAATATTAATATTTTTATTTACTTAACAATATCATATTCTAATATTATTAATATCATAATAATATTTTAATAATTTATTGGATTAATAAACAGTTTATTCTAATTGTTCATCCTTTATAAAACCTCTTATTTAATATCCATAAAAGGTCATAAATAACATTTTTTTTCATAAATTACCAAAATGCCCTAAGATAGTCATGATGTAACATATTATGAGTATTCAAGCATAAAAATCACATTTTTATTATTAAAGACATCATTTAGCTATTTATTTCCTTTTATTCATAACTTAATCATTTTTTGGAAAAATAACAAACTGACTCCAAAAATTCTCAACTTCTGGATTTTGACAGAATATGAACAACAATGATCCCCTAATTGTTTTGGAATTTTAGACAATGATTTACTATTTTTAAACTGCCCAAAACACTCAGATCTTGCTCTATTTTTCATAAATTGAGTTTTGCTCTGATAAATATGAAATTTTCAAGGTATGCTCTCCTAACATACATGAACCTACTGTAAAAATTTCGGAATTTTCCAATGTATACACAGTGAGATATTCGAAGTTTAATATTTTGGAGTCCTTTACGGAAATAGTCATTACGCACAATCTATAATTCGAAACGTGTCGGTTCTTTTTCCTACATATAGATAACTTCTCAATGTACCTCTGTGATATTTCCCATATTTTTAAAAGACTAGAAACTGACCGAAACAGCCTCAAGAAAAAAATGGAACAGTAACTATTTTAGGGTTTTGAACCCTTAACATTCAAAGTGGACTGTTTTGGGGAAAACAGTCCCAAAACTTTCAAAACTTGCTAGATTTGTGTTCTATCACTTGGGTTTACTAGTTAACTCATGTATCTAGCACCCCGCTTTGACGGATCACAAATCCAAGTTGTAAAACTTGAGTTACACAAGATTTAGTGGAAGAAAAATAAGAGTTTTCATCCTTGGAGAACATATGCTCATTTTCTTCCCCTAAGCCTTAGATCTAACACTCAAGATACTTAGTTTCATACATGATGATATGTAGAACTAGGGTATCTTGAGTATTTGTTCATAACCCCAACAAAACTCAAACTATCAAACAAAGTAGAAGAAGAAAATGAAAGTTAAGTTATACCTTGATTTAATGCCTCCCTTCCTTGATTTACCAAAGTAGTATCTAAACTTAGGATGCATGAACAACTAGCACTCCTCTCTCTCTCTCTTGCAATGGCCGAACCTCTCTCTCTTTTCTGTCTCTTGAAGTTACTAGCTTGGGAGAAAATTAGAAGATGAAGAATGAGAGAAAGTGGAGTATTCTAGCAAATGAGATAGTTGATCCCTTATTATCCCCCATACTTTCCTTGACCCATGGATAAAAGCTTTGCCTTATCACTTCAATTAGTCTAATCATTATTAAGAGTGCTTAATAGAGTGGCAACCAATGGGAGCTTGACAAACATGTCCTTGTGTGTAAGAGTTACTACTAATAGACATTGATTAGCTTAATTTGTTTCCTTATTTGGCCTAATATTGCCGGTCCCTTCTAGCCCATTTTATCCTCCATTTAGCTTTTATTTTAATGCACAAATTTGATTAATCAAAAGTCTAAAATACCCATAATCAAGTGGGCTAAGTATTGATTTGAATGTTATTTCATTTGGGCTCCCTCCTTAATTGTTTTGGGCTATGTACTAAACATAGTCTAGCAATTTTAATATATGTTACCCAATTTGATTATTTAGGGTTTCCATTCCTAATATTATGAAATTTAATTACTTAAATATGTGACTTTAGCTCATAACCTAATTAGACTTACAAGAATTAGGTTTAAAATTATTAGTCACTTGAAATAATAAGTTTACCCACTTAAGTTAGTATACATATTAAATACTAACATTTCCTTATTACCATAACCCTTAGGTTATTTAATTGTCTCACCTAATTTATAATTAGGTTACGAAGCTTTCATTTTTAATGAAATCTATAAATGTATATATCCATAACTATAGTATATATGTTAATTGATCTATGCACCACTTCACATATGTTGTCACATATTAAATCACTGTATAACACAAAGTTTTGAATATCAATAATGTACATACATATATAGTGACTTAAAATTCACGGTTATTAACCCTTAAAGGTTTTCAAAAATAGAAAATTAATATTTCTAAATTGTTATTAGGATTCTCGAATTAAATTAAACTTTCACATTCATAAATCAATCTTATTAATTAGGATTATTTTATCCCAATTTAAATTGCTAATTTAGCAATTAAGTCCATAACTGTACATTAGGGTTTCTAAGTTCTAAATTAGGGTTTCAAATTCCCAGAACTGAAATTAGGGTTTTAAAATCGGTTTCTAGGGTTTCTTATCCATCATTAGGGTTTTCTAACTGAACGTTGACGTGCTTAATAATATTAGGGTTTGATATTGATAAAATTTATATGGTCAACCCTTGACCCTGAACCACATATTCTGAACATATATAATACCATATCCACAGAACATATTCACATATACACTTAATCCTGAATAATTCACCAAAAGCCTACACAGGATTTTGAAATCCTCAAAATTCATTTCCAAAAAGATCAAATGCATACACTCATTTTCTGTCTAGGTCTATTATTTGACCTTAAATCAATCATTTAAGATTTTAATAAATTGTCTAATTTCTCGGGTTGTCACAAAGATGATCATCTACCATTTGTGGAATTTTCATACAACAACAGTTACCACGCAAGCATTGGTATGCCAAATACGAGGCGTTATCTATACGGCGAAAGTGCGAAACTCCACATGTCTTTGGGATGAAGTCGGTGAACGCCAACTGTTAGGGCCAGAACTAGTACAACAAACTATTAAAGTCTCATCAGGACAAGATTGGTAGCAGCACAAGACAGACAAAAAAAGTATGCCGATCAACACAAGCAGAATCGCGAATTTGAAGTAGGAAATTTTGTTTTCCTAAAAGTTTCTCCTTGGAAGGGAAAAATTCGTTTTGGCAAGAAAGAAAAGCTCAGCCCAAGATTTATTGGACAGTTCGAGATACTATGAAGAGTATGGGAAGTGGCTTATGAGGTAGCTCTACCTCCAGAGTTGGAAAACATTCATAATTTTTTTCACATTTCGGTGTTACGACCGTATAAACCCGATTACAAGCACGTGATCGAGTACGAACCATTGCAATTCGATAAAGATTTGCCTTATGAAGATATTCCTATCCAGATAGTCGACAGGAAAGAACAAGTGCTCAGAAATAAAGTGATACCTTTTGTGAAGGTGATTTAGAGAAACCACAATGTCGAAGAGGCAACGTGGGAACTCGAAGCTGAAATGATGAAAAATTATCCTGAGTTTTTTGTTTAATCTGTCTTCGATTCTGGGGACAGAATCTTTGTAAGTAGGGAAGAATGTGACGAATGATTTGTTTGATTTGTGATTCTGTGGACAAAATCCTTATAAGGAGGGAATGATGTAATAATCTAGAATTTTAAATTATAATTTTAAATATTTATTGAATTATATAAATATTTAATGGATATGTTTATTGTTGAATAGATATTTGTTTAAATTGATTTGATTTACTTTGGTGAATTATTTGTTAAGTAAATAATTAAGGAGTTAAGAAAATTAATTGTTATGAGATAATATACTAATTTAATTTAATAATTAAATTAGAGAGTTATAATGATTAAATGAACTATTATATTTTAATTTGAATTTGTTATTAAAATGATGTGTTAGTTGATTAAATAAAGTTATAATTATAAAGAAAATTATAATTATGTTGTATTGATTTATGCGTTAAAGTAATTTAATAAATTGTTATTAGAATTAATTAAATTGATTATTAAAAATTTAATTAAATAAAAGTGTGACAAATAACCTTACTATAAAGGAGTTATTAAAATAAATTAAAGGAGTTTAATTCAGTTTTGCCAAACAAGACTTAATGCATATTAAGTCTTTAATTTAAATATGTTTACCAAACAAGGTGTAAGATTTAATGGGTTATTTTTAGTTAGCTAGACAAACAAGCCTTATGGCTTTTGATTTTCAAATAAAATTATAACTGATGTCAGTTAAACTTATAATTATATTATATACTTAATACCTATATTATTATTATACGTTATATTCTAGTACGTATGTTAGAATAGAGAAGAAAGACTCGGAAGAAGAAAAAGAAGAGAAGAAGAAAACTTGAGAGAAAACTTGAGAGAATTCTAGAGAAGCCTTGAGAGAAGAATTGGGGAAAAGAAGATTTTTGATCAAATGGAAAGTTATCATCTTCTAAAACTAAGGTATCATCTTAATTCTTTAATTTTTAAAATTTTAGCTTTCTCTTCCAAAATTCTCTGTAAAATCTTTGTAGAGGATGAATTATTTGTTAAATATAGCTTTATATGATAAATTAGTTGTTGTGAAACTATTTTCATAAGTTTGTATATGAGTATAGTCAATGAATTCATGTTATGTATGAATTTGTGAAGAAAACCATATTACAGTGAGTTTATATGAATATATATATATATATATATATATATATATGAATGAATATGGCTTAGTTTAAAGTTAAATTAAGGTTTAATTAGTTATTTAATTTATAAATTGACTATTGAATTTGAAAGAGGATGAATAAACATAAAGAAGGCAGTTTGAGTTAACTATTTTGGTTGAAAAACACAATCACAGTGATGATTTTCACTGAAAATGTCAAAATTGAAGTTTTAGCAAAAATAGTGAAATTAATGGTTGTAATTTGGTTGTTTATGTTGTTTAGATGGCTAGAAACGCGTTAGAAAACATTAGATTATGTTTCTGTAAACCTATTACACCTTAGATAGGTTGGTATGGTTGTAAGAAAGGAGCTTGGAGGCCTAATTTGGCTTTACGTTTGAGTTACAGAGCATAAATTCGCAAATTGCAGAAGGGACCCCCGCCCCGGCGGGCCCCCCAGTATAAAAACCCCCAACCCGTTGGGAGGGTATTCTGCTAAGCCAAAGTTTAAAAAAAAATATGACAGAACATAGTTTACTAAAATGGTTATTACTTCTTCATACGAACTCTGATTAATGCGACTCAAGATGATTCAGAACGAGGACGAATAGGCCTATAACTTTTATTCTTTAAGGTTTTCAATTTGAAATCGTTATGAAGGGTAAAAATGGCCATCTTTAGGACTGTTGTGTATTTGGAGCCAATCGAAGGGCATCGGCATGCGCGAATGCAAGTGCAATCCTTTGTGTATATGTATAACCTAATGATAACATGTTAGACATATAATAGGATGATGTATCAAGTTGTTAGTGTGTATGTGGTGCAATGGCATGATCATTTAAGTAGTTGTAATAAAGCTAAATAGTGATGTTCATGAAAAGATGCGATTTTGTTAGTGAGCTATATGAAACTAATGTTAGTGTAACTAATGTGTATTGTCAATACATATGGTATGTGTAGGACTTGTGGTGAACGTGAGTAGTAATTGTTTAACCTACGCACGAGAAAAGTTCTCTAACTCTACTTTTATAATTGTGCGAGCGCTTAAACTTTCTTTGAGCAAATTTTCTAACTCTACATTTACGTTAAGCAAGTTTTCTAACTCTACATTTACGATTGAGCAAGTTTCTAAACCTTATTTTTGTACATTGTGCAAGTTTATTCTTATTGTTGAGAAAGTTCTTGTATCTAGTTTGTTTATGATTTCTAAATGTAGATCTTATTCTTATCTTGAACAAGTTATTCTTGTCTTTAACTTGTTATCTAGCATGCAAGTTTACATACTTTAATATACTCATGTTGAACAATTTATATCGTTTAAAGTACTATTTGTTGTGCATGCTTAGTACTCAGTTCCAAATAACCTTGGCTTATCATTGTTCAAGCAAGGAATATTATAATTATTCGATGTTTATGCTATTAGTTTATTTCTAAAGCATGATCTTAATTTTCATGTCGATTTAGTTATGATTATTCCACAGCATGATGTTATTAATATTGTATTCAACTAATCCTTAGTTGATAACCGTTGAATTTTAAATTACCCTTGAAATGTATCCAACCAAACTTACTTTGGTGCGAACTTGTATTCTAAATACTGAGATGAACAACCCTATTATTAGGGGTAATTTACACTTAGCGTTGAAATATTTGTGCATAATACATTGTACGAAGGGCTGATCCCCCTAAGTACGAGGAGTCCTTATAGTCTTATGACTGTTAAAGTTGGAGTTGAAAGATTACTCGCAACTGTGGACATAGGTCATGGTCTTATGACCCTCAATTAGATATATTCCATATTTTGGATTCTAGTTTCTGATTATCATTGTTAAGAGTACTAGTCAGTTTTGATGAGCCTATTGTTGGCAGTTATTATTATTATTCTTCTGTTGATTCATTGTTATATTTAGTGAGCAATTATTTTGCTCACTTTTGCATATTTATACACTCATTGCAGCTAAAGTTGAGAAAGTAGATGAGCCTTCAACTAGCAAAGGAAAGGGAAAAATGTACAAGTGATGAAGACTTATAATTTTGATTATTGATATGATGTTAGACTTTTTACTTTGATGATAGACTTTTACTTAATGATGTGATGTAATAATTTTATTTCCGCACTTGAATGATGTTTAAGGTTAGATAACTTGGGGAGATTTTTATTTAATTATGTAACCCTATTTAAAGGGAGGATTTATGGTTTAAATGTTACTTTATTTGGGTAGATAATATAAATGTATGGATAGTGAGCACCAAATCTTGTGGGAATGAAGTACCTAGATTTTGGGGTGTCACAGTTCATGGTCTTATGACCCTCAGTTAGATATATTCCATATTTTGGATTCCAGTTTTTGATTATCATCATTACAGTACTATTCAGTTTTGATGAGCCTATTGTTGACAATTATTATTATTATTATTCTATTGATTCATTATTATATCCAGTGAGCAATTGTTTTGCTCACTCTTGCATATTTATATACTCATTACAGCTAAAGTTGAGAAGGTAGATGAGCCTTCAACTAGCAAATGAAAGGGAAAAATGTACAAGTGATTCAAACTTGTAATTTGTTTATTGTGATGACATAGACTTTTAATAATAATGTAATGTAATAATTTAATTCCGCACTTGAATGATGTTTAAAGGTTAGATAACCTGGGCTGTTTTTGAACTTAATGATGTAACCCTATTTAAAGGGAGAATTATGGTTTAAATATTATTTTATTTGGGTAGTTAGTATAAATCTATGGATAGTGAGCACCAAATCTTGTGGAAATGAAGTACCTAGATTTGGGGGTGTCACAGTTTAGATATTGTCTACGAGATAATATTTGTATTAAAACTCATAGCTTATGTGTTTTCTTATTTTGCACGACAGTTGTATTAATGAAGTTTGTATTTGGATTCTATACCATGTATTTGGCGACTCATAATGTGTTGTGTGAACCTATTTTGGGGGCGTCATAACTAACGCTTTGACGGTGTGTATGGATTTGATGAATCGGGTGTTCAAGGAGTTCTTGGATCTATTTGTTATTTTCTTTATTGATGACATTTTGGTTTACTCCAAGTCTAGGGAAGAGCATAAGGAGCACCTTCGCAAAGTATTGGGGATTTTACAGAAAGAGAAATTGTATGCTAAATTCTATAAATACGAGTTTTGGTTGGAGTAGGTTGCATTCTTGGGTCACATGATGTTTGCTGAAGGCATTAAGGTGGATCATGTGAATGTTGAGGCTATCACTAAATGGCCAAGACCAACTACGGTGACAGAGATTAGGAGTTTCTTAGGTTTGGCAGGGTACTATAGGAGAATTGTGGAAAAATTTTCTTTGCTTTCCTTACCATTAACTCATTTGATGAGAAAGGGGCACGAAGTTTGTGTGGAATGAGAAGTGCGAGAAAAGTTTTGAGGAGTTGAAGAAACAACTTGTGTCAGCTTCAATATTTACATTGACGTCGGGGACAAGAGGATACCAAATTTATAGTGATGCTTCTAAGAAGGGCTTGGGGTGTGCTTTGATGCAACACGGTAAGGTGATTGCTTATATGTCTAGGCAACTTAAACCTTGTGAGATGAACTAACCCACTCATGATTTGGAGTTGGCAGTAGTAATCTTTGCCCTAAAGATTTGGAGGCACTATTTGTATGGGGAGACTTGTGATATTTTCACCGATCACAAAAGTCTTAAATACATTTTCATTTAGAAGGAGCTTAACATGAGACATGCATTGATTGGAGCTTCTAAAAGATTATGATGCGAGAATTCAGTATCAGCCGGGGAAGGCAAATGTGGTTGTAGATTCTTTTAGCCAAAAGAGTTCAGGGGGTGTATAACCCTTATTACAAAACCTCAGCTTAGTTTGGATATGGAGCGATTAGAGTTGGAGTTGTATGTGCAAGGTTCAGGTGTGCATTTGGCAGGTATGAGAGTGGAGCCCTATCTTATCTTGTGAGTTAAAGAAGCTCAAAAGAAAGATGGGGAATTATGGGTTATGGCGCAGAATCTGGAGGAGGGCAAGCAGCCTGAGTTTTGTATTGATGACCATGGTGTGATTTGGTTGGGAGAGCGTTTGTGTGTACCGTCAAATCCAATCATTAGGGAGGCTATGTTAGCTAAGGCTCTCACCATTTTCTATTCATGTAGGTTCTACAAAGATTTATAGGGATTTGAAGAAGAATTTTGGTGGAATGGGATGAAGCGAGATGTGGCTAAATATGTGGGGAAGTGTCTCACTTGTCAACAAGTGAAGATAGAACATCAACGAGCTAGTGGTTTGTTGCAATAGTTAAACATTCCAGTTTGAGAATGGGAGGATATCACGATCAATTTTGTAACTGGTTTGCCAAAGACTTTTGGGGATAATGATGCCATTTGGGTAGTGGTGGACTGGTTGACCAAATCAACACACATTTTTTTTCTATCCATGAGGGTTACTCGATGGATAGGTTGGCACAAATCTTTTAGCAGGAGATAGGCTTCATAGTACCCTGTTGTCTATTATTTCAGATTGGGACCCATGGTTCACTTCTCAATTTTGGAAAGGGGGTGTTACAGAGTTGGTATCAGCTCTGTAGCACCCCATTTCAGAAATAGAAAGAGAGGTTACACACAAAACATAACAAACTACAAAATAAATAGAGAACTCTATTCCACAAAGAGAATCCCTCCAATAAAATATAACTACCACAAGTCAAACCATCATAAATGTCAAACTGGCCCAAACCACAATCTATAATAATTATTACAACTCTAAATAAACCAATGTATCATAGCCTAACAAAATATATCAAAAATATTGGATAAAATAGAGCTCTCATCACACTTGCCCTTGATCCCCCTGATTACCTGCCAAAAGAAAAACACAGCATTAGCCAAATGCCTAGTACGAATAATATGCTGAATCAAATGGCTAGGTGTTATTTCACATTGAGCTCAAAATAAAATAGAAATATATATTTCCGCACAGGCAAGTCAAATAATACCACACAAACAATCAAAATAATGCCACACATGCAATCACACATCGAATTGCATAATCCAGATGTATGCAAAATCGGAAGGCGTATTTGGCACAAACATCACCACTCCGCAGAACAGAACAGAACAGAAAACTAGGGTTGACCCATATGCCTCCCACAACAAATCACCAAATGGCTAACTCCCACCGGAGCACAAAATAGAGACGTCATGGACTGATCAAACAGCCACAAAAGGTGTCATGCCTCGGTGCAAAGAGGACATGCATGTGGTACCCTCACAGGTGGTTATAGCTCAGGTATACCTTACAGTATATTCTAACAAAATATAATGTCACAATATATGCGACATAATATCAACACAAAGGGGTTCTAACATGTACATATTAAATTGAAAATAATCATCAACACAAAGTCTCTAAAAATATAAACATGTACTTTCTACAAAGATTAAAATAAATACTAAACATGATACACTAGATCAAGAGTACAAACATGAGTTCTAAGTATCAATGCCAAGATGAAATTATCACATGAATTTGAGAAGGAACAATTATGGAAACAATAACCAATTTCGAAACGAGGAACAAAACGAACAAATTAAAATCAAAAGAGTTTCGCTAAAAGAGTACGGAATCCTTTTTAAGGGAGAGGTAATGTAATACCCAGAAAAATAAAATAATAAATAAATAAATAAATGGCATTTAATTTCATATTTTAAATATTTTAATTGGGCTTTTTTATGTTTGTGTTAAATTGTATTTATTTTATATGAACTATAATAAATAAGGGATTACAGTAATTTGGGCTTTAAAACTAATTGAATCTAATTTATATTTGTGAGATATTAAATTCTATTTAAATTAGGGGAGTTCATCACATACATAAATAAATAAAGAGGTAAAACCTAATCTTATTAGCATTAGTGTAATGACCGAGAAAATAGGATTATTTGTAAAATAATTTTATTTGATTAAATAATGAATAAAATTATATTATAATGAGTAAGCAAGATGAATGTTATTCTATAACCTAAACATGTTGGAATATCATAGTATTTTGGCTACGTGGTAGAACTAAAGTGTTTGAATTTTCAAGACGAAAATAAAAGTTTTTTGAGAAATTTTCTGAAAAACACTATTCATATATATCTGCTCAGGAATTATTTTTGAAATTCTGAGAAATACATAACGATAGAATAATAAGGAAGGATGGATTATGTAATAATAATTCAAATATGAAAAACATAATTTTTGCCAACGTACTAGGATCGAGAATGTTAGGGAAAGTAAAGCGTTAATGAATAATTGATGATCGTATGATACGTAAGTATTGTACGAGGTAATGAATACGAGTATGATACGAGGTATTATATGTGACTCCCCCAAAATAGGTATACATCACCCATCTTGAGTCGCCAAATACATGGTACAAAATTCAAATACAACTTAATTATACAACAATCGTGTAAATACGACAAAACATATGCTGTGAGTTTTAATACAAATATTTTCATCTAGACAATATCCACACTCAATTAAGTCCTCATTACATTTATTATCACACTATTTAACAGAATAGTGAGGACTACTAATGCTTTTATCTGGACCGTCACTCCGTTCCTCGACTAGTCCCTGTTACGTTCTCATTTCCTGAAGAGAACAATAAAAGTAAAAGGGTGAGCTCAACTAGCCCAGTAAGAAATATTATGACTAAGATAATGCAGAATAAATTATCGTTAGCCTTCAACAGTGTTAAACTGATACAATAAACAAACATCAAGTTTAACTGCAGGGGAACAAGCATTCCATTAAAAAAGTCAAGTAGAGAATAAAATCTACTATCTTTTATGATTTAAAAGGTTTTTCATCACTTTTATCGTTGAGACTCAGCTTAATAAATAATCCACATTATCCCTGCACTACGGCCAAAGATATTCGTGTATTCATCAATGGTCATGATCATGCCAACATCTGTCCATCAATGCACTACGGGCCAATGAGGACTTTTACCACATCATTTGTAACATTACGATCATGATTATACCGATTAATCCCTGGTCATAATCATACCAAGTCCATATATGCACTACAGGCCACATATGACTTTCAACATAATATAAACATGAGGATGATGACAATGATATAAGAATTCAATAAAAACAAGTTCAAGAATTAATTTATCCAGAACTAATAACGTAAAAAATGTCAAAATGATACTTCTTTGTAGAGTAAAATTCAAGAATACTCCGAAGAATATTTCCATGAAAAGATCTTTGGATGAAACGCAAATATCAAGGATATTCCACTAATTTCATGGAGTATAGAAGTCAAAACTTTAACCAACTGAGTATAATAAAGAATGGAATAACAAAAGAAATCACCAGGCATGCGATATATAACATATATATATAAATATATAACATATATATATAAATATATAAATATATAAATATATATATATATATATATTAATGATATTAACTCCATCCCGTGACTAACATAACTCCCCCATCCCCAATGTCATTTTCAATCGTGGGCCCCCACCTTTATTATACCGAATAACTTTCTACCGATTATTTAAAAAAATGGGTAAATGGGGGTCCATAAAATAACAAAATTTACATCAACGACTTCATAAAAAAATCCCTTCAATATTTTTAACAACATTTAACATCATTATTATAATTCATAATATTAATTGACTAGGTCGTTTCCACGAAAGAGGGGGCTTTCCAATAAAGATTTCTCCCTATTGGCGCGCAATTAGGTGACCAAACCTCTCCTTGGCAGAACTTCTAGACATCGTTAATATTACAAATAATAATATTAATAACTTCGTCGTCTCAATTATTGATTTAATAATATATAAAATATCGACAATAATTGAATCAATTAACGTGAGATACTATGCAACAATTACTGAAGCAATAATTGAACAAAACTGAGTGACTTCTCACGTAAGTATCAATAATCAATACCGTGTGCTACTATGCAACCACGCCAGATTCCTCGTACTTTTAACACCGGGTGTTTTAACGAGTTAATGATAAAACTTCCATTTATTATTTTTATAAAATATTTTGTCGTTTTCTCAATCCGACAATAATTACATTAATAGGGGTCCACTAATGATTGTGGCGTCGTGCATTTAATATTCCTCGTTAAAACGAATATTCTCCAACCAATCGAATATTATATAACAACTTATGTGACTTTGCAAAATTTATAACTATTACCCACAACTATAACATTATATCAAATTCATTCCATAATATTCAAAAATGATAATTATAGAAAATTCATCTTTATTCATAAAAGTTGGGGTCTTATAATCTCCCCTTATTATGAAATTTCGCCCTCAAAATTAGGGTACGTACCTGATATGTCGAAGAAGTAAGGATACCTTGATTTCATTTCAAATTCTAACTCCCAGGTCATTTTCTCAACATCGTGGTTCCTCCATAAAACTTTGACTTGAGGTATAACCTTGGAGCGTAGAATATGTTCCTTCTTATCCAAGATTTGAACAGGAACCTCTTCATACGTTAAATCTTCTGCTATTTCGTTCCGTTCTAACTCAATAATTTGGTTCGGGTCTTTCACATATTTACGTAACATGGATATATGAAAAACGTTATGAACACGAGACATACTTGGCGGTAAAGCGAGTCTATAGGCTACAGTCCCTACTTGATCGAGGATTAAAAATGGGCCAATGAATCGAGGATTAAGATTTCCACTCTTTTCAAATCTCGTAACTCCTTTCCATGGAGCAACACGTAACAACACATGATCTCCAATATTGAATTCCACGTCCTTTCGATGAAGATCAGCATAACTATTTTGTCGGTCTTGTGAGGTTTTTATACGTTGTCGGATCGTTTGAATCTTTTCTGTAGTCATATGTACCAACTCCGGTCCCAACAACATTGCTTCACCCACCTCATCCCAGCATACTGTAGAACGACACTTTTTTCAATACAGCGCCTCGAATAGAGCTATGCCAATACTTGTTTGATAATTGTTGTTGTAAGAAAACTCCACCAATGGTAAGAACTTGTCCCAACTTCCCTTGAAGTCAAGGACACAGAGTCTTAATAAATCTTCAAGAGTTTGAATAGTCCTCTCTGATTGTCCGTCCGTCTGAGGATGATATGCTGAACTAAATTGTAAATCCGTGCCCATAGCTTTTTGTAAACTAACCCAAAATCATGAAGTGAATCTTGGGTCTCAATCAGAAACTATGGATACTGGCATACCATGCAGTCTTACAATCTCGTTTATGTACATACGAGCAAGACGTTCAAGTGTATAAGTTTCTCGTATTGGTAAGAAATTAGCAGACTTGGTCAATCTATCAACAATAATCCAAATTACATCTATGCCTTGAGAAACCTTTGGAAGACCAGTAACGAAATCCATGATAATATGCTCCCACTTCCATTCTGGAATTTTAAGTTGTTGCAATGGACCTTTTGGTACTTGATGCTCTGCCTTGACTCGTTAACAAGTTAAACACCTTGAGATAAACAACGCTATCTCTCTCTTCATATTTCCCCACCAAAATGTATGTCGAAGATCATGATACATTTTGGTACTCCCAGGATGGATTGCAAACGGTGTGTTGTGCGCCTCCATCATGATTTTATACTTTAACTCAGGATCGTTAGGAACACAAAGTCTGGAGTTGACTCGAAGTATTCCTTCTTCACTAATTCTTTCTTTCGGCATAGCACCTTCTTGTACTTTCTTCCTCATATGCATCAGCTCCAGGTCTGTAGCTTGAGCAACTTTAACTTTATCGATTAAAGTCAGTTCTACTCGTATATTCGATATCATCACGTGGGTCCCTGGAGTCTTTATCTCTATCTCAATCCTTTGCAAGTCATATAAAATGGGCCTCTGCATTGACAATATCGCACTCGTACTGCATATGATCTTCTACTCAATGCGTCAGCTACCACGTTTGCTTTTCCAGGATGGTATTGGATGGTATGATCATAATCTTTCAATGCAGCTCAAGCCGCTGTCATTGTCCGCATGTTGAGTTCCTTTTGAGTGAAGAAATATTTGAGGCTTTTATGATCCGTAAAGATCTCCACTTTCTCCCCATACAAGTAATGCCTCCAAATTTTAAGTGCGAGGACAACATCTGCCAACTCTAGATCATGAGTAGGATAATTCCTCTCATATTCTTTGAGTTGTCGAGAGGCAAAGGCTATGACTTTCCTGTAAGACCCCAACTTATTATTAAATGAAATTGAATTTCCTCTATTTATTATCTTGAAATAGTAAGGGTTGATTTGATTAATGTGGTTAGTTATGGGTAACATGCGCAAATATTTCAAATAAGCAAGTGGTTATAAAATATTAATTTTTATCGGAGAATATTCGTTTGGTCGTGGAATATTCTTACTGTCGGGGAATATTCATACGACGGCGCAGCCTTGTGTGGGCCCCATAACGGAAAGCGATTGGATGAAGGAAAACGATAAATATAAGTTGTTTATAAATAACGGCGTAGTTGTTACCGTTAATACTGTTGGAATACCCGGTGGTTAAAAACACAGTAGCACACGGTATTGCACCAATTATTGATTCTTACGTAAGAAGGCACTACTCAATAATTGTTACAGTAATTACTGTTCAATATTTTATTTTATTGATTCAATAATTGCTACATTGATATTTTATATTGTTGTTATTTCAATAATTGTCACTACACAGTATTTTTATTATCAGATCAATAATTCATATTATTTGAATAATATTATTAGATAACATTATTGGCAATGTCTAGAAAGTTCGCTAAAGGAGAGGTTTGGTCACCTAATTGCACGCCAAAGAAGGAGAAATCCTTATTGGAAAGTCCCTTTCACGAGAACTACCGGTTGCCAATGATCGTGATTCTGTAATATTATTTGCGAATAATTAATTATTGATTTATATGATAAGGAAAATATTCATTTTATGTGGATATAGATGGAGAAAATTTTAAAGTGACAATTGTTGACAAATTGATATTTTATCTTTTTTGATAAATAATTCATTTAAATATATTATTATATTTTAATAATATAATAATGATGATATTCTTACAATGAATGTGGGATATATGAGTATATGAGGAGGAGAAGTATTTTTGCTACTAAAATTGTTTAAAACATGTTAAACATGTTTGTGGACCCCATTTCTTGACTGAAATTTGATTATAGCTTATAAAATCGCCCGTTTGTAGATTTCGGTCAATTTCTGTTTGGAATTTGGAAAAACTTTCTTCTGCAAAGTTGTAGAGAATGGAATTTCCTATGGAAAGGACATAAGGTTTGAGTTTTTCTGATAAAAGGGCTATTTATTGTGAATTATTGAAGTTTCGATATTTCGGGTCTGAATTGATTTTTGGAGTTTTAAATGATTTTATTAACAAAAACGTTTTTGTGACATTTGGTGAGTTTGTGGCTGATGTTTTTGACCAAAGAAGGCTGCTAAGGAAATTAAGAAAAATATATTAATATTTTATTAAATTTTCTGCTTTGTTGTTCTAAGCATTTTCCTATAAATAGGGTGCTTAGGTTAGAATTAAAAATCACACCAGAAACTGAAGTTTTCTCTCTCTTTCTCTCTCTATATTATCGAGCGTATTCTTGTGAGTATTTTGATACTTTGAGTGTTGCTATATGGTGCAAGTTCCCTTCAGCACTATATCCAGTATTCTAGTCAGAAGTACTATTTTTTCGAGGTAAGGGATGTTATATTTTTTAAAAATGATATTATTTCTTCTAATATCATTATGCCGAAATATTGGTAAGATTTTTCTTGTGAAATTCTTGTCTTTTAGTGTCGAGGTTACTATTCACGTATACGGCACTATTCACGTATACGACACTATTCACGAATACGGCACTATTCACAGAAAAATTAATTTTTTATTTTTTTGTCCAAGATATCTATTATGGATACTAGTTTTGATTGTATCCATGTTTTGATCATTCTTGAATTTTACTTCACTATAATTATTAATGAAGTATTTTTGAACTCGGATTGTTTAAAGTACAAATCCTTAATACACTACAAGAAATCACACATTTTATGACGAAATTTTTGCCACGCACAAATTTTTTGTAACAATTTGTTAATTAATAATTACGAAATTCATAATCGTCACTAAAACTTTTGTTTTTGTGACGACTTTTAATTTTGTTACTATGAATCATTTATATCGTCACTAATTTACACATTTGATGACGATTAACAAAATTTCGTCACAAGTTATTTTGGAGGTAAAATTTTGCACCAAAATTTTGGAGGGAAACCTTTTAGTGATATTTTGTAATAATTGATGACAGTATTTATTGTCACAAAATATTTCTTTCGATGACAACATAATAATTTGTCATTAATTATTTGTAACATTTAGTGACAATGTGCTTTCGTCAATAATGTTCACATTTAGTGACACCAAATACAAATTCATCACAATTTTATTTGAGGCAAAATTTTCTAAAAAATTTGGAGGAAATTTTTAAAGATTTAAAAATAATAATTTATGACAATTTGTATTGTCATAAATACCAATTTTATATGACGAGATAATAGTTCGTCACTAATTAGATGAGTGGATAAGTGACAAAAATAATTTGTCATAAATTCTTATATTTTGTGACAAAGTACGTAATATCGTCACAAATTTTATTTGGAGGAAAAAAAATTCTGAAAATTTTTGGAGGAAAATTTTTTAAAGACGAAAAAATAATAATTTATGATAATTTTTATTGTCATAAATACCAATTTTATATGACGAGATAATAGTTCGTCACTAATTAGATGAGTGGATAAGTGACAAAAATGGTTCGTCATAAATTCTTATATTTAGTGACAAAGTACGTAATATCGTTACAATTTTATTTGGAGGCAAAATTTTTTAAGAAATTTTGGACACGAATTTTGTAAAGACGAAAAATTAATAAATTATGACAATTTTTATTGTCATAAATACCAATTTTGGTCACTGTTTTGTTCTAAATAACTTTTTTTAAGAATTAATTATGGTGAATATAAATACATTAAATTTTTTATAGTAGTAATTTACTTTTAATAATATTTTTTAAGTCACTTACAATATCAATTATTTATTTTAATAAACTACAAAGTAAATAATTTTACACTACATTAAAACTTTTAAATTTCATACATTGATCATGACAAAAAGAGAAAGAAAAAAGAAGAAGATAATGACGCTCTTTTATGGAATAGAGTACAAATTAATGCCAAAAAATACTCATATGTTCTACAAAAAAAATTAAGTTAGAGTTTGTTCTTTAATAATAATTTTTAAGTAATTTACAATATTAATTGTATTAATTAAAATATTAAGTTACAATAATTTAAGTTTTAAAATATTGTAAATTGACAATAAATAAAATTATAATAATTATGACTCTTTTTGTGGAACAGATTACAAATGTTAAAATATTACTTTTTTGTTCTACAAAAGAGTTATATTTTAGTTTTTTATAATTACTTTATTATATCCTAAAATTTAAATTTAAATTTATCTTTAAGTTTTTAAAATAATAATTTTACATATAATATTACTTCTAAAAGATTTTTTTAAAATGTTACCAAACCTTTTTTTTAGAACAGAGTCTTTGAGTTGTGTGCGTGGTCTGAAAAGCATGAAACATATATCAGTTTGAATTTCTCCTCTATTCCTTAGCCAAAATTCACATGTCGATGTTTAAATTAGAGAGATGGGCTAGGTTTTTTCTCTACCAATTGAGTTTCTTTTCTCTTTCTTAGTAATGGCGTTGAACAGAAATTGGGTAAAACCGAATAACCGATCATCCAAAAATTTTAACCAAAATATTTTGGTTATTCAATTATTTTGAGTATTTCGATTATATCTGTTTTAATATTTACTTTTCGGGTTCAGGTTTGGTTATTGAAATTTAGTTATTCGGTAGTCGAATAAGATATTAAAAAAATTAACTTAAAAGCTAAAACAGTAACGCTACACGACTCCTCGACAACAATTACTCAAATCAGTCTCTGGCTCTCTTAGAGCCCGTTTAACAACTACATATTTTAAAATGACTTAAAGTTAAAATATAAATTGACTTATAAGTTGTGGTTTTATAAGTAAAAGTATTCGATATCAATTTGAACTATAAGTAAGAAATTTAGTTCAAACAAGTTTTGAAGATGTTCGACTCATAATGACTTATAAATATAAAAATTACTAAAAATGACATTAATAAAAAGAGGAGCAAAATAAAAGAAGGGAAAAATAAACATTTTATTTGGTCAAATTAACTTATTTTAAAATGACTTATAAGTTATTTTAAAACAAGTTATAAATACTGACTTATTTTTTTATACTTAAAATCAACTTATAAATAAAAAATAAGTTATTGTCAAATAGAAGAATAATGGAAAATGACTTATAAACTTACAAGTCATTATCGAACGAGAGCAGATCCTCTGTCCCCAAATTTCATGTCCTCCTTGTGTTCCTCCACTTAAATTTTGACACATGTGCTTTCATTTTTTTTAGAATTAATTAGAATTAATTAATGTTAAATAAGAGACTGTGTCAAAATTTAAGTGGAGTGACACAAGTAACAAGAAAAATTAGAGACAGATGATCTGCTCTCCGAACGAACAGGCTTGCCTAACCCAAAACTCTTAATCCAAAAATCGTGACTCTGTCTCCGCCCTCTCCAGGGTGCCTTGTATATCTATATCTTGTTGATGTCTTGTCTCCCTGCCTTTCCGCCGCCGCTACCTTGCCACTGGTCTCGAAATTGAAGCTCTCTTCTCTAAAATTGAAGTTATCATCTCTTAAATTGAAACTCTTTGCTTTAAAATTGTTGCTGGTATGTTACAACGATTTTTTTTAATAAACTTTGCTCTAGTTCTAACAAATTGAAACTTCTAGTTAATTTCTCTTATTTTCTCAATTTGGAACCCCTAATTTCTTCTTTGTTCTTTTCATCGTTATAGCCCATCATAGAAATAGCCCTTCTCTTACTTTATAGTCAAATTTGCTTAAATTGTACTAATTGTATGTTCTAGTTTTCTATTTTCCTTAATAATTTCTACTATTTTTATACTTCACCTGCTCCTAATTTTCTGTTGTTACTTGCATATGCTTTTGTGTCTTTATAATTGCTGCTAACCAGGTATATTCATTCATATTCGTTATTATTTCCACAATAATAGTATCTCTGTGTTTTGTTAGTTGTAGACCTGAATTCCATTTTTAGACAGTGCTCAATTTTCTTTCCTTGATTGAAATTTTCATTTGTATTTCCATTGTAAAGATGTTGCATCAAAGGCCAAGGCATCCCTGTCTATTAGCCCAAATTTGTTATTATTTTTCACTAACAAATGTTTAGTGTTTTTCACTAAAATGAAAGTTCATCTAGTAAGTATGGTGTAGTGTACAGAACCACCATTAACAAATGAGGAAGTTCTTAGTGTGTCCTCTATTTCTGGTGCAAATCATTTTTAGATTTGGTTTTTTTTTTGCTCGGCTTGATCTGGTTATACGTCCTCTATTTACGGTGCAGTAGTTATGTATTAGGGGTCCTTGTTTTGTGCGAATTGGTCTAATCTCTTGTTGATCTGTGTTCTTCCTGATCTGGGCATTTTGTTTTATTTTTTGCTATCCTTTTTATATTCAGTTTTGGGATATTTCAGTCTTAGACGGTACTATTTTGGGTGTTGTTTGTTATGGCGATTTTTTCTAGCGACTGCTTTTATTTGTGTAAGATATTGACCTCATTGAAAATATCTAGCTTTCACTTTTTGCAACGCAATTTATTATGCGACACATGTAATGACTCAAAAAATTGTATGTAATATTCAATTATTATAATGTCAAATTTTGAGAATAAATTTTTTTTTTATTACTTCTCATTGTGGAAAATTTTATTTACTAAGTTTATTAAGTATCCTATATTATAAGTGGTAAATAAAGAGATGTTGATATATACATTAATATAATGTTATATAAACATCAAAAATGAAAAGGAAAGCCAACATGGCTTAGTTATGAAATATTCTTGACAAGAAGCTACATTTGTGTATTGAGAATAATTATACTGTGAAATAATTTATTAAAAAGTATTATTTGATGATAAATAAAGTTATTGATGTTCTATCAAGAATTATTAAAAATATGTGGAACCACTATTTTAATGACATGGGTACTATGTTGTTAGCCTAATCAAATTTGTTAAATAAGGGAATATGAATATTTATAGTCCATTTTCTTAATATGGGACTCCTTTAATTTTCTATGTAGGCTTGAAAGTTATTTTTGGGTCTATTGCCTATTTACATGTTTTGAACCCAAATTAAAGTTAATCACTGCCCTATGTCTTGGCCCATTCGGCAGACCACTTGAAATATAAATTAGAGGGGCTATTTAGCCCATATGAAATATATAGGAAGGAAGTTAGCTGTATTAGTTGCATTAGACAGTTAGTTAGTCTTGGTTAGCTTGGTTAGTTTGTATAACAGACAAAGAACATGTTAGATAGGCTTGCAGAAGATAAGGCTTAGCAGGTAAGTAGAGTCTGCTAAGGTGGCTGTGAAGTTAGACTAGAAATGATGTCTGTATAGGGGCCAACTAGGGGGTGATGAAGTTAATAGTAAAAGAAGCCAGGTTGGGCTATATAACTATATGTCATACTCCTGACTTCCCAAGTCGCTAGAATAGTAAGAAAGAAAGAGGAAGGGCCGACTGTTAGTGAGATAGAAGAATTTGGCTAAGAGAAGGAAATTGGGCATCAATCTATTGCCACCTCTAAGCTATTAAGGTACTCTTTTCTATCCTCTCTCCAGTCCAATTTTGTACTACTTGTGCTCTGTTATGGCCGAATGGCCTGGAATAGTTATAAGGGGCAGTTGTGCTATTTCTTTTGCTATGTGTACTATTGTGATTTGGAACTATAATGTAGCACATTATGTTTGTTATTAATTAAGCCATAAGGTTGGGATCACTAAGCTAAGATTTGTGTATTAGGTGTAAGTATATATAAACTACACTTTATGTGTTTGATAAATTGCCAAGCTAAGGACTGTTGTAGTGTCTACGTGTACTAGCTGTGATGTGGAGTTCAAACTCTGTCAAATTGCCCATACAGTAGGAGCAATACCTCAAGCATACTCTATAATTGACCTTATCATGTTTCAATCTAAAGTAATTTATCATTTGAGCAAAGCAAGTAAGGATGGACTAGAATAGTAGGCTCCATATTGACTGCTATTTGAAGCTTAACTTGAAATGTCTATCCCTTGCTTCTAATATGGTTAATACACTATAACATGATTTTTATAATTTCAAACCACTAACACTAATAACTGTAAAGTTTAAGTATGTTAGTTTCAATAAATAAAAGTCAGTCCTTGTGACTGTTATTGAAAGTTTTGTTTATGGTGAGCATGCTTTGCTTCTAATACATTATATACATAGACAGTCCTTATTTTTCCTTGTTGCTAATCATACTACCTTGTATTACTTTAAGGCCTATGAGGGGGCTGTTTTAAAACCAAAGCAAGAAGCCTTGTATTTAGGTTCTTAAATCATGAACCTATATTATATAGTATGTACACGCTGTGAAAATCCTTGTGTTGGAAGCTTAAAGACTGTTTTGGCAACTTAGTATCATACCTTGCCAAAAAGGCTTGAAATGGGCATAAAAGATTATCCTGGACTTTAAAATTTGCTATATTAACTGTTGTGTGCCAAAATGACTCGCTATGCTATATTGTCGTTTCTTTATGTTGATGTGTTGATCGGTTGTGAGCAACATCCTTGTGCTATACTAATCAATTAGTGCAATAGAATTTGGACTGGTATCTTTATCTACACCCTTTGAATTTGAAATAGTTAGTTTTGACAAAATGTTTGTGGAAGCCTATTTTGAAAATAATGATATCTTGTATGCAAGTTTTTTAAACTATGAATATATAGAATATATCAAGTGCATGATTTTATAACCCTTGTGATTAAGAGATTGAGGGGTTGTTTTCTGTTTTTAGTCATGCTACTGCAAAAGGCCTAAGTGACTGCCATACTATGGCTGTACTATAACTGACTGACATTACCAACTCTTGTTATATTTTGATAATGCTTGGCTTAGGCACAAGGAGATAGGTTGGCTGTGGTGTTATAAGGACTTAATTGAGTTATAGAGCAAGCAAATAGCTATGACACGAGTAGTTTTAAACTGTGCACACCATGTGTTCGACAAAAGTCCCAAGTGGACTACCTTATCTAAAAGTCAGGTATTAAGCACACATAAGGTTGGGGATTGAATGTTGTATTACTAGTAATGAAAATTGGAAGGTTTAAACACACTAAATGTAAGCAGGAAGTAAACTTTAACTAAAACCAAATTAGATTAGCATGTCAAGCCTTTACTGGCAATTTGTTTTGAGGCAAAGACAGATTAACTTTGGTTTGAATATTATTTTGAGCCTAACTTCCTTGCTAAGTAGGTTGCTATAACATCTAAGTTATGCTAAGAATGGATTACCAACACATTAGAGTATCAAAAATTTGCAAGGTGGTAAGAAAAAGGGGGGAAACTAATTTGGCTCTTGGGTCTGGCTGCAGGCTGCACTACACTGCACTGCAGAGCTAGTCAGTGGGCTTAGCCTCCAAGTGAGTTTGGGTTGAAAGTTAGCTTTGGTTGCATGATTTCTAATTATAGCAATTTGAGGGTGGGTTGAGGTGTAGAAGCTGGCCATGCATGACAGTGGTGGTTGTCACAAAGACAGATGAAAAACCTTAGCAAAAGCTGAAGCTATGGATCGACTAGACTTGTCCTGCCATCTTAGGCCGGATAATCATATGGGCATAGCAGTACCTTGCACATCTTGATTAGTTAGTATACTATTATTTTGTAGTCTTGGAAAAAACTACTTTTGGCTTTATGGTGCAACTCAAAAACTTGCCCATCAAGTTCAAAATTTAAATAAGCAAGTGTGTGGGACATGTCTCAAAATCATATAGGTAATTAAAGAGAAAGGAAGTAAAGCTACGCCTTTAGGCGTGGCAGTCACAAATCAAAGAATTGCTAAGGCAGTTCTAATTAGCTAGTTAACCTTGAATACAAAGCCTGCCTAAACCCCAAACGGCCAAACAAAGCTTGACTGCCACAAGTTGATCAAGTTGGGACTGTTTTGGCATAGAGAGGAAAAATTAAGAATGTTCCATTTTGAAGCTGTTGCTCGAGCTAATTGATTTTTGGTTGGTCTAAATTTGGATGCATCAAGTCCTGACACTTACCGACGGCCTCCTACACCAATCCCATTTGACGTGGTTTTGGGGTATCCGCATGATCTGATTCTCGAGTCTGCAGGAGAAATAATTAGTGGAAGTAGCTTTGAAAAGGGCGCGATGTGAAAAGTAAGGAATTGGATTATAAAGCTCAAACCGGTGCTCTCCTTGCCTCCCCAAGGAAACTTGGAGTTGAATCATGTAAATTGAATGAAGCTAATGTTTTTTTCAACAGAGGAAGATTATGTTTGTCCCACTTGTTTTGAAGGTGTGGTCCTTGGCAAAATTTTCTTGACCAAAGATTATTATTATTCTCTATGATATTTTATTTGTTTAAAAATCATACTAGTTTCCATTTTGAAATTCACAACCATTTTTGCTTGTTCGAACTTATTAATCATACTTACATACTATATTTGCGCAGACTATTTTGCAAAAAAATCCAAAAATTATCACAAAATGTAACCATCACTATCACCTTTCATGCATTCTTGAGTGAATGGAAAGAAGTGACACCTGCCCCATATTTAATCAGGTTTGTGGCTTCCTCTATCTCATTTGAACTCTTTTATAATGAGAATCTTGAACGGTTTGGTAAAGGAAAAATTTGATAGATTGTTATATGTCCTCTGTTTACGGTGCAATAGTTATGGATTAGGGGTCCTTGTTTTACGCGAATTGGTCTAATATCTTGTTGATCTGTGTTCTTCCTGATCTGGGTATGTAGTATTACTTTTTAGGATTACCGATCATCATTAATTAAGTACTTATTTAGACAAAATGACTCTTCTTTTAATGATGTGTCATGATCCTAACAACATTACTCGTGTATACGCTAACAGTCTATCACATTTAAACTCGTAGTTTAACTATGTATGTCAATGATTAAAGTGATTTGTAATTAAAACATGAATTATTCTTTTTATAAATAAAGGAAATTGAAGGAGTTAGTAAAATCAATGATGGTTACAAAGGAAATCGAAGGAGTTAGTAAAATCAATGATGGTTACAATCCAACCACCTGAATGTTGGAAGTTACTAGTTCTAAACAAGAAATGATTCTTAGCGTTGATTTCACACAAGTGTACAAGAACTCAGATTTATACAGGTTGGTTGGTTCAATTTTATTTACACATTTTTATATCTATCTCAATGATTTTATACATAAAAGTTATATAAGAAGTTTTTGCTTATGAATGGCACATATTGCAGGAGAAACAAAGCTCTTATTGAGGAACTAAGTAAACCTCGTCCATTTTGGAGACGTAAAGGACGTGCTCGATGATACAAATGTTAGCGTCGAAGAATTCTTGAAATATTACTTTGGCTTCCATCACGTGAAAATAGTTCATGCACATGGTGGTCATTGGCTCATTACTTTGCACTTGATTGTGAAAATAGTTCATGCACATGTTCATGTATTTGAGTATTAATTAACTGCATTCTTTTGTTGGTAAGGCTGAGTTTGTTGCTCAGTTCTGCTAGTGTTGTTGTAATAACACAGTGATTTTATTAAAAGGTTTGGAATTTATTGGTCATCATCTTGGTGTAATTTTTTTTTTATTTCTAGATCTATAATTTTATATTTAGTTTTTTATTTAGTCACAACAAGTAATTTTGTCACTATTAGTAACTCTTTTTTGTGACGAGATGTATCGTCACCATAAGTATTCAATTAGTGACATTGAAAAATGTGTCCCAAAAAATAGTTCTTTGGTGATAAATTATTTTGTAATATTATTTAAAATATGAAATGACAACGACATAATTGTCATGTTAAATATATTATTAGGTGATGAATTGTTCTGTCATCATTTATTTTCTTATTTTTGGTGTCGACAAACACAATAACATGACAAAAGAATAATCATAAATATGACAATATTGTCGTCATTAAAATTAGATGATTTAAATAGAGTAACATATTTTCGTCACTAAAACAATATCATTTAATGACGAAAAATGATTTTTGTCATTTAATGCACCAAGTTTTGATGACGAAACATAATATAGAGTGACGAAAGTTTCATTCAAATAGTGACGCTATTAACGTCACTAAAAGTAATTAATTATAGTGACAATGATGTAGATCGTCACCATAAGTTAAAACTTTTAGTGACGACATCAAATAGTGTCAAATATACCTAATACCACGCTTTCATACAAGGATTTCGGTCTCTGTGATTTATTAACAATCGTCACCAAATGTTTTAGTGACGAAAAATGAATTTTATGTGACAAATTTTAATGTCATTTTTTGTGTGATTTCTTGTAGTGATATTTGTTCTTTTGTTTCACTGGATTCGTTTTCTTTAAAATAGTTTTCATCATCCTCAGTCCTAAATGATGGTATTACTGAATATCTTTGGCCTGTAGTGCAAAGATGGTTGGTTTTCCTATGAATATCTTTGGCCCGTAGTGCAAAGATGTACAGGTGTTGAGATGAACATGACCAACTGATGAATATCTTTGGCTTGTAGTGCAAAGATGAATATTTGATTCAAGATGAATATTTATTGATGTTACAAGGATAAAATATTGATGATGGACTTTTAAATTCATAGATTATAGTAGATTTCATTCTCTACGTAACTCATCTATGAATTATTATTTCTGCTGCGAATATTGATCTGAAACTTGTTGTCTATTGTATTTTATCAGATTTTTCCCTGTTGAAGACTAACAATAATTTGTTCTATATTATCTTAGTCATAATATTCTTTACTGGGCTAGTTGAGCTCACCTTTTTCCTTTTTGTTCCATTTTTCTTCCCAAGAGACGAGAATGTAGCGAGTTCTAGTCGGGGTGTGGAATGATGGTTCTAGAAAGTTGTCTTAGTAGTCCTTACCATTTTTGTAAAATAATGTATCAATAATTGTAATGAGGACTTATTTGGGTGTGAATATTGTCTAGATGGCAATATTTGTACTTAAACTCACAATTTATATGTTGTATTAATAAAGTTGTAGTTGTTTCTATACCATGTTATTGACGACTCAAAGTGGGTGATGTATTCCTATTTTGGGGGCGTCACAGATGGTATCAGAGCTTAGGGATATGATCTCTGGCGGAGATCGGGGAATAGAACTAGGAGGGGAGAGACGAGTAAATCCTTCGCTAGTGTGTCCTACCTAAGCTTATTTGTTGGTTGGTCAGAATATAGGTATCTTATGTGATATGTTGATATCTTTAATTAACCCTTGTTTTATGGCAGTATTTGAGAATGTCGACTGAGAATGTTAATAGTGTAGTAAATGAGACCGTGGAGACTCCTTTATTCACCAACGAGGAGAACGTGCAATAGGCTGGCAATGTTCCTCCTGTAAACAACACCATTGATCAGACGATGAACGACATAATATTTAGAAGCTTTTTGCAGTTAATGCAAAATCAGAAGAGGGAGACTCGTGCACAAAATATAGGTGGAAATGATAACAACGCACGGTTTGTCACAGCCAAGCAGTTCAAAGAGTTGGGACCACCAGAATTCTAGGGAAAGCCGGATCCGATTAAGGCAGAAACGTGGGTCAAATAAATTACCAAGATATTCGATGTCTTGGGATGCACGGAGGAACAGAAGGTTCCATTCACCACCTTTATGTTCCGTAATGAGGCAGATTCTTCAAGGGAATCGTAAGCATACCCATCCAAATTAAGACTTCGGCATGTCTTGGGAGACATTTCAGAAACTGTTCAATGACAAGTACTTTCCTAAAAGTATTCGTCATATGAAGGAAGTGGAGTTTATTAGATTGGAACTAAATAACATGACGGTGTCCCAGTACGAGGCGAAGTTTGCAGAGTTATCCAGGTTTGCACCTCATTTGGTGGAGAATGAGGAACGTATGACGCGGATGTTTCTGAGAGGTTTGAAACCCGGCATACGTAAATATCTCATTTCTCATAAATTTTCTCTCTATTCAGATGTTGTCAACATGGCTCAATTATTAGAGCGAGATAACGAGTACATTCAACCAAGGGACCACAACCAGGATCATATCGGTGAGCAAAATCATCAGAACAACGATAACCAGCGAAGAAAGAAAAATACGGACAAAAATGGTAACCACTCTGGTGGTAATCATGGCCATGAAAATAGAAGAAGCGAGTCGGGGGGAGATTATAGAAATAGGAGATTCAACAATGACAATGCAAAGACGTCGACACCAAAGAATAACCGGGTTCTAAGGGAGAGCGACCACCACCGTATCGATGCTATAAATGTGGGAAAGAGGGACATATCAGTCCAAACTGTCCACAACAGTTCAAGGTATGCTATAATTGTGGAAAGGAAGGACGTATCGCTCGAGATTGTACAATAGTGAAACCAAGTCCAGCGGGGATGGTGACTCAAAAGGCTATCCCAGGAAAGTCAAAGTCAACAGTTCCTGGAAGAGCATTTGTCGTGACTGGTCAAAATGCGAGGAACCCAAACGAGGTGGTCACGGGTAAGCTAATCATAAATTCTTGCAAAGTTTATACCTTACTAGATACCGGTGCTACCCACTCATTTATCTCTCCTGCTTGTGCTCAACGTTTAAACTTAACTTCAGAGAAATTAGACTTTGATTTATTTGTAGAGACTCCGTTAGGAGAAACTTTCATCACATCCACTGTTTATAAATCTTGTTTGATCCAAGTTGGCACCATCACATTACCTGTTGACCTTATCTCTTTAAAGATACTTTCTTTTGATGTGATTTTAGGGATTGATTGGTTAACTACTCATCATGCCAAAATTGATTGTTTTCGTAAGGTTGTTAGTTTTCATATTCTTAACCAACTTTGTGTTTGTGCAGATTCAAGCAACTAAACCACTAAAATCAATAACTGTCATATCAAGTCATAAAGCTATTCGTTTATTGAAAAATGGATGTCAAGCTTTCTTAGCCCATGTTATGGATTTGAATAAAGACACGTCGGATTTGAATAATATTCCTGTTGTTAGTAAATTTCTTGACGTATTTCCTGAAGAACTTCTTGGTCTACCCCAGAACGTGAAGTTGAATTCTTTATTGATCTTGAACCTAGTACAAAGCCCATTTCTAAAACCCCATATCGAATGGCTCCTATTAAACTTTAGGAGTTAAAAGTCCAACTACAGGAGTTGTTGGACATCAGTTTCATTCGTCCTAGTACATCTCCTTGGGGTGCTCCTATTTTATTTGTAAAGAAGAAAGACGGAAGTATGCGACTTTGTATTGACTATCAAGATTTAAACCATGTCACTATCAAGAATAGGTATCCACTACCTCGTATTGATGACCTGTTTGACCAGTTGCAAGGAGCAAAATTCTTTTCAAAGATTGATCTTCGTTCTGGATATCATCAGCTGAAGATTAGAACTGAGGATATTCCAAAGACTGCCTTTAGAACTCAGTACGGGCATTATGAATTCTTAGTCATGTATTTTGGATTGACTAATGCTCCTGCGACTTTCATGGATATGATGAACCGGATATTCAAAGAATATTTGAATCAGTTCATTGTTGTCTTTAGATGACATCCTCATATATTCCAAAAGCCGTGAAGATCATGAGCACCATTTGAAGCTGGTACTCCAAAGGCTTCGTGAAAACAAGCTTTATGTTAAGTTAAAGAAATGCGAGTTCTGGCTTGAGGAAGTAGCATTCCTTGGGCACGTGGTGTCAAAACATGGAGTATCTGTAGACCCAACGAAGATTGAAGAAATACAAAGTTGGGAGCAACCGAAGTCGGTGACCGAAGTAAGTAGCTTTCTGGGCTTAGCTGGTTATTATCGAAGATTCATGGAAGGATTTTCTCGAATTGCTACTCCTTTAACTCAACTAACTCGGAAGGATACCAAATTCGTATGGAGCGAGGAATACGAGAAGAATTTCCAAGAGCTTAAGAGGAGACTTATTTCGGCACCTGTTCTGACAATACCATCCGGTTCGGATGGATTTGTTATCTACAAAGAATGCTTCGGGCAAAGGGTTAGGATGTGTTCTCATGCAACATGGGAAAGTCATAGCCTATGCCTCATGACAACTTAAAGAATATGAGAGGAATTATCCTACTTATGATCTAGAGTTGGCGTGATCGTTTTTTTCGCTAAAGATCTGGAGGCACTATCTATATGGGGAGAAAGTGGAGATATATTCAGACCATAAAAGTCTCAAATATTTCTTCACCCAAAAGGAACTCAATATGTGGCAACGACGTTGTCTCGAGCTGTTAAAAGATTATGACCACACCATTCAATACAATCCTGGAAAAATAAACGTGGTAGGCGACGCGTTGAGTAGAAGATCATATGCGAACTAAAAGGATGATGATGTCAAGTATACGCATAGAGCCAACTTTAATCAATAAAATTAAAGTTGCTCAAGCCACCGACCCAAAGCTGATGCGTATGAAGAAGAAAATACAAGAAGGTGCTATTCCAGAAGCGAGAATCGATGAAGAAGGAATACTTCGAGTCCACTCCAGACTTTGTGTTCCTAACGACTCTGACTTGAAGTACAAGATCATGATGGAAGCACACAATACACCGTTTGCAATCCATCTTGGAAGTACCAAAATGTATCGTCATCTTCGACATACATTTTGGTGGAACAATATGAAGAGAGAGATTGCAAAGTTTATCTCGAGGTGTTTAACTTGTCATCGTGTAAAGGCGGAGCATCAAGTACCTAAGGGTCTGTTGCAACCACTTGAGATTCCAAAATGGAAGTGGGAACACATTACCATGGATTTTGTTATGGGTCTTCCCACGATTTCTCAAGGCATAGATGCGATTTGGGTTATTGTTGATAGATTAACCAAGTCTGCACATTTCTTGCCGATACGGGAGACTTATTCCCTTGAACGTCTTGCTCATATGTATGTAAATGAGATTGTGAGATTGCATGGCATGCCAGTATCCATAGTTTCGGATTGTGACCCAAGATTCACTTCACGATTTTGGGTTAGTTTGCAAAAAGCTATGGGCACAGATTTACGATTCAGTTCTGCATACCATCCTCAAACGGACTGACAATCAGAGAGGACTATTTAAACTCTTGAAGATCTATTAAGACTCTGTGTCCTAGATTTCAAAGGGAGTTGGGATACAACAACAGTTATCAGGCAAGTATAGGTGTGGCTCCATTCGAAGCATTGTATGGAAGAAAGTGTCGCTCTCCAGTATGTTGGGATGAGGTGGGTGAAGCAACATTATTGGGACCAGAGTTAGTACATATTACTACAGAAAAGATCCAAATAATTTCGACAACGTATACAAATGGCACAGGATCGACAAAAGAGTTATGCGGATCTTCATCGAAAGGACGTGGAATTTTGTATTGGGGATCATGTATTGTTGCATGTGGCTCCATGGAAGGGAGTTACAAGAGTTGGGAAAAGAGGAAAGCTCAATCCACGATTTATTGGTCCATTTCAGATTCTTGACCGAGTAGGAAATGTAGCCTATAGACTCGCGTTACCTCCAAGTATGTCTCGTGTTCATAATTTTTTCATATATCCGGTGCTTCAGAAATATGTGAAAGACCCAACCACATTATTAAGTTAGAACCCAATTTGAGATAGTCAAGACTTAACGTCTGAAGAGGTACCACAAGATCTTGGATAGGAAGGAGCATGTCCTACGCACAAAGGTCATACCCCAAGTCAAAGTTTTGTGGAGGAACCATGCTATTGAGGAAATGACCTGGGAGTTGGAAATAGAAATGAAAGCGAGGTATCCTCACCTTTTCAAAATAGCAGATACGTACGTCAATTTCGAGGACGAAATTTCATAAGGAGGGGAGGTTGTAAGACCCCAACTTAATATTAAATGAAATTAAATTTCCTCTATTTATTATCTTGAAATAGTAAGGGTTGATTTGATTAATGTGGTTAGTTATGGGTAAAATGCCCAAATATTTCAAATAAGCAAGTGGTTATAAAATATTCATTTTTATCGGAGAATATTCGTTTGGTCATGAAATATTCTTACTGTCGGGGAATATTCGTACGACGGTGCAGCCTTGTGTGGGCCCCATAACGGAAAGCGATTGGATGAAGGAAAACGACAAATATAAGTTGTTTATAAATAACTACGTGAAGTTATTCCGAGTTAATCTTTGTTGGAATACCCGTGGTTAAAAACACAAGATACACCAGTATTGCACCAATTATTGATTCTTACGTAAGAAGGAACTACTCAATAATTGTTATAGTAATTACTATTCAATATTTTATTTTATTGATTCAATAATTGCTACGTTGATATTTTATATTGTTGTTGTTTCAATAATTGTCACTACACAATATTTTCATTATCAGATCAATAATTCATATTATTTGAATAATATTATTAGATAACATTATTGGCAATGTCTAGAAAGTTCTGTCTAAGGAGAGGTTTGGTCACCTAATTGCGGCACAAAGAAGGAGAAATCCTTATTAGAAAGCCCCTTTTCTCGAAACTACAGTTGCTAGTATTGTGATTTTGTAATATTATTTGTGAATAATTAATTATTGATTTATATGATAAGGAAAATACATTTTATGTGGATATAGATGGAAAAAATTTTAAAGTGACAATTGTTGAAAAATTGATATTTTATCTTTTCTGATAAATAATTCATTTAAATATATTATTATATTTTAATAATATAATAATGATGATATTTTTACAATGAATGTGGGATATATGAGTATATGAGGAGGAGTAGTATTTTTGGTACTAAATTATTTAAAACATGTTACACATGTTCGTGGACCCCATTTCTTGACTAAAATTTGATTATAGCTTGTAAAATCGCCTGTTTGTGGATTTTGGTCAATTTCTGTTTGGAATTTGGAAAAATTTTCTTCTGCAAAGTTGTAGAGAATGGAATTTCCTATGAAAAGGAAATAAGGTTTGAATTTTTCTGATAAAAGGGCTATTTATTGTGAATTATTGACGTTTTGGTATTTCGGGTCTGAATTGATTTTTGGAGTTTTAAATGATTTTATTAACAAAAACGTTTTTGTGACATTTGGTGAGTTGGTGGCTAATGTTTTTGAGCAAAGAAGGCTGCTAAGCAAATTAAGAAAAATATATTAATATTTTATTAAATTTTCTGCTTTGGTGTTCTAAGCATTTTCCTATAAATAGGGTGTTTAGGTTAGAATTGAAAATCACACCAGAAATTGAAGTTTTCTCTCTTTCTCTCTCTATATTATCGAGCGTATTCTTGTGAGTATTTTAATACTTTAAGTGTTTCTATACGGTGCAAGTTCCCTTCAGCACTATATCCAGTATTCTAGTCAGAAGTACTGTCTTTTCGAGGTAAGGGATGTTATATTTTTTAAAAATGATATTATTTCTTTTAATATCATTATGCCAGAATATTGGTAAGATTTTTCTTGTGAAATTCTTGTCTTTTAGTGTCGGGGTTACTATTCACGTATACGACACTATTCACGAATACGGCACTATTCACGAATACGGCACTATTCACAGAAAAATTAAATTTTCGTTTTTTTGTCCAAGATATTTATTATGGATACTAGCTTTGATTGTATCCATGTTTTGATCATTCTTGAATTTTACTTCAGTATGATTATTAATGAAGTATTTTTGAACTCGGATTGTTTAAAGTACGAATACTTAATATTTGTTCTTTTGTTTCACTGGATTCGTTTTCTTTAAAATATTTTTCATCATCCTCAGTCCTAAATGATTGTATTACTAAATATCTTTGGCCTGTAGTGCAAAGATGAATAGTTGATTGAAGATGAATATTTATTGACGATACAGGGATAAAATATTGATGATGGACTTTTAAATTCATAAATTATAGTTGATTTCATTCTCTACGTAACTCATCTATGAATTATTATTTCCACTGCGAATATTGATCTGAAACTTGTTGTCTATTGTATTTTATCAGATTTTTTCCTGTTGAAGACTAATGATAATTTGTTCTATATTATCTTAGTCATAATATTATTTATTGGGCTAGTTGAGCTCACCCTTTTCCTTTTTGTTCCATTTTTCTTCTCAGGAGACGAGAATGTAGCGAGTTCTAGTCGGGGTGTGGAATGATGGTTCTAGAAAGTTGTCTTAGTAGTCCTTACCATTTTTGTAAAATAATGTATCAATAATTGTAATGAGGACTTATTTGGGTGTGAATATTATCTAGATGACAATATTTGTATTTAAACTCACAATTTATATGTTGTATTAATAAAGTTGTAGTTGTTTTTGTACCATGTTATTGACGACTCAAAGTGGGTGATGTATACCTATTTTGGGGGCATCACATTTCCCATGTTGCATGAGAACACATCCTAACCCTTTGCCTGAAGCATCACTGTAGATGACAAATCCCTCTGAGCCAGATTGTATTGTCAGAACAAGTGCTGAAATGAGTCTTCTCTTGAGTTCTTGAAAACTCTTTTCACATTCCTCGTTCCAATCGAATTTTGTATCTTTTCGAGTCAACTGAGGTAAAGGAGTAGCGATTCAAGAAAACCCTTCTACGAATCTCCGATAATAACCAGCTAAGCCGAGAAAGCTACGTACTTCGGTCACTGATTTAGGTTACTCCCAGCTTTGAATAGCTTCAATCTTTGTTGGGTCAACAGATATTCCATGACTTGATACCACGTGCCCAAGGAATGCTACTTCCTCAAGCCAGAACTCTCATTTCTTCAACTTGGCATAAAGCTTATATTCACGAAGCTTTTGAAGTATCAACCTCAAGTGTTGCTCATGATCTTCACGGCTTTTGGAATAAATAAGGATGTCATCAATAAAGATGACCACAAAGTGATCCAAATATTGCTTGAATACTCGGTTCATCATATCCATGAAGGCAGCAGGTGCATTAGTTAATCCAAAAGATATGACTAGGAATTCATAATACACGTACCAAGTTCTGAAAGCCGTCTTTGGAATGTCATCGGTTCTAATCTTCAATTGGTGATATCCGGAACGAAAATCAATCTTTGAAAAAAAATTGGCCCCTTCCAACTGGTCAAACAGGTCATCAATACGAGGCAATGGATATCTATTTTTGATAGTGTCATGGTTCAACTCCCGATAATTAATACAAAGTCGCGTACTCCCATCTTTCTTCTTCACGAATAGAACAGGAGCACCCCAAGGAGACATACTAGGATGAATGAAACCGATGTCTAATAATTCCTGCAGTTGGGTCTTTAACTCCTGAAGTTCAATAGGAGCCATTCGATATAGGACTTTGGAAATGGGTTTTGTACCGGGTTCAAGGTCGATACAAAATTCAATTTCACGTTCTAGGGGTAGGCCAAGAAGTTCTTCAGGAAATACGTCACGAAATTCATTAACAATAGAAATATCATTCAAAACTGACGTATTTTTGTTTAGATCCGTGACATGAGCTAAGAAAGCTTGACATCCGTTTTTCAATAAACGAATAGCTTTATGGCTTGAGATGACAGTGATTGATTTTAATGGTTTGGTTGCTTGAATTCTCATAATAGGTTGGTTAGAATATGAAAGCTAACAACCTTACGAAAACAATCAATTTTTGTATGATGAGTAGTAAACCAATCAATCCCTAGAATTACGTCAAATGCAAGTATTTTCAATGAAATAAGATCGACAGGTAATGTGAGGGTACCGATTTGAACCAAACAAAACTTATAAACAGTGGATGTAATGAAGGTTTCTCTCAATGGAATTTTAACAGATAAGTTAAAGTCTAATTTCTCTGGAGTGAAATTTAAACATTGGGCGCAAGTAGGAGAAATAAAGAATGGGTAGAACCGGTATCAAATAAGGTATAAACTTCACTAGAGTTTATGATAAGCTTACCCGTGATGACCTCGTTTGGGTTCCTTGCTTTTTGGGAGGTCACGGCAAACGCTCTCCCTTGCACTACTGGCTTTGACTTTTCTGGGATGTCCTTTGGTGCCTCCATCCTAGCAGAACTTGTCTTCGGTGAACGACAAAATTGGGCTAGGTGACCTTCTCTTCCACAATTATAACATGCTTTGGACGGCATCGTGCAGTTTGAACTGATGTGTCCCTCCCCTCCGCATTTGAAGCATATGATAGGTGGTCGTTCTCCTTCCTTAACAACGGGTGCTGGTGCTGACGTCTTACCATCATTGTTGAATCTCCTCTTCTTGAAATTTCCATTCTTATTGTTTTGGCCATGATTTCCACCGAAGTGGTTACCATTTCTGGCATGTTGATTCCCTCCACGCTTATTGTCACCGCTTCGATGACTGCTATCACTAGTATTATCATTTTGCCGGTTGTTCTCTTTTGGTTGGGTTGACTCATTATCGCGCTCCAATAACTGAGCCCTATTAACAACATCTGAATACAAACATAGTTTATGAGAGATAAGATATTGACGTATCTCGGGTTTCAAACCTCTTAGAAACATTCGCGTCATTCTCTCCTCATTATCAACCAAATGGGACGCAAACCGGGACAACTCGACAAACTTGGCTTCATACTGCGACACGGTCATGTTGTTTTGCTCCAGCTTAATGAACTCTACCTCTTTTATGTGACGAATACTTTCGGGAAAGTACTTGTCGTTGAACAATTCTTGGAACTTCTCCCAAGTTATCTTCAGTGCGGCAGGTTGAGTACGCTTTTATAGATTCCCACCAGTAATCGCCTCTCTCAGACGCAACATGAAGGTGGCAAAGGGAACCTTTTCCTCCTCGGAGTATCCCAAGACATCAAATATCTTGCGGATCCGCTTTATCCACGTCTCCGCCTTAAGTGGTTTTGGCTCTCCAAAAACTCCGGTGGTCCCAGTTCCTTGAATCGCTTAATGCAGTGATCATCCGAGAGTTGCCAGTGTTTCCACCTGCATTTTGTACAGGAGCCACTCTTGCCTAATGTTGCATGAATTTCATAAAGCCTCTGAACATTCCATCGTTCATCATCTGGTCAGTGTTGTTGTTTGCCTGAGGATTGTCACCTTCCAGATGCACATTATCCTGATTATTAATCTGTGGAGACTCAACGGTCTCCGATGCTCCATTGCTAATCTCAACATTCTCAGATGCCATTTTCAAATACTGCCACAAAACAAGGGTTAATTAACATATCACATATTATCCCTATACTCTGACCGACCAATTAAATACAAAATAAATTTAGGTAGGTCATACTAGCGAAGGAATTTCCCGTCTCTCCCCTCCTAGTTCTTGTCTCACATCTCAGCCAGGGATCATATCCCTAAGCTTTGATACCAACTGTGACACCCCCAAAATAGGTATACATCACCCATCTTGAGTCGCCAAATACATGGTACAAAATTCAAATACAACTTAATTATACAACAGTCGTGTAAAATACGACAAAACATATGCTGTGAGTTTTAATTCAAATATTGTCATCTAGATAATATCCACACTCAATTGATTCCTCATTACATTTATTATCACACTATTTAACAGAATATTGAGGACTACTAATGCTTTTATCTGGACCGTCACTCCATTCCCCGACTAGTCCTTGCTACGTTCTCATTCTTGAAGAGAACAATGAAAGTAAAAGGGTGAGCTCAACTAGCCCAGTAAGAAATATTATGACTAAGATAATGCAAAATAAATTATCGTTAGCCTTCAAAAGTGTTAAACTGATATAATAAAAAAATATGAAGTTTAACTGCAGCGGAACATGCAATCCATTAAAAATTCAAAGTAGAGAATAAAATCTACTATCTTTTATGATTTAAAAGGTTTTTCATCACTTTTATCGCTGTGACTCAGCTTAATAAATAATCCACATCATCCCTACACTATGGCCAAGGATATTCATTAATATCACAACCACAAATTATCCATGCACTACGGGCCAAGGATATTCGTGTATTCATCAATGGTCATGATCATGCCAACAACTGTCCATGTGTAAAATTCTTATACGAACACTTAGTTCATGTGATTTATGAGCTAACAGCTTTTGAACGAGTAAATTCAGACTTAAAATGAGCAAATTATGAGTCCGAAAAGTTCACTAAGCAAGAAAAGCATCAAATTTTTCTCGAGACATGTGGTCGTCGCCGTGTACGCCCAACTTGAAAGTTAGCGCCATGATCTTTGAGCCATGCCCAAAACCCTCTCGAGAGAATGGCGCCACAAATACGACCATTAGTCACGAGGGAGGGCGCCAGTAGCACCAAAGTTAAGGCATAGATATCACTTGACTCACTCACGCCAGTGACGTGAGTCCAAGAAGAAAAGTCAGTGTCTTAAAGACACAAGACTACTAGAAAAAGATACTAAAGAATTATCATGAAGTCAAAAGAAATATCAGATGATTGATGGTGAATTATATACTTAATACACCTAAAGTAACATCATTAAAGATGTTAATAACCTTAAGAATTACAACTAAAGGTTAACGAAAGATTACTTAAACGTAAACACAATATAATACGATAAACCGTAATGAATGTTAAATAATCTAATGAATGATTCGATTGAGAAGAAGGGTAAGATACGTTAGGAATCATACATGATTGATTATGACCTAATGTGGTATGTTACATGGTTATGTATTATAGAAACCTTAAAGACTCAAAAGGAAAAGTATTTAATCTGTAGAAGACACTGAAGGCAAGTGTTCTAACCCTTGTCTATGTTCATTCTAGACAAGCTTTGCGATTCATGTAATGAATTGATGTATGATGAGGTTGAAGCCAATTCATTCAATTAGACTTAATGTATTCATTGGATTTCTTATAATCTATCGAAATGTTATCAAAGTTGTTATCTTGTGCCAAACTGTTTTGGTATGAATTTCAAAGAAAGACTGAGTATGAATAAACAAACGTTTTGTCATCAAACGACAGGCACGTGAGGTTGCCAAAACTTAAACGTAAATACGTTTACAGAAGAAGTGTTGTATAACATAGAGTACTATAGGCTAATCACCTAGACGTGCTTGTAAGATATACCGGACTTACGGACTTAGTGTCGGGTTGTCATTTTCAAAGAAAGAATGAAATGCTCAAGGTCTTGGACCAAAATTGATATTTTATGAACATGGTTCATTGTGAAATGTTTTAAAGGAAAAGAAGTGTTATTTTGATTTATCGATAGTACTTCATAACTATTGCTTTAGTTATAGAAGATATACGATTCATATGATTCAAGCATGTTGTTTAATGAATTGTCATACTTGCTGAGCTAGTTATGCTCACTCTTGCTTGAACCATATGAATGCAGCTAAGATTGAACGACCTGAAGGATCGAATAAAGATAAAGGAAAGGCTAAGGCAGACCAATGAGTTGTCTATGTAATAGTATAGGATTATTATTATAAGTATTTGATATTATAACAAGAAACATATGTAAGGGTTATAAAGAACCTGGGAAAGGGAATATTGTTTTGGAATATAAATGAGACATATTCACTCTTTTGAGTTATTTCAATTGAATGTATGTGTGAATGGTAGTACCGTGTAGCACCATCTGTCGAGTTGGAAGATACCCGATGGGACACTCCCAAATCTAGGTACTTCATTCCCACAGAATTTGGTGCTCAATTATCAAAACTATTATATCTAACTACCCATAAATAAAGGATAAAGACATAATTTAAATAACTTAAACAATAATCCTTCCCATTAAAGGGTTACATCACCATCTCGAATCAAATCACAGGTAATGTAACCTTAAAATTTATTACATCAGTTTGCGGAATACATCATGAAAAAAACAAGTCTTTAAAATAATTCATTAAAATAAAATTCTCATAAGTCTTCATCATTTGGACATCTTGCCCTTGCCTTTGCTAGTGACTTTCATCAACTTTCTCCACTTTAGTCAGCGGTGTTAATTGCAAGAGTGAGCAAACAAATGCTCACAGATATAGAAAGTAGCAATGGTAGTAACATGAGAATGAACAACAAAAGTTGAATAATAAAGAACTTGTTCTACGAATCAAAATAGAAAACAAGTTCGAACTTTAATTATCTGAGGGTCTTAAGACCACGAACTATGTCCCCGGTACTTAGGTATTATTACCCAACCTTAACAGTCATTTAGACTATACGGACCCTTCTTAACGTACTTAGGGGGATTAGACCTTTGTACCATGTATTGTGCACAAACATCTAAATGTTACACGTACAAAATCCCCTATGTTAGGGTTGTTCGTTTCAGTTTGAATTTAGAATTTCTGAACTAAAGAAAGTTTAGTTTGAAACTAGCTTATAAGTGTTTCTAGAATTTTAGAACACTATTCGAATATAGATTAATTCAATCAATAAAGGTTCGCTTACTACATGAAGATTTAATACAACGATAAAGCTTTGAACAAGATTATCAAAGTCAATGATTGAATAACAATAATATATAATTGAGTAAACATGATATACATGCAAAGCGCTATAGAAGAGTTAAAACAATCTCCCTTGAGTCAATGTATTAGAACAATATATGCTTTGAATAATAATTAAGAAACTAAATCTCGCTCGATGTAACGAATTAGGTTACATAAGCTTTTACAAACATACGCAAGATAGGTTAAGCTTGTTCAACTTCATAAAGAATGTTAGGAACTTTCACAATAATAATTTAGGAATGGGAACTTGCATTCAATACAAAAAGAATGAAGTTCGAAAGCTTTGCTAAATGTAAAGAATTAAGGTTTAAGAACTTGCTCAGTAATAACAAGGTAGAGTTAGAAAACTTGCTCAATCGTAAGGAGATAAGGTTTAGAAACTTGCCTTGATTGTAAGCTACATAAATGAAAAATAATCTCCAATTACCCTACATACATCATTCAAATCACAACAACAATTAATTGTATGAATATTAGCTTTTAGAGTTTAAACCATCATTTAGGTCATAACCCTAACCTAGCTCCTAACCACGTTGGTTAACACCTTAACAATTCTGAAATCACACTATGAACCTTATCATTTACATTTAACTTTTGAAAACATCCCATTTGGTTCATTACATAAGTTATTTAAATAATCACTAAAATTATTTTGCACTTTATATAACAACGCATGACAATCTGTTATTATAGTTTATATTATACCTCAACATCATTAACATGCATGCTAAACTAATATAAGTCCATTACACATGATCTGCAAATAAGCAGACTTCACTGTCTCAGACTAGGGTATGGGCGCAATTCTTGCGCCATTCATAAGCTCGACTACCCGGTAGCAATGCTTATTATTTTTAGCCTTAGCACCGGTAGCTTCTTATTTGGTGCTCAACTCCAATAACTGAAACCAAGAAGAAATGCATTACATTTCTGATTGTGGTGACGGCATTGCGCCACCACACACACCGCAAGCGAAATGTAAACGCAAAGAACAGAGTTCCGTTTTTAGCCCAACTAACACAAATTTCACCATCAAAATAGTGAAATTAGCACAACCAATTGGTATAAAACTAATACATACATGTTTCTTCACATATTCATCGACTTAGAACAACTAAACATCAAATTAAACTATTTTAATTCCTTAAATTTCATGTTTTCTCATGAAAACTCCATATTTGACACCTTTAGCGAATTTGATCACCACGAATTCGTTTCTCAATCCATTAACATAGTTTAAACTGCATTGTTTTCGTTTCTCAATATATTTTCATAATCCATCAACAAATTACAGATTACATCATATATTGAACAAGAAATTTGGTACTTTCTATGCCATATTATTAGAACACAAACATTGTGATTTTCCTTTTCTTCCTCAACCCAATTTCTCATAAATTTGATATTAAATAACATGTACACATGATAATCAACAGAGTTTGCAAACCTATAAGTGCACATATACAAACCATCATTTACGTAACTTAATAATTCACAGAAAATTTCCTCAGAGAACTCAAAGAACAAAATATTAGAATTACAATATACCTTAATCCTTGTTTATGGAAGCAATTGATAGCAATCCTTTTCCAAAACCCTTCTCCTCCAAGCCAATATTACTGAGTTCTCTTCCTTCAAGCTCTTTCTCTCTCAACACTATGTGATATCTAGCTAGGCCTTAGAGAAAAATAGAATGCGTTGAAATATACTAACTCTCACCTCCAACGTCAGGTAAAAAAACCCAATAGGTAGCGTCAGTTGAAAAAAACCAACCAAGGGCCACAAGGCCCTGTTTGGCTAACCGAAATTCCCCCAAATCAAATTATTATTATATTATTTATATTATATAGTTACTTTGTGTCACACTCTAATTGATAGCAATCCTTTTTCAAAACCCTTCTCCTCCAAGCCAATATTATTGAGTTCTCTTCCTTCAAGCTCTCTCTCTCTCAACACTATGTGATATCTAGCTAGGCCTTAGAGAAAAATAGAATGCGTTGAAATATACTAACTCTCACCTCCAACGTCAGGTAAAAAAAACCCAATAGGTAGAGTCAGTTGAAAAAAACCAAGGGCCATAAGGTCCTGTTTGGCTAACCGAAATTCCCCCAAATTAAATTATTATTATATTATTTATATTATATAGTTACTTTGTGTCACACTCTAATTAATTTAAATAACTTAGTTTAGTTAATTTAAATAACTTATATACTAATAATAAAAATCTCATTATCATTATTCTTAAAATTAATAAATAATTATATATCTAATTTAATTAGAAACATCACTTTATTTAATTTATTTATTTCCATTAAATTAAATAATTCATTTAATTTAATTATTTTCTTACATATTAAGAAATTAATTTAATTTAATTATTTCCTTAAATTAAATCTTTAGATAAAATTATCAATACTCAATTTAATTAACATTAATCAATTTAATTACTAAATTAATTAATGACAATTCATCAAATATTTATTTTCCTCAATAAATAAATTATTTTAAATATCTATTTAATTCCATAAATATTTAAATTAAATTACAAATTTCTCGATCATTACATCCTTCCCTCCTTAAAAGGATTCTGTCCCCAGAATCACAACTCGAAAAAAAAGTTATTCGTTACATTCTTCCCTCCTTAACAAGATTCTGTCCCCAGAATCGCTATACAAGATCAAGAAAATAACTGAGGATAATTCTTCATCATAACGCTTTCAAGTTCCCACGTAGCTTCCTCAGTATTGTGGTTTCTCCAGATTACCTTAACAGAAGGTATTACCTTATTCCTCAGTACTTGCTCTTTTCTGTCAACAATTTGAACATGGACTTCTTCATATGATAAATCCTTCTCAAATTGTAAGGGCTCATATTCTATAACATGCTTATAATCAGGCTTATATTGTCTCAATACCGAAACATGGAAAACATTATGAATATGCTCTAACTCCGAAGGTAAGGCTACCTCGTACGCCACTTCACCAACTCGTCGAAGCACTTCAAAAGGTCCTATAAACCTAGGGCTTAATTTTCCTTTCTTGCCAAACTGGATTTTCCCCTTCTAGGGAGACACTTTCAAGAAAACATAACTACCGACATCGAATTCCCTATTTTGTCGATGTTGATTGACATATTTCTTCTGTCTATCTTGTGCGGCTATTAATCTCGCTCAAATCACTTTGATGATCTCGATAGTCTGTTTTACCAATTCCGGACCCAATAGCTGACGTTCACCTACCTCGTCCCAGCATAACGGAGTTCTGCACTTTCTACCGTATAACGCTTCATAAGGCGGCATGCCAATTCTCGCGTGATAACTATTATTATAAGAAAATTCCACCAATGGTAGATGGTCATCCCAATTTCCCTTGAAATCTATGATACAAGCTCTGAGCATATCTTCTAGTGTTTGGATGGATCTCTCACTTTGTCCGTTGGTCTGAGGATGGTACGCTGTGCTCATTCTCAACTGTGTTCCCAAACATTCTTGTAGTCGTCTCCAGAAATTAGATGTGAAACACGGATCTCTGTCTGATACAATAGACACAGGTACACCGTGTCTTGACACAATCTCTTTCACGTACAGTTTTGATAACCGATCTAGGGTAAACCGAATCTTGATTGGCAAAAATTGTGCCGACTTCGTCAGTCGGTCAACAATCACCCAAATGGCGTCATAACCTTGCTGAGTCGTTGGAAGACCTACCACAAAATCCATTGTGATATGCTCCCATTTCCATTTTGGTATCTCCAATGGTTATAATAATCCGTTTGGCCTTTGATGTTCAGCTTTGACTTTCTGACACGTAAGCATTTCGCCACACACTCAACCACATCCCTCTTCATATTCGGCCACCAAAAATGATGCTTAAGATCCTGGTACATCTTTGTACTCCCAGGGTGAATCGAATATCTTGAGTTATGAGCTTCACTCAAAATTTCTTCTTTAACTTTTGGTACTTGCGGAACCCAAATTCTCCCTTCGAATCGAAGTAACCTTTCCGAATCGATTTTGATTTGCTTTTTTCACCTTCAGATATCCTCTGTTTTATCTTTTCGCAGTCTCCATCCTGAAGTTGTGCATTTTTCACCTTATCCATCAACGTTGAATTATTTCCCATCTGGAATAACTTTTCATCAGATTCTGTTGGATATTTTATTTCCAACTCCATCTTAGCCATTTCCAACACTAGCTTCTCTTGATCAGTTAATATCATTAACTTCTCCCGTCCCTTCCTACTTAAGGCATCATCAACAACATTCGCCTTTCCGGGATGATATAAAATCCTGCAATCATAATCTTTGATCAGCTCCAACCATCTTCTTTGTCGCATGTTCAAATCTTTTTGGGTAAAGATATACTTCAGACTTTTATGGTCGGTATATATCTCACACCTATCTCCATAAAAATGATGTCTCCAAATTTTCAAGGCAAACACTACTGCTGCCAACTCCAAGTCATGAGTCGGATACCCCTTCTCGTAATCTTTCAATTGACGTGATGCATACGCAATAACTTTGCCGTTCTGCATAAGCACACAGCCTAGTCCTTTATGCAATGCGTCACTATATACCACAAAATTTCCTGTATCATCAGGTAACGACAACACAGGTGCAGAGCTCAGCCTCTTCTTTAATTCTCAAAAACTTTCCTCACACTTCTCTGTCCAAACAAACTTAACCGTTTTTCTAGTTAAATTTGTTAACGGAGTCGCTATCTTGGAAAAGTCTTGAATAAAACGCCTATAGTACCCCGCAAATCCTAAGAAACTCCTCACTTCTGACGGTGTCTTTAGCTGATCTCAGTTTATTACAGCTTCCACCTTTGATGGATCTACCGAAATTTCGTCCTTATCAATAACGTTCCTGAGAAACTGTACACGTTCCAACCAAAATTCACATTTTGAGAACTTAGCGTACAACTTCTCTTTTCTCAACGTCTCCAATGTCACCCTTAAATGTTCCACATGTTCTTCTTTGGTTTTGGAATATACCAATATATCATCAATAAACACCACCACAAACTTGTCTAGGAATGGTTTAAACACCATGATCATCAAGTCCATGAACGTTGTAGGTGCGTTAGTTAAACCAAAAGACATGACTAGAAACTCGTAATGACCATACCGAGTTCTGAACACTATCTTCGACACATCCTCCGGCCTCACCTTCAACTGATGATAACCACTTCTCAGGTCTATCTTCAAGAAATACCTCGCTCCTTTCAACTAATCGAACAGATCATCGATTCTAGGTAATGGATACTTATTTTTAATTGTGACCTTATTCAATTCTCGGTAGTCAATGCAGAGCCACATTGATGCGTCATTCTTCTTAACAAACAACACCGGTGCTCCCCATGGCGAAACACTCGGCTGAATATACTTCTTATCGAGCAACTCTTGTAATTGCACCATCAACTCTTTCATCTCTACCGGGGCCATTCTATATGGTGCCTTAGATATCGGGGCCATTCCTAGTAGTAAATCAATCACGAACTCGATTTGTCGATCCGGCGGAAGACCCGACAAATCGTCTGAAAATACATCTGCAAAATCTCTTATGATCGGTATCTCTTCCAGCTTCGCACTCTTCTTCTGTGTATCGACAATGTAGGCTAAGTATCCTACACATCCTTGTCTCAACAACTTCTTGGCTTGCATTACCGTCAGACAACTTGCTTGTCGAGGTGACTTGCTACCAAAGAACACAACCTTTGACGAAGTCATAAGGTTAACACACTTCCTTTGGCAATCAATTACTGCTCCATAATTGAATAACCAATCCATTCCTAGTATAACATCAAATTCACCAAGTCTAATTGGTATCAAATCTACCATCATCTCATGACCTTTTATAACCACTCTACAATTTCTATATATGAATTTAATAGGAATCACTTTCATATTCGCAATCTCTATACTTAAGGGAAATTCTAATTCTTCCTGAGGCAAATCTAAGTTCTGAGCAAATTCATTGGATATAAATGAACAAGTATCACCCGAATTAAAATAGTACATAAGCATTAATACCATTAATCGGAATGATACCTGACACCACATCCTTAGACTGTACAGCATCCTACACGGTCATATTGAAAGTCCTTGTAGTAGGTCGGCTTGATTGAGCTGGTCCAGTGATAGTCAATGCACCACCACCGTTGTAGTTTCCTTTTTCGCCACTTGCACTTCCCACTGGCTTCTTAGGGCAATCACGAGCCATGTGATCCTTCCAACCGCAGGTAAAACATGTTCCTTTCTTCGGACTAAAACAATTCGGTGCAATGTGTCCCTCCTGACCACAGTTGAAACACACTCGCTTTCCCTTCAAACATACCCCAGTATGGTTCTTCCCGCAAGTTGCGCAAGCCTCAAACTTTTCTTCTTTGATTTCCTTCTTTGTCATCCTCCCAATCAAATTCTCACTCCATTTCCTCTTCTGATTATTACTTCCAACGTTACTTCCACCAGCTTTATTCTCATTCTCATTCTTCCTCTTCTTCTGTTCTTGGTTGTACTTGGTCAAAGCATCACTTCCACCTTCCGCGATAATTGCCTTCTCCAGTACAGCCGCAAATGTGTTCAGCTGGAACATTGAAACCTTGCTGTAAAGCCAGGGCTTCAATCCTTGTTCGAATCTTCTTGCTTTACGTTCATCAGTATTGACTTGATAAGTGGCAAATCTTGCCAACTCGTTAAACTTCGCAGCATATTCAGGCATCGTCATTGTTCCTTGCTTCAGCTCAAGAAATTGTACTTCCAACTGATTCCGAGAACTCGCTGGAAAGTACATTTCAAAGAACATCTCCTTAAATCTATCCCCAGCTATCACTCCTTGTCCTCCACGAACCTTATTTGCTTGCCACCAGTAGCTAGCTTCAGACTTCAGCATGAACATTGCGAACGCAGTCTTCTGATCCTCATTAACTCTAGCAACGTCGAACACCTTCTCCATTTCCATGATCCAGGTTTGGGCTTCCACTGGATTCATAGACCCTTGAAATTTTGGCGGTCCAATGGCTTTGAATTCCTTGAAAGTCGTGACTTGAGCTTGCGGTTGATTTGCAAGTGCACCCATCAACAGAGCTACCAACTGCTGAACCGGATTAGCGTTGGTCTCGTTGTTATTATTAGTAGACCCCTCAGGAGGTTCTTGCTGACGTGGTTGTCTTCTTCTAGGAGGCATTTTCTGTTAAGATATACGCTTATTAGCTCATTACTCAACTTCTTGGGTATTTAAAGTCTAACTTTAGCTCATTACTCGACGACTCATCAACTTTCTCCACTTTAGCTGCAGTGTTAATTGCAAGAGTGAGCAAACAAATGCTCACTGATATAGAAAGTAGTAATGGTAGCAACATGAGAATGAACAACAAAAGCTGAATAATAAAGAACTTGTTCTACAAATCAAAATAGAAAACAAGTTCGAACTTTAATTATCTGAGGGTCTTAAGACCACGAACTATGTCCCCGGTACTTAGGTATTATTACCCAACCTTAACAGTTATTTAGACTATATGGATCCTTCTTAACGTTACTTAGGGGATCAAATTTTGTACCATGTATTGTGCACAAAAACATCTAAACGTTACACGTACAAAATCCCCTATGTTAGGGTTATTCGTCTCAGTTTGAATTTAGAATTTCCGCACTAAAGAAAGTTTAGTTTGGAACTAGCTTATAAGTGTTTCTAGAATTTTAGAACACTATTCGAATATAGATTAATTCAATCAATAAATGTTCGCTTACTACTTGAAGATTTAATACAACGATAATGCTTTGAACAATGTTATCAAAGTCAAAGATTGAATAACAATAATATATAATTGAATAAACATGATATACATGCAAAGCGCTATAGAAGAGTTAAAACAATCTCCCTTGAATCAATGTATTAGAACAATATAGGCTTTGAATAATAATTAGGAAACTAAATCTCGCTCGATGTAACGAATTAGGTTACATAAGCTTGTACAAACATACGAAAGATAGGTTAAGCTTGCTCAACTTCATAAAGAATGTTAGGAACTTGCACAATAATAATTTAGGAATGGGAACTTGCATTCAATACAAAAAGAATGAAGTTCGAAAGCTTTGCTCAATGTAAAGAATTAAGGTTTAAGAACTTGCTCGGTAATAACAAGGTAGAGTTGGAAAACTTGCCCAATCGTAAGGAGATAAGGTTTAGAAACTTGCCTTGATTGTAAGCTACAAAAATGAAAAATAATCTCCAATTACCCTACATACATCATTGAAATCATAACAATAATTAATTGTATGAATATTAGCTTTTAGGATTTAAACCATCATTTAGGTCATAACCCTAACCTAGCACCTAACCACGTTGGTTAACACCTTAACAATTCTGAAATCACACTATGAACCTTATCATTTACATTTAACTTTTGAAAACATCCCATTTGATTCATTACATAACTTATTTAAATAATCACTTAAATTCTTTTATACTTTATATAACAACGCATGACAATCTGTTATTGTATTTTATATTATACCTCAACATCATTAACATGCATGCTAAACTAATATAGGTCCAATACACATGATCTACAAATAAGCAGACTTCACTGTCTCAGACTAGGGTATGGTAGCAATTGCCAATCATACATAAGCTCTCAGACCGTGTAAATTGCATGCCATTTTGGCCTTGGCACCAACGTAGTTCTTGTTGGTGCTCAATCAGCAGAAACCAATGAGAAAGCGTTTGCACTGCTTTACGATTGTGGTGATCACAAGAACAATTGCCACACACCAAAATGTAAATGCCGATAAGAGAGTTCCGTTTTTAGCCTAACTAACACAAATTTCACCATCAAAACAGTGAAATTAGCTTAAACAATTGATATAAAACTAACACATACATGTTTCTTCACATATTCATCGACTTAGAACAACTAAACATCAAATTGAACTATTTTAATTCCTTAAATTTCATGTTTTCTCATGAAAACTCCAATATTGACACCTTTAGCGAATTTGATCACCACGAATTCGTTTCTCAATCAATTGACATAATTTAAACTGCGTTGTTTTCGTTTCTCAACAGCTTTGAACAAGATTACATCATATATTGAACAAGAAATTTGGTACATTCTATGGCCATATCCTATCACTGCGGTTATTAGTCTAAGGTAACTCTACCCTAGGTTTATAACCAACAGCTTTGATACCAACTGTAGTGCCCCCAATCCGGGTCCCGAATCACCGCGGATTCGGTTCGCTATTTCTATAACTGTTGCGGAAGATATAAACATAAATTGTTTATACATTAAACATTATACACTATCCCCAAGGTCGAGTAACCATAACTTATACACATTTCATAACTTATCTGACACATGATATTATCATCATACAAGACTATTACAAATCTAATGGCAGCATATTAACCCTAAGTCGGATCTGCATCTTTAACATTCCTTGTATCCAAAGCATTCGTCTTTATCTGCAATGTTTTATCATGATATAGCAAGGGTGAGCATGAAAGTTGCTCAACAAGTTTAAATACAATTTAAGGATATATCATGATTGAAAGAGTCTGAATAATAAGCTGGCTATAATTCACACTATAGTTGTAAATTAGCATGAACAAACTTTTGACTGAACAAGTATTACATATGAACAATATATATTTGGACCAACTGGTAATGAAGGTGATCAGCCTTTCATACCTGACTTATACATACAAGATGTACAGAGTACAATTCTACATGGCAATCAGTAATGATTAACTATACGCATATCTGAATGAAACACTCTTAATAGAGTTAAGAAAAACAAACTTCCCTGTTCCGTTGATTACCGATACGAAAAATAACTTAGCTTTATCCGAAGACCTAATACAGATAATATCGATCTCCAAATATTAGAATAATATCATCACAAAGATAAAATAACCTAAACACATTATCACATAATCCTATCGGTCATACAACACATAAGACTTAACATCAAATCGCATTTATTTAAGTCCGAGTTGAAACCAAACACAATTCAATCATCCCGACGGTCTAATCGGACAATTATCGAGTTTAAGTTCCATTAAACTCATCAAAAACACTAAACAATATCATAGTATCGATCAAAACATTTTTCATAAACTTGCAAAAATTTTCGATAATTAATATCATTTAACAACATTTTTCAATCATTAATACTGTATTTAAATGAATTAAATACCACAATATTCTAATATCATTAATATTTATTTAATAATAAACATTAATGAAACACATGTCATAATATTATAACATATTTGTAATATCTCAAAGTATTTTCAATACTTTATTATTTCCTTTAAATGTTTTTAAAGTAATTAAAAACATAAACCAATAACTCGATATTAATAGAAATACCACATTATTCCTTGATCATTAATATTAATTTAATACCAAATATCAATGAAAATCATAACAAAATATTATAATATAATTATAACATCACAAAGTATTTTAATACTTAAAAATCATATTTCTATGATTTTAAACAATCAAATTCATTATCCGATAATTGCTATAAATATAAAAATATTAATATTTTCATGACAAAATATCAAAAGTTATATTTTATAACTCAAAATATTTTTATAACACTTAAATCATTTTTATATGATTTTTAAAGCATTAATTCTATTTTTTCATAATTTTCCAAGTTCCTTTAGTATTTTTCAAAAATCATTTCTAGTTAATTCCTTAAGAAATTAGCTACTTTGTGCTTAACTCCAAAAATTCCCATCTTCTGACACAATCTTACACATGTTATCGTGAGTCTCCAGTTTAAATTTCGTGGCAATCGGAGTTGTAGAACTCCGGTTATAGCCGTTTTCGTCGGAAAATCACAAAAATTGAAATGGTCATAACTCGGTCATTTTAAGTCGGAATTAGCTCATTTTTGGACACAAGGTACTTAATACCATATATTTTCATTTCCCAAAAGGCCGGAATTTATTTCATAAATTAAATTACCGAAACAGCCCTCACAAAATATTAGCAGCTTACTTTTTGTCAAAAACAGTTTTGGAGTCCTTTACTAAATCTTAAATAAAATGAGATCTATAACTCCGATTAATGATCCGTCAATTTTGTTGGATTCGTATCTTTTCGATCTACTATTTTCATCTATCACAATCCATATTTGGACATGTTAAGCTCTCGGAAATTAGCCCGGAAGTGGCTGTTAAAAACTGTTGCTCTAACCATTTTTCTTACCTTTGAGTAGTTTGGGAGAAATTCCATAACTTGCTCATTTTTCAACCTAATTGAGTGATTCCAAAGGGGTTTTATTCTTAACACATATATCTAGCTCCACAAATTGACCACACTCAAAAATTCAAAGTACAATGAGAGATAAGGTCATTTCCATATCAAGCTTGGTTTCTCCAAAAATTTTGTTTTCGCAGTTTTGATTATGCTTCTTCCGAATGTCATAACTACTTCATCCGGAGTCCGAATTAGTCCGTTCCGGAGTCTATGGAAAGCTTATTTAGTGTACTACAACATATCAAAAGTCCAGAATTTTTAGACCATCCAAACAAATCCGGAAGTTTCTGTTTAGGGGCAGCAGTTACCAATTCATTTAAAAAAAAACTGTTTTGGTTCTTCTTCTTTGTTCAAGCTCATCAACCTTAAAAATGGCAAGATCTAACCATAAAATATCATATATTATGTAGACCTTCCCTCATATGGTTCAAAATCATAAGTTCAACACTTGGTCTAAAACAACCATAACAAAACACATAAACTAACTAGAGTTTTGAGTTTAGAAAATTTTCATACCTTTAGTTATAATCCTCTAGCTTTTGGTGGCCCTCTTTCTTTGCTTTCCAAAGTATGAGATTAAATTATTGGACATCCAAGGACCCTCTCTTCTCCCTCCATGGGAGTGGCCGAACACCACCTCTCCCTCTCTCTCATAATTTTATTTTGCTAGCTAACTTGGAAATAATAATATGAGAGAGAAATAGCTTTTGTGACTTTGTATAAATGTATAGATATAATTGTATATCTAATAATCATCTCCCCACTCACTCTCTCTTTCTTTTTCTCTCATTGCAAGAATAATAAAAGTGATGAAAGACAAAAAAAATAAGATAGATTTTTATGAAGTGTGGTTTTTAATTACCCAAACCCACTTCTCTTCTTCTCTCTTGTTTCATCCAGGTCATGTGCCTTATCAATTCTCTCTTTCTCCTTAGTCAATTGCCAAAGGATTGCTTGCAAGAAAGAACAAACATGTTGGCAAAATAACAAATTGACACATAAGAGGAGTGGTTAGTAGTTGTTCACCAACTAAAGTAGGTAATCATTAAATTCATTCCCTCCTTTTCTTCTCTTCCCCCACCGCCATGTGACCTTAGATTGTCCAAATTGGATTTTTATTTTATGTAATATTCAATATATCACATGACTATAATGCCCCTCTCTATTGGGCTAAAAATGGGCTTTTCCTATAATGTTTTGGGCTTTCCAAATTTATCTATTGGACATAAAATTTAATTCTTTGGGCCATGTAAATTAATCATAGTCCAACACTTTTAATATTACCAAATGTCCATCATGCCCTTCCTTGATTGGGCTCCAAATTTGGGCCCACTCTTAAATCTTTTGGGCTTAACAATAAAAATATTTGGGCAATTCCTTTAATGTATTGATTGGGCCTCTAACCAATTTCATTGGGCAAACACTTGGGCTAAAAAATATACATAGTCCAATACCTTAAATTCGTATCCAACCCAAATAATTTAATTAGGGTTTTCATTTTCTCAATTATAACATAAATCCTTACTCATGCACATTTATTTCCTTAACCCAATTAGACTTGCTAGATTTGCAAGATTGCTTCTAATAATTCACAAATAAGACAAAAGGGTAAAATGGTAATTTCTATACCAATAATTGATTACTACCTTTAATAATGCACAAGGGTAATTTAGACTTCTCACTTTCAACCTCAAGGGCATTCTAGACATTAGCTACAACCCTTAGGGTTTAGCACTTTAGATTTTTGCAATTAAAATCCCATAACTGTACATTAGGGTTCCTGATAGAACAATTAGGGTTCCAATAATTTAAAATTAGGGTTTGCTAATTTAATTAAGCTTTACCCTAATTAATATTATAATTAATAGCACTTAAGCATTATACTTATCCGATAATTTCTCGGATTAGAGTTTTCAAATACCAAATTAGGGTTTCGGATTTTCGGAACTGAAATTAGGGTTTCCAGAACCGATTTCTAGGGTTTCTTATAAATCGTTATAATTTTCTATCTGAACGTTGACGTTCTAAATAATATTAGGGTTTGACACAGATATAATTTATCTGGTCAACACTTGACCCTTAACCACGTTCTATACACATGATACCGTAATCCTGAATAATTCACTAAAAGAAATTTTAAATCCTCAAAATTCCTTTCTGAAAACATCATACACATACACTTATTCTCTGTCTAGGTCAAATATTTGACCTTAAATCAATCATTTAAGAATTTAATAATTTTTCTAATTTCTCGTGTTGTCACAAGATGTGATCTAGCTAGTAGTTAGAGTAGAATAGACATGTAAATATGTTGTATCTATGTAGTGACGTAAAACCCTCTTTTGTATAACAAAGGATAGTCTTTTGTAAATCCCAATTTTTGGAGCAATAACGAGAAATTAATGTAATAAGCTTAGGCTGTGTAATATTGAACGAAGTAGTATTATACTACAAGGAAGAACGAATCAATATAAGCCTTTTATTGGAACATGTTGTGCAATGAGTGTGGGTTATTGTTTAATAATGAATGATAACTAATTAACAAGAAAGAAATAATAATGAAATGTAATGTATTTTAATAGAAAAATGCTGCCAAGAAAAATACAAAGAAATCAAGAGGCGAATGTTGTGACACCCCCAAATCCAAGTACTTTATTCCCACAAGACTTGGTGTTCACGATCAATTCAATCATATCTATCTACCCAAGTATAATAAAATTCAATCATAAATCCTCCTTTTAAATAAGGTTACATCATTAAATAAAAATATTCCCAGGTTGTCTATCCTTAAACATCATTCAAGTGCGGAAATAAAATTATTACATTACATCAATAAATGTCTATCATCATAACAATAAATGAAAATTAAAAGTCTTCATCACTTGTACATTTTTTCCTTTCCTTTGCTAGTTGAAGGCCCATCTACCTTCTCAACTTTAGCTGTAATAATAATATTTAAGCAAGAGTGAGCAAAACAATTGCTCACTAGATATAGCAATGAATCAACAAGAATGTAATAACTGTCAATGAATAGGCTCATCAAAACTGAATAGTACTCTATCAATGATAGCCAAAGACTAGAATCAAAATATGGAATATACATCTGAGGGTCATAAGACCACGAACTATGTCCACAGTTTCGAGTAATCTTTCAACTCCAACTTTAATAGTCATAAGACTATAAGGACTCCTCGTACTTAGGGGGGTCAGCCCTTCGTACAATGTATTGTGCACAAACATTTCAACGCTAAGCGTAAATTATACCCTAATAATAGGGTTGTTCATCTCAGTATTTAGAGTACAAGTCCACACCAAATAAAGTTTGGTTTGGATAAGCTTTCAAGGGTAATTTGAAGTTTAACGATCATCAACTAGAGGACTAGTTGAATCAATAGTGTTTGATAACACAACAGTTGATCAATAGTAACATAATATAGAACAATGAATAAGTGTAAGCGAACTAACTATATTTTGAACTCATGCTTAAAAACAACTACAAAGCATAAGTATTGAATGACAATAAACCTTGCTTGAACAATATTAAGCTAGGACTATGAATTATTGAATATACATTAAGTAATAGCAAGCTGAAAATAAAGCTTGCTCATTATGAGAATAGCTTGTATCAAGTAAATGAAATACGATAATTCAACATTAGAATTAGAATTCAAGAAAATTTCATTCATAATACACGTATGACAATAACGAAACTTGTCTAACAATAAACAAGTTAGAATACATCAATAAACATTGGAATTCAAAGCTTGTTCGAATAAAGTTAAAGTCATAGCTAGCTTGCTCAAATAATGATTAGGAAAGCTTAATGAAAATTTAAAGTAAGAAACTTGCTTAATGTAACAAGATAAGGTTTAAAAACTTGCCTCGAGCGTAAGCTATAATATTAAACTCACATTCACCTACACATAGGTTTAGAACTAAAATATCTCTTAGACATACTAAAATACCACAACATATGCATTTCTAGTTAGACTTATTATATTAGCACAAGTCTTATGCTACCATATACACTTCAGAATTTCCAAGTGTTAACCTCACAACACTTATCTAACATTCATTATATAAACTAAGTTATAACATAACACGTTCATAGCTTTTAATCATTTGATACTTTGAAACTACTAACCACCTAACACGATTCTGTTTTGACCATGTTATTACATGTTTAACACCTTAACACAACCTTAGACCAAGTTATAAGGGTGTTACAAGGTCTCTTGCAGTTATGAGAACAAACTGTCTCGGAGAGACGTAGGTATGGTATGCATTGCACATACCTGCCCTTTGACCGACCCGTAGCAATTCTTGTGATTTTTTTACTTGCAGCACCAAATAGCAATTTACTGTTGGTGTATGTCTGAACAGAAGAGACGACTATGAACAATAGCCAACTTTAGCCCAACAAACACAAATTTCACCCACTAGACAATAATATTAACATGTACAAATGATATAGAACCCCCACAAACATATTTGCTAACATATTTAACCAATTAAAACAATTTAACATCAACTAAAACTAGTTTAATTTCTCAAATTTCAAGTTTTATATAAAAACCCAATTTTTGATATCCTTCACGAAAATCAACACTGTAAACACAATTCTTGTCCAAATTGCTTCGTTCAAATTACGATATATTCGTTTCTTAACAAACTAGCATAAACAATACTCAATTTGCACATTAACATACAACTTGACCACTAGAAATTGGTACTTCATAAGCCATATAAGAAAACATACACTTTAAAAAATTTTCCTACTTTAAACTGTAATTAGCATATAATTTTTTGTTTATATACAAACTAAAACCTCACCAACATGAATAATCATCATAATTCATTTGAATAGCATCAACTCAAAAATATGGAATTCACAGATGATAGAATTTTATGCCGTAAATTCATATATATATATATATATATATATATATATATATAATATGGAGATTATGGAGAATTACCTTCAATTAGCTTGCTAATCTTTGCAATTGCAGACAATTCTCTCAGGTTTCACTCTCAATTCCCTCTAAAAACTCTCTTCTCTGCTCTCTTCTTAGTAAACTAAGCTCTTAGTTAAGCGTAAACAAATAAACTGATGGCTAGCCATAATACGTATACTTAATATAATGACAGTTACAAAAATAAACGTATATATTATAAATATATTATATTTATTATTTTTATTTATTTTATATATTCTATTTATATTCAAAATTTAAAAATCCAAAAGCCAAAAGGCTTTGTTTGGCAAAACCCTTTAAAATTTAAAGACTTAATATATCTAAGCCTTGTTTGGCAAAACTAAATTAAACTCCATTAATTTATTTTAACAACCATTTAGTTTATAATATATAATTACATCTTATTTATTTGGATTTCTATATCCAACATTAATCAAATAAATTGATTGCATACTATATTTTAAATAAATTTACCATTTAAACAAATAACACCAAATTATAATTTCATTATAATTTTATTTAATAATTAAACACATCAACTTAAATTATTAATTCAAAACAACAATATAACATCTCATGTCATATCACAATTCTCTAAATTATAAATTAATTTAATTTAGAATATTATCTAATAAATTTAGATTCATAAATATTTATTAACAATCATCACATCAAAAAATATTTATTCAACAATAAACACCTCAAATAAATATTTATATAATTCAATAAATATTTAAAATTATAATTTGAAATTAGGATTGTTACATCCTTCCTCTCTTACAAGGATTACATCCCCGTAATCACAATTCAAATAATCAAATCGTCACATTCTTCCTCCTTACAAAGATTCTGTCCCCAGAATCGAAGACATAGACTAAACAAATAACTCAGGGTAATTCTTCATCATTTCTGTTTCGAGTTCCCACGTAGCCAATTCGACATTATGGTTCCTCAAATCACCTTCACAAAAAGTATCACTTTATTCCTGAGCACTTGTTCTTTCCTGTCGACTATCTGGATCGGAATCTCTTCATATGACAAATCTTTACTGAACTGTAACGGTTTATATTCGATCACATGTTTGTAATCGGGTTTATATGGTCGCAACACCGACACATGAAAAACATTGTGCACATGTTCTAATTCTAGAGGTAAAGCTATCTCATAAGCCACTTCTCCCACTTTTCATAGAATCTCGAAAGGTCCAATAAACCTTAGGTTTAGCTTTCCCTTCTTGCCGAAACGAATTTTCCCCTTCTAAGGAGAAACTTTCAGGAATACGAAATTTCCTGCTTCAAATTCATGATTTTGCCTGTGTTGATCAACATACTTTTTTTCATCGATCTTGAGCAAACTACCGATCTTCTTTCTCGATGAGTTTGATAATTTCGTGATGCATTGTACCGATTACGGTCCTAGCAGTTGACGTTCTCTAACTTCATTCCAGCATAGTGGAATTTTGCATTTCTTGCCGTATAATGCCTCGTATGGCGGCATACCAATGCTTGCATGGTAACTGTTGTTGTATAAAAATTCCACCAACGGTTGATGATCATCCCAGTTTCCTTTGAAATCAATGATGCACGCTCTAAGCATATCTTCTAGCGTCTGGATTGTTCGTTCTCTTTGTCCATCAGTTTGCGGATGATATGTCGTACTCATCTTTAATTGTGTTCCTATGCATTCTTGAAGTTTCTTCCAAAAATTTGATGTGAACCTCAGGTCTCGATCTGACACTATTGATATTGGAACTCCATGTCTTGAGACGATCTCTTTAACGTATAGCTTTGCCAGCTGATCATGATTAAATCTAATCTTTATTGGCAAAAAGTGTGCAGATTTTGTCAATCTATCAACTATCACCCATATCACATCGTATCCTTTCTGAGTCGTTGGAAGGCCTACCACAAAATCCATTGTGATATGCTCCCATTTCCATTCCGGTATCTTTAACGGTTGAAGTAATCAGCTTGGCCTTTGATTTTCTGACTTCACTCTCTGACATGTCAAGCACTTTGCAACGCATTTGTATACCCAAAATAGGTATACATCATCCATTCTGAGTCGCCAGATATCACACTATAAAAATCATTTATAAACTTCATTTATACAACCGTTGAACTGTAGTGCAGAATACAACCACAGTTAAACTGTGAGTTTTAATACAAATGTATGTAACTCTCATGGTGCCTCGACCACAACCTTACAATGGTACTTTACATAAAAGTAAAGTCAATAACTGTTTTAAAAATTAAAATCTTTGGAAAATACTCAAGGAAACCTTCGTACATGGGAGGCCATGCGTTTAGGTTATGATAGATATCATATGTCCACAGAATTATCATCTTCCCCAAAGAAAAGCAAGAAGATTACTATCATCTCTTTCCAATGGTGAGTCTTCTCTTGACATAAAATTATCTCCATTTTCTCCAATTGAGAATTATATTTCAAACAAACTCCAAGATCATATAGGTAGTGCTCGTAGATATAATCAGCAAGTGGATGTGCACAACTCTATCTTATTATAACACGAGGTTGTTGTTGGGTAAAATCTATATACGCACAACACACAAGTATACGTGGTCAACAAGTAATAGAGTGATAAGTAGAGTATTGTTACCACAGAGACTAACTAGCAATAACCTTAACTTACAAGTACCAATATTCTATTAACCCTAATTTTATTAAACAAATCAACTCAATAATTAAAATTAAAGAATCTAAATTAAAGAATAATTAAACTATCACAAAATAATCTCAAATATCAAAATCTTGAATTTCAAATAATTAATGGAGAATTGGACTTATGATTTCACCCTAAGCTTCACTATGATCTCAACACCTTAATTCCAATTCAATTCACTATCCCAGTTTATTAATCAAGAACACGAACATAGTATTAACCACCTCTCGATGCACTAACACCGTATTAATGTAAATCCACAATTAAGATAAAAACACATTAAACACCTTAATCAACTAACTCACTATATCTCTATGTGAATTAGAATTAAAGAAGGTTTAAGAATAAGTTCTCTATCCGATTACGTGCGATGTCAAGCATATCTCTACAGTAACATTCAACAAGATTTTGCTATTCACAAAACTCATGAACACATGCTAAATTAATTAAGTCTAGATTTGAATATCCTCTCTCGATTCCAAACAAATCCACAAAGAATTGTTGATCAGGCAATTCATAAATTCAAGCTCAAATCAATATAGATAAACTGAAAATAGATTATTGAAATGGAAATCAAAGGTTACAAAATCATCATTTCACTTAGAAATACATCATAAGCCTAAAAAGTGAATTAGTTCATAATAAACAAAATAAACACTGAATAAATCATAGAAAACATTCTTTTGATTACAAATAATAGCCTAAGACGAAGAATATTGAAAAACACCCTTCTCGTAGCCTAGAATCGCAATTGTCTCAAAAATCTTCTCGAAATACTCCTCCAAAGCTTGCTATGAAAAACTGAGATTAGATCTTCGTAATGTGCCTTGTGTGTTGTTCAAGTTGTTATTGATAGAGTAGTAGATGTCTAGTACACAAGCTCCAGCTGAAATTTCCTTCAATTAGAGTTCTATTCTCATGCACTAATCTAGATTCCATGCCCAAGAAGAAGTTCAATCATAATAAGACATAACATCAATTGCCATCCCCCGCCCCGGCGGGGGTTCAGGTACTATAAACGCCCACCCCGGTGGGCCACCTTTCTGCCAAACTCGACTGAAGACCCTCCATACAGGCGAAGGTGTATAACTAATTATGCATTTGGTAGTACCTAGTATATTATTGCCATACCGTGGCTAATCTTCTGCCAGATGACTTTGCTGAATTTCATGTTGTACTCAAATTTTGCTCTAATTGACCTCAAATCATCCCAATTGACTCCACATATCCGTTAAATGCCACAACAACCATCCTACACATGGAATAACATAAAACAGATAAAATGAACATGATCACAAGAATTTAGCAACAAATAAGCATGAAATGAACATTGAATCACGTATATAAAATCCACTTATCAAAATCCCCCAAACTTAAATCGTGCTAGTCCTCGAGCACAAAATAAATACATGCAATGCAATGAGATGAAATGACTATGACCTAACTTATATGCTTTCGAATCTAACAATATCGCAGAATCAAGATTATCTTAACGGCCTCAGCGAAAACAAGCAACTATACAATATCAACCACCAAAAACTAATCTACAATTCCATTTTAATCCTCAAATCTCAAGCCATCATCACTGGTATAGTGTGTTTGTGAAACATCCATGATAACCGATACTGACTCAAATTTCAATACATAACCAATCTCTTAGAAGGAATCATGCAGCGTAAACTTAAAAATTTCAAAAACAGACAGTTCCAACTAAAACTAAACAATCACTAAACTCAGGGGGTTCAAGTAGGGTACTTATACTATTTTCATATATATATTTTAAATACGGGGGCTTTTTGCTCTTTTCCCGTTTTATTCACATTTCTTTTTATTATACATACATGACTGTGCAATGTCTCATCCCATTAGACTGACAGTGCTACCCCTTAACGAGCTTTCAACCAATGACTCCCAGACCATAAAAGACCTTAGGGCGCTAAGTGTAAAGACAATCCCCTCGGGCGTACTTGCTCAAGTAACAAAGGCCCCGAAACAAGACTAGTCGCGACATAAATATACTCTTTTTTTTTTCTTTTTTTTAGATGAAAATAAGCTTATATACTGCACATATCATCCCCCAAACTTAGGTTCTTACTTAAGTTTTTGCCTTCACTGTCTATCATTGTCGTTTTCTCATTTACTCTAGCATTATCCTTTAGAGACTATTTATGTATCAATTTGAACTGACCAATCAACATAGATGTTTATTAATCGTGCTATCCTTTTATACTAGTTTCAAATAAGCTCAAGATTTGATTCATAGCAGAAATTGTATCACAGTTCTAATACTCAATACTGTATTTGTTAACTTATTGCCAATCACATCATTGGCCCACAAACAATATGAAATACAACATTGATGGACTTACGCAAACACAATACTTAACTACTAAATTTTTTTTATATGGATAACAAAATGCATTACAAGATTATTTACTATGCAATGACAAACATTAACCTAAGCTATTATGAATGCACCTAAGCTATCATGCAATACTGAAATTAAGATGCAATACAGAAATTTAAATGACAAAATGCAAAATGCACCCTAAATGAGCTAAATGCATGCAAACATGTATATAAATCCCCCAAACTTAAGTAATACAATGTCCTCATTGGATGAATAGTCAAAATAAGTATCTGAGGACTTCCCTGCTATCGCTTAAGTTTGAGGGGGTGGTTGTTGTTCTTATTCGTCCGAATCACTTGGTGGAAACCTTGGCATTAGCATGGGCTATTGATATGGAAATTTGTCCACCGGGTTGAAGCTTTGTAGAGTTGTGTTGAGCGAGGCAAAAGATGCGTTCATAGCATCAAACATATGATCTTGCCTCATTGCCAATCGCCTCATTTCCCGACGTGTTGTGTTATTGTGTCCATTCAATTAATTTTGGAAATCAAGGAACTGAGAACTGGATATGGCCTCGGCCTGCGGTACCTACTCAGCCCCTTGATCGCCCATTGGGTCATCATCCTCCCCCGATGTCTCCGTAGCATCCACATTGTCTTCCGAATCCGACGGAAAAATAAAACTTAGACCACGCAGATGTGACTCGCCCCCTGCCCATACAGAATACCGTGTTATCATTCTAGAATCAAGCAATACAAGTGGAATTTGTGTGGACTCGTCATCGGACCATCTAACCCCGGCATTGCGACACAACCCACAAATGAGTGATGGGTGTGGCAAGCCTCTAGAAAAATTTCCACGTAAGTACCGGCGAATGGAGGAACAGATAATGGCTCCGACATCGATAATGAAATCTTACATAATGGCATACAACAGTAACGCCTTCTCTTTGGTGATGTCCGAGGTGTGTTGGGACAGAACCAATTTAGCACATAGGAAGGCATACCAGATTTTGCCATATCGGCTAAGGTCTTTGCTATGGAACACGGTGCCCCCCTTCCATCCATTGATCCAAGATGTTCCCGGTTTTGTCATAGGATCATAATCTAGGTAAGATTTACGGAGATGAGCATAATGGCAGTGGCGAGGTACCCGCAGTTGGTAGTAGGTGTTGATTGCGTCGGCACTGAATGGAATGGTAATCGCACAAACGCATGGAATGGTTCTTTATCCTCAGCATTTGCATAAAATTCCTTGACAATGTTAACAACGGCTGGTTCCGGCTCCTCGGTGAATTTGGTCCATCCACTTTGGTAAATTTGATGCATAAGCTCCCCATCGTTAGGATCCGGTGCCAACCCCCGCTCTAGTGTAAGGGCTTTCGTGAGCATGTAGTCATACTGGTCGGCGGCGACAGTACTTGCAAATTTTTGGCGATTGAAGGTGCGGGTTGGTTGAGATAGCCGTGAACTTTCTCCCCTTTGGCGTTTAGAAGATGATTATGAAGCCATGATATCTCTCTAGCTCTTGAGTATACTCTATGAATGCTCTATATCAATTGTTATGAGTGATATGATATGAGATGTAGTGCTTTATATAGAGGTGGAAGGATGGCTATCATTAGTGGAGTGAAGAGGTGGAGAGGAGTAATGGAGTATTGGGAATAGTGGGGTAGTGGGTGGTAGATGGAGTTATGAAGTAGTGGGGAAGTGGGAAAGTGGTATGTTATTGGGAAGGGAGAAGTGCATGGCGGCCAAAGTCTGTTATTTCAAGACCCACCCAAATGAGGGGTATTATACTAGGAGGGGCCGCCCCGGCGGGCTAGTATTCTATAAACTAGGTTTGGGTACCCACCCAAATGAAAAGTTATAGTGTAAAAAGGCCCATTTTACACGGGTTATAGTGTATAAAGGCGCCCCAATCATGCCCTCTTCAAGGTGACATAAAACATGAAGTATAGTGGGTTGTTTATAATATGAAGTATTGTTGAGAGATTAACTAGACTTTCATTGTATGCTACTAAATATTAGTTGAATAAAAACTATATTGTAACGACTATAAAAGAAAAATACGAGAAATAAACTAAAGATTGGGTTGCCTCCCAATTAGCGCTTGATTTTAAGTCGTTCAGCCTGACTACTTCCTTCTCATGTTGTGTCGGTCAATGTGATGGCGATCACATTGGTGTTGGCTTCTCCACCCCAATAATGCTTTAAATGGTGTCCGTTTACTTTGAACCTGTCTAGTGGATTTCGACTGTCGAGTTCCATTGCGCCATGAAAGAAAACCCGTTTGATAGTGAATGGTCCCGACCATCTAGATTTAAGCTTTCCGGGGAACAATCGCAAGCGTGAGTTGAACAATAGTACTGATTGCCCCGACTCGAATGTTCAATGCATAATTTTTTGGTCGTGCCATCTTTTTACCTTTTCTTTGTATAATTTGGAATTCTCATAGGCGTGAAGGAGAAATTTGTGGAGTTCATTCAATTGAAGTAGTCTCTTCTAACCTATAGCTGCTTGATCAAAATTGAGTTTTTGCAACGCCCAATATGCCTTATGTTGTAGCTCGACCAGCAAGTGACATGCCTTCCCGTATAGTAGTTGATATGGCGACATCCCGATTTGTGTCTTGTATGCAGTCAGGTATGCCCATAATGCATCATCCAATCTAAGCGACCAATCTTTCTGACTTGGATTCACCACTTTCTCTAATATCTTCTTGACTTCTCTGTTTGATACCTCAGCCTGTCCACTTGTTTGAGGGTGATACGCTGTAGCTACCTTGTGGTTGACTCCATACTTAGCCAAAAGAGCTGTAAACGATTTATTGCAGAAGTGACTACCTTTGTCACTGATAATTACTCTTGGCGTGCCAAACCTCGTGAAGATGTTCTTTTGTAGGAACTTGAGGACCACTTTGGCATCGTTTGATGGTAATGCTGCAGCTTCAACCCACTTTGATAGGTAATCCACTGCGAGTAAAATATATTGATTGTTCAAAGATGTAGGAAATGGCCCCATGAAATCGATACCCCATACGTCAAAGATTTCCACTTCAAGAATTGTTTGTAACGACATCTCATTCCGTTTCAAAATGTTTCCCACTCTTTGGCACCTATCGCATTATTTGACAAAATGGTGGGCATCCTTGAATAATGTAGGCCAATAAAAACCTACTTGTAACACCTTCGCTGTTGTCCTCTCACTCCCATAATGTCCGCCATACGCAGATGAGTGGCACTCGTGCAGAATGTTCTTCACTTCACTGTAGGGGATGCACCGTCGAATCATTTTGTTGGCGCACTGCTTGAACAAATATGGTTCATCCCACATGTACCATTTCACGTCATGAAGAAATTTTCTTTTCTGTTGTCTTGTGAGGTCAAGTGCTAGAATGTTACTCACAAGAAAATTTTCATAATCCCCATACCACGAAATCTCTGCTGAAATCCCAAACAGTTGCTCATCTGGGAATGACTCATTAATCTTACATCTGTCGTCTTTCGCTTTCCCGTGGTTTTCTAACCTAGACAAGTGATCGGCTACTTGGTTCTCTGTCCCCTTTTTATCCTTTATTTCTAAGTCAAACTCTTGAAGTAGGGGAATCCACCGGATAAGGCATGGCTTAGCATCCTTTTTCACTATCAAGTACCGAATCGCCGCATGGTCTGTGTAGACTATCACCTTAGTCCCGATCAAGTAAGCCCAAAATTTGTCAAACACATACACCACTGCAAGCAATTCCTTTTCTATGGTTGTGTAATTCATTTGAGTTTCTGTAAGTGTTTTGCTGGCATAGTATATGATGTAAAACACCTTATCTCGACGTTGGTCCAATACAGCCCCAACCGCGTAATCACTTGCATCACACATAAGCTCAAATGGAATGCTTCAATCCGGTGCGACTATCACGGGGGCTGTAGTCAATTTCTTCTTTAATAAATCAAAAGTTGTCTTGCATTCTTCATCAAAGCTGAAAGTCACATCCTTCTCTAAAAGACTACATAAAGGTTTTGTAATTTTAGAGAAGTCTTTTATGAACCTCATGTAGAACCCAGCATGTCCCAAGAAACTCCTAATACCCTTAACTGAGCTCGGTGGAGGCAGTTTTTCGATAGTTTCCAGCTTTGCTTTGTCAACTTCCAATCCTTGAGCTGATACCTTATGGCCCAAAATTATGTCCTCTTCAACCATGAAGTGGCATTTTCCCAATTTAGTACGAGATTCGTGTCCTTACATCGCTGTAACACCATGACCAGATTCTTTAAGCAAATATCAAAGCTATCCCCATAGACCGAAAAGTCATCCATGAAGACTTCAACATTTTTCTCCACCATATTTGAAAAAATGGCCATCATGCACCGTTGGAAAGTTGCAGGTGCATTGCATAACCCGAATGACATCCTCCTGAATGCAAATGTGTCGTAAGAGGCACGTGAATGTTGTCTTTTCTTGATCCTTGAAGCAATGACTATCTGATTATAGCAGAGTATCCATCCAACAAACAAGAATACTCATGTCCCGAATCTATCCAATATTTGATCAATAAAGGCGCGTGAAATGGTCTTTTTAGGTTGCCTTGTTCAATTTTCTATAATCCATGCAAACCCTCCAACTCATCAACGTTTAGTCGGTATTAATTCATTGTCCTCATTCTCACACCATCGTTTCCTCCTTTTTGGAACGCATTTGCCTTTGGACTAACCCATTTGTTTATGCGAAATTGGGTAGATAATCTGAAGCATCCACCACTTCAAAATTTCCTTCTTGAAACTTCCTTCATAATCGGGTTAAGTCGCCATTTGTTGCTCACCGTTAGTTTTGCTTCATCTTCCATCAAAATCTTGTGCATGCAAAATGAAGGCCGATTCCTTTATATCTGCAATTGTCCACCCAATCGCTGATTTGTGTTCCCTAAGCACTCTCAGCAACTTTTCTTCCTGTAATTCATTAAGTGCAGCTGGAAATAATAACAGGTAAAGAATTTGAATTTCCTAAATATGCATACCTGAGGTGTTTAGGGAGTGGTTTAAGTTCCAACTTTGGTGGCTCTTCCAATAATGGTTTCAGTTTTTTTGCGGCTACTTCCTCCGTGTGCAATGGTTCAAACGGTGTTCTGAATCTGGAAACTCGTGGCAATGAGTCTAGCATTTATAAATAATCCACCAATTCTGGGTCGTCGACCTCTTCATCTCCCAATCTCCCAATAAAGTTGTTTCTAACGGATCGTTGCCCAAGCTCTTGCTCATATCTTCACTGATGATTTGCTCAATTAAGTCCTTTCGAAAACATTCTTCCTCATCCGTAGGGAATTTCATGGCCTTGAACACATTGAATTTTATTTCTTGATCTTGAACCCTCACAGTCAGTTCTCCTTTTTGTACATCTATGAGTGTCCTACTCGTGGCCAAAAATGGTCTCCCTAGGATAATTGGGATGTTCTTATCCTCCTCAAAGTCTAGAATGATAAAGTCTGCGGGGAATATAATTGGGATGTTCTTGTGGCCTGTTATTTAGTGCTAAGGCAATTTTCCCCATCTGATTTTCCAAGTTCTTGATGGCTATTGCTTAAGTTTTCATGGCTGCCTCATTACTCTTTATATATTTCAACACCAATTCCTCAAAATCTGATTTCCTTTCATGATGTTGGGTTGGTTGTTGGTGATTCTGAAAACCTGGGGGATATGACTGTCGTGGAGCTTGATGTCGCTGATTATTGCTCCATGAGAAATTTCGGATGATTCCTATTTCCTTGGTTGTATGTGTTCTGGTATGTGTTTTGTGAAATTCTGTTATAATTGCCCACAAACTGCACATATGCTAGATTAATCGTGCATTGATCCATTGGGTGCTCTCCCGCACACAACTCACATATAACTACCACTTGCTGTGCTTGTTGAGCATGTACCCCTGTCATAGAATCCAACTTCTTTGAAAGTACTGAAATCTATGCTTGTATAGCTGTAACACCATCCACTTCTAAAACCCCAGTTGCCTTTGCATGTATCATTCTCGCTGTGGGCCACTGGTAGTTTTTAGCCACCATGTTTCCAATCAAATCATATGCTTCCTCGTAACTCTTGGCCATGAATGCTCCGCCCGATGCTGCATCGATACTTGTTCTGAGATTTCCATGTAGTCCGTTGTAAAAGGTGTTCAATTGTAGCCACTTAGGTAATCCATGATGTGGGCATTTTCTGAGAAACTCTTTGTATCTCTCCCTTGCCTCATATAATGACTCCCCATATTGCTGCTCAAACATTATTATCTCTTTCCTCATCTTTGCAGTTTTCACCGGTGGAAAGAATTTGGCGAGGAATTTCAGAGCTAAGTCCTCCCATGTAGTTATCGATCCAGGCGGTAGAGAATGCAACCAACTCTTCGCCTTGTCCCATAGAGTGAATGGGAACAAGCGAAGTCTAACCGCATCATCTAACACGCCATTGTACCTAAAGGTGTCACAAATTTCCAGAAAGCTGACTAGATGCTCGTTCGGATCATCATTTACCAATCCCCCAAACTGAACTGAATTCTGAATCATTTGAATCATTCCAGGCTTGATTTCAAATGTGTTAGCAGCAATTGCGGGCCTGGTGATGCTTGACTGCAGTTCAGTCATCTTGTGTGTGGCGAAGTCCCTTAACGCTTTCTGATCTTCGGCTGCCATTTCCTTTTCCTTTTTAGATGTTTCAAATTCTTGCCTCATTTCTGATCCACTTACTCAACCTCTGAAACCTTTTCTCTATGTCGTCCTCAAAAGGCAACAAGTCTGGATTTTTAGACCGAGTTTGCATAAACTGTTTCCAACACCTGAAATAGAAGGACAAAACAAAAATAAAAATTTCTAAGTAAAACTGGATTAATTAAATTGATATTGTAAAACTATTAAGATTTATACTAAATGGTCCCCGGCAACGACGCCAAAAACTTGTTAGGTAAAATCTATATACGCACAACACGTAAGTATACGTGGTCAACAAGTAATAGAGTGATAAGTAGAGTATCGTTCCCACAGAGACTAACTAGCAATAACCTTAACTTACAATTACCAATTTCCTATTAACCCTAATTTTATTAAACAAATCAACTCAATAATTAAAATTAAAGAATCTAAATTAAAGAATAATTAAACTATCACAAAATAATCAAAAATATCAAAATCTAGAATTTCAAACAATTAATGGAGAATTAAACAATTTCAAACAATTTCAAACAAAATTCATGAACACATGCTATATTAATTAAGTCTAGATTTGAATATCCTCTCTCGATTCCAAACAAATCCACAAAGAATTGTTGATCAGGCAATTCATAAATTCAAGCTCAAATCAATATAGATAAACTGAAAATTGATTATTGAAATGGAAATCAAAGGTTACAAAATCATCGTTTCACTTAGAGATCCATCATAAGCCTAAAAAGTGAATTAGTTCATAATAAATAAAATAAACACTGAATAAATCATAGAAAACATTCTTTTGATTACAAATAATAGCCTAAGATGAAGAATATTGAAAAACACCCTTCTCGTAGCCTAGAATCGCAATCGTCTCGAAAATCTTCTCGAAATACTCCTCCAAAGCTTGCTATGAAAAACTGAGATTAGATCTTCGTAATGTGCCTTATGTGTTGTTCAAGTTGTTATTGATAGAGTAGTAGATGTCTAGCACACAAGCTCCCGCCAAAATTCCCTTCAATTAGAGTTCTATTGTCATGCAATAATCTAGATTCCATGCCCAAGAAGAAGTTCAATCATAACAGGACATAGGATCAATTGCCACCCCTCCCTCCTACGGGTTCATATACTATAAATGCCATTTTATGGCCACCTTCTGTCAAACTCGACTAAAGACCCCCCGCCCTAGCGGGGGTGTATAGCCTAATTATGCTCTCCCCGGCGTGCTACCTGTCTGTTAAACGATTATGAAGACCTCCCGCCCCGGTGGGGGTACTTAGTATAATATTGCCTTCCCCGGCAGGTTAGTCTTCTGCCAGATGACTTTGCTGAATTTCATGCTATACTCAAATTTTGCTCTAATTGACCTCAAATCATCCCAATTGACTCCACATATCCTAGACATGAAATAACATAAAACAAGTAAAAATGAACATGATCACAAGAATTTAACAACAAATAAACATGAAATGGACATTGAATCGCGTATTTAAAATCCACTTATCAGTTGTATGTCATTAGACATCTTGTATGATAGTGGCAAAACACCCTTCCAAAGTTGGGTTTACGTCACCCTATTTGGTTCACCAAAATTAAATATCAAATGACGTATACAATACGACACACTTATCTAAAGTTCTCAATAAAATTATTTCCATCCTATTTAGGGAGAACCTCAACAGCTATAGACCATCGTTCTATTCTCCTGTTACCCATTTCTAATTCCGAATACACTCTTATTACCTGAAAAGAATTGTGAAGCAAAAAGGGTGAGCACAACTAGCCTAGTAAAGAATATCATGACTAAAGATAATTTACATCATCAATAGCCTTCATCAGTAGTAAATCAGAGATTTAGAACATATGGTAGATGATAAAACTTTTCAACTATAGTTGCAGTGGAACGAGCAATCCATTAGAAGAGTCAAATAGACCATTCGATCTATTATCTTCTCCATATTAAAAGTCCACCAATAATGTTTTATCCTTATAACATCAATCAACAATTCCTATCCATAATCATATGAATAACTCATAATCATAATTGTGATTTTAAATTCCTCTTCGCACCCAAGACGAAGATAATTTTCATCACCTATCTTCACCTGAAACATCAAAAATCATGGTTATACCAAATCACAATTTCTGGTCATAATCATACTAATAAATTCATCTTTGCACTACGGCCAAAGATATTCATTAACAATTCATCTTTGCACTACAGGCCAAAGACATACAACTATATTTTAGAAGAGTCAAGTAGAGCATGATATCTACTATCTTTTAAGAATTAAAAGTGTGTAATAAATATTTATCACTGAGACTCAGCTTAATAAATAATCCACATCATCGAATCATCCATGCACTACGGCCAAGGATATTCATGTAATCATCAATGGTCATGATTATACCGAATAATTCCTGGTTATAATCATACCAATAACTGTCCATCAATGCACTACGGGCCAATGAGGACTTTTACCACATCATCTATAACATTACGGGTCATGATTATACCGAATGATCCTTGGTCATAATCATACCAACAAACAGTTCATCTATGCACATAAACCAAAGATACTCATCAATCAATTGTCCATCTTTGCACGTAAGCCAAAGATATACAACTGTAAAAACCAATAATCAACCGTCCATCTTTGCACGTAACCAAAGATATACAACTGTAAAACCAATAATTAGCAGTCCATCTTTGCACGTAAGCCAAAAATGACTTTCATCATAATATAAGCATGAGGATGATGACAATGATATAAGCATTAATCAAACGAAATCAAGGATAGATAATAAAGACTTTAAATTTATCTAGTGTTTAAAAATATCCAAATTGTCAACATGATACTGCTTTGTGGAGTAAAATTCAAGAATAATATTCATGTGCCAAAAATAATTTAGACAGAAAAGAAATATATTTTTCGGGTAAATAGTACACCGCAATAGTACCCTATGAATAGTACTTCGGGAATAGTACCTTGTGGATAGTACCCCGACATGAAAAGTACCCCAAATACCCGAGTGAATAATATTTGGGTGAATAGTAATTTGGGTGAATAGTAACCCATGAATAGTAACTTATGAATAGTACTCTGACACGAAAAATACCCCGAATACTCGAGTGAATAATACTAGAGTGAATAGTAATTGGGTGAATATTAACTCGTAAAAAACACCAAAGAAAATGATATTCCATGACGAGTACAAAAGAAATGATATCTCATACGAGTATAATAGATTATACGAAACTGCAAATAGATTTTCACCCGCCATGCGGTAATCCACGTAGACAAATCATTTCCACAATTTAATAAGGAATGAATACAAAGGATCATTCACCATGCATGCGGTAATCCACATAGACAGGTTATTCCAACAGAATAATAAAGAATGGAATAATAGAAGAATTTACCATGCATGCGATAGACCGCACAGACAGGTTATTCCCAACAGAATAATAAAGAATGGAACCAGGTCATGCGTAATCCGCACAGATAGGATATTCCAATAGAATAATAATGAATAGAACCAGGTCATGCGTAATCCGTACAAATAGGATATTCCAACAGAATAATAACGAGTGGAACCAGGTAATGTGTAATCCGCACAAACAGGATATTCCAACATAATAATAAAGAATGAAATAACAACAGAATTCACTAGGCATGCGATAGACCGCACAGACAGGTTATTCCAACAGAATAATAAAGAATAGAATAATAGAAGAATTTCACCATGTATGCGGTACTTCGCATAGACATGTTATTCCAACGTAATAATAAATAATGGAATAACAACCCTTACGAGTATTGGAAGAAAATAACTCTCTTCATGAATACGAAAGAATAATACCCCTTACCTCAAAAGAAGACTGGATATTGGAATAGTGACGTAATAGACTTCTCTTCTTCTTTCTCTCTATAATTTCTCTCTATAATAATTGCTCTATAGCTTTAGTGAATTGGCAAAAAATAATGAAGGAATGAGCTTCTATTTATAGGAAAATATAGTTTTAATAACAGAAGAATTTCACCATGTATGCGGTACTTTTGAATAGACAGGTTATTCCAACATAATAATAAAGAATGGAATAACAACCCTTACGAGTATTGAAAAAAAATAACTCTCTTCATGAATACGAATGAATAATACCCCTTACTATAATAATAATATCCATTACCTCAAAAGAAAACTGGATACTGGAATAGTGAGGTAGCAGACTTCTCTTCTTCTTTCTCTCTATAATTTCTCTCTATAATAATTGCTCTATAGATTTAGTGAATTGGTGAAAAATAATGAAGGAATGAGCTTCTATTTATAGGAAAATATAGTTTCGATAATTGTACATTTTGGGGCACGAAATATTACAGTATAATACCTTCATCTTTTCCTTCATTTTTAATTTAGTCATGCAAGTATTATCAAACTTGCACCACCTCCCCTAATAGTAAATCATGTGAATCAATAGTAAATCATGTGACTCAATAGTTCTAAACATGTGAAAAAATTAATTATAGTATAGTACCTTCAACTACACCTCCATTTTTAACTTAGTCATTCAAGTATTATCAATCTTACACCAACTCCCCTAATAGTAAATGAATGCGAATCAATAGTACACACATGTGAACAAATAGTTATAATCATGTGAATCAATAACAATTAATTGCTCATTTATCCGATTAATTACCTGATTGGTCAATATAACCTTCAGACATCAATTATTATCGAAATAAACGTCAATTTTCACTAACACTAATAATTCCAACATAATGGAACTATCAATTTCATCTTTAATCAACACGAACTTATTCATCATTAATATTATAATTCATAATATTTAACAACTAGGTCGCTTCGTGAAGAGAGGGGCTTTCAGATAAGGATTTCTCCTTATTGGCGCAATTAGGTGACCAAACCTCTCCTTGATGAAATTTCTAGACATTGTTAATATTGAAAATAATAACATGAATAACTTTGTCGTCTCAATTATTGATTTAATAATATAACATATTATGCAGATGATACTGTGACAATAATTGAATCAATAATATGAGAGATATGATGCAGTAATCACTATAGCAATAATTGAGTATAACTGAGTGACTTTTCACGTAAGCATCAATAATCAATACCGTGTGCTACTATGCAACCACGCGTATTACTATATTTTTACTACCGGGTAGTTCAACAGTTTTAATGGTAACACTTTTGCCGTTATAAAAAGATAATTCCGTCATTTTCTTACTACGACAATACATCTGTTGTGGGGTCCACCAATGATTGTACCGTCATACGAATATTCCCTGTTAAAACGAATATTCCCTGACCAATCGAATATTATATAACAACTTTCTTACTTTGAAAAAATTTCACATATCACCCTTAACTTTAACCTTTTATCAATTTAACCATTTACTAAATAGAATAGTTATAAGAAAATTGAATACTTTCATTTCATAAAATTCAGGGTCTCACAAGGGACATCTGTCACCCAACTGTCCTAACCCTAAGAAAAACCAGGGGTGTTTTGTTTGTGGATCGTTGGACCACATGGCAAGAAATTGCCCGAAGAAAGGGTTAGAGGGAAATAAAGGTTCTGGTAGTGGTAAATTAGCTATTACAGGACCAACACCATCAGTGGGTAGACCCTCAGCCCATACGTTTAATATGATTGTCCAAGATGCGGTTGCATCCTCGGATGTAGTAGCAGGTATCATTCCAGTCAATGAAATAAATGCTTATGCGTTATTTGTCTCGGGTGCTACTTGTTCGTTTATAGCATGTGAATTTGCTCAGCGATTAGGCTTAATCCCTGAAAAGTTAGCAATACCTTTAGACGTTAAGGTAGCAAACGAAGAGATAATCCCCATTGAACATATTCATAAGGATTGTTGCGTAGATATTAGAGGTAATAAGTTAACGATAGATTTGGTACCGATAAGATTAAAAGAATTTGATGTAATTCTTGGTATTGATTGGTTGATTAACCATATGGCGATAATAGATTGCCATAGGAAAAGTGTGAACCTTCAGCTTTCTAAGAAAACCAAGGTAGTGTTCTTCGGTAGTAAATCACCGAGAGGCTCTTGTTGTTTATCGATGACACAAGCTAGGAAGATGTTGAGAAAAGGGTGTGTAGGTTACATGTGCCATGTTGTGGATACCCAAAGAGTGGGAACATCCTTGGACCAGATACCTATAGTTCAAGAGTTCGCGGATGTATTTCCGAAGGAATTACCGGGTATTCCACCAGATAGGGAGGTTGAGTTTGTAATTGATCTGTTACCAGGTACGACACCAGTTTCAAGGGCACCATATCGGATGGCTCCAGTTGAGATGAAGGAGTTAATGGTTCAATTACAAGAACTGTTAGACAGGAAGTACATTCAACTGAGTGTGTCTCCTTGGGAAGCACCGGTATTATTTGTAAAGAAAAGGGATGGGTCTTTAAGATTTTGTATCAACTATCGAGAGTTGAAAGGGGAAAAGTATTTTTCTAAGATAGATTTGTTCATGGGGTATCATCAATTAAAAGTAAGAAAGGAGGGTGTACCTAAGAAGGCCTTCAGAACTCGTTATGGTCATTACGAGTTTCTGGTGATGTCGTTTGGATTGACTAATGCGCCAGCCGCATTAATGGTTATGATGAACAGAGTGTTAAAATAGTATTTGGATAAGTTTATCGTAGTGTTCATTGATGATATTCTAGTCTATTCAAAGACGCCAGAAGATTATGCTGAACATTTAAGGATAATGTTGGAAACACTACGGGAGGAAAAGTTGTATGCGAAATTCACAAAGTGTGAATTTTGGCTTGAGCGAGTGCAGTTTCTAGGACATATTATTGATAAAGATGGCATTTCCGTTGATCCAGCAAAAGTAGAAGCAGTTAATGAGTGGGAGCAACCGAAGACGCCAACCAAGGTTCGGAGTTTTCTGGGGTTAGCGGGATACTATAGAAGGTTCATTTAGGACTTTTCTAAAATAGCTACTCTGCTAACAAATTTGATGAGGAAGTCAGTAAAGTATGTGTGGATTGAAAAATATGAGAACTGTTTTCAGGAATTAAAGAAGAGGTTAAGTGAGGCACCTGTATTGTCTTCGCCAGATGATACAGGGAATTTAGTAGTATATAGCGATGCTTCGTATAAGAATTTGGGTTAATTTACTCATGCGGCATGGCAAGGTCATTACAGCGTGTCGTCGTCGTCAATTAAAGGATTATGAGAAGGCCTATCCTACTCATGATCTGGAATTGGCAGCTGTAGTTTTTGCCTTGAAGATATGAAGTCATTATTTATATGGTGAGAAGTGTGAGATATATACGAACCACAAAAGTCTAAAATATATCTTCACACAGAAGGAGTTGAACATAAGACAGAGAAGGTGGTTAAAACTAATAAAAGATTACGATTGTGATATTTTATATCATCCGGGGAAAGCAAATGTAGTAGCCGATGCGCTAAGTAGGAAGGGTAGAGAGAAACTGTCAATGTTAACAACTTAGAATGAGTTGATAACAGCGATGGCAAGAATGGAGTTAGAAGTTAAGTTACTGGAGGAAGTAGTGGAAATGTTATTTTCCATGGAAACCCAACCGACCATAATGGAACAGGTTAAAGGAGTACAAATGAACAACGAGGAATGTGAGAAGATAAAGAAGAGGATAGAAGATGAAGAAAAGACTAAGTATAACCTCGATAAAGAGGGATTACTTTGTTTTGAAGGAAGAATTTGGGTTCCAAATAATTCCGAATTAAAGGAGGAAATAATGATGGAGGCCCATAGTTCGAGCTACTTGATACATCCCGGTAGTACGAAGATGTATCAAGACCTTCGTAAGAACTTTTGGTGGCCAAACATGAAAAGGGAGATAGCAGAATATGTTAGTAGGTGCTTAACTTGTCAAAAGGTTAAGGCTGAACACCAACGACCTAGCGGGTTGTTGCAACCATTAGAAATTCTAGAGTGGAAATGGGAACACATCACAATGGATTTTGTGGTGGGACTTCCAACAACAAGGAAAGGATACGACGCTATTTGGGTGATAGTGGATCGATTAATGAAATTGGCTCATTTTCTACCAATAGGAGTTAGGTATAACCTAGAACAATTAGCTAAGCTGTATGTCAAGGAAATTATTTCCAGACATGGAGTACCTGTTTCGATTGTGTCAGATTGTGATCCACGATTCACATCAAACTTTTGGAGGAGTTTGCAAGAGCAAATGGGAATGCGGTTAAGATTGAGTACGGCGTATCATCCTCAGACGGATGGGCAGAGTGAATGGACAATTCAATCGCTTGAAGATATGTTAAGATCTTGCGTTATGGATTTCAAAGGGAGTTGGGACGACCATCTACCATTGGTGGAATTTGCGTACAATAATAGTTTTCACGCTAGTATAGACATGCCGCCTTATGAAGCGTTGTATGGAAGGAAGTATCGAACTCCATTGTGTTGGGATGAGGTGGGTGAACGTCGGATGTTGGGACCTGAGATGGTACAACAAACGACGGACATGGTAAAGATAATTCGTGCTCGATTGGTAGCGGCTCATGATAGGCAAAAAAAGTATGCAGATCCTCACAGAGAAAAGAGAGAATTCGATGTAGGATCTTTTGTCTTTCTGAAAGTATCACCTTGGAAAGGAAAGATACGTTTTGGAAAGAAAGGGAAGTTAAGTCCAAGGTTTGTAGGAACTTTTAAGATTTTAAGAAGGGTAGGAGAGGTAGCTTATGAAGTAGCCTTACCTCCAGAAATGGAACGCATTCACAATGTGTTTCACGTGTCTGTGTTGCGTCCTTATAAACTGGACTATAAACACGTAATAGAGTATGAATCTATTTAGATAGAGAAAGATTTATCATATGAGGAACTTCCCATTCAAATTGTTGATAGGAAGGAACAAGTTTTAAGAAATAAGATAATACCTTCAGTGAAGGTGATATGGAGAAACCACAATGCTGAAGAAGCAACGTGGGAACTTGAAAGTAAAATGAAGGAAAATTTTCCTCATTTGTTTATGTAATTATAAGCCAAATTTTGGAGCAGAATCCTTATAAGGGGGGGGGGGAATGTAACGCAGAGAAAATTGAATTTTTAAGATAATTAAATTTTTATTTGATTATGTGAATTAAATGAATTTAATTGATTTATTTTGTGAGTAAGCTATGTGATGGTAGTTGTGACGCCCCCATAATAGGTATACATCACCCATCTTGGGTTGCCAAATACATGGTACAAAATTCAAATACAACTTAATAATACAACTATCGTGTAAAATACGACAAAACCTAAACTGAGAGTTTAATAAGAATATTGTCATCTAGACAATATCCACACTCAAAAGAGTCCTCTTTACAATTATTTTCACACTATTTAATGTAAATAGTGAGGACTACTAATACTATCATCCGAATGACCGTCACTCCGCTCCCCGACTAGTCCCATTTACGTTCTCATTTCCTAAAGAGAATAGGTGAAAGAAAGGGTGAGCTCAACTAGCCCAGTAAGAAATATTATGACTAAGATAATGCAGAATAAATTATCATTAGCCTTTAACAATGTTAAACTGATTAAAATATAACAAACATCAAGTTTAATCTGCAATGAACAAGCAATCCATTAAAAGAGTCAGTAGAGAATAAAATCTACTATCTTTTATGATTTAAAAGGTTTTTCATCACTTTTATCGTTTGAGACTCGACAATAAATAATCCACATCATCCCTACACTACTACCAAGGATATTCATTAGTATCACAACCACAAATTATCCATGCACTACGGGCCAAGGATATTCGTGTATTCATCAATGGTCATGATCATGCCAACAACTGTCCATCAATGCACTACGAGCCAATGTGGACTTTTCCACATCATTTGTAACATTACGGTCATGATTACACCGAATGATCCCTGGTCATAATCATACCAAGTCCATCTATTCACTACAGGCCACAAATGACTTTCAACATAATATAAACATGAGGATGATGACAATGATATAAGAATTCAATAAAACAAGCTCAAGAATTAATTTATCCAGGAACTAATAACGTCCAAATTGTTAACATGATACTTCTTTGTAGAGTAAAACTCAAGAATGCTCAGAAGAATATTTCCATGAAAAGATACTGGATGAAGTGCAAATATCAAGGACATTCCACTAATTTCATGGAGTATAGAAGTCAAAACTTTAACCAACTGAGTATAATAAAGAATGAGATAACAAAAGAAATCACCAGGCATGCGATAGACCGCACAGACAGGTTATTCCAGTAGAATAATAAATAACGGAACCAGGTCATCGCAAACGCACAGACAGGATATTCCAACAGAATAATAAATAATGGAACCAGGTCATGCGTAAACGTACAGATAGGATGTTCTAACAGAATAATAAATAACGGAACCAGGTCATGCGTAACGTACCGACATGATGTTCCAACAGAATAATAAAAATGGAATAACAGAAGAATTTCACCATGTATGTGGTACTTCGCATAAACATGTTATTCCAACATAATGATAAAGAATGGAATAACAGAAGAATTTCACCAAATATAGGGTAGCCCGCGTATACAGGTTATTCCAATAGAATAATAAAGAATGGAATAACAAAAGTTCTCTTCATAAATAAGAAATAAATAATACCCCTTACATTAGTAGGAAATTGGATACTGCAATATTGTAGTAACAAAAGATTCTTCTTCTTTCTCTCTTATTCTCTCTATTCTTTCTCGCTCTATAGCTTTAGTGAATTCGTGAAAAATAATGAAGGAATGAGCTTCTATTTATAAGCTTGGTAGAGTAAGGGTAAAATAGTCTTTTTGCCATAATTTATGACATCATCGCTTACATCATCGATCATATGACATCATTACTTACATCATCGATCAAATGACATCATTGCTTACATCATCCTTCCGATGACATCATTGCTTACCTCATCATTCCGATGACATCATCGCTTACATCATCAGAATTCAAATTCAAATTGTTCTCTTCCACCTCATTTTACTTTTATACCATGAATTTAGTATAATAATGTTACCATTATAAAAAAAAACATACTATCATATAATCACATCATACTACTATAATATAATATTATAATAATATATTTAAATGAATTATTTATTTGATAATTTGAAATACTATGTAATGACAATTATTGAATCAAAAATATCAACGTAGCAATTATTGAATCAAAAAATATTAAACAATAATTATTGTAACAATTATTGAGTAGAGCCTTCTTACGTAAGAATCAATAATTCAAAAATATCATGCGCAATACTGGTGTGCTTGCTACAACAACAACGTGTTATTCTTTGTATTTTATCCACCATGTATTCCAACAGTGTTAACGGTAACACTTCCGTCGTTATTTTCATAAAAATATTTTTGTCATTTTCTAACTCCGACAATAATTCCGTTGTGGGGTCCATCAATGATTGCGTCGTCGTACGAATATTCCCCGACCAAACGAATATTTTATAATAACTTGCGTACTTTGCAAAATTTATAAATATTACCCACAACTATAACATTATATCAAATTCATTCCATAATATTTAAAAATAATATTTATAGAAAAATCATCTTTATTAAAAAGTTGGGGTCTTACAACCTCCCCTTCTTACGAAATTTCGCCCTCAAAATTAGGGTACGTACTTGGTATGTCGAAAAGGTAAGGATATCTTGATTTCATTTCAGATTCTAACTCCCAAGTCATTTCCTCAACATCGTGGTTTCTCCACAAAACTTTGACTTGAGGTATAACCTTGGAGCGTAGAATATGTTCCTTCTTATCCAAGATTTGAACATGAACCTCTTCATATGTCAAATCTTCCGCTATTTCATCCGGTTCTAACTCAATAATGTGGTTCGGGTCTTCCCATATTTATGTAACATGGATATTGGAAAAATGTTATGAACACGAGACATACTTGGCGGTAAAGCGAGTCTATACACCACAGTTCCTACTCGATCGAGGATTAAAAATGGGCCAATGAATCGAGGATTGAGCTTTCCTCTCTTTCCAAATCTCGTAACTCCTTTCCATGGAACAACACATGATCTCCAATATTAAATTCCATGTCCTTTCGATGAAGATCAGTATAACTCTTTTGTCGATCTTATGAGGTTTTTATACGTTACCGGATCATTTGAATCTTTTCCGTAGTCATACGTACCAACTCTGGTCCCAACAACGTTGCTTCACCCACCTCATCCCAGCATATTGGAGAATGACACTTTCTTCTATATAACGATTTAAATGGAGCCATGCCAATACTTGCTTGATAACTTTTGTTGTATGAAAACTGCACCAACGGTAAGAACTTATCCCAACTTCCCTTAAAGTCAAGGACACAGAGTCTTAATAAATCTTCAAGAGTTTGAATAGTCCTCTCTAATTTTTCGTCCGTCTGAGGATGATATGCCGAACTAAATCGTAAGTCCGTGCCCATAGCTTTTTGCAAACTAACCCAAAATCGTGAAGTGAATCTTAGGTCTCGATTAGAAACTATGGATACTGGCATACCATGTAGTCTTACAATCTCTTTTATGTACATGCGAGCAAGACGTTCAAGTGTATAAGTTTCTCGTATTGGTAAGAAATGAGCGGACTTGGTCAATCTATCAACAATGACCCAAATTGCATCTATGCCTTGAGAAACCACAGGAAGACCAATGAATTAAATCCATGGTAATGTGCTCCCACTTCCATTCGGAATTTCAAGTGGTTGCAATGGACCTTTTGGTACTTGATGTCTACCTTGACTCGTTGACAAGTTAGACACCTTGAGATAAACAAATTATCTCTATCTTCATATTGCTCCACCAAAATGTATGACGAAGATCACGATACATTTTGGTACTCCCAGATGGATTACAAATGGTGTGTTGTGCGCCTCCATCATGATTTTATACTTTAAATCAGGGTCGTTAGGAACACAAAGTCTGGAGTTGACTCGAAGTATTCCTTATTCATCGATTCTTGCTTCCGGCATAGCACCTTCTTGCACTTTCTTCCTCATACGCATCAGCTCCAGATCTGTAACTTGAGCAGCTTTACCTTTATCAATTAAAGTCGGTTCTACTCGTATATTCGCCATCATCACATGGGTCCCTGGAATTTTTAACTCTATCTCCATCCTTTGCAAGTCACACAAAATGGGACTTTGCATTGTCAATATCTCACTTGTACTCGCATATGATCTTCTACTCAATGCGTCAACTACCACATTCGCTTTTCCAAGATGGTATTGGATGGTATGATCATAATCTTTCAATAGTTCAAACCAACGTCGTTCTCGCATGTTGAGTTCCTTTTGAGTGAAGAAATATTTGAGGCTTTTATGATCCGTAAAGATCTCCACTTTCTCCCCATACAAGTAATGCCTCCAAATTTTAAGTACGAAAACAACAGCTGCCAACTCTAGATCATGAGTAGGATAATTCCTCTCATATTCTTTGAGTTGTCAAGAGGCATAGGCTATGACTTTCCCATGTTGCATGAGAACACATCCTAACCCTTTGCCCGAAGCATCACTGTAGATGACAAATCCCTCCGAGCTAGATGGTATTGTCAGAACAGGTGCTGAAATGAGTCTCCTTTTGAGTTCTTGAAAACTCTTCTCACATTCCTCGTTCTAATCGAATTTTGTATCTTTTCGATTTAGCTGAGTTAATGGAGTAGCGATTCGAGAAAACCTTTCTATGAATCTCCGATAATAACCAGCTAAGCCGAGAAAGCTATGCACTTTGGTCACTGATTTAGGTTGCTCCCAGCTTTGAATAGCTTCAATCTTTGCTGCGTCAATAGATATTCCATGGCTTGATACTACGTGCCCAAGTAATGCTACTTCCTCAAGCCAGAACTCGCATTTCTTCAACTTGGCATAAAGCTTATATTCACGAAGCTTTTGGAGTATCAGCCTCAAGTGTTGCTCACGATATTCACGGCTTTTGGAATAAATAAGGATGTCATCAATAAAGATGACCACAAAGTGATCCAAATATTCCTTGAATACTCGGTTCATCATATCCATGAAAGAAGCAGGAGCATTAGTCAATCCAAAAGATATGACTAGGAATTCATAATGCCCGTACCGAGTTCTGAAAGCCATCTTTGGAATGTCATCGGTTCTAATCTTCAATTGGTGATATCTAGAACGAAGATCAATCTTTGAAAAGAATTTGGCTGCTTGTAACTGGTCAAACAGGTCATTAATACGTGGCAATGGGTACCTATTTTTGATGGTGACATGATTCAACTCCCGATAATCAATACAAAGTCACATACTCCCATCTTTCTTTTTCACGAATAGAACAGGAGCACCCCAAGGAGAAGTATTAGGACGAATAAAGCCAATGTCAAACAATTCCTGCAGTTGGGTCTTTAACTCCTGAAGTTCAATAGGAGCCATTCGATATGGGGCTTTGGAAATGGGTTTTGTACCAGGTTCAAGGTCGATACAAAATTTAATTTCACGCTCTGGGGGTAGGCCAGGAAGTTCATCAGGGAATACGTTAGGAAATTTATTAAAAATAGAAATATCATTCAAAACTGACGTATTTTTGTTTAGATCAGTGACATGAGCTAAGAAAGCTTGACATCCATTTTTTAATGAACGAATAGCTTTATGGCTTGAGATGACAGTGATTGATTTTAATGGTTTGGTTGCTTGAATTCGCATAATAGGTTGGTTAGGAATATGAAAGCTAACAACATTACGAAAATAATCAATTTTTGCATGATGAGTAGTTAACCAATCAATCCCTAGAATTGCGTTAAATGCAAGTATTTTCAATGAAATAAGATCGACAGGTAATGTGTGGGTACCGATTTGAGCCAAACAAGACTTATAAATAGTGGATGTAATGAAGGTTTCTCCCAATGGAGTTTCAACAGATAAGTCAAGGTCCAATTTCTTCGGAGTCAAATTTAAACGTTTAGCGCAGGTAGGAGAAATAAAAGAATGGGTAGAACCGGTATCAAATAAGGTATATACTTCACTAGAGTTTATGATAAGCTTACCCGTGATGACCTTGTTCGGGTTCCTTGCTTTCTTGGAGGTCACGACAAACGCTCTCCCTTGAACTACCGGTTTTATCTTGTCTGGGACGGCCTTTGATTCCTCCATCCCAGCTGGACTTGTCTTTAGTACACAAAAAAATCGGGCCAGGTGACCTTCTCTTCCACAATTGTAACATGCTTTGGATGGCATCGCGCAGTTTGGACTGATGTGTCCCTCTCCTCCACATTTAAAGCATATGATAGGTGGTCGTTCTCCTTCCTTAACGAAAGGTGCTGATGCTGACCTGTTTCCATCATTGTTGAATCTCCTCTTCTTGAAATGTCCATTCTTATTGTTTTGGCCATGATTACCACCGAAGTGGTTATCATTTCTGGCATGTTGATTCCCTCCATGCTTATTGTCACCGCTTCGATGACTGTTATCACTGGTATTATCATTTTTCTGGCTGCTCTCTTTTGGTTGGGTTGACTCATTATCGCGCTCAAATAATTGAGCCCTATTAACAACATCTGAATACAAACTCAGTTTATGAGAGATAAGATATTAACGTATCTCAGGTTTCAAACCTCTTAGAAAAATTCGCGTCATTCTCTCCTCATTATCAACCAAATGAGACGCAAACCAGGACAACTCAGCAAACTTGGCTTTGTACTGCGACACGGTCATATTGTTTTGCTCCAGCTTGATGAACTCTACCTCTTTCATGTGATGAATACTTTCGGGAAAGTACTTTTTGTTGAACAGTTCTTGGAACTTCTCCCAAGACATCTTGATCGGCGGGTTGAGTCGCTTCTGATTCCCACCATGTCTGCCTCTACCCGCAACATGAAGTTGGAAAAGGGAACCTTTTGCTCCTCAGAGCATCCTAAGACATCAAATATCTTATTGATCTACTTTATCCACGTCTTCGCCTTAAGTGGTTTTGGCTCTCCAAAAAACTCCGGTGGTCCCAGTTCATTGAACTGCTTAGCGGTGACCGTCCGAGAGTTACGAGTGTTTCCACCTTCATTTTGGACAGGAGCCGCTCTTGCCTAATGTTCCATGAATTGTATAAAGCCTCTAAACATTCCATCATTCATCATCTGGTCTGTGTTGTTGTTTGCCTGAGGATTGTCGCATTCCTGATGCACATTATCCTGATTATTGAGCTGTGGAGACTCAAATTGTCTCATGTGCTCCATTGATGTTGTCAAGATTCTCGGATGTCATTTTCAAATACTGCCACAAAACAAGGGTTAATTAACATAACACATATTATCCCTGTACTCTGACCGACCAATTAAATACCAAATAAACTTAGGTAGGTCATACTAGCGAAGGAATTCCCCGTCTCTCCCCTCCTAGTTCTTGTCTCACATCTTAGCCAGGGATCATATCCCTAAGCTTTGATACCAACTGTGACGCCCCCAAAATAGGTATACATTACCCATCTTGAGTCGCCAAATACAAGGTAAAAAATTCAAATACAACTTAATAATACAGCTATCGTGTAAAATACGACAAAACATAAACTGAGAGTTTAATAAGAATATTGTCATCTAGACAATATCCACACTCAAAAGAGTCCTCTTTACAATTATTTTCACACTATTTAACAGAATAATGAGGACTACTAATACTATCATCTGGACCGTCACTCTGTTCCCCGAGTAGTCCCGACTACGTTCTCATTTCCTGAAGAGAATAGTGAAAGAAAGGGTGAGCTCAACTAGCCCAGTAAGAAATATTATGACTAAGATATTGCAGAATAAATTATCATTAGCCTTAAACAATGTTAAACTAATTAAAATATAACAAACATCAAGTTTAACTGCAGCGGAACAAGCAATCCATTAAAAGAGTCAAGTAGAGAATAAAATCTACTATCTTTTATGATTTAAAAGGTTTTTCATCACTTTTATCATTTGAGACTAAACTTAATAAATAATCTACATCATCCCTGCACTACGACCAAGGATATTCATTAGTATCACAACCATAAATTATCCATGCACTACGGCCAAGGATATTCGTGTATTCATTAATGGTCATGATCATGCCAATAACTGTCCATCAATGCATTACGGGTCAATGAGGACTTTTTCCACATCATTTGTAACATTACGGTCATGATTACACCGAATAATCCCTGGTCATAATCATACCAAGTCCATCAATGCACTACAGGCCACAGATGACTTTCAACATAATATAAACATGAGGATGATGACAATGATATAAGAATTCAATAAAACAAGTTCAAGAATTAATTTATCCAGGAACTAATAACGTCCAAATTGTCAACATAATACTTCTTTGTAGAGTAAAACTCAAGAATGCTCAGAAGAATATTTTCATGAAAAGATACTGGATGAAGCGCAAATATCAAGGATATTCCACTAATTTCATGGAGCATAGAAGTCAAAACTTTAACCAACTGAGTATAATAAAGAATGGGATAACAAAAGAAATCACCAGGCATGCGATAGACCGCACAGATAGGTTATTCCAACAGAATAATAAATAACGGAACGGTCATGCATAAGCGCACGAACGTAATATTCCAATGAATAATAAATAATGGAACCGGTCATGCGTAAACGCACATACGTGATGTTCCAACGAATAATAAATAATGGAACCGTGTCATGCGTAGCATGCTTGCCGATAGATGTTCCAATGTAATAATAAAATGGAATAATAGAAGAATTTCACCATGTATGCGGTGCTTAGCATGTAGGCGAGTTATTCAACATAATGATAAAGAATGGAATAACAGAAGAATTTCACCAAGTATAGGGTAGCCCGCGTATACAGGTTATTCCAACAGAATAATAAAGAATGGAATAACACAAGTTCTCTTCATGAATAAGAAAGAAATAATACCCCTTACCTTAGTAGGAAATTGGATACCGCAATATTGTAGTAACATAAGATTCTTCTTCTTTCTCTCTTATTCTCTCTATTCTTTCTCACTCTATAGCTTTAGTCAATTCGTGAAAAATAATGAAGGAATGAGCTTCTATTTATAAGCTTGGTAGAGTAAGGGTAAAATAGTCTTTTTGCCATAATTTATGACATCATCACTTACATCATCGATTATATGACATCATTGCTTACATCATCGATCAAATGACATCATTGCTTACATCATCCTTCCGATGACATCATTGCTTACCTCATCGTTTCGATGACATCATCGCTTACATCATCAGAATTCAAATTCAAATTGTTCTCTTCCACCTCATTTTATTTTTATACCATGAATTTACTATAATAATGTTACCATTATAAAAAAAACATACTATCATATAATCACATCATACTACTATAATATAATATTATAATAATATATTTAAATTAATTATTGATTTGATAATTTGAAATACTATATAATGACAACTATTGAATCAAAAATATCAACGTAGCAATTATTGAATAAATAAAATATTAAATAGTAATTACTGTAACAATTATTGAGTAGAGCCTTCTTACGTAAGAATCAATAATTCAAAAATCTTTGTGCAATACTGGTAGTGCTACTACTATGACAACGCGCGTATTCTTGTATTTTAACCACCATGTATTCCAACAGTGTTAACGGAAACACTTCCGTCGTTATTTTCATAAAAATATTTTTGTCATTTTCTAACTCCGACAATAACTCCGTTGTGGGGTCCACCAATGATTATGTCGTTGTACGAATATTCCCCGATAAAAATAATATTCCCCGACCAAACGAATATTTTATAACAACTTGCGTACTTTGAAAAATTTATAAATATTACCCACAACTATAACATTATATCAAATTCATTCCATAATATTTTAAAATAATATTTATAGAAAAATCATCTTTATTAAAAAGTTGGGGTCTTAAAGTAGTTCTACGACCTCGAATGTGCTAATATGGTTAGTAATCTGGCTACGTGCTAGAATTAATTTTTTAGAATTTCCAAGACGAAAATAAATGTTTTCCGAGAAATTCCCGTAAAAACCCTATTCATCAGTTTCTGTTTGGGAATAAATTTTGAAATTCTGTGAAACGCGTAATGATAGAATATTAAGATGAAATGAAATATCTAATAATATTTCATTTATGGCAAACGAAGTTTTCACCTGCAGACTTAAAACCTAAGGGTTGAATAGAACGATTTCCGAGAAGGAAATGAAATGCGTAGAAGGAATTACGATAATGATAAAGCGTACGTTATACAAGTATGATACTATAAAGTATCTATGTATAATATGAAGAGTTAATACGAAGTACAATATGATTATCATACGAGTATTATACGGAAAGAATACGTGAATTATATGTGTAGAATATGATTGGTATTATGAAATTAAAGTTAAGACTTAAAGTGATCCAATTAGATTTGGATTATGCCAAGCCCAAGAAATTGAGTATTTAAGCCCCAAATTAAAGCCCAATGTTAGAGTTAATTAAGTCTGATCCAAGAAACTGAACTATGGATCGAACTGGTGGGTCACCAAATGGGTAAAACCCATGGGGCAACCCATGGGGATGACCCATGGGCATGGTGGGCTGGCCACTTGGTGTGCAAGCTAAGTAATCTACTTGATCACCAAGTATTTTACTTGGTGATAAAGTAGTGAATAGTAAGGAGGTGGGAGAAATGACCTTCTTGCCCTCCATTTCAATTGCTTATAAATAGAGAGCAAAGGTTGGTCATTTGAGGGTTTTTTAAGTTGTCTAACATATATTTTAAGAGAAAGTAAGAGCTAGACTTAAGTCATCATCTCACCTTGAAGTTTTTCTTTAGAGAATTTAGCAAGAACATCAAGAACAAAAAGGTAATATTCCTTAATAATAGTTTCCATCTCTTTTGATTTCTTTGTGTATGAAGAATCATAAATTGGTGGTGTATGCCTCTTATGGAGGACTAAGGACGACTTGTAATATAAACAATCTTTATAAGTCATGAAGTCATAGAAATCGTAAGGGTTGAGATAAGTTTTAAACCATGAAAATATTGATTGTTGAGGTTGATTGTTGATGAACAATTAAACTCCATCAATGCTAATATATTTGCATCTTGCTTGGTTAGGATGTAGATATGAAATCAATGGAGTATTCCATGTGATTTGGCTTATAGAACTCTAGTAACGAAGTTATGGCGAATTTTACGGAATTAGACGTTAATCGTTGAAAACATAGAAATTCTGGATTGGTAGTCAAAAGTTGTCGTGAGACTTGAAAATGTTGGTTTTTAATGTCAACACGTGAGATAGGGTATTTAAGAGTCGCGGACTCAAGAATCGTCGGATTCTAACTTAAAATGAAGAAAACGAGTATTGAACGCTCATTAACGTTTAACGAACGCTTAAAAATGAACTTCATAGTGAATTCCAAGTTAACGGATTCAAAATTGTGTAATTCTAATATGAACGCGTAGAGTATGTAATTTATGACTTGTAGGCTTTTGAACAGAATAAATCAGACTTATAACGAAGAAGTTATGAATCCGGGAAACTCACCAAAATTTTTAATCATCAAAGTTTTACGGTCTTTGAGGTGCAGCGTCATGCGGCGCTTAACATAAAGCTTAAGTGTCATGTACTTGGTACGCCATGACAGTGTCATTACCCTCTTTTGAGAGAGTGGCGCCGCAGTGCCACTCATGTGAAGAAATGTCGTTACCAAAAGACCGACAATCGAGGTTTAGTCACTACTAAACTAAGCCAAGCAGCAGATAATGTTAGGCTTTAAGTGTCACGCCAGTAAGCGCCAAGAAAGCGTGGTTTTGTTAGAAAAGCTAGGTTTTGAACTTTAGTTGTTCCTAGACCAACATGAGTTGAGTTTATATACTCAATGAATGTACTAAGACTATTTGTAACAACCCGCAGAATCCGGATTATTCCGAATTTAAGATTAAAGAATTAATTATTAATAAAATGAATTTTTTATTAATATTATTCTGTGCTATGTGTTTATTAATCGTTCTATAACCTAGAATGATTATAAATCAAGAGGATTCTGGCTACGAGCTAGACTGAACGAGTAAGAATTTTCAAGATGAAAATAAATTTTTTCCGGGAACAAAATATTTTTGGAGAAAAAGACGAAATAGGCACTATTCACTCGACGAAACCTAAGGGTTAGGGTTTGAATAACCTAAGCCATTCTGAGAGTTCGGTATGTCAGAATGACATTCCGTCGAAAGATTTGACGATAATATATCGTGAAAAGATAAGTAAGCCGAAAAAGGTTTTCCTCAAAAAACGTGCAAAAATAGGATAAAATAAAAACGACGAGAAGTATTGTTATGCACTTTTTATTCGTTTAACTATGTTAGGAGAAAATGTGAAGGAAAATTCTTGACACCAAAAAGTGTTTTTTAGTTTTTCAAAAATCCTAAGAATACGTAAAAGTTAATCGGAGTGTTTAAAACTGTCGGACGAAACCCAAAAGACGGAACTACAAAACTTAAGGGCTAAGCAAACTTGAGGGCTAAGTTAACTTAGTCCTTAAGCCTTGAATAGTAAGGAGGTTAGGGAGGGTGAAACGACTAAAATACCCCTAGCCTTGAAAATCTATAAATAGGAAGCTTAATCTCATTTGAATGGGATTTTGAAAATCCAATAACTAGAGAGAGAGAGAGAGAGTTCAGATGAGAGAGAATGGGGAAAAGCTTGCCCGATTGCACACTTTGTCCGATGGAAGGAGATTAAAGGAGAAAGGTAATCTGAAACCTTATCTCGTATAAATTTTCTTTAAGTTTTTTATGTTCAAAAACATAGCTTAATGAGAATAAGGAGTATAAGATGATAGAAATGATTTCATATGGTTGAAATCATAAGAAATGAAGAAATAAGGAATTAAAAGTTTATTTTATAAATTTCTTATGGAAGTATGAGATTCGTAAGGATTTTGAGCGATCCGAATGAATCTTATGAATGAGTAGGTTAAATAAGTAAGGAATGATGTTCTATAACATCAAATTCCAAGAAAAAGTAAAATCATAATCCAAAATATTGATTAAAATGAAGAACGAACGAAGAACACGAAGAACACACGAAGAACACGCGAAGAACACGAAGAATGTTGTTGATGGACAAATTAAAAACCATCATAGTATAATTGTTGTTGATGGAAAATTTTAAAACCATCGCGTATAAATTAGATGCTTATTTCTTGGTTAGGAACGGTAGAAACGTTCATGAAGAATGGATTAAAACGGAGCTATAACGAAGTTATGGCAAAAATTTTGTAAAAGACGAATGAGAATTAGAAAGTTAGTAAATGAACCCGAACATGTAAGGTTTCATAAGAATGTAAGAGAACATATAAAACGTGAGTCATGGACTCAAGAACAAACGAGTTCCGAGTTTGGATGACCGAATTACGGACGAACGAACGAAGAACGTTAAAAATGTAAAATGAATAAAGGGCGAAGATTAAACCAATCAAGAGGCATGATAATGGATTCAGAACAAAGTTCTATCCATGGCAAATCTAAGTACGTAAGATAAGGAAGAAAATGGTTTTGGAACAACTTCGTTCTGAGTTATAATGAAGAAGTTATGAGATTTCGAAGTACGCGTCTCAGAACGACCAAAGACTTTAAAAAAAATTCGAGAAGAAGGGCTTGGCGTCGCGGTGCCAGCCATGCCTAGAAAGGTGGTGCCATAGTGCGGACAGAGAGCGAGACAACTTGCTAACTCACACCGCCATGTAGCGAAGTCTTAGTGCAAAAGAGGGCGCCTTGTGCCGAGTAGGACAATGCCCAGAAATGAGATTTTTACTGCTCAAGTACTAGGGGATGTGCAAGAAAGAAATAAGAACATAATGTTCAACTAATGTAACACTTAATCAAGTGTATTAAACCTTTGATGAAGGTCGAACGAAAAGATTAAACGAGATTAAAAGATACAAAATGTAGACGTGGGTTACGGAACCTATATCTGGGGACCGTAGTCGCGATAAACGAACGTGAGGGATTGCTATGATGGTGATTCCTTAGACGTTGATTGTCGAGGGTAATGAATAGCATTTCAATGTTATGTCATGATGATGAGAGATGAATGTAAAGCGTTCAGACGCTGTGAATGCAACGCTATTACGATGAGCGATCGGTCTTAGCATACAATGAATCGTATGGCTTCGACATTAAGAAACAATAATGAACATGGGGTTCAGGTGCCGCGTAATGAATGAAAGTGATTAAAACCTTGGATGAATGTTGAATAGAATTAAGAGGGAAGTAACGTAAATGTTGAATACGTAAACAATCCTCATGAATCGTATTCGCGTTGGATGAACGTTCTAAGTATACCCTGGTTGTATAACGTAGACATTGACGAAGGTAGTAAGTAAGATATGAATTATCGAGAAAGCCGTAACAAACGGTAATAAGAGTATAGAAATCGAGTTAATGTTTATAACTTGGATGACATTCCGAGTCGAATGAACCAGACGTTGTAAGATAAGAATAAGGTAACATAAAATGCTTAATGCTATAAATGCGTAGAATTAATATTGAATGATCGTCTTGAGTATACAAAAGACCGTATGACTTGGACGATAAAGAATGAGTCCTGAGGTATGGCAATTACTTGCCAGAAAGCTATAAGGAATAAGAAATTGACTTAACGAACATTATAGTTTAATAGTTCGGATAAGTTAAGATGAGTTTAGGTTGTGGTACAATCGTAACCTTTGATGGTTGACGTATGGGAGCTGGGCTAAACAATTCCTTCAGAGAGCGAAGGTATTTACTGGCGGCAACCGATCTAACTCAACTTTGTGATGGCGGTGTAGATGAGACGGGAACTTGTTTGTTGGTTGTTTGTTGGAAATCACTCAGAGTACCATATGGACTACTAGCAGATACACGATGTGTGCTGAGTCCTAGAGAAGTTATAAGAAGAGGATAAGAATGAAAATCATCAAAGATGATGATATTTTGAGTAAGGCATCTCCGTATGTCTTAAAGCCGTAAACCGGTAATGAAAGTTAATCGCGTAAAATTATATTGCAAGAACACGAACCCTAAGAAGTAAAGTTAAGTAAACCAATGTGTAAGTCAAGTATATGACTAATTGGTGTATGTGTTATTTCCTTATGTGTTATAGGGATTGGAATGAGCGATTCGACATAAAGAAATTCGTAGGCGTAATGTAAGGCAAGTTTCCTAACTTTTTTCATATTTTAAATGAATGTTAGTTTCTAAAACTTCTCAGATGCTGAACTTGAGAAGTTCTATCTATGTGCAAATGTATGATATTTGTACAATGTGTTAGAATGTATGAGGCCTTGTGCCACAATGTGAACACTTCGATGTTTCTATGATATGAACTGTTCTGTGATTGAACTATTCAATATGAGAATGTTCTGTTTATACATGAGCCGTTATTGTTAAGTCTGGGCTATTGATTCTAGCCAGACGGAATGTTTATGAAAGAGAGTAGAGAATGAAAGTATTTCAATGTGAATGTGACTAATGTTTTAAAGTGATAGGAATCAAGATTATTCTTATTGTTCAAGCTGCTTCATAACCTTTGTTCGGTTATTGAAATTCCAAAGGAATGTTAAACTCTTGAAGTTGTTTGTTCAACTGATATGACTTGCTGGGCAATTGAATGCTCACACTTACTTTAAATGAAAAATATTTTCAGCAAACGATGTTAAAAGAACTTAAGGATCCTATATAGATCAAGCTGACGGTATCCAGATGAAGTGCCATTCAGAATGTGAATGAGCGAAAAGATCAAGTGAAGATTTGTAATGTAGAAAGATGAAAATTAAACTATAGACTAGTTTAATAAATTGTTATGTATCCTTAGTGGCGGATAAAAGTCACTCTTGTAAGATGAAACGAATAATGTAATTATCATTATTTGTAATGAGGAAGGTTATAAGGTTTTAGAACCTGGGAATTTAGAATGTATGTTATTATATTTCAGTATATAATGATGTATGTTTGATGAATGATGTACTCATAACGTACGAAATTCGGGTGTGAAGATAGACCAGATTTCGGGGCGTTACAAGTTGGTTTCAGAGCTGATAGGTTATAAATCTTAGGTATGAGTACCTAATACTATAATCATGGAGAGAAGGATAAGAAGATCACCACGTGATCATAGTATATTATAGTAACAGATGATCTGTTAAACGATGGATGATTTATAGCTAATGCTATGAATGAATGGTACTACGAAGTAGTACGGGAAGAAGAACTTAGATTGAGTTGTAAAGGATAGCATACGAATTAAAGAAAATTCGTATTAAGTAAAGAGAAAGTCAGAAGTTCTATGATTTTCGATTGAGGACTCATGATATATTGAGTAGTAAGTACGAACCTTGAATGGGAGGGGGTTGTGATTACTTAGTTATTACAGTGATAATCATTGGAATAGTATGCTGTGCTATCAATATGTATATGACGAGAAGGTGAATCTTTTCTCATGTATATACTTGATAGGTAAAGAATGATAAAATAAGTGCGGGTTCTTGAAACTCATACTTATGAAAAGTTTGTGACTCATAGTTATATGCTATGTTTCTGAGCCCTAAGCATATGGATAGTCCTTGATTTGTTCTTGGATTACATATTGCGAAGATAAGTTCTTAAACACATATGGTTGTGGAAAGTTCCTAAACACATAAAGTGTGGTAAGTTGATGAACTATACTAAGGTATAGGAATGTTTAGATTGAAAGTAAGTATTTCAGTAGACTTAGCATTGAAGGTGCTAGAGAAGATTATGTATTGTCACAAGTAAGACAATGAAGGAAGATGGAGAATAGGATATTCCAAGTCATCTAGCTATGCTAGATTTCGAAGTTTCTTGAAATCGTGCTTATATGTGCGCGTTTTAAAAATTAAAGAATTGGTTCAATTTTTGGATCCAATGGATTTTAAAAGAACTATTCTTGGTATGTCTATGCTAATTGTTTCAGCTAGACAGAAATTGATTTGAAATATCAAAATGAATTTTATATCATCGGTGCATTTAATGCAAAGATGGTAAAAGGATGGAGTTATTAATGCTACTGAACCTAGTGTTGGAACTGATCTTAGGATCAACAACACGCTATGGTATGATGTATAAATGATGAAGTCATAAACTGACGAAGTCCTCAACGTACTGTGAAAAGTTCGGTATCATGACGTCATAAAACGTTTTGATGTATTTTAAAAGAATTTAAAGAATTGGTCGATGTCAAGTGAGTTGACAAGATGAATGTTTCAAGTTGATGTCCAATTTATTGGTATGGTCTAAGCTACTTGATTTGGCTAAGATGAATGGTATGTCATGATTAAAAGAAAATCGAGCTTTCTTTGAAGAGCTATGCCAAACTAAATTGTTTTGGTGCGGAATCTAATGATTAAGTCTGAGGTGAACATACCCTGAAATGGGGTTATACGATGGGTTGATCACCTACATATGGAAGAGGTAGTTTACCTTCTTTGTGATTGTAAACTGACCGTGGAAAGAAAGGTTACGGCGTCATGCTATCAAACCTAGTAAGAGTTCATGGTCAATTTGACCCCTCAGCAAAAGTATAAAATGTTTTAAAGGAATTCTTATATTCCTTGTTGTTCATTCTACTTCATAATTCTTGATAAGTTGTTAAGGTGAGAGAATGTTTGAAAGATAAGAACTTCTTTGAAGAGAAGTTGACAAGAAAGGTAAGCTAAAGTTTCGAGGGCGAAATTATGTGAAGGAGGAGTGAATGTGATGACCCGGGAATGGGTGTGGTTTGAAGAAATTTCGAGGATGGAATTTTTATAAGGGGGGAAATGTAACAACCCAGAGAATCCGGATTGTTCAGAATTTAAGATTAAAGAATTAATTATTAATAAAATGAATTTTTTATTAATATTATTCTGTGCTATGTGTTTATTAATTGTTCTATAACCTAGAATGATTATAAATCTAGAGGATTCTGGCTATGAGCTAGACTGAGCGAGTAAGAATTTTCAAGACAAAAATAAGATTTTTCCGGGAACAAAATATTTTCGGAGAAAAAGACAAAATAGGCATTATTCACTCGATGAAACCCAAAGGTTAGGGTTTGAATAACCTAAGCCGTTCTGAGAGTTCGGTATGTCAGAATGACATTCCATTGAAATATTTGACAATAATATATCGTGAAAAGTTAAATGAGCAGATAAAAGTTTTTCTCAAAAAACGTGCAGAAATCGGACAAAATAAAAACAATGAAAAGTACTGTTATGTACTTTTTATTCATTTGGCTACGTTAGGGGAAAATGTGAAGGAAAATGCTTGACACCGAAAAGTGTTTTTCAGTTTTTCAAAAATTCGAGGAATACGTAAAAGTTAATCGGTAAAGGAAAGACGAAATATCCAAAAATATTTGGATTCCGAGAATGAAAAATAAGAATGAAAATCATCAAAGATGATGAATGTTTTGAGTAAGACATCTCCGTATGTCATGAAGCCGTAAACCGGTAATAAAAGTTAGTCGCGTAAAATTATATTGCAAGAACGCGAACCCTAAGAAGTAAAGTTAAGTAAACCAATGTGTAAGTCAAGTATATGACTAATTGGTGTATGTGTTATTTCCTTATGTGTTATAGGGATTAGAATGAGCAGTTCAGCATAAGCTGTAGCTGTGCGTAAGGCAAGTTTCCTAACTTCATTCATATTTTAAATGAACTAGTTTCTAAAACTTCTCAGATGTTTAACTTGAGAAGTTCTATCTATATGCAAATGTATGATATTTGTACAATGTGTTAGAACGTATGAGGCCTTGGGCCACAATATGAACACTTCGGTTTTTCTATAATATGAACTGTTCTGTGATTGAACTGTTCAATATGAGAATGTTCTGTTTATACATGAATCGTTATTGTTAAGTCTGGGCTATTGATTCTAGCCAGACGGAATGTGTATGAAAGAGAGTAGAGAATGAAAGTATTTCAAAGTGTATGTGACTAATGTTTTAAAGTGATAGGAATCGAGATTATTCCTATTGTTCAAGCTACTTCATAACCTTTGTTCGGTTATCGAAGTTCCAAAGGAATGTTAAACTCTTGAAGTTGTTTGTTCAACTGCTATGACTTGTTGGGCAATTGAATGCTCACACTTACTTTAAATGAAAAATATTTTCAGCAAACGATGTTAGAAGAACTTAAGGATCCCATATAGATCAAGCTGACGGTATCCAGATGAAGTGCCATTCAGAATGTGAATGAGCGAAAAGATCAAGTGAAGATTTGTAATGTAGAAAGATGAAAATTAAACTATACACTAGTTTAATGAATTGTTATGTATCGTTGGTGGCGGATAAAAGCCACTCTTGTAAGATGAAAGGAATAATGTAATTATCATTATTTATAATGAGGAAGGTTATAAGGTTTTAGAACCTGGGAATTTAGAATGTATGTTATTATATTTCAGTATATAATGATGTATGTTTGAATGAATGATGTACTCGTGACGTACAAAATAATTGTTTGGTAGCTAATTATAGTGTGCTATGTGAATACATCATATTGATTTTGTAAAGGCTGAGAACAGTTGATTAAGTTATTTGAAGATGTTGAAAGGCAAGTTTTCTTAACGCCTGTCTAACCTTCAAGTTAGTCAAGTTTTATGTGATTCATTGTACTGAATTGCATGACTGATTTTAAAAAGGGTCAATTCCATTTTTAACTCGGCTAGACTATTTGTAAGATATAGATTGATTTGTCTACATATCTTTCTATATAGAAATGTTAATGCTATCCTATGCCAAGTAATTGGTACGGATTCGAAGGTAAGGTTTGTCTATGAACAAACAAAAGTAATTTTCATCGATTATTCGATGGGAACGCGAGTTTGCCAAAACTTAAACGTAAATACTTTTAACGGATGAATGTTGATCAACATAGAGTACTATAGGCTGATAACCTAGAAGTGCTCGTAAGTAATGCCGGATGTACAGCCTTAGTGTTGTGATGTCCTTTTCAAGTATGAAAACAGAAAGCTACTGTTCATGGTCTATCGAACGGTTTAGAATTCCTAATCTATTCTATACTTTGGGAATTGATATTATGAATTGTTAGAGTATTAATGTTTCATAAGTTTTTCATAACTATTTGTTCAGTTATGGAAAATTGTCATATAATTCACGAATGTGGTATTAATGTTATCCTTTGTTAAACTTGTTGAGCTTGTTATGCTCACTCCTTGCGTGAATTATATGATTGCAGTTAAGGCTGAACGTACTGAGATTGCTAAGAGAGATAAGGGAAAAGCCAAGATGGATAATTAACCATCATGTAATAAATTAGTATGTTTGTACGTATTATACCTTACAAACAACAAACGATGTAACCAGTTTATGAACCTGGGAAGGGATTCACTTTGATGGTAATAAAAAGATAGTAATTACATTCATTATGTTGTATTTTAATGGAATGATTGTATAGTTATGATTACCATGTAGCACCATATGTCGGGTTGGAAGAAACCCGAATTTGGGGGCATCACATCTTCGGTACATCCTCCTTCCTTACTTTCAGTTGGTGATACCCACTCCTCAAATCTATTTTTGAGAAATATCTAGCACCCTTCAATTGATCAAACAAGTCATCTATTCTCGGCAATGGATATTTATTTTTAATAGTGATTTTGTTTAATTCTCTACAATCAATGCAAAGACGCATTGATCCATCCTTCTTCTTCATGAATAACATCGGTCCTCCCCACGGTGATACACTCGGCTGAATGTACTTCTTATCTAACAGCTCTTGTAGTTGCACCATTAGTTCCTTCATCTATACCGGAGCCATTCTGTATGGGGCCTTTGATATCGGAGCGGTTCCTGGTGCTAAGTCGATCACGAATTCAATTTCTCGATTAGGCAGAAGTCCTGGAAAATCCTCTAGAAACACATCCACGAATTCCCTAACCACTGGTATTTCCTCCAATTTCACACCCTTCTCCTTTTGAGTATCGACTATGTAAGCTAAATACCCTATACAACCCTAACTCAACAACTTCTTGGCCTACATCATCGTCAGATATCTCATTTGTCTAGGCGATTTGCTACCATGGAAAACTACCTTTGACATAGTCATAAGGTTTATACACTTCTTTTGGCAATCAATTATCGCTCCATAATTGAATAACCAATCCATTCCCAATATCACGTCAAACTCTCCAAGTTTTATCGGGATTAAATCTACTGCCATAATATCCCCCTTAATATTCACCCTACAGTTCTTGTATACGAACCTAACAGGAATCACTTCCCTATTCGTAATTTCTATGTTTAAAGGAAAATTCAACTCTTCACTAGGTATTTCTAACCTCTTAGCAAATTCATCAGATATAAATGAGCAAGTAGCACCCGAATCAAATAATACATATGCATTTATATCATTGATTGGGATAATACCTGACACGAAATCTTTTGATTGCACCATGTCCTGCACCGTCATGTTAAAGGTTCTTGCTGTGGGCTTATTTATTGACGTTGGTACATCAATAGTCAGTGTACCTCCACTAGCATTTCCCTTGTTTCCATTTGTCTCACCAGATCTCTTCTTAGGGCATTCATGAGCAAAGTGATCCTTAGACCCGCAGGTGAAGCAAACGTTCTTCTTAGGTTGATTGCAATTTGGGGCGATGTGACCCTCCTGGCCATAGTTGAAGCATACTTGCTTTCCCATCAGGCACACACCTTTGGAAAACTTCCCAAATGTAGCACATGCTTTGAGCTTCTTATTTTGCCGATTACCCTGCTGGTTTCCTGAACCCACATTTACATTCCACTTTCTCTTCAGATTATTGTTGCCATTTCCACCATTACTACCTCCACCATTCGTAACTTCACCTTCATTCTTCTTCTTTCTCTGCTCTTGGTTATGTTTTTCTGACCTCGCCTCCACTCTCGGTAGAAATTGCCTTCTCCATCGGTCAAACAAAAGTCTTTAGTCGAAGCAGGGAGACTCTCTTTGTATAACTGGGCTTCATCCTGCTCGAACCTCTTCGCCTTGCGTTCATCTATGCTGACCTGATATGGCACAAACCTTGCCAACTCATTGAATTTTGCGGCATACTCAGATACCGACATCATTCCCTACTCCAGTTCCAAAAACTGCACTTCTAGCTGACTCTTCGAACTTTCTGGGAAATAGGACTCGAAGAATATCTCCTTAAACCTTTCCCAATTCATAATCTTTTTACCTCCTCGGGTTGTATTGGACTGCCACCAATAACTAGCCTCTGCTTTCAACATAAATGTTACAAAAGCAGTCGTCTGATCCTCCCCTACTTTCGCAACATCGAACACTTTCTTTATCTCCATGACCCAGGTCTAAGCCTCAACTGGATTCATGGACCCACGGAATTCTGGTGGTCCAACTGCCTTGAAATCCTTAAAAGTTGTTCCCTTATTCTGAGGTTGATTCTGCAAAACTCCTGTTAGTAACGTTACAAATTGCTGAACAAGATTATCTTCAACATTATTGTTATTGGTCCCTTCAGTGGTTCTCTATCGAGATGTGTAAGACCCCAACTTTTTAATAAAGATGATTTTTCTATAAATATTATGAAATGAATTTGATATAATGTTATAGTTGTGGGTAATATTTATAAATTTTGCAAAGTACTCAAGTTGTTATAAAATATTCGTTTGGTCAAGGAAAATTCTTTTTGTCGGGGAATATTCGTACAACGACGCAATCATTGGTGGACCCCACAGCAGAATTATTGTCGGAGTTAGAAAACAACAAAAATATTTTTATGAAAATAACGGCAGAAATGTTACCGTTAACACTGTTGGAATACCTGGTGGTTAAAATACAGTAACACGCGTTGTTGCACATTAACACATGGTATTGCACAATATTTTTTGAATTATTGATTCTTACGTAAAAAGGCTCTACTCAATAATTGTTACAGTAATTACTATTTAATATTTTATTGATTCTATAATTGCTACGTTGATTTTTTTGATTCAATAATTGTCATTACACAGTATTTCAAATTATCAAATCAATAATTCATTTAAATATATTATTATAATATTATATTATAGTAGTATGATGTGATTATATGATAGTATGTTTTTTTTATAATGGTAACATTATTATAGTAAATTCATGGTATAAAAGTAAAATGAGGTGGAATAGAACAATTTGAATTTGAATTCTGATGATGTAAGCGATGATGTCATCGTAACAATGAGGTAAGCAATGATTCCATAAAAAGGATGATGTAAGCAATGATGTCATTTGATCGATGATGTAAGCAATGATGTCATATGATCGATGATGTAAGCGATGATGTCATAAATTATGGCAAAAGACTATTTTACCCTTACTCTATCAAGCTTATAAATAGAAGCTCATTCCTTCATTATTTTTCACGAATTCACTAAAGCTATAGAGCGAAAGAAGAAGAATCTTCTGTTACTACAATATTGCGGTATCCAATTTCCTACTAAGGTAAGGGATATTATTTCTTTCTTATTCATGAAGAGAACTTCTGTTATTCCATTTTTTATTATTCTGTTGGAATAACTTTTGTATCTGTGAGCTACCCTATACTTGGTAAAATTCTTACATTATTCCATTCTTTATCATTATGTTGGAATAACTTTGCTCTATGCAAAGTACAACATACATGGTGAAATTCTTACATTATTCCATTTTTATTATTCATTTGGAACATCATATGCGATGTAAATTACGTATGACTGGTTCCGTTATTTATTATTCTATTGGAACATCACATGCTGTGCATTTACGCATGACTGGTTCCATTATTTATTATTCTGTTAGAATATCACATACGTATGCGTTCTTGCATGACACAGTTCTATTATTTATTATTACATTGGAATAACTCGTTTGCATGCGATCTATCGCATGCCTGGTGATTTCTTTTGTTATCCCATTTTTTATTATACTCAGTTGGTTAAAGTTTTGACTTCTATACTCCATGAAATTAGTGGAATATCCTTGATATTTATGCTTCATCCGGTACCTTTTCATGGAAATATTCTTCTGAGCATTCTTGAGTTTTACTCTACAAAGAAGTATCATGTTGACAATTTGGACGTTATTAGTTCCTGGATAAATTAATTCTTGAACTTGTTTTATTGAATTCTTATATCATTTTCATCATCCTCATGTTTATATTATGTTGAAAGTCATATGTGGCTTGTAGTCTTATAGATGGACTTGGTATGATTATGACCAGGGATTATTCGGTGTAATCATGACCGTAATGTTACAAATGATGTGGAAAAAGTCCTCATTAGCCCGTAGTGCATTGATGGACAGTTATTGGCATGATCATGACCATTGATGAATACACAAATATCCTTGGCAGTAGTGCATGGATAATTTGTGGTTGTGATACTAATGAATATCCTTGGCCGTAGTGCAAGGATGATGTGGATTATTTATTAAGCTGAGTCTCAGCGATAAAAGTGATGAAAAATCTTTTAAATCATAAAAGATAGTAGATTTTATTCTCTACTTGACTCTTTTAATGGATTACTTATTCCGCTGCAGTTAAACTTGATGTTTGTTATATTTTAATCAGTTTAACATTGTTGAAGGCTAATGATAATTTATTATGCATTATCTTAGACATAATATTTCTTACTGGGCTAGTTGATCTCACCCTTTCTTTCACTGTTCTCTTCAGGAAATGAGAACGTAGCCGGGACTAGTCGGGGAACGGAGTGACGGTCCAGATGATAGTATTAGTAGTCATCACTATTCTGTTAAATAGTGTGAAAATAATTGTAAAGAGGACTCTTTTGAGTGTGGATATTGTCTAGATGACAATATTCTTATTAAACTCTCAGTTTACATTTTGTCGTATTTTACATGACAGCTGTATTATTAAGTTGTATTTGAATTTTGTACCATGTGTTTGGCGACTCAAGATGGGTGATGTATACCTATTTTAGGGGCGTCACAGTTGGTATCAAAGCTTACGGATATGATCCCTGGCTAAGATGTGAGACAAGAACTAGGAGGGGAGAGACGGGAAATTCCTTCGCTAGTCTGACCTACCTAAGTTTATTTGGTATTTAATTGGTCGGTCAGAGTATAGGGATAATATGTAATATGTTAATTAACCCTTGTTTTGTGGCAGTATTTGAAAATGACATCTGAGAATGTTGAGAACATTAATGGAGCACAGGAGACCGTTGAGTCTCCACAGATCAATAATCAGGATAATGTGCATCAGAAAGGCGATAATCCTCAGGTAAACAATAACACGGACCAGATGATGAATGATGGAATGTTCAGAGGCTTTATGCAATTCATGAAACATCAGGCAAGAACGGCTCCTGTCCAAAATGCAAGTGGAAACACTGGAAACTCTCGGATGGTCACCGCTAAGTAGTTCAAGGAACTGGGACCACCGGAGTTTTTTGGAGAGCCAAAACCACTTAAGGTGGAGACGTGGATAAAGTAGATCAACAAGATATTTGATGTCTTGGGATGATCTGAGGAGCAAAAGGTTCCCTTTGAGACCTTCATGTTGCGGGCAAAGGCAGATTACTGGTGGGAATCTGTAAAGCGTACTCAACCTGCCGCACTGAAGATGTCTTGGGAGAAGTTCTAATAACTGTTCAACGACAAGTACTTTCCTGAAAGTATTCGTCACATGAAAGAGGTAGAGTTCATCAAGCTGAAGCAAATTAACATGACTGTGTCACAGTACGAAGCCAAGTTTGCCGAGTTGTCCCGGTTTGTGTCTCATTTGGTTGATAATGAGGAGAGAATGACGCGAATGTTTCTAAGAGGTTTGAAACCCGAGATACATCAATATCTTATCTCTCATAAACTGTGTTTGTATTCAGATGTTGTTAATAGGTCTAAGTTATTGGAGCGCGATAATGAGTCAACCCAACCAAAAGAGAGCAGCCGATAAAATGATAATACCAGTGATAACAGTCATCGAAGCGGTGACAATAAACGTGGAGGGAATCAACATACCAGAAATGGTGACCACTTCGGTGGTAATCATGGCCAAAATAATAAGAATGGACATTTCAAGAAGGGGAGATTCAACAATGATGGAAAGACGTCAGCATTAACACCTATTGTTAAGGAAGGAGAACGACCACCTATCATATGCTTCAAATGTGGAAGAGAGGGACACATCATTCCAAACTGCGCGATGCCATCCAAAGCATGTTACAATTATGGAAGAGAAGGTCACCTGGCCCAATTTTGTCGTGCACCGAAGATAAGCCCAGCTGGGATGGAGGCATCAAAGGCCGTCCCAAACAAGACAAAACTGGTAGTTCAAGGGAGAGCGTTTGTCGTGACCTCCCAAAAAGCAAGGAACCCGAACGAGGTCATCACGGGTAAGCTTATCATAAACTCTAGCGAAGTATGTACCTTATTTGATACCAGTTCTACCCATTCTTTTATTTCTCCTAACTGCGCTCAACGTTTAAATTTGACTCCAGAGAAATTGGACCTTGACTTATCTGTTAAAATTCCATTGGGAGAAACCTTCATTACATCCATTGTTTATAAGTCTTGTTTGGTTCAAATCGGTACCCACACATTACCTGTCGATCTTATTTCATTGAAAATACTTGCATTTGACATAATTCTAGGGATTAATTGGTTAACTATTCATCATGCAAAAATTGATTATTTTCGTAACGTTGTTAGCTTTAATATTCCTAACCAACCTATTATGCGAATTCAAGCAACCAAACCATTAAAATCAATCACTGTCATCTCAAGCCATAAAGCTATTCATTTATTAAAAAACAGATGTCAAGCTTTCTTAGTTCATGTCACGGATCTAAAAAAAAATACGTCAGTTTTGAATGATATTTCTATTGTTAATAAATTTCTGACGTATTCCTGAAGAACTTCACGCCTACACCTGAGCATGAAATTGAATTTTGTATCGACCTTGAAACCCAGTACAAAACCCATTTCCAAAGCCCCATATCGAATGGCTCTATTGAACTTCGTGAGTTAAAGACCCAATCGCAGGAATTGTTAGACATTGGCTTTATTAGTCCCTAGTACTTCTCCTTGGGGTGCTCTGTTCTATTCGTGAAAAATAAAGATGCGAGTATGCGACTTTGTATTGATTATCGGGAGTTGAATCATGTCACCATCAAAAATAGGTACCCATTGCCATGTATTGATGACCTATTTAACAAGTTACAAGGAGCCAAATTCTTTTCAAACATTGATCTTCATTCTGGATATCACCAATTGAAGATTAGAATCGATGACATTCCAAAGACGGCTTTCAGAACTCGGTACATTCATTATAAATTTTTAGTCATGTCTTTTGGATTGACTAATGCTCCTGCTGCATTTATGAATATGATGAACCGAGTATTCAAGGAATATTTGGATCACTTTGTGGTCGTCTTTATTGATGACATCTTTATTTATTCCAGAAGCCGTGAAGATCATGAGCAACACTTGAGGCTGATACTCCAAAAGCTTTATGAAAATAAGCTTTATGCCAAGTTGAAGAAATACGAGTTCTGGCTTAAGGAAATAGCATTCCTTAGGCACGTAGTATCAAGCCATGGAATATCTGTTGACCCAACATAGATTGAAGCTATTCAAAGTTGGGAGCAACCTAAATCAGTGACCGAAGTACGTAGCTTTCTCGACTTAGCTTGTTATTATCGGAGATTCATAGAAAGGTTTTCTCGAATCGCTACTCCATTAACTCAGCTGACTCGAAAAGATACAAAATTCGGTTGGAACGAGGAATGTGAGAAGAGTTTTCAAGAACTCAAAAGGAGACTCATTTATTTCAAAGACTGCTACGACAATACCATCTAGCTCGGAGGGATTTGTCATCTACAGTGATGCTCCGGGCAAAGGGTTAGGATGTGTTCTCATGCAACATGGGAAAGTCATAGCCTATGCCTCTCGACAACTCAAAGAATATGAGAGGAATTATCCTACTCATGATCTAGAGTTGGCAGCTATTGTTTCTGCACTTCAAATTTGGAGGCATTACTTGTATGGGGAGAAAGTTGAGATCTTTACAGATCATAAAAGCCTCAAATATTTCTTCACTAAAAAGGAACTCAACATGCGACAACGACGTTGGCTTGAACTGTTGAAAGATTATGATCATACCATCCAATACCATCCTGGAAAAGTAAACGTGGTAGCTGACGCATTGAGTAGAAGATCATATGCGAGTACGAGTGCGATATTGACAACGCAAAGGCCCATTTTGTGTGAGTTGCAAAGGATGGAGATATAGTTAAAAACTCCAGGGACCCATGTGATGATGGTGAATATACGAGTAGAACCGACTTTAATTAATAAAGTTAAAGCTGCTCAAGTTACAGATCTGGAGCTGATGCGTATGAGGAAGAAAGTGCAAGAAGGTGCTATGCCGGAAGTAAGAATCGATGAAGAAGGAATACTTCGAGTCAACTCCAGACTTTATGTTCCTAACGACCCTGATTTAAAGTAAAAAATCATGATGGAGGCGCACAACAAACCATTTTCAATCCATCATGGGAGTACCAAAATGTATCGTGATCTTCGTCATACATTTTGGTGGAGCAATATGAAGAGAGAGATAACGTTGTTTATCTCAAGGTGTCTAACTTGTCAACGAGTCAAGGTGGAGCATCAAGTACCAAAAGGTCCATTGCAACCACTTGAAATTCCAGAATGGAAGTGGGAGCACATTACCATGGATTTCGTTACTAGTCTTCCCAAGGTTTCTCAAGGCATAAATGCAATTTAGGTCATTGTTGATAGATTTACCAAGTCTGCTCATTTCTTACCAATACGAGAAACTTATACACTTGAACGTCTTGCTCGTATGTACATAAACGAGATTGTAAGATTGCATGGTATGCCAGTATCCATAGTTTTTGATCAAGACCCAAGATTCACTTCACGATTTTGGGTTAGTTTACAAAAAGCTATGGGCACGGACTTATGATTTAGATCGGCATATCATCCTCAGACAGACGGACAATCAGAGAGGACTATTCAAACTCTTGAAGATTTATTAAGACTCTGTGTCCTTGACTTCAAGGGAAGTTAGGACAAGTTCTTACCGTTGGTGGAGTTTTCATACAACAACAGTTATCAAGAAAGTATTGGCATGGCTCCATTCGAAGCGTTGTATGGAAGAAAGTGTCGTTCTCCAGTATGCTGGGATGAGGTGGGTGAAGCAACGTTGTTGGGACCAGAGTTGGTATGTATGACTATAGAAAAGATTCAAACGATCCGGCAACGTATAAAAACCTCACAAGATCGACAAAAGAGTTATGCTGATCTTCATCTAAAGGACGTGAAATTTGATATTGGAGATCATGTGTTGTTACGTATTGCTCCATGGAAAGGAGTTACGAGATTTGGAAAGAGAGGAAAGCTCAATCCTCGATTCATTGGCCCATTTTTAATCCTCGATCGAGTAGGAACTGTGGCGTATAGACTCGCTTTACTGCCAAGTATGTCTCGTGTTCATAACGTTTTTCACATATCCATATTACGTAAATATATGGAAGACCTGAACCACATTATTGAGTTAGAACCAGACAACATAGCGGAAGATTTGACGTATGAAGAGGTTCCTGTTCAAATCTTGGATAAGAAGGAACATATTCTACGCTCCAAGGTTATACCTCAAGTCAAAGTTTTGTGGAGAAACCACAATGTTGAGGAAATGACCTGGGAGTTAGAATCTAAAATGAAATCAAGATATCCTTACCTTTTCGACATACCAGGTACGTACCCTAATTTCGAGGGCGAAATTTCATAAGAAGGGGATGTTGTAAGACCCCAACTTTTTAATAAAGATGATTTTTCTATAAATATTATTATTAAATATTATGGAATAAATTTGATATAATATTATAGTTGTGGGAAATATTTATAAATTTTGCAAAGTACGCAAGTTGTTATAAAATATTCGTTTGGTTGGGGAATATTCTTTTTGTCGGGGAATATTCGTACGACGACGCAATCATTGGTGGACCCCACAATGGAATTATTGTCAGAGTTAGAAAACGACAAAAATATTTTTATGAAAATAATGACGGAAGTGTTACCGTTAATACTGTTGGAATACCTGGTGGTTAAAATACAGTAACACGCATTCTTGCACAGTAGCACATGGTATTGCACAGTATTTTTTGAATTATTGATTCTTACGTAAGAAGGCTCTACACAATAATTGTTACATAAATTACTTTTTAATATTTTATTGATTCAATAATTACTACGTTGATATTTTTTATTCAATAATTCTCATTACATAGTATTTCAAATTATCAAATCAATAATTCATTTAAATATATTATTATAATATTATATTATAGTAGTATGATGTGATTATATGATAATATGTTTTTTTATAATGGTAACATTATTATAGTAAATTCATGGTATAAAAGTAAAATGAGGTGGAAGAGAACAATTTGAATTTGAATTCTGATGATGTAAGCGATGGTGTCATCAGAACGATGAGGTAAACAATGATGTCATCAGAAGGATGATGTAAGCAATGATGTCATTTGATCGATGATGTAAGCAATGATGTCATATGATCGATGATGTAAGTGATGATGTCATAAATTATGGCAAAAAGACTAATTTACCCTTACTCTACCAAGCTTATAAATAGAAGCTCATTCCTTCATTATTTTTCACGAATTCACTAAAGCTATAGAGCGAGAAAGAATAGCGAGAATAAGAGAGAAAGAAGAAGAATCTTCTGTTACTATAATATTGCGGTATCCAATTTCCTACTAAGGTAAGGGGTATTATTTCTTTCTTATTCATGAAGAGAACTTACATTATTCCATTCTTTATTTTTACATTGGAATAACTCAGATATCTGCTGCGCTACCCTATACTGAGGTGAAATTCTTCTGTTATTCCATTCTTTATCATTATGTTGGAATAACTTGTCTATGCGAAGTACTGCATACATAGTGAAATTCTTCTGTTATTCCATTTTTATTATTATGTTGGAACATCCTGTTGGTGTGTTATGCATGACCTAGTTTCGTTATTTATTATTACATTGGAACATCATATACACGTGCGTTCTACGTGACTGAATTCCATTATTTATTATTTTGTTGGAATATCTTATCTGTGCGTTTACGTATGACGTGGTTTTGTTATTTATTATTCTGTTAGAATAACCTATCTGTGCGGTCTATCGCATGCCTGATGATTTCTTTTGTTATCCCATTCTTTATTATACTCAGTTTGTTAAAGTTTTGACTTCTATACTCCATGAAATTAGTGGAATATCCTTGATATTTGCGCTTCATCCAATATCTTTTTATGGAAATATTCTTTTGAGCATTCCTGAGTTTTACTCTACAAATAAGTATCATGTTGACAATTTGGACATTATTAGTTCCTGGATAAATTAATTCTTGAACTTGTTTTATTGAATTCTTATATCATTGTCATCATCCTAATGTTTATATTATGTTGAAAGTCATCTGTGGCCTGTAGTGCATAGATGGACTTGGTATGATTATGACCAGGGATTGTTCGGTGTAATCATGATCGTAATGTTACAAATGATGTGGAAAAAGTCCTTATTGGCCCGTAATGGATTGATGGACAGTTGTTGGCATGATCATGACCATTGATGAATACACGAATATCCTTGGCCGTAGTGCGTGGATAATTTGTGGTTGTGATACTAATGAATATCATTGGCCGTAGTGCAGGGATGATGTAGATTATTTATTAAGCTGAGTCTCAGCGATAAAAGTGATGAAAAACCTTTTAAATCATAAAAGATAGTAGATTTTATTCTCTACTTGACTCTTTTAATGGATTGTTTGTTCCTCTGCAGTTAGACTTGATATTTGTTATATTTTAATCAGTTTAACATTGTTGAAGGCTAATGATAATTTATTCTGCATTATCTTAGTCATAATATTTCTTATTGGGCTAGTTGAGCTCACCCTTTCTTTCACTGTTTTCTTCAGGAAATGAGAACGTAGCCGGGACTAGTCGGGGAACGGAGTGACGGTCCAGATGATAGTATTAGTAGTCCTCACTATTCTGTTAAATAGTGTAAAAATAATTGTAAAGAGGACTCTTTTGAGTATGGATATTGTCTAGATGACAATATTCTTATTAAACTCTCAGTTTACGTTTTGTCGTATTTTACACGACAGCTGTATTATTAAGTTGTATTTAAATTTTGTACCATGTATTTGGCGACTCAAGATGGGTGATGTATACCTATTTTGGGGTCGTCACAAGATGGTTGACGTCTTGGAGGCATTTTCTATTAAAAATACACTCATTAGACTAATACTGCATTTCTTTAAGTATTTCTACTTACTTTACACACCAAAAAAAATTATCACGTAACACATAACACTTTGAATAAAATAATAACTTTTATTCATTCATAATCTTTTAAAAATATCAAAACAATAGCATCACTGCCATTTACATTACTTTCCTGAACTATAAAAGTTGCAGGATTACTTCATCATCAACACATCCCATTGGTTGTATTATACCCGGGATTTACATCTTATTTACTCATCAATCACATAATAATTACATATCAAGTACATTCCATACGATGTCCTACTAAGATGCTGTGTAGCCTTACGATGCTCCTCCTCCAAAATTCGGAACGTTGTTTGACGATCTAATATGTATAATGGTAGCATCTCGAACTGAATAGGATAACACATGACCCGATCTTGAGCTCGATTGATCACGGTGTTGAATACGTTATTCATTTCTTCCATCTTCATCCTATTTGCTTGTGCATCTCTCTCTGCTACTCCGGCTCATTGATAAACTTCATTGTACGCCTCTTCAGCTCTTGCCCTCTTAGTAGATTCCTCTTTCAACTTATTCTTCAACTCTGAAATCTCTACTATCATACGCTCGTTCTTTGCTTCGGTGTGAACCAGCTTCTCTTCAACGTTATTCAGACGTTCCTCTAGATTCTGGATCTCGTCGTCCTTCTGTGCCATCGAGGTCTGCTATTTAGCTACTATCTCTTGGAACTCCTCAACGGTATCTTGAAGTTCCATATTGCGGTCATATACCTTGTCGTATATACGGCCAACTATCGAGTTAAGTTGAATCTCTTCCTCCTCGTTCTCCTCATCCTCATCCGTCTGTGCAAGCTCAACGGGGTCCTCCTCGTCCATCTCTATCTCATCATCCTCATCATGTATTCTCTCCTACTCAACTATTGTGACCAACGGAGTTGCTTCCCGTGGCAGTAGTTGATCCCACACCATTTGAATATCTTGAGGCTCCTCCTCTCTAGGCATCTGGGATCCTTCCTCCCTAACCTGACTGGATCCTCCTACATTAGCCATCCTGTCATCCAAATTTTAAATTTTAAATTATTAATCATTACTACTCGACACTCACGAGCACATAAGTTGCAATCACATAAGCACATAAGTGTTTTATTACTTCTTCCTTAAAACTCGATAAGAGTTTATCATCACTATCTTTTCAAAGGTTACTTCCTAAGGCTTTTCCCCACCTAAGGTTCATAACCTAAAGCTTTGATACCAACCTGTGACACCCCCAAATCCATGTACTTTATTCCCACAGGACTTGGTGTTCACGATTAATTCAATCATATCTATCTACCCAAGTATAATAAAATTCAATCATAAATCCTCCTTTTAAATAGGGTTACATCATTAAATAAAAATCTTCCCAGGTTATCTAACCTTAAACATCATTTAAGTGAAGAAATAAAATTATTACATTACATCAATAAAAGTCTATCATCATAACAATAAATGAAAATTATAAGTCTTCATCACCTGTACATTTTTCCCTTTCCTTTGCTAGTTGAAGGCCCATCTACCTTCTCAACTTTAGCTGCAATAATAATATTTAAGCAATAGTGGGAAAAACAATTGCTCACTAGATATAGTAATGAATCAACAAGAATGTAATAACTGCCAATGAATAGGCTCATCAAAACTGAATAGTACTCTATCAATGATAGCCAAAGACTGGAATCAAAATATGGAATATATATCTGAGGGTCATAAGACCATGAACTATGTCCATAGTTGCGAGTAATCTTTCAACTCAAACTTTAATAGTCATAAGACTATAAGGACTCCTCGTACTTAGGAGGATCAGCCCTTCATACAATGTATTGTGCACAAACATTTCAATGTTAAGCGTAAATTATCCCCTAATAGTAGGGTTGTTCATCTCAGTATTTAGAGTACAAGTCCGCACCAAAGAAAGTTGGTTCGGATAAGCTTTCAAGGGTAATTTGAAGTTTAATGATCATCAACTAGTGGACTAGTTGAATCAATAGTGTTTGATAACACAACAGTTGATCAATAGTAACATAATATGAAACAATGAATAAGTGTAAACGAACTAACTATATTTTGAACTCATGCTTAGAAACAACTACAAAGCATAAGTATTGAATGACAATAAACCTTGCTTGAACAATATTAAGCTAGGACTATTAATTATTGAATATACATTAAGTAATAGCAAGCTGAAAATAAAGCTTGTTCATTATGAGAATAGCTTGTGTCAAGTAAATGAAATACGATAATTCAACATTAGAATTAGAATTCAAGAAAATTTTATTCATAATACACGTATGGCAATAACGAAACTTGTCTAACAATAAACAAGTTAGAATACATCAATAAACATTGGAATTCGAAGCTTGTTCGAATAAAGTTAAAGTCATAGCTAGCTTGCTCAAATAATGATAAGGAATACAAGAGTTCGCTTAATGAAAGTTTAAAGTAAGAAACTTGCTTAATGTAAAAAGATAAGGTTTAGAAACTTGCCTCGAGCGTAAGCTATAATATTAAACTCACGTTCACCTACACATAGGTTTAGAACCACAATATCTCTTAGACATACTAAAATACCACAACATATGCATTTCTAGTTAGACTTATTATATTAGCACAAGTCTTATGCTACTATATACACTTCAGAATTTCCAAGTGTTAACCTCACAACACTTATCTAACATTCATTATATAAACTAAGTTATAACATAACACGTTCATAGCTTATAATCATTTGAAACTTTGAAACTACTAACCACCTAACACGATTCTATTTTGACCATGTTATTACATGTTTAACACCTTAACACAACTTTAGACCAAGCTATAATGGTGTTACAAGGTCTGCAGTAGCAGCAAAACAAACTGTCTTAGGACAAGGTATGGCGCAGCTGCGCCATACACAAAACCTAGGGCCGTGTAGCGATTAAATAATTTTTTGCCTTAGCACCAGTAGCATTGCTACCTGGTGCCGAGAAGAAGGCGAGACGACTATGAACGATGGCCAGAGCTTTAGCCCAACAAACACAAATTTCACCCACTAGACAGTAATAATAACATGTACAAATGATATAGAACCCCCACAAACGTATTTTCTAACATATTCAACCAATTAAAACAATTTAACATCAACTAAAACTAGTTTAATTTCTCAAATTTCAAGTTTTCATATAAAAACCCAATTTTTGATATCCTTCACGAAAATCAACATTGTAAACACAATTCTTGTCCAAATTGATTCGTTCAAATTATGATATCTTCGTTTCTTAACAAACTAGCATAAACAATACTCAATTTGCACATTAACATACAATTTGACCACTAGAAATTGGTACTTCATAAGCCATATGAGAAAACATACACTGTAAAAAATTTCCTACTTTAAATTGTAATTAGCATACAATTTCTTGTTTATATACAAACTAAAACCTCACCAACATGAATAATCATTACAATTCATTTGTATAGCAACAACTCAAAAATATGGAATTAACGAGAGGATAGAATTTTATGTAGTAATTCATATATATATATATATATATATATATATATATATATATATATATATATATATATATATATATATATATATATATGGAGATTATGGAGTATTACCTTCAATTAGCTTGCTAATCTTTGCAATTGCAGACAATTCTCTCAGGTTTCACTCTCAAACTCTCTCTCAATTCTCTCTAAAAACTCTCTTCACTTCTCTCTTCTCAGTAGACTAAGCTCTTAGTTAAGCGTAAACAAATAAACTGATGGCTAGCCATAATACGTATACTTAATATAATGACAGTTACAAAGATAAACGTATATATTATAAATATATTATATTTATTATTTTAATTTATTTTATATATTCTATTTATATTCAAAATTTAAAAATCCAAAAGCCATAAGGCTTTGTTTGGGAAAACCCTTTAAAATTTAAAGACTTAATATATCTAAGCCGTGTTTCACAAAACTAAATTATACTCCATTAATTTATTTTAACAACCATTTAGTTTATAATATATAATTACATCTTATTTATTTGGATTTCTATATCCAACATTAATCAAATAAATCGATCACATACTATATTTTAAATAAATTTACCATTTAAACAAATAACACCAAATTAGAATTTCATTATAATTTTATTTAATAATTAAACACATCAACTTAAATTATTAATTCAAAACAACAATATAACATCTCAAGTCATAACACAATTCTCTAAATTATAAATTAATTTAATTTAGAATATTATCTAATAAATTTAGATTCATAAATATTTATTAACAACCATCACATCAACAAAATATTTATTCAACAATAAACACCTTAAATAAATATTTATATAATTTAATAAATATTTAAAATTACAATTTGAAATTCCGAATTGTTACAAATGTGAATCAACCGGAAGGGAGACCGGTTAACCCGATGAAGGAGTTCGTTAGTTTATTAACGACTGCCTTTTAGCAGAATAAGGTGAATATACCCATAAATCCTATGGTAGTACGTGCTACTATGTTTAAGGATTTTAAGAGTGTAGGTCCGCCGGAGTTCAAAGGAACTACGGACCCTATAGAAGCCCAGACTTGGGTGAAAGAGATAAAAAAGGCATTTGTTATTGCCAATGTTAATGAGGGGCAAAAGGTTGCTTTTGCTACCTATATGATGAAGGGAGAGGCCAACTTCTGGTGGGAGGCAAACCAGGCTAGGGCTGAGATAGATAACTTAACGTGGATGCGGTTTAAGGAAATTTTCTTCAAAAACTACTTTCCCACGAGTATGCAGGGGAGGATGGAGATGAGGTTTCTGGAGTTGAAATAAGGGGAGATGACTGTTCCCCAATATGCTACCAAGTTCAATGAACTGGTGAGGTTTGCTCCACACCAAGTGGATGTAGACACTTGAAATTTTCTGCCTACCTATTACTAACATTGCAGGAAGTGAGAAATCTTCTTTCAGAGATAACCCTGGAACACAGCTAAGCTTAATCCCAAAAATACCATCGGAAGTTCAATCTCAACCCCAGAAAACACACCGGGAGTATCATTTTCCCACCTCGGAGATAACCCCGGGGATAGCAGTACAAATACTAGAAATTCCACCGGAGAAGGCCGATTCATCTTGGAGATAACCCCGAGATGTTCGGTCTCAGTCCCAGAAACAACAACAGGAAAGACAATATCAACCTTGGAGATAACCCTAAAGAGTGCAGATGCAGTTCCGAAGATAACCCCAAAGATGCTCATTTCAACCCATGCAATCAGCTTCAACCTCGGGACTCAGACCCAGGCACTCAATTCACAAACCCGAAGATAACCCCAAGAGGACAGGCACACCTTATAGACAACCCTGAGGGCATTCAACACTTGCAGCAACCCAATCTCAGAGATAACCCTGAGCACCCAGAAACAACATCGGGAAAGACAATATCAACCTTGGAGATAACCCCAAGGAGTGCAGATGCAATTCCAGAGATAACCCCAAAGATGCTTGTTTCAACCCATGCAGTCAGCTTCAACCTCAGGACTCACACTGAAGCACTCAATTCACAAACCCGGAGATAAACCCGGTAGGACAAGCACACCTCAGAGACAACCTTGAGGGAATTTAACACTTGCAGCAGCTCAATCTTAGAGATAACCCTGAGCAATGTCTGCTTTATCAGCCAAAATCGGAGATGGCCCTGGTGAAGGGCAAAATCGTCAACTTGCCACCTCAACCCCACATGGCGCCGTCTCAACAAACAACAGTCAACATACATTCTACACAACAATGTCCCACAAGAACCAAGGAGTTACAATCCCGAGTGACTACTACTCAAGGAAGAACACCGGATAAAATTTGAAGCTTGAAGAGATAGGACATGGTTCCATCTTCCTGACTTCGTACAACCTCTAATCCCATGTCAATGCATATCTCTTGACAAAAATAGTCCAAAATAGGTCTTATACACCTCAATCGGATGCTCAGATTGAAGTTTTGCAAGTTTGAGCGGACATCACGTTACAAGTGTGTACGTACTTCGAGATAACAGGACCTAAAGAGCCCAGGGCACCCCGGGCAATCGCAGGTGCATCTGCAGCTATTGCAGGTACACCTTTGGCTCCCCCTCTATAAATAGAGGACTTGGGGTGGCCATATTCAATAGAAAAAAGGCGAGGAAGCCCTGTCCAATTTGCTCTGTACACACCCTATATTGAGTGCTTTGTCATTTTAAACACTTGTGAGCTCACATATAGCTATATTTTTACCAGCGGGAGCCGAGTGTTCATCTACTCAAAGCTATAGAAGTCTTCTTTAGCAGCCCACTGTAAGCATTCTTACACACTTTAAAGCCTTTCTCTTCATCTTTGCACACACTCTTCTTCACATTGAGAGTCGTGTTGTGTGTATGCCCGGACTTCGGTTCGTGGTTTTCATTTCTGTCTGTATATATATACTTATATATATATATATTTATATATATATGGACTACCATTATCTAGTTATGCCTCGATTGGTCTTGGACTCACGTCCGGAGCGTTTATTTGCTTATATATATATATATATATATATATATATATATATATATATATATATATATATATCCGTATCCGGAGCGTTTACTACTTATATATATATATATCTAGTTTTTACATCCGGAGCATTTACTGCTTATATATATATATATATATATATATATATAAACTGTTATCGAACTCTGTTCAATAAGCTTGGATTTTATATCCGGTGCGTTTACTGCTTTATATATATATATAGCGACAAATCGCTAAAATGATAAACTGAGCCGGGATCGATATATATCCTGTGCGTTTACCGCTTATATATATATATATTTACGTTTCTATCAGGCCTGAAGTTTACTTCGTGGCCTTTTACTGCTTTATTTATATTCCGTCCCGCATGGAGTTTACTTTATGGCGGTTGATCATTTTTACTGCTTTATTTACATTCCGTCCCGCCTGGAGTTTACTTCGTGGTGGTTGATCGCATTTACTGCTTTATTTATATTTTTGATCCCCCAAGGAGGTGCTTCGTGGTAGTTGATCATGTCTGTATATATATATTTACAGCTTTTATATATATAACTACTTACTGCTTTTCCTATAAACTGCGGCATCATGTGAGCCTAGGAATCATGTGATCACAGATTCAGTCTACTAAATCTAGATTCGGTTCCCGTGATGGACATTTTTCAACTGTAAGAAGCTTGTAAATTATTCACGGTGTTTGAATTTCCTTAGATGGCTTTCATACCCATAAGGATTTTGGCACTGCTATACATTATTTTCTCGAAGGATCTCAAAAATAAAAGCAACCAAGCAGAACATTTAATAATAAAAATGGAAGTATCAAAGGCCTCAATTACTATTGAGCAATTGAAAAACCTCTTTTACAAAACCTTATTGCTATATCTTGTTTAAAACTGAATTTTTGTATAAATTCAAACCCTGTGTATATAGGTGTGAATGAGGCATAACACTACTTCTAAATAATAGCACATTGACCCACCCCCACACGCACACATTCATATAACTGTTTCTTGAAAAGTGGTGGTCACCGTGGTAACACGGATGTCGGGGGGTACCTAACACCTTCCCTCCGCATAATCAAGCCCCCGAACCCAAATGAATCTCGGTTTCACAGACCCGTTTACCAGTGTCACACCACTGGGTCAATGTGCAAACCTTTTCTCGATTCGCGTTAGTGCAACCCGATTAAAAACACCAATGGCGACTCTTACGGTCAAATCGTCGACATATACATGTCAGACCTTTTTCACTTCTTTTTTCAAACAAATCTCACATAACATGAGAATACCAAAGAACAAGAACATAAAAGGGACAAATAAAAATCCCGACGTCGACAGGTGGCGACTCTCCTGGGGACTCCAGTAAGAGGGCTTAAGCTGTTACTACAAGCTTTTCAAAAACTGTTATATGCTTATGTGTGAATGTTGCACTTACATTTTTGATGAATGTGTATGAATGCATTTTACTTACTGAACTGTAATATATCTATTTGTGATATTAGTGCATCGCATATGTCATCATTTTCATAAACGGTGAGACACGTTATATGTGAATATATGTTGTGTGGTTCCTCCACCAAGAAGATATCCTGTCGGTGTTTGATTACTGGACTCGTAGGGAGACTAATTCTAATGAAGATCAGGAAAGGCACCACCCAGGTTTGCTCCAGTTGAAAGACCGGATTAACTTCTCGTCGAGTAGATTGCGATGATCTGGGAACCTTCATGCCAAAAAGCCGCGAGAGTAACCTAAGATAGGTCAGCCTCTGATAATCCAAACGCGGAGGAAAGTCTCTTCATGCTTTCCATTTTCAATTACTTGTAAAGACAATTACTTGTAATTGCATTCCATGTTCATCTATGTAATGGAAAATCTGAAGAATATTTGCACATGCATATTAAGACTTGACATGTTATCAAATGACACCCGTTTTGCAGGATAATATTCCTAAAATGGACACATTATGATAGCATATAAACATTTATATATTCCCTGAGACTAAACTACATAAGTTTTTGTAGGGAAATAATTGGGCCTGTTACCTGCTCAAAATCCAAAAAGGCCACGAGCCTACAGCCAATCATGTCTTCATCTGACCAGTCTAATCCTGCTCCTGTCTCTCGAGAAGAGTTTGATGGATTAAGCAAGCAAATTATAAATTTGGTTGTTCTGCTTAAAGAATTACACCAATCTACTCAAGGTTCGCGAATACCCGTACATACAAAATCCTCTGCACAAGGAGGAGCACAAGGTTCAGATAAAATAATTCCTGAACTTCAGTTGGATACGACCAACAAAATTCCTGAAAACACCCATCTCAAAGAAGATCTAGACACCAGTGATATCAGGAAGAAAGTCCTTCAAATGGAGGAAACCCTCTGTTCTATCAAAGGAATTGGAGCACACGGGAGTGTTTCCTATGTTGACCTTTGTATCTTCCCTGGTGCTCATTATCCAGAGAAGTTCAAAACTCTTGACTTTGAAAAGTATGATGGGTTAGGGAATCCTTATACACATTTCAAGGTGTTCATTGGAGAACTTGGATCTTATGCAGAGAACGAGAAGCTCAGAATGCAGCTGTTCTAGAAAAGTCTGACTGGAGAAACCCGGACGTGGTATACCAGATTAGACAACTCAAAGATCCATAGTTGGGAGGAATTAGCTCATGCCTTCCTCACTCAGTATAGCTTCCAATCTCAGATGGCTCTTGACCGGTACCAAATTACCAAGGTCAAGAAACAGTCTAATCAGTCTTTCAGCGAGTATGCTCAAATGTGAAGGCGCCTTGCTGCTCAAGTTATTCCTTCCATGATAGAATCAGAAATGGTTATGACCTTTATAGACATATAAGAAGCTCCTTTCTATAAAAGAGTCTTAGCTGGCATTGGCAAGCCATTTTCTGAAATGATCAAGCACGGAGAGATGGCTGAGATGGGATTAAAGTTAGGAAAGATTCAAGACCTAGCCGCTCTTAAAGCAATTGTTGAGCACATCCAGTCTGAAAACTTATGGGAATAACCCCCGGAGGGTCCATAAAAAGAAAAAAGATGTTTCCTTGATACTACAAGGTCAAAAAGGCAGTCAGAATATTCCTATTCAGTGGAGAAACTACTCCCCTTTGCAAGCACAGTCTTCAAACCCTCTATTGCCTAAAGGTGGAGAAATAAGACGCCCCTGAGTGTTCACACTCTTAGGGGATTCACTCGAGAATATCCTTACTCTTCTGACTACTCAGAAGAAAACTACACATCTTCTTCCACCAGCCAACCCGAATGGGAAGAGTTTCAATGCTACTCGGAAGTGTGCTTATCATGTCGGGGCACCAGGACATGACACTCAGGATTACTGGGCCTTGAAACACACTTAATCGACAATGGGGAGATTTTCGTGACTAAACCTGACCAACCATTTGTGCAAGACAATCCTCTTCCTCAACACAAAGAAGGAGAGGTCAATATGATTAATTGTAGCCATGGACAGAGTTCCAATTACATTGTTGAATCTTCCCAGACCAGCAAAGATGGTGCTGACAGATGGGATCATGCGCAGCTCCAGTTTATGATGGAGCAAAAGATTAAGGTTCTTTGCAAACAAGTTGATCAGTTGGCATAACCTGTGATTTATCAACACCAAGTCACACACCAATTAATCAGTCAGAAGCATGATAGTCTCCTTCCTTTTGTCATGAATATTCCATCCTCGCCTTCAGAAAGTGAAACACTGGAGGATAAAGTTACGAAAAGAGTAAGTGCCAAAGCCCGTAGGGATTTTGCCAACAAACGGGAATTTACATACCTTAGCCAACCTATGGAGGAGATATTTCAAATGTTGATCAATGAAGGAAGAATTACATCCCTTCTACCTCCAATCCCCGTTCCAAACGGTTTTATTCCTAGGGAGTATGCCAATATCACTCCCACTCTCGCGGTCACATCACAGAATAATGTTGGGCACTCCGCCACCTCATTCAAAATCTAATTGACAGCGGTGTCCTGCAAATGGCAGACGATGACACTTTCCTACTAGAGAGTGGGAACACATGTCCTATAAAATGTAATGACAGCATAGCAGTTATATCTGCTGAGGCTGATGTGGCTGCTAAACCACCCACAATACAAGTAATTCAACTCAAAGGAGCTGACAATACTTTGAAAGTGGCTGCACCAGAGCCAATTAACTTACCATTTAGACCACAGTATCCTATTGTCAATGTACACAAAGTCCCATAGAATTATGGGCAGGTTGAAGGATCTACATCATATATAACTGCTGCAGTGTCGAAGGATAATCCACTATATCTTCCCCATTGGGTGATGAAGCCCACCATTAAATCAAATGGGAAAGTTCCCATGGAGAAGATTGAAGAATTCCTCCATACCATGGGCCATAATAAAGCCAAGGTGGTTTTAAGCTTGAGAGAAGCTCCACAACAAATTTCCATACTGGACTTGGTTTTCTCTTCCAAAGATCACAAGAAGATATTGTTAAGGGTCTTTGAAGAAGCCCATTTACTGAAATCAGTGGATGTGGAAAAATTACAACATCTGGTTGATCACATTTTCAACAACAATGTGATATCTTTCACTGATGACAACATACCCGCTGAAGGGACTGGTCATTGCAAGTCGTTGCATATAGCTGTTTTGTCCTTCGGATACATGGTGGGAGGAGTCTTGATAGATGAAGGTTCATCTTTGAATATCTGTCATTATGCTACATTGGAGAAGATGAATATCAACCCCAAGAGGATCAAAAGCAGCCATATGGTTATTAAAGGTTTTGATGGGTCCTGACGAAACGTCGTTAGAGTAATTGAATTACTAGTGGAGATTGGTCCACATACATTCAGTGTATCCTTTCACGTGCTCAAAATAGCCACAGGATACAACCTGCTATTGGGAAGACCATGGATTCATATGGCTAGAGCTGTCCCTTCCACTCTTCATCAGCAACTCAAGTACATTATCAACAATAGCCTAGTTACTGTTAATGTTGAGCTAGAATGTCCGGAACAAGGTGACATACCAATAATCAGCTTTAATTCAGAAGTTGAGCCGGTCAGTTTCCATGCCCTGGAGGTGAACAACACTCATTACCATCCCATTGGGGCACCACCTCTCACACTCAAGATTTCTGCCGAGGTTATGTCGGCCACTCAAGAGATGATGTCATTGGGTCATCAACCTGGATAAGGGTTGGGCAAAGATCATCAGGGTATTAAGCACCCGATTTAAGTGCCCAGTCAAATAGGGACAGCTAGATTAGGCTATTCTGCTAGCTCTAGTCACATGAATCCTCATAAGCACAACAGATTCCTTCAACTTCAGCCACACGACGACTTGCAAATCCTGAGTTTATACAATCTCCGGTAAAGGTGTCAGCCCATGTTATGGCTATGCTATTTCCCAAACCGATACCGGTTAAAGCAAAAGAGGTCCTGATTCCTAATCCCGAAGTGGAAGAGAGGGAACGGAGACGTAAACAAGACATCACCATGATGATATCAAGCATACGCATCATTGTCCATGATGAGCATACAAACAGATACACCCCAGATGATGATTGCCCATATGTCATGGTCATCATTAGGGATAAGGAGGATGATGGTAGCCCCTCTATCACTGCAGTCTATCAAGACTTTACCCTCAACAATTGGAATAACACTCCATGAATTGGTCGACGAGGGTAAAACAGGCAGAAATTTCATCTGCCCTATAGGTAACTTTAACTGCTTACTTTTATGTACAATATTAGCAGTTTTTTTATCAGTACATGATAACACTTTGTATGATTAAACAATTTCTTATATTAAGTGAAAGCATATTTTGTTTCAGGACTCTAAACTTACATGTGCCTGTACTTGCTGATGAGGTGCCTTTTCTCCACAAGGACTGTAATTTTGATGAAAAGTTGGACTCAGACGTGATGGAAATACAAGAGGACATTGAGATACCTCAGGAGATTAAGGAATGGGTCGAAGATAAACCTAAACCTAACCTTGATCAAACCACATCTTTCAATCTCAGAACCTTAGAAAATCCTAAGCTAATCTAGACTGGTTCAGACCTCACCCCAAACCAATGGAATGACATGGTTGTGCTACTAACCCAATTCTAGGATGTGTTTGCATGGTCTCATAAAGACATGGTGGGTTTGTCCAGTGACATTGTCCTTCATCGCCTTCCCATTAAAGAGGGATTCAAGCCAGTCAGGCAGAAGCTCAGGCGATTGAAGCATGAGTGGAGTTTAAAGGTTAAAAAAGGAATTGTGAAATAATTTCAAGCGGGCATTATCATGGTGTCTACATACCCTGAATGGCTATCAAACATAGTCCTCGTGCCTAAACCAAGAGGAAAGGTGCGAGTTTGCGTGGATTAATGGGATGTGAACAAAGCTTGCCTTAAGGATAGCTTTCCCGTACCATTTATCCACATTCTCATTGACAATACTACTCAATACAGCATGTACTCTTTTGCGAACTACTTTGCGGGGTATCATCAGATTATGGTTGCTGAGGAGGATCATGAGAAAACTTCTTTCATCACGCCTTGGGGAACCTTTTGTTATAGACGATTGTCATTTGGCCTCATCAATGCCGGAGCAACCTATTAGCGAGCTATGATGGCTCTTTTCCATGACTTAATGCATAAAGAGATAGAGATCTACGTGGATGACATCATTGTCAAATCTCGAAGGGAGGAAGACCACTTAGACCATCTCAGAAAGCTTTTCGATAGGTTGCGTAAGTACAACTTGAAGTTGAATCTAACCAAGTGTGCCTTTGGTGTTAAATCAGGCAAGTTGCTAAGTTTCCTAGTCAGCCACAAAGGGATTGAGCTGGATCCCACCAAAATCCAGGCCATCAAAGAAATGCCCGTTCCTCAGATAGAGAAGGAAATACGGGGATTTTGAGAAGAATCAATTTCATTAGTCAGTTTATCTCTCAACTCACAGCAACTTGTGAGCCTATCTTCAAGCTGTTAAGGAAGAACTCCTCTATGAAATGGAATGATGAGTGTTGGAAAGCCTTCCTTACAATCAAAGAGCAGTTGTTTAATGCTCCTATCTTAGTACCGCCCAGGGATGATGTTCCCCTATTCTTGTACCTTTCCATCAACGATAATGTTATGGGCTGCATGTTGGGACAGAAAGATGATAGAGGCCAAGAGCGAGCTATCTATTACCTCAGTAAAAGATTTAGCAGCAGTGAGCACAAGTACGCTCTGATTGAGAAGACTTGTTATGCTTTAGCATGGGCTTCCTAGAGGTTACAGCATTAAATTCATGGTCACAGAACCCATCTCATATCCCGCATGGATCCTCTCAAATACATGTTCAGTAACCCCATACTTAATTGTCGGCTATCTAGATGGCAGTTGATTCTATAACAATTTGACATCGTCTACGTAACGTAAAAGTCCATTAAAGGACAAGGTATTTCGGATCAACTAGTCGTCGCACCCACAGGGCGATACAGGGGTCATGGCAATTCAGCAACACCATCAGTACGATGCATGCCATACGTAAAAAATGTATTTTGATAGAGCTGTTAACATGGAAGGTTCTGGAGCTGGAGCAGTTCTAGTGTCTGGTACGGGGGAGCAGTACCCCATCGCCATCAAATTGCAATTTGTCAGCACTAACAACACAACCGAGTATGAAGGATATATCATGGGGCTAAAACTTGCTCACTCAATGGGCATCAGACGGTTAACTGTCTTTGGGGATTCAGAGTTGGTAATCAAATAAACCATGAGAATCTATTAAACCAAAGAGCTACATTTTCTGCCTTACCATCGGCAAGTTTTACAGATGGCTTCGAAGTTTGAAGAAATAAACTTCCACCACATTCCTCGGAATAGGAATTACTTTGGGGATGCGCTAGCAACTTTGGCCTCCTTGATCAACATATATAACAAGGAAAACATGCCAAACATCTCAGTTGCCCTACAAAAGGCTCCAGCCTATGGGAACTATGTTGGAGATGTATCGGATGAGCTACCTCCCATCCAAGACCCTTGGTATCAACATATCAAGGAGTATCTGCGAATTGGATCTACACCCGCTATGGTGAGCCCGACTGAAAAAAGGCAGATCCATCGATTTGCTATAAAATTCTATCTGAGTGGAGATGCACTCTACAAAAGAGATGCGAGATTAGGACTCCTTAGAAGTCTGGACGAAGACCAAGCTCAGAGGCTCATGGATGAAATCCATGGTGGAGTATGCGGCCCACACATGAGCGGACCCCTACTTGTTAAGAAGATCCTCAGAATAGGACATCCTGAGAACATAACATTATTGGCTTACGCTTAAAGTTGACTGTGATGATCACGTTAAGAGGTGTTATAAATTCCAAATGCATGGAAATGCTATCCATGCCCCTCCAAGGGAACTCCATGATATGAGTTCACCTTGGCCCTTCTCAATGTGGGGAATGGACGTGATCGAGCCCATCGAGCCCAAAGCTAGTAATGGGCATCGGTTTATCTGCACCATGATCGACTACTTCAGCAAGTGGGTAGAATTAGCCTCCTTCCCCAGGGTTACCAAAGAAATCATTATTGTTTTCATCAAAAACAATGTCATTTGTCGATATGGACAACCAGAGGTAATTATGTCAGACAATGCTAAAAACCTCAACAACAAAATGATGGAGGAGTTATGTAGTAAATTCCACATCAAACACCTTAACTCCATCATCTACCGTCCAAAGATGAATGGTGCTATTGAAGTGTCTAATAAAAACATCAAGAAGATCATGCAGAAGATGTCTGTTAATCACAAAGGATGGCCTAACCTCTTGCCTCTGACTTTATTAGCCTACAGAACTTCAATGCGTACTTCCACTGGGGCAAACCCCTACTCATTAGCCTATGGGATGGAAGCAGTGCTTCCCATAGAGGTGGAAATGGAATCCCTCAAAGTGTTGATGGACGCTCAGCTGGATGAAGACCAATGGGTACAAGACATATATCACCAATTGTCTCTAATAGACGAAAGGCGAATCGCGGCTATCTTCCACGGTCAGTTATATCAACAAAGGATTGCCATATCCTACAACAAAAAAGTCTGGCTATGGCAGTTTAAACAACATGACTTGGTTTTGAAGAAGACCATTGACAACCATGATCAATCTAAGGGAAAATTCGCTTCAAACTGGTAAGGCCCGTTTGTTGTCAAGGAGGTAATGACAGGAGGCGCTTTCAGACTATAAGAAATGAACGGCTATGAATTTCCACATCTCATCAACTCGAACACCGTGAAATGGTACTATGTTTGAGGATACCATCAAGCAAACATCCTGGTTTTGGATCATCAGATCACCAGTCATTCAGGTTTTCTAACCCTTACATACAAAATCTTTTGCATACTCTTCTGCCCCTCAGGGAACCATACTCTTCAAGCTAGCAGCCTGGTTTCACCTCATTTCAAACCTTTCATATAATTTTGGTTATCCCACCAGGGATTGAACTTTTAACACTTGCAGTTTGTCCTAAACATAGGATCAAACTTTTTCACACTTGCAGTTTGTCCTGAACTTAGGATCAAACTTTTTCACACCTGCAGTGTAGACACTCGAAATTTTTCTGCCAACATGTTACTAACATTGCAGGAAGTGTGGAATCTTCTTTCAAAGATAAACCTGGAAGACAACTATACTTAATCCCAAAAATACCACCGGAAGTTCAGTTTAAACCCTGAAAAACACACTGGGAGTATCATTTTCCCATCTCGGGGATAACCCCGGGGAAAGTAGTGCAAATACCGGAGATGTTCAGTCTCAGTCCTGAAAAAAATACCAAGAAAGACAATATCAACCTTGGAGATAACCCCAAGGAGTGCAGTTGTAATTCCAGAGATAACCCCGGAGATGCTCGCTTCAACCCATTCAATCAGCTTCAACCTCCGGATTCACACCGAGGCACTCAATTCACAAACCCGGAGATAACCTCAGGAGGATAGGAACACCTCAGAGACAATCTTGAGGGCATTCAACACTTGCAGCAGCTCCATCTCAGAGATAACCCTAAGCAACGTCTTCTTTATAAGCCAAAACCAGAGATAACCCCGATGAAGGGCAAACTCGTCAAATTGCCACCTCAACCCCACATGGCGTCGTCTCAATAAACAATAATCAACATACATTCTACACAACAATGTCCCACAAGAACCAAGGAGATGCAATCCCGAGTGACTACTACGCAAGGCAGCACACCGGATAGAATTTGAAGCTTGAAGAGATAGGACATGGTTCCATCTTCCTGACTTCGTACAACCTCTAATCCCATGTCATTGCATAGCTCTCAACAACAGTAGTCCGAAACAAGTCTTATACACCTCAATCAGATGCTCGGATTAAAGTTCTGCAAGTTTGAGCGGACATCACGTTGCTTGCAGCGTGCACGTGCCGAGATGGCATGACTCATGAGCTCGGGGCATGATGCGACCACAAGAGTGCATCTACAACCGCCATAGTACACTGTATTGTACTATATAAATATAGAGCTTGGGGTTGCCATATTCAAGAGAAGAAAGGCGAGGAAGCCCTGTCAAATTTTCTCTATACACCCCCCATATTGAGTACTTTCTCATTTTAAACACTTGTTAGCTCACATATAGCTATATTTTTACCGGCGAGAGCCAAGTGTTCATCCACTTATAGTCATAGAAGTCTTCTTTGGCAGCCCACTATAATCCTTCTTACACATTATAAAGCCTTTCTCTTCATCTTTGCACACACTCTTCTTCACATTGAAAATCATGTTGTGCGTGTATGCCCAGACTTTGGTCCGTGGTTTTCATTTCTGTCTGTATATATATATATATATATATATATATATGGACTAACATTTTCGAGTTATGCCTCGATTGATCCTGGACTCACGTCCGGAGCGTTTACTTGCTTTTATATATATATACTTATATATATGAACTATTGTCGAACTTTATTCGATGAGCCTTGATTTTACATCCGGAGTGTTTACTGTTCATATATATATATATAAACTGTTGTCGAACTTTGTTCGATGAGCCTGGGTTTTATATCCGGTGCATTTACTGCTTTTATATATATATATATAGCGACAAATCGCTGAAATGATAAACTGAGCCGGGATCGATATATATATCATGTACGTTTACCACTTATATATATATATATTTACATTTCTATCAGGCCTGGAGTTTACTTCATGGCCTTTTACTCGTTTATTTACATTTCGTCCCGCCTGGAGTTTACTTCATGGCGGTTGATCATTTTTACTGCTTTATTTACATTCTGTCCCGCCTGGAGTTTACTTCGTGGCGGTTGATCGCATTTACTACTTTATTTACATTTTTGATCCCCCATGGAGGTGCTTCGTGGTGGTTAATCATGTCTCTCTATATATATATTTACCGCTTTTATATATTTACATTTCTGATCACCCATAGAAGTGCTTCATGGTGGTTGATCATGTTTGTATATATATATTTACAGGTTTTATATATAACTGCTTATTGTTTTTCATATAAATTGCAGCATCATGTGAGCCCTAGGAATCATGTGATCATATATTTAGTCTACTGAATCTAGATTCGGTTCCCGTGATGGACATTTTAAGCTGTAAGCTGCTTGTAAATTATTCACGGTGTTTGAATTTCCTTAGATGGCTTTCATGCCCATGAGGGGTTCGGCACTGCTATATATTATTTTCTCAAAGATGCTTCACATCTCGAAAATAAAAGCAATCAAGCCGAACATTTAATAATAAAATGGAAGTATGAACAGGTCTCAATTACTATTTACCACAGGGTTTGAAAAAACCTCTTTTACAAAACCTCACTGCTATATCATGTTTAAAACTGAATTTTTCATACAAATTCAAACCCTTTGTATATAGGTGCGAACGAGGCCTCGTACCACTTCCAAATAACAGCACATTGACCCACCCACCCACCCACACACACACACACATTCATATAACTATTTCTTGAAAAGTGGCGGTCACCATGGTAACATGAATGTTGAAGGTTGCCTAATACCTTCCCTCCGCATAATCAAGCCCTCGAACCCAAATGAATCTCGATTTCACAGACCCGTTTAGCAATGTCACATCACTAGGTCAATGTGCAAACCTTTTCTCGATTACGTTGGTGCAACCAGTTAAAAACACCAACTAGCGACTCTTGCAGTCAAATCGCCGACATATACATGTCGGACCTTTTTCACTTGTTTTTTCAAACAAATCTCACATAACATGAGAACACCAAAGAACAAGAACAGAAAAGGGACAAATAAAAATCCCGACGTCAACAGGTGGCGACTCTGCTGGGGACACCAGTAAGAGGGCTTAAGCCGCTACTACAAGCTTTTCAAAACTGTTATATGCTTGTGTGAATGTTTCATTTACATTATTGGTGAATGTGTACGAATGCATTTTACTTAATGCATTGTAATATATCTATTTGTGATATTAGTGCTTCGCACATATCATCGTTTTCATAAACGGTGAGACACGTTATATGTGAATGTATGTTGTATGGTTCCTCTACCAGGAGGCTATCTGATAAGTGGATTTTATATATGCAAATCAATGTCCATTTCATGCGTATTTGTTGCTAAATTCTTGTGATCATGTTCGTTTTTACTTGTTTTATGTTATTTCATGTGTAAGATGGTTGTTGTGGCATTTAACGGATATGTGGAGTCAATTAGGATGATTTGAATTCAATTGGAGCAAAATTGGAAGAAGCCATGAAGTTCAGCAAGTCAGTTAGCAGATTACACCCCCGCCGGGGCGGGCATGTTTATATTGTATACCCCCGTCGGGGCGAGGGATCTTCTTAATCAGTTAGCAGAAAGGAAGCCCGCCGGGGCGGGCGTATTTGGCCTATAAACCCCCGCCAGGGCTGAAGGTCTTCATACGTTTCTGACAGAAAGGGTGCCCACCGGGGTGGGTATATATAACTCATACACCCCTACCGGGACGGGGGGTGTCGACTGTAATGTGTTATGTTTTGATTGAAACTCTTGTTGGAATTGGTTTTTAACATATTGAATTACATATGGACTCTACTTGATGGAGATTTTCGGTTGGGACTTGTGTGTTGGACATCTATTTACTCAATAAACAAGAAATTCAAGAAGACATAAGGCATATTACAAAGATTAAGCTCAGTTTTTCTAAGGAAGCGTGGAAGAGTATTTAGAAGAGATTTTCACGACGATTGTAATTCTAGGCTACGAGAAGGGTATTTTTCAATATTCTTTATCTTAGGCTATTATTTGTAATCGAAAGAATGTTTTCTATGATTTATTCAGTAGTTATTTCATTTATGATTAACTAATTAACTTTTTAGGCTTATGATGGATCTTTAAGTGAAACAATGATTTTGTAAACTTTGATTTCCATTTTAATAATCTATTTCCAGTTTATCTATATTGATTTGAGCGTGAATTAATGAATTGCCTGATCAACAATTCTTTGTGGATTTGTATGGAATCGAGAGAGGATATTCAAATTTAGACCTAATTAATATAGCATGTGTTCATGAATTTTGTGAATAGCAGAATCTTGATGAATGTTAAGGTAGAGATATGCTTGACATCGCATGTAATCAAATAGAGAACTTAATCTTATACCTTCTTTAATTGTAATTCACATAGAGATATAATGAGTTAGTTAATTATGGTGTTTAACTTCTTTCTATCTTAATTGTGGATTTAAGTTAATACGGTATTAGTGCATCGAGAGGTGTTTAATACTACGTTCGTGTTCTTGATTAATAAACTAGAATAGTGATTTGAATTGGAATAAAGGTGCTTTAATCAGAGGGAAGCTTAAAGTGAAATCATAAGTCTAATTCTTAATTTATTGTTTAAAATTCTAGATTTTGATATTTGTGATTTGTTTGTGGTAATTTATTTATTTCTTAGTTTAGATTTATTAATTCTAATCATTGAATGATTGGTTTAATAAAATTAGGATTAATATGAAATTGATACTTGTGATTTTAAGATTATTGCTAGTTAGTCTCTTTGGGAACGATACTCTACTTATCACTTTATTACTTGTTGACCACGTATACTTGCGTGTTGTGCGTATATAGACTCTAACCAACAAGTTTTTGGTGTCGTTGTCGGGTACTAATTTAGTATAGATCTTAATAGTTTTTACAATATCAGTTTAATTAATCCAGTTTTACTTAGACATTTTTATTTTTGTTATGCTCCTTCTATTTCAGGTGTTTAAAGCACTTTTTGCAAACTCAGTCCAAAAATCTAGACTTGCTGCCTTTTGAAGACGACATAGAGAAAAGGTTTCAGAGGTTGAGTAAGTGGATCAAGGAAACGAGGCAAGAATTTGAAACATCTGAGAAAGAAGAGGAAATGGCAGTCGAAGATCAGAAAGCGTTAAGGGACTTCGCCACACCCAAGGTGACTGAACTGCAGTCAAGCATCACCAGGCCTGCAATAGCGATAAATACATTTGAAATTAAGCCTGGGACGATTCAAATCATTCAAAATTCAGTTCAGTTTGGGAGATTGGCAAATGACGATCCAAATGAACATTTAGTCAGCTTTCTGGAGATTTGCGATGTGAGACCCAAATTTTTTTGAATAAAGATTTAAATTTCTCGAAATATTTTTTTCAAAATTATGGTGTGGATTTGAGATAATGTTATAGTTGTGGGTAATATTTATAAATTTTGAAAAGTATGCAAGTTGTTGTATAATATTCGTTTGGTCGGGGAATATTCTTTTTGTCGAGGAATATTCGTACGATGGCATAATCATTGGTGGACCCAACAACGGAATTATTATCGGATTGAGAAAATGACAAAAATATTTTTATGAAAATAACAGCGGAAGTTTTACCGTTAACTGTTGAAACACCCGGTGTTAAAAGAACAGTAATACGTGTGGTTGCATAGTAGCACACGGTATTGATTATTGATGCTTACGTGAGAAATCCTTATTGGAAAGCCCCCTCTTTCCTGGGAACGACCTGGTAGATTAATATTGTGAATTATAATAATGATGATAAATGTTGTTAAATATATTGAGGTGTCTTTTTATGAAGTCACGAAGTTTATATATATATATATATATATATATATATATATATATATATATATATATTTTATTTTATTAGTATTATTAATGTAATAAAAGCAGAAAAAGCTTTTATATAAAATAAAATACTTTTATAAAGTTATTTGTTTTATTAGACAATAATTAGAATATAATATATTTTATTATGCATAGTATTTTGTATGGTAAAATGTTTTTATATAAAATGAATACTTTTATAAAGTTATCTATTTTATTAGACAATAATTAAAATATATTATATTTTATTATGCATAGTATTTGCATAGTGCTTGTATAGTGTTTTTACATGGTAAAATCTTTTTATATAAAATGCGAAATACTTTTATAAAATTATTTGTTTTATTAGACAATAATTAGAATATAATATATTTTATTATACATAGTGTTTGCATAGTACTGCATATAGTGTTTGCATAGTAAATTTTTTTTATATAAAACAGAATACTTTTATAAAGTTAATTGTTTTATTAGATTTTAGATAAAATATATAAATATATAAATATATTATATTTTATTGCATAGTATCCTTTCTATTTTCCTATAAATAGGATGCTTAATTAGAATTGAAATCACACTAGAAATTCAGAGAATTCTCTTCTATAATCTTGAGCGTATTTCTTTAGAGTTTTAAGAAGCTTTGAGCGTAGTGCAAGTTTTCTTCAAGTATATCCCCGCCCTACCCGTCGGAGTACTCTTCTTTATAAGTAAGGGGTATTATTTCTTTCGTATTCATGAAGAGAACTTCTATTATTCCATTCTTTATCATTCTATTGGAATATCATGTTTGTACGTTTATGCATGACCTGGTTCCATTATTTATTATTTTGTTGGAATAACCTGTCTGTGCGGTCTATCGCATGCATGGTGATTTCATTGCAATATATCTTGTCGGTCTAATTTAGCTTTGACTCGTTTCGTTTCTTTATTATTACATTGGGGAATAACTTGTCTGCATGCTACTATCGCGGGCATGGTGAATCCTTCTCATTATTCCATTCTTTATTATTCTATTAGAATAACTTTTGTCTCGTGGATTACCACATGCATGGTGAATGATCCTTTGTATTCATTCCTTATTAAATTGTGGAAATAATCAGATCGTGGATTACCACATAGCGAAGTAAAAATCCATTTGCATAGCTTTCATATATCTATTATACTCAAATGGTTAAAGATTTGACTTCTATACTCCATGAAATTAGTGGAATATCCTTGATATTTCCGCTTCATCCATATCTTTTTTCATGGAAATATTCTTCCGAGCATTCTTGAATTTTACTCTACAAAGCGATATTGCATGTTGACAATTTGGACATTATTGAATTACGGATAAATTAATTCTTGAACTTGTTTTATTGAATTCTTATATCATTGTCATCATCCTCATGTTTATATTATGTTGAAAGTCATCCGTGGACCGTAGTGCATAGATGGACTTGGTATGATTATGACCAGGGATTAATCGGTATAATCATGATCGTAATGTTACAAATGATGTGGTAAAAGTCCTCATTGGCCCGTAGTGCATTTATTGATAGTTATTGACATGATCATGACCATTGATGAATACATGAATATCCTTGGCCCGTAGTGCATGGATAATTTATGGTTGTGATACTAATGAATATCCTTGGCCGTAGTGCAAGGATGATGTGGATTATTTATTAAAATTTGAGTCTCGTGATAAAAGTGATGAAAAACCTTTTAAATCATAAAAGATAGTAGATTTTATTCTCTACTTGACTCTTTTAATGGATTACTTGTTCTGCTGCAGTTAAACTTGATGTTTATTGTATTTCATCAGTTTAACATTGTTGAAGACTAATGATAATTTATTCTGCATTATCTTAGACATAATATTTCTTACTGGGCTAGTTGAGCTCACCCTTTCTTTCACTGTTCTCTTTAGGAAATGAGAGTATAGCTGGGACGAGTCGGGGAACAGAGTGATGGTCTAGATGATAGCATTAGTAGTCCTCACTATTCTGTTAAATAGTGTGACAATAAATGTAATGAGGACTCCATTGAGTGTGGATATTGTCCAGATGACAATATTCTTATTATAACTCTTAGATTATGTTATGTCGTATTTTATATAATTGTTGTATAATTAAGTTGTATTTGTATTTTGTACCATGTATTTAGCGACCCAAGATGGGTGATGTATACCTATTTTGGGGGTGTCACAGTTGGTATCAAAGCTTAAGAATATGATCCCTGGCTGAGATGTGAGACAAGAACTATGAGGGGAGAGACGGGGAATTCCTTCGCTAATATGACCTACTTAAGTTTATTTGGTATTTAATTGGTCGGTCAGAGCATAGGGATAATATGTGATATGTTAATTAACCTTTGTTTTATGGCAGTATTTGAAAATGACATCCGAGAATGTTGAAAATAGCAATAGAGCACAGGAGACCGTTGAGTCTCCACAGATCAATAATTAGGATAACTTGCATCAGGAAGGTGACAATCCTCATGCAAATGACAACACTGACCAAATGATGAACGATGGAATGTTCAGAGGTTTTATGCAATTCATGAAACATCAGGCAAGAGCGGCTCCTGTCCAAAATGCAGGTGGAAACACTGGAAACTCTCGGACGGTCACCGTTAAGAAGTTCAAGGAACTGGGACCACCGGAGTTTTTTGGAGAGACAAAACCACTTAAGGCGGAGACGTGGATAAAGCAGATCTGCAAGATATTTGATGTCTTGGGATGCTTCGAGGAGCAAAAGGTTCCCTTTGCCACCTTCATGTTGTGAGCAGAGGCAGATTATTGATGGGAATCTGTAAAGCGTACTAAACCTGCCGCACTGAAGATGACTTGGGAGAAGTTCCAAGAATTTTTCAACGACAAGTACTTTCCCGAAAGTATTCGTCACATGAAAGAGGTAGAGTTCATCAAGCTGGAGCAAAACAACATGACCGTGTTGCAGTATGAAGCCAAGTTTGCCGAGTTGTCCCGATTTGCGTCCCATTTGGTTGATAATGAGGAGAGAATGACGTGAATGTTTCTAAGAGGTTTGAAACCCGAGATACGTCAATATCTTATCTCTCATAAACTGTGTTTATATTCAGATGTTGTTAATAGGGCTCAGTTATTGGAGCATGATAATGAGTCAACCCAACCAAAAGAGAGCAGCCGACAAAATGATAATACCCGTGATAGCAGTCATCGAAGCGGTGATAATAAACGTAGAGGAAATCAACATGCCAAAAATGGTAACCACTTCGGTGAGAATCATGGCCAAAACAATAAGAATGGACATTTCAAGAAGAGGAGATTCAACAATGATGGAAAGACGTCAGCATCAGCACTCGTTGTTATGGAAGGAGAACGATCACCTATCATATGCTTCAAATGTGGAGGGGAGGGACACATCAGTCCAAACTGCGTGATGCCATCCAAAGCATGCTATAATTGTGGAAGAGAAGGTCACCTAGCTCGATTTTGTTGTGCACCAAAGTCAAGTCCAGTTGGGATGGAGGCATCTAAGGCCGTCCCAGACAAGACAAAGCCGGTAGTTTAAGTGAGAGTGTTTATTGAGGAACCCAAACAAGGTTATTACAGGTAAGTTAATCATAAATTCTTGCAAAGTCTATACCTTATTAGATACCAGTTCTACCCATTCTTTTATCTCTCTTGCTTGCGCTCAACGTTTAAATTTGACCCCAAAGAAGTTAGACTTTGACTTATTGGTTGAAACTTTGTTAGTAGAAACCTTTGTTACATCCACTGTTTATAAATCTTGTTTGATTCATATCGATACCCTCGCGTTACCTGTCGATCTTATCTCTTTGAAAATACTTGCCCTTGATGTGATTTGAGGAATCGATTGGTTAACTACTCATCATGCTAAAATTGATTATTTTCGTAAGGTTGTTAGCTTTTATATTCCTAACCAACCTGTTATACGAATTCAAGCAACCAAACCACTAAAGTCAATCATTGTCATATCAAGCCATAAGTAAAGAGCCCCGAACCTTTCGTTGGTGACTTCCTTGTGTGGAATGCACCAAAGCCAGACTTTCTGTAGGCGACGTCGTGAATGACGATGACACGTTGATAGGTATCAATGTGACGTGTTATCCAAGTCTTGGGATGAGAGTCACAGTTTTGAATGATATTTCTATTGTTAATAAATTTCTTGACGATTTACAAGACTTCGCCTACCCTGCAGCGTGAAATTGAATTTTGTATTGACCCCAAAGATAAAACCCATTTCTAAAACCCTTAAATATTTCTTCAACCAAAATGAACGTATAATGTGCCGAAGATGTTGGCTCGAGCTGTTGAAGATTACGACTATACCATTCAATATCATTGTGGAAGATTGAATGTGGTAGCTGACGCGTTGAGTAGAAGATCGTATGCATTTACGAGTGCGATGTTGTTAATACAAAAACCTATTTCGTATAACTTACAAATGATGAAGATAGAGTTAAACACTCTAGGGACCCACGTGAAGATAATGAATATACAATTAGAATCGACTTTAATCGATAAAGTGAAAGCCACTCAAGTTACATACTCAGAGCTGATGAATGTGAAAAAGAAGGTTCAAGAGGGTGTTATCCTAGAAAAAAGAATCGATGAAGAGAGGAAATCTCAACCCTCAATTTAATTAGCCCATTTGAAATCCTCGATTAAGTAGGAACTGTGGCTTATAGACTCATTTTACCGCCAAGTATATCGCATGTTCATAATGTTTTTCACGTATCGATGTTACGTAAATATGTGGATGACCCGAACCACATTATTGAATTAGAACTAGACGAGAAAGTAGAGGATTTAACGTATGAGGAGATACATGTTACAATCTTGGATAAGAAGGATCGTATTCGACACTCAAAGGTTATAACTCAAGAGTTAGAATCTGAAATGAAGTCAAGGTATCCTCATCTCTTCAAAGATACAAAACGTCACGTAAATTTCGTAAATAAATTTCATAAGGAGGGGAGATTGTGAGACCCTAAATTTTATGAATAAAGATTTAAATATCTCGAAATATTTTTTTCAAAATTATGGTGTGGATTTGAGATAATGTTATAGTTGTGGGTAATATTTATAAATTTTGAAAAGTATGCAAGTTGTTGTATAATATTCGTTTGGTCGGGGAATATTCTTTTTGTCGGAGAATATCCGTACGACGGCATAATCATTGGTGGACCCCACAACGGAATTATTGTCAAATTGAGAAAACGACAAAAATATTTTTATGAAAATAACGGCGGAAGATTTACCATTAACTGTTGAAACACACGGTGTTAAAAGTAGAGTAATACGCGTGGTTGCATAGTAGCACACGGTATTGATTATTGATGCTTACGTGAGAAGTCACTCAATTTTGTTCAATTATTGCTACAGTAATTGTTGCATAGTATCTCACGTTAGTTGATTCAATTATTGTCGATATTTTATATATTATTAAATCAATAAATAAGATAATAAAGTTATTAATATTATTATTTTCAATATTAACGATGTCTAGAAGTTCTGCCAAGGAAAGGTTTGGTCACCTGATCATACGCCGCTAACAATAAGGAGAAATCCTTATTGGAAAGCCCCCTCTTTCTTGGGAACGACCTGGTCGATTAATATTGTGAATTATAATAATGATGATAAATGTTGTTAAATATATTGAGGTGTCTTTTTATGAAGTCACGAAAGTTTATATATATATATATATATATATATATATATATATATTGTTTTATTAGTATTATTAATGTAATAAAATGAAAAGTTTTTATATAAAACATAATACTTTTATAAAGTTATTTGTTTTATTAGACAATAATTAGAATATAATATATTTTATTATACATAGTGTTTTGCATAGTAAAATCTTTTTATATAAAATGTAATACTTTTATAAAGTTATTTATTTTATTAGACAATAATTAGAATATATTATATTTTATTATGTATAGTATTTGCATAGTGCTCAGATAGTGTTTTTTACATAGTAAAATTTTTTATATAAAACATAATACTTTTATAAAGTTATTTGTTTTATTAGACAATAATTAGAATATAATATATTTTATTATGCATAGTGTTTGCATAGTACTGCATAGTATTTGCATAGTAAAATCTTTTTATATAAAACAGAATACTTTTATAAAGTTAATTGTTTTATTAGATTTTAGATAATATATATATATATATATATATATATATATATATATTATTGCATGGTATCCTTTTTATTTTCCTATAAATAGGATGCTTAGTTAGAATTGAAATCACACCAGAAATTCAGAGAATTCCCTTCTATAATCTTGAGCGTATTTCTTTAGAGTTTGAAGAAGCTTTGAGAGTAGTGCAAGTTTTTTTCAAGTATATCTCCGCCCTACCCATCGGAGTACTCTTCTTTTTAAGGTAGGGGGTATTATTTCTTTCGTATTCATGAAGAGAACTTCTGTTATTCCATTCTTTATCATTCTGTTGGAATATCCTATCTGTGCGTTTACGCATGACCTGGTTCCATTATTTATTATTTTGTTGGAATAACCTGTATGTGCGGTCTATCGCATGCATGGTGATTTCTATTGTTATTCCATTCTTTATTATTCATTGCGTAATATCACATCTTATATGCAATTTTACTTTGACTGTTCCGATTCTTTATTATTCTGTTGGGAATAACATGTCTGTGCAGTCTATCACACGCATGGCGAATCCTTCTATTATTCAATTCTTTATTATTCTATTAGAATAACCTGTCTATTAGATTACCACATGCATGGTGAATGATCCTTTGTATTCATTACTTATTAAATTTTGGAAATGATCTGTATACGTGGATTACTGCATAGCAGGTGAAAATCCATTTGCAGTTTCATATATTCTATTATACTCAGTTAGTTAAAGCTTTAACTTCTATACTCCATGAAATTAGTGGAATATCCTTGATATTTGCGCTTCATCCAGTATCTTTTCATGAAAATATTCTTCTGAGCATTCTTGAATTTTACTCTACAAAGCAGTATCATGTTGACATTTGGACGTTATTGAATTCTGGATAAATTAATTCTTGAACTTGTTTTATTGAATTCTTATATCATTGTCATCATCCTCATGTTTATATTATGTTGAAAGTCATCTGTGGCTTGTAGTGCATAGATGGACTTGGTATGATTATGACCAGGGATTAATCGGTATAATCATGACCGTAATGTTACAAATGATGTGGTAAAAGTCCTCATTGGCCCGTAGTGCATTGATGGACAGTTGCTGACATGATCATGACCATTGATGAATACACGAATATCCTTGGCCCGTAGTGCATAGATAATTTGTGGTTGTGATACTAATGAATATCCTTGGCCGTAGTCCAGGGATGATGTGGATTATTTATTAAGTTGAGTCTCAGCGATAAAAGTGATGAAAAACCTTTTAAATCATAAAAGATAGTAGATTTTATTCTCTACTTGACTCTTTTAATGGATTGCTTGTTCATTCACGCAGCTTAAACTTGATGTCTATTGTATTTTATCAGTTTAACATTGTTGAAGACTAATGATAATTTATTCTGCATTATCTTAGTCATAATATTTCTTACTGGGATAGTTGAGCTCACCCTTTCTTTCACTGTTCTCTTCAGGAAATGAGAATATAGATGGGATGAGTCGGGGAACGGAGTGACGGTCCAGATGATAGCTTTAGTTGTCCTCACTATTCTGTTAAATAGTGTGATAATAAATGTAATGAGGACTCTATTGAGTGTGGATATTGTCTAGATGACAATATTCTTATTAAAACTCTTAGATTATGTTATGTCGTATTTTATATGACTGTTGTATAATTAAGTTGTATTTGTATTCTGTACCATGTATTTGGCGACTCAGAATAGGTGATGTATATCTATTTTGGGGGCGTCACATGCGACACCTTTAGGTATATTGGGGTGTCGGATGATGCGGTAAGACTTCGCTTGTTCCCATTCACTTTACGGGACAAGGCGAAGAGTTGGTTGCATTCTCTACCGCCCAGATCAATCACTACGTGGGAAGACCTAGCTCAGAAATTCCTCACCAAATTCTTCCCACTGAAAAAAAATGCAAAGATGAGGAATGAGATAACAATGTTTGAGCAGCAACATGGGGAGTCATTATATGAGACACGGGAGAGATGCAAAGAATTGCTTCGAAAGTGTCCTCATCATGGGTTGCCAAAGTGGCTGCAAATGAACACCTTTTACAATGGACTACATGGGAATCTCAGAACAAGTATTAGTGCAGCGTCGGGCGGAGCATTCATGGCAAAGAGTTACGATGAAGCTTACGATTTGATTAAAACCATGACAGCTAACTACCAAGTGGCCCACAGCCAGAATGACACAAGAAAAGGCAGCTGGGTTATTATAAGTGGATGGTGTGACAGCTATACAAGCACAGATTTCAGCACTTTCAAAGAAGTTGGATGCGATGATGTGGGTATAGCACAACAAGCACAAAGAAGTGGCGCTTATATATGAGTTGTGCGCGGAGAGCACCCAACAGATCGCCATCGTAATTAATCCAAAGATCCGTCCGATTCAGAGGTAGTTGTAACAGGAATCCACAGAATATGTACCAGAATACGTACAATCAAGGGAATAGGAATCATCCAAATTTCTCATGGATCAATAATCAGCAACATCAAGCTCAACGACAGTCATGTCCCCCAGGGTTTCAGAATCACCAACAATCGGTTCAACATCATGAAAGAAAATCAGATTTTGATGAATTGGTGTCGAAGTACATAACTAGTAATGAGGCAGCAATGAAAAATCAAGTAATAGCCATCAAGAACTTGGAAAATCAGATGGGGAAAATTGCCTTAGCACTAAATAACAGGCCACAAGGGACCCTACCAAGCGATACAGAGAGAAATCTGAAGGGTAACCATGAACAGTGTCAGACGATTACATTGAGGAGTGGAAAACATCTCGAGGGTACTAATGCAGAAAATTCAGTGACTCCGGATGAAAAAGTTGATGATAGTAACGTGACTGAAGGAAGAAAGGGTGAGGATAAAAAGAGTGAGGAAATAAAGCTAAACAAGAAGCCAATTGTTTATCCACCACCACCATTTCAGCAGAGGGTTCAAAAACAGAAATTAGACAAGCAATTCGCAAAGTTTTTGGAAGTGTTCAAGAAACTCTAGATTAATATCCCATTCGCAGAAGCCCTAGAGCAAATGCCGAGCTACGCAAAATTTATGAAAGGGATTCTGTCAAGGAAGAAGAAATGGGAAGATTTTGAGACAGTTGCACTAACAGAGGAGTGTAGTGCAGTATTACACCAGAAATTACCACCAAAACTTAAGGACTCGGGGAGTTTCACTATCCCATGCACGATCGATAACATGCATTTTAGCAAGTGTTTATATGATTTGGGGGCAAGTGTAAACCTTATGCCACTGTCAGCATACACAGAATAGGGTTTACCCGCGTCAAGACCTACGAATATTTCATTATAGTTGGCAGATAGGTCAGTCACATATCTGTGAGGCATAGTAGAGGACATTTTGGTGAAGGTGGATAAGTTTATATTCCCCGCGGACTTTATCATTCTGGATTTTGAGGAGGATAAGAACATCCCAATTATCCCAGGGAGACCATTTTTGGCCACGGGTAGGACGCTCATAGACGTACAAAAAGGAGAACTCACTATGAGGGTCCAAGATCAAGAAATAAAATTTAATGTGTTTAAGGCCATGAAATTCCCTACGGATGAGGAAGAATGTTTTCAAATGGATTTAATTTAGCAAATCATCAGTGAAGATATGAGCAAGAGTTTGGTCAATGATCCGTTAGAAACAACTTTATTAGGAGATGAAGAGTTTGACGATCCGGAATTTGTGGATTACTTACAAATGCTAGACTCATTTCCTCGAGTTTCCAGATTCAGAACACCGTTTGAACCATTTCACACAGAGGAAGTAGCCGCAGAATAACTAAAACCATCATTGGAAGAGCCACCAAAGTTGGAACTTAAGCCACTCCCTAAACACCTCAGGTATGCGTATTTAGGCAATTCAAATTCTTTACCTGTTATTATTTCAGCTGCACTTAACGAATTATAGGAAGAAAAGTTGTTGAGGGTACTTAGGGAACACAAATCAGCTATTGGGTGGACGATTGCGGACATAAAGGGAATTAGCCCTTCATTTTGCATGCAAGATTTTGATGGAAGATGAGGTAAAACCAACGGTGGAGCAACAACGGCGACTCAACCCTATCATGAAGGAAGTTGTGAAGAAGGAAATTTTGAAGTGGTGAGATGCCCGTATCATCTACCCGATTTCTGACAGTAAATGGGTTAATCCGATCCAGTGCATGCCGAAAAAGGGAGGAATGACTGTGGTGCAGAATGAGGACAACGAGTTAATACCGACTAGAACAGTGACAGGGTGGAGGGTTTGCATGGATTATAGGAAGTTTAACAAGGAAACCCAAAAAGACCATTTCCCGCTTCCCTTTATTGATCAAATATTGGATAGATTGGCAAGACATTCATATTACTATTTGTTGGATGGGTACTCGGGCTATAACCAGATAATCATCGCTCCGGAGGATCAAGAAAAGACGACATTCACGTGCCCTTATGGCACATTTGCATTCAGGAGGATGTCATTCGAGTTATGCAATGCACCTGCAACTTTCCAACGGTGTATGATGGCTATTTTTTCAGATATGGTGGAGAAATATGTTGAAGTCTTTATGGACGACTTTTCGGTCTATGGGGACAACTTTGATACTTGCCTAGGGAATCTGGTCATGGTGTTACAGCGATGTACAGATACGAACCTCGTACTCAATTGGGAAAAATGCCACTTCATGGTTGAAGAGGGCATAATTTTGGGCCATAAGGTATCGGCTCAAGGATTGGAGGTTGACAAAGCAAAGATGGAAACGATAGAGAAACTGCCTCCTCCAAGCTCAGTTAAGGGTATTAGGAGTTTCCTGGGACATGCAGGGTTCTATAGGAGGTTCATAAAAGACTTCTCTAAAATTGCAAAACCTCTGTGCAGTCTTTTAGAGAAGGATGCTACTTTTCAGTTTTGATGAGGAATGTAAGTCAGCGTTTAAATTATTGAAAAAGAAATTGACTACAACCCCCGTGATTGTCGCACTGAATTGTAACATGCCATTTGAGCTAATATGTGATGCAAGTGACTACGCAGTTGGGGCTGTTTTGGGCCAACGACGAGACAAGGTGTTTCACGTCATATACTAAGCAAGCAAAACACTCATAGAGACTCAAATTAATTACACAACCACGGAAAAGGAATTTCTTGCAATGGTGTATGGATTTGACAAATTATGGGCTTACTTGATCGGGACTAAGGTGATAGTCTACACAGACCATTCGGCGATGCGGTACTTAATAGCGAAAAAGGATGCTAAGCCACGCCTTATCCGATGGATTCTCCTACTTTAAGAGTTTGACTTAAAAATAAAGGATAGAAAGGGGACGGAGAACTAAGTAGCCGATCACTTGTCTAGGTTGGAAAACCAAGGGAAAGAGAAAGACGATAGATGTGAAATTAATGAGTCATTCCCAGATGAGCAACTGTTTGGGATTTTTACAGAGATTCCGTGGTATGGGGATTATGAAAATTTTCTTGTGAGCAACATTCTACCACCTGACCTCACAAGACAACAAAAAAGGAAGTTTCTTCATGACGTGAAATGGTACATATGGGACAAACCATATTTGTTCAAGCAGTGCGCTGACAAAATGATTAGACGGTGCGTCCCCTACAGTGAAGTGAAGAATATTCTGCATGAGTGTCACTCATCTGTGTATGGAGGACATTATTGTAGTGAGAGGACAATAGTGAAGGTGTTGTAATCTGGGTTTTATTAGCCCATATTATTTAAGGATGCCCACCATTTTCTCAAACAATGCGATAGGTGTCAAAGGGTGGGCAACGTTTCAAAACAGAATGAGATGCCTTTACAAACGATTCTGGAGGTGGAAATCTTTAATGTATGGGGTATCGATTTCATGGGGCCATTCCCATCATCTTTGAACAATCAATATATTCTACTCACAGTGGATTACGTATCGAAGTGGGTTGAAGCTGCAGCACTACCATCCAACGATGCCAAGGTGGTCCTCAAATTTCTATAGAAGAATATTTTCACGAGGTTTGGCACGCCGAGAGCAATAATCAGTGACGAAGATAGTCACTTCTGCAACAAGCCTTTTACAGCTCTTTTGGCCAAGTATGGGGTTAACCACAAGGTGGCTACAACGTATCACCCTCAAACAAGTGGGCAGGCTGAGGTCTCCAACAGAGAAGTTAAGAAGATATTGGAGAAAGTAGTAAATCCGAGTCGGAAAGATTTGTCGCTTCGATTGGATGATGCATTATGGGAATACAGGACTGCATACAAGACACCAATTGGGATGTCACCATATCAACTACTGTATGGGAAGGCATGTCACTTACTGGTCGAGCTTCAGCATAAGGCTTTTTGGGCGGTTCAAAAACTCAATTTTGATCAAGTAGCTGTAGGGGAGAAGAGATTACATCAACTGAATGAACTCGACGAATTTCATCTTCACGCCTATGAGAACTCCAAAATATACAAAGAAAAAGTTAAAAGATGGCACGACCAGAAAATTATGCGTCGAATATTTGAGCCGGGTCAATCAATCCTCTTGTTCAACTCACGGCTGTGATTGTTCCCAGGGAAGCTTAAGTCAAGATGGTCGGGACCATTCACTATCAAGCAGGTATTCTCTCATGGCGCAGTTGAACTCTACAGTCACAATCCGTTAGAATCATTCATGGTCAATGGTCAGCGCCTAAAGCATTATTGGGGTGGAGAAGCTAACACCGATGTGATCGCCATCACATTGGCCGACATAACATAAACAGGAAGTAGTCAAGCTGAACGACTTAAAATCAAGCGCTAATTGGGAGGCAACCCAATCTCTAGTTTATTTCTCGTATTTTTCACTCAAATTCGTTATAATATAGTTTTCATTAAAATACTAGGTAGTAGCATACATTAAAAGTCTCATTAATCTCTCCATAATGCATCATATTATCAACAACTCATTAACTCTATTGTTTTGCATCATGCAGGATGAACAAAGGATAATATGGTGAATTACAATGAAGAAAAGTAAGAAAACAGAGGTGTCGACAAGAGGCATGCCACGTAAAGGCCTACTTTTTACACTACAATGCCACACCAAAGGGGGGTCCTTAATTTTAACAACAAACATGCTGGCAGGTGGGGTCCCCAAAATTTTAATAAGAAACATGCTGCCACGGGCGGCCTCTGTTTTTACCCTCACTGGGTGGGGGTCCTCAAGTCGATATAGCAAGAAGCATGCCCACTGGCAAGCGCTTTCTAAGTTTAACACCTTTGCCGGGGAAGGGGTCCTGAGATACAACCGACTAAGGAGGCAGTTATGTAGCCACTCCCCATGCTCAATCCCCCACTACCTAAATTAAAAATCATAACCACCAACAACTACCACCACTTCTACTTCCCACTACTTCCTTAACTCCATTAATTACCCCACCTCTTCACTCCACCAATAGAAGCCATTCCACCACCTCTATATATTACCACATTTCCTACCATACTTTTCACACAAATTGAAGCGAGCATTCCTAGAGGTTACTTGAGAGCTAGAGAGGAGCAAATTGAAAAGTTTGGGGGAGAGCTAAGGCAAGTCAAGCACTAGAGAAAAATCATGGCTTCACAATCATCTTCTAAATGCCAAAGAGGAGAGAGTTCACGGCCATCTCAACTAACCCGAACCTTTGATCGCCGAAAATTTGCGAGTGCCACCGCCGCCGACCGGTATGACTACATGCTTACCAAAGCCCTTACACCGAAGCGGGGGGTTGGCACCGGATCCTAACGATGGGGAGATGATGCCTCAAATTTATCAAAAGGGGTGGACAAAATTCATAGAAGAGACGGAACCCGTTATGGTCAACATTGTCAAGGAATTCTGTGTAAACATTGAGGACAAATAACCATTCCACGTGTTTGTTTGAGGTCGGTTAGTTTCGTATAGTGCCGATGCAATCAACACCTACTATCAACTGCGGGTACCTTGCCACTGCCATTATGCTCATCTATGAAATTCTGATCCTGACTATGATGCTATAATCACGGAGATAACAAAGCCGGGAACATCTTGGATGAAAGGTCGGAAGGGAGGCACCGTGTTCCATAGCAAGGACCTTAGCCGGTATGGAAAAATTTGGTATGCATTCCTATGTGTTAAATTGCTTCCGTCCCAACATACCTCGGACGTCACCAAAGAGAAGGCGTCACTGTTGTACGTAATTGTGCAAGATTTTATTATCGACGTCGGGGCCATTATTTGATTCTCCATCCGCCGGTGTTTACGTGGAAATTTTTCAAGCGGCTTGCCACACCCATCACTCATTTGTGGGTTGTGTCGCAATGCAGGGATGAGATGGTCCGACGACGAGCCCACACAAATGTCGCTTGCGTTACTAGATTCTAGAATGATAGCACGGTATTCCGTATGGGCAGGTGGCGAGTCACATCCGCGTGGTCTGGGCTTTATTTTTCCGTCGGCTTCGGAAGACGAAGTTGATACTACAGAGGCATTGGAGGATGATGATGACGCTATGGGAGATCAAGGGGCTGAGCAGGTAATGCAGACCGAGGCCATATCCAGTCCTCAGTTCCTTGATTTCCAAAATCAAATGAATGTGCACAACAAAGCAGCATGTCGGGAAATGCGATGATTAGCACTGAGGCAAGATCACATGTTTGATGCTATGAACGTATCTTTTGCGTCACTCAACACAACCCTTCAGAGCTTCAACCCGGTGGCACAATTTCCATATCAGCAGCCCGGACCAATGCCGAGATTTCCACCAAGTGATTCTGATGAAGAAGAGCAACAACAACCTCCTCAGACTTAAGCGATAGCAGGGAAGTTCTCACGTACTTAGTTTTGATTAATCATCTAATGAGGACATTGTGTTACTTAAGTTTGGGGGATTTAAATACATGTTTGCATGCATATGTAGTACTTAGGTTGCATTTTGTCATTTTAACTTTAGTATTGCATATTAATTTCAGTATTGCATGATAGCTTAGGTTAATACATAGTAGCTTAGGTTAATGTTTGTCATTGCATAGTAAATAGTCTTGTAAATAGTGCATTTTGTTATCTATATATATATATATATAAAAATAAAAAATAATAAATTTAGTTAGTTAAATATTGTGTTTGCGTAAGTCCATCAATGTTGTAGTTCATATTATTTGTGGGCCAATGATGGGATTTATAATAAGCTAACCAATACAGCGTTGATTACTAGACTATGATACAATTTCTATTATGAATCGAATCTTGAGCTTGTTTCAAACTGTTATAAAAAAGGTTAGCACGTTTAAAAACATCTTTGTTGACTAGTCAGTTCAAATTGATACATAAATAGTCTCTAAAGGATAATGCTAGAGTAAATGAGAAAACGACAAGGATAGATAGTAAATGCAAAAATTAAGCAAGAACCTAAGTTTGGGGGGTGATATGTGGGGTATATGAGCTTTATCTATAAAAAAAAAGAGTATATATATCGTGACTAGTCTTGTTTCGGGGCCTTTGTTACTTGAGCAAGTACGCCCGAGGGGATTGTCTTTACACCTAACGTCCTAAGGTCTTTTATGGTCGGGGAGTCTTTGGTTGAAAGCTCGCTAAGGTGTAGCACTGTCAGCCTAATGGGATGAGACATTGCACGGTCATGTGTATATATATCTAAAAAAATGAATAAAATGTAAAAAGAGCAAAAAGCCTTGAATATATATATATATATATATATATATATATATATATATATATATATATATATATATATATATATATATATATATATATATAGAATAAGGATCATGTCCAGACTCCCCGGACGTGATCTAAAATACGAACCCCAATTTATTTTTTTTGGCTTTTTTTTTTTTGAAACAACTAAAAATAAATAAATTATGGAACGGAAATTTTTACATAATACAATATTTTGGGTGTGATTTGGATACATATAACAAAATATGTCTGTACAGTCTCAGTCCCAGAAACAATAACAGGAAAGACAATATCAACCTTGGAGATAACCCCAAGGAGTGCAGATGTAGTTCCGGAGATAACCCCAAAGATGCTCATTTCAACCCATGCAATCAGCTTTAACCTCGGGACTCACACCGAGGCACTCAATTCACAAACCCGGAGATAACCCCAAGAGGACAGGCACACCTCAGAGACAACCCTGAGGGCATTCAACACTTGCAGCAGCCGAATCTCAGAGATAACCCTGAGCACCAGAAACAACATCGGGAAAGACAATATCAACCTTGGAGATAACCCCAAGGAGTGCATATGCAATTCCAGAGATAACCCCAAAGATGCTTGTTTCAACCCATGCAGTCAGCTTCAACCTCGGGACTCACACCGAAGCACTCAATTCACAAACCCAGAGATAACCCCGGTAAGACAGGCACACCTCAGAGACAACCTTGAGGGAATTTAACACTTGCAACAACTCAATCTTAGAGATAACCTTGAGCAACGTCTGCTTTATCAGCCAAAACCGGAGATGGCCCTGTTGAAGGGCAAAATTGTTAACTTGCCACCTCAACCCCACATGGCGCCGTCTCAACAAACAACAATCAACATACATTCTACACAACAATGTCCCACAAGAACCAAGGAGTTACAATCCTGAGTGACTAGTACGCAAGGCAGAACACCGGATAGAATTTGAAGCTTGAAGAGATAGGACATGGTTCCATCTTCCTGACTTCGTACAACCTCTAATCCCATGTCATTGCATATCTCTTGACAACAACAGTCCGAAATAGGTCTTATACACCTCAATCGGATGCTCAGATTGAAGTTTTGCAAGTTTGAGCGGACATCACGTTACAAGTGTGTACGTACTTCGAGATAACAGGACCCAAAGAGCCCAGGGCACCCCGGACAGTCGCAGGTGCATCTACAGCTGCTGCAGGTACACCTTTGGCTCCCCCTCTATAAAAAGAGGACTAGGGGTTGCCATATTCAATAGAAAAAAGGTGAGGAAGCCCTGTCCAATTTGCTCTGTACACACCCTATATTGAGTGCTTTCTCATTTTAAACACTTGTGAGCTCACATATAGCTATATTTTTACCAGCAAGAGCCGAGTGTTCATCTACTCAAAACTATAGAAGTCTTCTTTGGCAACCCACTGTAAGCCTTCTTACACACTTTAAAGTCTTTGTCTTCATCTTTTCACACGCTCTTCTTCATATTGAGAGTCGTGTTGTGTGTATGCCCGGACTTCGGTCCGTGGTTTTCATTTTTGTCTGTATATATATACTTATATATATATACATATATATATTTATATATATGAACTACCATTATCTAGTTATGCCTCGATTGATCTTGGACTCACGTCTGAGCGCTTATTTGTTTATATATATATATATATATATATATATATATATATATATATATATATCCGTATCTGAGCGCTTACTACTTATATATATATATCTAGATTTTACATCCTGAGCGTTTACTTCTTATATATATATATATATATATATATATATAAACTGTTGTCGAACTCGCTCAATAAGCTCGGATTTTATATCCCATGCGTTCTTGCTTTATATATATATATATAGCGACAAATCATTTGAAATGATAAATTAGTAGGATCGATATATATCCCGTAAGGCGTTTACCGCTTATATATATATATATTTACGTTTCAGTCAGGCCTGAAGTTTACATCGTGGCCTTTTACTGCTTTATTTATATTCCGTCCCGCCTGGAGTTTACTTCGTGGTGGTTGATCATTTTTACTGCTTTATTTACATTCCGTCCACTTTGGAGTTTACTTCGTGGTGGTTGATCGCATTCTTCGCTTTATTTATATTTTGATCCCCAAGGAGGTGCTTCGTGGTGGTTGATCATATCTCAGATATATATATTTTCTGACTTTTATATATATAATTGCTTACTGCCTTTTCTATAAACTGCGGCATCATGTGAGCCTAGGAATCATGTGATCACAGATTCAGTCTACTAAATCTAGATTCGGTTCCCGTGATGGACATTTTTCAACTGTAAGAAGCTTGTAAATTATTCACGGTGTTTGATGTAAGACCCCGAATTTTATGAAATAAAATTATTCATTTTTTTTATAATTATTATTCAGTAAATGGTTAAATTGATAAAAGCTTAAAGTTATGGGTGAATTATGCAAATTTTTACAAAATACGCAAGTGGCTATAAAATATTCATTGTTGTTGGAGAATATTCGTTTGGTCGTGGAATATTCTTTCTGTTGGGGAATATGCGTACGACGGCGCAGCCATTTGTGGGCCCCATAACAGAATAACTGTCGGATGAAGAAAAAGACAAATTAAAGTTTTTATAAATAACTACAGTAGTGGTGGTGACCAATTAACATCATTGGAATACCCGGTGGGTAAAATAAATTAATACGCGTTGTTGCACAGTAGGACATGGTATTGCACCAATTATTGATTCTTACGTAAGAAGGCACTACTCAATAATTGTTACAGTAATTATTGTTCAATATTTTATTTTTGATTCAATGATTGCTGCGTTGATATTTTATAATTGTCACTACACAAGATTTTTTCATTATCGGATCAATAATTTATATTATTTGAATAATATTATTAGATAACATTATTGGCAATGTCTAGAAAGTTCTCGCTCTAAGGAGAGGTTTGGTCACCTAATTGCGCCGCCAAGAAGGAGAAATTCTTATTGAAAGCCCCTCTTTCCCGAACCGCACAGGTTGTCAATATTGTGATTCTGTAACATTATTTGTGAATAATTAATTATTGATTCATACGATGAGGAAAATATTGATTTTATGAGGATATAGATGGAGAAAATTTTAATGTGACAATTGTTGAAAATTAATATTTTATCTTTTTTCGATAAAATAATTCAATTAAATATATTATTTTAATAATATATTAATGATGATATTTTTACGATGAATGTGGGATATATGAGTATATGTGGAGGAGGAGTATTTTGTTACCAAAAATATTTAAAACATGTTTTATGTGTCGGTGGACCCCATTTCTTGATTGAAATTTGATTATAAACATAAAATCGCTTTCATTTATGGATTTCGTCAATTTTTGTTTGGAATTTGGAAAACTTTCTTACGCAAAGTTGTAGAGAATTGAATTTTCTATAAAAAATCGCGAGATTCAAATTTTTCTCGATAAAAGGGCTATTTATTATGAATTATTGAAGTTCCGGAGTTCCGAAATAATTGATTTTTGGAAGTTTAAATTATTTTATAAAAGAAAAATGTTTTTTTTACTTTTCTAGAAGGGAGCATGTGGGAAATGCTGGGAATTGAAATCTAGAATGAGTACGTAGAAGATTATATATATACATTAATATTATATTAAATTTTCTACTTTGGTGTTCTAAGCAATTTCCTATAAATAGGGTGCTTAGGTTAGAATTGAAAATCACACCAGAAACTGAAGTTTTCTCTCTCTATATTATCGAGCGTATTCTTGTGAGTATTTTGAGTATACTTTGAGTATTGCTATACGGTGCAAGTTCGTTCAGCGTTATTCCAGTCAGAAGTACTGCTCTTTTGAGGTAAGGGATAATAAGAGATTTTAAGGGTTATTATTTCGAAATTCTTCTGAACCTTCAAAAATTCTGGAAAAATTTGAAATGATAATTTGATGAGTTTTGTTGATTGTGTCCAAAAATGGCGATTTTTGGATGTATAGATTAGGAGTTATGAATTTTATGAGAAAAGACTATTTTAAAAGTAACTACTTATAACTCCTTGTGATTAACTCCAAAATTGATAAAATTTGTATTGTGAGTACATCTATATAATATCAAGATACCTTGTAAATTTCAGAATTTTGGATAAAAGTACAATTTATGATAAATGTCCTAATATTCTATGGTTTTGGCCATGTGAAAAATAGTAAATAAATTTTAAAAATTTTGAGAAAAATATATATTCAATATGGGACTATATTCTTCTAAATCCCAGAAAAGAAATATTTTTAAAAACTGATTTGGTATTTTTCATGAAAATGTTCTAGTTATGAGTAAATGAATTAAATATGTTATGTGAATTAAGAAAATTGGAAAATATGATTTTATGGCTTGAGAATTATATATAGAGATATATGCATTTTTGATGAGGGTTTTGGCTATTGGTGATGAGATCTTATGAGGTTGGCATTTTAAGATGATTAAATGCATTTATTAGTAAAGTGTAAACAATTAAAATAAATTGTTTATAAGTTTAAGAAATGATTAAAATATTGTGGTAGTATTAATAATATTAGATTATGAGATTATTAAGTGATTTATAATATTTTGGTTAAGTTGTTATGAAATCATTGATTTATGAATCTTACTCTTGAGATTAAATCTATATGTTGATTATATTGTTTTTATATAACATTCTTATAACCCTAATGATGATATTTCTCTTTGACTTGAGTGTAAAGATGGATAGATTATTGGTATGATCGTGACTATAGGTTCTCTTTGGCCAGTAGTGCAAAGTTGAATTGTTGACTGGTATGATCATGACCATTGAATTTATAATTGAATATCTTTAGCTTAAGTGCAAAGGTGAATTGATCAACATATATGGTTATAATTATGGTTTATATAAATTACAAATGATTATGTATTTCTTTGAGATATGAATATCTTTGGTCCAGTAGTGCAAAGATGACTTGTTGATGAATATCTTTGGCCCAGTGCAAAGATGAATTGTTGATGAATATCTTTGGGTCGTAGTGTAAAGATGACCTGTAGTTGAATATCTTTGGCCTGTAGTGCAAAGATGAACTGTTGATGAATATCTTTGGCCTGTAGTGCAAAGATGAACTGTTGATGAATATCTTTGGCCCGTAGTTGAAAGATGAATTTATTAGTATTATTATGAATGAGGAACTGTGATTTGGTATAACCATGATCTTTGATATTTCGGTAAAGACAAGTGATGAAAATTATCTTCGTCCCTGAATGAGAAAAGGAATTTAGAACAACAATTACGATTATGAGTTATACATGTGATTGTGGATGTGAATTGTTGATTGATGTTACGAGGATAAAACATTGTTGGTGGACTTTTAACATGGAGAGATAATAGACTTTATAGTCTATTTGACTCTTCTAATGGATTGCTTTCGTTCATTGCAACTATGGTTGAGAAGTTTTATCATCTACCATATGTTCTAAATCTCTGATTTATTATTGATGAAGACTATTGATAATTTAATTATCTTTAGTCATAATATTCTTTACTAGGCTAGTTGAGCTCACCCTTTTCCTTTTTGTTCCATTTTTCTTCTCAGGAGACGAGAATGTAGCGATTACTAGTCGGGGTATGGAATGAAGGTTCTAGAGAGAGTTGTTTAGTAGTCCTCACCATTTTTGTAAAATAATGTATCAATAATTATGATGGGAATTTATTTGCGTGTGGATATTGTCTAGATGGCAATATCTGTATTTAAACTCACAGTTTATATGTTGTAATAATAAAGTTGTAGTTATTTCTGTACCATGTATTTGGCGACTCAGAATGGGTTAGATGGAATGGACCTATTTTGGGGGCGTCACATTTGAATTTCCTTAGATGGCTTTCATGCCCATAAGGATTTCGGCACTGCTATACATTATTTTCTCGAAGCATCTCAAAAATAAAAGCAACCAAGCAGAACATTTAATAATAAAAATGGATGTATCAAAGGCCTCAATTACTATTGAGCACAGGGTTTGAAAAACCTCTCTTACAAAACCTGATTGCTATATCTTGTTTAAAACTGAATTTTTGTATAAATTCAAACCCTGTGTATATAGGTGTGAATGAGGCATAACACTACTTCTAAATAATAGCACATTGACCCACCCACACACACACACATTCATATAACTATTTCTTGAAAAGTGGTGGTCACCGTGGTAATACGGATGTCGGGGGGTGCCTAACACCTTCCATCCGCATAATCAAGCCCCCGAACCCAAATGAATCTCGGTTTCACAGACCCGTTTAGCAGTGTCACACCACTGGGTCAATGTTCAAGCCTTTTCTCGGTTGCGTTGGTGCAACCAGTTAAAAACATCAACTGGCGACTCTTACAGTCAAATCGTCGACATATAAATGTCAGACCTTTTTCACTTCTTTTTTCAAACAAATCTCACATAACATGAGAATACCAAAGAACAAGAACAGAAAAGGGACAAATAAAAATCCCGACGTCGACAGGTGGCGACTCTGCTGGGGACTCCAGTAAGAGGGCTTAAGCTGTTACTACAAGCTTTTCAAAAATTGTTATATACTTGTGTGTGAATGTTGCACTTACATTTTTGATGAATATGTATGAATGCATATTACTTACTGCACTGTAATATATCTATATGTGATATTAGTGCATCGCACATGTCATCATTTTCATAAATGGTGAGACACATTATATATGAATGTATGTTGTGTGGTTCCTCCACTAAGAGGATATCCTGTCGGTGTTTGATTACTGGACTCGTAGGGAGACTAATTCCAATGAAGATCAGGAAAGGCACCACCCAGGTTTGCTCCAGTTGAAAGACCGGATTAACTTCCCGTCGAGTAGATTGCAATGATCTGGGAACCTTTATGCCAAAAAGCCGCGAGAGTAACCTAAGATAGGTCAGCCTCTGATAATCCAAATGCGGAGGAAAGTCTCTTCATGCTTTCCATTTTCAATTACTTGTAAAGACAATTACTTGTAATTTCATTCCATGTTCATCTATGTAATGGAAAATATGAAGAATATTTGCACATGCATATTAAGACTTGACATGCTATCAAATGACACCCGTTTTGCAGGATAATATTCCTAAAATGGACACATTATGATAGCATGTAAACTTTTATACATTCCCTGAGACTAAACTACATAAGTTTTTGTAGGGAAATAATTGGGCCTGTTACCTGCTCAAAATCCAAAAAGGCCACGAGCCTAAAGCCAATCATGTCTTCATCTGACCAGTCTAATCATGCTCCTGTCTCTCGAGAAGAGTTTGATGGATTAAGCAAGCAAATTAAAAATTTGGTTGTTCTTCTTAAAGAATTGCACCAATCTACTCAAGGTTTGCGAATACCCGTACATACAAAATCCTCTACACAAGGAGGAGCACAAGGTTCAGATAAAATAATTCCTGAACTTCAGTTGGATACGACCAACAAAATTCCTGAAAATACCCATCTCAAAGAAGATCTAGACACCAGTGATATCAGGAAGAAAGTCCTTCAAATGGAGGAAACCCTCCGTTCTATCAAAGGAATTGGAGCACACGGAAGTGTTTCCTATGTTGACCTTTGTATCTTCCCTGGTGCTCATTATCCAGAGAAGTTCAAAACTCTTGACTTTGAAAAGTATGATGGGTTAGGGAATCCTTATACACATTTCAAGGTGTTCATTGGAGAACTTGGATCTTATGCAGAGAACGAGAAGCTCAGAATGCAGCTGTTCTAGAAAAGTCTGACTAGAGAAACCCGAACGTGGTATACCAGATTAGACAACTCAAAGATCCATAGTTGGGAGGAATTAGCTCATGCCTTCCTCACTCAGTACAACTTCCAATCTTAGATGGCTCTTGACCGGTACCAAATTACCAAGGTCAAGAAACAGTCTAATCAGTCTTTCAGCGAGTATGCTCAAAGGTGGAGGCGCCTTGCTGCTCAAGTTATTCCTTCCATGTTAGAATCAGAAATGGTTATGACCTTTATATACATATAAGAAGCTCCTTTCTATGAAAGAGTCTTAGATGGCATTGGCAAGCCATTTTCTGAAATGATCAAGCACGGAGAGATGGTTGAGATGGGATTAAAGTCAGGAAAAATTCAAGACCTAGCCACTCTTAAAGCAATTGTTGAGCACATCTAGTCTGGAAACTTATGGAAACAACCTCTGGAGGGTCCATAAAAAGAAAGAAGAAGATGTTTCCTTGATACTACAAGGTCAAAAAGGCAGTCAGAATATGCCTATTTAGAGGAGAAACTACTCCCCTTTGCAAGCACAGTCTTCAAACCCTCTATTGCCTAAAGGTGGAGAAGTAAGACGCCCCTGAGTGTTCACACTCTTAGGGGATTCACTCAAGAATATCCTTACTCTTCTGACTACTTAGAAGAAAACTACACATCTTCTTCCACCAGCCAACCCGAATGGGAAGAGTTTCAATGCTACTCGGAAGTGTGCTTATCATGCCGGGGCACCAGGACATGACACTCAGGATTACTGGGCCTTGAAACACAAGATCCAGGACTTAATCGACAATGGGGAGATTGTCGTGACTAAACCTGACCAACCACATGTGCAAGATAATCCTCTTCCTCAACACAAAGAAGGAGAGGTCAATATGATTAATTGTAGCCATGGACAGAGTTCCAATTACATTGTTGAATCTTCCCAGACCAGCAAATACGGTGCTGACAGATGGGATCATGCGTAGCTCCAGTTTATGATGGAGCAAAAGATTAAGGCTCTTTGCAAACAAGTTGATCAGTTGGCATAACTGGTGATGTATCAACACCAAGTCAAACACCAATTAATCAGTCAGAAGCATGACAGTCTCCTTCCTTTTGTCATGAATATTCCATCCTCGCCTTCAGAAAGTGAAACACTGGAGGATAAAGTTACGAAAAGAGCAAGTGCCAAAGCCCGTAGGGATTTTGCCAACAAACGGGAATTTACATACCTTAGCCAACCTATGGAGGAGATATTTCAAATGTTGATCAATGAAGGAAGAATTACATCCCTTCTACCTCCAATCAATCCCCATTCCAAACGGTTTAATTCCTAGGGAGTATGCCAATATCACTCCCACTCTCGCGGTCACATCACAGAAGAATGTTGGGCACTCCGCCACCTCATTCAAAATCTAATTGACAGCGGTGTCCTTCAAATGGCAGACGATGACACTTTCCTACTCGAGAGTGGGAACACATGTCCTATAAAATGGAAGGACGACATAGCAGTTATATCCGATGAGGCTGATGTGGCTGCTAAACCACCCACAATACAAGTAATTCAACTCAAAGGAGCTGACAATACTTTGAAAGTGGCTGCACCAGAGCCAATTAACTTACCATTTAGACCACAGTATCCTATTGTCAATGTACACAAAGTCCCATAGAATTATGGGCAGGTTAAAGGATCTACATCATATATAACTGCTGCAGTGTCGAAGGAGAATCCACTATATCTTCCCCATCGGGTGATAAAGCCCACCATCAAATCAAATAGGAAAGTTCCCATGGAGAAGATTGAAGAATTCCTCCATACCATGGGCCATAATAAAGCCAAGGTGGTTTTAAGCTTGAGAGAAGCTCCACAACAAATTTCCATACTGGACTTGGTTTTCTCTTCCAAAGATCACAGGAAGATATTGTTAAGGGTCTTTGAAGAAGCCTATTTACTGAAATCAGTGGATGTGGAAAAATTACAACATCTGGTTGATCACATTTTCAACAACAATGTGATATCTTTCATTGATGACAACATACCCGCTGAAGGGACTGGTTATTGCAACCCGTTGCATATAGCTGTTTTGTACTTCGGATACATGGTGGGAGGAGTCTTGATAGATGAAGGTTCATCTTTGAATATTTGTCCTTATGCTACCTTGGAGAAGATGAATATCAACCCCAAGAGGATCAAAAGCAGCCATACGGTTATCAAAGCTTTTGATGGGTCCTGACGAAACGTCGTTGGAGTAATTGAATTACTAGTGGAGATTGGTCCACATACATTCAGTGTATCCTTTCACGTGCTCAAAATAGCCACAGGATACAACCTGCTATTGGGAAGACCATGGATTCATATGGCTAGAGTCGTCCCTTCCACTCTTCATCAGCAACTCAAGTACATTATCAACAATAGCCTAGTTACTGTTAATGTTGAGCCAGAATGTCCGGAACAAGGTGATATACCACTAATCAGCTTTAATTCAGAAGTTGAGCCGGTTAGTTTCCATGCCCTGGAGGTGAGAAACACTCATTACCATCCCATTGGGGCACCACCTCTCACACTCAAGATTTATACCGAGGTTATGTCAGCCACTCAAGAGATGATGTCATTGGGTCATCAACCTAGATAAGGGTTGGGAAAATATCATCAGGGTATTAAGCACCCGATTTAAGTGCCCAGTCAAATAGGGACAGCTAGATTAGGCTATTCTGCTAGCTCTAGTCACATGAATCCTCATAAGCACAACAGATTCCTTCAACTTCAGCCACAAGACGATTGTCTCCACTTGCAAATCCTGAGTTTATACAATCCCGGGTAAAGGTGCCAGCCCATGTTATGGCTATGCTATTTCCCAAACCGATACCGGTTAAAGCAAAAGAGGTCCTGATTCCTAATCCCGAAGTGGAGGAGATGGAACGGAGACGTAAACAAGACATCGCCATGATGATATCAAGCATATGCATCATTGTCCATGATGAGCATACAAACAGATACACCCTAGATGATGATTACACATATGTCATGGTCATCATTAGGGATAAGGAGGACAATGATAGCCCCTCTATCACTGCAGTCCATCAAGACTTTACCCTCAACAATTGGAATAACACTCCATGCATTGGTCGACGAGGGTAAAACAGGCAGAAATTTCATCTGCCCTATAGGTAACTTTAACTGCTTACTTTTATGTACAGTATTAGCAGTTGTTTTATCAGTACATGCTAACACTTTGTATGATTAAACAATTTCATATATTAAGTGAAAGCATATTTTGTTTCAGGACTCTGAACTTACATGTGCCTGTACTTGCTGATGAGGTGCCTTTTCTCCATAAGGACTGTAATTTTGATGAAAAGTTGGACTCAAACGTGATGGAAATACAAGAGGACATTGAGATACCTCAGGAAATTAAGGAATGGGTCGAAGATATACCTAAACCTAACCTTGATCAAACCACATCTTTCAATCTCGGAACCTTAGAAAACCCTAAGCTAATCCAGACTGGTTCAGACCTCACCCCATGTTAGAGTGTATGCCCTAGAGGCCAATTATTTGATATAATTGCTTAACGTTTTGATATTATATTTGATTGAATAAATATATGATTTTATTATGGTTTTATTTACTGCGTAATATAATTGTTAACATAATAAAATTCCTTAGAATAGTGATACAAATTATATAGTTTCAAGTATGTGACTTGAACATGAGATTATATATTACCATTAGTATCGGTGATTCTTAAATGTCCTTAATCGAGTATCATTGTTGATGGGACAACAATGATGCATGGAGACTAAGTATGTGGATCGATTGATGACCAAATCTCATTGGTCATAAATATATGAGATATTAAGTCAATGCATAGGTACATGTTGAGAACGATGTAACGGATGGACCCACCATGAGAATTCTATATGGAGCATTATGCGAAGTGTCGTTAGCAATTCTCATAGTGACAATGATGTAATGGTCCTCCGACACAAATCGCTATATTACTACACGAGAATTTATGTACTTTGATATCATCAAATGTCACCTTTAATAGGGTGGACTATAAAGGTGATTATTGGGTTCATCATTAATCGTGTGAGAAATATGAGTGATCTAGATGGAATTTAACCATCCTATATATTATGGGTGATATCCATAGGCCTCTTGATTGAGTAGGACTATGAAATGCATGGTCATGCTCAAATAGTGATTTGTTTCATATAGTCTACTCATTGATCAAGAAAACTCAGATTAAATTATGAAGAGTATGACACATTTCATGACTTGAGTTTAATCTAGGATATTAAGGTTAAAAGGATTAAATTACATTGAAACATTGGTCACGAAAAGGTTGCATCGAATCATCGATCTTATTATTACTTGGGTAGCGATGATGCATTACTAGATGACGCTCACTTTGTTATAATTTTATAATATGATTTTAAAATTATTGCCAACGTAATAATAACCTATAAGTCACACACACATAGAACGTTATTTAAAAGGAATTAATGGATTTAAATATATTAATATGATTAATAGTATTTAAATCACAATTTAAATTAAAAGGATAATTTGTATATATGTATATTAATTAAGTAAGACTTAATTAAGAGATATATATATATATAAATTTGGATTTTATAAAATTAGGTTTTGATTTGATTAATTCCTTTTAACTACTATATATATGATATATAGCGACTACTTGGGGAAAGATATCATAATTAAAAACCCTAGCCGCTCTTAGAGAGAGACTAGAGAAAGCAGATTTGAAAAATCCATTCCTTTTGGTGGCTAGTACACATGAAAGTCCTTCTTATTGCGAAATCGTTCGACGGTTTAAATGCGGCGTTCGTGTGGATACTGTAGAGGCGATAATCGGTTTATATTGCGTTGGAGATTCGAGGTGCGATCGGTTTGATTCTCATTTTGTTTATATCTCGTGTAATCTCTAAACCTCTGAATTAATTGATTTTCGCATGGATCCTGTTTTAGGGTTTCGGAAATTGCTTTAAAATTTTAATTTCCGCTGTGCGTTTCTGTGCCGAAGCCCAACACCCCAAACCAATGGAATGACATGGTTGTGCTACTAACCCAATTCTAGGATGTGTTTGCATGGTCTCATAAAGACATGATGGGTTTGTCCACTGACATTGTCCTTCATCGCCTTCCCATTAAAGAAGGATTCAAGCCAGTTAGGCAGAAGCTCGGGCGATTGAAGCCTGAGTGGAGTTTAAAGGTTAAAGAAGGAATTGTGAAATAATTTCAAGCGGCCATCATCATGGTGTCTACATACCCTGAATGGCTATCAAACATAGTCCTCGTGCTTAAACCAAGAGGAAAGGTGCGAGTTTGCATGGATTAATGGGATGTGAACAAAGCTTGCCTTAAGGATAGCTTTCCCGTACCATTTATCCACATTCTCATTGACAATACTACTCAATACGGCATGTACTCCTTTGTGGACTACTTTGCAGGGTATCATCAGATTATGGTTGCTGAGGAGGATCATGAGAAAACTTCTTTCATCACGCCTTGGGGAACCTTTTGTTATAGACGATTGTCATTTGGCCTCATCAATGCCAGAAAAACCTATCAGCAAGATATGATGGCTCTTTTCCACGACTTAATGCATAAAGAGATAGAGATCTACGTGGATGACATCATTGTCAAATCCCGAAGGGAGGAAGACCACTTAGACCATCTCAAAAAGCTATTCAACAGGTTGCGTAAGTACAACTTGAAGTTGAATCTAACCAAGTGCGCCTTTGGTGTTAAATCAGGCAAGTTGCTAGGTTTCCTAGTCAGCCACAAAGGGATTGAGCTGGATCCAACCAAAATCCAGGCCATCAAAGAAATGCCCGTTCCTCAGATAGAGAAGGAAATACGGGGATTTTGGGAAGAATCAATTTCATTAGTCAGTTTATCTCTCAACTCACAGCAACTTGTGAGCCTATCTTCAAGCTGTTAAGGAAGAACTCCTCTATGAAATGGAATGATGAGTGTTGGAAAGCCTTCCTTACAATCAAAGAGCAGTTGTTTAATGCTCCTATCTTGGTACCGCCCAGGGATGATGTTCCCCTATTCTTGTACCTTTCCATCAACGATAATGTTATGGGCTGCATGTTGGGACAGAAAGATGATAGAGGCCAAGAGCGAGCTATCTATTACCTCAGCAAAAGATTTAGTAGCAGTGAACACAAGTACGCTCTGATTGAGAAGACTTGTTGTGCTTTAGCATGGGCTTCCTAGAGGTTACAGCATTACCTTCATGGTCATAGAACCCATCTCATATCCCGCGTGGATCCTCTCAAATACGTGTTCAGTAACCCCATACTTAATTGTCGGCTATCTAGATGGAAGTTGATTCTACAACAATTTGACATCGTCTACGTAACGTAAAAGTCCATTAAAGGACAAGGTATTTCGGATCAACTAGTCGCCGCACCCGCAGGGGATTACAAACCCTTAGAAACATACTTCCCCGATGCAGGGATCATGGCAATTCAGCAACACCATCAGTACGATGCATGCCATACGTAGAAAATGTATTTTGATGGAGCTGTTAACATGGAAGGTTACGGAGTGGAGCGCTTCTAGTGTCCCATGCGGGAGCGAGACCCATCGCCATCAAATTGCAATTTGTCAGCACTAACAACACAACCGAGTATGAAGGATATATCATGGGGCTAAAACTTGCTCACGCAATGGGCATCAGACGGTTAACTATCTTTGCGGATTCAGAGTTGGTAATCAAATAAACCACGAGAATCTATTAAACCAAAGAGCTACATTTTCTGCCTTACCATCGACAAGTTTTACAGATGGCTTCGAAGTTTGAAGAAATAAACTTCCTCCACATTCCTTAAAATAGGAATGACTTTGCGGATGCGCTCGCAACTTTGGCCTCCTTGATCAACATATATGACAAGGAAAACATGCCAAACATCTCAGTTGCCCTACAAAAGGCTCCAGCCTATGGGAACTATGTTGGAGAAGTATTGGATGAGCTACCTCCCATCCAAGACCCTTGGTATCAACATATCAAGGAGTATCTGCGAATTAGAACTACACCCGCTAAGGTGAGCCCGACTGAAAAAAGGCGGATCCATCGATTTGCTATAAAATTCTATCTGAGTGGAGATGCACTCTACAAAAGAGATGCGAGATTAGGACTCCTTAGAAGTCTGGACGAAGACCAAGCTCAGAGGCTCATGGATGAAATCCATGGTGGAGTATGCGGCCCACACATGAGTGGACCCCTACTTGTTAAGAACATCCTCAGAACAGGATATTATTGGCTTACGCTTAAAGTTGACTGTGATGATCACGTCAAAAGGTGTTATCAATGCCAAATGCATGGAAATGCTATCCATGCCCCTCCATAATATGAGTTCACCTTGGCCCTTCTCAATGTGGGGAATGGACGTGATCGGGCCCATCAAGCCCAAAGCTAGTAATGGGCATCGGTTTATCTGCACCATGATCGACTACTTCAGCAAGTGGGTAGAAGCAGCCTCCTTCCCCAGGGTTACCAAAGAAATCATTATTGTTTTCATCAAAAACAATGTCATTTGTCGATATGGACAACCAGAGGTAATTATGTCAGACAATGCTAAGAACCTCAACAACAAAATGATGGAGGAGTTATGCAGTAAATTCCACATCAAACACCTTAACTCCATCATCTACCGTCTAAAGATGAATGGTGCTATTGAAGTGGCTAATAAAAACATCAAGAAGATCATGCAGAAGATGTCTGTCAATCATAAAGGATGGCCTGACCTCTTGCCTCTGACTTTATTAGCCTACAGAACTTCAATGCGTACTTTAATTGGGGCAACCCCCCACTGGGGCAACCCCCTACTCATTAGCCTATGGGATGGAAGCAGTGCTTCCCATAGAGGTGGAAATGGAATCCCTCAAAGTGTTGATGGATGCTCAGCTGGATGAAGACCAATGGGTACAAGACATATATCACCAATTGTCTCTAATAAATGAAAGGCGAATCGCGGCTATCTTCAATGGTCAGTTATATCAACAAAGGATCGCCATATCCTACAACAAAAAAGTCTGGCTATGGCAGTTTAAACAACATGACTTGGTTTTGAAGAAGACCATTGATAACCAAGATCAATCTAAGGGAAAATTCGCTTCAAACTGGTAAGGCCCGTTTTTTGTCAAGGAGGTATTGACAGAAGGCACTCTCAGACTATAGGAAATGGATGGCTATAAATTTCCACATCTCATCAACTCGGACACCGTGAAATGGTACTATGTCTAAGGATACCATCAAGCAAACATCCTGGTTTTGGATCATCAGATCACCAGTCATTCAGGTTTTCTAACCCTTACATATAAAATCTTTTGCATACTCTTCTGCCCCTCAGGGAAACATACTATTCAAGCTAGCAGCCTAGTTTTACCTTATTTCAAACCTTTCATATAATTTCGGTTATCCCACCAGGGATTGAACCTTTAACACTTGCAGTTTTTCCTAAACATAGGATCAAACTTTTTCACACTTGCAGTTTGTCCTGAACTTAGGATCAAACTTTTTCACACCTGCAATGTAGACACTCGAAATTTTTCTGCCAACATGTTACTAACATTGCAGGAAGTGCGGAATCTTCTTTCAGAGATAAACCTAGAAGACAGCTCAACTTAATCCCAAAAATACCACAGGAAGTTCAGTTTAAACCCCAACAAACACACCGGGAGTATCATTTTCCCATCTCGGAGATAACCCCGGGGAAAGTAGTGCAAATACCGGAGATGTTTAGTCTTAGTCCTAAAAAAAATACCAGAAAGACAATATCAACCTTGGAGATAACCACAAGGAGTGCAGTTGTAGTTCCGGAGATAACCCCGGAGATGCTCGCTTCAACCCATTCAATCAGCTTTAACCTCCAGAAATGATAAGAATGCCTCTGAGATTCAATCATAAACTAGTTACTTTACCTTGGGACCTTAACAAGGAAAGGTTTGGAACCCTTGCAACTATGATAGAAAGCCGTTTGCTTGTTGCCAAACCCTTCGCCTTTTTTTTGAATCAAAGTAGGTCGTAACTGTTTTATTTTAGTCAGTCGAGGGAAGCTACCGCTTCTACGATAGCTCCACTTCCTCGTCTTGCTTCTGGCCAAGCTTCTACTTTGCTTGCTTCTCTCGCGCTTGCTTGCGCGAAGGCTTAGAGTCCTTTTCGCTAGTTCCAAAAGCTTCTGTCAAACACCGAGGCACTCAATTCACAAACCCGAAGATAACCTCGGGAGGACAAGAACACCTCAGAGACAACCCTGAGGGCATTCAACACTTGCAGCAGATCAATCTCAGAGATAACCCTAAGCAACGTCTTATTTATAAGCCAAAATCGGAGATAACCCCAGTGAAGGGCAAACTCATCAAATTTCCACCTCAACCCCACATGGCGTCGTCTCAAAAAATAATAATCAACACAAATTCTACACAACAATGTCCCACAAGAACCAAGGAGTTGCAATCCCGAGTGACTACTACGCAAGGCAGCACACCGGATAGAATTTGAAGCTTGAAGAGATAGGACATCGTTCCATCTTCCTGAATTCATACAACCTCTAATCCCATGTCATTGCATAGCTCTTGACAACAGTAGTCCGAAACAGGTCTTATACACCTTAATCAGATGCTCGGATTAAAGTTCTGCAAGTTTGAGCAGACATCACGTTGCACGCGTGCACGTACTTCGAGATGGCATGACCCGTGGAGTCCGGCTCACCCCGGGCAGCCACAGGTGCATCTACGGCTGCCGCAGGTACACCTGTGGCTCCCAGCTATATAAATATAGAGCTTGGCATGGCCATATTCAAGAGAAGAAAGGCGAGGAAACCCTGTCAAATTTTCTCTGTACACCTCCCATATTGAGTGTTTCTCATTTTAAACACTTGTTAGCTCACATATAGCTATATTTTTACCGGCGAGAGCCGAGTGTTCATCCACTTAAAGTCATAGAAGTCTTCTTTGGCAGTCCACTGTAATCCTTCTTACACATTATAAAGCCTTTCTCTTCATCTTTGCACACTCTCTTCTTCACATTGAGAATCATGTTGTGTATGTATGCCTGCACTTGATCCGTGGTTTTCATTTCTATTTTCTCGTCTATATATATATATATATATATATATATATATATATATATATATATATATATATATGGACTAACATTATCGAGTTATGCCTCGATTGATCCTGGACTCACTTCCGGAGCGTTTACTTGCTTTTATATATATATACTTATATATATGAACAATTGTCGAACTTTATTCGATGAGCCTTGATTTTACATTCGGAGTGTTTACTGTTTATTTATATATATATATATATATATATAAACTGTTGTTGAACTTTGTTCGATGAGCCTGGGTTTTATATCCGGTGCATTTACTGCTTTTATATATATATATATATAGCGACAAATCATTTGAAATGATAAACCGAGTCTGGATCGATATATATATCATAATGTCGTTTACCACTTATATATATATATATATATATATATATATATATATATATAAATATTTACATTTCTATCAGGCCTGGAGTTTACTTCATGGCCTTTTACTTATTTATTTACATTTCGTCTCGCCTGGAGTTTATTTCATGGCGGTTGATCATTTTTACTGCTTTATTTACATTCCGTCCCGCCTGGAGTTTACTTCGTGGCGGTTGATCGCATTTACTACTTTATTTACATTTTTGATCCCCCATGGAGGTGCTTCGTGGTGGTTAATCATGTCTCTATATATATATTTACCACTTTTATATATTTACATTTCTGATCCCCCATGGAAGTGCTTCATGGTGGTTGATCATGTTTGTATATATATATTTATAGCTTTTATATATATAACTGCTTACTGTTTTTCATATAAATTGCAGCATCATGTGAGCCCTAGGAATCATGTGATCACAGATTTAGTCTACTGAATCTACATTCGGTTCCCGTGATGGACATTTTCAGCTGTAAGCAGCTTATAAATTATTCACGGTGTTTGAATTTTCTTAGATGGCTTTCATGCACATGAGGGGTTCGGCACTGCTATATATTATTTTCTCGAAGATGCTTCGCATCTCGAAAATAAAAGCAATCAAGCCGAACATTTAATAATAAAATGGAAGTATGAACAGGTCTCAATTACTATTTACCACAGGGTTTGAAAAAACCTCTTTTATAAAACCTCACTACTATATCATGTTTAAAACTGAATTTTTCATACAAATTCAAACCCTTTGTATATAGGTACGAACGAGGCCTCGCACCACTTCCAAATAACAGCACATTAACCCATACACACACACATTCATATAACAATTTCTTGAAAAGTGGCGGTCACCGTGGTAACACGAATGTCGGAGGGTGCCTAATACCTTCCCTCCGCATAATCAAGCCCTCGAACCCAAATGAATCTCGATTTCACAGACCCGTTTAGCAGTGTCACATCACTGGGTCAATGTGCAAACCTTTTCTCGGTTACGTTGGTGCAACCAGTTAAAAACACCAACTAGCGACTCTTGCAGTCAAATCATCAAGCATATACATGCTGGGACCTTTTTCACTTATTTTTCAAACAAATCTCACATAACATGAGAACACCAAAGAACAAGAACAGAAAAGGGACAAATAAAAATCCCGACGTCAACAGGTGGCGACTCTGCTAGGGACACCAGTAAGAGGGCTTAAGCCGCTAATACAAGCTATTCAAAACTGTTATATGCTTGTGTGAATGTTGCATTTACATTATTGGTGAATGTGTACGAATGCATTTTACTTAATGCATTGCAATATATCTATTTGTGATATTAGTGCTTCGCACATATCATCATTTTCATAAATGGTGAGACGCCTTGTGTGTGAATGTATGTTGTGTAGTTCCTCTACCAGGAGGCTATCTGATAAGTGGATTTTATATACGCGAATCAATGTCCATTTCATGCGTATTTGTTGCTAAATTCTTGTGATCATGTTCGTTTTTACTTCTTTTATGTTATTTCATGTGTATGATGGTTGTTGTGGCATTTAACGGATATGTGGAGTTAATTAGGATGATTTGAATTCAATTGGAGCAAATTTGGAAGAAGCCATGAAGTTCAAAGAAGTCGGTTAATAGATTACACCGTAAAATGGCATGTATTTTATATTGTATACCCGTCGAGCTGGGGTCTTCTTAATCGATTAGCGAAAAGGTAGCCTCAAGGTGGCGTATTTAACCTATAAACCCCCAGTGAAGGTCTTCATACATTTCTGACAGAAAGGGTGCCCGCCGAGGTGGGTATATATAACTCATACACCCCCGTCGGGACGGGGGGTGTCGACTGTAATGTGTTATGTTTTGATTGAAACTCTTGTTGGAATTGGTTTCTAACATATTGAATTACACATGGACTCTACTTGATGGAGATTTTTGGTTGGGACTTGTGTGTTGGACATCTATTTAATCAATTAACAAGAAATTCAAGAAGACACAAGGCATATTACAAAGATTAAGCTCAGTTTTTCTAAGCAAGCGTGGAAGAGTATTTCAAAGAGATTTTCAAGACGATTGTAATTCTAGGCTACGAGAAGGGTGTTTTTCAATATTCTTTATCTTAGGCTATTATTTGTAATCGAAAGAATGTTTTCTATGATTTATTCAGTAGTTATTTCATTTATGATGAACTAATTCACTTTTTAGGCTTATGATGGATCTTTAAGTGAAACAATGATTTTGTAAACTTTGATTTCCAGTTTAATAATCTATTTCCAGTTTATCTATATTGATTTGAGCGTGAATTAATGAATTGCCTGATCAACAATTCTTTGTGGATTTGTATGGTATTGAGAGAGGATATTCAAATTTAGACCTAATTAATATAGCATGTGTTCATGAATTTTGTGAATAGCAGAATCTTGATGAATGTTAAGGTAGAGATATGCTTGACATCACATGTAATCGGATAGAGAACTTAATCTTAAACCTTCTTTAATTTTAATTCACATAGAGATATAGTGAGTTAGTTAATTATGGTGTTTAACTTGTTTCTATCTTAATTGTGGATTTAAGTTAATACGGTATTAGTGCATCGAGAGGTGTTTAATACTACGTTTGTGTTCTTGATTAATAAACTGGAATAATGATTTGAATTGGAATAAAGGTGCTTTAATCAGAGGGAAGCTTAAAGTGAAATCATAAGTCTAATTCTTCATTTATTGCTTAAAATTCTAGATTTTGATATTTGTGATTGGTTTGTGGTAATTTATTTATTTCTTAGTTTAGATTTATTAATTCTAATCATTGAATGATTGGTTTAATAAAATTAGGATTAATAGGAAATTGATACTTGTGATTTTAAGATTATTGCTAGTTAGTCTCTGTGGGAACGATACTCTACTTATCACTTTATGACTTGTTGACCACGTATACTTACGTGTTATGCGTATATAGATTCTAACCAACACAATTCTGTCAGTGTTCTATTACTGGACTCATAGGAAGACTAATTCCAACGAGGCTCAGGAAAGGAACCACCCAGATTCACTCCAGTTTAAAGACCGGATTAACTTCTCGTCAAGTAAATTGCAATGATCAGGGAACCTTCATGCCAAAAAGCCACGAGAATAACCTAAGATAGGTCAGCCTCTGATAAACCAAACACGGAGGAAAGTCTCTTCATGTTCTCCATATTTTTAAAAAAATTACTTATAAAGACAACTACTTGTAATTTTATTCCATGTTCATCTCTATGTAATGGAAAATATGAAGAATATTTGCACATGCATATTAAGACTTGACATGCTATCAAATGACACCCGTTTTGTAGGATAATATTCCTAAAATGGGCACATTATGATATCATGTAAACATTTATACAATCCCTAAGACTAAACTACATAAGTTTTTTGTAGGGAAATAATTGGGCCTGTTACCCGCTCAAAATCCTAAAAGGCCACGAGCCTACAGCCAACTATGTCTTCGTCTGACCAGTCTAATCCTGCTCTTGTCTCACGAGAAGAGTTTGATGGATTAAGCAAGCAAATCACAAATTTGGCAGTTCTTCTAAAGGAATTACACCAATCTACTCAGGGTTCACAAATACCCGTACATACAGAATCCTCTGCACAAGTAGGAGCACAAGGTTCAAGTAAAATAATTCTTGAACTTCAGTTGGATACGACCAACAAAATTCCTGAAAACACCCATCTTAAAGAAGATCCAGACACCGGTGATATCAGGAAGAAAGTCCTTCAAATAGAGGAAACCATTCGTTCTATCAAAGGAATTGGAACACACGGGAGTGTTGCATATTCTGACCTTTGTATATTCCCTGGTGTGCATTATCTAGAGAAGTTCAAAACTCCTGACTTTGAAAAGTATGATGGGTTAGGGGATCCTTACACACATTTAAAGATATTTAGAGGAGAACTTGGATCTTATGCAGAGGATGAGAAGCTCAGAATGCAGCTATTCCAGAAAAGTCTGACTGGAGAAGTCCGGACGTGGTATACCAAATTAGATAACTCAAAAATCCATAGCTGGGAGGAACTAGCTCATGCCTTCCTCACTCAGTACAGCTTCCAATCTAAGATGGCTCCTGACCGGTACCAGATTACCAAGGTCAAGAAACAATCTACTGAGTCTTTCAGAGAGTACGCTCAAAGGTGGAGGCGCCTTGCTGCTCAAGTCATTCCTTCCATGATGGAATCAGAAATGGTCATGACCTTTATAGACATACAAGGGGTCCTTTCTATGAAAGAGTTTTAGCTGGCATTGGCAAGCCATTTTTTAAAATGATCAAGCATGGAGAGATGGCTGAGATGGGATTGAAGTCAGGAAAGATTCAAGACCTAGCCATTTCTTAAAGCGGTTTGTTGAGCACATCCGATGCGGAACTTATGGAAACAACCCCCAGAGGGTCCATAAAAAGAAAGAAGAAGATGTTTCCTTCATACTACAAGGTCAAAAAGGCAGTCAGAATATGCCTATCCAGAGGAGAAACACTGTGACAACCCGAGAATTTAGAAAATTTTTAAAATCATAATTGATTAATTTAAGGTTCAATATTAGAACCTAGACAGAAAATAAGTGTATGGAATTGGCAGTTCTGTAAAGAAATTTCAAGGATTTCAAAATTTTTGGACAAGACTTGAATAATTCGGTAGACTGTAAGTGATAGTCCGGTAATGAGGTATAAGATGTTGGTGGATTTAAAATTCTTGTGAAGAATTGTCAAGGTTAAGTATATAAGTGTATACGAGGCGGTATATATGATCATATATGTGAAAAGTAAATTTTTTATGTGTATAATTTGTGGTTAAGGATCAAATTTTGATCAGATAAGTTACATAGGTGACAAACCCTAAAATTATAATGAGAACGTTAAGGGTTAAGTTATTAAACCCTAATAAGTAATTTTATATGTGAACAATTGTGGTTTATGGATAAGATCTAAGGATCAAGATCGATCGGATAACTAACTTTAGCAAACCCTAAAGTTATGTTAAACATATGTTTATTAAGTTAGAAAACTCTAACGAATTGTTAGAAACCCTAACGATGCGCTCAGAAACCCTAATTTTAGTTTTGAGAATCCGAAACACTAATTCGGATATTCAAAACCCTAATTTGGAAATTCAAAAGCTAAGTATTAAAAGCTTATGTGTAAATATGTGGGATATATTTGAAATGTACAAAATACCCTTCAATTTATAGGGGAAAAGACCAAGTTACCCTTAGTGGGTGCGAAATGACTAAAATACCCTTTTTCTTAAAAGTTAAGTAAAAGATTTGTGAAATCTTTGGTGAGTCATCTATATAGATATCACATGTGTTCTAAATGAGCCAAGATTAGATTTCATATGCCACCTTGCAACATTACATTCATTGAATCCAAAATCAAAAGATTTTAAGTAAAGAAAATCTTACTTTACTTTTCATTTGCTCCAAACCTTCTCTCTCTTCAAATTTTGAAATCTAGAGTGAGAAACAATGCTATGATCATCACTTAGCTTTCCAAGAACAGATCAAGGATCAAAAGTTCAAGAATCAAAGCATAAAGGTATAAAACCTTATAAAAATAATGTGATTTCATGTTTGATGTTGTTGTTTGTTGTCTGAGTAGTGTATAAGGATGTTTTGAATCTATGATGTTATCATAGATCCATAACATCTAGAAGCCGAAAAATGTGTTTTCAAACCCACCCAAAACCCTAATTTTAAGGCTGACGACTAAATGTCGTGGCCTCTGAGATCTTTACACATTAGTTTTTTAGTGTGTTTTTAAGTTATAGATCTGTAGTATGACATGTTGTCAATGTTCTAAACTTGAAACGAGTTCATATCATGTGTAGATTACAAGTTATGGGTGGTCAAAGTCGGGTTGACCGACCAAAACTCAAATCAAAACCAGTTTCTAGATTTCGCCTCTAACAAGATTTTGTGAGCCTTGGATCTTGTTGTATGTTAGTGTTTAGTCTATGTTGTTGTTGTTGATCTTGTAGACCGGTATGTATACTACATGATCATCTTTAGAACACTTATATCCATAACAGAATAAAAGATATTCTTTGGTCAAAGTAGCGTTAATAGTGTGTTTTTATGAAAAATTTGGAAACCCAAAACCTTCAAGAACGTATTTACGACCAGTAGTTTGACTGGCTTGAATCTTGTGATTTAGTTGTTGTTATGATGATTTAATGCTATATACATGTACTCTGTCATGTTTTCTACATGAATGAACCATTAGATCACACAAACAAGACCTAGAATGCAAACTATAAGGATCCAAAGTTGGTATCTCGACTGTTCTTCAATTTTTGGAAAACCCAGAAATTGAAGAACAACGTCTGAAAGGTTTTTGGAAACTTAGATCTCTCTGATATGTTGTAGAATGGTCATGAACTTGGTATGATATGGTAGTATTACATATAATACTACAACACTTGAAAACAAATTTGCCTGTGAAAAAACATCAAGAATATGAAATTAGAACCTCTCAAACCTCTGTCCACTTGCTCATTGAAAAATCTCGACATAGGCTCAAGAACACCTATAAGCGACGGTTACATTGCTATAGGACCTTTTAGCGACACTTTATTTTCCAAAAATAATTATTTTATTTATAAATTAGATAAAAATATTTTTAATTATTAAAATACAAAATAAATTTCTAAAAATTATTTTAAAGTCCAAAAATAGTTTTTAATTATTTTGAATATATTTCAAAAATATTTAATATTTTTGGAATATAAAAGGTATTTAAATTATTTAATTATAATATTAAATAAATTATTTAAAATTGATTTTAATACATGAAAAATCATGAAAAATTATATTATTGTATAAGAAAATATTTTAAGTTATTTTTAGTAACTTTTGATATTTTGTGATGAATTTCATTAATAATTTATTATTAATGGTAATTAATTTATTTAATGAATATATTAAATAAATTATGGAAAATAGAATTAATATTTTAAAATCATATAAAAATGATTTAAGTGTTATAAAAATATTTTAAGTTATAAAATATAACTTTTGATATTTTGTCATGAAAAACATTAATATTTTAATATTAATAGTAATTATCGAATAATGGATTTAAAGGTTTATAAATCATATAAATGAGAAATTAAAGTATTAAAATACTTTGATATATTATAAATATATTATAATATTATGTTATGATTTTCATTAATATTTAATATCAAATAAATATTAATGATAAAGAGAATAATGTGGTATTTATATAATATAAATATGATTTAAATAATTCAAAAATCATGATAAATGGTAATAATTATCTCAAAATTATTACAAGCTTCCATGAAAATTATTTTGATTGATAATAAAATTATTTAAGATAATTGTTAAGTGTTTAAGGCCAGAGTTTAATTAACTTAAACTTTGAGAATTGTCCATTGAGGCCCAGTCGGAATGTTAGAATTGTGTCGGGCTCAACTTAGACTACAAATAGTTTGACTTGATCTACGAGTCTTAGGTGTGTTATGGACTGATAGGGTTATATGTTTATGTGTTTAGGATTATTTTATAATTATATATATATATATATAACGTTATTATCTTTGTGATGATATTATTCTAATATTGGAGATCTATATTACTAATATTAGGTCTTGGATAAAGTGATATAGAATGTATAACAAGAATCAATCGAACGGCAAGTTACTAAACTTGAACTCTTAATTATTGTGCAAGTTTTCTTTAAACTCGACCTCAAGTTGTTTTATTTAAATAAGATTGTGGATAATCATTTATGATTACCATGTCTAAGAATTATTAAATTACACTACATGTATGCGTCTTTGCATGTATCGGTATGAAAGGCTAATCACATTAATTACCATTTGGTCCAAATATATATATATATATATATATATATATTAATATATATGTTCATTCCAATTTTTGTTCGATTTGTTTTGTTCGCTCTAAATTCACAACTATATTGTTGAATTATAGCTACTTATTATTCAAACTCTTTCAATCATGATATATCCTCAAATATATTTAAACTTGTTGGGCAAATTTATGCTCACCCTTACTATATCATGATAAACATTGCGATTAAAGACAAAATACATCGGATTCAAAGAAAAGGTTAAAGACAGGTTCCAACTTTTAAGTTTGTGTGTGCGGCTTAATTTTTAATAAGATATGTATATAATATCTTTGTATGTCGAAAGATAGTTATGAATTGTGTATAAGTTAAGGTTACTCGACCTTGGGGAATAAAGTGTAAAGTTTATTGTATAAACAATTTATGTTTATATCTTTCGCAATAGTTATAAAATGATTGTACCAGATCCGTGGTAATTTGGGACCCGGATTTGGGGCTACTACAGTTGGTATCAAAGCTGTTGGTTATGAAGCTTAGGTAGGAATACTTGAGACCAATAACCGCAGTGATTAGGATAAGATCTAACTCACATAGAGTTAGTTGGTCGGTAAGATTCAAAGACGAATCTCGTTGAGTTGTAAAGATATAGAGTTCCGTAACTCTGATAATAAAGTTGAACAGTAGTGGTGAATAGATCGAGTTTAAAAGACTAAAATTATAGGGATAGGAGATCGTAAAATAAAATGATCATAGAATAGAAATGAATCATAATATATACGATGAGATCACCCCATGATCTGATAAGGTGATAGCAGGGAGAAGGATCAAGCAAATGATTAAAAAGTTTACAGCAAAGATTGTTGTGTGAGAGTTGTACTATGAATTGGTACAGATTCAGGAAAGGATTATGAATACAAGTTGAATGAAATTCGTATTGAGAAGGGAGTTAAGACTAGGTGGGGATTTCAATTGAGGACTCATGTCAGCAGCTGAGTTATATGATTCCTTGTATAGGCGGGAATTGTACTTGGTGTAAAAACCACTTAGTTTCTGGCACTGATAAACATTGAAATGTTTGTGTCGCGCTATTTGCTATATGCATGTTAAGAGGGTGATTTCTTTCTCGTGTGTATAATAAATAGATAGGTTATAGGTAGAGGATATAAGGTTAAGTACAAGTTCTTAAAACTCATACTTATGTAACATTCTTGACTCATAGTTATATGAAATGTTTATGAACCCCTCAGCGAATGCACGCCAAAGGTCTGACTAGGGTAAGTTCTTAAACTCATATGATTGTGGCAAGTTTATGAACTCATAAGTGTGGTTTAACAAACTGGGAATAATTTTTGTGTGAATGGAGAATTAAGGATTATAGGAATAGATAAATTGTTTAACAAATGATTATTAGTGGAGACATAAGTTTACCAAAACTCCTAGCTATGCTAGACTTTTAAATTTTGACATCAAGCTAAATACGCACTATGTGCTTTTGAAAAAAAAAATATAGACTCGTAATCATTTTTGAAATGGTTTAAAGTATAGTCTATGCTACTTATTTCGGCTAGAAGCAAATGATTTGAAATATCAAAATATATTTTATTTATCACTCATGTACCATATAACCTGGTGAAGAGATGATAAAAAGTTGATGGAGTTGTAAATATAGGAATACTTAGTGTGAATTCGATCTAAAAATCATTATTCCACTATTGTATGATGTGTTATGACAAAGTCATACAATTCCTGAGCATCCTCAAACAGAATTTATTAATACTGATGCGACATCATGACGTCATTCTCAAAAATATTTTCAAAATTTTAATTTGTCAACGGGGTTTGGCTACACCTAAATAATTCGATTGAATTGAATTATTGATATGAGTCTATATTATTCGATTCAGCTAGACTAATGTTTATAAAAACTCTAAGTGTTTATTGAAAGAAATTTCCCGAACCAAATTGTTTTGGTACGGAATCCAATAAGACTGAGGTAAAATTTTGTGCCTATGGCAGTGATGAGAAACAGATAAAACCAATACTTGGCCAGTACAGGGCATACCGGGTTAATCACCCTTTGTGTCCGTAAGTTATGACGGTTTGCGGATGAATTTCCATAAAACCTTTGCAAAAATGACAAACAAATAGTCTATATGACTCCTCAGCACAATTTGAAAATTTTTACTCTTGTGAGAGGTGTATTAGGTAGTATGTGATGATGTGTATGAATGGTGTAAGTAGTATGGTGTTAGGTGTAAGGTGAATTTCAGGGATGAAATTCTTAGAAGAAGGGATGAATGTGACAACCCGAGAATTTAGAAAATTTTTAAAATCATAATTAATTAATTTAAGGTTCAATATTAGAACCTAGACAGAAAATAAGTGTATGGAATTGGCAGCTCTGTAAAGAAATTTTAAGGATTTCAAAATTTTTGGACAAGACTTGAATAATTTGGTAGAAGTATGTGATAGTCTCAGTAATGAGGTATAAGATTTTGGTGGATTTAAAATTCTTGTGAAGAATTATCAAGGTTAAGTATATAAGTGTATACTGGTCGGTATATGTGATTATATGTGAACATGAAATTTTTATGTGTATAATTTGTGGTTAAGGATCAAATTTTGATCGGATAAGTTACATAGGTGACAAACCCTAAAATTATAATGAGAATGTTAAGGTCAAGTTATTAAACCTTAAGTATTAAACCCTAATCGTTAATTATTAAATCCTAATCAATTTTTATTTATGGATAAGATATAAGGATCAAGGATCGATCGATAAGTTGTAACTTTAGCAAACCCTAAAGTTATGTTAAACATATGTTTATTAAGTTAGAAAACTCTAACGAATTGTTAGAAACCCTAACGATCGGATCGAAAACCCTAATTTTAGTTTAGAATTGAAACCCTAATTCGGATATTAGAAACTAATTTGGAAATTCAAAAGTTAAGTTTTAAAAGCTTAAAGTGTTAAATGTTATGGAATATATTTGAAATATCCAAAATACCCTTCAAGTTATAGGGAAAAGACCAAGTTTCCCTCGGTGAAAATGACTAAAATACCCTTTTTCTTAAAAACTTAAGTAAAAGATTTGTAAAATCTTTGGTGAGTCATCTATATAGATATCACATATGTTCTAAATGAGCAAGTTATCAGCCAATTCATTGCCACCTAGCAACTAGATTCATTGAATCCAAAAGATTAAAGATTTTAAGTAAAGAAAATCTTACTTTACTTTTCATTTGCTCCAAACCTTCTCTCTCTTCAAATTTTGAAATCTAGAGTGAGAAACAATGCTAAAATCATCACTTAGCTTTCCAAGAATGGATCAAGGATCAAAAATCAAAGATCAAAGGTATAAAAGGTATAAAACCCTAATTTTAAAAAATAATGTAATTTCATGTTTGATGTTGTTGTTTGTTGATTATAAGTGTGTATAAGGATGTTATTGAGTGATCTATGATGTTACATCATAGATCCATAACATCTAGAAGCCAAGAAATGTGTTTTTCAAACTAACCCAAAACCCCTAATTTTAAGGCCCCGACCCTAATATCGTGGCCTCTAGATCTTTACACATTAGTTGTTTAGTGTGTTTTAATTTATAGATCCGTAGTATGACATGTTGACAATGTTCTAAACTTGAAATGAGTTCATATCATGTAGTAGATTACAAGTTATGAGTGGTCAAAGTCATTGACCCACAGCGAAATCAAATGGTTCCTGCATTTTCAGATTTCGTCTAACAAGATTTTATGAGCTTGGATCTTGTTGTGTGTTATGTGTTTTGGTCTTCTGTTGTTATGTTGATCTTGTAGACCGTATGTACTACATGATTACTACCTCTAGAAAACTTTATAATCTTATATGGAATTAAAGATATTGTTGGTCAAAGTAGCGTTGATAATCTGCATTTTATCAAAAATTTGGAAAACCCATAAACCTTCAAGAACATATTTACCACTAGTTTGTTTGGTTTGGCTTGAATCTTGTGATTTAGTTATTGTTATGATGATCTAATGCTATATACATGTACCCTGTCATGTTTTCTACACGAATGAACCATTATATCACACAAACAAGACCTAGAATGCAAACTATAAGGATCCAAAGTAGGTATCTCGACTGTTCTTCATTTTTTGAAAAACCTAGAAATTGAAGAACAGCGTCTGACAGGTTTTTGGAGACTTAGATCTCTCTGATATGTTGTAGAATGGTCATGAACTTGGTATGATATGGTAGTATTACATAAGTACTATAACTTGAAACAAATTTCAGCCTAGAAAGCAACAAGAACACTGATATATTTGTGGTCAAACCTCTTACTCTTGTGACTGCCTTTGAAGGTTCTGACATGCTCAAGAACACCTATAGCGACGGTTCTGTCGCTATAGGGCCATTTAGTGACACTTTATTTTCCAAAAATAATTATTTTATTAATAAATAGATAAAAATAATTTTTAATTATGAAAAATACAAATTAAATTCCTAAAAATTATTTTAAAGTCCAAAAATGGATTTTTAATTATTTTGAATATATTTCAATAATATTTAATATTTTTGAAATATTAATGGTATTTAATTTATTTAATTATAATATTAAATAAATTATTTAAAAATGATTTTAATACATGAAAAATCATTTAAAATATATTATGGTATAAGAAAATATTTGAAGTTATTTTTAGTAAATTTTAATATTATGTGATGAATTTCATTAATAATTTATTATTAATGGTAATTAATTTATTTAATGAATATATTAAATAAATTATGGAAAATTAGAATTAATGTTTTAAAAATCATATAAAAATGATTTAAGTGTTATAAAAATATATTTAGTTATAAAATATAACTTTTGATATTTTGTCAAAAAATATTAATATTTATTATTAATGGCAATTATCGGATAATGAATTTAAAGGTTTAAAAATCATATAAATGTGATTTTAAGGTATTAAAAATACTTTGAAATAATATAAATATATTATAATATTATGTTATAATTTTTATTAATATTTAATATTAAATAAATATTAATGATAAAGAATAATGTATGTATATTTATATTATATAAATACGATATAAATGATTCAAAACATGATAAATGGTAATAATTATCTGAAAATTATTACAAGCCTATAAAAATTATTTTGACTAATAATATGATTATTTAAGATAATTGTTAAATGTTAAGGCAGAGTTTAATTGAACATAAAGTCGTGAATTGGCTGACTAGACTGTCGGGGTGTTAGAATTGAGTTGTGTTCAACTCAGATTGCAATAGTTTAACTTGATACCGAGTCTTAGGTTGTTTGTGGACTGATAAGATTATATGTTATGTGTTATTTATTTAGGATTACTTTATAATTATATATATAATAGTATTATACTGTGATGGAGATCTATATTACTAATATTAGGTCTTCGGATAAAGTATTATAAACTGCGTAACAGTAATTAACCGAACAGGTATGTTACTAAACTTGAACTCTTAATTATTCTGCAAGTTTTCTTTAAACTCGACCTCAAGTTGTTTCATTCAAATATGATTGTGGATAATCATTTATGATTACCATGTCTAAAAATTGTTAAATTGCACTCTATGCGTACTGCATGTATCAGGTATGAAAGGTTGATCACCTTCATTACCATTTGGTCCAGATATATTTGTTCATGTTTAATACTTGTTCAGTCAATAGTTTGTTCATGCTAATTCATAACTATATTATTGAATTATAGCCATCTTATTATTCAAACTCTTTCAATCATGATATATCCTCAAATAAATTTATACTTGATGGGCAAACTTATTTTCACCCTTGCTATATCATGATAAACATTGCAAATTAAGGTGAATACGTCGGATACAAGGAAAGGTTAAAGACAGTTCCAGCTTTAAGTTTGTGTGTGTGGCTTAATTTGTAACAGTAATGTATGATAATATCTTTGTATGTCAGATAGGATTATGAATTGTGTATAAGTTAAGGTTACTCGACCTTGGGGAATAATGTGTAAAGTTTATTGTATAAACAATTTATGTTTATATCTTCCGCAATAGTTATAGAATAATTGTACCAGATCCATGATGATTTGGGACCCGGATTTGGGGCTACTACAAAAATTCCCCTTTGCAAGAACGGTCTTCAAACCCTACATTTCCTAAAGGTGGAGAAGTTAGATGCCCCCGAGTGTTCACACCCTTAGGGGACTCACTCGAGAATATCCTTGCTCTTCTGACTACTCAGAAGAAAATTACACATCTTCTTCCACCAGCCAACCCGAATGGGAAGGGTTTCCATGTTACTCGAAAGTGTGCTTATAATGTCGGGGCACCGGAACATGACACTCAAGATTTTTGGCCCTTGAAACACAAGATCAATGACTTAATCGAAAATGGGGAGATTATCGTGACTAAACTCGACCAACCTCACGTGCAATACAATCATCTTCCTCAACACAAAGATGGAGATGTCAATATGATTAATTGGAGCAATGGACAGAGTTCCAATTACGTTGTTGAATCTTCCTAGACCAACAAAGATGGTGCTGACAGAAGGGATTATACGCAGTTCCAATTTATGATGGAGCTAAAGATTAAGGCTCTTTGCAAACAAGTAGATCAATTGGCAGAACTGGTGATTCATTAACACCAAGTCACACGCCAATTAATCAGTTAGAAGCATGCTAGTCTCCTTCCTTTTGTCATGAATATTCCAACCTCGCCTTCAGAAAGTGAAACACTGGAGGATAAAGTTGCGAAAAAAGCAAGTGCCAAAGCCCGTCGGGATTTTGCCAACAAAAGGGAATTTACATACCTTGGCCAACCTATGGAGGAGATATTTCAAATGTTGATCAATGAAAGAAGAATTACATCCCTTCTACCTCCAATTAATCCCCGTTCCAGATGGTTTAATTCTGAGGGAGTATGCCAATATCACTCCCACTCTCGCGATCACAGCACAGAAGAATGTTGGGCATTCCGCCACCTCATTCAGAATTTAATTGACAATGGTGTCCTGCAAATGGCAGACGATGACACTTTGTTATTTGAGAGTGGGAACACATGTCCTACAAAATGGAAGGACGGTGTAGCAGTTATCTCCGCTGAGGATGATTTGGCTTCTAGCCCACTCACAATACAAGATATTCAACTGAAAGGAGCTGACAATCCTTTAAAAGTGGTTGCAACATAGCCAATTAAGTTACCATGCAAACCACAATATCATGTTGTTAGCCTACACAAAGTCCCATGGAATTATGGGCAGGCTGAAGGATCTACTTCACATACTACTGCTACAGTGTCGAAGGAGAATCCACTTTATATTCCCCATCGGGTGATGAAGCCTGCCATCAAATCATATATATAAGACCCCAACTTATTATAAATAAAATTATATTTTCCTCTATTCATTATTCTAAATTAATAAGGGTTAATTTGATATAATGCTTCGGTTATGGGTGAAATGTACAAATTTTACAAAATAAGCAAGTGTTTATAAAATATTCCTTTTGTCGGGGAATATTCGTTTGGTCGTTGAATATTCTTTTTGTCGGGAATATCCGTACGACGGCGCAGTCATTCGTGGGCCCCATAACAGGATAATTGTCGGATGAAGAAAATGAAAAAGTATGAGTTTATATAATTAACGGCGTAATGGTTACCGTTAACACTATTGGAATACCTGGTGGTTAAAATACGATGTCTGGCGTAATTACACAGTAGCACACCAGTATTTGCACAATTATAGTTGAATTATTGATTCTTACGTGAAAGACACTACTCAATAATTGTTACAGTAGTTACTGTTCAATATTTTATTGATTCAATAATTGTTCCATTGATAGTTTATATTATTGTTGTTTCAATAATTGTCACTGCACAGTATTTCCCATTATCAGATCAATAATTCATATTATTTGAATAATATTATTAGATAGCATTATTGGCAATGTCTAGAAAGTTCTGTCAAGGAGAGGTTTGGTCATTTAATTGCGCGCCAATAAGGAGAAATTCTTATCAGAAAGCCCCCTCTTTCTTGGGAACGGCCTGGTTGTCATAATTGTGATTTTGTAATATTATTTATGAATAATTAATTATTAATTTATATGATAAGGAATATTTATTTGATGTGGATATAAATGATGGATTTATTTATTTTATATGGTTATAAATAAAGAAATTAATGCTAAGGTATTTTATCAGTATTTTGTCGGAATGGAGGTATTAAAAATCAACCGTTTGTGGATTTCGGATATTTTCTGTTTGGAATTTGGATAAACTCAAAGCTACAAAGTTGTAGAGAATTCGATTTCAGGCAGAATGGACATAAAATTTGTATTTTTCTGATGAACGGGCTATTTTCTATGAATTATTGAAGTTTCAGAAAATAAAATGATTTTTATTAAATTTATGGGTGGGACCCACTTTGGTTAACAACATGTGGGCTGCTGGAAATTGGTTCAAAGGTGGTTGGTCTAAATTTTCAACTTAGCACATGCGTGGAAGAAAGAAAAAGAAATAATATATTTTATTATTTTAGTCTCATATGGCGTTCTAGCATTTTCCTATAAATAGACGCTTAGGTTAGAATTGAAAATCACACCAGAAACAAGTTTTCTTTCTCTCTAGATTCTTGAGCGTATTTTTATGAGTATTTTGATACTTTGAGAGTTATTGTTCAATACAAGTTTCATTCAGCATCATATCCGATATTTCATTCCGAAGTACTATTTCTTTGAGGTAAGGGATGTTATTTTCTTCATATATGATATTATTTCTTTCAATATCATTATGCCGAAGTATTGATCTAAACTTTTAATCAAATTTGGAACTTTTTGTGTCGAGGTTACTATTCACGTATACGGAACTATTCACGAATACGGCACTATTCACCGAAAAATAAAATTTTCTTCTTTTTGTCTAAGATGTCTATTATGGTTACTATCCTTAATTGTATCCATGTTTTGGTCTTTATTTTTGAATTCTGCTTCAAAATTGGTTATTATAAAGTATTATTGATCTTGGATAAACTGTAATACGAATCCCTAATATTTGTCCTTCTGTCTCACTGGGTTCGTTTTCTTTAAAATATTTTTCATCATCCTTAGTCCTAAATGATGATATTACTGAATATCTTTGGCCTATAGTGCAAAGATGAATGATTAATTGATGAATATCTTTGGTAGTAGTGCAAAGATGAGCAGTGTTGAGATGAACATGACCAACCGGTGATATAAATGAATATCTTTGGCTGTAGTGCAAAAGATGAATATTTGATTAAAGATGTATATTGATTGTTGTTACGGGGATAAAATATTGATGATGGACTTTTAAATCTTAGAAGATAGTAGAACTCATTCTCTACTTGACTCTTCTAATGGATTGTTGTTTCATTGCGAATATTGATCTAAAACTTGTTGTCTATTATATTCTATCGATTTTTCCTGTTGAGGACCAATGATAATTTGTTGTATATTATCTTAGTCATAATATTCTTTCTTTGGGCTAGTTGAGCTCACCCTTTTCCTTTTTGTTCCATTTTTCTTCTCGGGAGGTGAAAACATAGCGGATCTAGTCGGAGTATGGAGTGATGGTTCTAGAAAGATGTTTTAGCGATCCTCACTATTTACGTAAAAATAGTGTTTGAATAATTGTAATGAGGACTTATTTGAGTGTGGATATTGTCTAGAAGATAATATTTGTATTTAAACTCACGATTATGTCTTTGTCAGTATTTTGCACGACAATTATATTATTGAAGTTGTAGTTTACTTTACATACCATGTATTTGGCGACTCAGAATGGGTGTTGTATACCTATTTTGGAGGCGTCACAGTTGGTATCAAAGCTTATGGATATGGTCTCTGGCGGAGATCGGGGAATAGAACTAGGAAGGGAGAAATGAGTAAATCATTCGCTAGTATGTCCTATCTAAGCTTATTTGTTGGTCGGTCATAATATAGGGATATTATGTGATATGTTAATTTGTTTAATTAACCCTTGTTTTATGGCTGTATTTAAGAATGGCTGCTGAGAACGTTAACAATGGAGTGTATGAGACTGTGGAACAACCTTTAGTCACAAACCAGAGAACCCGCAACAGAGGAAGGCAATATTCCTCCTGTAAACAACACTACCGAGCAAACGATGAATGATGGAATGTTTAGGAGCTTTTTGCAGTTCATGCAAAATCAGATGAGGGAGACTCGTGTACAAAATACGGATGGAAGTGATGGCAACGCGCGGTCTGTCACAGCCAAGCAGTTCAAGGAGTTGGGACCACCAGATTTCTGGGGAAAGCCCGATCCGATTAAGGCGGAAACATGGGTCAAGCAAATTACCAAGATATTTGATGTCTTGGGATGCACGGAGGAACAGAAGGTTCCATTCGCCACCTTTATGTTCCGTGGTGAGGCAGATTACTGGTGGGAATCTGTGAAGCGTACCCAGCCAGCCGCACTCAACATGTCTTGGGAAAGATTTTAAAAACTATTCAATGACAAGTACTTTCCAGAAAGTATTCGTCATATGAAGGAGGTAGAGTTTATTAGACTGGAATAGAACAACATGACGGTGTCTCAGTACGAGGCGAAGTTCACGGAGTTATCCAGGTTTGCACCTCATTTGGTAGAGAATGAGGAACGTATGACGCGGATGTTTCTGAGAGGTCTAAAACCCGAGATTCGTCAATATCTTATCTCTCATAAATTTTTTCTGTATTCAGATGTTGTCAATAGGGCTCAATTATTAGAGCGAGATAATGAGTATACTCAACCGAGGGACCACAACCAGGGTCATACCGGTGACAGCAGTCATCAGAGAGATGATAACCAGCGAGGAGGGAAAAATACGGACAAAGGCGGTAACCACTCGGGTGGTAATCATGGCTATGATAATAGGAGAGGTGAGTCAAGTGGAAATTTCAGAAAGAGGAGATTCAACAATGACGGGAAGACATCAGTAGCAGCACCAGCACCAACAACAAATTCTAGGGGAGGAGAACGACCGCCAGTTAGATGTTACAAATGCGGGAAAGAGGGACATATTAGCCCAAACTACCCACAACAATCCAAGGTATGTTATAATTGTGGAAAGGAAGGACATATCACTCGAGATTATACTATAGCGAAACTAAGTTCAGCGGGGATGGTGACTCCAAGGGCTGTCCCGGACAAGTCGAAATCAGCGGTTCCTGGAAGAGCATTTGTTGTGACTTGCCAAAACGTGTGGAACCCGAACGAGGTGATTACGGGTAAGCTAATCTTGAACTCTTGTGAAGTTTATACCCTACTAGATACCGGTTCTACCCATTCTTTTATCTCTCCTGCTTGTGCTCAACGTTTAAACTTGACTCCGGAGAAATTGGACCTTGACTTATCTGTTGAAACTCCGTTGGGTGAAACCTTCGTTACATCTACAGTTTATAAATCTTGCATAATCCAAGTTGGCACTATCACATTACCTGTTAATCTTATCTCTTTAAAGATACTTGTTTTTGATATGATTTTAGGAATTGATTGGTTAACCACTCATCATGCTAAAATTGATTGTTTTCGTAAGGTTGTTGGTTTTCATATTCCTAACCAACCTATCATACGAATTCAAACAACTAAACCACTAAAATCAGTCACTGTCATATCAAGCCACAAAGCTATCCGTTTATTGAAAAATAGATGTCAAGCTTTCTTAGCCCATGTTATGGATTTGAACAGAGACAAGTCAGATTTGAATAATATTTCTGTTGTTAGAGAATTTCCTGATGTATTTCCTGAAGAACTTCCCGGTCTACCTCCAGAATGTGATGTTGAATTCTTTATTGACCTTAAACCGGGTATAAAACCCATTTCTAAAACCCCATATCGAATGGCTCCTATTAAACTTCAAGAGTTAAAAGTCCAACTACTGAGAATTGTTAGACATCGGTTTCATTAAGTCCTAGTACATCTCCTTGGGGTGCTCTGTTTTTATTCAGTAAAGAAGAAAGACGATAGTATGCGACTTTGTATTGACTACTGAGAATTAAAACATGTCACCATCAAGAATAGGTATCCGCTTACCTAGCATTAAGTGACTGCATTAGACCCGGATTGCAAGGAGCACAATTCTTTTCAAAGATCGATCTTAGATTCTGCATATCATCAGCTGAAGATTAAAACTGAGGATATTCCAAAGACTGCCTTCAGAACTCGGTACGGGCATTATGAATTCTTAGTCATATCTTTTGGATTGACTAATGCTCCTACTGCTTTCATGGATATGATGAACCGTGTATTCAAGGAATATTTGGATCAATTCGTTGTTGTTTTTATTGATGACATCCTCATCTATTCCAAAAGCCGTGAAGATCATGAGCACCATTTGAAGCTGATACTTGAAAGGCTTCGTGAAAACAAGCTTTATACCAAGCTGAAGAAATGCGAGTTCTGGCTTGAGGAAGTAGCATTCCTTAGGCACGTGGTGTCAAAACATGGAGTATCTGTTGACCCGGCGAAGATTGAAGAAATACAAAGTTGGGAGAAACCGAAGTCGGTGACCGAAGTACGCAGCTTTCTGGGCTTAGCTGGTTATTATCGGAGATTCGTGGAAGGATTTTCTCGAATCGCTACTCTGTTAACTCAGCTGACTCGGAAAGATACAAAATTTGTATGGAGCGAGGAATGCGAGAAGAGTTTCCAAGAGCTCAAGAGGAGACTCATTTTGGCACCTGTTCTGGGAATACCATCTAGGTCAGTTGGATTTCTTATCTACAGCGATGCTTCAGGCAAAGGGTTAGGATGTGTTCTCATGCAACATGAGAAAGTCATAGCCTATGCCTCATGACAACTCAAAGAATATGAGAGGAATTATCCTACTCATGATCTGGAGTTGGCAGCAGTCGTATTCGCGTTGAAAATTTGCAGACACTACTTATATGGGGAGAAAGTGGAGATTTATACGGACCATAAAAGCCTCAAATATTTCTTCACCCAAAAAGAACTCAACATGCGGCAACGACGTTGGCTTGAGCTGTTGAAAGATTATGATCACACTATTCAATATCATCCTGGAAAAGCGAACGTAGTAACCGCATTGAGTAGAAGATCATATCACGATCGAAAAGTGCGATATTGTCAACACAAAGGCCCATTTTGTATGACTTGCAAAGGATGGAGATAGAATTAAAGACTCTAGGGACCCACATGATGATGGCGAATATACGAGTAGAATCGACTTTAATCGATAAAGTTAAAGCTACTCAAGCTACGGACCTGGGGCTGATGCGTATGAAGAATAAAGTGCAAGAAGGAGCTATTCCAGAAGCAAGAATCGATGAAGAAGGAATACTTCGAGTCAACTCTAGACTTTGCATTCCTAACAATTCTGACTTAAAGCATAGAATCATGATGGAGGCACACAATACCCCGTTTGCAATCCATCCTGGGAGTACCAAAATGTATCATGATATTCGACATACATTTTGGTGGAACAATATGAAGATAGAGATCGCGGAGTTTATCTCGAGGTGTTTAACCTGTCAACGTGTAAAGGCGGAGCATCAAGTGCCAAAAGGTCCATTGCAACCATTTGAGATTCTGAAATGGAAGTGGGAACACATTATCATGGATTTCGTTACGGGTCTTCCCAATGTTTCTCAAGGTATAGATGCGATTTAGGTTATTGTTGATAGATTAACCAAGTCTTCTCATTTCTTGCCGATACGTGAGACTTATTCCCTTAAACGTCTTGCTCGTATGTACGTGAATGAGATTGTGCGATTGCATGGCATGCCAGTATCCATAATTTCGGATCGTGACCCAAGATTCACTTAAAGATTTTGGGTTAGCTTGCAGAAAGCTATGGGCACGGATTTAAAATTCAGTTCAACATACCATCCTCAAACGGACGGACAATCAGAAAGGACTATTCAAACCCTTAAAGATTTATTAAGACTTTGTGTTCTAGATTTCAAAGGAAGTTGGGATAAGTACTTGCCACTGGTGGAATTCTCCTACAACAACAGTTATCAAGCAAGTATAGGCATGGCTCCATTTGAGGCGTTGTATGAATAAAAGTGTCTTTCTCCAGTATGCTGGGACGAGGTGGGAGAAGCAACGTTGTTGGGACCAGAATTAGTACGCATGACTACAGAAAAGATTCCAATGATTTGACAACGTATTCAAACCTCACAAGATCGACAAAAGAGTTATGCTGATCTTCATAGAAAGGACGTGGAGTTTAATATTGGAGATCATGTACTGTTATGTGTTGCTCCATGGAAGGGAGTTACAAGATTTGGAAAGAGAGGAAAGCTCAATCCAAGATTTGTTGGTCCATTTGAGATTCTTGACCGAATAGGAAATGTAGCCTATAGACTCGCATTACCTCCAAACATGTCTCGTGTTCATAATGTTTTTCATATATCTATGCTTCGTAAATATGTGAAAGACCCGAACCACATTATTGAGTTAGAACCAGACGAGATAACCGAAGATTTAACGTACGAGGAGGTACCTGTTAAGATCTTGGATAGGAAAGAGCATGTTCTACGCACCAAGGTTATACCATAAGTTAAGGTTTTGTGGAGGAACCGTGCTATTAAAGAAATGACCTGGGAATTGGAATCGGAAATGAAAGTGAGGTACCCTCATCTGTTCGAAACGCCAGGTACGTACGACAATTTTGAGGACAAAATTTTATAAGGAAGGGAGGTTGTAAGACCCCAACTTATTATAAATTAAATTAAATTTTCCTCTATTCATTATTCTAAATTAATAAGGGTTAATTTGATATAATGCTTTGGTTATGGGTGAAATGTGTAAATTTTACAAAATAAGCAAGTGGTTATAAAATATTTCTTTTGTCGGGGAATATTCGTTTGGTCGTGGAATATTCTTTTTGTCGAGAATATCCGTACGACGGCGCAGTCATTCGTGGGCCCCATAATAGGATAATTGTCGGATGAAAAAAATGACAAAGTATTAGTTTTTATAATTAACGGCGTAATGGTTACCGTTAACACTGTTGGAATACCTGGTGCTTAAAATACGATGTCTGCGTGGTTGCACTTGCGCAGTAGCACCAGATATTGCACAATATAGTTGAATTATTGATTCTTACGTAAGAAGGCACTACTCAATAATTGTTACAGTAGTTACTGTTCAATATTTTATTTTATTGATTCAATAATTATTGCGTTGATAGTTTATATTATTGTTGTTTCAATAATTGTCACTGCACAGTATTTCCCATTATCAGATCAATAATTCATATTATTTGAATAATATTATTAGATAGCATTATTGGCAATGTCTAGAAAGTTCTCGCCAAGGAGAGGTTTGGTCATCTAATTGCGGCGCCATGAAGAGAGAAATCTTTATCTGAAAGCCCTTCTTTCCCGAGAACTACTTAGTTATCATAATTGTGATTCGTAATATTATTTATGAATAATTAATTATTGATTTATATGATAAGGAAATATTTATTTGATATGGATATAAATGATGGATTTATTTATTTTATATGGTTATAAATGAAGAAATTAATGCTGAGGTGTTTTATTAGTATTTTGTCGGAATAGAGGTATTAAAAATCACCCGTTTGTGGATTTTAGATATTTTTTGTTTGGAATTTGGAAAAACTCAAAGCTACAAAGTTGTAGAGAATTCGATTTCAGACAGAATGGACATAAAATTTGTATTTTTCTGATAAACGGGCTATTTTCTATGAATTATTGAAGTTTTAGAAAATAAAATAATTTTTATTAAATTTATGGGTGGGACCCACTTTGGTTAACAACATGTGGGCTGCTGGAAATTGGTTCAAAGGTGGCTGGTCTAAATTTTCAACTTAGCACATGCGTGGAAGAAAGAAAAAGAAATAATATATTTTATTATTTTAGTCTCCTATGGTGTTCTAGCATTTTCCTATAAATAGACGCTTAGGTTAGAATTGAAAATCACACCAAAAACAAGTTTTCTTTATCTCTAGATTCTCGAGCGTATTTTTGTGAGTATTTTGATACTTTGAGAGTTGTTGTTCAATACAAGTTTCATTCAGCATCATATCCGATATTTCATTCCGAAGTACTGTTTCTTTGAGGTAAGGGATGTTATTTTCTTCATATATGATATTATTTCTTTCAATATCATTATGCCGAAGTATTGATCTGAACTTTTAATCAAATTTGGAACTTTTTGTGTTGAGGTTACTATTCACGTATACAACACTATTCACGAATACGGCACTATTCATCGAAAAATGAAATTTTCTTCTTTTTGTCCAAGATGTCTATTATGGTTACTATCTTTGATTGTATCCATGTTTTGGTCTTTATTTTTAAATTCTACTTCAAAATTGGTTATTATGAAGTATTATTGATCTTGGATAAATTATAATACGAATCCCTAATATTTGTCCTTCTGTCTCACTGGGTTCGTTTTCTTTAAAATGTTTTTCATCATCCTCGGTCCTAAATGATGATATTACTGTCTTTGGCATTTAGTGCAAAGATGAATGATTAATTGATGAATATCTTTGGCTCGTAGTGCAAAGATGAACAGGTGTTGAGATGAACATGACCAACTGGTGATATAAATGAATATCTTTGGCCTGTATTGCAAAGATGAATATTTGATTAAAGATGTATATTGATTGTTGTTACAGGTATAAAATATTGATGATGGACTTTTAAATCTTAGAAGATAGTAGAACTCATTCTCTACTTGACTCTTCTAATGGATTGTTGTTTCCGCTGCAGAATATTGATCTAAAACTTGTTGTCTATTATATTCTATCAGATTTTTCCCTGTTGAGGACTAACGATAATTTGTGGTATATTATCTTAGTCATAATATTCTTTACTGGGCTAGTTGAGCTCACCCTTTTTCTTTTGTTCCATTTTTCTTCTCAGGAGGTGAGAACATAGCAGGATCTAGTCGGGGTATGGTGTGATGGTTCTAGAAAGATGTTTTAGCAATCCTCACTATTTCTGTAAAAGAGTGTTTGAATAATTGTAATGAGGACTTATTTGAGTGTGGATATTGTCTAGAAGACAATATTTGTATTTAAACTCACAGTATGTGTTGTCGTATTTTGCACGACAATTGTATTATTGAAGTTGTAGTTTGCTTTCTGTACCATGTATTTGGCGACTCAGAATGGGTGTTGTATACCTATTTTGGGGGCGTCACAATATAGGAAAGTTCCCATGGAGAAGATTGAAGAATTCCTCCGTACCATGGGCCATAACGAAGCCAAAGTGGTTTTAAGCTTGAAAGAAGCTCCACAGCAAATTTCCATATTGGACTTGGTTTTCGCTTCCGAAGATCACAAGAAGGTATTGCTAAGGGGTCTTGGAAGAAGTCCATTTACCGAAATCAGTGGATGTGGAAAAATTCCAACATCTTATTAATCACATTTTCAACAATAATGTGATATCTTTCACTGATGACATCATATCAGCTGAAGGGACCGGTCATTGCAAGCCTTTGTATATAGCGGTTTTTTCCTCCGGATACATGGTTGGAGGAGTATTGATAGATGGAGGTTCATCTCTTAACATTTGTCCTTATGCTACCTTGGAGAAGATGAATATCAACCCCAAGAGGATAAAAAGTAGCCATACGATTATCAAAGCTTTTGATGGATACCGACGAAATGCCATTGGTGTAATTGAATTATCATTGGAGATTGGTCCACATACATTCAGTGTATCCTTTCACGTGCTCAAAATAGCCACAGGATACAACCTGCTGTTGGGAAGACCATGGATTCATATAGCTAGAGCCGTCCCTTCTACCCTTCATTAGCAACTCAAGTACACTATCAACAATAGCCTAGTCACTGTTAATACTAAGCCGAAATATCCGAAACAAAGTGATATGCCACTAATCAACTTCAATTCAAAAATTAAGTCGGTCAGTTTCCACGCCCTGGAGGTGAGCAACACTCATTACCATCCCATTGGGGCACCACCTCTTACACCCAAGATTTTTGCCGAGGTTATGTCGGCCACTCAAGAGATGATGTCATTGGGTCATCAACTTGGACAAGGGTTAGGCAAAGAGCATCAGGGTATTAAGCACCCAATTCAAGTGCCTAGTCAGACAGGAAGAACTGGATTAGGCTATTTTGCTAGCTCCAGTCACAGGAATCCTCATAAGCATAAACAGATTCCTTCAACTTCAGCCACACGACGATTTTCTCCACCTGCAACTCCTGAGATGATACAGTCTTCGGTAAAGGTGCCAGCCTATATTATGGTTATGCTATTTCTCAAACTAGTACCAGTTAAAGCAAAAGAGGTCCTGATTCCTGATCCTGAAGTGGAAAAAAGGGAACAGAAACGTAAACAAGACATTGCCCTGATGATGTCAGGCATACGCATCATTGTCCATAATGAACATACAAATAGATACACCCCAGACGATGATTGCCCAGATATCATGGTCATCATTAGGGAGAAGGAGGACGATGATAGTTCCTCCATCACTGCAGTCCATCAGGACTTTACCCTCGACAATTGGAGCAGCACTCTGTGCATTGGTCGACGAGGGTAAAATAGGTAAAAATTCCATCTACCCTATAGATAACTTTAACTGCTTAATTTTTTGTACAGTATTAGTAATTGTTTTATCAGTACATGCTAACACTTTGTATGATTGAACAGTTTCATATATTAAGTGAAAGTATATTTTTTTCAGGACTCTAAATTTAGATATGCATGTACTTGCTAATGAGGTGCCTTTTCTCCACAAGGACTGTAACTTTGATGAAAAGTTGGACTCAGACTTGATGGAAATGCAAGAGGACATTGAGATACCTCAGGAGATTAAGGAATGGGTCGAAGACAAACCCAAGCCTAATCTTGATCAAACCACATCTTTCAATCTCGAAACCTTAGAAAACCATAAGATAATCCAGATTGGTTCAGACCTCACTCCAAACCAACGGAATGACATGGTTGCGCTACTAACCAAATTCCAGGATGTGTTTGCATGGTCTCATAAAGACATGGTGTGTTTTTCCACTGACATTGTCCTTCATCGCCTCCCCATTAAAGAGGAATTTAAGCCAGTGAGGCAGGAGCTCAGGCGATTGAAACCTGAGTGGAGTTTAAAGGTTAAAGAAGAAATTGTGAAACAATTTCAAGCAGGCATCTTCATGGTGTCTATATACCCTGAATGGTTATCAAACATAGTCACCGTGCCTAAACCAGGAGGAAAGGTGCGAGTTTGCGTGGTTTACCAGGATCTGAACAAAGCTTGCCTTAAGAATAGCTTTCCTGTACCATTTTTCCATATTCTCATTGATAATACTGCTCAATATGGCACGTACTCCTTTGCGGATTGCTTTGTGGGGTATCATAAGATTATGGTTGCTGAGGAGGATCGTGAGAAAACTTCTTTCATCACGCCTTGGGGAGCCTTTTGTTATAGACAGTTGTCATTTGACCTCATCAATGTCGGAGCAACCTATCAGCGAGCTATGATGGCTCTTTTCCATGACTTAATGCATAAAGAGATAGAGATCTACGTGGACGACATCATTGTCAACTCCTGAAGGGTGGAAGACCACTTAGACCATCTCAAAAAGCTTTTCAACAGGTTGCGTAAGTACAACTTGAGGTTGAATCTAGCCAAGTGCGCCTTTGGTGTTAAATCAGGCAAGTTGCTAGGTTTCCTAGTCAGCCATAAAGGGATTGAGCTGGATCCCACCAAAATCAAGGCCATCAAGGAAATGCCCATTCCTCAGACAGAGAAGGAAATACAGGGATTTTTGGGAAGAATCAACTTCATTAGCAGGTTTATTTCTCAACTCACAGCAACATGTGAGCCCATCTTCAAGCTGTTAAGGAAGAACTCCTCCATGAAATGGAATGATGAGTGTCAGAAAGCCTTCCTTACAATCAAAGAGCAGTTGGTTAGTGCTCATGTTTTGGTACCTCCCAGGGATGATGTTCCCCTGTTCATGTACCTATTCATTAATGACAATGCCATGGGCTGCATGCTGGGACAGAAAGACGATATAGGCCAAGAGCGAGCTATCTATTACCTCAGCAAAAGATTCAGCAGCAGTGAACACAAGTACACTCTAATTGAGAAGACTTGTTGTGCTTTAGCATAGACTTCCATGAGGTTACAGCATTACCTCCATGGTCACACAACCCATCTCATATCCTATGTGGATCCTCTCAAATACGTGTTCAGTAAGCCCATACTGAATTATCGACTATCCCAATGGAAGTTGATTCTACAAAAATTTGACATCGTCTACGTGACGCAAAAGTCCATTAAAGGACAAGGAATTGCGGATCAACTGGCCGCTGCACCCACAGGGGATTACAAACCCTTAAAAACATACTTCCCCAATGAAGGGGTCATGGCAATTCAGCAACACCATCACTACTATGCATGCCATATGTGGAAAATGTATTTTGATGGAGTCATTAACACGTAAGGTTACAAGTCGGAGCAATTCTAGTATCCCAATGACGGGGACCAAAGATCCCGTCGCCATCAAATTATAGTTTGTCAGCACCAATAACAGAGTCGAGTATGAAGGCTATATCATAGGGCTAAAACTTGCTCACTTAATGGGTATAAGATGGTTAACTATCGTTGGGGATTCAGAGTTGGTAATCAAACAAACCACAGGAATCTATCAAACCAAAGAGCTATATTTTTTGCCTTACCATCGGCAAGTTTTATAGATGGCTTCGAAGTTCGAAGAAGTACACTTCCTCCACATTCCTCAGAATAGGAATGATTCTGCGGATGCGCTAGCAACTTTGGCCTCTTTGATCAACATATATATCAAGGAAAACATGCCAAGCATCCCATTTGCCCTACAAAAGGCTCCAACCTATGGGAATTACATTGGAGAAGTATCGGATGAGCTACCTCCCATCCAACACCCTTGGTATCAGCATATCAAGGAGTATCTACGAGATGGATCTACACCCGTTGAGGAGAGCCCGACTGAAACAAGACGGATCCATCGATTGGCTATGAAATTCTACCTGAGCGGAGATGCACTCTACAAAAGACATGCAGGATTAGGACTTCTTAGATGTCTGGACAAAGACCAAGCTCAGAGGCTCATGGATGAAATCCATGGTGGAGTATGTGGCCCACATATGAGCGGACCCCTACTTGTTAAGAAAATCCTCAGAACAGGGAGTTACTAGCTTACGCTCAAAGATGACTGTGATGATCACGTCAAGAGGTGCTATTAATGCCAAATGCATGGAAATGCTATCCATGCCCCTCCAAGGGAACTCCACAATATGAGTTCACCCTGGCCATTCTCAATGTGGAGAATGGACGTGATCGGGCCCATCAAGCCCAAAGCCAGTAATGGGCATCCGTTTATCTTCACCATGATCGACTACTTCACCAAATGGGTAGAAGCAGCCTCCTTCCCCAGGGTTACCAAAGAAGTCATCATTGCTTTAATCAGAAACAATGTCATTTGTCGATATGGACAACCAGAGGTAATTATGTCAAACAATGCTAAGAACCTCAACAACAAAATAATGGAGGAGTTATGCAGTAAATTCCACATCAAACACTTTAACTTCGTCATCTACCAGCCAAAGATGAATGGTGCTATTAAAGTGCCTAATAAAAACATCAAGAAGATCATACAAAAGATGTCCACCAATTACAAAGGATGGCCTAACCTCTTGCCTCTAACTTTATTAGCCTATAGAACTTCAATGCGTACTTCCACTGGGGCAACCCCCTACTCATTAGACTATGGGATGGAAGCAGTAATCCCCATAGAGGTGGAAATAGAATCCCTCAGATTGTTGATAGACGCTCAGCTGGATGAAGACTAATGGGTACAAGACAGATATCACCAATTGTCTCTAATAGACGAAAGGCGAATCGCGGCTATCTTCCATGGTCAGTTATATCAACAAAGGATCGTCAGATCCTACAACATAAAAGTCTAGCTATGGAAGTTTAACCAACATGACTTGGTTTTGAAGAAGATCATTGACAACCAAGATCAATCTAAGGGAAAATTCGCTCCAAACTTGGAAGGCCCGGTTGTTGTCAAGGAGGTATTGACAGGAGGTACTCTCAGACTACAGGAAATGGACGGCGATGAATTTCCACAACTCATCAACTCGAACACTGTGAAACGGTACTATGTCTGAGGTTACCATCAAGCAAACATCCTAGTTTTGGATCATCAGATCACCAATCATTCCGGTTTTCTAACCCTTTTTACATACTCTTCTGCCCCTCAGGGAAATATACTCTTCAAGACAGCAGCCTAGTTTCACCTCATCTCAAACCTTTCATACAATTTCGATTATCCCACCAGGGATTGAACCTTTCACACCTGCAGTTTGTCCTAAACTTAGGATCAAACTTTTTCACGCTTGCAGTTTGTCCTGAACTTTGGATCAAACTTTTTCACACCTGTAGTTTGTCCCAAATATGGGATTAAACTTTCTTTCCCCCGCAGTTTAGCCTGCACATGGGATTCAGACTTCTTTTCAGCTATAAAACGTCCTGAGGGGCAAACTACGTCGACCTGATCTCCCTGATAACTGGGAGTATATAGGCAACCATATTCTATATGGCCCGGTCGCAATATAAAAAAAACATTTATGCCATTTCTCCACAAAAACAAAAACAACAAAAACACTTCTACCCTTTCTCTACATAAACAAAAATAAAAACATTCCTACACCCTTTTACATTCAGCGTTGAACCTCTTACACCAGGTTCGAACTACGCAGACCTGATCTCCTCTTCAATAGGAGTTCGTAGGCAGCCATTTATAATTTGGTCTAACCCCGTACCAGAACACAAATACTTGTCACACGGTACTGGGATCAAATTTCAATCCACCACATTTCATCAGCTTCAGACCAAAGGGATGGAACTACCTGACCCCTCCTCACAAATAGGAGATCCGGCGACCATCTAAGCTATGATTGTACCTCAAAGAGCAACACCAATCCATAAGAGATGGAATTAACTGTGGTCATCCTTAATATGAGTACTGGAGACCATCTGTGGTGCGGTCAATCTCAAAGAGGAAAAGCCACACTCCTCTCCACATCTACATACAGAAACTAGTCCCAAGACACCAAAGATGATAGGGATACACACAGATCAATGATCCATTCTGAAAGATCCTACGACGTCTCAATGTCCACATATCAAGGATGAGTTCAGAATGCATCAAGATCACAAGCCCTAAAGAAACAGGCAAATATCAAGCAAGTATCAAGGCACAATTAAAAGGGAAGTGAATCAAAATATATTTCCCTTCCATATATAATACTGTTTGATATATATAATATGTGTTGTACATGACAAAATGGCTAAGCTAGTCTGTGCAGGAAAATACAAGTCTATCTACGGATCTGTATGTATACGGACTATCAAATCTAACATAGCATCCCTCTCCAAAGAAGGAGGTAACGCTGCAAGCTCCTGCCCAATGGTATATACACGAGCTAACAGATCCGAGGCTAACTGCATGGTGGAATGATGCTCATCAATGTATGCACTCATATCAGCAAGGATGCCAGTCATAAGGGATCTCACTAAAGTACTATCTGTGACGGCCACATCCCGGGCAGATAGAGCAGCATCCCGCTCTACAATCAATGCATCTCTGGCTGATCTGGCCTCATCTCTCTCTAATAGAGATGCGTCTCTCCCATCAAGAGCTGTGAACATCAAGGCCCTAGCGTGATCTCTCTCAAAGGTCATCAAATGTAGACTTTGCTCTAGATATTGTGTTGAATGCTAAATTACAGTAGCACTCGAGTGGGAGAATCCATCACAACTACTGGCAACACAGTAGATAAATCTTCCTCGATGGGAATATAAGTCTCCTTCATAAGCTCCCCATCATCGAAATTAATCCCCTGTACTGTGGATACTGTCATAGTCAATGTCGTCTCTGTCTCCATCCATGCGAAATACTCTGCAGAACAACCCAGATGGCTAACAGAAAACTTAGCTAGCTCATGCTGATCCCAACAGGCATACAACCTGGATCTATCCTCTGCTAATAAGTGGCGAGAAGCTAAACGCTGACTCAATGCCCCCTCAAAAGGATGGAAGTCCTGAAACTGGTCAAACTGACACATCATGGCTAGTGGGTGGTAAGTAATCATGCCCCTCAAACCAGCTAGAGGGAGATAATCCATGCCCGGAGCATGAGTGATGAAGCTGTAGGGTGAGCTGAGCCCTGAACACGACAACATATCAAATGGAAATCTAATCCCTGCCAGAAAAATGGACCAAGATGTAGGACCTATACACTCTGCACACTGAAAGGAGTACGACATAGCTATCTCATAGGTAAAATCCTCCTAGCCAAGCCTCTGTCTACGAACGCATTCGAATTCCCCTGAGGAAATAGGCAAAGGTGTAGGAACCCAAATTATACTCTCCAATATGGTCCACGTGTCGAGTGGCCCTGATCAAAGTGAAGGACACCGTAGAAGAGTTATCAGCTATGAACCAGCCTTGACATGGTCCCCGACGGGGGTGTCACGCATTTTCAACCATTGATGTACACGTCAATGAAGGTCAAAAAGCCTTGACATGGTCCCCGGCGGGGGTGTCACACATTTTTTAACCGTTGATGCACACGTCAATGAAGGTCAAGCAGCCTTGACATTATCCTCAGCAGGGATCTCATCCGTTGATACACACGTAAATGAAGGTCAGGCAACCCTGACTGTGATGCCCCTAAATTCAGGTACTTGAAACCCGAACTCAGTGCTTCATGATACCATTTCTATGAGCAGAATAATACTAATAATAATAACAATAATATAGATTATCAAATTTAATTTACATATTATCAGAGTTTAATTCCCAAGTACAAAACATTTAAACGTTCATTACATTACATGATAACTAATATATATCATTTTTATCATAAAGTCGAACTATTACATAGTATAGCTTAAACATTCATTCAACGACCTTCCCTTTTCCCTTGTTCTTGGCAAAGCCTTTAGGTTGTTCACATTTAGCTGAAAACATTTAAATTAAGCAAGGATGAGCATTCGAGTGCCAAGCAAGTAATAGTAATTAATATCAATTAGATGAAAAGATTAAATGTTTTCTTTGAACGATACTTCTACAACGAATCAACAGTTATGAAGTAAGTTGAACCAATATTAATCAACATATCATTTTCATTTCAAATTTTTTGAAACTACGTATTGACTATAAATGAGGATCAGTTGACAGACTATGAACAATGTTTTCTATTTTTGAAAAGGTTAAATGTAACTTCATCTCAGAAATCAATCATAACTTACTGAACGCGGGGTGATCGATCGGCTATGCCTCTGTATTGATCAATACTACATTGCAAGAACGATATTATCGTTCATCCTTTGTCCGCCTTAGCGCATAAAAATTTCCCATATTTGGGATGTTCATAATAGTCTTGAATCCAAACCAAAATAATTTGGTTAGATAAAAATAAAGTTTTATCTTGTTCAACAACAATTTTAAATTTATGTCTAGCCGGATCAAATAGCTTAGACGACTTTTAATTCAACATATACATATTGGACACCGATAAGTATTATCAACATGTGATAAAATATAATGATTATCCAAGTGAGGACACTTGTATAACCATGTTTAGAAATTAACGAACAGAATATATATCTTGATCTACAATAGAATGTAATAAAGGAACTTGTACAACAATTATAATTTAATAACTTACTTATACGTAATCATTGCATAAGTATATACAAAGGTTGAAATATTTGAACAATTGAAAAGAATAGTTCGAGATATTATCTTCTTTATGTCCATTGCATAAAGTAAATGCAAAGGGTTAGATACTTGCTTTATCTCGCCACACGCTTATGCAACTTAGTTTTATCGTTTATATAGCAACCTATCAGTAATAAGATTATTTTACTGATTAGCATAACATATCGTCACACATAATACTGCTTATTACAGTCAGCACATAACCTAGTCACATATGTTTAACAACTTTTGAATCACAAATAAACATTTATCAAGTCAACCTATCTAAGTCCATATCAATTTCTGAAATATGTCGGTGTACCGACAACTTTATCGAGTATTTATCGAGTCTAAAACTCTATACAGTAGTTCCATATTCATTTAGCTAACTTAAACACCAGTCGTACTATTTTTCATGACCTTATAATAATTTTTAAATAATTATTACAATTTATCATGATTTTTGAAACACCGAAATCATTATTAAATGATTTAAATATTAAGTAATTTTATTATCATTAATATTTAAATAATATTAAAGTATTAATGAAACCATTGCCAAAATATTAAGTTATTTAAAATAACTTAAACTATTTTTAAAACATTTATATTATCTTTAAATGATTTTTTAAAACAATTAAAATCATGTTTAAATAACTACCATTAATATTTAAAATACTAATGTATTATTTATCCAAATATTAAAAGTCATTAATTATAACTTAAAATATTTTTAATTCATTTATATCCCTTTTAACTCGATTTTTAAATTAATAAAATCATTTTTAAACTCTTTATTTAATATAATTATTAAATAAATTTAATATTAATAATATTAATTTATTAATAAAATCTACCTTTAAATATTAAAAGTTATATTTTATAATTTAAAATATTTTATAACACTTAAATAATTTTTATATTATTTTCAAATCATTAATTCTATTTTTCCATAATTTATTTAATATATTTATTAAATAAAATAATTATCATTAATATTAATTTATTAATGAAATTCATCACATAATATTAGAAGTTATTAAAAATAACTTAGAATATTTTCTTATATCATAATATATTTTTAAATAATTTTTCATGTATTAAAATTATTTTTAAATAATTTATTTAATATTAAAATTAAATAAATTCAATACCTTTAATATTTCAAAAATATTAAATATTTATGAAATATATTAAAAAATATTAAAATATAATTTTTAGACTTTAAAATAATTTTTAATAATTTATTTTGTATTTTCATAATTAAAAACTAATTTTCTATAATTATTTAATAAAAGTAATAATTTTATAAATAAAGTGTTGTTGAAGATCGCTTATATAGCGACAAAAACGTCGCTATAGGTGTTCTTCGCTTCTTGTGAAACCCAAAAAATGCATGTCGATTCTGAAAGTGGGTGAGTTTGACCAAGCATATTGATCAGATCATGATGTTTAAGGGCATGTTTCTGGTCAGATCCTATAGTACAAATATAACACTTCAAGACCCAATAAGAAAGACGATCAAACAACATCACAATCAGTAGATATAAGCTCAAAGTGGTTATCGACACATTTTTTTATTTACGGGTTTCCCGAAAATGAAGAACGATTAAATGAGGCCTACTTTGGGCTTCCACAACTTGCAATCCTGGTAATGATTTGATGTTCTAATGGTTTCAATTTGTAGACCACATGCAAGACAACAGATCTGATACATAATATTGATATAACAACATCACAAAATCAAGATCCATGCCGGTCAACCACTGTTAGAAATCATGTTCTTGATTTTCTGGAAATTCCAAAAAACCAAATCTGTAATCATCTGAGCTGGTTTGACCATCCACTGACTTCGATCCGTTTGACATTTAAGCGATCTAAAAACTTAATCTTGAAGTCCATATACCATAGTACAAATCTATTACAACAACAACAAAACAACAACCAGCAGCAAGATCAAGGCTCATCAATATCTTGTCAGACGTTATTCTACACTTTCTAGGTTACCCAGAAAGCTTCGGTCATGCCCGGTCAACTGGTTTTGACCAGCCATAACATGAAATCTAGACATCAAATACTTGTTATTTCACTTCCAGATCACTGACAACATAACAGATTATACATTTAAACCTTTAAACGAACAAATAAGTAAACAAACTGAGATCTATGAGACCTAACATTTGGTTGTCAAACCATATTTTTTAGTTTTCTATATTTTCTTAAAACTTGATTTTGAGCATATTAATGTTATGGATCTAGTATGTGCCAACCCAGATCACTAAAATAAACTACATATAACATGTTTACACATTGAAACCTAAGATATAATGTAAGACCCCAACTTTTATGAATAAAGATGATTTTTCTATAAATATCATTTTTGAATATTATGAAATGAATTTGATATAATATTATAGTTGTGGATAATATTTATAAATTTTGCAAAGTACGCAAGTTGTTATATAATATTCGATTGGTCGGGGAATATTCATTTTAACAGGGAATGTTCGTACAATGGCACAATCATTGGCGGACCCCACAACAAAATTATTGTCGGATTGAGAAAATGACAAAAATATTATATGAAAATAACGGCGGAAGTTTTACCGTTAATTGTTGAAACACCCTGTTAAAAAACAAGATGTCTGGCGTGGTTGCATAGTAGCACACCAAGATTGATTATTGATGCTTACGTGAGAAGTCACTCGCTTTTGTTTAATTATTGCTACAAAGAATTGTTTGATAGTATCTAACGTTATTTGATTCAATTATTGTCAATATTTTATATATTATTAAATCAATAATTGAGACGACATAGTTATTAATATTATTATTTGCAATATTAACTATGTCTAGAAGTTATGTCAATGAGAGGTTTGGTCACCTAATTGCGCGCCAATAGGTATAAATCCTTATTGGAAAGCCCCCTCTTTCCTGGGAACGACCTGGTCGATTAATTTGTGAATTATAATAATGGTGATAAATGTTGTTAAAATTATTAAGGTAATTTTTATGAAGTTTTGCTTATTTTATGGACCCCCATTTACCCATTTTTCAAAATAATCGGTAGAAATATCTTAAAAGGTGGGCCCATATATGGGGGCCACATGTAGAACCCATGAAAGAAAAAAAATGGGGGGGAATCTGGGAAGTCACGGAAGTTTATATATATATATATATATATATATATATATATATATAAAAATAATAAAATATTTTGTGGGGCCCATATTTTGTTTTATTATTATTATAAATGTAATAAAATAGAATACTTTTTATAAAATTTTGTTTTATTTGATTATAAATAGAATATATTATATTTTATTATGCATAGTGTTTGCATATAAGTGCTCTGCGATAGTATTTGCATAGTAAAATCTTTTTATATAAAATGTAATACTTTTATAAAGTTATTTATTTTATTAGATTTTAAATAATATATATATATATATATATATATATAAATTTTGTTTTATTATATAATTATAAATAGAATATATTATATTTTATTGCATGGTATCCTTTTCATTCTCCTATAAATAGGATGCTTAGTTAGAATTGAAAAACACACCAGGAATTCAGAGAATTCTTCTTCTATAATTTTGAGCGTATTTCTTTAGTTTAAGAAAGTTTTGAGCGTAAAAAATAGTGCAAGTTTTCTTCAAGTATATCCCTGCCCTACCCGTCGGAATATTCTTCTTTTTAAGCTAAGGGGTATTATTCTTTCATATTCATGAAGAGAATTATTTTCTTTCAATACTCGTAAGGGTTGTTATTCCATTCTTTATTATTATGTTGGAATAACCTGTCTATGTGAAGTACCGCATACATGGTGAAATTCTTACATTATTCCATTCTTTATTATTCTCATTGGAATAACTTTTCTGCATGCGTCTATCGCATGCCCGTGAATTCTGTTGTTATTCCATTCTTTATTATTCGTTGGAACATCCTGCCTATGCGGATTCGCATGACCGGTTCCATTATTTATTATTCTCGTTGGAATATCCTATCTCATCTGGATTACGCATGACACAGTTCCATTCTTTTACTACTCGTTGGAATAACTTATCTATGTGGATTACCGCATGCATGGTGAATGATCCTTTGTATCCATTCCTTATTAACTTGTGGAAATGATCTGTCTACGTGGATTACCGCATGGCTAGCGAAAATCCATTTGCAGATTCATATATTCTATTATACTCAGTTGGTTAAAGTTTTGGCTTCTATACTCCATGAAATTAGTAGAATATCCTGGATATTTGCGCTTCATCCAGTATCTTTTCATGGAAATATTCTTCTGAGCATTCTTGAATTTTTACTCCACAAAGCAGTATCATGTTGACAATTTGGACGTTATTGGTTCCTGGATAAATTAATTTATAAATCTTTAAAATTTATTCTTGAACTTGTTTTATTGAATTATTATGTCATTGTCATCATCCTCATGTTTATATTATGTTGAAAGTCATCTGTGGCCTGTAGTGCATAGATTGACTTGGTATGATTATGACCAGGGATTATTCGGTATAATCATGACCATAATGTTATAAATGATGTGGTAAAAGTCCTCATTGGCCCGTAGTGCATTGATGGACAGTTGTTGGCATGATCATGACCATTGATGAAAACATAAATATCCTTGGCCCATAGTGCATGGATAATTTGTGGTTGTGATACTAATGAATATCCTTGGCCGTAGTGCAAGGATGATGCGGATTATTTATTGAGTTGAGTATCAGCGATAAAAGTGATGAAAAACCCTTTAAATCATAGAAGATAGTAGATTTTATTCTCTACTTGACTCTTCTAATGGATTACTTGTTCCGCTGCAGTTAAACTTGATGTTTGTTATATTGTATCAGTTTAACATTGTTGAAGGCTAACGATAATTTATTCTGCATTATCTTAGTCATAATATTTCTTACTGGGCTAGTTGAGCTCACCCTTTTGCTTTCATTGTTCTCTTTAGGAAATGAGAACGTAGCAGGGACTAGTCGGGGAACGGAGTGACGGTCTAGATGATAGCATTAGTAGTCCTCACTATTCTATGAAATAGTGTGATAATAAATGTATTGAAGACTTATTTTGAGTTTGAATACTGTCTAGAAGACAATATTTGTATTAAAACTCACAGCTCATGTTGTATATTTAAGGTTGTATTTGTATTCTGTACCATTTATTTGGCGACTCAGAATAGGTGATGTATACCTATTTTGGGGGCGTCACAGTTGGTATCAGACCTTAGGGATATGATCTCTGGCTGAGATGTGAGACAAGAACTAGGAGGGGAGAGATGGGGAATTCCTTCGCTAGTATAACCTACCTAAGTTTATTTGGTATTTAATTGGTCGGTCGGAGTATAGGAATTATATGTGATATGTTAATTAACCCTTGTTTTGTGGCAGTATTTGAAAATGATATCCGAGAATGTTGAGAATAGCAATGGAGCACAGGAGATCATTGAGTCTCCACAGATCAATAATCAGGATAATGTGCATCAGGAAGGCGACAATCCTCATGCAAACAACAACACTGACTAAATGATGAATGATGGAATGTTCAGAGGCTTTATGTAATTCATGCAACATCAGGCAAGAGTGGCTCTTGTCCAAAATGCAGGTGGAAACACTAGTAACTCTCGGACGGTCACCGCCAAGCAGTTCAAAGAACTGGGACCACCAGAGTTTTTTAGAGAGCCAAAACCACTTAAGGCGGAGACGTGAATAAAGCAGATCTGTAAGATATTTGATGTCTTGGGATGCTCCGAGGAGCAAAAGGTTCCCTTTTCCACCTTCATGTTGCGAGCAGAGGCAGATTACTGGTGGAAATATGTAAAGCGTACTCAACCTGCCGCACTGAAGATGACTTGGGAGAAGTTCTAAGAATTGTTCAACGACAAGTACTTTCCCGAAAGTATTCGTCACATGAAAGAGGTAGAGTTCATCAAGCTGGAGCAAAACAACATGATCGTGTCACAGTACGAAGCCAAGTTTGCCGAGTTGTCCCAGTTTACGTCCCATTTGGTTGATAATGAGGAGAGAATGACGTGAATGTTTCTAAGAGGTTTGAAACCCGAGATACGTCAATATATTATCTCTCATAAACTGTGTATGTATTCAGATGTTGTTAATAGGGCTCAGTTATTAGAGCACGATAATGAGTCAACCCAACCAAAAGAGAGCAGCCGGCAAAATGATAATACAAGTGATAGCAGCCATCGAAGCGGTGACAATAAGCGTGGAGGGAATCAACATTCCAAAAATGGTAACCACTTCAGTGGTAATCATGGCCAAAACAATAAGAATGGACATTTCAAGAAGAGGAGATTCAACAATGATGGAAAGACGCCAAAGATCAAAGACCCGTTGTTAAGGAAGGAGAACGACCACCTATTATATGCTTCAAATACGGAGGGGGGGACATATCAGTCCAAACTGTGCGCAGCAGTCCAAAACGTGTTACAATTGTGGAAGAGAAGGTCACCTAACTCGATTTTGTCGTTCAGGGAAGGCAAGTTCAGCTGGGATGGAGGCACCAAAGGCCGTCCCAGAAAAGTCTTTTATGAAATATATTAAAAATTATTAAAATATAATTTTTAGACTTTAAAATAATTTTTAATAATTTATTTTATATTTTTCATAATTAAAAACTAATTTTCTATAATTATTTAATAAAAATAATAATTTTATAAATAAAGTATCGCTGAAGACTGCTTATAGCGACAAAACCATTTCTATAGGTGTTCTTCGCGTTCTTGGCCAAGCCCAGAAAATGCATGTTAGTTACCGAGTGGGTGAGTTTGACCAAGCACACTGATTAGATCATGATGTTTGAGGGCATGTTTCTGGTCAGATCCTATAGTACAAATATAACACTTCAAGACCCAACAAGAAACACGATCAAACAACATCATAATCAGTAGATATAAGCATGCAAAGTGGTAGTCATCGGAGACATTCTTCATTTCGGGTTTCCGTAAATGAAGAAACGATTCAATGAGGCCTACTTTGGGCTTCCATAACTTGCAATCCTGGTAATGATTTGATGTTCTAATGGTTTTAATTTGTAGACCACATGCAAGACAACAGATCTGATACTTAATATTGATATAACAACATCACAAAATCAAGATCCATGTCGATCAACCACTGTCAGAAATCATGTTCTTGATTTTCTGGAAATTTTAGAAAACCAAATCCGTGATCGTCTGAGCTGGTTTGACCATCCACTAACTTCGATCCGTTTGATATTTAAGCGATCTAAAAACTTAAACTTAAAGTCCATATACCATAGTATAAATCTATTACAACAACAACAACAAAACAAAAACCAGCAGCAAGATCAAGGATCATCAATATCTTGTCAGACGTTATTCTACACTTTCTGGGTTACCCAGAAAGCTTCGATCATTCCCGGTCAATGGGTTTTAACCAGCCATAAAATGAAATTTAGATATCAAATACTTGTTATTTCACTTCTAGATCACAGACAACATAACAGATTACACATTTAAACATTTAAACGAACAAAAAAGTAAACAAATTGATATCTATGGGACCTGACATTTGGTTGTCAGACCATATTTTTTAGTTTTCTAGATTTTCTTAAAACTTGATTTTGAGCATATTAATGTTATGGATCTAGTATGTGCCAACCCAGATCACTAAAATAGACTACATATAATATGTTTAAACATTGAAACCTAAGATCTAACAAGAGATCAAGGTCAGCCCTTCAGGTTAGGGTTTATACCTTTAAATGAGCAAATCTGATTTCTTGGCTACTGATTTGATAGTGGTGTTAGTGGGGCTTTGATTTGGGACTGATATGCTAAGAAATTTCGGAGGTGTGGAGCTTGAGAGAGTTTAGTTGAGTGTTGGGACAAAAGTAAGTTAACAAATGCCATTTCTCTCTCTTCCAATCTATATATAGAAGTAGTAGATGCATGAATTGCTGGTACTAGGCTGATAGCTGGTGAATATTAAATCAAAAGAGTAGTTGTATTAGGTCACCAACTCCCATCTTGGCAATTTTGACAAGTTAGCTTCAATTATTCAATAAGGGCAAAATAGTCATTTGGCTTGAGATTTTAATGGCACATTGGTTAATTAGCAAACCCTTAGGGTTTGACCCTTAGGGTTTAACCCTTAAGGTTTAGTACAAATGAATTTCTAGACTTTCATTTAGGGTTTAAAATAAAATAAAATTTTAGGTTCTAAAATTTATAATTACGATTTCCTTAATTAGATTAACTTTCTAATTATACATGAACATTAGGGTATTATTTACTAATTAGGATTAACAATTCAATAATTAGGTTTAACAACTTGTAATTAGGGTTTCTAATTATATTAATTATGATCATTAGGGTTTAATGTCCACTGATTAGCATTAAACATCTTAAATTAGCAATTAGGGTTTTCCCAGTTTGACTGTTAGGGCTCCTAAATATCGGTTAGGGTTTTAATTTCACAATTAAGATTTCGAGTCAATAATTAGGTTTTACCTAATTAACATTTATATTTATAATATCAGATATTAATCACATTATCATGATTACCCAACAATCTTGAACTCTAATTTGTATTTTAAATTAGGGTTTCACACAGTGACATTAGGGTTTGTCATATAACACCATAATTGACCAACCATTATCGGTCCACGTATACAGTACATATTTATAGCACTAAAAAATCAAAATATAATTAATATTATATTATTATTATCATTCCTTGTTCTAAAACCAGAATTAGGGTTTGGATTCCATATCTGATTTACCTTGCAAAAACAACATTAATAATTAAGTCAAAATACTTAACTTAATAATCTAAATTAAAATTCATATAAATAAATAATAATTACAATAATCATTCCATATATTATTTAAATAATATAATATCACATTTTCTTTAAAAAATAATTAATAAAACATTCCTACAATAAAATTAATTATTATAAAAATATAATTTATAATGATCAATAATTCTAAAATAAAATTGTTTGTAATTATTCATGTAATAAATATATTTTATTTATCATATATATATATATATATATATATATACACACACACACACACATTATCTAGGCACATATTTCCCCATATTTATTTTAATAAATAAATAAAAAATTATACGCAAAATTTCTGATTTATTTATATAAAAAATATCGGGTTATTACATTCACCCTCCTTTATAAAGATTCCGTCCCTGGAATCACCGTTTTAAAACCTATACATACCAGGGTACATAGCATACACAATCATTGTAAGTAGATCTCGATCAAATTTGATCGAACTGATCTTTAACTATTCACATAAAGCTTGTCTATCTGATTAAATAGAAAATTTGATTTCTAAAGAACTCAAATTCCACCTTCAAAATTTATTTATAAAATAATTTATTATTTATAGGAAAATCATGTATAAGAAAATAAAAGTTATATAAAAAATACCTGGAGTTCCATTGCCAGCTGCCACCGAATAATGGACTGTCATGTTGAAGACCCTTGCAGTAGATTTTGTCGGCTTGCTGGATGATGTTGGTCCTGTGATCGCCAAAGTTCCGCCGCTTTTCCCCATGTTCATGCTTTCTGCCTCCGTTCTTCTTTTCGGACAGTCCTTCACCTTATGCTCCTTCGATCCGCACAGAAAACACCCACTAATTGTTCTAGGATTGGGGAAGTTGGGAGAGATATGGCCCTACTGCCCGTACTTAAAATATGAAAATTTACCTTTCAGACATTCCCCCAAATGGTTCTTCCCACAGTTCCCACATTGCACCACCTGCTTCTTCTTTACACCTTCCTGCTTCACCTGCACATTCCTAAAGTTGTTCCCCTTCCTCTTTTCACTCCTATTCCCAGTATTTTCTTCCACCTTCCCAGCTCCCTCAACCTTACCCTTGTTCCTTCTTTCTTTTTTGTAGAGTGTCATGGCCTCATTCTCCTCCTCATCTATAATTGTTTTCACCATGAGTGCTACAAATGTAGGGATCTGCAACACTGCCACATTGTTGTAGAGCCAGGATTTTAATCCCAGCTCAAACCTTCTAGCTTTTCTAGCCTCCGTATCAACTTGATGCAGAGCGAACCTAGCCAACTCATTAAATTTTGCGGGATACTCCGCAACAGTCATATTTTCCTGCTTTAATTCCAGAAATTTTACCTCCATCCTAGACTGCATACTAGATGAAAAATAGTTTTCAAAAAACAAAGTTTTGAACCTATCCCAAGCAACTACACCTTCTCCTGCCCTCGCCTGATTCACTTCCCACCAAAAATTTGCCTAACCCTTCATCATGTAGGTGGCAAAACGGTCTTTTGCCCCTCAGCTACCCTAGCTATTACGAACGCCTTCTCGATCTCCTTAACCCAAGTCTGTGCTTCTACAGGGTCAGTTGTCCCTTTGAATTCGGGCGGTCCTACAGCCTTGAAGTCCTTGAAGTTTGCCAAGCGGTTGTCCTATTGGTTCCCTGCGGCTGGCATTCCTTGTTGCATTGCCTGAGCGACCATGTTTGCAAATTGCTGCATTGGATCTGGTTGTTATCCTCCGGCGTTATTGACAGATTCTTCTGCCTTTTGATTTTGAGTTTGTCGTCTTGGCGGCATTATCTGATTAAATAAAACATAATTTAACTTACATTCTAAACCTTATCACATAAGTTTAATATATTAAACTTGTTTCATTACTCAAACATATGTTCATTTTCATTAATTTAAAGTAATTTACATAACATAACCCATACTGCTACCCCTTTGTGACTACAAAAGTCGGGATTTACATCCTTAACTTATATAAAAGTTGGGAATATTACATTATACAGACATACTTATCACCTATATTATATTAAACACACCTACACCACTGAACCTATACTACCTATTCGCTACGCCTTTTTCTTGATCTTGAACAACCCTTCGTCTGATGTCCTTCTATCCCACAAATAAAACAGACACATTGCTTTGGATTGGGACAATGAGGAGAGAAATGTCCCTCATATTCCCAATTGTAGCAAATATTTTCCCCTTTCCTGCACATGCCTTCATGTTTCTTGTCACAATTTATACACCTTTCTATTCGGTTAAAGTTCCCTTGGTTGTTATCAGGATTTCCTATATTGCGGTCTTTAATTTTTCTTTTTCCCTTCTTATTCGGAGCTACACATGACTTGTTGCTTTTCGCTCCCATTTGATCAATTGGATTTTAAGCTTATCTTGTTCTTCCATTGTGTCTATTAATGCTTTTCGCAGTTGGCTATTTAGTAGTTTTTCTATTTCCCACAACTTTTCCAAAGAAGAAACCTAGTCCCGCAAATTCTGCACTTCGGTTGATGCTTTATTAGCTCCAACTTCAGTGTCTGAATCACTGTCTGACAGTTCCACCATTTTCGGATCTGGTACGATATTTTCCATAATAACCACCTCATCGAGGTTGCTTTCACTTTGAGCCTCTATTTCAGCTATTGGCTTTGATATCGGCTCCTTCTTTACAGTCCGAGGGTATCCTAATCCTTTTTCACCTGACATCTACACACATAAATTATCCTGATTAGCATATAATATATACACATAACAAAAACTAGTTTTATATAAGTTATCTTTTATTTGGTATGACGATGAATTTATCCGATTCATCTCTTTTTAAACTCTATATGAGTTGTTTATATTTTTAATGTTTCCCTTTGTCCTAAGGTTATAGCCTAAGGTTTATCCCACCTAAGGTTTCTAACCTTATAGCTCTGATACCATGATGTGACGCCCCCAAATTTAGGTACTTGAAACCCGAACTCAATGCTTCACGATACCATTTCTATGAGCGGAATAATACTAATAATAATAACAATAATATAGATTATCAAATTTAATTTACATATTATCAAATTTTAATTCCCAAGTATGAAACCTTTAAACATTCATTACATTACATGATAATTAATATATATCATTCTTATCATAAAGTCGAACTATTACATAGGATAGCTTAAACATTCATTCAACGACCTTCCCTTTTCCCTTGTTCTTGGCAGAGCCTTCAGGTTGTTCATATTTAGCTAAAAACATTTAAATTAATCAAGGATGAGCATTTGAGTGCCCAACAAGTAATAGCAATTAATATCAATTAGCTGAAAGGATTAAATGTTTTCTTTGAACGATACTTCTACAACGAATCAACAGTTGTGAAGTAAGCTGAACCAATATTAATCAACATATCATTTTGATTTCAAACTTTTTGAAACTACGTATTGACTATAAATGAGGATCAGTTGACAGACTATGAACATTGTTTTCTATTTTCGAAAAGGTTAAACAGAACTTCATCTGTAAACCATCATAACTTACGGGCACGGGGGGTGATTAGCCTGTTATGCCCTATATTGATCAATACTACATTACAAGAACGATATTATCGTTCATCCTTTGTCCACCTTAGCGCATAAAAATTTCCCATATTTGGGATGTTCATAACAGTCTTGAATCCAAACCAAAACAATTTGGTTGGATAAAAATAAAGTTTTATCTTGTTCAACAAAAATTTTAAATTTATGTCTAGCCGGATCAAATAGCTTAGACGACTTTTAATTCAACGTATACATACTGAACACCGATAAGTATTATGAACATGTGATAAAATATAATGATTATCCAAGTGAGGACACTTGTATAACCATGTTTAGAAATTAACGAACAGAATATATATCTTGATCTACAGTAATAGAATAAAGGAACTTGTACAACAATTATAATTTAATAACTTACTTATACAGAATCATTGCATAAGTATATACAAAGGTTGAAATATTTGAACAATTAAAAAGAATAGTTCAAATATTATTTTACGCATGTCCATTGCATAAAGTAAATGCAAAGGGTTAGACACTTGCCTTGTATGCTGCTTACAGTTATGCAACTTAGTTTTATCGTTTATATAGCAACCTATCAGTAATAAGATTATTTTACTGATTAGCATAACATATCGTGACACATAATACTGCTTATTGCAGTCAGCACATAACCTAGTCACATATGTTTAACAACCATTGAAACACAAATAAACATTTATCAAGTAAACATATCTATGTCCAGATCAATTTCTGAAATATGTTGGTGTACCAACAACTTTATCAAGTATTTATCGAGTCTAAGACTCTATACAGTAGTTCCATATTCATTTAGATAACTTAAACACCAGTCGTACTATTTTTCATGACCTTATAATAATTTTTAAATAATTATTACAATTTATCATGATTTTTGAAACACCGAAATTATTATTAAATTATTTAAATATTAACTAATTATATTATCATTAATATTTAAATAATATTAAAGTATTAATGAAATCATTGCCAAAATATTAAGTTATTTAAAATAACTTAAACTATTTTTAAAACATTTATATTATCTTTAAATGATTTTTTAAAATAATTAAAATCATGTTTAAATAACTACTATTAATATTTAAAATATTAATGTATTATTTATCCAAATATTAAAAGTCATTAATTATAACTTAAAATATTTTTAATTCATTTATATCCCTTTAAATTATTTTTAAATTAATAAAATCATTTTAAAACTATTTATTTAATATAATTATTAAATAAATTTAATATTAATAATATTAAATTATTAATAAAATCTACCTTTAAATATTAAAAGTTATATTTTATAACTTCAAATATTTTTATAACACTTAAATAATTTTTATATTATTTTTAAATTATTAATTCTATTTTTCCATAATTTATTTAATATATTTATTAAATAAAATAATTATCATTAATATTAATTTATTAATGAAATTCATCACATAATATTAAAAGTTATTAAAAATAACTTAAAAATTTTCTTATATCATAATATATTTTTAAATGATTTTAATGTATTAAAATCATTTTTAAATAATTTATTTAATATAAATACCTTTAATATTTCAAAAATATTAAATATTTATGAAATATATTAAAAATATTAAAATATAATTTTTGGACTTTAAAATAATTTTTAATAATTTATTTGTATTTTTCATAATTAAAAACTAATTTTCTATAATTATTTAATAAAAATAATAATTTTATAAATAAAGTGTCGTTGAAGACTACCTATAGCGACAAAACCGTCGCTATAGGTGTTCTTCGCGTTCTTGGCCAAACCAAGAAAATGCATGTCAGTTACCAAGTGGGTGAGTTTGACCAAGCACACTGATCAGTTCATGATGTTTGAGGGCATGTTTCTAATCAGATCCTGTAGTACAAATGTAACACTTCAAGACCCAACAAGAAACACGATCAAACAACATCATAATCAGTAGATATAAGCCTGCAAAGTGGCTGTCAAACCTGTTCTTCATTTCTGGGTTTCCTAGAAATGAAGAACAGTTCGTGAGGCCTACTTTGGGCTTCCACAACTTGCAATCTTGGTAATGATTTGATGTTCTAATGGTTTCAATTTGTAGACCACATGCAAGACAACAGATCTGATACATAATATTGATATAACATCACAAAATCAAGATCCATGTCGGTCAACCACTGTCAGAAATCATGTTCTTGATTTTCTGGAAATTCCAGAAAACCAAATCCGTGATCGTCTGAGCTAGTTTGACCATCCACTGACTTCGATTCGTTTGATATTTAAGCGATCTAAAAACTTAATATTGAAGTCCATATACCATAGTACAAATCTATTACAACAACAACAAAAAAAAAACAAAAACCAGCAGCAAGATCAAGGATCATCAATATCTTGTCAGACGTTTTTCTACACTTTCTGGGTTACCTAGAAAGCTTCGGTCATTCCCGGTCAACGGGTTTTGACCAGCCATAAAATGAAATCTAGACATCAAATACTTGTTAGTTCACTTCTAGATCACAGACAACATAACAGATTACACATTTAAACCTTTAAATGAACAAAAAAGTAAACAAACTGAGATCTATGGGACCTGACATTTGGTTGTCAGACCATATTTCTCATTTTTCTAGATTTTCTTAAAACTTGATTTTGAGCATATTAATGTTATGGATCTAGTATGTGCCAATCCAGATCACTAACATAAACTACATATAACATGTTTAAACATTGAAACCTAAGATCTAACAAGAGATCAAGGTCAGCCCTTCAAGTTAGGGTTTATACCTTTAAATGAGCAAATCTGATTTCTTGGCTACTGATTTGATAGTGGTGTTAGTGGGGCTTTGATTTGGGACAGATATGCTAAGAAATTTTAGAGGTGTGGAGCTTGAGAGAGTTTAGTTGAGTGTTGGGACAAAAGTAAGTTAACAAATGTCATTTCTCTCTCTTCCAATCTATATATAGAAGTGGTAGATGCATGAATTGCTGGTACTAGGCTGATAGCTGGTGAATATTAAGTCAAAAGAGTAGTTGTATTAGGTCACCAACTCCCATCTTGGCAATTTTGACAAGTTAGCTTCAATTATTCAATAAGGGCAAAATAGTCATTTGGCTTGAGATTTTAATGGCACATTAGTCAATTAGCAAACCCTTAGGGTTTAACCCTAAAGTTTAGTACAAATGAATTTCTAGACTTTCATTTAGGGTTTAAAATAAAATAAAATTTTAGTTTCTAAAATTTATAATTATGGTTTCCTTAATTAGATTAACTTTCTAATTATACATGAACATTAGGGTATTCTTTACTAATTAAGATTAACAATTCAATAATTAGGTTTAACAACTTGTAATTAGGGTTTCTAATTATATTAATCATGATCATTAGGGTTTAATGTCCACTAATTAGCATTAAACATCCTAAATTAGCAATTAGGTTTTTCCCAGTTTGACCGTTAGGGCTCCTAAATATCGGTTAGGGTTTTAATTTCACAATTAAGGTTTTGAGTCAATAATTAGGGTTTACCTAATTAACATTTATATTTATAATATCAAACATTAATCACATTATCACGATTACCAAACAATCTTGAACTCTAATTTGTATTTTAAATTAGGGTTTCACACAGTGACACTAGGGTTTGTCATATAACACCATAATTGACCAACCATTATCGGTCCACGTATACAGTACTATTTATAGCACTTAAAAATCAAAATATAATTAATATTATATTATTATTATCATTCCTTGTTCCAAAACCAGAATTAGGGTTTGGATTCCATATCTGATTTACCTTGCATAAACAGCATTAATAATTAAGTCAAAATACTTAACTTAATAATCTGAATTAAAATTCATATAAATAAATAATAATTACAATAATCATTCCATATATTGTTTAAATAATATAATATCACATTTTCTTTAAAAAAATAATTAATAAAACATTCCTACAATAAAATTAATTATTATAAAATATAATTTATAATGATCAATAATTCTAAAATAAAATTGTTTATAATTATTCATGTAATAAATATATTTTATTTATCACACACACACACACACACACACGTATATATATATATATATATATATACACACACATTATCTTGGCACATATTTCCCCATATTTATTTTAATAAATAAAAAAAAATTATACGCGAAATTTTTAATTTATTTATATAGAAAATATCGGGTTATTACACTGACAACACCGACTGTTGGCAGTAACTCCAACAGAGTGGCGGAAGGACCTGGCGATACAAATCAGGGAAAAACATCCTCATCGGGGAGGACCAATGATGGAATATGTTATACACATCCTCAATAGACAAAACCCATCCCCACAGAGTCTCTTGTACGTGAGAGATACATCTTCAAGATAAAGTCTGTATCAAGGATTCATGACTTTGGTGATAGGCCCAACGTCAACAATCCTAGAGATTCCTGGTAACTATGGATCACGCATCCGAGACAGTTCATCAGGTTGTTAATTATTGTCGTCCCCGGTAGAAGCAACAGGGAGCCGACAATCATCCCATCATGTTGGAGGACAATCCAACAAACCACATACATTTGCATCATGTTGTCCTGCATTGCATCATAATCATCTTCTTGCATTTCAAGTGCCTAGTATTCTTTATCCTATCCATGCCATTGCATTGCATGAATATGATAAAGAGGGGCATCTGTAGACACTCGAAATTTTTCTCGCCACCACATTAACAACATTGTAGGAAGTGCGAATCTTCTTTCGGAGATAACCTCGAAGAGGCATTTCGACTTAATCCCGTAAATACCACTTTGAAGTTCAGTTTCAACCCCGGAAAACACACCGGGAGTATCATTTTCCCATCTCAGAGATAGCCCTGGGGAAAGCAGTGCAAATACCAGAAATTCCACCGGAGAAGGCCGATTCATCTTGGAGATAACCCCGAGATGTTCAGTCTGAGTCCCAGAAACAACACTGAGAAAGACAATATCAACCTTGGAGGTAACCCCAAGGAGTGCAGTTGCAGTTTCGGAGATAACCCCGGAGATGCTCGCTTCAACCCATGCAGTCAGCTTCAACCTCGAGACTCACACTGAGGCACTCAATTCACAAACCCGAAGATAACCCCGGGAGGACAAGCACACCTCAGAGACAACCCTGAGGGGATTCAACACTTGTAGTAGCCCAATCTCAGAGATAACCCTGAGCAACGTCTGCTTTATCAGCCAAAATCAGAGATAACCCCGGTGAAAGGCAAAGTCATCAAATTTCCACCTCAACCACACATGGAGCCATCTCAACAAACAACAATTGACATACATTCTACACAACAATGTCCCACAAGAACCAAGGAGTTGCAATCCCGAATGACTACTACGCAAGGCAGCACACCGGATAGAATTTGAAGCTTGAAGAGATAGGACATGGTTCCATCTTCCTGACTTCGTACAACCTCTAATCCCATGTCATTGCATAGCTCTCGACAACAGCAGTCCGAAACAGATCTTATACACCTCAATAGGATGCTCGGATTAAAGTCTTTCAAGTTCGACCGAACATCACATTGCACACGTACACGTACTTCGAGACGGCGAGACCATGAAGCCCTAGGCACCACCGGCAAATACCAGGTGCATCTGCATACCGCCAAGCAAGATTATTTATGGCTCCTACTCTATAAATATAGAGCTTGGGGTGGCCATATTCAAGAGAAGAAAGGCGAGGAAGCCCTGTCAAATTTGTTCTATACACCCCTATATTGAGTGTTTTCTCATTTTAAACACTTGTTAGCTCACATATAGCTATATTTTTACCGGCGGGAGCTGAGTGTTCATCCACTTAAAGTCATAGAAGTCTTCTTTGACAGCCCACTGTAAGCCTTCTTACACATTATAAAGCCTTTCTCTTCATCTTTGCACACACTCTTCTTCACATTGAGAGTCATGTTGTGTGTGTATGCCCGGACTTCGGTCCATAGTTTTCATTTCTGTATATATATATATATATAGACTAACATTATCGAGTTATACCTCGATTGAGTCTGGACTCACATTGTAAGACCCCAACTTATTATTAAATGAAATTGAATTTCCTCTATTTATTATCTTGAAATAGTAAGGGTTGATTTGATTAATGTGGTTAGTTATGGGTAAAATGCTCAAATATTTCAAATAAGCAAGTGGTTATAAAATATTCATTTTTATCGAAGAATATTCGTTTGGTCGTGGAATATTCTTACTATCGGGGAATATTCATACGACGGCGCAGCCTTGTGTGGGCCCCATAACGGAAAGCGATTGGACGAAGGAAAACGACAAATATAAGTTGTTTATAAATAATCTGCGTAGTTATTACCAAGTATCACTTGTTGGAATACCCGGTGGTAAAAACACAAGAAGACACCAGTATTGCACCAATTATTGATTCTTACGTAAGAAGGCACTACTCAATAATTGTTACAATGAATTACTTCGCTCAATATTTTATTTTATTGATTCAATAATTGCTACGTTGATATTTTATATTGTTGTTGTTTCAATAATTATCACTACACAGTATTTTCATTATCAGATCAATAATTCATATTATTTTAATAATATTATTAGATAAAGCATTATTGGCAATGTCTAGAAACTTACATCTAAGGAGAGGTTTGGTCACCTAATTGCTACACGTCGAAGGATAAATTCTTATTGAAAGCCCCTTCTCCGAGGAACTACCAAGTTATCGATGTTGTGATTCTATAATATTATTTGTGAATAATTAATTATTAATTTATATGATAAGGAAAATATTCATTTTATGTGGATATAGATGGAGAAAATTTTAAAGTGACAATTGTTGAAAAATTGATATTTTATCTTTTCTGATAAATAATTCATTTAAATATATTATTATATTTTAATAATATAATAATGATGATATTTTTACAATGAATATGGGATATATGAGTATATGAGGAGTATTTTTGTTACTAAAATTGTTTAAAACATGTTAAACATGTTCGTGGACCCCATTTCTTTACTAAAATTTGATTATAGCCTGTAAAATCGCCCGTTTGTGGATTTCGGTCAATTTCTGTTTGGAATTTGGAAAAACTTTCTTCTGCAAAGTTGAAGAGAATGGAATTTCCTATGGAAAGGATATAAGGTTTGAATTTTTCTAATAAAAGGGCTATTTATTGTGAATTATTGAAGTTTCGGTATTTCGGGTCTGAATTGATTTTTGGAGTTTTAAATGATTTTATTAACAAAAACGTTTTTGTAACATTTGGTGAGTTGGTGGATGATGTTTTTGACCAAAGAAGGCTGCTAGGGAAATTAAGAAAAATATATTAATATTTATTAAATTTTTTGCTTTAGTGTTCTAAGCATTTTCCTATAAATAGGGTGCTTATGTTAGAATTGAAAATCACACCAGAAACTGAAGTTTTCTCTCTCGTTCTCTCTCTATATTATCAAGCGTATTCTTGTGAGTATTTTGATATTTTGAGTGTTGTTATACGATGCAAGTTCCCTTCAACACTATATCCAGTATTCCAGACAGAAGTACTGTCTTTTCGAGGTAAGGGATGTTATATTTTTTAAAAATGATATTATTTCTTCTAATATCATTATGCCGGAATATTGGTAAGATTTTTCTTGTGAAATTCTTGTCTTTTACTGTCGGGGTTACTATTCACGTATACGGCACTATTCACAGAAAAATTAAATTTCCGTTTTTTTTTGTCCAAGATATCTATTATGGATACTAGCTTTGATTGTATCCATGTTTTGATCATTCTTGAATTTTACTTCACTATGATTATTAATGAAGTATTTTTGACCTCGGATTGTTTAAAGTACGAATTCTTAATATTTGTTCTTTTGTTTCACTGGATTCATTTTCTTTAAAATATTTTTCATCATCCTCAGTCCTAAATGATGGTATTACTGAATATCTTTGGCCTATAGTGCAAAGATGGTTGATTTTCCTATGAATATCTTTGGCCCGTAGTGCAAAGATGTATAGGTGTTGAGATGAACATGACCAACTGATGAATATCTTTGGCCTGTAGTTCAAAGATTAATATTTGATTCAACATAAATATTTATTGATGTTACAGGGATAAAATATTGATGATGGACTTTTAAATTCATAGATTATAGTAGATTTCATTCTCTACGTAACTCATCTATGAATCATTATTTCCGCTGCGAATATTGATCTGAAACTTGTTGTCTATTGTATTTTATCAGATTTTTCCGTGTTGAAGACTAACGATAATTTGTTCTATATTATCTTAGTCATAATATTCTTTACTGGGCTAGTTGAGCTCTCCCTTTTCATTTTTGTTCCATTTTTCTTCTCAGGAGGCGAGAATGTAACGAGTTCTAGTCGGGGTGTGGAATGATGGTTCTAGAAAGTTGTCTTAGTAGTCCTTACCATTTTTGTAAAATAATGTATAAATAATTGTAATGAGGACTTATTTGGGTGTGAATATTGTCTAGATGGAAATATTTGTATTTAAACTCACAGTTTATATGTTGTATTAATAAAGTTATAGTTTTTTCTATACCATGTTATTGACGACTCAAAGTGGGCGATGTATACCTATTTTGGGGGCGTCACAGTTGGTATCAGAGCTTAGGGATATTATCTCCATGAGATCGGGGAATAGAACTAGGAGGGAGAGCAGTAAAACCTTCGCTGAGTGTGTCTTACCTAAGCTTATTTGTTGGTTGGTCAAGATATAGGGATATTATGTGATATGTTGATTTTTTTAATTAACCCTTATTTTATGGCGAGATTTGAGAATGTCGATTTGAGAATGTTAACAAAGGGAGTAAATGAGACCGTGGAGACACCTTTACTCATTAACGAGGAGAACGTGCAACAGTCGGCAATGTTCCTCCTGAATAATAACACCACCGAGCGATGATGATGACGGATGGGATGTTTAGAAGCTTTTTGCGCTTCATGCAAAATCGAATTTAGAGACTCGTGTATAAAATACAGTGGAAATGATAACAACGCATTTATTTATCACAACCAAGCGAGCTTCAAGAGTTGGAACCACCGCAATGCGGGAAAAGTCGGATCCGATTAAAGGCGTAAATGTGGGTCAAACAAATTACCAAAATATTCGATGTCTTGAGATGCACGAAGGAACAGAAGGTTCCATTCGCCACCTTTATGTTCCGTAATGAGGCAGATTACTAGTGGGAATCTGTGAAGCGTACCCATCCAACCGCACTCAGCATATCTTGGGAGACGTTTCAGAAACTGTTCAATGACAAGTACTTTCCTGAAAGTATTCATCATATGAAGGAAGTGGAGTTTATTAGATTGGAACAAAATAACATGACGGTGTCCCAGTACGAGGCGTAGTTTGCGGAGTTATCCAGGTTTGCACCTCATTTGGTGGAGAATGAGGAACGTATGACACGGATGTTTCTGAGAGGTTTGAAACCCGGCATACGTCAATATCTCATTTCTCATAAATTTTCTCTATTCGAGATGTTGTCAACAGTCTCAATTGTTAGAGCGAGATAACGAGTACGCTCAACCAAGGGACCACAACCAGATCATACTCTAAGTGATGGCAAATCATCGTAACAACGATAACTAAGCGGAGAAAGAAAAATACGGATAAAGGCGATAACCACTCTGGTGGTAATCATGGCCATGAAAATAGAAGAAGCGAGTCGGGGGGAGATTTTAAAAAGAGGAGATTCAACAATGACAAAGCGAAGACGTCAGCACCAGCTGGTTCTAAGGGAGGAGAGCGACCACCGGTCGTATGCTATAAATGCGAAAAAGAGGGACATATCAGCCTAAACTGTCCACAACAGTTCAAGGTATGCTATAATTGTGGAAAGGAAGGACATATCGCTCGAGATTGTAAGGTAGCGAAACCAAGTCCAGCGGGGATGGTGACTCAAAAGACTGTCCCAGAAAAGTCAAAGTCAACGATTCCTGGAAAAGCGTTTGTCGTGACTGGTCAAAATGCGAGGAACCCAAACGAAGTGATCACGGGAGTTAAAGGTCCAACTATAGGAGTTGTTGGACATCAGTTTCATTCATCCTAGTACATCTCCTTGGGGTGCTCTTATTTTATTTGTAAAGAAGAAAGACGGAAGTATGCGACTTTGTATTGACTATCGAGAATTGAACCATGTCACCATCAAGAATAGGTATCCGCTACCTCGCATTAATGACCTGTTTGACCAGTTACAAGGAGCACAATTCTTTTCAAAGATTGATCTTCGTTCTGGATATCATCAGCTGAAGATTAGAACTGAGGATATTCCAAATCACGCCTTCGAACTCCCTATGCGGGCATTATGAATTCTTAGTCATGTCTTTTGGATTGACTAATGCTCATGCGGCTTTCATGGATATGATGAATCGGATATTCAAGGAATATTTTGATCAGTTCACTGTTGTCTTTATTGATGATATCCTCATATATTCCAAAAGCCGTGAAGATCATGAGCACCATTTGAAGCTGGTACTCCAAAGGCTTCGTGAAAACAAGCTATATGCCAAGTTAAAGAAATACGAGTTCTGGCTTGAGGAAGTAGCATTCCTTGGGCACGTGGTGTCAAAACATAGAGTATCTGTGGACCCAGCAAAGATTGAAGCAATACAAAGTTGGGAGCAACCGAAGACGGTGACCGAAGTATGTAGTTTTCTGGGCTTAGCTGGTTATTATCAGAGATTCGTGGAAGGATTTTCTCGAATCGCTACTCCATTAACTCAGCTGACTCAAAAAGATAGAAAATTCGTATGGAGCGAGGAATGCGAGAAGAGTTTTCAAGAGCTTAAGTGGATACTTATTTCAGCACCTGTTCTGACAATACCATCTGGTTTGGATGGATTTGTTATCTACAGCGATGCTTTGGGCAAAGGGTTAGGATGTGTTGTCATGCAACATGGGAAAGTCATAGCCTATGCCTCGCGACAACTTAAAGAATATGAGAGGAATTATCCTACTCATGATCTAGAGTTGGTAGCAGTCATTTTCGCGCTAAAGATTTGGAGGCACTATCTATATGGGGAGAAAGTGGAGATATATTCAGACCATAAAAGCCTCAAATATTTCTTCACCCAAAAGGAACTCAACATGCGGCAATGACGTTGGCTCAAGCTATTAAAAATTATGACCACACCATTCAATACCATCCTGGAAAAGCAAACGTGGTAGCTGACGCGTTGAGTAGAAGATCATATGCAGGAACAAGTGCAATGATGTCAAGCATACGAATACAACCAACTTTAATCGATAAAGTTAAACTTTCTCAAGCTACCGACCCGGAGCTGATGCGTATGAAGAAGAAAATTGAAAAAGGTGCTATTCTGGAAGCGAAAATCGATGAAGAAGGAATACTTCGAGTCCACTCCAGAATTTGTGTTCCTAACGACTCTGATTTGAAGTACAAGATCATAACGGAGGCACATAATACACCGTTTGTAATCCATCCTGGAAGTACCAAAATGTATCGTGATCTTCGATATACATTTTGGAGGAACAATATGAAGAGAGAGATTGCAAAGTTTATCTCGAGGTGTTTAACTTGTCAACATGTAAAGGCGGAGCATCAAGTGCCAAAGGGTCCATTGCAACCACTTGAGATTCTGAAATGGAAGTGGGAACACATTACCATGGATTTCGTTACGGGTCTTCCCACGGTTTCTCAAGGCATAGATGTGATATGGGTTATTGTTGATAGATTAACCAAGTCTGCTCATTTCTTGCCGATACGGGAGACTTATTCCCTTGAACGTCTTGCTCATATGTATGTAAATGAGATTATGAGATTACATGGCATGCCAGTATCCATAGTTTTGGATCGTGACCCAAGATTCACTTCAGAATTTTGGGTTAGCTTGCAAAAAGCTATGGGAACGGATTTACGATTCAGTTCGGCATACCATCCTCAAATGGAATGACAATCAGAGAGGACTATTCAAACTCTTGAAGATCTATTAAGACTCTGTGTCCTAGACTTCAAAGGGAGTTGGGATAAGTATTTACCATTGGTGGAATTCTCCTACAACAACAGTTATCAGGCAAGTATAGGTGTGGCTCCATTCGAAGTATTGTATGGAAGAAAGTGTCACTCTCCAGTATGTTGGGATGAGGTGGGTGAAGCAACATTGTTGGGACCAGAGTTAGTACGTATTACTACAGAAAAGATCCAAATGATTCGACAACGTATACAAACGGCACAGGATCGACAAAAGAGTTATGCGGATCTTCATCGAAAGGACGTGGAATTTAGTATTGGGGATCATATATTGTTGCGTGTGGCTCCATGGAAGGGAGTTACAAGATTTGGGAAAAGAGGAAAGCTCAATCCACGATTTATTGGTCCATTTCAGATTCTTGACCGAGTAGAAAATGTAGCCTATAGACTCGTGTTACCTCCAAGTATGTCTCGTGTTCATAATGTTTTTTATATATATGTGCTTCGTAAATATGTGAAAGACCCGAACCACATTATTGAGTTAGAACCGGATGAGATAGTCGAAGACTTAACGTACGAAGAGGTACCCATCAAGATCTTGGATAGGAAGGAGCATGTCCTACGCACAAAGGTCAAACCCCAAGTCAAAGTTTTGTGGAGGAACCATGCTATTGAGGAAATGACCTGGGAGTTAGAAACAGAAATGAAAGTGAGGTATCCTCACCTTTTTGAAACACTAGGTACGTACGTCAATTTCAAGGACAAAATTTCATAAGGAGGGGAGGTTGTAAGACCCCAACTTATTATTAAATAAAATTGAATTTCCTCTATTTATTATCCTGAAATAGTAAGGGTTGATTTGATTAATGTGGTTAGTTATGGGTAAAATGCGCATATATTTTAAATAAGCAAGTGGTTATAAAATATTCATTTTTATCGGATAATATTCGTTTGGTCGTGGAATATTCTTACTTGTTCGGGAATATTCAGATGACGCAAGAAGATGACCTTATGTGGGCCCCACAACGGAAAGCGAATGGATGAAGAAAAATGACAAATATAAGTTATTTATAAATAACGGCGTAGTTGTTACCGTTAATACTGTTGGAATACCCGGTGGTAAAAACACAGTAGCACACGGTATTGCACCAATTATTGATTCTTACGTGAAGGCCTTTACACTCAATAATTGTTACAAGAATTACTGCTTCAATATTTTATTTTATTGATTCAATAATTGCTACGTTGATATTTTATATTGTTGTTGTTTCAATAATTGTCATTACACAGTATTTTCATTATCAAATCAATAATTCATATTATTTGAATAATATTATTAGATAGCATTATTGACAATGTCTAGAAAGTTCTGTCTAAGGAGAGGTTTGGTCACCTAATTGCACGCCAGTAAGGAGAAATCCTTATTGGAAAGCCCCCTCTTTCCTGGAAACGGCTTGGTTGCCAATATTGTGATTCTGTAATATTATTTGTGAATAATTAATTATTGATTTATATGATAAGAAAAATATTTATTTTATATGGATATAGATGGAGTAAATTTTAAAGTGACAATTGTTGAAAAATTGATATTTTATCTTTTCTGATAAATAATTCATTTAAATATATTATTATATTTTAATAATATAATAATGATGATATTTTTACAATGAATGTGGGATATATGAGTATATGAGGAGGAGTATTTTTTTTACTAAAATTATTTAAAACATGTTAAACATGTTCGTGGACCCCATTTCTTGACTGAAATTTGATTATAACATGTAAAATCGCCCGTTTATGGATTTCGGTCAATTTCTGTTTGGAATTTGGAAAAACTTTCTTCTGCAAAGTTGTAAAGAATGGAATTTCCTATGTAAAGGACATAGGGTTTGAATTTTTCTAATAAAAGGGCTATTTATTGTGAATTATTGAAGTTTTAGTATTTCGGGTCTGAATTGATTTTTAGAGTTTTAAATGATTTTATTAACAAAAACGTTTTTGTGACATTTGGTGAGTTGCTGGCTAATGTTTTTGACCAAAGAAGGCTTCTAAGGAAATTAAGAAAAATATATTAATATTTTATTAAATTTTCTGCTTTGGTGTTCTAAACATTTTCCTATAAATAGGGTGCTTAGGTTAGAATTGAAAATCACACCAGAAACTGAAGTTTTCTCTCTCGTTCTCTCTCTATATTATCGAGCGTATTCTTGTGAGTATTTGGATACTTTGAGTGTTGCTATACGGTGCAAGTTCCCTTCAACACTATATCCAGTATTCCAGTCAAAAGTACTGTCTTTTCGAGGTAAGGGATGTTATATTTTTTAAAAATGATATTATTTCTTCTAATATCATTATGCCGGAATATTGGTAAGATTTTTCTTGTGAAATTCTTGTCTTTTAGTGTCAGGGTTACTAGTCACGTATACGGCACTATTCATGTATACGGCACTATTCACGAATACGGCACTATTCACAGAAAAATTAAATTTCCGTTTTTTTTTGTCCAAGATATCTATTATGGATACTAGCTTTGATTGTATCCATATTTTGATCATTCTTGAATTTTACTTCACTATTATTATTAATGAAGTATTTTTAAACTCGGATTGTTTAAAGTACGAATCCTTAATATTTGTTCTTTTGTTTCATTGGATTCGTTTTCTTTAAAATATTTTTCATCATCCTCAGTCCTAAATGATGGTATTACTGAATATCTTTGGCCTGTAGTGAAAAGATGGTTGATTTTCCTATGAATAACTTTGGCCCATAGTGCAAAGATATACAGGTGTTGAGATGAACATAACCAACTGATGAATATCTTTGGCATGTAGTGCAAAGATGAATATTTGATTCAAGATGAATATTTATTGATGTTACAGGGATAAAATATTAATGACGGACTTTTAAATTCATAGATTATAGTAGATTTCATTCTCTACGTAACTCATCTATGAATTATTATTTCCGCTGCGAATATTGATCTGAAACTTGTTGTCTATTGTATTTTATTAGATTTTTCCCTGTTGAAGACTAACGATAATTTGTTCTATATTATCTTAGTCATAATATTCTTTACTGGGCAAGTTGAGCTCACCCTTTTCCTTTTTGTTCCATTTTTCTTCTCAGGAGGCGAGAATGTAGCAAGTTCTAGTCGGGGTGTGGAATGATGGTTCTAGAAAGTTGTCTTAGTAGTCCTTACCATTTTTGTAAAATAATGTATCAATAATTGTAATGAGGACTTATTTGGGTGTGAATATTTTCTAGATGGCAATATTTGTATTTAAATTCACAGTTTATATGTTATATTAATAAAGTTGTAGTTGTTTATGTACCATGTTATTGACGACTCAAAGTGGGTGATGTATACCTATTTTGGGGATGTCACACACGTCTGGGGCGTTTACTTGCTTATATATATATATATATATATATATATATATATATATAAACTATTGTCGGATTTTGTTCGATGAGCCTGGGTTTTATATCTGATGCGTTTACTGCTTTTATATATATATATAGCGACAAATCACTGAAATGATAAATCGTAATGGATTGATATATATCCTGTCGTTTACACTTTTATATATATATATATATATATATATATATATATATATATATATATATATATATATATATACATTTCTATCGAATTCGGAGTTTACTTTGTGGCCTTTTACCGCTTTATTTATATCCTGTCCCACCTGGAGTTTACTTCGTGGCGGTTGATCGTTTTAACTGCTTTATTTACATTATGCCCCGCCTGGAGTTTACTTCGTGGAGGTTGATCGCATTTATTGCTTTATTTACATTTCTGATCCTCCATGGAGGTGTTTCGTGGTGGTTGATCATGTCTCTATATATATATTTACCGCTTTTATATATTTATATTTTCGATCCCCCATGGAAGTGCTTCGTGGTGGTTGATCATATCTGTATATATATATATATATATATATATATATATATATATATATATTTACAACTTTTATATATATAACTGCTTATTGTTTTTCCTATAAACTGTGGCATCATGTGAGCCTAGGATTCAGTCTATTGAATCTAGATTCGGTTCTCGTGATGGACATTTTTTAGCTGTAAGCAGCTTGTAAATTATTCACGGTGTTTGAATTTCCTTATATGGCTTTCATTCCCATAAGGATTTCGGCACTGCTTTATATTATTTTCTCGAAGATGCTTCGCATCTCGAGAATAAAAGCAACCAAGCCGAACATTTAATAATAAAAATGGAAGTATCAAAGGCCTCAATTACTATTGAGCACAGGGTTTGAAAAACCTCTTTTACAAAACCTCATTGCTATATCATGTTTAAAACTGAATTTTTGTATAAATTCAAACCCTATGTATATAGGTGCGAACGAGGTATAACACTACTTCCAAATAACAGCACATTGACCCACACATACACACACACACATTCATATAACAGTTTCTTGAAAAGTGGCGGTCACCGTGGTAACACGGATGTCGGGGGGTGCCTAACACCTTCCCTCCGCATAATCAAGCCCCCTAACCCAAATGAATCTCGGTTTCACAAACTCGTTTAGCAGTGTCACATCACTGGATCAATGTGCAAACCTTTTCTCGGTTGCTTTGGTGCAACCAGTTAAAAACACCAACTAGCGACTCTTGCAGTCAAATCGTCAATATATACATGTCGGACCTTTTTCACTTGTTTTTTCAAATAAATCTCACATAACATGAGAACACAAAAGAACAAGAATAGAAAAGGGACAAATAAAAATCCTGACATCAACATGCAGTTTGTCTCAAACATGGGATCAAACTTTCTTTCCCCCGCAGTTTAGCTTGCACATGGGATCAAACTTATTTTTGGATTCAAATCGTCCTGAGGGGCGAACTACGTCCACCTGATCTCCCTGTTACCCAGGAGTACGTAGGCAACCATATCCTATATGGCCCGGTCGCAATAGAAAAAACAAAATCATTTCTACCCTCTCTCCACAAAAACAAAAAATAACAAAAACATTTCTGCCCTTTCTCTACAAAAACAATAATAACAAAAACATGTCTACACCTTTCTACCCTTACACCATTCAGCGTTGAACCTCTTACACCAGGTTCGAACTACGCAGACCTGACCTCCTCTTCAATAGGAGTACGTAGGCAGCCATTTATGGTTCGGTCTAACCCCCTACCAAAACACAAATACTTGTCAACGGTACTGGGATCAAACTTTAATCCACCACATTTTATCGACTTCAGACCAAAGGGATGGAACTACCTGATCTCTCCTCACAAATAGGAGATTCGACGACCATCTAAGCTGAGGTTGTGCCTCAAAGAGAAACACCATTCCATAAGAGATGGAATTAACCGGGCTCCTCTTAAATAGGAGTAATGGCGACCATCTGTGGTGCGACCAATCTCAGAGAGGAAAAGTTACACTCCTCTACACACTTCCATACAGAAACCAGTCCCAAGACACCAAAGAGGGTAGGGATACACACAAATCAATGATCTATTCTAAAAGATCCTGCGACGTCTCAATGTCCACACATCAAGGATGAGTTCAGAATATATCAAGATCACAAGCCCTGAAGAAATAGGCAAATATCAAGCAAGAATCAAGGCAGAATTAAAAGGGAAGTGAATCAAAATATATTTCCCTATCATATATAATGTTGTTTGATATATACATATGTGTTGTACATGACAAAATGGCTAAGCTAGTCTGTGCAGGAAAATACAAGTCTATCTACGGATCTGTATGTATGCGTGCTATTAGATCTAACATAGCATCTCTCTCGAAAGAAGGAGGTAAAGCTGTAAGCTCCTGCCCAATGGTATCTACACGAGCTAGCAGATCCGAGGCTAACTGCATGGTGGCATGATGCTCATCAATGTATGCACTCATATCAGCAAGGATGCTAATCGTAAGGGATCTCACTGAAGTACTATCTGTAACGGACACATCCCGGGCAGATAGGGCAGCATCCCGCTCTATAATCAATGCATCTCTAGCTGATCTGGCCTTGTCTCTCTGTAATAGAGCAGCGTCTCTCCCATCAAGAGTTGTCAACACCAAGGCCCTAGCCTGATCTCTCTCAAAGGTCATCAAATGAAGACTCTGCTTTAAGTACTGTGCTGAATGTTGAATCATAGTAGCACTCGTACTGGGAGAATCCATCACAACTGCTGGCAACCCAGTAGTCAAATCCTCCTCGGTGGGAATATAAGTCTCCTCCATAGGCTCCCCATCATCGGAATCAATCCCCTGCACTGTGGATACTGCCATAGTCAATGTCGTCTATGTTGCCATCCATGCGGAATACTCTGCAGAACAACCTGGATGGCTAATGGAAAACTCAACTAGCTCACGCTGATCCCAATAAGCATACAACTTGGATCTATCCTCTACTAATAAGTGGCGAGAAGCTAAGCATTGACTCAATGCCCCCTCAAAAGGATGGAAGTCCTGGAACTGGTCAAACTGACACATCCCGGCCACTGGGTGGTAAGTAATCATGCCTCTCAAACCAGCTAGAGGGAGATAATCCATGCCCAGAGCATGAGTGATGAAGTTATAGGGTAAGATGAGCCTTGAACACGGTAATATATCAAACGAATCTCCGATCCCTGCCAGGAAAACGAACCAAGATGTAGGATCTATACACTCCACAGGTTGAAAGGAGTACGACATAGCTATCTCATGGGTGAAACAATACTCGTGCCATCTGAAAGTGCCAATCGGTCTCAAGTGTGACATAAACCACACGTACAACATGACCGAGCTGCCTGTGAATACCCCCTACAGGGTAAGTGCTGCAATATATTGCTGACCTCAGCGTCTCTACAATGATCATCGGTACAATAGTGTGACCCTCCCTGAGAGCTCTCACTGCCATGATGACGACAATATCTAGCTCATCCATGTACCATGGCATGTATACATACAACAATACGCACAATAGCAAGACATATACTCTGGCCGAGTGCCAATGATCCTCTGGCATGGTGAAATCCCTGGAGTGCCGTGTATAACTATCCTCAGAGCCAAATTTATCCATGAGAAAATGCTAGGATACAACATGACCGGATGTAATCTCATCCTGCACAACTCTACGCCTAAGCCCGGTAAGAGTTATAAACTGTCGGCTCATATCGCCGACGGCCATCCGTGCGCAAGGTCTGTCTGATGGCAACGTCGTCAACCATGCATACTCCTCTAGAGTAGGAGTTAACTCATGGATGCCAAATCGAAAGACCTGTCTCTCCGGTATCCAATGCTCTAGCATACCCTCTATGAAGCCTACGGGAACATGAAACATCAGGAGAGTCATAGTATGTTGTAATAACTGATCTATAGTCACCCTGTCTGAAGGTGACATACTATCATACCACGATCTCAGATGGGGTGCCACCAATACTGGTGGGGTATGACCAATACGGCTAACTATCGAAGAAGACATCTATATGGGTCGTGTTATAAGACCATCTAGGGATCAATGCTGAATATATATGGACATACATACATATGCATAACACAATACATGCATGATGAACAATATATGGCAATATGATATAGGGAATGGAAAATTATACATACATTCCTAAGTATATTATCATCTAATACATCTCTGTACAGCTAGAAATATAGGGAAATGGGGCATAGACGCCCTAAATCTAACAGAGGCCTATCAAAAGATATAGCGAGAATGGGGGAAAACCACCCAATGTCTTACAAAGGCCTATCAAAAGAGATAACAAGAATATACATCAGAAGAAGACAATGGTGTCAATGTCTACATCATCAGTCCTGTCCACCTAATGTAACTCCTCCTGAGTCACTATATCTCTATCCATAGGGATGGCAGGCCTATATAAAGGAGGATCTGCATGGACAAAACCATATGGGTCACCTGAGGGCCGCCGCCAGAGTCAAAGGATCAAAAGTATTCGCCTCAAGGATCTCTCGCCAAGTGTTTGGATAAAGAAATGTGCCCGGTCCAACTGTCGGGTCAAACTGTTAATCTGTGTCAAATGAGTCGGATCTCAGACACAGGTTAGCCAATCCATCATCATCACGGATCCAGGAACCATATCCTCCATGAACTGAGTGGCGCGAGTCTGGGTTTTAATGGTACGAGGGAACCACCAATGTTGTAATATCTCCTGAGTGCAGGGACCCTCTGATAATGTAAAACCGTCAACACCCAACAATGGGATATTAATGACGGATGACTGCGAAATAGGCCAATAACGCCTGGCAGGAGGCAAGATCGGTATATGAATCTCTCATGTGGTGCTCCTGATAGCACGCTCTCCTAAATAGAGCTCTCATCCTCCATCTGTGAAAAGAGGAATCCTACAGGTGGAAATCACGTACTCAACACCAGTCGGATACACATCCTTAAATCCAATGCTCAAATTCTCCCCTGAATAGGGAATCCATGTGATGACATCAATTGTCAACAACTCCAGCTGTAGGTGACAATGAGTGAAACCCTCAGCTACAGGGACCTCCGCCAGTATGGAATGATGCCATGGCCGTCCTCGTGGGTAGGTATCTAATCCTAACACACTCACCGGACATAAGCATAGGAGCCTCTCATAGGCCCAGAACTTCCAACACAAAGGCAAACATCTGCTGTCAATCAACACTCTTAACCTGTACATGGGAAATTACAAGAGAAATACTCACCAGCAGAAATGGGTAAAATCCTAGCCAAGCCTCTGTCAAGCCCTACGAACGCATGCGCATTCCCTTGAGGAAATAGACAAAGGTGTAGGAACCCCAATCATACTCTCCAATATGGTCCACGTGTCGTGTGGCGCTGATCAAAGTGAATGACACCATAAAAGAGTTATCAGCTATGAAGCAGCCCCTAATGATCATCAGGAACAATCACCGAAGAATGTGATCCCTGAATCTTACATCATCGGGTGTGGGCTCACTCAATAGCCCGCTCATAGCATCTACGCTCAAAGGACCTGTACGAACAGCCCTGCCCTTGATCGCCTCCGCCAAAACTCCTAGCAAGGATCTGACGGCAGTCGGGGTAATATCCGTCGTACAAGGCACTGGTGCCCCTCTAAACTCCATACCTGTGATAAACTGCCAATCCATCGACATCATCATCACCTCACAGTCCAACAAATGAAGTGACTAAGTCTGGTGAAACCAGCGCTTAGACAATGCCCTGAGGTAACCCCAGGGACAACGACGGGGAAGGATGGAAAAGAATGCCCCAAATCCCCAATCATGCACGATCACTCTATAGTCAGGATGTAGAGCCTGGTACATAGAGTAAATGCTGAACCAGTTCCCTCTAGACTGTGTAAAGCCAGGAACCTACATCATAAAGTAGATCAACATTAGAACCCTTTATTCCTCATCAATAAGAAAGAAGGAAGATCAACATCTAGCTTTGTACCTCATTTGCATGCAAGTAACTTGAGGGATGTCGACTCAAATCATCCAGAAGCTCTGGGTTCACCACCTGAATACTCAGGAGGTCCCTACGGGGAACATGTGCAGCAGGAGCGAGAGCCTCAACTGGTACATCCTCCTCCTTGTCCTTTACATCCGGTACATCAACCCAAACAAGACGTATCACTGCCTCCGCCAAACGACAAGGCTATCTAATGGAACGGGGTCGAGGCACTTTAGAAGGCCTCCTCTGCACACCAGAAGTGGTCCTGTGGGAACTACTCGGTTGATCCGAGTCCATATATATGAACAACAAGTCTCCAAATCACCTCAGAAAGGGTGTGGTAAATTCTAACCTAGAGCTTTTCAAAATGCAGTTTTTATTATTTTAACATACATCTACAGTAGAGTAAAAAATGCATGACTACCCAATGCCTACATTTTGAAAAAAATTTCCATAGTCCCCTTTGTAAATAGGACTATCCACATGTACATAGGCATGATTAGGTGGTCATTCAGTAGCACACCTACCCACAGTCATATACATCATACATACATTAATACATCACAGTAAAAAAAATCCGTAAGGGTAGCCTAACTACCAGGATTATTTTGCATTTTCACCTTTGCTCATTTGTCCTCAAATAGGATAAGAAATAGCAGTAAAATGTGTCAATTTGACTATTTTAAAAGTCAAATTTTTTTACATCATTATGTTCAGAATGGTTTAATACTAACATTTACTATGTTGAATATTTTTATCAAGTCATTTCAGCATGCATAATCACTACTATGTATTTAGATGCATTTCATATCATAAGTAATTTTCTAACGGATAAAAACTAGAAAAGAAGACATGCATACGTTACCAGGAAAGCGTAGAACACTAGTATGGTGACAGAATTTGCACAAAGTCATCCGAGCTCAGCAAATCTGAAGAAGCGCTCTCAGATTTCCTTCGCGACGCAGTTTTAAAATGACTTGGGAAAGCAACCAAATTTATTTAAAGGCGATCACGGTTGGTCAGCAGTCCAAATTGTTGTCGCTATAGTGTACTGTGGAACCCCTATATGGGTCCCACCCCTCTGGCTCGGTCCAGTTTGAGTTGCAAAGGAGTTCTGACAAGCTGAAAAGGATAAATCAGGAATAAAAATGCTACGCGATTGAGCAGAATAGCCTGAAATCCTGGTTTTCACGGGCCAAACTGTGGCTTTACATAACACTCATTGGTCTTTGCCCAAACATAGGGTACACTATACCGATGATCTCATCTGTTGCAAACTACATTCGGTAATACCTCACAAAGGTCTGATGCCGTCAGTTCAGGGTCGTAGCCCTAAATCCTTTTCCCTGGCGGGGGTGTTACGCATTTTCAACCATTGATATACACGTCAATAAAGGCCAAGCAGCCTTAACATTATCCCCAGCAGGGATCTCATCTGTTGATGCACATGTCAACAAAAAGGTCGAAACCTCGACAACACCGATCGTTAAGCGATAATTCCAACAGAAAGCAAATGGAAAGACTCGGTGATACAAACTAGGGAAGAACATCCTCATCGGGGAGGACCGATGATGGAATATGTTATACACATCCTCAACAGACAAAGCTCTATCCCCACAGAATCTCTTGTACATGAGAGATACATCTTCAGGATAAAGTCTGTATCAAGGATTCAAGACTTTGGTGATGACCCCAATGTCAACAATCCAAGAGATTCCTGGTAGATGTGGATCATGCGTCCAAGATAGTTCATCGGGCTGGTTATTTATTGCTACCCCCAATAGAAGCAATAGGGAGCCGACAATCATCCCATCATGTTGGAGGACAATCCAACAAACCACATACATTTGAATCATGTTGTTATGCATTGCATCATAATAATCTTGTTATATTTCAAGTGTCTAGTATTCTTTATCATATCCATGTCATTGCATTGCATGAATATGATAAAGAGGGGCATCTATAGACACTCAAAATTTTTTGCCTACCTGTTACTAATATTGCAGGAAATGCGGAATCTTCTTTCAGAGATAACCCTGGAAGATGTTTAGTCTCAGTCCCAGAAATAACACCAGGAAAGACAATATTAACCTTGGAGATAACCCCAAGGAGTGCAGATGCAGTTCCAGAGATAACCCCGGAGATGCTCGTTTCAACCCATGCAGTCAACTTAAACCTCGGGACTCACACCAAGGCACTAAATTCACAAACCCAGACATAACCCCGGGAGGACAGGCACACCTTAAAGACAACCCTGAGGGCATTCAACACTTTCATCAGCCCAATCTCAGAGATAACCCTGAGCAACGTCTACTTTATCAGCCAAAACTGGAGATAACCCCGGTGAAGGGCAAAATCGTCAACTTTCCACCTCAACCCCACATGGAGCCGTCTCAACAAATAACAGTTAACATACATTCTACACAAAAATGTCCCATAAGAACCGAGGAGTTGCAATCCCGAGAGACTACTACGCAAGGCAGAACACCGGATAGAATTCGAAGCATGAAGAGATAGGACATGGTTCCATCTTCCTGACTTCATACATCCTCTAATCCCATGTCATTGCATAGCTCTCAACAATGGCAGTCCGAAAAAGGTCTTATACACCTCAATCGGATGCTTAGATTGATGTTTTGCAAGTTCGAGCGGACATCACGTTGCACGCGTGCACATACTTCGAGATGGCAAGATCATGAGCCCAAGGTACCCAAAGCAAATTGGTGTGCATCTGTCACATCAGCAGTAGTACACTGCAGACTCCTCCCTCTATAAATAGAGGGATTGGGGTGGCCATATTTAAGAGAAAAAAGGCGAGGAATCCCTGTCCAATTTGCTTAGTACACACCCTATATTGAGTGTTTTCTCATTTAAACACTTGTGAGCTCACATATAGCTATATTTTTACCGGCTAGAGTCGAGTGTTCATCCACTTAAAACTATAAAAGTCATCTTTGGCAGCCCACTGTAAGCCTTCTTACACACTTAAAGCCTTTCTCTTCATCTTTGCACACACTCTTCTTCACATTGAGAGTTGTGTTGTGTGTGTATGTCTTGACTTTTGAAATCAAGTGGTTTTCATTTTGTATGTATATATATACTTATATATATATATATATATATATATATATATATATATATATATATATATATATATATATATATATTTATATATATGGACTAACATTATCGAGTTATGTCTGGATTGAGCCGGACTAACGTCCTGAGCGCTTATTTGCTTTTATATATATATATATAGCGATAGCACGCATTTATGATATAAATTTCAGCTCATCGAATGTAGTTCGATAATAGTTTATATATATATATATATATATATATATATATATTTATTTACGTTTCTGTCAGGTCTAGAGTTTACTTTGTGGCCTTTTACTGCTATATTTATATTAAGTCCCACCTGGAGTTTACTTCATGGCGGTTGATCGTTTTTACTGCTTTATTTACATTCCGTCCCGCCTGGAGTTTACTTCGTGGCGGTTGATCGCATTTACTGCTTTATTTACATTTTTGATCCCCCATGGAGGTGCTTCATGGTGGTTGATCATGTCTCTATATATATATTTACCGCTTTTATATATTTATATTTCCAATCCCCCGTGGAGGTGCTTCGTGGTGGTTGATCATGTCTGTATATATATATATATATATATTTACAGCTTTTATATATATAACTGCTTATTGTTTTTCCTATAAACTGTGGCATCATGTGAGCCTAGAAATCATGTGATCACAGATTCAGTCGACTGAATCTAGATTCGGTTCCCGTGATGGACATTTTTCAGCTGTAAGCAGCTTGTAAATTATTCACGGTGTTTGAATTTCCTTAGATGGCTTTCATGCCCATAAGGATTTCGGCACTGCTTTATATTATTTTCTCGAAGATTCTTCGCATCTCGAAAATAAAAGCAACCAAGCTGAACATTTAATAATAAAAATGGAAGTATCAAAGGCCTCAATTACTATTGAGCACAGGGTTTGAAAAACCTCTTTTACAAAACCTCATTGTTATATCTTGTTTAAAACTGAATTTTTGTATAAATTCAAACCTTGTGTATATAGGTGCGAATGAGGCATAACACTACTTCCAAATAACAAAGACATCAATTGACCCACACACACACACATTCATATAATAGCTTTCTTGAAAAGTGGCGATCACCGTGGTATCTGAGATGTCTGGGCGTGCCTAAAACCTTCCCTCTGCGCATAATCAAGCCCCGAACCCAATCTGAATCTCGATTTCACGAGACCTTTAGCAAATCACATCACCGGGTCAATGTGCAAACCTTTTCTCTCATTGCATTGGTGCAACCAGCTTAAAAACACCAACTAGCGACTCTTACAGTCAAATCGTCGACATATACATGTCGGACCTTTTTCACTTGTTTTTTCAAACAAATCTCACATAACATGAGAACACCAAAGAACAGGAACAGATAAGGGACAAATAAAAATCCCGACGTCGACAGTGGACACGAAAGTGAGGAAGGCTAGGAGATTCAAGCAGGGATTAAAACCCTGGCTCTATAGCCAGATATCAGTGTTCCAAAGTACTTCTTTTGGAACCATTCTGGAGAATGTGATAATCGCCGAGGGTGGGAATGAGGCTCTAAGCCAGTACCATAGAGAGAAGGAAAATAAGAATAAAGTAGATGGGGGAGTAAAAATCGAGGGAGCTAATGGTAGTGGCAATGGCCAGAAGAGGAAGGGTTTTAACTCTGGGAATACCGGAATGAAGCAAGGAGAACCTAAGAAGAGGATGGAGGCGTTCAAGAACTGGGGGAAGACTCATTTAGGAGTGTCTCAAGGGGAAGTTGGTATGTTACAACTGTGGACAGGAAGGGCATATTTTGCCTAATTGTCCAAGTCCGAAGAAGAACCATGGATGCTTTGTATGTGGATCAACTGACCACATAGCAAAGAACTGCCCAAAGAAGGGGACGGATGGGAATATGGGCGCTAATAGTGGTAAGCTAACTATTAGTGGTCCAGCTCAGACGGGTAGGTCGATGGCCCGCACCTTTAACATGACGGTCCAAGATGCAGTTGTATCAGGGGATGTAGTTGCAGGTATTATCCCGATCAACGATATAAATACTTATGTGTTGTTTGATTCGGGTGCTACTTATTCTTTTATAGTATGTGACTTTACTAAACGATTCGAATTACTTCCCAAAAGATTTCCTGTACCTTTGAATATCAAGGTAGCCAATGAAGAAATAATTCATGTTGAAAATATTCATAGGAGTTGTTGTGTAGATATACGAGGTTGTAAATTATCGGTAGATTTGATACCGATAAAGTTGGGAGAATTTGATGTAATTCTTGGAATGGATTGGTTGTTTAACCATGGTGCAATTATAGATTGCCAAAAGAAATGTGTAAATATTAGAACGTCGAGACAACCTCTTTTAGTGTTTTATGATAATAAATCGTCGGGACGTTCGTGTTGTCTTACCATGACATAAACTAGGAAATTGTTAAGGAAGGGATGTATAGGTTATTTGTGCCATGTTGTTGATACCCAGAGAATGGGAGCAACGATGGAACAAATACCTATAGTCAAAGAATTCATGGATGTATTTCCAAACGAATTACCAGGTCTTCCACCAGATAGGGAGATCGAATTCGTAATAGATATTGTTCCAGGAGCGGCACCAGTTTCAAGGGCACCATATCGTATGGCGCTGGTAGAGATGAAGGAGGTGATGGTTTAGTTACAAGAACTATTGGATAAAAAGTGCATTCAACCGAGTGTTTCACCGTGGGGAGCATCGGTACTGTTTATGAAGAAGAAGGACGGATCGTTAAGACTTTGTATCGACTATCGAGAGTTGAACAAGTTAACGATAAAAAATAAATACTCATTGCCCAGGATCGATGATCTTTTTGATCAGTTGAAAGGGGCAAAGTATTTTTCTAAGATAGATTTGCGAATGGGGTATCATCAGTTGAAGGTTAAGAAGGAGGATGTACCTAAGACGACATTTAGGACTCGTTACGGCCATTACGAGTTTCTGGTGATGTCATTTGGGTTGACAAATGCACCAGCTGCATTTATGGATATGATGAACTGAGTGTTCAAACAATATTTGGACAAGTTCGTCGTAGTGTTTATCGATGATATTCTAGTCTATTCTAAGACACCAAAAGATCACGTTGAACACCTAAGAATAGTGTTGGAGACTCTAAGGAAAGAGAAGTTATATGTGAAATTCACTAAGTGTGAATTTTGGCTAGAAAGGGTACAGTTCTTAGGACATGTTATCGACCGGGATGGGATTTTAGTAGATCCAGCAAAGGTGGAAGCAGTAATCAATTGGGAACAACCAAAAACGCCGACTGAGGTACAGAGTTTCTGTGACGCCCCCAAATTCGGGTATCTTCCAACCTGACATATGGTGCTACACGGTACTCATTACTATACAATCATTCCATTGAAAACATAACATAATGAATGTAATTACTATCTTCTTATTACAATCAAAGTGAAATCCTTTCCCAGGTTCATAAACCGATTACAATCATTCGTTGTTCTTAAGTATAATACATACAATCATACCAATCTATTACAAGATGGTTAAGTATCCATCTTAGCCTTACCCTTATTTCTCTTAGCATTCTCAGTATGCTCGGCTTTAACTGTAATCATTTAATTCACGTAAGAAGTGAGCATAACAAGCTCACCAAGTCTAATAAAGAATAATATCAATACCACATTCGTGAATTATATGAAAATCTCCCATAACTGAACAAATAGTCATGAAGTATTACAAAACATCAATACTTAACGATTCATAATCTCAATTCCCAAAGTATATAATACTTTAGGAATTCTGAACCGGTCGAAAGACCATGAACAATATCTTTCTATTTTCATTCTTGAAAAGGACATCACAGCACTAAGGTTGTACATCCGGCATTACTTACGAGCACTTCTAGGTGATAAGCCTATAGTACTCTATGTTGATCAACATTCATCCGTTAAATACTTGGCAAACTCGCGTGCCCATCAAATAATCGATGAAAAATACTTTTGTTTGTTCATAGACAAACCTTACCTTTGAATCCGTACCAAATACTTGGCATAGGATAGCGTTATCATTTCTATATAGAAAGATATGTATACAAATCAATCTATATCTTACGAATAGCCTAGCCGAACTAAAACTGGCATTGACCCTTTCTTTAAAATCATTCATGCAACTCAGTATAATGAATCACAGAAAACTCGGCTAACTCGAAGGTTAGACGAGCGTTAAGAAAACTTGCCTTCAAGCGTCTTCAAATAATTTATTCGACTGTTCTTAACTTTTACAAAATTTACATGATATATTCATATAGCACACTGTAATTAGCTACCAAACAATCAATCACATTATTTCTACCAACTTCTTTCTCTTCTATGTTTTAATTGACTTTATTTCATTAATAAGGTCAATTCATCTTACTACCCTTCATCCCGGCTTGTTAACGTTCTGACATTACTAAGCGAACTCAATCGTCATTGGTAAAGTACCAATGTCGATTACCGTTCATGGCTTATTAATTAACATTGCGTTCTTCGTTATCATACTAACAACTCGCGTTCAATTCCTAAGTTCATTACCATGTACACTAGTATATGTAATGTAAGAATAGTTTTAGTACACTTATTAAGTATATAAACTTAACTTACATAGGTCTTAGAATAATTGAAGTTCAAGACCTAACTGGTTTAATAAATGTTTCGCTTCTATATGTACATGATTCTTTCTATAGTAACAATCAGTGGCTGGCAATTTCCATTTCTGATAACTAGGTCCTGCTCCGATGACTGCGGTGCGAAACTCCCTTATATAAGTGGCCTTGCGCCACTTTCAAATTCGGTAATAATCACACTGCACGGCACGCACGCACGTGGCACAACAAGCCTTGTCTAGCGCCGCGGTGCCAGACCTCAGCACCAGAAAATTTTTACAGACAAAATTTTTTATTGAATTTCCAAGCTTCATAACTTCTTCATTATAAGTCCGATTTGGTCCATTCAAAAGCCTATAACTCCCATTTTACATACTCTTCATGTTCATATAAGAATTTTACAATTTTGAATCTGTTAACTCAAAATTCACTTCTAAGTTCATTTTCGAGCGTTCATTAAACGCTTTCGAGAGTTCAATACTCGTTTTCTTCGTTTTAAGTCGGAATCCGACGATTCTTGAGCCCACAAATCTTAAATACCCTATCTCACGTGTTGACATTGAAAACCAACATTTTCAAGTCTCATGGCAACTTTTGACTACTAATTCAGAATTTTTACGTTTTCGACGTTTAACGTCTAATTCCGTAAAATTCGTTATAACTTCATTACTAGTGTTCTAAAAGCCAAATCAAATGGAAAAATCCATTGATTTCATATCTACATCTTAACCAAGCAAGATGCACATATCTTAATAGTGATGGTGTTCAATTTGTCCATCAACAACAAAGTTCATAATTCAATATTTCCTACGGATTTAACTTACGTAAACCCTTATGATTTTCATTTACACATGACTTATAATGGTTTTATATATTACAAGCCATCCTTATTCCTTCATAAGAGGCATTCTCCACCAATTTATGATTCTTTATAACAAAGAAATCAAAAGGGATGGAAAACTAATATTAAGGGAATATTACCTTTACGATCTTGGTGTTCTTGCTAAAATCTCTAATGAAAAGCTTCAAAGTGAGATGTTTTCTTATGTCTAGCTCTTTCTCTCTCTAATTATATATTGGATGACTCCTGGAAAACCAAAAATAACCAACATAAGCTTCTCTTTTATAGGCAATTCAAATGGAGGGCAAGAAGGTCTTTTCTCCCCACCTCCTTACTATTCACTACTCATCACTAAGTAAAATACTTGGTGATCAAGTAGATCACTTTACTTGGCCATCAAGTGGCCAGTCCACATGCCCATGGGTCATCCCCATGGGTTGCCCCATGGGTTTTACCCATTCGGTGACCCATTGGTTCGATCCACGGCTCAATTTCTTGGATTGGGCTTAAACACATAATTTATTGGGCTTGATTACTCAATTACTTAGGCTTGGTATAATCCAAATCCAATTGGATCATATTAAGTTCTTAACCTATAAATCCAATAATACCAATCGTATTCCACACGTATAAATCGCGTATTCTCTTCGTATAATACTCGTACAATATTCATATTATACATCGTATTAAATCTTCATACGATACTCATATACTAAATCGAATCATACTCGTATAACGTACGCATAATCATTATCGTAATTCATTATACGAAGCTCATTTCCTTCTCGGAAATCATTCTTCTCAACCCTTAGGTTTTAAGTACGCAGGCGAAAACTTCGTTTGCCATAAATGAAATATTATTAAATATTCCATCTCATCTTCATATTCTATCATTACGCGTTTCTTAAATTTTCAAAATTAATTCCCGAGCAGAAACGGATGAATAGTGTTTTTACGGGAATTTCTCGGAAAACTTTTATTTTCATCTTGGAAATTCAAAACAATTAATTCTAGCATATAGCCAGAATCCTAACCACATCCGCACATTTTAGGTCATAAAACGACCTTCACATAGCTTACTCACATAAATAATCAATTAAATTCATTTAATTCACATAATCAAATAAAATTTAATTTTCATATAAATCGATTTTCTCATGCTACATTTCTTCCCCCCTATAAGGATTCTGTCCCTCGAATCTAGCTTATAATTACATAAACAAATGAGGAAAATTTTCCTTCATTTTACTTTCGAGTTCCCACGTTGCTTCTTCAGCATTGTGGTTTCTCCATATTACCTTCACTGAAGGTATTATCTTATTTCTCAAAACTTGTTCCTTCCTATCAATAATCTGAACTGGAAGTTCTTCATATGATAAATCTTTCTCTATTTGGATAGATTCATACTCTATTACGTGTTTATAGTCCGGCTTATAGGGACGCAACACAGACACGTGAAACACATTGTGTATGCGTTCCATTTTTGGAGGTAAGGCTACTTCATAAGCTACCTCTCCTACCCTTCTTAAAATCTCAAAATGTCTTATAAACCTTGGACTTAACTTCCCTTTCTTTCCAAAATGTATCTTTCCTTTCCAAGGCAATACTTTCAGAAAAACATAAGATCCTACATCAAATTCTCTCTTTTCTCTGTGAGTATCGACATACTTCTTTTGTCTATCTTGAGCCGCTACCAATCGAGCACTTATTAACTTTACCATGTCCGTCGTTTGTTGTACCAACTCAGGTCCCAACATCCGACGTTCACCCACTTCATCCCAACACAATGGAGTTCGACACTTCCTTCCATATAACGCTTCCATATAACTCTTTGTAAGGCGGCATGCCTATACTAGCGTGAAAACTATTGTTGTACGCAAATTCTACCAACGGTAGATGGTTGTCCCAACTCCCTTTGAAATCCATAACGCAAGATCTTAACATATCTTCAAGCATTTGAATAGTTCGTTCACTTTGACCATCCGTCTGAGGATGATATCCCGTACTCAATCTCAACTGCATTCCCATTTGCTCTTGCAAACCCCTCCAAAAGTTCGATGTGAATCGTGGGTCATGATCTGACACAATCAAAATAGGTACTCCACGTCTTGAAATAATTTCCTTGACATAAAGCTTAGCTAATTGGTCTAGGTTATACCTAACTCCTTTTGGTAGAAAATGAGCCGATTTCGTCAATCGATCCACTATCACCCAAATAACGTCGTATCATTTCCTTGTTATTGGAAGTCCCACCACAAAGTCCATTGTGATGTGCTCCCATTTCTACTCCGGAATTTTTAATGATTGCAACAACCCGCTCAGTCATTGGTGTTCAGCCTTAACCTTTTGACAAGTTAAGCACCTACTAACATATTCTACTATTTCCCTTTTCATGTTCGGCCAACAAAAGTTTCAACGAAGGTCTTGATACATCTTCGTACTATCAGGATGTATCGAGTACCTCGAACTATGAGCCTCACTCATAATCTCCTCCTTCAATTCGGAATTATCTGGAACCCAAATTCTTCCTTCAAAATGAAGTAATCCCTCCTTATCAAGGTTATACTTAGCCTTTTCTTCATCTTTTATCCTCTTCTTCATATGCTCGCATTCCTCGTTGCTCAATTGCACTTCCTTAACATGTTCCACTATGGTCGGTTGAGTCTCTATGGAAAATAACATTTCCTCTACTTCATCCGGCAATTCAACCTCTAATTCCATCCATTGTTGTTACCAACTCATTCTAAGTTGTTAACATTAACAGTTTCTCTCTACCCTTTCTACTTAGCGCATCGGCTACTACATTTGCTTTCCCCGGATGATATAAAATATCACAATCGTAATCTTTTATTAGTTCCAACCACCTTCTCTGCCTCATATTCAACTCCTTCTGTGTGAAAATATATTTTAGACTTTTATGGTCCGTGTATATCTCACACTTCTCACCGTATAGATAATACCTCCATATTTTTAAGGCAAAAACTACAGCTGCCAATTCCAGATCATGAGTAGGATAGGCCTTCTCATAATACTTTAATTGACGTGACGCATATGCAATGACCTTGCCATGTTGCATGAGCACGCACCCCAGTCCTCTATGCAAAGCATAGCTATACACTACAAAATTCCCGGTATCATCTGGAAAAGACAATACAGGTGCCTCACTTAACCTCTTCTTTAGTTCCTGAAAACTATTCTCACATTTTTCAGTCCACACATACTTCACCGACTTCCTCGTCAGATTTGTCAACGGAGTAGCTATTTTAGAAAAGTCCTAGATGAACCTTCTATAGTATCCCGCTAACCCCAGAAAACTCCGAACCTCAGTTGGCATTTTTGGTTGCTCCCACTCATTAACTGCTTCTACTTTTGCTAGATCCACGGAAATGCCATCTTTATCAATAACATGTCCTAGAAACTGCACTCATTCAAGCCAAAATTCACACTTTGTGAATTTCGCATATAACTTTTCCTTCCGTAGTGTCTCTAACACTATCTTTAAATGTTCAGCATGATCTTCTGACTTCTTAGAATAGACTAGAATATCATCAATGAACACTACGACGAACTTGTCCAAATACTGTTTGAACACTCTGTTCATCATATCCATAAATGCGACTGGCACATTAGTCAACCCAAACAACATTACCAGAAACTCGTAATGACTATAACAAGTTCTGAATGTCATCTTAGGTACATCCTCCTTCTTTACTTTTAACTGATGATACCCCGTACGCAAATCTATTTTAGAAATTTACTTTGCCCCTTTCAACTGATCAAATAGATCATCAATCCTGGGCAACGGGTATTTATTCTTAATCGTTAACTTGTTCAACTCTCGATAGTCGATACAAAGTCGTAAGGACCCATCCTTTTTCTTTACAAACAATATCGATGCTCCCCATGGAGACACACTCGGTTGAATGTACTTCTTGTCTAATAGTTCTTGTAATTGAACCATTAACTCCTTCATCTCAACTGGCGCCATCCGATATGGTGCCCTTGAAACTGGTGTCGTACCCGGTAACAGATCAATCACAAACTCAACCTCCCTATCCGGTGGAATACCCAATAACTCCTCTGGAAATACATCCACGAACTCTAGAACTATAGGTATCTAGTCCAAGGATGTTCCCACTCTTTCGGTATCCACAACATGGGACAGATAACCTACACACCCCTTTCTCAACATCTTCCTAGCTTGTGTCATCAATAGACAACAAGAGCGTCTCGGTGATTTACTACCGAAGAACACTACCTTGGTTTTCTTAGAAAGCCGAAGGTTCACACTTTTCCTATGGCAATCTATTATAGCCTTGTGGTTAATCAACCAATCCATACCAAGAATTATATCGAATTCTTTTAACCTTATCGGTACCAAATGTGATAACCCGAAAATTCATAAAATCTTGAATGATTAGAATAAAGGTTAAAGAATAAAACCTAGATGAGAATTTGAGAATTTATTTAAATTTATAAAGTAAAACCTATATGGTTTGATATTCGAATGAGAATAGAGAAAATATGGGTTACAAAATTCCAAAACCCTAGAAATGAATTAATATGTACTTGAAGGAATATAAAGAAAAAGGTATTATGATACCTGTAAATTCGATGTGAACTAAATAGTCTAAGAAATGTTATATAAGTACATATGGAAATTTTCTTAAGGAGATAAGATTTCACATGAAGAGATGTTATGAGGTTAAACGAAGATGAGTATATGTATAGAAATATATATACTTAGTAATGTGCTATATATATTTTAGCAAGAGGAATGTTGAATTAAGTTAATGATATAATGATCAAGATAAAACTTTGTTAGTAATTACCATAGCTTGAACGTTGGCCTTGACTGACAAATAAGAATTTGAATAAGTATAAAGTCGTTAGTTAATACGATTAGCAATAAGAAGGGAGTAATTTAAAACTCAAAATTTGAGTTAGAGATAGAATTTTGAAGCATGGACTGCTCGGTTGCGTCCGGAACGTCAAGTTTAGTCAGAATGGACAGTAAACACAAAATGTGTAAATGTTGACTTTTGGTCAAAGTTAACAGTTGACTTTTTATGGAGAAAAGTCAAAATTAGTGTGAGAAGTGAAATATGTTATTTAGATAATGGCATAATATTTAATATTATACCAAAGGAGGTAAAGTAAAAATATGAGATGAGATCCAATATGTAAATATATATATTGGTATCAACTAGTTAGTAAATTAAATTCATATTTGAATAAATGATTGAATATATTAAATTTATATATTTAATATATAAATAAATTGTTTGAAAACAATTTATGAAGAGGAATAGGAAATTAAATTTAATTATACAATATAAATTGTATAACTTAAATAAGTTATTTAAATATTGTATGAGATTTAAATGACCTAAAGGGTTATTTTTATTTAGTGGTCATAGAATTAATTCAAGTGAATTAAAATTTAATGGACTAAGGAAGTTATATTATTTAAACAAACTCAATTAATTAATTAAGCATGGGACTTGTAGATAAAGTGATTAAGGGCAATTAAATTATTTAATCTAGCCCAATATTTTATGTATGAGACAAGTATTATAATGACCCAATTTAATTAGGGTTGAAAGCCCAAGTTAGTTTTGTTAGTAAGTAAAACAAGTAAAATTGATAGCTCAATGGAATTAATTAAGGGCCCAAACTAAGCTCATTTGTGGGAGAATAATAATATTAAAAATTATATTAAGTTAAGAGATATATTTTTATTATCTCAAGTTATTAATTTTATAACTTAATTAAAACAAATTTAATTGGGTTATAGAATTTAATGTACTAGAGTGATTATTTAAATTCAAAATATTTAGAATGGATACCCTAATTAAATATTTAGGGTGGGATAAAATGGAAATGATTAGACTATGCAAATATTACATGGCCCAAATGATTAATTGAAAGCCCAAAAGATTAAATAAGTGGCCCAATTTTTAAAACCAATTAGTGATGAGGACATTTTGGGCATTCAATAAAGTAATTAAATAATAATAATAATAATAATATGTGGCAATAAGAAGGCCAAATGGCCGGTTAAAAAAAGAGAAGGACCGGATATTAGAGAAAATAAGGATAAGAAGGAAAGAGAAATGGGGAAAGAGAAAAATAAGAAAGAGAAAGAGGAGAAGAAAGATAGAATGAGAGAAAGAGGGAGAGAAGGGTAAGGGGAGACAGCCCTAGGGAAGGAAAGAAGGAGGAGAAATTCTCCATAAAGAAGAAGAAGAAGAAGAAGAAGAAGAAGAAAGATATAATTTCTCTAATTTTTTTTTGTAATTTGTTAGAAGGGGGTTTTGATTTGGAAGTGCAAACCCCTATAATCTATGTGTTTTTCATGGATTCAAGTATAGATTTACCCATATTGGGTATTGATTTGGTTGGAACCAAAAGGAAAGAAAAATAAATTTTTCTAGTTTTGAAAACCCTAACTTTTAGGTGCTTTGAATATGCACCGTTTTTGATCTATGCATTCTTTTCTCGATCCGTCGAAGAGGGGTGCTAGATATAAGTGTTGATTGGTAAACCCAAGTGGTAGAACTCAAAAATCATGTTTCTAAAAGTCGTGGTGTTGATTTTGGTGAAACAGTCCCGTTTTCTTAAAACTATTTTGGATCAGTCTGAAACGGGGGTAATTGCGTCCACTTTTTGTGCTTTAAAAAATTTGGAAACTTTGGAGTATTAATATCATAAGATATGAAGGTTGTGTAAAATTTTGAGAATTTGTGGCCATACGGTTTGAGAGTTATGGATTTTACGGTGAAGGGCTATTTTTATGAAGCCACCCAAATAACTCTCTGTGTATAAGTCCAAAAATTACAAAATATTTACTGGATGTACATGTTCATAACAGGAATGTACTGTAAAAATTTTAGAATTTTTGGAGTTAATCTCGATTTATGAAAAATTCGAGAATATTTGGCTATTATGGACTATTTAAATATAGTAAATGGATTTTAAAAATTCCAGAAAAAAATATGTTCAATATGGAACTATATTCTGTCAAATCTCACAACAAAAATATTTTTGGGACTGATTTGGTATTTTTCATCTAAATGATGATAAATGGATAAATGGATTTAAGTAAATATATGATGTCCAAAAATATGAAAAATATGATTTATGACTTGAGACCCTTGAGCATGGCTTATGCAGATTTTTGATAAAGTTTTGGGTCGGGTTTGAGGTGTTATGAAGTTTATGGAATTTTAGAATGCTTAAACAAGTTAATTAATAAAAGGAAAACAATTAAAAATAATTGTTTATTAATGTGATTAATGACTTAAATTATTTTTATATGACTAATAATATTGGATTATGATATTATTAGTAGTATTTGACTGGAATGTTATTAAAAGGTTAATAACCTTTGCGTAAAATATTATTACATAATTAATAATATTCGACGGGAGATTAAAATAAGAGATTTATGTTATTTTTTAATATAAATATTGAATTTGGTATTCAATGAACTATGATATGCTTGTAATGTACTAAAATGAGAATTCAGGGTGCTGAATTGGATTTTGGATGGCTGAAATGGTTTCAGTCTACTAAAATATTTTGTGGTCTCATTGAAATAGTAATTTCGTGGATCTTTGAAATATAATCCGGTTTCTTTGAAATGATATTTCGATTCTTTGAAAAGGTTATCTAGCTTACTAAGATAACTGATAAAGGGAAAACTTATAAGTATAAGTTATAAGTGATGAAAAGATTATCAAAGTATAATGATAATACTAAGACTAAGGTGTAATGTCTAATACTTAACTTTGTGATTGAAGGTTAGACAAGTTAATATAAGATGATGAGATTATAAGTAAATGAATATAGTGCTAAGATTATCTAATATTTGACTATGTGATTAAGTGTTAGATAGTATTATGGAATAAGGTATGATATGCTAATTGAAAGATCAATCTTATACCTGATAGGTCTTTTCAATAAAGAGAATAAACTAAATTGCGTAGTGGTAATCGACTATGCAGGCAAGTTTCCTTAACTCAAACTTGAGTTGTATGTTCAAAGCATGTTAGTGAATAATTTTTGTTGATTATTCACATCTATACTGATTATTGATTCGCACTTAGTGCATGTTGCATATGTTCATCAGGTATGAAAGGCTGATCACCTTCATTACCATAAGGTTCAGTTAAATTGTTCATGGTCATTGTTGACCTTCAAACATTATTGATTCAGTTGTGCAATTATTGAAACTTGATTCATGTTATTTCATAATTATTATATTGTTGAAAACTTGAAAGCTTATTCAATCTTTTCAATCATGATATATCTCCATTGTATTTAAAACTTGTTGGGCAAATTTGTTTCTCACCCTTGCTATATCATGATAAAAATTTTCAGATTAAGATGAAAGCTTGAATAAGGACGGAAGCAAAGGCAAAGTGCAAGATTAAATTATGGTGTAGTTAGATCTATTAAACTTTTTGATGAAAATAGCATTGTAAACCTTTTTAGATATTGAAGGTATGTATTTAGTTAAGGTTATAGACCTTGGGAATGATGTGTAAAAGTTTAATGTATAAACAATTTATGTTTATATCTTCCGCAATAGTTATAGAAATGATGTTCCAGATCTGAGGTAAAAAGTACCCAGATTTGGGGACGTCACACCAAATTTATCAATAACTTATTACCTCTAATATCTACGAAACAATCCTTATGAATATGTTCAATGGGGATTATTTCTTCGTTTGCTACCTTAACGTCTAAAGGAATTGCTAACTTTTCATGGATTAAACCTAATTGCTGAGCAAATTCACATGCTATAAAAGAACAAGTAGCACCCGAGTCAAATAACACATAAGCATTTATTTCATTGACTGGGATGATACCTGCTACTACATCCGATGATGCAACCGCATCTTGGACAGTCATATTAAATGTATGGGCTGAGGGTCTACCCACCGATGGTGTTGGTCTAGTAATGGCTAACTTACCACTACCAGAACTCTTATTTCCCTCTGACCCTTTCTTCAGACAATTTCTTGCCATGTGGTCCAGCGATCCACAAACAAAACACCCATGATTTTTCTTAGGGTTAGGACAGTTGGGTGATAAATGTCCCTCCTGCCCATAGTTGTAACAAACTGATTTACCCTTTAAACAGACTCCCAAATGAGTCTTTTCACATGTCTTGTATGCCTCCATCCTACGCTTAGGATCTCCTTGTTTCACCCCAGTATTCCCAGGGTTAAAGCTTTTCCTCTTTGGCATAGTGCCACTACCGCTGGCAACCTCTGCCTTATTTCCTCCCTCTCCCTTATTCTTGTTCTTCCTTTCCTTGTGGTACTGAGACAACGCCTTACCACCACCTTCAGCTATTATTGCCTTTTCTAGAATGGTCCCGTAGGAAGCACTCTGAAACACCGAAATCCTACTGTAGAGCCAGGGTTTCAAGCCCTGCTCAAACCTATGAGCCTTTCTCTCTTCCGTGTCCACCTGATGTGGAGCGAATCTCGCCAATTCATTAAATTTGGCTACGTACTGGGGAACTGTCATATCCCCTTATTTGAGTTCCAAGAACTTAATCTCCATTCTACCTTGCATGCTAGTAGGGAAGTAGTTCTCGAAGAATACTTTCTTGAACTATTCCCATGTAACTGCCTCTGTTCTAGCCCCACCCTGGTGAGCCTCCCACCAGTAGTTGGCTTCCCCTTTCATCATGTAAGTCGCAAAAGAAGTCTTTTGCGCCTCACCCACGTTTGTGATAACAAACGCCTTCTCTATCTCTTTCACCCATGTCTGGGCCTCTAAGGGGTCCGTCGTTCCTCGGAACTCCGTAGAACCCACACTCTTGAATTCCTTAAAGGTAGTTGCTCTAGCTACCCTAGGTCCTACGAGAAACACTCCCCCAACTTGATTAAATGATGCCGTTAATAAATTAACGAACTCTTGCATAGGGTTATTAGGACCCCCTTGATTTTCATTATGTAACTTAGCCTCTTGGTTACGTTGTCTCCTTCTTGGGCGCATAATTCTGATTACATAAATAAATTTTCATTATTATCTAATTAACTACTTAGTTATCATTCTCAAATAACAACTCATACCCCAACAAGCACATTTAAATAAAAACTTCATTATATTAATATGCTTTCATAGTCAAAACTATTTACACTTTGCTTCCTTAGCCAAAAAGCTAATACATTACTATCCCGCGATTGACTTCTACAAAAATTGAGATTTACAAAAAGACTACCCTTTAATTATACAAAAGAGGATTTTACGTCACTACACATCTACAAAAAGATCTACTGATCTACTAACATTACCTTACGGCATTCTCATGTTTCTGATTTGCTACAATCAAAACAATATCTCGACTAATCGTATGTCGAGTCTGCCCTGACTCAATAGAATAACAACCAATTTTCAGTTTGAAATCCTCGTGAGCACATTCATGGATGTACGACATCCTAGCAATCTCTTGGTCTTTTTCAACCAGGTTCTTTCGAAGCTCTATGGCCTCTTCCTTATAATCCTTCGCTTTATCCGTCACTAGCACTTTCTCGTCGTGCTCTGACTCAAAATCTGCCTCTATAGACTCCTTCGCCTCATATAGGGCGGTAATCTCCTCGTTTTGTGTCTACACCATCGTGCGCAGATGCACATTCCTATCAAGCACTGCTAGATACAATGATCTCGTTGCATCTGGAGGTGTTGACTCCTAAGTAGGTACCACCGTATTAATCTATGTTACCTCCATATCCTCCTCCACATCTATCATCATATTCAGATATGATATTATTCCCATTGTTTCCTCAGAGTAATCCTCCCCAGAAATGTACTCTTCTGGATCAGAATCTTCTAGAACCACTATCGGTACCTCCGCCACTGGCATAGGTACTATCTCCACTTGGTTCACTGACTCTTCACTCACCACGTGAATGTCTCTATACATCAAGTTATCGTTTGACATCTACAAAACACATAACATGTTGATTAGTACATAATACACAATAGTATAAGCACAAATCACATTTAATTTATTTAGGATTAATTTCCATATTTTAAATCTTTCGGTACTATGTTTCCTCAATACCTTATTAATTCATTTGACTCGAATTTCTTTCTTTGAACTTTACCTTACTTACGAGGTTATTAGCCTAAGATTCTTCCCCCTTAAGTTTTATAACCTAATGCTTTGATACCAACCTGTGATCCCCCAAATTTGGGTATCTTCCAACCCGACATATGGTGCTACACGGTACTCATTACTATACAATCATTCCATTGAAAACATAACATAATGAATGTAATTACTATCTTCTTATTACAATCAAAGTGAAATCCTTTCCCAGGTTCATAAACCGATTACATCATTCATTGTTCTTAAGTATAATACATACAATCATACTAATCTATTACAAGATGGTTAAGTATCCATCTTAGCCTTACCCTTATTTCCCTTAGCATTCTCAGTATACTCGGCTTTAACTGTAATCATATAATTCACGCAAGAAGTGAGCATAACAAGCTCAGCAAGTCTAACAAAGAATAATATCAATACCACATTCGTGAATTATATGAAAATCTCCCATAACTGAACAAATAGTCAGGAAGTATTATGAAACATCAATACTCAACAATTCATAATCTCAATTCCAAAAGTATATAATTGTTTAGGAATTCTGAACCGGTCAAAAGACCATGAATAGTATCTTTCTATTTTCATACTTGAAAAGGACATCACAAAGACTAAGGTCAGACATCCCAAGCGTTTTACTTACGAGCACTTCTAGGTGATCAGCCTATAGTACTCTATGTTGATCAACATTCATCTGTTAAACGTATTTACATTTAAGTTTTGGCAAACTCGCGTGCCCATCGAGTAATCAATGAAAAATACTTTTGTTTGTTTATAGACAAACCTTACCTTTGAATCCGTACCAAATACTTGGCATAGGATAGCGTTATCAATTCTATATAGAAAGATATGTATACAAATCAATCTATATCTTACAAATAGCCTAGCCAAACTAAAACTGGCATTGACCCTTTCTTTAAAATCATTCATGCAACTCAGTACAATGAATCACAAAAAACTCGGCTAACTCGAAGGTTAGACGAGCGTTAAGAAAACTTGCCTTCAAGCGTCTTCAAATAATTTATTCGACTGTTCTCAGCTTTTACAGAATATACATGATATATTCACATAGCACACTTAATTAGCTACCAAACAATCAATCACATTATTTCTACCAACTTCTTTCTCTTCTATGTTTTAATTGACTTTATTTCATTAATAAGGTCAATTCATCTTATTATCCTTCATCCCGGCTTGTTAACGTTATGAAGTTACTAACCAAACTCAATCGTCATTGGTAAAGTACCAATGTCGATTACCGTTCACGGCTTATTAATTAACACTGCGTTCTTCGTTATCATACTAACAACTCACGTTCAATTCCTAAGTTCATTACCATGTACACTAGTATATGTAACGTAAGAATAGTTTTAGTACACTTATTAAGTATATAAGCTTAACTTACACAGGTCTCGGAACAATTGAAGTTCTAAACCTAACTGGTCTAACAAATGCCCTGCCTCGGCGCCGTGGGGCGGCCCTTCTATGCAACACTAGCGTTGTGGCGCCAGTTTATAGTAGCTAAGTCCCGGTTCAGATGCTGCGGCGCGAAACTCCCTTATATGAGTGGCGTTGCGGCGCCACTCTTCAGTAGGTAATCACCTGCATGCAGCATTTGCAATGCATGCGGCACAACAAGCCTTGTTTGGCGTCATGTACGCTGAACCTCGACACCGAGAAAATTTTTACAGACTATTTTTAGTGAATTTTTTGGCTTCATAACTTCTTCATTATAAGTCCAATTTTGTTTGTTCAAAAGCCTACAACTCCCATTTTACATACTCTACACGTTAATATAAGAATTTTACAATTTCAAATTCGTTAACTCAAAATTCACTTCTAAGTTCATTTTCGAGAGTTCATTAAACGCTTTCGAGCGTTCAATAGTCGTTTCCTTCGTTTCAAGTCAGAATCCAAAGATTCTTGAGCCCACGACTCTTATATACCCTATCTTATGTGTTGACATTGAAAACCAATGTTTTCAAGTCTCACGGCAACTTTCGACTAATCCGGAATTTCTACGTTTTCGACGTTTAACGTCTAATTCCGTAAAATTTGCCATAACTTCGTTACTAGTGTTCTAAAAGCCAAATCAAATGGAACACTGCATTGATTTCATATCTACATCCTAACCAAGCAAGATGCACATATCTTAATAGTGATGGTGTTTAATTTGTCCATCAACAACACAGTTCATAATTCAATATTTCCTATAATTTTAACTTACGTAAACCCTTACGATTTTCTTTTACACATGACTTATAATGGTTTTATATATTACAAGCCATACTTATTCCTCCATAAGAGGCATGCTCCACCAATTTATGATTCTTTATAACAAAGAAATCAAAAGGGATGGAAAACTAATATTAAGGGAATATTACCTTTACGATCTTGGTGTTCTTGCTAAAATCTCTAATGAAAAGATTCAAAGTGAGATGTTTGCTTATGTCTAGCTCTTTCTCTCTCTAATTATATATTGGATGACTCTTGGAAAACCAAAAATAACCAACATAAGCTTCTCTTTTATAGGCAATTCAAATGGAAGCCAAGAAGGTCTTTTCTCCCCACCTCTTTACTATTCACTACTTCATCACCAAGTAAACTACTTGGTGATCAAGTAGATCACTTTACTTAGCCATCAAGTGGCCGGCCCACATGCCCGTGGGTCATCCCCATGGGTTGCCCCATGGGTTTTACCCATTCGATGACCCATTGATTCGATCCACGGTTCTATTTCTTGGATTGGGCTTAATTAATTCTAACATTGGGCTTAAACACATAATTCATTGGGCTTGATTACTCAATTACTTGGGCTTGGTATATTCCAAATCCAATTGGATCATATTAAGTCCTTAACCTATAAATCCAATAATACCAATCGTATTCCACACGTATAAATCACGTATTCTCTTCGTATAATACTCGTACAATATTCGTATTATACATCGTATTAAATCTTCATACGATACTCGTATACTAAATCGTATCACACTCGTATAACGTAATCATTATCGTAATTCATTATACGAAGCATATTTCCTTCTCGGAAATCATTCTTCTCAACTCTTTGGTTTTAAGTACGCAGGTAAAAACTTCGTTTTCCATAAATGAAATATTATTAAATATTCCATCTCGTCTTCATATTCTATCATTACATGTTTCTTGAAATTTCAAACTTAATTCCCGAGCAAAAATGGATGAATAGTATTTTTACAGGAATTTCTCGGAAAACTTTTATTTTCATCTCTGAAATTCAAAACAATTAATTCTAGCACATAGCCAGAATCCTAACCACATCTGTACATTCTAGGTCATAGAACGACCTTCACATAGCTTACTCACATAAATAATCAATTAAATTCATTTAATTCACATAATCAAATAAAAACTTAATTTTCATATAAATCTGATTTTCTCGGGCATTACAGTTTCCTAGGGTTAGCGGGATACTATCAAGATTCATCCAAGATTTTTCTAAGATAGTTATTCTGTTGACTAATTTGACAAGGAAGACAGTGAAGTACATATGGACTGAGAAATGTGAAGATAGTTTTTAAGAACTGAAGAAAAGGTTGAGTGAAGCACCTGTATTGTCGTTACCCGATGATACAAGGAATTTCATAGTTTATAGCGATGCTTCGCATAAAGGACTTGGTTGCGTGCTCATGCAGCATGGCTAGGTCATTGCGTATGCATCACGGAAGTTAAAGGATTATGAGAAAGTTTATCATACTCATGATCTGGAACTGGCCACGGTAGTATTTTCTTTAAAGATATGGAGACATTATCTTTACGGAGAGAAATGTGAGATATACACGGACCATAAGAGTTTAAAATATATTTTCACACAAAAAGATTTAAATATGAGACAAAGGAGATGGCTGGAGTTGATAAAGGATTATGACTGCGATATCCTGTATCACCCCAGAAAAGCCAATGTAGTTACCAACGCCTTAAGTAGGAAGGGTCGGGAAAAGTTGTCTATGTTAATGGCTCAAACTGAGTTAATAACAGAGATAACTAGATTGGAGTTGGAGGTAAAGTTACCAAGTGAATTGGGACAGAGATTGTTTACAACAGAGATTCGATCTTCCATTGTAGAAAGAGTCAAGGAGGTACAGCTCAGAACTGATGAGTGTGACCAGATGAAGAAGCGGCTAGCAAAGGAAAAAGATATAAAGTATAGTCTTGATAACGAGGGCTTATTAAGATTTGAAGGAAGAATTTGGGTTCTGAATGAGACGGAATTAAAGGAGGAAGTGTTACAAGAAGCTTATAGTTCGAGGTACTCAATTCATCCTCGTGGTACTAAGATGTATCAAGACCTTCGAAAGAGTTTTTGGTGGCCAACCATGAAGAGAGAGAAAGAGCAGAATATGTGAGTAGGTGCTTAACTTGTCAAAAAGTTAAAGCCGAACATCAACGACCAAGTGGCTTGTTACAGTCATTGGAGATTCCAGAGTGGAAGTGGGAGCATATCAAGATGGGCTTTATGGTGGGACTTCCGATTACACAGAAAGGGTATGACGCTATTTGGGTAATAGTGGACCGAATGTCGAAGTCAGCTCACTTTTTGCCAATAAGGGTCAAGTATAACTTAGATCAGTTAGCTAAACTTTATGTTCAGAAAATTATTTCCAGACATGGAGTACCAGTTTCGATAGTATCAGATCATGATCCATGATTCATATCAAAATTTTGGAGAAGTCTACAAGAACAGTTGGGAATGCAGTTGAAGTTAAGTATAACGTATCATCCATAAACTGATGGACAGAGTGAAAGGACAATTCAGACATTAGAAGATATGTTGAGATCTTGTGTCATGGATTTCAAGGGTAGTTGGGATGATCATCTACCATTAGTAGAGTTTGCGTATAACAACTGTTATCATGCGAGCATAGGCATGCCGCCTTATGAAGCTTTGTATGGAATGAAGTGCAGAACACCATTGTGTTGGGATGAAGTGGGAGAACGTCGACTGCTAGGACTTAAATTGAATGCGACAAGCAATGGATATAGTCAAGTCGATACTGAATGCGTCTAATAGCGACTCAAGATGCATAAAAAAGAAGTTTACGGATTTGCATTAAGTAAACTGAGAGTTTGAAGTAGGCTCGTATGTATTTCTAAAGGTATCTCCCTAGAAAGGAAAGATACGCTTTGGAAAGAAGGGAAAGTTAAGTCCAAGGTTTATAGGACCTTTTGAGTTATTAAAAAGGGTAAGAGAGGTAGCTTACATGATAGCATTACCTCCAGACTTAGAACGAATACATAATGTATTTCATGTATCTGTGTTACGTCCTTATAAGCCAGATTATAAGCACGTAATAGAGTATGAGCCTATTCATATTGAGAAGGACTTGACGTAAGAAGAGATGCCAATTCAAATCATTGATAGAAAAGAGCAAGTTCTGAGGAACAAAGTAATACCTTCAGTAAAGGTGTTATGGAAGAACCACAATGCCGAAGAAGTAACGTGGGAACTTGAAGAAACGATGAGGAAGAATTATCCTCATTTGTTTGTTTAATATTTTAAGCCAGATTATGGGGACAGAATCCTTATAAGGAGGGGTGAATGTAACGACCGAGAAAATCGGATTATTTGTAAAATAATTTTAATTGATTAAATAATGAATAAAATTATATTATAATGAGTAAGCAAGATGAATGTTATTCTATAACCTAAACATGTTGGAATATCGTAGTATTTTGGCTACGTGGTAGAGTTAAAGTGTTTGAATTTCCAAAACGAAAATAAAAGTTTTCTGAGAAATTTTTTGAAAAACACTATTCATCAATATCTGCTCGGGAATTATTTTTGAACTTCCGAGAAATATGTAACGATAGAATAATAAGGAAGGATGGATTATGTAATAATAATTCAAGTATGACAAACACAGCTTTTCGCCTGTGTACTAAGATCGAGAATGTTAGGGAAAGTAAAATGTTAATGAATAAACGATGATCGTATGATACATAAGTATTGTACAAGGTAATGAATATGAGTACGATACGAGGTATTATACGAGTATGTATGAATGATGGTATATCGTATATGATGAATGAGTATACGAATAAGCATATGATAAGAATACGTAAACTATACGTTATAAGCATTAAGCCAATGGTATTGGACTTGTAAGATTTGGGTAGGAATTGTACAAGCCCAAATGAAATAATGTTAAAGCCCAATGTTTGATAATGCAAGCCCAAAGGTTAAGTTAAAGTTATGAAAACTTCAGCCTAAATTAAGAACCGAATTCGTGGATTAAACCGATGCGTAAATGGGTAAGAGAAACCCATGGGGCAACCCATGTGAGCCCCATGGATCACATGGCAACCATCTTGGTGACCAAGTCAAGTGATTTACTTGGTGACCAAGGTTGGAATAGTAAGGAGGTGAAAGAAAGGAGGTGCGAATGGCCTAAGTTACCTAATTGCCCTAACCTTCCCAATCCTATAAATAGAAGAGCTTTGGTGGTCATTTGCCCTGTTCATTTTCCACCAACAAACTTAGAGCTTATATATTGAGAGAAGTAAGAGCTAGATTTTCCTAACTCAAGAAGAAGAAAATAGAAAGCCTGATCATCAAGGGTAAGAATTTTAAACCATTAATCTCCATCTCTTCATCATTGTGTTGATAGAGAAGTGAGTATTGATGGTGCATGCTTCATAAGGAGTATAAGGATGGTTATTAATGGAAGTAAACTTTAATAAACCATGTGTAAGTGGAATCATAAGTATAAAAGTTATAAACCATTAAAAGATATAGAAGAATTATAATATTATTGTTGATGGACAAGTTTAAAACCATCATTTGTAGGCTTAAATAGTATATGTTGTGATAATGGAATGAATCCATTTGGAACAGTGTAAAAATCTCAATTAACGAAGTTATAGCGAAAATTATGAGATTAGACGATAATCGTCGAAATCGTGAAATCCTTGAAATGGAAGTCAAAAGTTAACATTGAACTCGAAAACGTTGGTTTTCAATGGAGAATAGTCTAATTTTGCATTTTAGAGTTGCGAACTTGAAAATGGTCAAATTCTGACTTAGAACGAAGAAACGAGCTATGAACGTTCACGAACTTTATCATTTTCGTAATAATGGACTTAAATGGTGAATTCCATGTTAACGGATTTGAAAAATATAAAATTCTTATATGAACACTTAGTTCATGTGATTTGTGAGCTAATGTCTTTTGAACGAGACAATTCGGACTTAAAATGAGCAAATTATGAGTCCGGGAAGTTCACTAAGCAAGAAAACTGCCAAATTTTTTCGAGACACGTATTCGTGGTGCAGCCAAATTGAAGGCTTGAAAACTTGAAAGTTAGCACTGCAGCGGCCATGTGCCCAAAACCAACTGGAGAATTGCGTCATAGCACCGAGTAGCGGAGGTTTCGATGATTCCGAGGATAGAATCCTTATAAGGGGGAGAGTATGTAAGAACTCGAATTTTCAGAAAATATTAAAATAAGAATTTAGTAGATAAAATTCTTAAGGCATGTGAAGGGTTCAAATAAAAATATATAATGTGGTACGTGGTATGTGGTATTGTGTTACATAGGGAATTATGCGTTATGTAATAAGTGTGGTTGTGTTTAATAAATATATATATCATTATTATATATTTGTTATAAATTATAGAGATGAATTAATATGAAGATGGATAAAATTTATCTATTGATGTTAAATAATTTATGTGAAATTATTTTATAATAATAAGTTGGTGACATTAAAATATCTTTGATAATCACCAATTTCTTGAGTATATGTACGAGTGAGTATCAAGTCTAAGGTACTGCAATCATACTCTTTAATGGTGGATGTATAGGAGTTGGGCTAAACGATTCCTTCAGAGAGCAAAGGTATATACGAATTAGTAACCGATCTAACTCACTGTGAAAACAGTGTAGACGAGACGGAAACTAATTTGTTGGTTGTTTGTGGGAAACCACTCAGTGTACTATATTGAATACTATTAAAGACTCGATGTGTGTTAGGTTTAGACTTGTATATATGCACGTTGTTGATGAGAGAAGAAAATCGATATACCTTTAAAGTGGTTAGAGAATTAATGAGTAAATTGATACACGGCGAGAAGTGAAGATTAAAGGAATGTATGTATATGTTACATTCGAGTTTTGTGTTATTGGTGGTATGAAATCGTAAAGGAGATGTATAGTTGGTTAAACTAATAAGGGTAAATAGATTTTTAAAACTCGAAGTTTAATAAGTAATTTATTAAAGAAAATAGTAAACCATGATATGGAACCAAAGAAGAGGTTGATTTTAGATGAGTTACAATGTATGATGTAAGAACCGTTTATTTCACGATTTAATAATTATTTTAATATAATAAGAAAGTGAGTATTTATAAATAAATATTGATGTGTTGGGAAATGAATAATTTAACTAAGTTAAATTGAATTTATGCGAATGTGGACTGTGATGAGAATTATGAAATGCCTTGTGTGTGGCCTAATGTGAAATGAGAAAATTCACTAAGTGAGTTAAAAGAGAATTAGGAAGATTAATCGGGTATGATTATGTGATTTCACATAAGGAATGAATACACTCTTAGATTTGCAATATTACTCATGTGGGTAGTAATACATGTCATGTAAAACAAATATGACGATAAAGGTTGACACTGGCTTGAAGCTAAACCAGTCTTGCACTCGTCTGGTCGAGTGCGGAGCAAATTTGTGCATCCCATCCCAATGATAAAAGCGGGCACAATCTGCGCCAAAGGATCAGTTGGAGTTGGTTACTTTCTACTGTAGCACTGAATTGGGACATTAATGTTATATGTGTGACATAAATAAAACCATATGATAGGAGTATATTGAAATGAAATGAGGTACCTAGTAGCACCATGGTATCATATGAAGTTGTAATGCATAAATGATTTATTTTCTGGGTATTCTAGAATCTGAGAAAGGAATTCAATGTTTTAAATAAACATTAATATTAAATAAAGTTATAATGTGGTTATGTGAGTGGTAGAGATAATTATGGAACTACCCGGACAATAATGCCTAACTATGTTGTTTTATTGCATGTATTTAATGTACATGGATTATATAATGTGAGTATAAAACTTATCTTTAAATTCCTAATATGGTAACAATTGTACCTTAATATTACATTATGGGGATTAAAAGAACCAAACCAAGCTTTACATGCCCAAATGCTGAGATATTTGCTCTTGTCTCAAATTAAGTGTCACAAAGTACATGAATAGTGACTTGAAGCTAAAACACGTATTTTCTAAAAAGGCTATTGAATAGGTGATCATTTGCTAAGAAGTTGGTTGGTAAGGGTGGTTGATCAACTCTTGATTAACCAATGTATTGTTCCATTGCATCATGAATCCAACCTTACTTAAATTTGGTATTCTTAATATATATTTCATGTCATGGTAATATATGAAAAGGTTTAGTACCTTGAATGATGTTAATAAAATATAAATTGATGGTGAGAGAAGAAAAACCAATATACCTATAAATAATTATTGGTTAGAGATTAATAAATTGAGTTAATATTTAAGTAGTGATTAGATGTATGGATTAAATAAATTGTATTGAGACAATTTATGCGAGGAAAGGAATTAAATAATTATATATTATGATTGTATGATTCATTTGAGTTAATTAAAATAATTAATGGAATAAATATTAATTATTTTAATGGAAAGGTTTATTTTAAGTTGAGATGTTATGTATATAATTTCGTAATATATGGAGTAATAATTATACATATTATAATTGTATTATTCAGTGCAGTTAGCTAAATAATTTAGCAACATAGTTAAAGTATGACATTTAGAGAAAATAAGATATACCATATGATAAGTAGAATTATTAAAATAAATTAAAAGGACATTAATGGTTCTAGCCAAACATGACCTTGTGACCTTTTGCCTTTGTAACACCGACATTAAGCCATCAGTTGTAACACCCACATTATGGCATCAGTTTATTTTGTTTACGTGGTGTAGCAAAATAGAGAGAAAACACAGAGAGAAAGATGGAGCTTAGAAAGAAATTGAGAAGAGGGAAGAGACACTCTAAGAATCAAAAGGAAAAAGAGGATTAAACAAGGACTTTCAATTATCTAACTAAAGCTTAGAGGAATCAAAGGTAAATTCCTAAGTTTCTAGTTTTTGGTTTTTGTTTTCTAAAGTCTTTGTAATTAGGTTTTTATTGAAGTACAATTTGTATATGTTTATGGGTATATATATTATGTTATATATCATCTATAAGCAATTTTTAGGTAATTGAACTCATGAAACTAAGCTAAAGATGAAGAACTTGTGTTCTTAATGAAACATGTATGTTATGGCTTTAGAAAGTATAACATTTCATGTTTAATATGTGTTATAATCTGTAAATTGATGTTGGATTATGTTAGTATGTCAAGAAACGAAAACAACATAGTTTAAATCGTGTCAATTGATTAAGAAACGAAGTCGTGGCGATCGAATTCGCTAGAGATGTTAAAACATGAAAATAGAGTATGAACATGTGTTTTGGGTCAAATTTTAGGTTGGTTAATGTTTTTATAAATTGTTCGAATTCTAGTATATTGTAGTTCTATGAATTATGAATCCATAGAATTGAAAACGGACTAATTTGGATGTGTATAACTCAAGTTATGAAGATTAGAAGGAGAAAAATGATCAAAAATCGCAAAGAACAGTAGCTTCAGGTCCCGTTTCCACTAACGGCCATAGCTGCGCTATGCCCTAAGTCATTTGGGGCATAGCTGCACTGTGGCCAAGGTTTAATTAGGCGCAGCTACGCCCAAGCTATGTCAGGTGTGACTGTTTTGACCTGTTTTAGTAAAATTGGCATAACATTTTCATACGAACTCCGATTGAGGTGATTCAAGATGATCAGGAACGAGGACGAATAGACCTACAATCTTTATTCTTTAAGTTTTTCAATTTAAGGTCAGGAACAGTAGTCCAAATGGTCATCTTTGTGACTGATGCGTATTTGGAGGCAAACGGAGGGCATCGGACATGCACATACACAAGTATAGTGATGTCGACGATAATAGATGTTGTTCTAAGTTATATAACATGAATATTATGAAGTATAATGATGTTTAACATTAATAAATGATATATTAAATAAGTTGTATACGCATACTAAGCACACATAAGAGAGCCAAATTGGGCGTGTGATGAATAAACGTCAAACGCCGTGATAAGTGATAATGAACGTAAAAAGTGTTTTAAATCAAATGAAATGAATATTATAAGATATTGAATAGTGTTAATATAAAACTAATAAGTAATCCTAGCAAGACTTAAACACTTGAATGAACTTCAAATACGAAATATAATGAGATATAAGTCGAAAGTTAACACAATCAAATTGAACATTGTGTATTTATGATAGGAAGGGTTATGAGACGTAGAGTAAAGTTTACATTACAACTACTATGCATTGCTATGTGACTAATAGTTGATGTGTATGATTATATAATTGTGTAGGGCACGTGAAGTACAGATAACTGTAAGCTGTTAAACTGTTATTGGTAAACAACGATCAAGGCAAGTCTTTCAGTTCCTATTTGCTATATGAACTTGATTGTTTTAAATCTTTATTGCAAAGAGCATGATGTGTTATATATTGAATGTATGAAATGTTAAAGTCAACTTATGACTACATTGATTGAGTAAAGCATGCTAATTGAGTAAGGAACTCAATCTTTATACTTCTTATATGAATTGTAACATGTATGTTATGTTAGTCCAATGTTTATGAGATATATGTTGAGCATGTTATTATGTGTTACGTGATGCATAAAAACTGTTAGATTTTGCTGGGCTGTCGAGCTCAACCTTGAAAATAACCATTTTTGCAGGTTAAGGATTGAAGGTAACACTATGTGCTACTTGAATGACGTGGATCAGAAATAATACACGAAGATTAATATTTTTAGCTAAAGTTGTTATTTCTTTATACCATGATTAAGATTCATGAGATGTACTAAATGTTTTATGATGTATAGTTTTATGTTGAGTTGTACAGCTAATGTTAGAGTTATCTGATATGTAAAGGTTATCGGATTGAAATGTAAAATTTTATATATAATAACAGTGATAAAGCGAATCATAAAATAAGATTAATTCAAAGACATGTAGATGATAAAGGTTTTGATTCAGGGAATTAAAGTAAGAAGACATAAAAGTTTAAATTATTTCGCATTATATAAAGTTTAACATCGAATAATGATGTAAAATCAGAAGGTAGATGTGTTATTAACGACCGAAGTTAATAATTAAATTGTATGAATTTTGGCGTCGTTACAGTTGGTATCAAAGCTGATAGGTTAGAAACCTTAGATAAGAGTACCTTAGGCTATAACCTTAGAGAAGAGAGGTGAAGATAATAAAAGAATACGCTCAAATAGAGTTTGAACAATAAGAAATAATTTAAGAAATGTATAAAGAAGGGATAAAAACATGAGTGAAAGGATTCAAAGAAGAATCTCACAGAGTTATAAGGAATATGAATGTGGGGTTACCCAACTCCAATAATAAGGATGTAAGGTGATAATAAATAGACAATGTCTATAAGAAGAGAGTGATAAAGAAGTTAAGAATCAAAAAGTTATATCTAAGTGTGGTACAATCGCACTCTTTAATAGTTAATGTATGGTATCTTGGCTAAACGATTCCTTCATGGAGCGAAGGTATATACGAACTAGCAATTCGGAACCTAGTTTGTTGGTTGTTTGTGGGAAATCACTTAGCGTACCATATTGAAACTGTTAGAGACTCGATGTGAACCAAGTATAGAAAATGGATACGTGTGATGAAAAAGGAAAGAAAGAGGATCGTAAAACAAAACGATCACGAGTTAATAAAAGAATTTTAAGGGAGATGATTATTGAATAAGATCACGACGTGATCAGTTTAAGTTATAAAAGAAAGATGGTCTGTAATATTTGAATAATTATAGCTTGATGCTATGAAGATGATGTACTATGAAATAGTACGAGATAACTCACGAGGAGTTATAGATGAAGTGATACGAGGAATTTGTATCGAGCAAAGAGAAAGTTATAAGCAAGATAGAGTTAGGTGGGATTTCAATTGAGGACTCATATGATGGTTGAGTTGTACAAATCTTTGTATGGGCGAGGCTTTTGTGCTTGCACTCAGTTTATCACATTGATAATCATTAGAATGTTGGTGTCGCGCTATCAATGTATATATGGCGAAAAGGTGATTCTTTTCTCATGTGTATATTTGATAGTTAGAAACTATTAAGATTAGTCAGATATGATTAGGATTAGATGCGGTTCTTAAAACTAATGCATATGGTAAGTTCGTGACTCATAATAATATGGTATGTTTTGAACCCCTCAGCGAATGGACGCCTATGGTTTGACTAGGACAAGTTCTTAAACTTATATTATTGTGGCAAGTTCCTGAACTTCCAATGTGCAGTAAGTTTGATGAACTATACTGGGGATATAGGAAGATTATAAGTTGAAATACAAGAATATTTAGTGTAAAGATTGAAATTGATGGAGAAAATTAGGTATTCCAAATCTTCCAGCTTTGCTAGATTTTTGAAATTTATTGACTTCATACCGATGGTTATACTTTTGATTTTTGGAAGAAAAAAAATGTTGGGTCAAACTAGTGAACCAAAGAATTTTTAAAAACAGTGCTATTATTCATATGTCTATGCTAATTGCTTTGGCTAGACAAAAATGATTTGAAATATATCAAAATATTTTTTTTTATATATCATCAATGCATCATGGAACCTGGTGCAGAAATGATAAAAATGATGGAGTCATCAATGCAGAATTACTTAGTGTTGGATGTTATCTAAGGATCGTCAGCCCACTATGGTATGATGTAGTATGATAAAATCACCAAATGACGGAATTCTCAAACGGACTGTAAATACAGTGCGGTATCATGGCATCATAAAAAGATTTTAAAGATTTCTTTAAGATATGAGAATATATATATGTATATGTGTATTTCGATTGATGTCCGAATTATTGTAAAAGTCTATGCTATTTGATTCAGCTAGATGAATATTGAAAGATGTTCATGAAATTCAAGCGTTTCTTGAGAAGTTATGCCAAACCAAATTATTTTGGTGTGGATTCAGATGTTGAAAAGCTAAGATGAACAACCCTTTTATAGGAGATTACGCGGAAGCGTTTAGATGTTTGTGCACAATACATGGTACGAAGGACTGATCCCCCTAAGTACGAGGAGTCCCTATAGTCTTATGACTGTTAAAGTTTAAGTTGAAAGAATACTTATAACTATGGACATATACGCACAGCGTTTAGATGTTTGTGCATAATACATCGTACGAAGGGCTTAACACCCTAAGTATGGGAGTCCCTATAGTCTAATGACTGTTAAGGTTTAAGTTGAAAGAGTACTTATAACCGTGGGCATAGTTCAAGGTCTTATGACCCTTCAGCATGATTTGGAATCTTTTAAATTCTTGTTATTCATATCGCTTCCCAATTATTGAGCAATTGTGGAAGATTCTTATTATTCTGAAAGGTGAAAGTGGAAAGGATGAGAAAATTAAGCAAAACATAATAATTTCAAGAAAGAATTGAAACTCCAGAAAGAAGAGAAATGTGAAACTCTTAGAAGAGGAAGAGGTGAGGAATATGATGATCTTAGAAAGAATCTGAGAAAGGAATTCAATGTTTTAAACAAACATTAATATTAAATAAAGTTATAATGTGGTTATGTGAGTGGTAGAGATAATTATGGAACTACTCGGACAATAATGCCTAACTGCGTTGTTTTATTGCATGTATTTAATGTACATGGATTATATGATGTGAGTATGAAACTTATCTTTAAATTCCTAATATGGTAACAATTGTACCTTAATATTACATTATGGGGATTAAAAGAACCAAACCAAGCTTTACATGCTCAAATGCTGAGATATTTGCTCTTGTCCCAAATTAAGTGTCACAAAGTACATGAATAGTGACTTGAAGCTAAAACACGTATTTTTCAAAAAGGCTATTGAATAGGTGATCATTTGCTAAGAAGTTGGTTGGTAAGGGTGGTTGATCAACTCTTGATTAACCAATGTATTATTCCATTGCATCATGAATCCAACCTTAGTGTAATACCAATGTCTAGTCCAAGCTTTTTCTATAAATACAAGCTTAAATTCAGTTTTTGGTGTTGATAGAAGTTGCTTGATAGTCTAAGTGTAGAGTATAAGTTGATGAGCTACTTTAGAAGCATACTCAGAGTGTAGAAAGTTCAATTCAAGCTCAAGAAGGTATAAATTCTAATTGTGTTCTTGAATTGGGTCTTGTTTAATTCTTGAAATTTCTTGAATTCATATGTCAATTGATATGAATTATCATGTTATTATGTGTTTAATAAGTTCACTTACATGTATGAACTCTTTTATAATAGTTGGAGCAAGTTTAAATTATTGGAATTCAAGTTAGTTAAGACTCTGTAAAATAAAGTCTACTTCATTCTTTGAACCCGGACATGGCACATTAGCATACTAATTGAACTAGGGTGCAGTAGCAATTGCTTGCCCTCCTCTCACGAGTTCGATTGAGCCTTACATTTTAAAAATCACTAAGTGTGATTAGTTATTATGGCTTAAGCCAACATGCAAGCATGTGTAACATGTATATATAAGTATAATAACCTAATGTGAGCATGTTTTACTAAGATTAGTATGATTTGGTAGAAGATCTTTAACAAGGACTTTAAGTTTTGAAAACAAACTTTGTTAAAGTTCATGTTCTGCAAATTTTGAGCTTAGTGGTCTATACACATGACTAATTTTACACATAAATGAGCATGCTTAGTGTACATAGTTCCTTGTTCATAATCAAACTCGTTAGACCTTGTGTGAAAGAAGTTTTTAAGAAAACTTGGTATAAAAGAACTAAGGTGCACAAATACTACTTGCTATACATTCTGATCTTGCGAGCATGTTAACATGACTTGACTACATATGAATAAAGCCTTAAAGTTGCCTTGTATGTGTTTAATGGCATTATTCAAGTTTAAAGTGGTTTCAAAAGAAAACTTGAACATATTTTCAAAATCTAGTTGCATCACATGGATATCTAGATTCTAAAGGATTAATATGACATGTTATGTCTATAAAATCCATATATATAATTTATATGTGCTATATCACATCATTCATGAAAAATGATTTCAAAGGCAACCATGTTTTAAACTTAAGTTGTATTACATATGAGTATTTAGATTTTAAAGGCTTGAGATGCCATGTTATATTTCATTATGTCTCTAAACATAAATCTTATATGTTAAACATAATGGAAGTAAACCAAGCATGAGGTTAAAGCATGTTTTAAAGTGTTAAACAATGCTAGCTATGAGTAAAAGATATGAATATGAATGAGCATGTGTAGTACAGATTATGTGACCTCTTTATGTGATCATAAGGCTAATTAGTGCACCTATTGATTACATGACCCTATTTGGCTTTGATTTCATGAAAATCCTAAACTAAAGTCCCTAACATATAAGGTTGATCTTGGAGTGGTCATACAAGTATGTAAAGACCTCTAGTGTGTACGCATGAGAAGTATAAGAGTCTAAGTGTGTTAAAGTTTGAATGAAAAGCAGAAGTCCAAAGCTCAACTTTGAGTGCAGCAATGAGACAGCCTTGCAATACCAAGGCCATCCCCTAAGACTAGACATGGTGCAGCTGCGCCATCCTGCAGTTATAAATAAGTTCTGTTTTTGATCTGATGTTTGAAGCATGCTTGTATGATTACTTTAAAATGCAATATGTGACCACTATGCTATGTAATGTGTAGGATTTTTCAAACCCGTTGTTTGATGGTGCTACACTGATACTACCATTCATACATACATTCAATTGAAATATATGAGTTCAAAAGAACGAATATGTCTTCTATATATTAAAATAATATTTACATTCCCCCCAAATGTGTTCTTTATAACCCTTTCACTTGTTCTTGTCATAATATCAAATATATTATTAATCGTTCATCCTATACTATTACATAAGTATTCTACTATTACATAAGTCTTCGCTTTCTTCGCCTTTTATCCTCCTGCTTTGAGCCTTCTATCCGCTTCGATTTTAGTCAGTGTTCATATGGTTCAAGCAAGAGTGAGCATGACTAGCTCAAAGAAGTACAACATTTCTAATAAACAACATGCTTGAAACATAGGAATCGTATATCTTCAATAATTGAACAATAGTTACGAAGTACTATCGATAATTCAAAATAGCACTTCTTTTCCTTCAAAACATTTTACAACAACAATATTCAGTAAAACATCAATTCCAGTCCAAGACCTTGAGCATATCATAAGTTCTTTGAAAAGGACATCTAGGCACTAAGTCCATAAGTCCGACATTACTTACGAGCACGTATAGGTGATCAGCATATAGTACTCTATGTTGATCCACACTACATTCATTAAACGTGTATACGCTTAAGTTGTGGCAACCTCACGTGCTCGTCATTATGACGACAAAAACATTTTTAGCATACTCACTTTCGATTGAAAACCACACCAATATAACTTGGTAAACATTGTACATGCTTTGATAGAAACATAATTTAAGTCTAGCCAAAAGAATTGGCTTTGACTTCATCATACATAAATTCATGTGTAAGAATACATGAATCACAAAGCTTGTCCGATTGAACCGAAACAAGGGTTAGAGTACTTGCCTTTAAATATTCGCTACAGCTTAATAACACGTTCTTTTGTTTAAGTCTTTAAGTCTCTACAAAGAATGATAATATCACATAACACATTAGGTCATGAATGAGCATACATAGTTCCTAATGTATCTTACCCTTCTTCTTAATCTAATTATAACTTAGATTTGTTCTTATTGGTTCCACTTTTCATTACGTTGTTCTTATCTTCACATTACATTCATATTCGATTGTTATCTTTAACCTTTATAGGCAACATATATTAAGGTTTAACAATGACTTAACAATGCTATTATTAAGTTCTTTAGTTCATTACTAATGAGTTATCTTTCATTATATACTTGTAAACCTTCATCACTGTCTAAAATCTAGGATCAGTCATGCACACGGGGTCATTACTCTTCATCTCATCTGTACGCGCATGGTAGAAGTTAGCGTAGATCCTCGGCCTTGGCTGCTACATGCTTCACACACTTTACTCTCTCGATCGTCCATGCACATGACTCTGCTAATATGTTATTATTATCAGTATATGGCATGGCATATCGTATACCACCATATATATACTGGTTGGCGCCGCGGCTCCAACTCTGTGCACCAGAAAATTTTGACAGACTTTAAATTTTACGAAACTCCCGGACGCATAACTTCTTTGTTATAAGTCTGAATTGGCTCATTCAAAAGCCTACGGTTCACAAATTCCATACTCTATTCGTTCATGCAAGAATTTTATCTATTTGACTTCGTTTGCTCAAAATTCACCTATTAGTTCATTTTTAACGAAAACGATAAACGTTCGTGAACGTTCAACGCTCGTTTCTTCGTTCTAAGTCGAAATCCGGTCATTTTTGAGTCCGCAACTCTATAATGCCAAATATGACTTGTCTCCATCGAAAACCAACATTTCGAGTTCAAACACAAAATACGACTTCTATTCCGAGAATTTCACGAATTCGACGCTTAACGTCCAATCGTGTGAATTCTAGCATAACTTCGTTACTAACGATTTGATCATTGTTCTAAATCGATTCTAACCATCATATGAACATTTCAAACTACTTATCATATTAACTTATTTTCAAATTAGGTTTTGACTTATTCTTCATAAGTTCATGGCTTATCAACTTATAACTTTCATGATTTCATTTACTTATGACTTAATATTGATTTAAGTCTTTTACTCAATGTTCTCATATCATAACCAACATACTAACTTTATATGACAATCATATGACAAGTTCATCACAAGTTAATAACTTATTTAGGTTCAAGTTACTTATTCATAACTTATTCTACTTTAAGTTCATTCATTAATCAATTCTTATATGTTCTTAACATACATGCTTATTTCATTACACTTCTCTTATCATCCTACAATGATAGAGATGGAAGAATATTGGACACAAGATCATTACCTTTGATGAACTAGTTCTTCTTCTTGGAAAATCTAACAAAGGAAGCTTTGACTTAAAAGTGCTTATTCTCTCTAACCAATAAGTTGCTTTATATTTGGAAGTTGTTAGTGTTTTGAATAATGAACAAATGTCTAGCAAACTTCCTCTATTTATAGGCTTGACAAGGTGAGGGCATTAGGGTCAATAACACATCCCACCTCCTTACTAACCTCCTTACTATTCATATCTTAAGCCCTAAGTAAACTTGCTAGCCACATTAATTTCTTGATCACCACATAAAGTTCTTGCCCATCAATTCTATCCATGGGTTGCACCATGGATCCTAATTATCTAATGGATCATAATTTGGGCTTTAATCCACTTAGCTTATCTCAAACCTTTGGGCTTACATTAAGTTATTATAGGCTTTAGCTTACTAATTACTTGGGCTTGCACATTCAATTCTTATTGACTCTACCAAATTATTAACAATCCTACAAGTCTCAATCCAATTTAATTAAAAGCCTTATATCATAAACTATACGTATAATTCTCAGTATTCTAGTTCGTATATTAATTGTAATAATATACGTTATCTCATTATTCATACATATTCGTATAATACCTCGTATTCAATACCTTGTATAATACATACGTATCATATCATCCTTACACTTTCTTCTTAACGCTTAATATTCCTAACGCTCTCAAATTAAGTCCGCATGCAAAATATTATTATTTTTTCCATACTTAGATTATTATTACATAATCCATCTCACCTTGATATTATAACGTTACGTATTTCTCGGAAGTTCAAAAATAATTCCCGAAAGGTAAAATCGATGAATAGTGTTTTTTGAAAAATTTCTCGAAAAACTTTTATTTTCATTTTAGAAATTCAAACACTTTAATTCTCCCACATAGTTAAAAGACTACAACTTTCCGACGTTTCTAGGTTATAAAATGACATTCATCTTACTAACACATAATAATAATAAATAATATTATTTTATTCATTATTAAAAGTATTTACAAAATGTTCGATTTTCTGGGGCGTTACACTCTCTCCCCCTTATAAGGATTCTGTCCCCAGAATCTCGCTATATAAAAAAAAAATTACACAAATAATTGAGGGTAATTCTTTTTCATCTTTTCTTCAAGTTCCCACGTTGCTTCTTCTGCATCGTGGTTCTTCCATAACACCTTTACCGAAGGTATAACTTTATTCTCGCAGAACTTGTTCTTTTCTTTCTATCGATGATTTGAATCGGCAACTCTTCATACGCTAAGTCCTTCTCGATATGAATAGGCTCATATTCTATCACGTGCTTATAATCCGCTTATAAGGACGTAATACCGATATACGTGAAACACATTATGTATTCGTTTCTAGTCCGGAGGTAATGCTACCATGTAAGCTACCTCACCTACCCGCTTTTAACACTTCAAAAGGTCCTATAAACCTCGGACTTAACTTCCCTTCTTTCCAAAGCGTATCTTTCCTTTTTCAGGAGATACCTTCGTAAAGACGTAAGAGCCTACTTCAAATTCTCTATTTCTCTCGATGCGAATCAAGAAACTTCTTCTCATCTGCCTTTGAGCTACTACCAAACGCATCTCAGATTAGTTTAACAATGTCCACTGCTTGTCGCACCAATTCAGTCCTAGCATTCTGCTTCTCCCCACTTCATCCCAATACAATGGTGTTTCTCATTTCCTTCCATACAAAGCTTCAGTAAGGCGGATACCTATGCTTGCATGATAACTATTGTTATACGCAAATTCTACTAATGGTAGATGATCATCCCAACTACCCTTGAAATCCATGACGCAAGATCTTAACATATCTTCTAACGTCCTCAATTGTTTCTCTCGCTTCATCCATCGGTCTGTGGGATGATATGTCGTACTCACTTTCAACTCACGTTCCCAACCGCTTCTTGTAGACTTCTCCAAAAGTTCGATGTGAATCGGGGTCACGATCCGACACAATCGATATCGGTGCTCCATGTCTAGAAATTATTTCCTTAATATAAAGTCTAGCTAATTGGTCTAAGTTATATTTGACCCTAATTGGCAAAAAGTGAGCCGACTTTCATCAATCGGGTCCACTATTACCCAAATCGCATCATACCCTTCTCGAGTAGTCGGAAGTCCTACCACAAAATCCATCGTGATATTCTCCCACTTCCACTCCGAATTTCCAATGACTCGTAGCAAGCCACTTGGTCGTTGATGTTCTACCTTAACTCTTTGACAAGTCAAGCACCTACTTACATACTCTATGATATCTCTCTCTTCATGTTCGCCACCGTAAACTCATCAAGATCTTGATACATCTTAGTGCTACCAGATGAATCGAAAACCTCAAACTATGAGCCTCTTGTAAAACTTGCTCCTTTAATTCCGCCTCATTTCGAACCCAAATTCTTCCTTCAAATCTCAATAACCCTCATTATCAAGACTATATTTAGTCTCTTTTTTTCCATTGGTTAACCGCCCTTTACTCGGGCACACACTCATCAGTTTTTTGAGTCAGCACCTCCTTGATTCTCTCTACGATAGTAGATTGCATCTCTGTCGTAAAAAAAATATCCGCCTGCGCTTCACTTGGCAAATTCAATTCTATCTCCATCCTAGCCATCTCTCGTTATTAACTCATTTGAGCCGCTAACATAGACAACTTTTCCCCGACCCTTTCTACTTAAGGCGCTTAAGAACTACATCGCTTTTCCAGGTGATACAGATTTCACAATGTAATCCTTTATCAACTCCAAATGCATCTCCTCTCGCCTCATATTCAACTCCTTCGTGTGAAGATATATTTTAGACTTTATGGTCCGTGTATATATCTCACATTTTTCCCCATAAAGATAATGTCGCCATATCTTTAAAGCAAAAACTATCATCTGCGGCTAGTTCCGCATCATGAGTAGGGTAAACTTTCTCATAATCCTTCAATCGCCTAGATGCATACGCAATGACCTTGCCATGCCGCATGATGAGCACGCAACCAAGTCCTCTATGCGAAGCATCACTATAAACTACGAAAATTTCCGTGTCATCTGGTAATGACAAAATAGGAGCTTCACTCAATCTCTTCTTCAATTCTTGAAAACCGCCCTCATTTTTATCCGTCCACGCATATTTCACTGTCTTCCTTGTTAAATTAGTCAACAGAGTAGCTATTTTCGAAAAATTTTGGATGAATCTCCGATAGTAACCCGCTAACCCTAGGAAACTCCGCACCTCAGTCGGCGTTCTTAGTTGTTCCCAATTCATCACTACTTCCACCTTCGCTGGATCTACTAAAATCCCTTCTTGATCAATGACATGACCTAAAAACTGCACCTTTTTTAACCAAAATTCACACTTCGTGAATTTCGCATACAACTTCTCTTTCCTAAGTGTCTCCAACACTAATCTTAGGTGTTCAGCATGATCTTCTGGCGTCTTGGAGTAGACTAGAATATCATCGATAAACACCACTATGAACTTGTCCAAATATTGTTTGAACACTCTGTTCATCATATCCATAAATGCAATTGGTGCATTAGTTAACCCAAATGACATCACAAGAAACTCGTAATGACCATAACGAGTCCGAAATGATGTCTTTGGTATGTCCTCCTTCCTAACCTTCAACTGATGATACCTCGTTCTTAAATCTATTTTTGAAAAATACTTAGCCCCTTTCAACTGATCAAAGAGATCATCGATCCTGGGCAATGGGTATTTATTCTTTATCGTTAACTTGTTCAACTCTCTATAGTCAATACAAAGTCTTAACGATCTGTCCTTCTTCTTGACAAACAATACCGGTGCTCCCCACGGCGAAAACACTCTCGATTGTATGTACTTCCTCATCCAACAGCTTCTTGTAATCGCACCATCAACTCCTTCATCTCCACTCAAGCGCCATACGATACGGTGCCTTCTCGAAATCGTGTCGCCTCCCGCACAATGTCTATTATGAAACTCTGGCCTCTATCCGTGGAATACCCGCAGCTCACTCTCGTAAATACATCCAAGAAATTCACTCACTATAGGTATTTGTTCCATGGTTGCTACCACTCTCTCGGGTATCAACAACATGACACATATAACCTACACACACCCCTTCCTCAATAATTTTCTCTAGTTTGTGTCATCGTTAGACAACACGAACGTCCCAAATGATCTATTCCCATAAAATACTACTTGAGGTTGTCTTAACGCTTCTAATATTCACACATTTCTTTTGACAATCTATAATTTCCCATGGTTTACCAACCAATCCATTCCGAGAATTACGTCAAATTCTCCTAACTTTATCGGTATCAAATCTACCGATAATTTACAACCTCGTATGTCACACAACAACTCCTATGAATATCTTCAACAGAATTATCTCTTCATTTGCTACCTTAATATTTAAAGGTATAGGCAACTTTTTCGGAAGTAATTCTAATCGCTTAGCAAAATCACAAGCTATGAAAACGAACAAGTAGCACCCAAATCAAACAAAGACGTAAGCATTTATGTCGTTGATCGAAATAATACTCATGACGACGCCCCCGATGCAACTCGCATCTTGGATCATCATATTAAAGGTACGGCCCATCGGCCTACCCCTGCTATACTGACCCCCCAATAGCTAACTTCCCGCTATTAGTGCCCCTGCCCCGTTCCATCCATTCCCTTCTTCGACAACTTTTTGCCATGTGGTCATTGACCCACACACAAAGCACCCATGATTTTTTTCTGATCGGGATAGCTAGGCGCAATGTGCCCTCTCCCATCCGCAATTATAGCACACGGCCTTCCCTTTGAGATGACTCCTAAATGAGTCTTCCCACAGTCTCTTGCAGCCTCCATCCTCCTCTTTCAGTCTCCTAGCTTTACTCCGTATTCCCAGAGCTAAATACCTTCCTCTTCTCACCACCGCCACTAGCTCCTTCTCTATCTTTACTCCCCCCCTCCCCATCAATCTTCCCTTATTCTTCTTTTCCTTGTGGTATCGGCTCAACGCCTCACTACCACCTTCTAGATTATCGCCTTCTAAAAAGGGTCCCAAAAGTAGTGCTCTGAACACGTACACACGATTATAGAGCCAGGGTTTCAAGCCCCGCCAAACCATCAGCGCCTTTCCTTACCTCTGTGTCCACTTGGTGTGGAGCAAACCTCACCGCTTCATTAAACTTGGCAACAGATTGGACACTATCATGTCCCCTTGTTTCAAATCAAGAAACCTCATCTCCATCCTCCCCTGCATGCTTGTGGGAAAGTAGTTCTCAAGAATATCTCCTCGAACCTCACCCACGCTACGCTCCCTATATCCGCCTCGCCTCGATTGGCCTCCCACCAAAAGTTGGCCTCTCCTTTCATCATATAGGTTGCAAAGGCAACCTTCTGGCCTCTTCGACATTTGCTATCACAAATGCCTTCTCGATTTCTTTTACCCACGTTTGGGCCTCAATAGGTCCGTAGTTCCTTTGAACTCCCATGACCAACACTCTTGAAATCCTTAAAGGTCGTAGCTCGTACTACTCCTGATTTACTGGGGATATTAGCCCTAGCTTCTATTAAATGCGGTTGTTATTAAATTAACAAATTCTCATATGGGATTTATCGGACCTCCTCTTGTTGATTCGCATTAGCACCTTGGTTTCGCTTGCACTTCTTCTTGGCGACATTTTATCGATACAATAAACAACACATCGCGTTATTATTTCCTTCTTATTAGTTAGTTATTATTCAAGATTAAACAATAACTTCAACATCCATTGCTCAATTGTTTCCATAAAAAGGCTTATATTCATTCATTCATTGTAGTATAATACTACATCGTTTCATTACACACACCCTAAGTCGATTACATTACTATCCCGCTATTGCTTTCCAAAATTGGGATTTACAAAAGACTACCCTTTTCTATACAAAAAGAGGGTTTTACGTCACTACTAGATACAAAAATATTTACATATCTAAACTACTTTATCCACTAATAGATCACATCCGCCTCAAGGCATTTATCAAAATCTGCCTTGGCAAGACCGAATAATAATATCACTACCGATAGTAGTATGTCATGCCCCCCTCCTCTCTCACAGGATAACCACCACCACCGTCATTGAAATCAGTGAGAACTCCTATGGATATAGGACATTCTCCCTATCTTCCGATGTTTGGTCTTTAGCTCCTCCTTGAGCTCAAAGACCTCATGTTTCAACTCATGGACCTTGTCCTTAGCCAAAACCCTTTCATCATGTTCCTCGCTCCCACATGGACTCCACGTCCGCCTTATCCTCTATAACCATCTGGAGCTCGCTTTCAGCTCCTTAACCTCCCTCGACAAGAATGGATATTTCTATCCAACACCGACATAAAATAATGACATCATCGACTCCCCTGTGAGCCATCTCTCATTGCTATAGCTACCGGGTTAAAGGACACTACCTCCACTCTCTTCCTCTATCATACCATCGAATCACTCGACATAAGATCAGATCCTCCGAGTCTCCGCACTCAATCACAACAACTTCGTTTCTGCCATGGGGGGTTCTAGTATAACCTCTACTTGGTTAACCGATTCTTCACTAACTGCTTGAACATCTAACTACATTCCATTTACTCCCCGACATCTACACAAAACAATTAAGTTGATTAGTACATGTCAAGAGAATAATAAAAACACATAATATACTCATAATGCATTTTTATAAGGTTATTTTCTTCTTTTTACTTTTTGACTTCTCTTAAGGTTATGACTTAAGGTTTTATTTCCCCCCTTAAGTTTTATAACCTAATGCTTTGATACCAACCTATGACGCCCCCATATCCGGGTCTCTTCCAACCCGACAGATGGTGCTACACTAAGACTACCATTCATACATACATTCAATTGAAATGCCTCAAAAGAACGAATATGTCTTCTTATATATATTAAAATAATATTTACATTCCCCGTGTTCTTTATAACCCTTTCACTTGTTCTTGTCATAATATCAAATATATTACAATCGTTCATCCTATACTATTACATAAGTATTCTACTTCGTCTTCTTCTTCGCTTTTGCCCTTTATCCTTGCTTGAGCCTTCTATCTGCTCGATTTTAGTCAGTGTTCATATGGTTCAAGCAAGAGTGAGTATGACTAGCTCAAAGAAGTACAACATTTCTAATAAACAACATGCTTGAAACATAGGAATCATATATCTTCAATAATCGAATAATAGTTACGAAAGTACTATCGATAATTCAAAATAGCACTTCTTTTCCTTCAAAACGTTTTACAACAACAATATTCAAGAAACATCAATTCCGGTCCAAGACCTTGAGCATATCATAAGTTCTTTGAAAAGGACATCCCACACTAAGTCCATAAGTCCGACATTTCTTACGAGCACGCCTAGGTGATCAAATTATAGTACTCTATGTTGATCAACACTACATTCATTAAACGTATATACGCTTTAAGTTGTGGCAACCACACGTGCCTCGCCGTATGACGACAAAAACATTTTTAGCATACTCACCTTCATTGAAAACCACACCAATATAACTTGGTAAACATTGTACATGCTTTGATAGAAACATAATTTAAGTCTAGTCGAAAGAATTGGCTTTGACTTCATCATACAATATTTCATGTGTAAGAATACATGAATTACAAAGCTTGTCCAGATTGAATCGAACAAGGGTTAGAGTACTTGCCTTCAGCCGTCTACTACAGCTTAATAACACGCTCTTTGTTTAAGTCTTTGAGTCTCTACAAATAATGATAATATCACATAACACATTAGGTCATGAATGAGCATACATAGTCCCTAATGTATCTTACCCTTCTTCTCAATCTAATTATAACTTAGATTTGTTCTTATTGGTTCCGCTTTTTCATTACGCTGTTTTTTATCTTCACATTACATTCATATTCAATTGATTATTTTAACCTTTAGGCAACATTATTATTAGGTTTAACAATGCCTTATAATGCTTTATTTAAGTTCTTTAGTTCTTTACTAATGAGTTATCTTTCATTCTATACTTGTAAACCTTCATCACTGCTAAAAATCTAGGATCGGCGCCATGCACACGCACCATCATTTCTTCTTCATCTCACTGCACATGCATGACGAGAAAGTTAGCAGATGAGCGAGATCCTACTCTTGGCCAATGGCACCACACTTTTACTCTCTCTCATCGCCATGGCCATGCATCTCTGCAGATATATGTTCTTGCATCAGATATGGTAATGCATGCAGCCACCACCATATATACTTTTGGGTTGGCGCCATACACCCAACTCGCGCACCGTAAAATTTTGATGAGACTTTTAAATTTTTATGAAACTCCCCGACGATAACTTCTTTGTTATAAGTCCGAATTGCTCATTCAAAAGCCTACGGTTCACAAATTCCATACTCTATTCGCTCATGCAAGAATTTTATCTATTTGACTTTGTTTGCTCAAAATTTCACCTATTAGTTCATTTTAACGAAAACGATAAACGTTCGTGAAACGCTCAACGCTCGCTTTTTCTTCGTTCTAAGTCGAATCCGGTCATTTTTGAGTCCACAACTCTATAATGCCAAATATGACTTGTCTCCATCGAAAACCAACGTTTCTGAGTTCAAACACAAAATACGACTTCCATTCCGAGAATTTCACGAATTCGACGCTTAACGTCCAATCGTGTGAATTCCGGCATAACTTCGTTACTAATGATTTGATTATTATTCTAAATGGATTCTAACCATCATATAAACATTTCAAACTACTTATTACATTAACTTATTTTCAAATTAGGTTTTGACTTATTCTTCATAAGTTCATGGCTTATCAACTTATAACTTTCATGATTTCATTTACTTATGACTTATTATTGATTTAAGTCCTTTACTCAATGTTCTCATATCATATCCAACATACTAACTTCATATGACAAAACATATTACTAGTTCATCATAAGTTCATAACTTATTTAGGTTCAAGTTACTTATTCATAACTTATTCTACTTAAGTCCATTCATTAATCAATTTTATGTTCTTAACATACATGCTTATTTCATTACACTTCTCTTATCATCCTACAATGATAGAGATGGAAGAATATTGGACACAAGATCATTACCTTTGATGAACTAGTTCTTCTTCTTGGAAAATCTAACAAAGGAAGCTTTGACTTAAAAGTGCTTATTCTCTCTAACCAATAAGTTGCTTTATATTTGGAAGTTGTTAGTGTTTTGAATAATGAACAAATGTCTAGCAAACTTCCTCTATTTATAGGCTTGACAAGGTGAGGGCATTAGGTCAATAACACATCCCACCTCCTTACTAACCTCCTTACTATTCATATCTTAAACCCTAAGTAAACTTAAGCCACATTAGCCACATTAATTTCTTGATCACCACATAAAGTTCTTGCCCATCATCAAGTCTATCCATGGGTTGCACCATGGATCCTAATTATCCAATGGATCATAATTTGGGCTTTAATCCACTTAGCTTATCTCAAACCTTTGGGCTTACATTAAGTTATTATAGGCTTTAGCTTACTAATTACTTGGGCTTGCACATTCAATTCTTATTGGACTCTACCAATTTATTAACAATCCTACAAGTCTCACTTAATTGGCTAAAAGCCTTATATCATAAACTATACGTATAATTCTCATATTCTAGTTCAGTATATTAATTCATAATATACGCTATCTCTCATTATTCATACATATTATATAATACCTCGTATTCAATACCTTGTACATATACATACGTATCATACAATCATTACACTTTCTTCTTAACGCTTAATATTCCTAACGTTCTCAAATTAAGTCCGCATGCAAAATATTACGCTTTTCATACTTAGATTATTATTACATAATCCATCTCACCTTGATATTATAACGTTACGTATTTCTCTAAAAGTTCAAAAATAATTCCCGAGCAGAAATCGATGAATAGTATTTTTCGAAAAATTTCTCGAAAACTTTTATTTTCATTTTAGAAATTCAAACACTTTAATTCTCCCTCGTAGTTAAAATACTACAACTTTCCGACGTTTCTAGGTTATAGAACGACATTCATCTTACTAACACATAATAATAATAATAAATAATATTATTTTATTCATTATTTTATTCATTATTTACAAAATGTTCATTTTTTATATTAAGAGCGTATGAAATGTATGACTAATGGATATGAATCCATGATTATATAACTGTGTAGGAATACACGAAGTGCATATAAGCTTTAAGCAGTTAAGTCGTAGTTGATAAACTACGAATCAGGCAAGTCTTTCAGTTCCTATTTGATATATGAAATTGATAACTGTTAGTTGATGTATATATATAAAATGTATATGAGATATGTATGAAATGTGAAAGTTGATCTTTGATGATATGCTTGTGAAATAAATCTCTATGCCTGTTATATGTGAAGTAACATGCGTAGTAAATATTAATTGATTATGAATGCATGAATTGAATATGCTATTATATGCTATGTGCTGCATGAAAACTGTTAGAATTGCTAGGTCGTCGAGCTCACCCATGCAAATAACCACTTTTTGCAAAGCTAAGGATACACTAAAAGGTTACGTCTTTACTTGATTGATAAAGTCCAATAGTATCGAAGGAGATTGATTTATTATTTAACTAGATTTTCTTGAACCATGTTTAGGTTCTAGTAGATGTACATGATAGTAGTTTATCATGTGTAATACCTGTTAAGTTGTACTATGTGATACATAGAGAAATTCGAATCGAGATGTAAAGATTTATATGGAAATTGAATAAAGTGTAGAAGGATTTGTATTTGATTCGAGTTAAGATATCAATAAAAGATTATTTTTCAAAGGAAATTGAAAAGTTCAAATTATTCCGCATATTTTTATAACATCGAATATGATGTAAGACATGAATGGTAAATGACCAAGATTTGAAACTTATAAAAGTTTGGGGTCATTACATAGATCTTGGAAATGGAAAGAATTTATATTCTAAATTGTAATAAGTAAAGTGATATTCATTAAGTTATGAATAAATGATATAAATAGTTTGACGATAGTAGTATCGTGGCGGACCGAATCCGAGGTTCAAAGGGACCTGGATTTGGGGGCGTCACAAAAGAAATATAAGATGATTGATGGTGAATTATATACTTAATACACCTAAAGTAACATCATTAAAGATGTTAATAACCTTAAGAATTACAACTAAAGGTTAACGAAAGATTACTTAAACGTAAACACAATGTAATACGGTAAACCGTAATGAACGTTAAATAATCTAATGAACGATTAGATTGAGAAGAAGGGTAAGATACGTTAAGAACCATACATGATTGATTATGACCTAATGTGGTATGTTACATGGTTATGTATTGTAGAAATCTTAAAGACTCAAAAGGAAAATTATTTAATCTGTAGAAGACGCTGAAGGAAAGTATTCTAACCCTTGTCTATGTTCATTCTGGACAAGCTTTTGTGATTCATGTATCTTACGCATGAATTGATGTATGATGAGGTCGAAGCCAATTCCTTCGGCTAGACTTAATGTATTCATTGGATTTCTTATAATCTATCGAAATGTTATCAAAGTTGTTATCTTGTGCCAAAATGTTTTGGTATGAATGTCAAAGAAAGACCGAGTATGAATAAACAAACGTTTTGTCATCAAACGACAGGCACGTGAGGTTGTCAAAACTTAAACGTAAATACGTTTACAGAAGAAGTGTTGTACAACATAGAGTACTATAGGCTGATCACCTAGACGTGCTCGTAAGATATACCGAACTTACGAACTTAGTATCAGGTTGTCCTTTTCAAAGAAAGAACAAAATGCTCAAGGTCTTGGACCAAAATTGATATTTAATGAATATGGTTCATTATGAAATATTTTAAAGGAAAAGAAGTGCTATTTTGATTTATCGATAGTACTTCATAACTATTGCCTCAGTTATAGAAGATATACGATTCGTATGATTCAAGCATGTTGTTTAATGAATTGTCATACTTGCTGAGCTAGTTATGCTCACTCTTGCTTGAACCATATGAATGCAGCTAAGATTGAACGACTTGAAGGATCGAATAAAGATAAAGGAAAGGCTAAGGCAGACCAATGAACTGTCTATGTAATAGTATAGGATTATTGTTATAAGTATTTAATATTATGACAAGAAACATATGTAATGGTTATAAAGAACCTGGGAAAGGAAATATTGTTTTGGAATATAAATGAGACATATTCACTCTTTTGAGTTATTTCAATTGAATGTATGTGTGAATGGTAGTACCGTGTAGCACCATTTGTCGGATTGTAAAATACCCGAATTTGAGGGCGTCACAATTAGTGTAATACAAACTGTGAAATAAAAAAGACAAAGCGACTGTGGACGGAAAACCAAATAGGAGGTGCTCGATGATTTATTAGTCATCTCCCTAATTTTCACTACTACAAAACAGTAAATAGACAACGCGAAAAAAACGTTGTGATTTTTATCAGAAAAACGTCGTAAGAGTGAGTGTTATCAATTTGACTTACACAACGCTTTTTAAAATGTTGTAAGTTAAGACAATACACAACGCTTTTTAAAAAAAAACGTTGTAGATTTGTTTTCAAAAATTAACGCTTAAAAACGTTGTAGAATGTATGATTCCACAATATTTTTTGGTTAAAAATGTTGTTATTTAGTATATCAGACAACGTTTTTTAAATGTTGTAGATAAAAAAAAAAAAATGTGATTCACCTATATTACCAATGCACCTGCAATATGCTAATGCCATGATATATAGCCAAAATGTATCAACCATTCAAAATACATTCCAATAATACCATTCATTTACAGTTTCAAATTACTACATCCACAAAATATATACCAAACTATCCATATATGCATCTCAAATTCACTTTTCAATATAAATTACTACTATATTGAATTGTGAATTTGATTACATGCATCCACAAAATAAACCAAACTATCCATAAAATTAAGCTACTACCTAAGCATGTGCAAAAAAGCCTAGTTCTCCCAAAATACGTACATTCATCTAACATATTCACCGTTAACTCAAGGCTCTACATGTAGTTGCTCATATACGTTGCCCACTCATCTCGTACTTCGTCAATTTGTTCTTGTGTGTACGTTAATCCACATGCCTTATCCCACTGAAATAAAAGAACAACAAATTTAGTAGCCATGAAGCTTGGAAATTACATATTTGCCGTCTCCTAGCAGTCTAGCATCTTGACATTTATGCGTGAACAATATATAAGTTATACTTAATATGAGAAGCAAGCACCTGAACTACACTCAAAATCAACTGCATCTTATGGCAGAAGGAAGAAGTTAGCAGATGGGTGGACTTGAAGAATTGGGCTAGCATACTGAAAATGAAATCTTTCAGACAATCAAGAAAGTATATCCAAAGAAGTATAGTACCTATAGCTCTTGCCAGGTTTAGACTGCCATTGACTCGTCCTGCATGGATGAAACTGCCAGCTTTTAAAATCCTCTCTTTCTCAACTTCAAGCTCAGGTTTATGATCTCGGGAAAGATTGTATGCCTGCATAAAGAAGAGCCTCATGAAAGCTATGTATATTTAGAGTTGCTTCTAAATATTAATATATTTTCCATAACAGAACACATTTTTGACATCCTTGTGATTTAATTTAAATACCATGGGCAGAATTCATTTCTAATCCAAATTTGCATCTTAAACTGCTAGTGGCGCATGAGTCAAAATTCAGCTACATGAATTTAAGAGCATTAATTCTCTCCCGTGAAACATCTTCACCAGAAAACATGAGAACATTTCTCAAAATTTTTAAATTACCTGTCCCTTCCTAGATATTACACACCGAGAGTCACCGACATTTGCAACAACTTGGTTATTTCTAATAATCGCAACACAAGCTGTACTCCCAGAAGTTGGTCCAGAAAAATCAGTGTGTGGACCCTGATTACGATGCAGAAAAATAAGCAAATCAGAATACTGAGCAACAACAAAAAGTAACTCTAAAGGTAAACTAGCCACAATTATAATTCGTATGAGACCAAACATAATAGCAGGAAAAAAGTATATATAACATGAAGCTCAAGAAATAAACCTTCAAAAGGATAATTACAGTGAACCAGCTACAAGAATATATTTTGAGCAACATATATTATTAGCAGCGGAACTGCAGTACATTAGAAGGAACCATTGCTTTGGTTTCAGATTACTTAATTTGAGATCAAAGCATTCAAAATAGTATTTTGTCCCACTCTACTTGTTATTCCCTTTCATTTTATGGCAGTCCTAAAACTAAACTTCAAATATATATCAGGGGAGGAAGAGGGAGGGAGAGAGACAGGCAGGCAGACGAAATTTCAGTGACTAAATACTGACCTCCCCTGCTCAAGGCCACCCTCAGAAGTTGCCATGTCTCCAGCAGTATCTGCAACTGATGTCATATCCTCCCCGTTCACAGGCTGCAGTCACAAAAATGGTAAACATTGAATTCTAAGTTTGTCGACATATTTTATAACAGAAAGAAAATGAAACTTGGAGAGCAAAATGGAGTAGCATGGCTGCAACTTGGCTAATGAGGACCATTTACCTTGCACAGAAGCCCGAGTCGTTCGATTTCCTGTATTAACGCCATCTCATGATCAATAAAAGAAATTTCGATTCCTCTACTTACATGCTCAAAAAGAAAAATAAGAAAATTATGTATGCACAACATTTAGAGCAGTGGTTGACTCGGAAATAGCTCCTGTTTTAAACTTCGGCTTTCGCTTTAGAGCATGAATTCCAGTGTAAAGCCTGCACTTTTTCATTAGGAAAGACAACCAACCAAAAGAAGCTTCAAAATAAGAACCATCGTTCAAAACTAAGAACCAAGTCAAAGGATAAGAAACTAACTTCAAATGTCAAATACTCAGCATAATTAAACAGCATCTTTCCAGCCTGCTATTGCTGATTCTGGAAATGGCTCGATGTCATCTGACAACCTGTCATCAGCATAATTTATTAACAAAAATTAGCATCTTTGCTAAATGCAGCTGCTCATTTTAATGTTAAGGACAATCAAAAAACATTCTGGAAAGCACTTGAACATAAGAAAAGACAAGCACTCAAGAAAAGTGCTCAAGACTGACTCTCTATCTCAAGCCCTATCTTGAATGAACCTCTGAGCATACTAGCAGAAGCCCAGGTGAAGGAAATTTAAACACCACAAAATTACACGTCATAAATCCAAAAGAAACTACTTTATGCATCTGTAGAAAACTAATTTTGGGGTTTTTTTTGTGGGGGGGATGCGAAGTGAAAGCTCTGCTTTTAACAAATGTTACACCGTTGAACATATGCCTATATACATCTTCAGTGCACCTGATTTGAAACTAGGATAAGTAAATTTTAACAAAGAAAATTAGATTCCGACTTCATTTGAAAGAAGAATTTTCTTATCTAAACCCAAAAAAATAAAAAAAGAGCCTAAACAATCAGAATGCCACATCATAATAACAATCTTATATTTATATAAGGGAGAATACATAAATAACATCTCTATCTTTCTAAAGTTCCTCCAATTTGAAGTATCATACTTCCTAATATATTATCCCAGCATAATTTTAATCAATTTTCAATAATATCTTTCATCTTTCGAGAGGTGGGGCTGGCTTTGGTGGAGGGTGTCAAAAAGATCTCTTAATATCCCCCTTGTCTCATTCCCCTAATAGATACAAACATAAACAAACATGGCCAAGGCCACTGGAGTAACATATTTTAACAAGTTGTTATCTTTACAAAAGTCCAATCTCCCAAGTACAAATAAACAAGGTTACATAATAAGTTTGATTTCCCAAGGCAAAAAAAGGTAACATTAATGGACTATCACATATCATGAAGTAAAATTACATAAAGACCAATATTAATTACTCAAAATAATTTACCAAGAAATATTTTTTTTCCCCAAAATACATCTTATTTGTTCAAAACAGCTACTGCTAGTCTTTAATGCAAACGCTTAGAATTGAAGGGGGAACAATAATCCATGAATACTCGTAATTCTCAAACAGCAACTACAATATACCCCCCAAAAAAATCACCTAACTAGCTAAGTCAATTAACTGAAAGATTTGAGTTTTTGACAATCCCAAAAGAGAAATAACAAAGATAAAAATCCAACCAGCATGCAACACAATAAATATCAGTGATAACTACCAAAATAAGCTAAAATTTGTTAAAATACTAGTAAAACTAAAAGCACCAAGAGTAAATAGGAAAAAAAATTAAATTAGCAGATTTAATAAAAGGACAGGAATTAGGGCTCACATCAAGGAGAGGAAGAAGCTCATCCACATCGGTAGGAAGCTGTGCAAGCCTATTTCCAGCATCATGCAGCTTTTGTACCAGCCCTTTATCCACTGAACCCATCAATTAATTTTTCCCTATATAATTTCTGTCACTCACTCGAGATCTTTTTTATGAAATCGTTCAATTCCACCTCAACCTCACACCATTGAAATCTCAAAATCAACAATAAACACGAAAGATTAAAAACCCAAAACAATGACAAATTAAAATAAGCTCCCACGGCGGAGTTAGTGGTACCGAGGTCAATTCCCACCACTTTCTCCGCCACAACTCTGAAGGGAGAATTCTTTCCACTAGGGTTTCACGAAAGAGGACTTAGGGTTTATGAAGGAGACAGTGTTGTTCATCCTCTGTCCGAAGAACACAGTTTTTAAGTGCTTTTGGGTTGGATTGTATGAGCGAGAAGAGATAGGGTTTGCTCCAAGAGCGTGAATTTGAGTTGCTGCAAGAGAGAAAAAAGTAGATCTAAACTATCGTCCTTCTAATTTCAAAATTTAAGCTTCCCGTTTTTATTTTTGCTCCGTATTTTTGTAGATAGATAACGTTTTGTTTTTAAAAACGTTATCTATTTAAAATCAAAAATTACCCTTATAAAATACATAACGTTTTTTCTAATGTATCTACAACGTTTTATTAAAAAACGTTGTAAAAAAAACATACCACAACGTTTTTATAAAAAATATTGTCTTTTAAGCGTTGTCTACTTAGTACTTTGTACTTGTGTTTGTATGTTAATTGTTTGATGTTAACTGTTTGAAAGAACTACTAGTTTTCTTTCATCACTTGTACCTTTTCATTAATTGACAAATTTATAGATTTGATATATTTTAGTCTTTTTTGGACTGTTTCAGAAAAAACCAAAAAATAAAAATGATCCCCATGTGTCGGGGTAGTGGATCCCTTCGGAGATGACCGGATACTATCCTAGTGAATCTCGAGAACTAGAGAGAAATGCGAGTCTTACAAGGACACTCATGACCCCCTTCGGAGATGACTGCATATTATTCTTGTGGATCTCGAGAACCAGAGAGAAATGCGAGTCTTTGAAGGACACTGTGCTCCACCCCCCCCCCCTCCCCCGGCAAAAAAAAAAGAAAGAGAAAAAAAGAAAAAAAAAGGGTTTCATGCCTAAGAACATGGCCTTGGCTACGTTAATATAAAAAATAAAACTAAGTTGATGCAACCTTCACATAATCAATATATTAACTTCTAGGGAATGTTGCACTCTTGCAGACAAATCAAAGATGCACACAGATAAATTTGCAGTATATTTTAACACTGGAATATATATTGCTTATACCACTAAAGTTAATTTTCCATTCTTCTCTAGTGTTTCAAATTTTGTTTATGTTGCAACAGTTTACAACAGCCAGCCTTCCTCGCCAAGGTAAAGATGCACATCAAAATGAACACAGTAGAGAGAGAGAGAGCAAATGGTGAACTTGGCTGCGTACACCTCCAGAACGCCGAAGTATCCACACTAACTGATGCAAACCTCTCTTTGGATTGCCGCCTGCAAAATACAACCATAGTTAGAAGAAACTTCGACGTGATCAAGGTGACGCTGGCTAGATATTCTCAAGTACAGCCAAAGACCGTTATTTAAAGATTTTATTTATTAGAGCTGCACCTCACCTGGCAACTGGCGTCCCATTGATGAAAAATAACCCAAATGTTACAATCTTGGTATCTAATATAAAGTGATGAATGCCAAGAAATGATATTTCTTTTTACTTCCCTCAGATTTTACAAAGGGATCTGCTTGGTACATAAAGTGTAAGAACCACCTAGCTTTATTTTGATTCAGTACAAACTATAAATAAAATGATACAGATTATCAGAGGTGTTCCAAAAATGCAACGGTTAATTACCAAAAAGTAGTTTGAACTCGAGATTTCAGACTAGCAAAAAAAGAACGGATTGCTGTTGATATGGACCTTACCACCAAGAACTGGACAAAAACCTATAATAATTAGAGATTGGAATCACGGAACAATAGTTATATGACCACATCCTTTGTGCTTCAGTCAGCAGATTAAACAATACACTAGTCTCTTTTGTGTAGGAGGCTTATGTTGTTGGTTCAACTTTTTCCCCAATGAGTTATGCATTTTTATTAAAAGAAATCAGACAAATCACTTACTACGCCATTGGGAATTCCAAATTTTTGATCCAATTCCTTTCTTGTTCCTCTGACCCCTGCCAAGTGTATCTTGTGCAGTTGTACCTCTGCTCACTACACAGCACCCTCAGCCCACTCCGCCTTAGGGTGGCTTCAGAGCTCCACCCTCCCATCTCCCGACAGGCAACAGATCACAGTTCCTTTATGGAACTCCCAGTATTTTATGTCTCAGGCGAAGACACAATGTCACCGTTTCAGACCGCATCGATTCCTTGAACCACTTCTCCTTGATACATCCTCACAAGTCACAACTGACACCACTCCTTGTAAATTACATAGATTTTGGCACACCAGAAGTTATGTAGATTTTTTGTTTCCATCCACCATATACCATATACAAATTTCTCAAACAAACTTCTTATTCTGCAAATGGGCGAATTAGCTATGTGCTCAAAGCCATAGCACCTTAAGGTTCCAAGCTGCCCTCTTAAAAAAATCAGAAAACCCAAGTAAATCAAACTTTTTGATATTGATTTCTCATATCTCCCATAATTTCCATTCTACTACTTTCCCACTTCTAGTCTCTGTTCTGATTTTCTTCTTCTTTCCCTTCTCTGAACACCTCTTATCTTCTTCTTTGTTATTCTATTTCTGTCTCTTTCTAAGCTCTCTCAGCAGTTACAGTTATGGATTATGTTAGAAGATATGGTTCCCATGATTGTAGTTCTTTCCATAATCAATGTGTACACATTACTGTAATTTAGGAATTACCATAACTATAAATTAGGATACTTGTGTATAAAAACCAATGTAATTGAGAGGAATGAATCAAGAATCATTATCCCAAAATCAGATTCCTATTTTCTACATGGTACCAAAGTAACAGAAAACTTGTTTCTTAGTTTCTTCTAGTTGCCTTTCTTATTTTTCCTCAGAAACCTAGTTGAACAAATCTGTATGAAGGAATTGAGACCATAATTGGATTACCCAATGTCAGACGACCACCATAGGAGTTTCTAACCTCTGACCCCCTGCCACATGCGCTTCCACGCGCCATCACATGCGCTGCAGGTAAGTCGACGCCACGCCACCACCTTCAGCACCACCAAATAGAGTGCCTTTCTCTCGACGATCGTTTGTGGACGCAGTTTTTCCCATAAGTGATCGTCGCTCCCTCTTGCCATCTTCAGTGGTTTTGTGGTGTTCGATTTAGTGCAATTAGTGATATCTTTTGGAAAGTTTATTCTCCTTGGGTATATATTGTATCTACCTGTTATATGGCGTAACAAAGTGGTGCTAGCAGTGAGGTTCATAACAGTAGAACGGAACAAGAAGCTGTCAAAAGTCATACTCTAAATTCAACATTGATTCTCAGCACCTTTAAACCGGATGGAACCAACTATTTGGTATGGTCTCAAGCGTGTCGCATGTCAATTAAGGCCAATCGTATGCAATACTTCATCAATGGAACAACTACTATGCCTGAAAAACCGGGTATGACTTGAGAAGAGTGAAAATCTGATAATTCCATGGTGAAGACATGGATCTTTAATTCGATAGAACCTAGTATGCGGAGTAGTTACATGTTCTTAAACACTACCTATGAGTTGTGGGAGGTTATCTCTCAAACCTTCTCTGTTTCTGGTGATATGTCTAAAGCCTATGACATTCGTAAAAGAATCCATGAGTTGGGTCAAGGGGAGAAGACTGTGGCTCAGTATTTTGCGGAGATTAATACACTTTGGCAAGAGCTTGATCATCACTGAGTTTTTTCAACCAAATATATGGAAGATACAACAGCTTATCAAAAGTTTGTTAGTGAAGATAGAGTTGTTGATTTCTTGGCTGGTTTGAAAATAGAGTATGATCAAATTCGAGTACAGTTAATTGGTCAGACACCATTTCCATCACTGTAAGAGGCTCATGCTAAAGTCCAGCAAGAGGAAAGGAGACGTTGGGTGATGGTTCTAAATTTAAATCATGTTGACTATTGTGGGGGAAAAAACCATACCAGAGATCGGTGTTTTAAGCTTTATGGACGTCCTAAAGGGCGTGGAGGTCGGTCTAGTAGCGGTCATGAACGTGGTTCCCATGGCTCTTAAGTATATTTTCATTGGGTATTCTACAACCCAAAATGGTTATAAATGTTATCATCCTCCTTCACACAGTATTTGTCACTCGGGATGTAACTTTTTGGGAATTGAAACCTTTTTATTCTCCCTCGCCTTCTCCTCTTCTCCTCAGAGGAGGATGTTATTGATGAGGAGAAACTTCCTCCTGAGGCTGGTATTACAAATAGTACTATACCATTTTATCCTTCTCCTATTCCTGTTGTTGGTGTCTCAGATGAATCTAGACAGGAGGAGTCATATGCTAGACAGAAGGTCACCATTTCTGCTCCAACCCTGCTCAGAGCCTAGTCTTGATAATGCTAATGGTGAGAATTCTAATTTTACTTGTTCTTCTAATGATATAGAACTTCCTATTGCTCTTAGAAAAGGGGTTAGAGGTTAGATCTTGTACGCAACATCCTATCTCTAATTTCTTAGCCTATAATAAATTATCTGCGTCTTACCATTCCTTTGTTTCTTCCTTGTCTTCGATATTTATTCCTCATGGATGGTGAGGGACAATTAGCGATGAGAACTGGAAACAGGCTATGATAGAAAAGATAAATGCCCTGAAGAAGAATGATACATGGAAACTAGTTACTCTTCCTTATGAAAAAAAACCAGTTGGTTGCAAATGGGTATATACAGTCAAACAGAAGCCGAATGGAACAGTTGAGCGATTCAAAGCCAGATTAGTTGCAAAACGGTATACTCAAACCCATGGGATTGATTATCAGGAGACATTTGCTCATGTGGTGAAGATGAATTATGTTTGTACCATAATCTCATGTGCAACAAACTTTGGCTGGGATATTAAGCAACTGGATGTAAAAAATGTTACTTCATGGTGACTTGGAGAAAGAAGTGTACATAGAAATACCTGGTTTTTCTTCATCTGCAACCAAGGATAAGGTTTGTAAGCTGTGAAAGGCTCTGTATGGTCTGAAACAATCTCCCAGAGCCTAATTTGGTATATTCTACAATGCAATGATAAGATTTCGATACAATCAGATTCGAGCAGATCATACTCTGTTTGTAAAGCAAATAAAAGGCAAGACTACCATTCTTATTGTTTATGTTGATGACATTATAGTGATAGTGGATAATAGAGAAGAGATAGTTAATCTTAAAGCAAGACTGGTTAAAGAGTTTGAAATTAAAGATCTTGGTCCTTTGAAATATTTCCTTGGTATTGAAGTTGCGAGATCTTCCAGTGGGATTTTTCTATCTCAAAGGAAATATGTACTTGATCTTCAACAGAAACTGACATGTTGGGATGTAAGCCTGCTGATTTTCCTATTAAGTTGATCATCAGTTGGAAGGTGGAACAAGACCTACGATTGACAGAGAAAGATATCAACATTTGGTGGGACGATTGATATATTTTCTCATACTAGATCTGATATATCTTATGTTGTGGGAGTAGTGAGTCAGTACATGTATAATCCTCGACATTGTCACATTGAAGTTGTCTACAGAATTCTGAGGTATCTCAAGTTTGCTCCTGGGAAAGGTTTATTGTTCGTATCATATGGTCATATGGTCATATGGTCATACAGAACACAAAACATTGATCCTTGTGTAAAATCAATTCAAAATGACCTTAATAAGGAATTGCAAAAAGACATGGGAGTAAAGACTAGTAGCAACCCCGTTAGAAGATATTGTTCCTATGATCAGATCAGTTCTTTCCATAATTAAGTAATACACATTATCGTAATTTAGAAATTATCATAATCGTAAATTAGGATACTTGTGTATGTAACCCCGAGATTTCCCTAAATAAAATAAATAAGAAATTTATGATAAATTTTTTTATTAAATGACGAGAATAAGTGTCTAGTAATGTGAACGATAAATGCGAATATATTTATTACTTGAAAAATTAGAAATAATTTTGGAATTATTAATTACTACAATTATATTTTTATGGTAATTAATTTCTATAAGCATTAATTATTTCCATGAAAACAATGATCAGAAATAATATATGAAGATAATTAGAATTTATATAATATATATTTTATTATATGAATTGTTCGTATTATTTAAATCAAGTATTTTAACTTGATATGCGAAAGAGAAGTCGATATGAGATCCAAACCCCGAATTGGGATTGTGATCAAGAGATGAGAATAATAATATTATATTATTGTTATAATGATTTTACAAAGACAATAATTATGTATTGTGTATGTGCTGATGAGATAATATCGAGCAATGACGGCCAATTAGGTCATAACATATTACCGTGTCAGTGGAAACCCTAATTATTAAACTTAGTTATGAGAAATGATCGAAAGTAAACGAATCGTGGTATACGAAGGTTACCGTATATAAGATGCCAGAATTAGAAGAAAACCTAATTATCGTTGTTTGTCGATAATTAGACAAACCCTAATTATTACAACCCTAATTCGGTTGAAGTTAGAGATCAGAATGACCGTGTTGTAACATACACTAGATAATTAGAGAATCCTAAACGGTCAATTAGAAACCCTAATTGATGTATGCTAAGAAACCCTAATTTTTTCAATCAAAACCCTAATTTAAAATTATCAGGTTTAATTACGATGTTATCAGATAAATGTTTTAATTTACCAAAGGATAAAGTAATCGGTAAATGATAAGAATTACCATCTAGTGATTAAATATTACATTTAATTGCTATGTACAAAAAATGCCCATAAAATTATATGCTAAATTACCAAAATGCCCTTTTCGCTTATTAGTGTATTATTAGTGTATTATCGAGGAATCTTGCTAGCAAAGCATGGCAAACATACTTACCTCTACCAATTAAGCATTCAAGACTCAATTATACTGTATTCAATCAACCATCGAGTAGCATCCAATGCATCTAACTTGGTTTATATATAGATCGAGAGAGATAATATATTTTGTACACTAAAATTCATCCAACTCATCCTTAAGCTTCTCTCTCTAAAACTACGAATTATCAGAGTACATCACCCCTAAACAAAGCTCCAACCATCACAAACAACAAATCGTAAGCATCAAGCAGCTTTGCGGTAGAAATCAAAAATCAAGCTTGAAAAGGTAGAAATCCTAAATTCTAACAAATCCTTCGATTCGATGTTAATCGATGTAATTGATTGTTTAAAGTAAGGTAGGTAATAGAGAGTCTATTAATGTTGGGGTTGGGTTGTAAAATCATGAACCCATAACATCAAAGTGCATATCTAATTTAAAGATTTAAACAAGTTGGAAAAACCGTCCAATTCGGTTATTTTTCACCAAATGTCGTGAGGCTATAAATCTTTTTCTAAGGTCGATCTCTTTGAGTTTGTTTTTAAAAGTTGTTATAGTAGTCCGATATGTGGTCTTTAATCTCCAAAAGGAAATAAAGTTCATAGCTATTGTAGATCGGGATTTATAAGCTAGTGGCCAAAGGTTGACCTGTTTGTTTAAGCATTGATCAAATTGCTCTTCAAACCTTAAAATATTCTAAGTGTCCGTAGTAAAAAGGTTGATATGTGTTATCTTGTTATGTGGTATTTAACCTCCAAAAGAATCAGATATATATTATTAAGACAACCCATCAACGATCAAAAACACTCATTTTCTAATTTTTTTTCATATTCTTGTAGATACAATTGGATTTGAAGATGTAATAAACACATCCTATATCACTGCGTGATAACTTTCTTTCAAACACGTTATTCTTGGTACAAATGTTTCTTTAAATTTTTATTAAAATACCAAATAAATTACTGATTTCATTAATTAATTATATATTAATGATATTAAAAAATTATTTAATGATTATATTAAATAATTTAGTTTAAAAAATGATTTTAATTATTATAAAAATCCAAACCAATTATATCTTAAAACCAAAAGTTCATAATAACAATATCAAAAAAGTCCTTGTAAAACCAAATTCATTTTTTGATAAACGAAAATAGTTTATAAAAGAAACTGTCAAAACAAGGACAAACCCATGCACATGAGTATATAAAAGGCTCAGGAGAAAATAATATGACAGTATCAATACAGCCAATGGCAATGCTCCCAATCCTAATTTTTTCAACTCATCAGCTTTTGCGACCGATCTCTCATTATGCCCACATCATAGGTTGGGCACTAAGTTTAAAAAAGGCACTTAAAGGTAATCCCAGAGAAATAAAACAAAGTTCCTTCTTCTTTTTTTAAATGGTATTTGCTTTGTTATTTTTTTATGGGGATTGAAACCACCTTGAACTAATTCCTCAAGACTTCTGCCATTTCTCCCACCTTTAGGTGAAACATGGTACTTGTTCTTTTCTCTACTGTTTAACTTGAATAGTCGATCTTAACACCACAATTAAAAATTTGCTTGGGTTAAGGAATTTTGAAATAGGATTCCAATAAAAAGATTAAAATTTATGACTGATTTTTTTAGTCAAATTTCCCCTATTTTTCAAATTCATATATGGGAGAGTTTACATGTTAACATACCTTAATTTAAAATAAAAAAAGAACAAAAAAACACAGCGGCAAATATTTTTAAATATTTTAACCTTATTATGTTTTTTAGTAATTAATACCATAGCAGCTCCAAAGAATAATAATGTCACCTAAGCTTTTGAATGCCTAAGAAAATGACAAGAGATTGAGAAAAACGAACATTTATCCTTTTCTTAAAATTTTAATGTATATGTATAGTAGTGCATAGAGGAGAAATCAAAGTAATAAAAATAATAGAGTAAAAGAACAAAAAAGGAATTGCAACAATTATCATACCCCAGTAATTTCTTGACTGAGTTCCATAAGGATGCACCACCTTTGATTCCAAAACTTGAAGTCTCATGTTGATCAGAGCTGCCTTTAAATGTCTCTGGAAAAGTAATGGGACGGGGGAATGAAATTGATGATCAAATCAATTACTCATGTCATACTATTAATCTTTAACTAAAGCATTCCTTCCGAATTTACGTAAATGGAAAAGAATGTACCAGTGGATGAAGTTGAATAACCTTTACATGATGACCTAAATGACGCCAACTTTTCAACTAGATTCCGTTCCTCATCACTGGGTTTACCATGAGTCCGTAACGGTAAGTCAGACAATGTACTGCTAATAATATACAGAATAGAATATAATAGGCTTAAATAGTGCATATTGGATTATAACATTGCATAATACCATAATATTTTATTATGCATCTTCCACCCCTAAACTAGATTTGCAAAAAACGGTGAGGGGAAAAATAAGAATCCAGACCCCACTGAATAAACCAAAAAACGTCGGGCACTCCACAACCTAGTTACTATAGAGCTATGTAGAAGGAAAAACAAATAAAAAAATGATAAGATTCCAAACTCTGCTTACACGTCACAAATATCTGAAACAAATGTTTGCTACGTCTATAACTTGGCGCAAGTCGTATTCTCTAGAGGGTCCACACAAAGCATTGATCTTAAAGGAAACTTAGCTTTCTGCTTTCAAAATACTTATTTTTTTAATACATAATTACTAAAATTTACAAGTTATATGTTCTTGATCACATAATAATTGAACATGTATATACAAAGTTTAGCAGCGCGGGATCGTCAACCTAAGGTAAGATACCAGGTGTTGTAGATATCCTAAAGCAAGGCAAAAAAATATAAATGAATTAATGAAAAATTGATAGGAGCATTGACTATCTCATGTAAAGGAAATTAACGGCACTTTCTTCAGCATTACTTGTTACCTCCATAGCTAAAAGATGCTCTTATTGACCTAGCACAAACTGTGTATTAGTACTTGTATTTCCAAACTTGGAACTCTAAACTTATCTGACCCAAATATTTCTTTATTTTCTACTTTTAATATGACAAATATAAATATTTTGACCTAGTATTGGAAGCTCAAACATCGCATTTATACTAAATTGTTCATGTGACAATAAACTTGTTAATGCAAGTAAAAATCTTAAATGAAATTTAGCTTTATTAAATTTAGATTCTAAAAAAATTCCAAACTATAATCATCTACATAAAGCTACCTCTAGCGTACCACGTTTTAACCTACATAGCATATTGCGTGATTCGCGTTCCCATATCAGTTTCACAAACCGAAGCAATTCGTGTTCCAGGTAACATTTGTTACATCAAGAAATCTAAGTTAGTTTTTCTGTTTCTACCAGTCCTTCAATCTTTGGGGTGGGGTTAGAGGAACATGCCCATAAACACCATGTAACAAAAAGAATTCTAAGGGAGCTTACCTTAGCAATTCATTTTTCCCGTTGCTTCTCCTTTTTTTATTGAGCTACTTTATTTTATGTGCTTGTGACAGTGGCAGGACTTCAGGAGGAAAAGAAAAAGGGGGAAGAGAGGAGGGGTGGGGGGTGGGGTTGGGGGGGGGGGGAATCATGAAGAAAGTGAATATAAATTTCAAAACCAAATGTTAAGAATCTTCCATCCGCTCATAATTAGGTTCACTTGCCAAATCAAGCAGCAAACTTTTTGACAGGACGTAAACCAAATTCTTTCTAAGATCCTCTCCTCTTAATTAAACTTAACTCAACAAAGCCTTTTTATCCGAAGCTAGTTGGGGTTTATTGAAAAGTGAATCTCATAAATAATACTGAATACAAATGCAAGGTTATAAATAAAATTAAAAAAAAAATAGCATCTTATTTTGATTATCCATATCAAGATTTGATCAGAGTTTTCAGGGAACAGCCTGTGTAACAATGTTAATCTACTCCTTAAAAGTGTGAGAGAAGTAATCATTTCTTTGTTTGGAAGTATGAATTTGCTTACTAAAAAACAGAAAACAAATTTGCAAATACTAGTTTGAACATAGGCTGCTGATGCGGAAATCTATACTTGTGAAAATATAAGAAAAGTGGGCCTAATCATCACTTGGGAGTTGGGCCTTATAAGATTAAGTTCACATAAATAATCTCATTAATCGTTAGGAGATTCTCAAGATATTTCTGTGCGAGTGTTTGGGATATGTTAGGAATATTGTTCACGAAATTTAGCTTCAAGGGAAAGGGGTACACTGTTATTTCCGTCTTTCTTTTTTATTTTGAGGAATCTACCACCCTCCTCCCCCCCCCAAAAAAACAAACAAACAAATCAATCCTAGAGCCAGAAATGAAATACCCACTTTGAAGGAGCCTATTCAAATAGGACTGAGATTTTTCATCAATAAAACAAGAACAACAAAATAGGAACAAAATTTTATTCCCACGATATGTTCCTGCCAAGTGCGAACTGGACAACAGCTCGTGGTATATATGGTAGGCATACTGTGGAAATGGACATAGTCAATCTTGTTTCATAGCTGAACAAAAATTCAATAAATAAGGATGGTAGATTGATTACATTCCATTCGGTTTTTAGATAAAGAAAAATATTTTAGTAGATAAGAGAGAGTTGCCTTGATATATGAATTACCCAGATAATACAAGAGGTTTACACTCATAGGATACATGTATATACTTCCTTGTAACATTAAGTAATCAGTACAAGATATATATGGAGACTAGTGAACCTTTACATCTATTCATCAGTACATTCATGGACATAGTTTCAATATACTTCTAGAAAGGCTAGCTCATCAGAAAACATTAATATTAAAATTGAAAATAATCTGAAAGACAAACCCTCTTTACAACATGCATGATTAAAATACTGAAGAAATAAACGACTCGAACCTGATATCTTTGGGGATCTGAACATTTACAATAAAATGATGATCGCCTCGCCTAGAAGGTTTATTGATATCTGGAATTCCCATGTACGGAAGTTTCACAGTATCTCCGAACTGAATCCCAGAAGGAATCTGAAGATTTCTCAACCCCTCAACAGTTTCCACCTAAAAGTGGTTACAAAATTGTTACTGCAGACATGAACAAGAAACTTAAAACTTCCAAGAACCAAAAACTTCAGACAGTTCTTTGTGTGAAAATAAAATGAAGTGATTTGTGGTTTGTAATCCCCCAACTTCTGCAAAAAAAGGATAAAACACAGACAAATGATGTAGAAATAACCCACCTGATACATGAATTTTATAGAATCAAATCCTAATGTTTCTTTGGGAGGAGGAGAAGGAAAGAGGAACACAGTTCTTTAATTGACAAATACTGAAAATAAATAATGTGCTTGCATTTCCAATCTCCATAACTAAGGCTTACTATATTTCTGACTCAGACTTTAAACATTTCGTTATTTCTGAATTCCACATAAGAGTTGTTACTTCCTTGAACCTACCTGCAATGATAGGCCTTCTTTTCTTTTTTTTTTTTTTTGGGTAGTTTTTAAGGCACAAATTTAAGAGTGACAACCAAATTGAAATGTATATTTTTATGAAATATAGTGGAATAAACTGTATTAATCATTATCCGTGCCAATGTCCCAAAAGGGATAAATAACGCTTTGGTCACCGATCGAGTCCGTGTGAATAAATCTAATCGTATTTTGGCTTTGATGTGGAGGTTAAATTTTTCTTAATGAAAATGTTACTCACAAGTCTCGAACACTAGACCTCTTCAAATTAGAAACATTATATTCCAACAAAACCATCATCTATTTATGTAATACTAATATTTAAACTAAGTAGCATCGCTTTACGGAATTGTAATAATAATAATAATTGTAATAATCGTAATAATAATACAATGACTGACCAAAAAGGGATAATACAGTATTTTAATATAATAATAATAATAATAATAAGATTTAAATATGATTTACTATCCTAAACTACATAGGTAATAAAAAACGCAATTTTTTTAATAATAAAAAAAAAACAAAAGCCAAAAAAAAAAAAATGCATCACAAAAAAAACATAAAAAAACGCAGCTTTTATGTAATTTGCAGTTTTTATTTGGTTTTTATTTTTGTTTATAATAAAATAAAAATGCAGTTTTTTTTGTGTTTTGTTTTTTTTATGCAGTTTTTTATATATAAAAAAAACGCAGTTTTTTTTAATAAAATAAAAAACTGCATTTTATTATTACAAAACTGCAGTTTTTTATGCAGTTTTTTTTGAGGTTTGTTGTTTTTTTGTTTTGGTATTTTTTTTCTTTTTTTTTTTTTTAAACTGCAGTTTTTTTGTTTTTTGCCTAAAATGTAGAAACAGTAACATTAATTTATGGATCCAAAGTTTGTAAGTTTTAATTATTTTAATCGCGAACTTTGTTCCATTATATTACTACACTAACAAGAGGGTACATGGCAAGTTTCTGCAGGAGACATGTGCATGGGACTTTGGAATAAAAAAATATTGATACTTTTAACACGTAATTAATGTAGAAAAATAAAAGATAATAATAATTAAAATAATAATAATAATAATACTAACTAGCATCATTATTACAATTATATAATTTAAAAAATATTTTATTATTAGATAAAAATATTTTTAAAAATATTTTATATCATTTGAATCCAAGGGTCATTTTTTATTACAAAAAAGGAGTTTAATTTATGTAAATATTAATATAAAATAACACCTGTACTAAAAATTTTATATTTTTAAATAATAATAATAATTTCTTTTTATTTTATTTTAATGGAGAATAAAATAAAATAAAACTTCTTCTCCGATAAAATATTTTATATCCGAAAAACTAAAACTCTAGTGACCCTTGGATTCCAAATGATATAAAATAATAGTAATTGTAATAATAATATTGTGAAATAGATGTATAGAAAATTATTATTGTGAAATTAATTATTATTTTGTAATTATTATTATTATTTTATTAATTAAAAAATTATTATTATTGTGGTTATTATTTTTATTTTGAAATTATTATTATTCTTAATATTATTATTATTATTTTTATTATTCTTAGACACTAAGCTTTTGTAATAGGGTTTTATAAGTTTTTGGTGAGAATACAATGAAAACCGGACCTCATATCATGAGGAATTTAGCACTGCTGACTGCTCCAGTTACAGTGAATGTTCCGCACAAAGGTCAGAAAAAAGTTAGGAAAGGAGTTTTTTCTGAAAGAAGCATGCCAAAATTCCACTCAATGTAGCATTCTTACCTTAATGACAGTTCCTAGTATTGCTTCAGTATAATCAACGTTAATAGTTGAGTAAAGATTAAGACCGTCCCTCCTTATCCCCAGTTTTTTGTTGATATGGAGGACTAAAAAGAGATCACCAGCAATGCCCCTGCATTTAGATATCATAAGATTCTTTTAATACCAAAAAAAAAAATCATAATATAAATGTTTCCCAACATAATTAAATCTATAACTTCATAAAACAGGGTAAACACAATGAAAGTTGAAGCCAAAACTTCCCTACTGGTAAACCAGGTGCCTCATTATTCTGTTGCTTCCAATTTAAGTAAAGAAGAAGGATATTCCAAATAAACAAAAATGATAAAGGATACTTGTTAATAGCATAGAATCGCCGACTTGAACCGACTAGGCGATGATTAACTGCTCAGGTCGCATTTACTTAGCGACAACAACCAAGTCGAACTGTTGACTTGTACTTCCAGAAGACGGACAACTAATTGTTGACTAGTCGACTTACTTAATAACTATGGTTAGTAGGTTTGATAATAGATGAAAAACAAAAAGAAATTGACGAACACTTGATCAATGAAACAAGGGAGGCAAGGAATAAAAACAGAAGACAAAAAAATAGTAGATAAATGAAATATAAAATTTAGAGAGACGAGGGAGACTAGAGAGTTCACAACCAAGTTGAGGACATAGAGACATTTTGATAACAAAAGAAAAATGAAGACCATATTAGCAATGATTCAAAGAAGGGCAGGCAGAACAAGTCCCAAGCACAAAATAACAATTAATACGATATAATATTCAATTTATACATTACACATTGGTCTGTGTGTTTCTCCGTAAACCTCGTTAAAATGCAGATTTTATTGTACTGAAATAAAGCCCCGATTGCAAAGAAATCTACACCAATAGTTGTACATCTCACTGGGCCATCACTTGATGCAATCATGAAAAGCTCGGGTTCTCAAGCCTGAAAAGTTGAAGAACAGGCAGCCACTTGGTGCAAGGAATGCTAGGTCTATGCAATGCAATCCTTGACAGCACCATGTGATATGACACCAAGTCTGGGCCATGGACATGTCTGGACTCTGGACAATTACCTGTTCTTCAGTCACTTCTCTTATCGCTAGATAGCTTACATTTACAAACTTGACCAAGTTCTATTTGAAAAAAGCTATACTATATCTGATATATGTAAAAGTATTATTTGAATTTAACACCTTTTGTTGTCGAGGTTTCCCTCTCCTCGAATTTTCATAGTGGCTCCATCAGTAACGCCAGGAGGGATGACTACTTTGATACTTCGCTTTGTCCGTACTTTACCTTGGCCCCGACATTTTTGACAACGACCAGTGATCATCTTACCATCACCACCACACTTTGAGCAAGTACATACCTATATCATAAATATCATCTCCATAACGTATTTTAGAAACAACAAATGAAATATAAAAGGGTAGGAAAAATTTGTCTACGCAACAAACCGTTACTTGCTCAAGTTTTATAGTTTGTCTCAAATAGAACTTGTAGTAGTAATTAACAATATAATTTGTCCATAATAAACAGAAACCGGCTATAAGTTGCAAATATTCTCAACATTATAAGGTTGAAAAGCAGTTGTTAATGAAATGAGATAAAATTGAAAAGTATAGCAGATATGCTCGTCAGACTTAGCAAAATCTAAGCTACTCCCTAGATAGCATCAAGTTTATTCAAATCAACTTATTAAGAATTTATTAGAAAGCGTCATTAGAGGGTAAATCCGTGCACACACGATCTATACCATTGCAAAGGAACAAAACGACAAACTACTCTCGCCCATGTACAAACCCTCATTGAGTCATTTCACATTGGAGCAAACAGAAAGAGGTACATCTGTCTAAAATCACTAAAAAAGTTAACAGCAACTACTGACCCAGGAAAAACAAAATCATTAAGCCCGAACACCATAAGACTCTAGAATAAAAACCAAATGTTCATTCAGTCATATGAAACCGAATATATTCATGCATCCGAATGTAAGTTATCAAACAAATGGAATTTTAGTCTCGCATCGAAAATCTATAATATATACAGAGGGCTAAAAATTACATAAATCCAGGAGTTCCTCTAACACCAGAGCTTATAAACAATTGAAGCAAAACAGAGTTTGATGACATTAGCTTTAAGTTTAGCACCTGAGTAAGTGAGCACTTTATTAACCAGGGATTGACAAATGGGAGAAACATTATGCCAGTCATAGAGAGATAAAACTGCCTTGAGTACCTGATGAGAATAAGGACATTGAAAGAATAGGTGCTGAAAAGACTCTGATGAAGTTTGCACAACAAACAATTAGGATTGATGTTGCTGCCAAACTTGATATGAACATCATAAGTTCTTAATCTGTGGTGAAGATCAACCCAAGGATGTTGTAGATCTAGATTCTAGAACATCAGTAATGTATTTTGGAATTGATTATTTTCTAAACATTAAAACTGTAAAAATAAATATTAATACAAAAATCAAAATGACTTTTACATGTACTACCGATTAACACACTTGTGAAATTCATTTCAGTTTGCCAAGCAAATATTCGAAAATATAACCTTTTATTTGAAATGATTTCTCAGAAAACGTTTTCCTTGTATCATACTGAGCCTAGGACATATCTTCATCTGAGTTGTGGATTCAAAGGATTTCTCGCAATATGATCTATCATCCTATGCATCAAACTTTATACATTTATTGGTCAACTTTTATACATTCTAGCTATGCTTAATATAATACATAAACTCCCAACATGCATTTAACAGTTCAAGTCATAAGAGGAGGCAGGTTGTTGAAAAAATGATGACGTAGCTGTATCATAGTTAACTAATCCCACAATTTTAATGCAAAGAAAAAACAATACAATAGAAGGGGAATATCTTAATGATTAGTTAACTGTCATGAGCTAAGGAAACTTTAGAATATGGTCATATTCATCTCATTCAAGAGAAAGGATGCAGTAAATGCAGTGCCTTGTTCCTTCATGCTTCTGGGAATAAAATTAAGAAGAGAGAGAGAGAGAACCAACAATAGATCTAACAATAATTACAACAAATTAATATGCAAATACAAGTCATCTGTAACAAAACTAAGCAATACAGCTGATTGATTTACAATTAAAAGTCATATGTGATGTTGATATATTCTTGGATTACCTGGGACATTATTCCAAATGGTGTTCTCTGAGTTTTAATCACCCCACCTCTACCTCCACAATCAGTACACAACTTTATGCAACTGCTAGATTTCGCACCTGTTCCACCACAATTCTCACACATTTCAAAACAAGAAACTTCAATGTCTCTCTCTCCTCCAAAAATTGATTCTTCAAAGCTCAAAAAGAGGTCATACCTACAACATAAAAATATGTTAGACTAACATTGATGCATGACAGATTTAGGATGAAGAATTAATGGAAAATAAACTAGGATTTAAACTCCGTATTTAAACCACTAGAATCTTTTAAGTGTATCAACTTCACGTATCAACACCAAGTGGATAAAATACATCTACGGTATAAATAAAACAATCAACTTCAATAATATATAGTCTAAATGACTTGTGGGGATTACATCACTATTTAAAAGAGACGCAAAACCCTAATATTACTTTGAAAATAATAAAAAGTACCAAAAGACTAAAATACCCTTATTAATAATTCCTAATCACTAATTAATGTCTTAAATCCCCACAAATAAATAAAATACATAAATTACATCAACTACTTTTATATTAAACATAATAAAAACTCCAAATAATAAATATAAAAAATCTCTTCTTTGTTCTTGACTTGAAGTCCCCATCAAACATCATAACTTCCAAATACACTACTAGTATAAGTGTATGACAAATCTATGGGTGCACTGGGTGGATAGTTAATTAAACAATTTTATAATGTACGATCATCAGCTCAACTCTACAACACTTTTTATCTCAAAATAGTTGGGCAGACTGAAAATAAATCCCATATGTAAGAGTAGAAGTAGAAAGGAAAGGAGAAATACAAATACACCCTCATATAGAAACATAGATATATAAACATCAATGCATGCCATGAAACTATAACATAATGGTCCAACAATGTTATATCATGCTTTAAAACTTAAAATACTATATGCCAGATGATAAAATTACTCGCATAGCCAAGTATGGCATCTCTATTCTCCGAAGTCACTTTTATTAAGTCTTTTAAATAACTATTAGTGAGGCTGCTTTATGGTAGGATTGGGAGGAATGCAAATTTGCTTCTACTTTGAGTCTTGAATTCTAGAAGTTGAAGATTCACCATTTTCTTGGTTTGTTTTCTGCTGAGAAAAATAAAGATCAAGCAATTCATTGCTGGTCTTTTACTTTTGAGCAAAAGCATCAAGCAATTCCCTTAAGGACTTGATTGACGAATCCATGGAATCAACTTTTGCTTCTAATACACCAATTCTCGTACTATAATTTTCTTTTGTAGTCTCACAATATTTGGACAAAGATTCCAACTTACTAGTAATCATGGTTCTTGAAAATAAGAGATTTTTTTTCTAATTAATTATTTATTTATTGTCTCTGAACTGACATTATCTATGAATTTATTACTATAGGGACTTAAGGATGGAGAAAGATATGATGTTCTATTGCATTCAATTTGTAATTTTCAAATTTTTAATTTGTCGGGAAATTTTAACCTTAACTTAAGTTTGTTTTTAGCCTCCAATTAGGGGCTTTAAATTAGTATATCAATTAGGAATATTTTATGGAATCAACTTTTGCTTCTAATGCACCAATTCTCGTACTATAATTTTCTTTTGTAGTCTCAAAATATTTGGAAAAAGATTCCAACTTTCTAGTAATCATGGTTCTTGAAAATAAGAGATTTTTTTTCTAATTAATTATTTATTTAGTCTCTGAACTGACATTATCTATGAATTTATTACTATAGGAACTTAAGGATGGAGGAAGTTATGATGTTCTATTGTATTCAATTTGTAATTTTCATATTTTTAATTTGTCGGGAAATTTTAACCTTAAACTTAAGCTTGTTTTTAGCCTCCAATTAGGGGCTTTAAATTAGTATATCAATTAGAAAAAGGATTCAAATCATGCATTTATTTTAAATTTGACTTTCCTTTTCAGTTGTATCCACCCTTGTTATAAAGAGTATCCAATATTGCATTTTAGTAAAGCTTTTGATTAATAAGAAAAATAACCTTTGGGTTTTTTTCAGTTTTTCTCCCTTCTAATGGATTATAGATTATTTTTCCTTGTGGATTAAAGGGCCCTAGTGGATTCTAGGGTTGTTAATCTAGGTTCCGTCGGCGCTATAAATGATATCTAGCCCCATCGTCGTCGTCCTGCATCAGGTGTAACTTATCTGCCCCGAGCAATCCAACATCACTAAACCAACTCAAAGCTTCTATTCTAAAAAGTAATTAATTGAATTCAAGAATAGAGGTAATTCAATTACGTGGACTGGATAGCAGCAGTACCTGCTCAGGGAAGCAGAAAAAGTGCGACGCTTGAAGTTCCTGACTTTAATGGAGACAATCATACAATCATGCAGACATTTCTTTATAGGACATAGTTTGGAGAGTTTCTTTAAATGGCACAACATGAATGAAGTTTGAAAATTTTATATTGACAAAAAAAAATCTCAAAGGAACAACTCATGTATGGTAGCCAAAGGCGAAAGAAAATTTCAAGTTCAAAATTGGGAGGAGATAAAGATTGCCATGAGAGCACTTTCTTCAAGCCAATTACAAGCAGCTTAATTATCCACTTTTCCTAAAGTTACAAGAAGGAGAACCTAACCGTTGCAGAATATAGTACTAAATTCTTCCATTTGTGTACTAACTGCGAATTTTTTTATGACAAGTTTTCATTGCCTTTGAGTTGTCCAATTGTAAATAAAATTTATGGAAATTTGTATGCTTCGTTGAGAGATATTGTTCAAGTTGCATATCAAGTGGATGAAGAGTTTCTGCCAAGTTTCTTAAAAGGAGTTTCACGCAAAACAATCAAAGGGAAAGGCTAAATGCTACTTATATTACTATGGGAGCTACTTATAAGTCTTCAATATCTTCAATAATCGAAGAGATCGTTCTTCTACTTCAACATCTCGACAAGGCAGCTCTGATAATAGACCTAAGCCTTGAACTGACATCCAATGTGGCACTTGTTGTGATTTTGGACACTTTTCAGCTCAATACCCAAACAAGTTAGTAGGTGACATTTGCAGATAAAGAGTCATTAATTTTTACTACTACTGCTCAACAAAGAGCAAGCGAAGTGATGCTTGGAAGGGGGAGAAGATGATGATGATAAGAGTGATTCCAGCAATGATGATGATCAGCCCTGTATTGTTGGACACCCTCTTTTTACAACACGTCGATATACTGCTAAAGATAATTGTCGTAGTAGTAGTCATTTCCAAAACAGGGTTCGTTGCAATGATTGACAGTGTAGATTGATTATTGATTCTAAATGTTATAACAACATTATTTTGAGGATGTTGTTCGCAAATTGGGATTTAAGATTGAGCCTTGTCCTAGTCCCTATAGGGTAGCATGGGTAAACAACACCAACCTTAAGGTATATGAAAAGTGTTTGGTGGTGTATTCAATCAGTAAGTTGTTTGATAGAATGGATTGTGATATGCTACCAATGAAAGTTTGTTCTTATTGGGAAGACCTTGGCATTTTAATCTAAAGGGTTGCGGATATAATAAAACCTATTCGTTCAAACATGGCGGTTATGAGAAGAAATAGATGCCAGCTAAAGATCCAACACCATTGAAGTTTAAACATGTTGTAGCCTCATTTCTACTCAAGCAACTCCCTATTGAAGATGGTCTTCTTGGCCCAATTCCTAACTTGAGGACGAGCTCTTTTCAGCGGGAGGAGAACGATGCCAGAAGAGCACGTCCAACTTGGTTGGACCAATACAAGAAGTTTTGGAAGCATTTACCAAGTAGTAGATTATTCTAGAATTTTCATTCTGGTAGATAAATATTAGGATTTTGCTTCCTTATTCTCCAAGAATTAAGTTTTACTATTTTCCTATATAAACTCACGTAATCCTTCATTATACATTTACATTGAGATTGATTATCTGATTAATATAATATTTAAGCTTTATTGCTTTGTTATCTTTCTCCTTGTCCTCTCCAATTCCTTTCAATTTCTTTCCCATCTCTAAACCCTAATTCTAAACCTGACACAGTCCCCATAATATATATATATATATATATATATATACATATATATATATATGTGTGTGTGTGTTCGTGTGAGAGTGATAGGCTCAAAAATGGACAATTACAAAAAACATATGATTACCGTATATCAAGACCTTGCCGTCCGTTGTTTCTCAAATTAAAGTTAATGCCTTCCTGTTCACCCCTACCTCCAAAAACCCCATTTGAATCACCAAAAAATGCACCAAAGACTTCAAAAGGATCCACCTAATCAAATTAAATGCATCATAGAATAAGAAACCTTTGGATCGATAATCACTTGACACAAGAAGAAACTCGAAGAGAACATAGCTTTATAAAGATATATTTATTACATGGATAGAAAAATAATTTTGTCAGCAGAATGCAATAAAACATTATACAATACAACCTCCTGTGAACCACCAGCTGATCCAAAGTCTCCTTGTAAACCTGCTTCACCAAAACGATCATACAAGGATCTTCTTTCATCGTCTGCTAGAACCTACACAAATCCTTGTTACCACTAAAAGGAGAAAGAAAAAACAAACATATAATGTGAATGCAATATAATCTAGATATACTGTTCAAATAGCACTAAACATGGATCTTACAAACGTATCGGCATAAGCCATATACCTTTCAGATAAAATGACAAATTACGCAAAATGCATGCTTGAGGATATAATGTGTCAAGACCAGTGGCATAGCAGTAAATAAAATAGCTAGGATTCTCTAGAATATACCAAGCTCATTAATATAATCAGGGGCAGAACAATAAATAATAATTAATAGTAATGAGACGTGGTAGTTAGGTAGAAGATAGAAACCATGCAACTCCATGACAAACATAGCTAGAAGGGTAAGTTAGTCTTTACTCTAGAAATCTAGCTATATATATATATAGGGGGCGGATCAATGACACTAAGTTTTTTACACAATTTTTTGACTCTTGGATTTGAACACTCTTAATGACTAAGATTAAAGCTGATTTTTAATTTATAACTAAATAAAAATAAAAACAAAAAATGGAGCTTTTTATATTCATCTTTTTCACGTCTAAAACTTCAACCTGGAGCTGTCAAACTGTCAGATGGAGGAAAAGCCCAAAATTTATCATCCAACTCTCACCTATCTCTAGTATGTTACCATAATATTTGTTTTTATTTTTATTTAATTATAAATTAAAAATCAGCTTTAATATTAGTCATTAAGAGTGTTCAAATCCAATAGTAAAAAAATTGTATAAAAAACTTGGTGCCATTGATCCGCCCCCATATATATACATATATATATATATGACGTCCCATAGAGAAGTACAATTTTAATGAATTAAAATATGAATTGGTAGTTCGCACTTTGTGCCACCATTCTCTCTCTAACTTCATTTCTTTCCCCTGAATTCAACTATCTTTCTACCTTAATTTCCTAGAAGATGGTAATAAAGGAGGGAACCATAACTTACACTTTATGGGAAATAAACAAGGAAGTAGGCTTACAATCTTAATTGATGGAGGAAGCTCATTGAGCTTCTTGAATGAAGCCACTGCAGAGGCTTACAATGAAATATTCAAAGCTACCACACCCACAAGTATCACCTTTCCCAATGGAGATAAAACCTGGAGTGAACTACGAAGCTGCGCCAAACCCCTGCCACACTGCATACTTGGTAACTATGAGGAAGGAAAAAAAAGGAGGGCAAAAGAAAATCGATTCGCAAATTAGGGCCAAAAGTTGACTTACTTGTTGGATTGAGAAGGTCGACAGAGTGAGAGAGGAGAGGGAGAGCGAGGCGGCGATCGTGGGTGATCAGCGGCGGTGAGTCTGCAGAAGATTGGCGGCGATATGACATGTACGTTCTCTTTCTATTTTCTTCTTCTGGCTTCGTTTTCTCTTTTTTTCTATGCTTTGTTTTCCCTTTCTTCGTTCTGTTTTGTTTTTTTTTTTTTTTTTTGGTTTTCTTCTTTTGTGGGTAGTGGGCCAGTGGCTACTTGTTGGGTTAATTGTCAATGGTTATGTAGACATGTACATAACTACATACGGATGAACTTTTATTCATATATGACATTGTTTCCTTCTTTTTCTTTCTGTTTTTATTTTACTGCATAAGCCTTATTGTTTCTTTCTTTTCTCTTATTTTTCCTGTTTTTATTTTTCTGAATATGTGACAATAATGGTAAATTAAATTAAATGTGGTTGTCTGGCTAGAAATTTACTAAATTAAATAAAGTGTGGCTGAAAATTAACTAAATTAAATAAAATGTGGCTGGATATTTACTAAATTAAATAAAATGTGGCTGGAAATTAAATAAATTAATTAAATGTGGCTATAATCTTATTAAATTAAATTGAATGTAGCTGGAAATTTGGCAATAAAAAAAATATATTAAGTATATACATATAAAAAATATATTTATATATGTCGTATCACCACGCACCCGAATCCCCATATATTTTTAAATTGGCTTAATCCCCATATTTTTAAATTTGGCGAATCCCTGCACCTGAACCCTGAATCCTTGCTTCCTAGGGATTCATCATGGTGCCCTTAGTTCATGGACCATGCGAGAACAGCTAATCAGCACACCAGTTTGGATACCCAAGGAACTTGAATTGGAGTTATACTTGGAATCCAATGGTTCAAACAGATAGGACCAATTCAAATGGACTACAACCAACCCTAAAATTATAGCACCAAGGAAGGAGTTAGCACTGCAAGGAGTACTAAGAGCCTACGTTACAGGGACTCTTCACTTTGCCCTAAATTACCCATGTTCGACACTCAAACATAGGTTATGGGAACTGGACACTATTTTAGTGTTAAAAATTGGCAAAAGTGAGGAATACCATGTCGGATTCTTCAGAATAATGTGTCCAACCGAATACTCCATCCGAGTTCGTGACCAATAAGAAGACCCTAGCAGCCATTATTTGACTAGTGCACAGCCTGTTTTGATGCTAAAATTGATCGAGAGCTATGAGGATGATGAGGAACTGGACGATGAATGTGTGGAAGTCCGCCCATCTATGATGAAGATCAGCTGAGCTGGAGGTTCTCTTAAATGCAGAAAAAGATGTAATGAAGAGTTAATGCAAATACTTGATTAGGAACCAAAAGAACAATATATTAATGGTGAGTGGGTTTATGTGGGAACAACCCTTTACCAATTACCATTCTCATATATAGAGGCAGCACACATAACCTCATAAACCCTAAAACAGCTGAAAGATTAGCATCTATGTAGGAGCTTAATATGGCTATGCTAGTCTCAGAAATGACAGCCAATTTCTAAGTAATGCCAAGTCTTCTAGCTTTAAATAGACTAACAACTGTGAGGTGCTTGATACTGAACTGAGGACACTTCCTTTGGAGAGATGTGATGTGGTCCTCGGGATACAATGGATGCAACAATGTGAGGCTATAATTTTTATTTCCAGAAGTTACAAATGAGTATTAAGAAGGATGCAAGAAATTTATAATTAAGGAGGCAAATTCCTTCATTGTGAAGATGGGGCAACCTTTCTATGGGCAGATCAAGTTGTGCAAGTTTTTAATGATGGCCTTTGATCCTGAAGGTAGGAGAGAGTCTCAAAGATATTAACCATAGTTTTTCAAGCTAAAGCAATAGACTTCAACCTTGAGAACAACACGAGAATGATAATCAGGGAAGGGAAGAGAACCTTATGTTGCGTTTGGTTGCCCGGATGGAATGGAATGACCATTCCTTAAGAAATGACTGTTTGGTCCGTTTGGTTGGTCAATAGGAATGGAATGGATATTGCATTCCCCATTCCATACCCACCAATTGATTCCTTCCCATGAGGGTGGGTTTAGCCAATCCCATTCCAATTCAAAATACATTTGGGACCAAATTACCTTATAAATATACAAATAAACTTTATTTACTTTATCTTTTCTAAAAAAATTATCTAAAAATGTTTGCTTCCTAGAGTTTTTTCATACTCTAAAAAAAATTCACACTATCTAAACAATTTTCACACCCTCTCAAAAATTTCATTCTCTAAATTTTTCCTCAAAATCTCTCACATTCTCTCTCTAAATTTTTCATTTTCTCTAAAAATGTTACACTTTCTCTAACTTTGTTCACTCTCTCTAAAAATTTTCACCTTCTCTCTAAAATTTTCACTCTAAATTTTTTTCCCTCTCTAGAAATTTTTTACTCTATAATATTTTTTTACTTTCCTAAGCAAATTTAAGTAAACCAAACACCTAATAATGAATACTTATTTCATTCCTACATGAATAAAATGGACCAACAAAACATAAGGAGGAAAATGCCCATTCTCATTCCATTCCTTAAGCCCATTCCATTCCTTCTGAGCTAAAGAATGAGAAGTGAGAACCAAATGCAACCTTAAAGTTCAGCAAATCCATGAGGGTGTGGATACTTTGAAGGAGGAAAAATTGCCAAGACCAATGGCATATCAGTAAATAAAATAGCTAGGATTCTCTAGAAGTTATCAAGTTTAGTAATATAGTCAGGGGCGTAACAGTAAATAATGGTTAATGGTAGTGGTCCTAGCTATTAGGAAGAAACCATGTACCTCCATGTTAGTTAGTTTTAGGATATGTTAGTCTTTACACAAGAAATCTAGCTCTATATATATGTGATGCAATAGTTTAGAGAAGTATAATTCTGATGAACGAAAAAATTGAAACTATGACTTGGTAGTTCACTTTTTGTGACACCAATCTTTATTTCATTCTATCTCGAACTTCATCTTTTTCCCCTGAATTGTGCTCTCTTACTACCCTAATTCTCTTTTACTTTTTCCTCTAATTTTTTCTGCTGCTTCTTCAAGTAAAGACCACAAATGGTCCAAACATAATGAACGAATGAAAGACAAAGCATTCACTATCCCTAACAAGCTGTAGGATAAGTAACATACAGGAAAAATATAATGTGTGTGCTGTGATTGGGAGGACAGGGTTACCTCATATGCAGCACTTATCTCTTTAAACTTCTCTTCAGCCCCAGGATCCTTGGTCATATCAGGATGAAACTGTTTCCAAAGCAAGGAATGCAGCAAGTAAATCAAAAATGCAAAGATGTTCAGACGTGGTGAAGGGGAAATATAATGAGGTCAAATCATGCAATATAATTCACAAAGTAACCACATGGCAGAAAAATGGAAATCTTGTGCTTCCTTGCAAGAGTTTAGAAATTAATCTACTATATAATTAAAAGCACAAACTTGGTTTTGGTTCCGTTCAAAACTTGGTTCCGCATGTTCCTTATTGAATTAGGAACCTATCTAAATAAAAATTCATTGACACTTAAAATCTTAATAACACGGTTCATTAAACAGTGTTCTAAAAATCCCTGTCTAGGTCCGATTAATCCCCGTCTAGGTGTTAGGCAATCCTCTATCGCCTCAATTTGGTTGGGCGCCTAGGCAGAATCAAACATCTACTTTGATTTGAAGCTCTACAATACTTAGAATGAATTTTTAAGCCTTAAAAGATTATTTGTATGGCAATTTTTATGTAAAATTTTAAAAATTGCATCTACTATATACTTTGTATAGTTATATAACTAGTAAAATAAGTCATTAAAACAAATTTAAAAAACGCAGTCCGCCTAGTGACTTTTAAAACAGTCATTAAAATTAATTTAGTTGTGAAGTTTCTTACTTAATTAGTGTCCTAACTTAATTAAAATTCATTAGAACTAGAAATCTGATCAAATTATGCTAAATAATTGTATTAATATTAGACGCAAATTCAGGAAAATAATAATGGATTCCTTGCTATTTTAAAATTCAGTAAAACTTGAATTCCAAAATTTTATTTAGATTGGTATTTCGATCAAATTCATAATTGTAAATAGTCAATACAATTAAATCCTAGAACTGGAAATCTTATCAAATTATGCTAAATAATTGTATTAATATTAGACGCGAATTCAGGCAAATAATAATGGATTCCTTACTAAATTAAAATTCAGTAAAACTTGAATTCCAAAGTTTTATTTAGATTGGTATTTCAATCAAATGCCTTATTATAAATAGTCAATACAATTAAATCCTAATATATAATTCCATCAATTACCTAAATAAATATATAATAAAATCATAATTATCTTCTCAGAGTCCTAATAACCCAACTAAATATCAAATAGATAATATATTATTTGAGCGAAAAAATTTGCCCTAATAGTGCAATTAATTACTAAAATAAAAAACTAATAATTCAATAATTATCCATTCAATATCTTAAAAATTAACCGAGAAAAGTCTTTGCATATACAGCCCGTGCTTCGCACAGGGTTGCTGATTGGTGAGCTTGTATTCTTAATAGAATAAAGGTTTCTCTAATTTAGATTTTAGAACATGGTTTAGGACTTTAGGTACAGTGCGGCAAGAATACACAAAAAATATGAATTATCCAAGTTTTTTGGCTTTCAGATATGGATAAACAATTCAAAAAGGCCAACAGAATATGAAACTAACTGGTATGTATTTAATTAAAATTTCAACGTGTTCTCCACCATGTTGAATGCTATTATCTTCTAAATTTTAACGGAAGTCCAATAAATATCAGAAACCAGACATTCTAATGAGTAAACATAAGCATCACCCAAATTGATGCGGTACGGATAGAAGAAATTTATGAAGTTTATTATTAATTTTGTATTGTTATTTAGAGATAAATATTGGATGATTAATGTAATTATTTTAGTAGGATAATCTAGGAGAGTTTTAATTATGGTCAAGCTTGTTAAGTCATCGACTAGCCGTCGCCTAGGCGACGACTAGGCGCCAAGCGGGTAAAAATTTCAAAGGCGCGACTTAGTAGGAGAGCGCGATAAGCGGCCAAGAGCTAACTTGGATGACCGGAGAGCTACTTGTACTATTATATTGATAACCGAGTGGGTTTCAATCCGACCAAAGCTTAACTGGGTAAAAAAGCCTAAAGTTCGGATCAAGTATCTTGAACCTAATCGATCCCTCACAACTTTGGAACTTCAGTTCATCGAGAGGGAGAAAAGAAAAGAGGTAAGAGCAGACCCAATCGATCGGCAACTTACAGGTGACTCACTCCGTGACTCAACGCCGACTCAACCGACTCTTACACTTACATGTATGCTTCTCTTCTTCTTGACTTCTTCTCTTCTTCAGGTCTTCTTCTCTGCTTTTGTTCTTCTTTTTTTGGTACTTCTCTTCTTCAGTTCTTCTACTCTGCATAGTTGAAAACCCAAAAAGGAAGTGGTATAATTATGTATTATAAATTGGATATTATGCTATCTGTTCAATCTCTCTTTTACATGATGGTTATATTTGGTTGCACTCCAGATTGTTGAGGCTATTTATTGTTTATCTGAAGCAATACTCAATAAATGGCTGCCTATTTATTGTTTATCTGCTAGCCTCAAACTACTTTAGTTTGTTGTTTATTGTTTATTGCTGCAAAGTTATTAAATATGATGGATATTTGCATTTAAAGCATTTCTGACCTAAACTACATATGTATACATTATAATAGTATATACTTGATAACTTGTCTACTTATTAGTGTATAAATTATAATAATGTAATAAGTACTAAGTAAAAAAAATGCAGTATACATTGTTTAACTTGTTTGTTTGTGTAATTGTATTTTGTAGATAGTTAAATGGCGGAAAGTTCTGGAGCTGAGGGTTATGATCCAAGTAAGAATCCTAAAAGAAAGGCCAAAGTCTAAGGATCCAGGTTGGAAATATGCATTTTGGCCATAATTGAATGATAAAAATCTCATTCAATGCATACTCTGTGGAAAAAAGGTTCATGGTAGAATCAAAAGATTCAAACATCATCTTACCGGTGGGTTATGGTGATGTGTCTAAGTGTCCTCTAACTACAACAGAAATTGCAAACATAATGCATCAAGCTATAATGAGTAACAAAAGGAATAAGCCAATTCAATTTGATGACATTAATGAAGTAGAAGAAATTCAGTCATCTAATAATTCAAGCAATCCTTCCAATGCTTCATCTTCAGCTGTTCCAAGTTCTGGGACTGCATCTAAAAGGATGAAGATTGTATTTCAATTCCCCAAGTCACAGTCACAACCAAAGACAATTGAAACACATTTTAGGAAATTTTCTGAAGAAGTTGTAGATGAAAGGCATCGCAAAGGTCCTAGTTAAACAACTTTGGAGAAATCGTATGAGGTCACCGGAAGAGAGAGACAAAGTTCAATGTACATTGACAACTAGTTTTATGAGAATGACATCCCTTTTAATGCAGCAAATTCAAGAAGTTCTGAGTTGATGATAGAGGCTATCGGGCAATAAGAGCCGGGTTTGAAGCCTCCTTCGTATCACGAGTTGAGAGTTCCTCTTTTAAGGAAGGCAAAGACTAAAATAGAGGAACTGAAGGACAACACAAAACTTCTTGGAAGTAATACATTTGCACTCTTATGTCAGACGGATGGACAGACAGAAGAGACAGACACTTGATAAATTTTCTTGCTAATAGTCCTGCAGGGACTTACTTTATAGGATCAGTTGATGCTTCTAATCAATCTCAGGATGCAAGAATGTTGGTTGAGTTGCTTGATGGAAAGATCAAAGAGATTGGGTCCGAGTATGTTGTGTAAGTAGTGACAGACAATGCCTCTAATTATAAGGCAGTTGGTCAGATTTTAATGGAGAGGAGACCTACTTTATTTTGGACACAATTTGCAGCCCATTGCCTAGACCTTATGCTAGAGGACATAGGCAATTTGAAACCATTTAAGTTTACAATCGGGAGGGAAAGAAAAATAACATTTCATTTATAGACATGGTCGCCTTTTTGATACGAGGAGGAGCAAAACAAATGGAAGGGACCTTGGTGATCGGGAGTTGCCCGATTTGCTACATCTTTTCTAACCCTTCAAAGTTTGTGCAAGCACAAAGATGCTTTGAGACAGTTATTCATCAGTTATAATTGGACACATTCTAAGTTGTCGACTACAGAGATGGGGAAGAAAGTATATGATACAATTATTTCTTCTAGTTTTTGGCATGTTGTTGAAGATTGTATTATAGCATCACAACCATTACTTGTTGTCTTGAGGATTGTGGATTCAGATGAGATGCCAGCTATGCCTGAGATTCTTGTTGTGATGGAATTGGCAAAGAAGAAGATCAAAGATACCTTCAATAACAAACAAAGGCTATATAAGAAAGTGATCGACGAACGGAGATGGGCATGCCAAATGGAGCAAAAGTTATATGGGGCAGCATTGTTTCTAAATCCGAGAGTATTTTGACATGAAAGAAGATGAAGAATCTACTTAGTTTACAAGTTACATAGCAACTTCAATATTCTTGCAAAAATGGTTCCCAACCAAGCTTTGGCAGACAAGATAAGCGACCTAGCCGATGTCTATAAATCTTCTCGTGATGACTTTTCTACAGACATGTTGATTAGGCAATGAAAGACAAAAAATCCTAGCAAGTATGTTAAATTAATTACAAGGTTTACTTTAAATTTTATAATTTGGACTATATTTGATTTTTTAATTTTTTACATCTAATATAGTTGATTGGTGGAATGTTTTTGGCGGTTATGCTATTGAGCTTACAAAGTTTGCAAAGCGAATCCTCAGCCTTTGTTCTTCTTCTTCCGGTTGTGAACACAATTGGAGCACTTTTGAGTTTGTAAGTATTTAGTAATTAAATATGTTGTATTTAATATTAATTAGTACATAATTAATTCTATAAATATTTTATATATTCTTTTGCTTAATATTTTTTAAACAAAAATTTCAGATTCATACGAAAAAGAGAAATAGGTTGGAGCATCAACGATTAAATGATTTGGTGCATGTGCAATACAATCGCCGAATTGTTGATAGGTTTCAAAAGAGGCGTGAACTTGGAAGAAACTTTGATCAATTAGTCTGAAGATTTCGATTGGGGTAATGACTGGATAGTGCCTGAGCAAGATGTAGTTCATCATGGAGATCTTACATAGGAGGATGTTGATAGAGTTGTTGCTGCATCCGATGCCGCTGAGGGTCGCAATCTTCGTAGAACATGTCATGTCTACTCACGGCGTGGTGGTGTTTCGACTTTGAGGGAACCGAGGATAAGAGCTTTGAATGACTCTGATTCTGACATTGGAGAAGAGGAGGAATGCCTTCCTAATGATGATGAGGATGTGGATGATGATTATGGTAGAAGAGTAACTACTGTTTCGAGTGATGATGCCACTATTGTGAGAGATGATGATTTGATCTTTGATGATTTTGCTTGATGGCTTGGGTGATCTTTTCATTCTAAAATATGAGAATTTCGAGTTTAAGAATATTGAGTTTGTATGACTTTATTTTTATTTCTATATTATGTTTATTTTTGGCAATGTCACAATGAACATGTCTTTATCTTATTAAAGATGGTTGTCTAATGTTAAGATATGATTATATGCTTGTTTATACCTTTATCTTAACAATGCTTGTTTACTTGTTTTATCATAAATTATTGAAATTATTCTATATATACAATTTTAAAACTTAAGAAACTAAACATAAATTTAAGAATTATATTGAATTAAACTAAATATTACAAATGTATCACCATTTATATAATTTGAAGTTGATACAAGTTCAAAAAATTACAACTATAGTAAAATTATCATTTTGACTTGATCTTGTCCGCTTCTTCTTATGATTTGATATGCTATAACCTGCATTTTGAATATGGTAAATCATTAGAAATATAAATATTCATATAAATGTTAATATATATAATTTTATACGTATAAAATTTACATTGTTAACAACTTGTCGACTTGTGGATCTACTAGTCAGCGCCTTATGTCTAACTAAGCGCTTAAGCTCTCATTTGTCGACTTGGCTTGCTTGATAACTATGATTATGGTAGTAGATTTTAATTAGAAGTTTTAATTATAGTAGATTTTTAATTAGAGATTGTTTTCTTTTTTAAATTAGTAGTTTTTAGATTGGGATTTTATTTAAGCATTTAATACTTCATTATTAGATAGATCGATGTTGTTTTCCCCTCCTTTTAAATTAGGTGTTTTCCCTACTTGGGCTAGCCCCCAGTGCCTCGATTAGAACAAGTAAAAAATCCTTCCAGAAATTAAGCGGGAGCCTAAGTGGGTCTAAGTGAAGAGGTTTTTTATTTTAATAACTACCCAAACCAGATCTTGATATATTCAGTAGCATATCAAATCACAATAAGAAGTGAACAATATCAAGTCAAAATGGATAATTTTATTATACTTGTAATTTTTGAACTTGTACTAACTTCAAATTATATAAATGATTATACATTTGTAATATTTAGTTTAATTCAATATAATTCTTAAATTTATGTTTAGTTTCTTAAGTTTTAATATTTAATTAAATTCTTGAAATTTTAAATTTTATTATTTAATAGCAATCTTGTTTATAAATAAAATTAATACGTTAAAAATATATTTGAAATTTGAACAATTGCATGTTTGTATTTGAACTTTGACATTAGCAATATGGATATGTGTTTGAACTTTAAGCAAAGACCTTTATTATAGATTGTTTTGTTTTATATTATTGTCTTGTTTGAATAAATGTAAGATAAAATATTAAAATTGGCTTAAAATAAAAAATCTCGCCCAGACCCCGCCTAGGCCCCCTATGCGCTAGGCCCCCCTCGGTTGCCCGCCTCCCGCCTAGCGCCTTTTAGAACAATGAGATAGATTATGAATATAAATTGATTTGAGATTAAAATTGTGTGTTTGTGTGTGTTTCTTTACTGATTCTCTGCGGAGATAGGTACCCTTATTTATTCTTTCCACCATGACCTACATCATAATAGTATCAATAACAAAAATTCCTAATATCTTTTGATTTAAACCAATTTCTTCCTACCCTAATTTTCTTCGTCTCCATCAAATTGTCGAAGTTCGCTAGAGAATCGATAACAATCCGAGACAAACGCACATCTGCAGCAAGAATTGTCGTCGTCGTAATCTCCATCCATCTTGAGGGAAAAAAACTGCTACAGCGCTACTACAACAGTTCCGCTGCTACAATAATACAACTGCCAAATTACAATTTAGTACCTCCAGATTTTTGAAATTCTCAACTCAACCCCCAAAGTTTTTAAAACTTTCAATTCAACCCCTAAAGTTTTTGAAATTTTAATTTAGCCCACAGTTTCTGAATTTTTCAATTCAACCCTTTTAGTTTAATTAGTTTCAATTCAGCCCCTGTTTCTTTATACTTTTTGCACTTAGCCCTGTAGCCAACCAAAAAAAAAACTAAAGTCCGTATTTTTTTCCCAACTATGGTGACTTATAATTGGGAGGACCGTCTTAGAAGAACAAAAAAATCCATTGCAGCACTGATAGCAAATCAGGCAAATATCTCAAAATCCATCGCCACAATTCTAACATGTGGTCAAGGAATCAACACAAATGACAAAGTTATGACGCCAAATCCTACAAATATAATACAAGGAGTCGATGAGACTCTTCGAGAACAAAAACTTCGACATGTTGCAACTTGTGAGAATCTTAAAGTGGCTGAAGTTAAGGATGTTGTATCAGTTAAAGATTCAAAGGTGGTTTGCATTAAAGGAAGTGCAGTACAAGAGGTGAACCATGTTAACCAAGAAGTTGAACACGAAAAGAGAGACAATTGAGGTAGAACATATTAACTTTCGTATGCCAAATTTTGTATTCAAGTCCAAAGTGACATCTAGTTTCATGCTTGTGTCAATGTTATTCCCAAAAATTGTGCTTAAGAGACATCTGATGCACATGTCTTGTTGGAAGGCATCTCTCAACTATGGCTTATTATTCTTTGATATTTCAAAACTCGAGGACGAATTTTTTTCAAAGGCAATGACACTTATATCCCTCCAAGTTGTCACTCACTTTTAAAATCGTCACTTATGTCTCTCAAGTTTTCACTCACTTAAGTTCTTAAACCGATTTTTTTTGCGTTAAATTCTTTTAACATTTTTTTAAGGATTTTAATTCTTTTCAATTAGATTTGACCCAACCCAACTCAATTTGACTAGACCCCATTCACGAATTAAATTTTTTAAAAAAACTAAAAAGTTTTAAAATAATGATTATTTTAAATATTTTAAAATAAAATATTATCTTTAAAAAGTTTTGAAAATACATATTATTTTCAGGAAAAAATATTAGAAACTTTTATTTTTTCAAAAATGAGTAAAGTTTCATAAAATATAGATTCAAAAAATTGAAGTTAAAATTTTTAATTCTTAATTATTTTTATGAAAATTTACACATCTTTTAAAAATAAGAAATTTTTATTTTGTTTTTGTGAAGATAAAAAAAGTTATTTACTTTTTTTAATCTATATTTTATGAAACTTTACTCATTTTTAAAAAAATCTATTTTTTTCTAAAATAAAGTTTTATTTTTTTTTTAGTTTTTTTTTTTAAATCAATATTTTATAAAACTTTGCACATTTTTTTTAAAAACTAAAATTGAATCAGATTTTTTATTTATCTTTTACTTTGTTTTTTTGTATTTTAATTTCCATTTTTAGTTTTTGTTTTTAAAATTCTAATATTAAAATACATATAATAATGGTAAAGACAAAATCTTTTTTAAAAATAAATTTTTACATAAAAAATGAAAAAAAATCTTCTTTTTTGAAAATAAATTTTAATTTTCTTATTTAATTTTTTTGAATTTATATTTTATGAAACTTTATTCATTTTATGAAAAATTAAAATTTTTACTACTTTTTTACTCTAAATAATAATTATTTTTAAAAAATATTTAAAATAAAATATTATTTTTAAAATAATTTAAAACTATAATTATTTTTTTAAAATAATTTAAAAAAAATTAATTATTTTTTAAAAAAAACTTAATTTTTGAAATTGGTTGCTGAAATATGGGTTGTGTCAAAATGGATCGAGTTTGGGTCAAATCGGGTAAAGGGAAAGGAAACGCCAAAAAATGTCACTTTAAGGACCTAATTGGTGAAAAATGAATTTCAGGGACGACTTTAAAAGTAGGTGACAGCTTGGAGGGACATAAGTGTGATTCAGCCGAAGAAGAAATTCAAGAAGTTTATTATTAATTTTGTATTATTATTTAGAGATAAATATTAGATTATTAATGTAATTATTTTAGTAGGATATTCTAACAAAGTTTTAATTATGGTACTAGATTTTTATTAGAAGTTTTAATTATAGTAGTAAATTTTAATTAGGAGATTGTTTCCTTTTTAAATTAGGATTTTTACTTAGGCCCCAAGTATTGGGTTTTCTATTTAAGTATTGTAATACTTCACTATTAGATAGATTATGAATATGAATTGAATTGAGATTAAAGTTGTGTGCTTTTGTGTTTATTTCTTTACTGATTCTATGCAGATATAGGTATCCTTATTTCTTCTTTCCACCTTGTTAACATCAAGATGAAGATGTACATAGGAAATTCTAGAAGATTCTAAGTTGGTTATTCAAGGTCCAGGGATGGACTTCCTTGCAAGAGATGATGTTAGATTTGGTTTACACAATATTGTTTATGAGCAGAGAGAAGTCCTGTTTAAGAATTTGGAGTTCCTTTTATGTGTGGTATCTGAGAAAAGATCACTAGGCTGACAATCGTAGAAGGAAAAAATGTTTTTCTTTGTTTCCTGGTTTAGACATTTCTGACTGAAGGCTTAGTGATGTGTGTGGTTCACAATCCCAAACCTAGACAATATTTCGGGGACAATGTTGCCTACATTTGCGGCTTTCAGTCCTAAGAGCGTTTAGAACACAATGAAAATTTAGGAGGTATTGGAACAGTTCTAAACATGACTTTTAGCATATACTTCTGCGTGTGCACTGAGAATAATTTTTTGTAATAATGCTCAATTAACTTTTTCACCTTCAAGGGATTGTTCGGGTCTACTAGCTCTGACCCCTTCTTGCTCAGTGTCAACTTAATAGGATAGATTCCAAACTCTTTTTTTAATAGAAAAAGAATTTTTATTAATAGAAAAAATTAAATACAATAAATTCGGGAACAAGAAGTCCACCTTTAACATTCCCAAAAAATGAGGACCCAAAAGAAAACCTAAAAAGGTACAACCCTACAGTCCCTATATTGATCCAGAGACTGAGGTACCCTTGAAGGCCCCGTCACAGAAGAGAGAAGACTATAGGGACACAAAAAGACAACCCTATCTTTTAACAACTGAAAGCAACTTTCTCTAAACAATCAAGCATTTCACCCATTCCGAAATTCCCAATAAAATCGATAGAAAAGCACACTTTAATACCAAATCCTCGAAAATGAATCAACAAAATATCCTCCACCAAAGCCATGCACACCCACACATCTCCTAACACTCCAAAGACAGCCCGACAACCCCAAACAACAGGACAATGCAAAAAAAAATGATCATGTATTTCATTACTTTGCCTACAACAAATATTTGGAGAAAGGGCCTTATAAGGTCTACGCTTCTAAATATAGATCATTAGTATTTAACCTTTGTAAAATTAGAGACCACACCAATGCCTCGACTTTAAATGAATCTTGACTTTCCAAGTTTACAAAGCCAGGGGGAATGTAGAAGGAGCAACAAAGTGAGACAAACGAGAGAAATAGCTGCTACAAGAAAAGTTTCCAGTAGGTCATATAGTGCACATACGCTTATCATGGGAAGAGGAAAATTGTATGGAATCAAGCAAGAAAAGCAAAGAAACCAATTCATTACACCCAAATCAGTGAGATTCCTTAAAAAATGAAAATCCCAAGAGAAGTTTTCATCACGAATTATGAAACTAGACAAGGGGGCATCATGTAATGAAGGCATTGAATTTTTTGACCAATACTAACCCCATATCTGACATGCCAAAAGAAAAAAGAAAGTGTATTCTTGAGAAATGATTTTCCAAGAACTCACATGGGTAACATAAGTCTCAGGCCTAGCATTCCACTTATTCAATTGCATACTATACTTGCTCTTACTTATCTTGTGTCAAAGGGAGTGAGATTCTAAACGAAAATGCCAAGTCACCTACCCACTAGACCAACATTCTTTAGAACCAATTTACTCGAACCCTAACACCCCTCATTCTTGGACAAACACATCATATCCAACCCAACCGAATGATCCTTCCTTTTAACCCCTGCCCTAACTAAAGAAAATCCCATATCAACTTCTCCAAGATTAAGCAAAACTAACTAGAATCCAAGCAATGAAAGACAGTAGAACTAGAGAGGTACATAAGACAAACAAACCTAAATCAAAGTGATTATGCCCCCAATTAAAAATAAACGGCTTTCCAATTATCTAACCATTTGAGTCATTCTCTCAAACTACCACCGAGAGGCAACCCAAGATAAGTGAGCGGAAAGTCCTCAATCTTACACCCTACAAGAGAAGAGTATGTTGAAAGTTTCCCTCTATCCATGTTAATCCCAACTAAACTACACTTGGCTAAGTTGATTCTCATCCAGGAAAACTTGAAAACAGTTAACACATCCTTAAAGTGTTGAAGCCCGTAGGAATGAAAAAGGATAGAAACATCAATAAATTGGAGGCAAGAAACCCTCACCTCCTCACTACCGACAGCACATCCCTTAATGACTCCACACTCCTCACCCTGTCTAAACATCCTGCTTGAAAATCAACAACTAATTTAAATAAAAGATGTGACAGGGATCGCCTTGCCTCAGGCCCCGTGATGCCTTAAAACTAAGTCTTTGGCTCATCATGACAGCCACTGAAAAATGAGAGGAGACAAAATACCATTTCATCCAAGAACGCCACCTAGCCCCAAATCCTTTCCTCTCTTGCACCTTATCCACGAAAGATTCCAAACTTAGTACAAGAAATATTTCCCAGGCCAATTTCAGACCATTTATCTATTCTGTTTGAATATAGGAACCTACTCTTCTTAGATTTGAGGCGTCTTGCCTCACGCTGTGACTTTTGGAAAGATGGTCATAGAGTGGTGTAAAAAATTACTTTTTCTAGGAGGAGCTGGCCTTATCTTAATACCTAAGCTGAGATTTGTTAGGATGAATTAAAACTTTAGAAAATAAGGATGAATACCAGAAGTTGACGATAAAGATGCATTGTGGTTTGAACAAATTGACAGTCCTATATATACTTGAATGAGATTCTCTCTAGTCAAAGAACCAATTAAGTAAGATGGTTTAACTTAAGAATGAATTTGAAGATATTCTCCATAGAGAGGAAAGTAGTTGATGGCAGAAGTGTCAAATTATACGGGACAAGAAACGAATTACAATCAAAGTTTTTTAAGGTGGTGAGTAGTAGGAGCAGCATAGTACTATAACAAGGTGAACTAGATTTTATTAACATAACTAGAGACTCTTACTTCATCATGATAAAGATCACGTGATCTTTTAGAGATTTTTCTATCAAGTACATAAGAGTACATATTTATAATTGAGGGGCTGGATCTGTTCCATCTCTTGGAAGAATGGAATTTTGCAAGAGAAATTCTTCAATTAGGAAAAAGTTAGTAGGGAATTTTTTTTACAAACAATGAGAAAGATCTTTTACATGAACACACATTTGCATAAGTCTATAGAATGTGTAAGAGCTCAACAAACCATAAAATTTAATTGGTGTAGCAAGATATCAACTCACATTTTTAGCATTCCTATCTTACAATCTAGCATAAGAAGATAAAAAGGGCCATACTACTCAGAGCTAATGATCTGCTTTCATGACCCCCAATTAGGAAAAAAATAGTTCTCCAACACCTCAACCAACCAGGTCTGCTCTACTACTCAAACTCTCCATCATGTATCATTTCTTTAATATCATTATTGGTTTATTTTTTAATATGATTATTGATTAAGATGTAAACCAAATACTTATTTAATATAATCCAATCTGAACTCATTTTGAACAACGCAAAGTTCTCAACCTCACAAGAAGTGAAAGTCAGTTACCATCACCTCGATGACATCCACTATAAGCCCTACTGAATTTATTATGTTGAAGTACAAAGAAGGAACATGTGTATAAGATGGAAGGTCCAAACTTTAGTTGTGTTTTTCATTCTCTTCCCCCACCCCCCACACACCTCTTTTTTGTTTAAATTTAGCTTTATATATGTGTGTGTATTTTTGTTCTATATGCGGGTTGGTTATATTTTACATAACTCCGTTCTTTTTTTTTAAAAATTATTTGTTCTACTATGTTCTTATTTTATTTATTTATTTATTAGTTTTTTTTTTCTTGCCTTTGTATTTTTACGCTTACTTATGGGATTTATCTACAGCCTGCCCCAAGTAGTTTGGAATAAAAGTCGTGCTGAGTTGAGTTGCATTATATTGTTTAACTAGCCGTACTACTCGTGCCTGCGGCACTACGTACGAAGGAGAGGAGAAGAGAATGGAGGAGGCAGAGGACGAGCTCGGGAGGAGGAGGATCTGAGAGTGAGAGAGAACAATTTTTTATCCTTTGAAGTTAAAGAGGATATAATGGACGGTGAGATTTATCTAAAACTTTGGACAGTTCTGGTCGTTTATTAGGGTGAGCGGGAAATTCAAAATCAGTTGTGTTTTGCTAATTAGATTCACTATCCAATATTCACTGATACTTGGCGACATTATATTTACGTCACACCCCTTCATCCATAAGTTATTCTACATTTTGACTTCGACAGATTACAAGGAAATTCATATTAATGAAATCAAATAACTGTGTAAAAGAATATATCTATGGTGATATTTTGTTAAAGTAGTAAAGCTGGTGATAATAACTCGTTGACTTTTTAAATGACTACATACTTTGAGAAATCTAGATAAGGATAAATGAGGACATTGTTACAGACTAATTGGACGAAGGGAAAAGTACACTTCCTAAAAAACTAGAAAAAACCTATAAGCAGCATGGTCTCCATTGATATTTCCATTTGCTATTACTATATTTTCATGTGTAATTTTTATTCGTAAAAAAGACATGCTAAAAGTGTTACAAGGACGCAACACCTCATCTCATAATGTTCAAACAACCCACTAAAGAATCCAAGAATACAGAATTACAGACCACCAAAGATGAAAGCTTTAAAGTGTAGTCCGACAACCTCAGAACAATCAAATAAAGGAGGAGACTCGCTCCGTATCTTAAATAATTCAATAACTACAAACATTAAAAGAACAGGAAAGGCTTCTGCTACCCTGTCCCTTAAAAGTTAACCGTAGCAGTAAACTTCTTTTATTCTACGTCAAAGTTCAAATAGACCACCCTCTTCCATTAATTAATCCTTCTTCTGCTTCTGTGTTCAGCAATTTTCAATGTACCCAGAGAACAACAAATTTTTTAATTTGCACCCATGTAAAAATTCTAAGGATCTTTCTGGTTTCCCCAGCTTCTTCAATCTTTTTGTCCAAGCCTCGTTATATGTATTTTCCCAACCCCCTTAAAGATGTTCTTTGGCATGACTTTGGTAAGCATTAAAACATATAGTACTCCCTAAAATTAATTTGAACACCCCCTCCCTCGAAAAATCACCTTTTCCTAGAATCCCTATTCCCAATCCTTGAAAGAATAAATGCATCCCCTGATTTCACCTCTACATCAACATCTCTGTACTAAGCTTAAACAACCACGTACACAAGCTGGAATGTGAAAACAAGTCATAGAACCCATTTACAATAAAATTCTGCTGTGAGATTACAAACCTTAAGAGGGACTGCCTTCCCCAACAGTTGCATATTTCTGGCCCTGAGTCTCCTCTCCAACCTCAACATTATAGAATAAAATAAAAGAAGAATTTTGTTAATTGGATGAGCACCTGTCTCCCCAAACTCCCCATTTCTTTGAATGTGTGAGCGCTACTAGGGTGGCTGTTTGTGTATTGGATGCAGGAGGGGAGGGGGTCAATCACTAGGGGCAGAGCTACAAATACAAGTGGGGGACTATTGTCCCTCCAAATTTTTTTCAAACCCTATTTTTCTTTGTATGTTTCCAATATGTTTCCCTCAATATTAGAAATATGATACCTCTAACTATAAAATAATCAAAATAAGTACCTCAATATGTAGAATAGTCGAAATCAGTAACCACTTTTCAAACAATTCAAAAACTTCCCATCTTTGTAACTGTCAGAAAACTTTTGAGGGTCCCCTATTTTGAATTGTGTGGCTCCACCACTGTGAATTGCTACTGAAAAATGTATCCTCCTCACCCATATACAAAAAGTTTACCATCATGTTGTTTCATAGATCTCTTTCCCAAGACAGAATCTCTATTCCAGTCCCAACTCCAAGAATAACCCTTATCATTGCTCATAAATTAGAAAAACTAATTCCTATTCCCCTCCCCCCTCCTAATGCATTAGAAGGGGTGAGAACTGAGGAGATTAAAGAGGGAAAAAGAGGGAAGCAGGGTGAAAGAAGGGAAAATAGAAAGAAGAAAAAAACCTACCCTTGAAAAGAATTGGAAGAAACACAGCTTATTTTCAAATAACTCAATCATATCATTTATAGAACCAAAAAAACCCTAATTCTGCTAAACTCACTAATTTAGAGAAATCAAATTCCTGATTAAACTACTATAGTTAAAAGTTCTAAAACAATCTACTAACTAAAATTAAAGGATATAAAATAACTACAATTAACTTGTTCATAAGTAATAATTCAAGATAATTAACAAACCCCTCGACCATTCCATGTCTTTTCTTGTGTTCCGCATCACTTACCAACAACCCCACCCATCTAATCTGACTTCCGCATACCTAGTGCTAGATATCTAATTTTCTCCATCATATCTATGCAAAAGCCGTAACAGCAACTGGACATAAAGGCTGAATCTTCTACAAAATTCAACACCTTACATCATGTCAAAATACAAACCCATCGACTTTTCGAACAACATCTACAAGTAATTGCTAATTGAATTTTTGAATGAGTATAACTTGGGACATCAAAAATAGCCAAAATAGAAACAAAGACAACAATCTTAAGGATGTAAGAAATAACTAATAACCAGCCTTGTCTGCAAATGCTATTTCCATTTCTTGTCACAACTATATTTGTAAATGTAACCTTTTACATGTAAAACCACTCGTAGAGGTGTCAAGAGTATGCCCAGTCTGTATTTCTTGCCATGTTTGCAACACATTTAGCAAAACAAGAAAATAACAGTATGCAACACCCTGCCTCACAGCACAAATAAAACCACCAAAGGATAAAAAAAGAAACAAACAGCAAAAGACTTATCTTGGAAGTCTAACTTCCAACCTAAGCACTTTTAATGAGTGAGGGACTGACGTACATATCCTCTAGAAACTCATATCAACATAACCATTAACAGAACCCCAGGAAAAAAGGAACTCTCCTACCCTACCACTACCACCCTTCTCTTTATAATTAACTATATCGGACAACGACCTTGGTTCTACCAAGACCACCTTCACCCGTTTTTTAATTATTCATCATGCTACAATTTCCACCAATGCCCAATAAAAGCAAGACAAAATAACGTTACTGTTTTAGCTCAAACTCGCTCCAAGGAACTTTCTAGTACACTGTTTTGCCAAATTCTTTATTCATCATTCTCACACCTCATTAGAAATATATTTTCTGCCTTCTAAAAAAATTCCTTGGGCATCCTTTCAAATATATGGTAATAGTAAGCTCTTTGTGAACTCAATGAGCTCCAACCCTTAACCTCCTTTCAATTTCCTTTTTATTTTTTTCATTTTGTGCGTGCTTTAAAATTTGCAAGGGGGTTTTGGCTGGGAAAGAATTAGTACTCGCATATTATCTATAGATATAAAAAGAAGAATTCTAAAAGACAAATAAAGCAGATTACGAAGGAGAGGAAAGATTGCTAAAAATTCAACCTCCCCCCCCCCTCCCCTCCCTCCCCCACCCCCACCCCCACCCCCACTCCCACTCCATCAAAATTCCATCATTCTTTCTTTTTTATTTCATTATCCCCAGACAGCACATTTATTCCATTCCTGTGAACAATGCTTAGCCTCATGCTAATCCTTACCTCAGAAAAACTGATCCCTTTTCCCCCACCCATATGATCTATATTCATATTCCCTGCATATCAAGATCTAGAACTTACGCAACTCCCAAACGTTTATATATTCCAGACCCTGTGGAGCAACCTCAAAACTGGACTTAAAAGGTTTGCAGTTGGCATATATCTCCCAGCTTACATCATGTCAAAATATATCCCCATTAAACTTCGGTATAGGACCTAATCATCTAGTTTTGCCAATTACCTTAACCCTTACGATCCAAAGACAATACCCACTCCCAAACAACTCAAAATTGATACCAAGATAGAGCGTAAACCAGCCACTAACAATATGGAGTATATCACTACCTCAATTTGCAACTCAATAATCTAGATTTGTGGCGTCTAGCATACCTTGTCTTTAGCATGTTTAATTTTGAATAAAATGACCTATAGTCGAAAAGGAATTTAACTTGAAATGCAGTAGGTAATATATAATAAACAACATAATCTTGAGAGTCCATCCATGAAAGCTAGTTTTTAGGGAGGGAGAGCCCACAACCATATTAACCCACACCAACTCGCCAAGTCGCCCATACAACTGATATGGGACTATCCTCATAAGCAAATAAGGAACCATGGCAGGCCACCACGCTTCCGTATCGACGTCCATGGCGGCTTCACTCTAGCATCAATACCCACCATATTCTATTGACTTGCTATGCCCAAAATATACCTATCAGTATTTAATTTAGCCTCTAGGTAGCGCTTTCCAAATAGAAAATAGCCCATGATCACACTGCACATTATGATCTTAGGAGATTCCATTTTCAGAAAAGCTAGCAGATACGGAGAGAGAACTCAAGACCATAAAGCCACATCAAGTAGAGACTGCATGCACATGTCTGTGCAAGAATCATATCAAGATATATTACTGCTTATTATATGTCATGTAAAGGGATGGTTCAATTTCCACTTTATTTCATTCCCATCCCCAGATAAAATGATTATGTAGCTTTCCTTTTTGTATTTGAGATTGATTCCATACTATTACATAATTGTGCAGATTATCAAAGGGAAAAATAACTTGCATTAAAATCTATAGTCTTAATAGAACACGATATTGCAGTTTATGAGCAAAATCACATCAAAACAACACTTTAGAAAATGTGACAAGTTGGGATAACGGTTTAAGGAAAAAATTTCACATATTCCCAACACTCTCTAATAATTTGTGCAGTGTGATAAGTAAACAAGAAAAAGTAAATTCTAGTATTATATTACTTGCACCTGATAAATAGAGATAGAGGGAGAAAAGCACCTTGCGAGCAAGTTTGCGATAAGAGGTCTTGATCTCCGGCAAGGTTGCATTTTTACTCACATTCAGAACAGAGTAGTAATCAGAACCACCGGCTGCAGCCGCCCGAATGATTACGGCACCACCGCGACGACGATTTTTTGCATTGATTGAACTATAATTAGGGTTTCTGCAGAAGCTCTTAAGAGTTGGAAATACAGAGGAGGAGAATCCGAAGAATTTGATGGAAGAATTCGTAACTGTAGAGAGGCTAAAGCGAAAACTGGTTGAGTCGGAATTATTGCAACAGCAGCTGTAGTTAATGTTTTGGGCAATTATCATCGCCGGACAGTGTACTCAATTTCCTTATTTCCTGAGTTTGTGGGATTTAGAAAGAGGAAAAGAATGAGGAAGAAACTACGGGGTGTTTGGCGGCTCCTTTCTTGTTTTGGCACTGCAGTCCGTTCAGCTTCTTTCTTTGTCCCATTGTCTTTAAATTTTTCTGGGTCTGACCTACTTTCGTAATAACACGCTGCTACCAGTAGCGATAATCAAGAAATATCGCTAGTAAGCGACGTCAGGCTCAACCAAAGCAGAATTGTTGACCTTTTTACTTACCTTTTTTTAACTTATGTCCTTTTTTTCTTACCATGGGCCCATGGCTAGTACTAGTAGCGATATTAGGTCCTTCACTTTCCCCTATGTCGTTGTTTGCACTAGCAATACATGCTTAATTAGCATAATTAAACGTTTAATTAGCACAACCCTATATTGCTATTCTAACTAGTGATATCGCGGTAGAGACAAAGGGATTTTCAATTACCTCTCTTACTTATTACTTATACTACAGCATCAAAGCAAGATATACTCGGCCTTCATCCTAAATCAGTCTTCATCTGAAAATGTATAAGCAAAATTGAATACCATCATCCCATTTGTTAACGTCATGATCTTTTCACGCGCATCATTTACTGAAAAGCACGTCTAACTTTGCAGAGTAAACAAGTCAGCACCGAAAGCTTGACGACTTGGGCCGTCGGGAATAGCTCCGCCATCACAAGGTTAACAATGGAGGTGATGTGCTCTAGTGTCTGAGTTATAAAAATGCATCTTACCTCTTTAGTGAAGTGTTATGTACTTTTGTATCCCTCCACCGCCTTCATGCAACCCACTTGCTATGACTTCAGCTAAATGCATGCAACTTAACTGCTAATCCCATCATTGTTCTCCACTAACTAGGATTATGCAAATCCTCATTAATTAAGATGTTGGGTCAACAGTCAATACTTATCTATCAAATAATCATCGGCCCAAGCCCACATATATCTTTATTTAAATAATGGCCCAATACTCCAAAAGCCCAAATAAGTTATGATCCAATAGGCCCAAATATTTATGGCCCAACATTGCCCCCTAGTCTTTTATCAAACAGAATGTTTGATAAAAGAGTATAAATAAGGGCCCATTACCCCCAAAGAGTCTAACCAAGGCCTAATCAAATCTAACAATTAGGTAATCCCAAAACCAGACGTTACTGTAGACACTTGAAATTTTCTACCTACCTGTTACTAACATTGCAGGAAGTGCATAATCTTCTTTCAGAGATAACCTTAGAAGACAGCTCAGCTTAATCCCGAAAAAATCATCGAAAATTCAATTTCAACCCCAGAAAACACACCGGGAGTATCATTTCCCCATCTCAGAGATAACCCCGAGGATAGCAGTGCAAATACCAGAAATTTCATCGAAGAAGGCCGATTCATCTTGGAGATAACCTCAAGATATTCAGTCTCAGTCTCGGAAACAACACCGGGAAAGACAATATCAACCTTGGAGATAACCCCAAGGATTGCAGTTGCAGTTCCGAAGATAACTGATAAGTGGATTTCATATCCACGAATCGTTGTCCATTTCACGCTTAATCGTTGCTATTTCCTTGTTTTCATGTTCATTTTTATTTGTTTTGTGTTCTTTTATGTGTAGGGTGGTTGTTGTGGCATTTAACGAAGAATTGGAGTCATTTAGAGCATTTCTGGAAGTAATCATGAAGTTAGCAAAGCAATCTGACAGAATAGACCCCGTAAAATGCCCTTTTTATGTACCCCGGCCGGTAAAGGGTCTTCAACAAAGAACTAACAAAAGGGGTGCTCACATGGCAAGCGAGCTGTTTTTAAAATTGTAGCCCGTAAGTGGGGGGTCTCAATTATTTGAATCTGCTTTTGTTTTGAACTCTGCTGGGACATGAACTCTAGCATTTGGATGGCAAGTGGACTCTATTGGGCATGGAATTAACCAGAAAAATGTGTGTTGGATGTATATTACTCAATTAACAACGAATTAAACAATACACAAGGCTTAATAGAGAGATCAATTCCAGTTTTTCATTTTGGAGGAAGATTTTGAAGAGATTTTCGAGAGGATTGCAGATTTAGGCTACGTGAAGGGTGTTTTTCACTATTCTTCTCCTTAGTCTTTTATTTGTAATTGAAAGAATGATATCTTTGATTTATTCAGTTGTTATTTCATTTATGATGAACTAATTCACTTTTTAGGCTTATGGTAGATCCTTAAGTGAAACGATGATTTTGTAAACTTTGATTTCCAGTTTAATAAGCTATTTTCCAGTTTTTCTATATTAATTTGAGCTTGAATTTATGAATTGCCTGATCAACAATTCTTTGTGGATTTGTATGAAATCGAGAGAGGATATTCGAATCTAGACTTACTTAATATAACATGTGTTCATCGCAGAATCGTGATGAATGTTAAGGTAGAGATATATTTGACATCGCATGTAATCGGATAGAGAACTTAATCTTAAACCTTCTTTAATTGTAATTCACGTAGAGATATAGTGAGTTAGTTGATTAAGGTGTTTAACTTGTTTCTATCTAATTTATGAATTTAAGTTAATACAGTATTAGTGCATCGAGAGGTGGCTATTACTACATTAGTGTTCTTGATTAATAAACTGGGATAGTGAATTGAATTGGAATAAAGGTGTAGAAATCAGAGTGAAGCTTAGGGTGAAATCATAAGTCTAATTCTCCATTAATTGTTTGAAATTCTAGATTTTGATATTTGTGATTGTTTTGTGATAGTTTATTTATTTCTTAATTTAGTTTCTATAATTTTAATCATTGAATTGAATAGTTTAATAAAATTAGGATTAATAGGAAATTGGTAATTGTAAGGTTAAGTTTCTTACTAATTTGTCTTTGTGGGAATGATACTCTACTCATTACTATATTACTTGTTGACCACGTATACTTGCGTGTTGTGCGTATATAGATTTTACCCAACAAGTTTTTGGCGCCGTTGCCGGGGACAATTTAGTATAGATCTTAATATTTTTACAATATCAGTTTAATTAGTCCATTTTTACTTAAATATTTTTTTTTGTTTTGCTCCTCTTATTTTAGGTTTTTGAAGTGGTTTATGCAAACTCGGTCCAAAAATCCAGACTTGCTGCCTTTTGAGGACGACATTGAGATACGGTTCCAGAGGTTAAGTAAGTGGATCAAGGAAACGAGGCAAGACTTTGAAAATTCTGAGAAAGAAGAGGCAAACGTAGCTTTAGATCAGAAAGCGCTAAGGGACTTCGCCACACCCAAGGTGACTGAACTGCAGTCGAGCATCACCAGGCCCGCAATTGCTGCAAATACATTTGAAATCAAGCCTGGGACAATTCAGATGATCCAAAATTCAGTTCAGTTTGGGGGATTGGCAAATGACGATCCGAATGAACTGTCTACGTGGATTACCGCATGGCGGGTGAAAATCCATTTGTAGTTTCGTATATTATATTATACTCGTATGAGATATCATTTCTTTTGCACTCGTCATGGAATTTCATTTTCTTTATTTTTTTACGAGTTACTATTCACCCGATTACTATTCACTCTAGTATTATTCACTCGGGTATTCGGGGCACTTTTCGTGTCGGAGTACTATTCACGAGTTACTATTCACCTAAATATTATTCACTCGGATATTTGGGGTACTTTTCATGACGGGGTACTATTCACGAGGTACTATTCCCGAAGTACTATTCATAGGGTACTATTGCGGGGTACTATTTACCTAAAAAATATATTTCTTTTTTGTCCAAATTATTTTTGGTAAATGAATATATTCTTGAATTTTACTCCACAAAGCAGTATCATGTTGACAATTTGGATATTTTTAAACTCTGGATAAATTTAAAGTCTTTAATATTTATCCTTGATTTCGTTTGATTAATGCTTATATCATTGTCATCATCCTCATGCTTATATTGTGATGAAAGTCATCTTTGGCTTACGTGCATAGATGGATTGTTGATTATTGGTTTTACAGTTGTATATCTTTGGCTTATGTGCATAGATGGATTGTTGATTATTGGTTTTACAGTTGTATATCTTTGGCTTACGTGCATAGATGAACTGTTGATTGGTATGATTATGACCAGGGATCATTCGGTATAATTATGACCCATAATGTTACAAATAATATGGTAAAAGTCCTCATTGGCCCGTAGTGCATTGATGGACAGTTGTTGGTATGATTATAACCAGGGATTATTCGGTATAATCATGACCATTGTTGAAAACACGAATATCTTTGGCCCGTAGTGCATGGATAATTCGTGGTCATAATACTAATGAATATCCTCGGTCAGTAGTTCGGGATGATTCGATGATGTGAATTATTTATTAAAATCGAGTCTCAACCGATAAAATATTGATTATACACTTTTAATTCGTAAAAGATAGTAGATATCATGCTCTACTTGACTCTTCTAAAATACAGTTGTATGTCTTTGGCCTGTAGTGCAAAAATGAATTGTTAATGAATATCTTTGGCCGTAGTGCAAAGATAAATTTATTAGTATGATTATGAGCAAAAATTGTGATTTGGTATAACCATGATTTTTGATGTTTCAGGTGAAGATAGGTGATGAAAATTATCTTCGTCCTAAGTACGAAGAGGAATTTAGAATCACAATTATGATTATGAGTTATTCATATGATTGTGGACAAGAATTGTTGATTGATGTTACAGGGATAAAACATTATTGGTGGACTTTTAACATGGAGAAGATAATAGATTTGATGGTTTATTTGACTCTTCTAATGGATTGCTTGTTCCGCTGCAACTATGGTTGAAAAGTTTTATCATCTACCATATATTCTAAATCTCTGATTTATTACTGATGAAGGCTATTGATGATGTAAATTATCTTTAGTCATGATATTCTTTACTAGGCTAGTTGTGCTCACCCTTTTTGCTTCACAATTCCTTTCAGGTAATAAGAGTGTAAATGGGTCGTGAAGGGGGTAATACATGAGAATAGAAATCTATGGTCTATAGTCGTTGAGGTTCTCCCTAAATAGTATGGAAATAATTTTATTGCGAACTTTATATAAGTGTGTCGTATTGTATACGTCATTTGATATTTAATTTTGGTTAACCGAATAGGGTGAAGTGAACCCAAATTTGGAAGGGTGTTTTGCCACTATCATACAAGATGTCTAATGACATACAACATCGTGTTATCATAAGACAGGGTTGTGCACATCCACTTCTTGAGTATATCTATGAGCACTACCTATATGATCTTGGAGTTTGGTTGAAATATAATTTTCAATCAAAAAGCAAAGTGGAGATAGTTATATGTCAAGAGAAGACTCACCATTGGAAAGAACATGATAGTAATCTTCTCGTTTTTCTTTGGGGTCTATTGGGTCAACCAAGGATAATTCTGTGGACATATGATATCTATCATAACCTAGACGCATGGCCTCCCATGTACGAAGGTTTCCTTGAGAACTTCCCAAAGATTTTAATTTCTAAAATAGTTTTTGACTGTACTTTTATGTAAAGTACCTTTGTAAGGTTGTGGTCGAGGCACCATGAGAGTTACATACATTTGTATAAAAACTCATAGTTTAACTGTGGTTGTATTCTGCACGACAGTTTAACAGTTCTATAAATGAAGTTTGTATTTGATTTTATAGTATGATATCTGGCGACTCAGAATGGGTCGTGTGGACTTATTTTGGGGGAGTCACAATATGTACCAAAACACTTACAACCAGGGGAATAATCAGTAACATCAAGCTCCACGACCATCATATCCCCCTAGTTTTCTGAATCACCAACAATCGGCTCAACATCAGGAAAGAAAATTAGATTTAGAGGAATTGTTGTCGAAGTACATAACAAACAATGAGGCAGCGATGAAAAACCAAGCAATGGCCATCAAGAATTTGGAAAATCAGGTGGGGCAAATTGCCTTAGCATTAAATAACAGGCCACAAGGGACCCTACCGAGTGATATAGAGAGAAATCTGAAGGGAAACCACGAACAATGTCAGGCAATTACGTTGAGGAGTGGAAAACATCTCGCTGGTAAAGATGTTAAAAATTCAGCGATATCGGATGAAAAGGTTGATACAACAAAGTGGTTGAAGGAAACAAGGGTGAGGACAAGCAAAGTGAGAAAACAAAGTTAGACGACAAGCCAGTTGTATATCCTCCACCACCGTTTCAGTAGAGGGTCCAAAAATAGAAATTAGATAAGCAATTCACTAAGTTTTTGGAAGTTTTTAAGAAACTTCATATTAACATCCCGTTTGCAGAAGCCCTAGAGCAGATGCTGAGTTATGCGAAGTTCATGAAAGGGATTCTGTCAAGGAAAAAGAAATGGGAAGACTTCGAAACAGTGGCATTAATAGAGGAATATAGTGCGGTGTTACAGCAGAAGTTGCTACCAAAGCTGAAAGACCAGGGGAGTTTCACTATTCCATGCATGATCGGGAACATGTCTTTTAATAAGTGTTTATGTGATTTGGGGGCGAGTGTGAACCTTATGCCATTGTCAGTATACACAGAATTGGGTTTGCCTGCGCCAAAGCCTACGAATATTTCATTGCAGTTGGCGAATAGGTCAGTCATATACCCGAGAGGCATAGTAGAGGACATATTGGTTAAAGTGGATAAGTTTATATTCCCTGCAGACTTTATTATTCGAGATTTTGAGGAGGACAAGAACATCCCAATTATCCTAGGGAGACCTTTCTTGGCCACGGGTAGGACACTCATCGACGTACAAAAAGGTGAACTTACTATGAGGGTCCAAGATCAGGAAATCAAATTTAACGTGTTCAAGGCTCCCTACAGATGAGGAAGAATGTTTCAGGATGGATATAATTGAGCAGATTATCAGTGAAGACATAGGCAAGAGTTTGGTCAACGATCCATTAGAAACAACATTATTGGGGGATGAAGAGTTCGATGACCCGGAATTTGTGGACTACTTACAGATATTAGATTTATTGCCACGAGTTAGCCAATTCAGAGCACCATTTGAACCATTGCATACGGAGGAGAAAGCCACAGCAAGGATGAAACCATCATTGGAGGAGCCACCAACTCTGGAACTTAAGCCACTCCCTAAAAACCTCAGGTATGCGTATTTGGGCAATTCAAATTCTTTACCTGTGATTATTTCTGCTGCACTTAACGATTTGCAGGAAGAAAAGTTGTTAAGGGTGCTTAGGGAACATAAATTAGTGATAGGATGGACGATAGCTGATATCAAGGGAATCAGCCCTTCGTTTTGCATGCACAAGATTCTGATGGAAGACGATGCAAAATCGACGGTGGAGCAACAATGTCAACTTAACCTAATTATGAAGGAAGTTGTAAAGAAGGAAATTCTGAAATTGTTGGATGCCGGTATCATCTACCCGATCTCTGACAGTAAGTGGGTTAGTCCGGTTCAGTGCGTGCCAAAAAAAGGGGGAATAACTGTGGTACAAAATGAAGATAACGAGTTAATTTCGATAAGAACAGTGACAGGTTTGAGGGTTTGTATGGACTATAGCAAGTTGAATAAGGCAACCCAAAAAGATTATTTTCCGCTGCCCTTTATCGATCAAATGTTGGACAGATTGCGCGGGACATGAGTACTACTATTTATTAGATGGATACTCGGGCTGTAACCAGATCGCCATCGCTCCTGAGGATCAAGAGAAGACTACATTTACGTGCCCTTATGGCACATTCGTGCTCAGAAGAATGTCATTCGGTTTGTGTAATGCACATGCTACCTTTCAACGGTGTATGATGGCCATCTTCTCAGATATGGTGGAGAAAAACATGGAAGTCTTTATGGACAACTTTTCTGTTTATGGGGACAATTTTGATACTTGCCTAGGGAATTTGGTAATGGTGTTACAGCGATGCAAGGATACAAACCTTGTACTTAACTGGGAAAAATGCCACTTCATGGTTGAGGAGGGCATAATTTTGGGCCACAAGGTATCGGCTCAAGGATTGGAGGTTGACAAAGCTAAGCTGGAAACAATCGAGAAACTGCCTCCACCTAGCTCAGTAAAGGGAATTAGAAGTTTTCTGGGACATGCTGGGTTCTACAGAAGATTCATAAAGGACTTCTCTAAAATAGCAAAACCTTTGTGCAGTGTTTTAGAGAAGGACTCTGTTTTTAATTTTGATGAGGAATGTAAGTCGGGTTTCGAGTCGTTGAAGAAGAAGTTAACTACAACCCCCGTGATCGTCACACCGGATTGGAAGATGCCTTTCGAGCTGATGTGTGATGCAAGTGACTATGCGGTTGGGGCTGTTTTGGGTCAACGCCGAGAGAAGGTGTTTCACGCCATATATTATGCAAGCAAAATGCTCACGGAGACTCAAATGAATTATACAACTACAGAAAAGTAATTGCTTGCAGTGGTGTATACGTTTGACAAATTCCGGGCATACTTGATCGGGACTAAGGTGATAGTCTACACGGATCATTCGGCTATTCGGTACCTAATTGCGAAAAAAGATGCTAAGACACGCCTTATCCGATGGATTCTCCTTCTTCAAGAGTTTGATCTAGAAATAAAGGATAGAAAGGGGACGGAGAATCAAGTCACTGATCATTTGTCTAGGCTAGAAAATCAAGGGAAATTGAAAGAGGACAAGTGTGAAATCAACGACTCTTTCCCGGATGAGCAATTGTTTGGGATAAATGCAGAATTTCCTTGGTAGGTGGATTATGCAAATTATCTAGTGAGCAACGTTCTTCCACCTGATCTCACCAGATAACAGAAAAAGAAGTTTCTTCATGACGTAAAAAGGTACATGTGGGACGAACCTTATTTATTCAAGTAGTGCGTCGACAAAATGATTAGAAGGTGCGTGCCCTACAGTGAAGTGAAGAACATACTGCATGAGTGTCACTCATCTGCATATGGCAGTCATTATGGTAGTGAGAGGACAGCAACAAAGGTGCTGCAATCTGGGTTTTATTGGCCTACACTATTCAAGGACGCCCACCAGTTTGTCAAAACATGTGATAGATGTCAATGGGTGGGCAACATTTTGAAAAGGAATGAGATGCCTCTACAAACAATTCTTGAAGTTGAAATTTTCGATGTATGGGGCATCGATTTCATGGGGCCATTCCCTTCGTCACTTAATAATCAGTACATTCTACTCGCAGTGGATTACGTATCAAAGTGGGTTGAAGCTGTAGCACTCCCATCTAATGATGCCAAGGTGGTTCTTAAATTCCTACAGAAGAACATTTTCACGAGGTTTGGCACGCCAAAAGCAATTATAAGTGATGAAGGTAGTCACTTTTGCAACAAATCATTTACATCTCTATTGGTAAGGTATGGGGTCAACCATAAGGTGGCAACAACTTATCATCCCCAAACCAGTGGGCAGGCTGAGGTGTCGAACAGGGAAGTCAAGAAAATCTTGGAAAAAGTGGTGAACCCAAATCGTAAGGATTGGTCGCTACAGTTGGATGATGCATTATGGGCATATCGGACTGCGTATAAGACACCGATCTGGATATCACCATATCAACTACTGTACGGAAAGGCTTGTCACTTACTAGTCGAGCTGCAACATAAGGCTTATTGGGCGATTCAGAAACTCAATTTCGATCAAGCAGCTATAGGGGAAAAGCGATTACTACAAATAAATGAGCTCGACGAATTTCTCCTTCAAGCCTACGAGAACCCCAAGTTATATAAGGAAAAGGTCAAGAAATGGCACGACCAGAAAATTATGCATAGAACATTCGAACCGGGCAATCAAATTCTTCCGCTCAACTCACTACCGAGATTGTTCCTGTGAAAGCTTAAGTCCGGATGGTCTGACCATTCACCATAAAAAAAGAGTGTTCGCTCATGGCGCCAGTTGAACTTTACAATGGAATCCTTTAGAAACTTTCAAAGTCAATTCACGACGATTAAAGCACTATTGGGGTGGCGAGTCCAACACCGATGTCATCGCCATCACATTGTCCGACGTACCATGAACAGGAAGTAGTCAGGCTGAACGACTTAAAATCAAGTGCTAATTGGGAGGCAACCCAATCATGCATTATTTTTCGTATTTTCATTCATAATTGTTAGAATATAGTTTTATTAAGTTAATAGGTAGGTATTATATGGTAAAAATCTTGTTAATCTCTCAATCATACTCCAAGTTATCAACAATCTAATAACTTATACATTTCATGGCTTGCAAGATGGGGAAATGGACATTTATTGGCTTAACATGAAGAAAAGATGAGAATAAGAGTCAATTAGTAGAAGGCACCCCGCACGGCGCCTTATTTAACATCGTATTCTTCCCAGTATGGGGTCTCCCAAATTTGATAGAAGGCATGCTCACGGGCCCTATTTAGCTTTGCACCCCACGGTAAGGGGTCCCCAACTCAATTAATAGAACACATGCGTGCTTCTTCCTAAGTAATACCCCGGCAAGTGGGGTCCTGAATATGAAGCAGTTTTTCGACAGTTACTTCACATCATCCATCATAACCCCACTTCCTCATTCATCTCTACTTATTCCTCCATTACAACTTCAACCCCACGATTTCACCATCCCATTCACTACTACTCCACTACTTCTCCCCACCTCTTCAATCCACCAATTCACCCCATCACACCATCTCTATATATTGACCCCATCTCATCCCAAATTCCTCACAAAACTCTTCAACTACATCCCACAAGTCTGCGAATTAGGGCATATATAGAGGCTAATTGAGAGCAATTGAGTGTCAAGCACAACACTATATATTATTCAACTTCTTTCACCCAATATGCCATATCAAATCAACAAGTTTGGGGGAAGAATTGTCTGTGCCCACCAAGTGTTCGATAGTGTGTGTGAACCAAGGTTGGAGAGGGAAGATACTGTGATTAAGGCAATAGAGAGCAATGGCTTCGCAACCCACATCGAAACGCCAAAGAGGAGAGAGTTCAAGGCCCATACAATCGACACGGACCTTTGATTGCCGAAAATTTATAAGTGTTGCCACTATTGACCGGTATGATTATATGTTGACAAAAGCCCTTACACCGGAGCGGGGGTTGGCACCGGATCACGTTGATGGGGAGATGATGCAGCAAATCTATCAGAAAGGTTGGAATAAATTCACTGAAGAACTGGAACCCGTCGTGGTCAACATAGTCAAGGAGTTCTATGCGAATGCCGAGGACAAAGCCCCCTTCAACTCTTATGTGCGGGGTCGCTTGGTCCCGTTCAGTGCCAATGCCATCAACACCTTTTATCAATTGCGTGTGCCTCGACAATGCCAATATGCCTACCTACGTGATTTTGATCCGGACTATGAGGTAATACTCAAGGAAATGACTAAGCTAGGAGCAACATAGATCAAAGGTCGGAAGGGAGGCACAGTGTTCCATAGCAAAGATCTCAGTCGGTATGGAAAAATTTGGTACGCATTCCTATGTGCTAAACTGTATCCGTCTCAACACACCTCAGATGTGACCAAAGAGAAGGCATTACTGCTATACGCGATTGTGCAAGACTTCATCATCTCAGTCGGGGCCATTATTTGTTTTTCCATCCGCCGGTGTTTACGAGGAAACTTTTTGGGTGGCTTGCCACACTCATCACTCATATGTGGGTTGTGTCGCCAAGCGGGTGTGAGATGGTCTGACGATGAACCCACACAGATGCCACTTGCGTTTCTAGACTCTAGAATGATAGCGCGGTATTCAGTATGGGCCGGGGGCTATTCCCATCCTCGAGGACTGGGTTTTATTTTTCCATCGGCTTCGGAGGACGAAGTTGATGCTGCAGACATGTCAGAGGATGAGGATGAGGCTATAGGAGATCAAGGAACCAAGCAGGTACCGTAGATCGAGGCATTATCCAGTCCTTAGTTCCTTGACTTTCAACGTCAAATGGATGCGCACAACAAGGCAGCACGTCGGGACATGCGGTGACTCGCATTGAGGCAAGACCACATATTTGATGTTATGAACACGTCGTTCGCTTCACTCAACACGACACTTCAGAGCTTCAATCCAGCTGCACAATTCCCATATCAGCCACCCATGCCAATGCCGAGGTTTCCACCAAGTGATTTAGAAGAAGAAGAAGATCAACCACCACCTCCCCAGATTTAAGCGATTGCAGGGAAGTCCTCACACACTTAATTGTGATTATTCATCCAATGAGGGCATTGTATTACTTAAGTTTGGGGGATTTAAATTCTTGTTTGCATGCATATGTTATTGGTTAGGCTTACAGTTGTCATTGCATTATAGTTTTGCATATTAGTTAGGAGTTATGATGTTGCATACATATAAGTCACATAGTTGCATGATAGCTTAAGTGCATACATAGTAGCTTAGGTTATTTTTGTTATTGCATTGTTTTTAATTCTGTTATTAATGCTTTTTTTTATGTTATGATATTAAAAAAAAGAGAGAAAAAAAATTATTTAGTTAAATATTGTGTTTGCATATGTCCAGCAGTGTTGTAGTTCATGTTATTTGTGTGCCAATGATGAGATTGAGAATAAGTTAACCAATACATAATTGATTATTAGAACTGTGATATAATTTCTGTTATGAATCGAATCTCGCGCTTGTTTGAAACTGGTATAAAAAGGTTAACACGCTAATAACATCTTTGTTGACTGGTTAGTTCAAATTGATATATAAATAATTTCTAAAGGATAATGCTAGGGAAAATGAGAAAACGACAAGGATAGGCAGTAAAGGCGGAAATTAGGCAAGAAACTAAGTTTGGGAGATTATATGTGGGGTATATAAGCTTTATCTATAAAAAAAAGAAAAAAAAAGAGATTATATATCGTGACTAGTCTTGTTTCGGGGCCTTTGTTACTTGAGCAAGTACGCCCGAGGGGATTATCTTTACACCTAGCGCCCTAAGGTCTTTTATGGTCTGGGAGTCATTGGTCGAAAGCTCATGAAGGGGTAGCACTGTTAGCCTAATGGGATGAGACATTGCACAGTCATGTGTGTATATAAAAAAAACAATAAAATGGGAAAAGAGCAAAAAGCCCCCGTGTGAAAAAAAATTAATATAAATGAAGTATAAGTACCCTGCATGAACCCTTGGTTTTGGTATTGCTTAGTTTTAGTTGGAATGTGCTTATTTTTGAAATTTTTAAGTTTGCGCTGTATGATTTCTTCTAAGAAATTTATTATGTATTGAATTTGAGTCCGTATCAGTTATCATGGATGTTGAACACACGCGCACATTATACCAGTGATGATGGTTTAAGATTTGAGAATTAATACTGAATTGTGGATTGGCTTTGGTGATTAATATTGTAGAGTTTGCTTGTTTTCTCTGAGGCCGATGAGATAATTTTGGTTCTGTGATACTGTTGGATTCGAAAGCATATAGATTATATTCATTCCATCTCATTGCATTGCATTGCATAGCATGTAGTTTGTTTTGTGCTCGAGGACTAGCACGATTTAAGTTTGGGGGATTTTGATAAGTGGATTTCATATCCACGAATCGTTGTCCATTTCACGCTTAATTGTTGCTATTTTCTTGTTTTCATGTTCATTTTATTTGTTTTGTGTTCTTTTATGTGTAGGGTGGTTGTTGTGGCATTTAACGAAGAATTGGAGTCATTTGGAGCATTTCTGGAAGTAATCATGAAGTTAGCAAAGTCATCTGGCAGAATAGACCCGCTTGTAAAACAGCCCTTTTTTGTTTATGTACCCCGGCCGGGCGGGGTCTTCAACAACAACTAACAAAAAGGGTGCCCACGGGGCAGCCTATTTTAGCTTGCACCCACGTAAGTGGGGTCTCATTCACGAACTGCTTTTGTTTTGTTATGAACTCTACTGGGACATGAACTCTAGCATTTGGATGGCAAGTGGACTCTATTGGGCATGGAATTAACCAGAAAAACATGTGTTGGATGTATATTACTCAATTAACAATGAATTAAACAATACACAAGGCTTAATAGAGAGATCAATTCTAGTTTTTCATAGCAAGCATTGGAGGAAGATTTTGAAGAGATTTTCGAGACGATTGCAGATTTAGGCTACGTGAAGGGTGTTTTTCACTATTCTTCTCCTTAGTCTTTTATTTGTAATTAAAAGAATGATATCTTTGATTTATTCAGTTGTTATTTCATTTATGCTGAACTAATTCACTTTTTAGGCTTATGGTGGATCCTTAAGTGAAACGATGATTTTGTAAACTTTGATTTCCAGTTTAATAAGCTATTTTGTAGTTTTTCTATATTAATTTGAGCTTGAATTTATGAATTGCCTGATCAAAAATTCTTTGTGGATTTGTATTGAATCGAGAGAGGATATTCGAATCTAGACTTAGTTAATATAACACGTGTTCATGAATTTTGTGAATAGCAGAATCGTGATGAATGTTAAGGTAGAGATATGTTTGACATCGCATGTAATCGGATAGAGAACTTAATATTAAACCTTCTTTAATTATAATTCACATAGAGATATAGTGAGTTAGTTGATTAATGTGTTTAACTTATTTCTATCTAATTTGTGGATTTAAGTTAATACGGTATTAGTGCATCGAGAGGTGGCTAATATTACATTTGTGTTCTTGATTAATAAACTGGGATAGTGAATTGAATCGGAATAAAGGTGTAGAAATCAGAGTGAAGCTTAGGGTGAAATCATAAGTCTAATTCTCCATTAATTATTTGAAATTCTAGATTTTGATATTTGTGATTGTTTTATGATAGTTTATTTATTTCTTAATTTAGTTTCTATAATTTTAATCATTGAATTGAATAGTTTAATAAAATTAGGATTGATAGGAAATTGGTAATTATAAGGTTAAGTTTCTTACTAATGTGTCTTTGTGGGAACGATACTCTACTCATTACTATTTTACTTGTTGACCACATATACTTACGTGTTGTGCGTATATAGATTTTACCCAACAATAACCCTGGAGATGCTTGTTTCAACCCATGCAGCCAGCTTCAACCCATGAAGAATATGTGCACATGCATATTAAGACTTGACATGTTATCAAATGGCACCCGTTTTGCAGGATAATATTCCTAAAATGGATACATTATGATAGCATGTAAACATTTATACATTTCCTAAGACTAAACTACATAAGTTTTTGTAGGGAAACAATTGGGCCTGTTACCCGCTCAAAATCCAAAAAGGCCGCTAGCCTACAGCCAATTATGTTTTCATCTGACCAGTCTAATCCTGCTCCTGTCTCTCGAGTAGAGTTTGACGGATTAAGCAAGAAAATTATAGATTTGGCTGCTCTGTTTAAAGAACTACATCAATTTACTCAAGGTTCGCAAATACCTGTACATACAGAATCCTCTGAACAAGGTTCAGATAAAACAAATCTTGAACTTCAGTTGGATACGACCAACAAAACTCCTGAAAACACCCATCTTAAAGAAGACCTAGACACCGATGATATCAGGAAGAAAGTCCTTCAAATGGAGGAAACCATCCGTTCTGTCAAAGGGATTGGAGCACACGGGAGTGTTTCATATGCTGACCTTTGTATATTCCCTAGTGTGTATTGTCCAGAGAAGTTCAAAACTCCTGACTTTGAAAAGTATGATGGGTTAGGGGATCCTTACACACATTTGAAGATATTTATAGGAGAACTTGGATCTTATGCAGAGGACGAGAAGCTCAGAATGCAGTTGTTCTAGAAGAGTCTGACTGGAAAAGCCCGATCGTGGTATACCAGATTAGACAACTCAAAGATCCATAGCTGGGAAGAACTAGCTCATGCCTTCCTCACTCAGTACAGCTTCCAATCTCAGATGGCTCCTAACCGGTATCAGATTACCAAGGTCAAGAAATAGTCTACTGAGTCTTTCAGAGAGTATGCTCAAAGGTGGAGGCACCTTGCTGCTCAAGTTATTCCTTCCATGACGGAATCAGAAATGGTCATGACCTTCATAGACATACAAGAAGCTCCTTTCTATGAAAGAGTCGTAGCTGGCATTGGTAAACCATTTTCTAAAATAATCAAACATGGAGAGATGGTTGAGATGGGATTGAAGTCAGGAAATATTCAAGACCTAGCCGCTCTTAAAGCAGTTGCTGAGCACATCCAGTCTGGAACTTATGGAAACAACCCCCGGACGGTCCATAAAAAGAAAGAGGAAGATGTTTCCTTGATACTACAAGGTCAAAAAGGCAGTCAGAATATGCCTATCCAGAGGAGAAACTACTCCCCTTTGCAAGCACAGTCTTCAAACCCTCCATTACCTAAAGGTGGAGAAGTCAGACGCCCCCGAGTGTTCACACCCTTAGGGTACTCACTCGAGAATATCCTTACTCCTCTGACTACTCAGAAGAAAATTACATATCTTCTTCCACCAGCCAACCTTAATGGGAACGGTTTCAATGCTACTCGGAAGTGTGCTTATCATGCCGGGGCACCGGGACATGACACTCAGGATTGTTGGGCCTTGAAACACAAGATCCAGGACTTAATTGACAATGGGGAGATTATCATGACTAAACTCGACCAATCTCATGTGCAAGACAATCCTCTTCCTCAACACAAAGAAGGAGAGGTCAATATGATTAATTGGAGCAGTGGACAGAATTCTAATTATGTTGTTGAATCTTCCCAGACCAGCAAAGACAGTGCTGACAGATGGGATTATGCGCAGTTCTAGTTTATGATGGAGCGAAAGATTAAGGCTCTTTGTAAACAAGTAGATCAATTGGCAGAACTGGTGATTCATCAACACCAAGTCACACGCCAATTAATCAGTCAGGAACATGCTAGTCTCCTTCCTTTTGTTATGAATTTTCCATCTTCGCCTTCAGAAAATGAAATACTGGAGGATAAAGTTGCAAAAAGAGAAAGTGCCAAAGCCCGTCGGGATTTTTCCAACAAACGGGAATTTACATATCTTGGCCAACCAATGGAGGAGATATTTCAAATGTTGATCAATAAAGGAAGAATCACATCCCTTCTACCTCCAATCAATCCTCGTTCTAGACGGTTTAATTCTGAAGGAGTTTGCCAATATCACTCCCACTCTCGCGGTCACAGCACAGAAGAATGCTGGGCACTCCGCCATCTCATTCAGAATTTAATTGACAGTGGTGTCCTGCAAATGGAAGACAATGACACTTTGCTACTCGAGAGTGGGAACACATGTCCTACGAAATGGAATAACGGCGTAGCATTTATATCTGCTGAGGATGATTTGGCTGCCAGACCACTCACAATACAAGCAATTCAACTCAAAGGTACTGACAATCCTTTGAAAGTGGCTCCACCAGAGCCAATTAACTTACCATTTAGACCACAGTATCCTATTGTTAGCCTACACAAAGTCCCATGGAATTATGGATAGGCTAAAGGATCTACTTCATATACTACTGCTGCAGTGTCGAAGGAGAATCCACTGTATCTTCCTCATTGGGTGATGAAGCCTGCCATCAAATCAAATGGGAAAGTTCCCATGGAGAAGATCGAAGAGTTCCTCCATACCATGGGCCATAACGAAGCCAAAGTGGTTTTAAGCTTGAAAGAAGCTCCACAACAAATTTCCATACTGGACTTGGTTCTCGCTTCCAAAAATCACAAGAAGATATTGTTAAGGGTCTTAGAAGAAGCCCATTTACCAAAATCAGTGAAAGTGGAAAAATTCCAACATCAGGTTGATCACATTTTCAACAACAATGTGATATCTTTCACTGATGACGACATACCTGCTGAAGGGACTGGTCATTGCAAGCCGTTGCACATAGCGGTTTTGTCCTCCGGATACATGGTTAGAGGAGTCTTGATAGATGTAGGTTCATCTCTTAACATCTGTCCTTATGCTACCTTCGAGAAGATGAATATCAACCCCAAGAGGATCAAAAGCGGCCATACGGTTATCAAAGCTTTTGATGGATCCCAACGAAACGCCGTTGGAGTAATTAAATTACCAGTGGAGATTGGTCTACATACATTCAGTGTATCCTTTCACGTGATCAAAATAGCCACAGGATACAACCCGCTGTTGGGAAGACCATGGATTCATATGGCTGGAGCCATCCCTTCAACCCTTCATCAACAACTCAAGTACATTATCAACAATAGACTAGTCAATGTTAATGCTGAGTAAGAATGTCCTGAACAAGGTGACATGCCACTAATCAGCTTCAATTCAGAAGTTGAGCCAGTCAGTTTCCACGCCCTAGAGGTGAGCAACACTCATTACCATCCCATTGGGGCGCCACCTCTCACACCCAAGATTTCTGCCGAAGTAATATCGGCTACTCAAGAGATGATATCATTGGGTCATCAATCTGGACAAGGGTTGGGCAAAGATCATCAGGGTATTAAGCACCCTATTCAAGTGCCCAGTCAAACAGGGACAACTAGATTAGGCTATTCTACTAGCTCCAGTCACAGGAATCCTCATAAGCACAAAAAGATTCCTTCAACTTCAGCCACACGGAGATTGTCTCCACCTGTAAATCCTGAGTTTGTACAGTCTCCAGTAAAGGTGTCAGCCCATATCACGGCTATGCTATTTCCCAAACCGATACCGATTAAAGCAAAAGAGGTCTTGATTCCTGATCCCAGAGTGGAAGAAGAGGAACGGATACGTAAACAAGACATCACCAGGATGATGTCAAGCATACACATCATTGTCCATGATGAGCATACAAACAGATACACCCGAGACGATGATTGCCAAGATGTCATGGTCATCATTAGGGATAAGGACAATGATAGCCCCTCCATCATTGCAGTCCATCAGGACTTTACCCTCGACAATTGGAACAACACTCCATGCATTGGTCGACGAGGGTAAAACGGGTAGAAATTCCATCTGCCCTGTAGATAACTTTAACTACTTACTTTTTTTGTGTACAGTATTAGCAGTTGTTTTATTAGTACATGCTAACACTTTGTATGATTAAACAGATTCATATATTAAGTGAAAGCATATTTTGTTTTAGGACTCTGAATTTAGATTTGCCTGTACTTACTGATGAGGTGCCTTATCTCCACAAGGACTGTAACTTTGATGAAAGGTTGGACTCAAACTTGATGGAAATACAAGAGGACATTGAGATACCTCATGAGATTAAGGAATGGGTCGAAGACAAACCTATACCTAACCTTGATCAAACCACATCTTTCAATCTCGGAACCTTAGAAAACCCTAAGCTAATCCAGATTGGTTCAGACCTCACCCCAAACCAACGGAATGACATGGTTGTACTACAAACCCAATTCCAGGATGTGTTTGCATGGTCTCATGAAGACATGGTGGGTTTATCCACTGACATTGTCCTTCATCGCCTTCCCATTAAAGAGGGATTCAAGCTAGTCAGGCAGAAGCTCAGGCGATTGAAACCTGAGTGGAGTTTAAAGGTTAAAGAAGAAATTATGAAACAAGTTCAAGCGGGCATCATTATAGTGTCTACATACCCTGAGTGGTTATCAAACATAGTCCTCGTGCCTAAACTAGGAGGAAAGGTGCGAGTTTGTGTGAATTACTAGGATCTGAACAAAGCTTGCCTTAAGGATAGCTTTTCCGTGCCGTTTATCCACATTCTCATTGACAATACTGCTCAATATGGCATGTACTCCTTTGCGGATTACTTCACAGGGTATCATCAGATTATGGTCGCTGAGGAAGATTGTGAGAAAATTGCTTTCATCACGCCTTGGAGAACCTTTTATTATAGACGGTTATTATTTGGCCTCATTAATGCCGGAGCAACCTATCAGCGAGCTATGATGGCTCTTTTCCATAACTTCATGCACAAAGAGATAGAGATCTACGTGGATGACATCATTGTCAAATCCCGAAGGGAAAAAGACCACTTAGACCATCTCAGAAAGCTTTTTAACAGGTTGCGTAAGTACAACTTGAAGTTGAATCCAGCCAATTGCACCTTTGGTGTTAAATCAGGCAAGTTTTTAGGTTTCCTAGTCAGCCACAAAGGGATTGAGCTGGATCCCACCAAAATCCAGGCCATTAAGAAAATTCCCATTCCTTAGACAAAGAAGGAAATACGGGGATTTTTGGGAAGAATCAGCTTCATCAGCAGGTTTATTTCTCAACTCACAGCAACCTGTGAGCCTATCTTCAAGCTGTTAAGGAAGAACTCCTCCATGAAATGGAATGATGAGTGTCAGAAAGCCTTCCTTACAATCAAAGAGAAGTTGGTTAACGCTCCTGTCTTGGTACCACCCAGGGAGGATGTTCCCCTATTCATGTACCTGTCCATTAATGACAATGCTATAGGCTGTATGCTGGGACAGAAAGACGATAGAGGCCAAGAGCGAGTTATCTATTACCTCAGCAAAAGATTCAGCAGCAGTGAACACAAGTACACTCTGATTGAAAAGACTTGTTGTGCTTTAGCATGGGCTTCCATGAGGTTACAACATTACCTCCACGGTCACATAACCCATCTCATATCCCGCATGGATCATCTCAAATACGTGTTCAATAAGCCCATACTGAATTGTCGACTATCCAGATGGCAGTTGATTCTGCAACAATTTGACATCGTCTACGTGATGCAAAAGTCCATTAAAGGACAAGGAATTGCGGATCAACTGGCCACCGCACCCACAGGGGATTACAAACCCTTAGAAACATACTTAATCGATGAAGGGGTCATGACAATTCAGCAACACCATTAGTACGATGCATGCCATATGTGGAAAGTGTATTTTGATGGAGCCGCAATACGTAAGGTTATGGAGCCGAGCGCTTCTAGTATCCCAAGACGGAGAGCGATGATTGTCATTGCCACCAAAATTACGCTTTGTCGGCACCAACAACACAAACCGAGTATGAAGGTCAGATCATGGGGCTAAAACTTGCTCACTCAATGGGCATCAGACGGTTAACTGTCTTTGGGGATTCAAAGTTGGTAATCAAACAAACCACGGGAATCTATCAAACCAAAGAGCTACATTTGCTGCCTTACCATCGACAAGTTTTACAGATGGCTTTAAAGTTTGAAGAAGTAAACTTCCTCCACATTCCTCGGAATAAGAATGACTTTGCGGATGCGCTAGCAACTTTGGCCTCCTTAATCAACATACATGACAAGGAAAACATGTCAAGCATCCCATTTTCCCTACAAAAGGCTCTAGCCTATGGGAATTACGTTGGAGAAGTATCGGATGAGCTACCTCCCATCCAACCCCCTTGGTATCAGCATATCAAAGAGTATCTATGAGATGGATCTACACCCGTTGAGGCGAGCCCGACTGAAAAATGGCGGATCCATCGAATGGCTATGAAATTCTACCTGAGCGGAGATGCACTCTACAAAAGAGATACAGGATTAAGACTCCTTATATGTCTGGACAAAGACCAAGCTCAGAGGCTCATGGATGAAGTCCATGGTGGAGTATGTGGCCCACACATGAGCGACCCCCTACTTGTTAAAAAGATCCTCAGAACAGGGCATTACTGGCTTACTCTCAAGGCTAACTGTGATGATCACATCAAGAGGTGCTATCTATGCCAAATTCATGGGAATGATATCCACGCCCCTCCAAGGGAACTCCACAATATGAGTTCACCCTGGCCCTTCTCAATGTGGGGAATGGACGTGATCGGGCCCATCGAGCCCAAAGCCAGTAATGGGCATCGGTTTATCTTCACCATGATTGACTACTTTACCAAGTGGGTAGAAGCAGCCTCCTTCCCCAGAGTTACCAAAGAAGTCATCATTGCTTTCATCATAAACAATGGCATTTGTCGATATGGACAACCAGAGGTAATTGTGTCAGACAATGCTAAGAACCTCAACAACAAAATGATGGAGGAGTTATGCAGTAAATTCCACATTAAACACCTTAACTCCGTTATCTACCGTCCAAAAATGAATGGTGCTGTTGAAGCGACTAATAAAAACATCAAGAAGATCATGCAGAAGATGTCCGCCAATTGCAAAGGATGGTCTGACCTCTTGCCTCTGACTTTATTAGCCTACAGAACTTCAATGCGTACTTCCACTGGGGTAACCCCCTACTCATTAGCCTATGGGATGGAAGCAGTGCTTTCCATAGAGGTTGAAATGGAATCCCTCAGAGTGTTGATGGACGCTCAGCTGGATGAAGACCAATGGGTACAAGATAGATATCACCAATTGTCTCTAATAAACGAAAGGCGAATCGCGACTATCTTCCATGGTTAGTTATATCAACAAAGGATTGCCAGATCCTACAATAAAAAAGTTCGGCTATGGCAGTTTAAACGACATGACTTTGTTTTGAAGAAGATCATTGACAACCAAGATCAATCTAAGGGAAAATTCGCTCCAAACTGGGAAGGCCTGTTTGTTGTCAAGGAGGTATCGATGAGGTGGTGCTCGCATCTACGTGAAATGGACGGCGATGAATTTCCATAACTCATCAACTCGGACACCGTGAAATGGTACTATGTCTGAGGTTACCATTAAGCAAACATCCTGGTTTTGGATCATCAGATCACCAGTCATTCAGGTTTTTTAACCCTTTTTTACATACAAAATCTTCTGCGTACTCTTCTGCCCCTCAGGGAAACATACTCTTCAAGCCAGCAGCCTGGTTTCACTTTATTTAAAACCTTTCATACAATTTCGGTTATCGCATCAGGGATTTAACCTTTCACACCTGCTATTTATCCTGAACATATGATCAAAATTTTTCACACTTGTAGTTTGTCCTGAACTTAGGATCAAACTTTTTCACACCTACAGTTTGTCCCAAACATTGGATCAAACTTTCTTTCCCCCGCAATTTAGCCTGCACATGGGATTCAAACTTTTCTTCGGCTGTAATTCATCCTGAGGGGCGAACTACATTAACCTGATCTCCCTGATACCTGGGAATACGTAGGCAACCATATTCTATATGGCCCGGTCGCAATAAAAAAAACAAAAACATTTATGCCTTTTCTCTACAAAAACAAAAACAACAAAAACACTTCTACCCTTTCTCTACATAAACAAAAACAACAAAAACATTCCTACACCCTTCTACATCATTCAACGTTGAACCTCTTATACCAAGTTCGAACTACGCAGACCTGATCTCCTCTTTAATAGGAGTACGTAGGCAGCCATTTATGCTTCGGTCTAACCCCCTACCAAAACACAAATACTTGTCACATGGTACTGGGATCAAACTTCAATCCACCAAATTTCATTGGGACCAAAGGCATGGAACTACCTGACCTCTGCTCACAAATAGGAGATCCGACGACCATCTAAGCTACGGTTGTGCCTCAAAGAGCAACACCAATCCTTAAGAGATGGAATTAACTAGGCTTCTCTTAAATAGGAGTATTGGCGACCATCTGTGGTGCGGTCAACCTCAAAGAGGAAAAGCTACACTTCTCTCCATGTCTACATACAGAAACCAATCCCAAGACACCAAAGATGGTAGGGATACACACAGATCAATGATCCGTTCTAAAAGATCATGCGACGTTTCAATGTCCACACATCAAGGATGAGTTCAGAATGCAGCAAGATCACAAGCCCTGAAGAAACTAACAAATATCAAGCAAGTATCAAGGCGCAACTGAAAGGGAAGTGAATCAAAATATATTTCCCTGCCATATATAATACTGTTTGATATATACAATATGTGTTGTACATGACAAAATGGCTAAGCTAGTCTGTGCAGGAAAATACAAGTCTATCTACGGATATGTATGTATACGGACTATCAGATCTAACAGCATCCCTCTCCGAAGAAGAAAATAACGCTGAAAGCTCCTGCCCAATGGTATCTACACGAGCTAGCAGATCCGAGGCTAACTGCATAGTGGCATGATGCTCATCAATGTAGGCACTCATATCGGTAAGGATGCCAGTCGTAAGGGATCTCATTGAAGTACTGTCTGTGACGGCCACATCCCGGGTAGATAGGGAAACATCCCACTCTACAATCAATACATCTCTGGCTGATCTGGCCTCATCTCTCTCTAATAGAGCTGCGTCTCTCCCATTAAGAGCTGTCAACATTAAGCTCTATCCCCGATCTCTCAAAGGTCATCGATGTAGACTCGCTCCAGACATCAGGTCAATGTCAATCACAAAGAGCATTCGTAGAGGGGAGAATCCATCACAACTTATGGCAACCCTGTAGACAAATCCTCCTCGATGGGAATATAAGTCTGCTCTATAGACTCCCCATCATTAGAATCAATCCCCTGCACTGTGGATACTGCCATAGTCAGTGCCGTCTCTGTCTCCATCCATACGGAATACTCTGTAGAACAACCTGGATGGCTAACGGAAAACTCAGCTAGCTCACGCTGTTCCCAATAGGCATACAATCTGGATCTATCCACTACTGATAAGTGGCGAGAAGCTAAACGCTGACTTAATGCCCCCTCAAAAGGATGGAAGTCCTGGAACTGGTCAAACTATCACATCACGGCCAGTGGGTGGTAAGTGATCATGCCCCTCAAACCAGCTAGATGGAGATAATCTATGCCTGGAGCATGAGTGATGAAGTTGTAGGGTGAGCTGAGCCCTGAACACGATAATATATCAAACGAATCTCCAATCCATGCCAAGAAAATGGACCAAGACGCAAGATCTGTACACTCTGTAGGCTGGAAGGAGTACGACATGACTATGTCATGGGTGAAACAATACCCATGCCGTCTAAAAGTTCCAATCGGTCTCAAGTGTGACATAAACCACACGTACAACATGACCGAGCTGCCTGTGAATACCCCTATAGGGTAAGTGCTGCAATATGTGGCTGACCTCAGCGTCTCTGCGATGATCATTGGTACAATGGTGTGACCCTCCCTGAGATCTCTCACTGCCATGATGACGCCAATATCTAGTTCATCCATGTACCGTGACATATATACATACGACAATACGCATGCGAGAGAAAGACATCTACTCTAGCCGAAAAGCCAATAATCCTCCCAAGATGGTGAAATCCCCGGAGTGCCGTGTGTAACTATCCTCAGAGCCAAATCTGCCCATCAGAAAACGCTGGGATACAACATGACTGGATGTAATCTCATCCGACACAACTCTCCGCCTCAGCCCGGTGAGAGTCATAAACTGTCGGCTCATGTCGCCAATGGTCATATGTGCATAAGGTCTGTCCAATGGTAGTGCCATCAACCGTGCATACTCCTCCAGAGTAGGAGTCAATTCATGGATGCCAAACCAGAAGACCTGTCTCTCTGGTATCCAATGCTCCAAAGATACCCTCTATGGTTTACGGAACTCAAACATCGTAAGAGTCATAGTATGTCAGAATAATCGATCTACAAATACCTTGTCAGAAGGTGACATACTATCATACCACGATCTCAGACGGGATGCCACCAATACTGGTGGGGTATGATCAATGCGGCTAACTGTCGAAAAAGACATCTTTACGGGTCGTGTCATAAGACCATCCAGGGGTCAATACTGAATATCTCTAAACATGCATACATATGCATAACATAATACATGTATGATAAAGAATATATGGCAATATGATATAAGGAATGGAAAACTGTACATACATTCCTAAGTATATCATCATCTTATACATCTCTGTACAGCTAGAAATACAGGGAAATGGGGCACAAATGCCCTACATCTAAAAGAGGCCTATCAAAAGATATAGCGAGAATGGGTCCCACCCCTCCGGCTCGGTCCAGTTCGAGTTGCAAAGGAGTTCTCACAAGCTGAAAAGGCCAAATCAGGAATAAAAATGCTACACGATTGAGCGGAATAACCTGAAATCCTGGTTTTCACGGGCCAAACTATGGCTTTACATAACACTCATTGGTCTTCACCCAAACACAGGGTATACTATACGAATGATCTCAACTGTTGCAAACTACATTCGGCAATACCTCACGAAGGTCCGATGTTGTCAGTTTAGGGTCGTAGCCCTAAAACATGTTCCTCGGTGGGGGCGTCACGCATTTTTAACCGTTGATGTGCACATCAATGAAGGTCAAGCAGCCTTGACATTTTACCCAGCGGGGACGTCACACATTTTCAACCGTTGATGTACACATCAATGAAGGTCAAGCAGCCTTGACATTTTCCCCGGCGGGGGCGTCACACATTTTCAACCGTTGATGTACACATCAATGAAGGTCAAGCAGCCTTGACATTTTCCCCTGCGGGGGCATCACGACCGTTGATGTACACATCAATGAAGGTCAAACAGCCTTGATATGTTCCCCGACAGGGGCGTCACACATTTTCAACCATTGATGTACACATCAATGAAGGTCAAGCAGCCTTGACATGGTCCCCGGCGAGGGTGTCACACATTTTTCAACCGTTAATGCACACGTCAATGAAGGTCAAGCAGCCTTGACATTATCCTCAGCAGGGATCCCATCCGTTGATGCACATGTCAATAAAGGTCAGGCAACCCTGACAACACCAACTGTTGGCAGTAACTCTAACAGAGCAGCGGAAAGACCTGGCGATACAAACCAAGGAAAAACATCTTCATCGGGGAGGACCGATGATGGAATATGTTATACACATCCTCAACAAACAAAGCTCTATCCCCACATAATCTCTCGTACATGAGAGATGCATCTTCAGGATAAAGTCTGTATCAAGGATTCAAAACTTTGGTGACAACCCCAACGTCAACAATCCTAGAGATTCCTGGTAGTTGTGGATCACGCGTCCAAGGCAGTTCATCAGGCTGGTTATTTATTGCGGCCTCGGTAGAAGCAACAGGGAGCCGACAATTATCCCATCATGTTGGAGGACAATCCAACAAATCATATACATTTGTATCATGTTGTTATGCATTGAATCATAATCATCTTGTTGCATTTCAAGTGTCTAGTATTCTTTATCCTATCCATGCCATTGCATTGCATGAATATGATAAAGAGGGGCATCTGTAGACACTCAAAATTTTTTGCCTACCTGTTACTAACATTGTAGGAAGTGCAGAATATTCTTTTAGAGATAACCCTGGAAGATAGCTCAGCTTAATCCCAGAAAAACCACCGGAAGTTCATTTCCCCATCTCGGAGATAACCCCGAGGATAATAGTGCAAATACTAGAAATTCCACTGGAGAAGGCTAATTCATCTTGGAGATAACCCCGAGATATTCAGTCTCAGTCCCAAAAACAACATCAAGAAAGACAATATCAAAATTGGAGATAACCCCAAGGATTGCAGTTGCAGTTTCGGAGATAACCCCGGAGATTCTCGTTTCAACCCATGTAGTTAGCTTCAACCTCGGGACTCACACTGAGGCACTCAATTCACAAACCCAGAGATAACCCTGGGAGGACAGGCACACCTCAGAGACAACCCTGACGGTATTCAACACTTGCAACAGCCCAATCTCAGAGATAACCCTGAGCATCGTCTGCTTTATCAGCCAAAACCGGAGATAACCCCCGTGAAGGGCAAAGTTATCAAATTGCCACCTCAACCCCACATGGCGCCATCTCAACAAACAACATTCAAAATACATTCTACACAACAATGTCCTACAAGAACCAATGAGTTGTAATCCCGAGTGACTACAAGCAAGGCAGCACACCGGATAGAATTTGAAGCTTGAAGAGATAGGACATGGTTCAATCTTTCTGACTTTGTACAACCTTTAATCCCATGTCATTGTGTAGCTCTCGACAACGACAGTCCGAAATAGGTCTTATACACCTCAATTGGATGCTCGGATTGAAGTTCTGCAAGTTCGAGTAGACATCACGTTGCACGCGTGCACGTACTTCGAGATGGTGGGACTGCGAGCCCGGGGAGACACCGGGCACCCCAGTGCTCTTCTCAAGGGCTTCTGCAGTACACTTATGGCTCCCAGCTCTATAAATATAGAGCTTGGGGTGGCCATATTCAAAAGAAAAAGGCGATCCTTTACACACCCCATATTGAGTGCTTTCTCATTTTAAACACTTGTTAGCTCATATATAGCTATATTTTTACCGGCTGGAGCCGAGTGTTCATCCACTTAAAGTCATAAAAGTCTTCTTTGGCATCCCACTGTAAGCCTTCTTACACACTATAAAGCCTTACTCTTTATCTTTGCACACACTCTTCTTCACATTGAGAATCGTGTTGTGTGTGTATGCCCGAACTTCGGTCCGTGATTTTCATTTTTGTTTATATATATATATATATATAGCGATAAATCGCTGAAATGATAAACTGAGCCGGGATCTGGGACTCCCCCAAATCCGAGTTCTCAAACCTCGGGTTTGGTGCTCACGATCCATCATCATCATAAGCATTCTATAAACTATTGCAGAATAATAAACATACATTGTTCATTATAATAAAGTCTTCCAACATTATCCCAAGGTATATTAACCTTAACTTATACATACCTTAATTAAGTTATCCTTAGTAACACAAAAGGTTACATTACCAATGTACATAATATAATATAATACATAAACATTCTTATTATCTATTCCTGCACTTTTCCTTTGCCTTTGTCCTTCTTAGACGTATCTGGCATAACTGAAATAAATGTCATGATATAGCAAGGGTAAGCAACAAATTTGCTTAGCAAGTTTAAGTACAAGGAAGATATATCATGATTATTAAGAAATTTATCGTTCAATGTTCAACAATAGAAATCAATTGTGAAAGAACATGAATTAAGTCTTGATAATTGAATATTCGAATAATTGAATAACATATGCTGAGTGGTCATAATGACCATGAACATACACTAAGGTTGTTAGTATTTAAACTGCTCCTTTTAATAAGTTTTTGTAATCAAGGGGATCAGCCTTTCATACCCGGTGTATTATGAATAAACACTTAATATACGAGCAATAATTGTTTTTCAATAATGCTTTAATCAAATTGTTCTTTTTCTCAGTCTTGAGTCCTTACCAAATCAATTGGTGAAGAACATCGTTTAACAACATATTTGATTTAACAAATTTAAACATACTTGATCTAGCTGATACAATTAGCATAGATCCATATCTTAAATAATTTATGAATGAAAGAACTTTAACTAATTCACAATTCAATAATAATAGAACCGGAATTTAATTACACCAAGTGCGAGTATCAATAACCAATATAGATGTGAATAATAAACAATAATTATTCACTAACATGCTTTGAAAATAATAACTCAAGTTTGAGTTAGAGAACTTGCCTTGCCTGCGATCTACTGCTACACAATTTAATTTAATCTCTTTATTGTAAACACCTATCATTGTTAAAATTGATCTTACAATTATCATATCATACTTTATATCATACTACAATTACTCTATCAGCAATTAGTTAACACTTAACCACATAATCAATTACCTTAAAACATCATTGTTTTTATTGCCATTTGATAATATTTTAATTACTTTATTCTTATACATTATGATTTAACACTTAATCTTTCATTTTATTAGTTCTTCCTTATAATCCAGTAAGCCGAATACTAATACTATAGTCAGGATTATTTCAGCATACCAATTCAGCAACTTGAAATGACTAATCTAGTAGACTTAATTCACTACTCCCACAATTCAGCAACCTGGATTCAAACTAAATTTTAATTCAGTTAACTGTTTTCCAATCCAGCAAGTTGGATTCACTAGTATTTATTTTAGTAAATTGTTATGCAATTCAGCAATCTGAATTCATAATCTTCAATTTTAGCAACCTGAAATTACTATTCTTTTCCACGAAAATACCAAATCAACTTATTATTTTTCTATCCTTAGGCCAAACATATATACATATATTTCATACACAAAAAGAATTTTTCTGTAATTTTTCAATTTCTTTTAGTATTTTTCAAAAATCATTTTTAGTACGTAGCTTAAGAAATTAGCCCCATCACGCTTAACTCCAGAAATTCCCATCTCTTGGCATAATGTTATACGTGTTAATGTGACCCTCCAGTTTAAATTTTGTGGCCATCAGAGTTATAGAACTCCGATCATAGCGATTTTCATCCGAAAAGCCCAAATATTGAAATGGACATAACTTGCTCAATTTAAGTCGGAATGAACTCATTTTTGGACAGGAGCTACTTTATATCATATATTTTCATCTCCCAAGAAACCGGAATTTATTTCATAAATTAAGTGGCCAAAATAGCCCATACAATTTCTTGGGCAGTTTGTTTTCAAAATTTTCGGCCTTTACCTACTTTACTAAAATCAATCCATACGGAAATCTATAACTCTTTTTTCGGTGATTCCACTTGGGTTTGAAAGATAACTCATCATATTACTCTCCTAAATTTTTCCAGAAATTTTAAATGTCTGAAAAAATGACGAAAATGCTCCTAGCATTGACTGTCCAAAAATAGTTTATTTTTCTTTCTAAAGACGAAACTGTTTTTGCTAAAACAGTCACTATGACTTGTGTACTCAACACTTTTGAGTGCTACCTATTGGGTAAAATCTATATACGCACAACACACAAGTATACTTGGTCAACAAGTAATAAAGTGATGAGTAGAGTATCGTTCCCACAAAGACAAATTAGATTCCATTCAAATCCACAAAGAATTATTAATCAGGCAATTCATAAATTCAAGCTCAAATTAATATAGATAAACTGGAAATAGCTTATTGAACTGGAAATAAAGGTTTACAAAATCATTGATTCACTTAAGGATCCATCATACGCCTAAAAAGTGAATTAGTTCATCATAAATGAAATAACTACTGAATAAATCAAAGATAACATTCTTTCAATTACAAATAATAGTCTAAGAAGAAGAATATTGAAAAACACCCTTCACGTAGCCTAAAATCGCAATTGTCTCGAAAATCTCCTCAAAATCTTCCTCCAATGCTTGCTAAGAAAAACTGGAATTGATCTTTGTAATATGCCTTGCGTGTTGTTTAATTCGTTGTTAATGGAGTAATAGCTGTCCAACACACAAGTCCCAGTCAAAATTCTCCACTAACTAGAGTCCATATGCTATTCAAATGCTCAAAATCGTATCCCAGCAAAGTTCCAAACACAACAAGAGACTTCATCAGTCGAGACCCCCCCGCCCCGGCGGGGGTCTGTGCCTATATTGAGCCCGCCGAGGCGAGCATCCTTTCTGCTAAAATCATTTGAAGACCCCCCGCCCCGTCGGGGGTATACAAGCCAAATAAGCCCGCCCCGATGGGCCTTTATTCTGCTAACTGACTTCTTTTGCTTCATGAATTCTTCCAAAAATGCTCCCAATTGACTCCAAATCTTGTTAAATGCCACATCAACCATCCTACACATAAAAGAACATAAAAACAATTAAAAACGAACATGAACACAAGAAAATAGCAACAATTAAGCGTGAAATGGACAACGATTCGTGGATATGAAATCCACTTATCAAAATCCCCCAAACTTAAACCGTGAAAGTCCTCGAGCACAAAAACAAACTACATGCTATGCAATGCAATGAGATGAAATGAATATGATCTAATCTTTATGCTTACAAATCCAACAGTATCGCATAATCAAAATTATCTTATCGGCCTCAGAGAAAACAAGCAACTCTACAATATTAATCACCCAAACCAATCCACAATTCCTTATTAATTCTTAAATCTTACACCATCATCACTGGTATAGTGTGCGTGTGTGATCAACATCCATGATAACTGATACGGACTCAAAATCAATACATAACCAATTTCTTAGAAGGAATCACAATTCAAACTTAAAAATTCCAAAAATAGACAAGTTCCAACTAAAACTAAGCAATTACTATTTTCAAGGGTTCACATAGGGTGCATATACTTTATTTATATATATTTTTCTTTTCTTTTTTCTTCACTGGGGCTTTTTGCTCTTTTCCCATTTTTTTAAACCATGACTATGCAATGTTTCATTCCATTAGGCTAACAGTGCTACCCCTTAGCGAGCTTTCAACCAACGACTCCCAGACCATAAAAGACCTTAGGGCTCTAGGTGTAAAGACAATCCCCTCGGGCGTACTTGCTTCAAGTAACAAAGGCCCCGAAACAAAACTAGCCACGATATTTTTTTTTTCATATATATTTTTTCCTTTGGCATAAAGCTTATGTACCCCATAGTTATTCCCCCAAACTTAGGTTCTTGCCCAATTCTTCGCCTTTACTACCTATTCTTGTCGTTTTCTCATTTACTCTAGCATTATCCTTTAGAAACTATTTATGTATTAGTTTGAACTGACCAGTCAACAAAGATGTTATTAGCGTGCTAACCTTTTTATATCAGTTTCAAACAAACACAAGATTCGATTCGTAACAGAAATTTTATCACAGTTCTAATAATCAATGTTGTATTTGTTAACTTATTCTCAATCTCATCATTGGCCCACAAATAATATGAACTACAACACTGCTGGACATATGCACACACAATATTTAACTAATTTTTTTTCTTTTGTAGATAACATAAAAAAGTACACTATTAACAGAATTAAGAACAATGCATTAATAAACAAAATTAAGAACAATGCAATAACAAAAATAACCTAAGCTGCTATGTATGCACCTAAGCTATCATGTAACTATGTCAAAACCTATATGCAACATCATAGTTCCTAAATACTATGCAAAACTGGAATTAAAATGACAAATTTAAACCTAAGTACTACATATGCATGCAAACAAGAATTTAAATCCCCCAAACTTAAGTAATTAAATGCCCTCATTGGATGAATAATCATAATTAAGTGCGTGAGGACTTCCTTGCAATTGCCTAAGTCTGAGGAGGTGGTTGTTGATCTTCTTCTTCTGAATCACTTGGTGGAAACCTCAGCATTGGCATAAGCTGCTGGTAAGGAAATTGTGCAGCCGGATTGAAGCTCTAAAGCGTCGTGTTAAGTGAAGCGAACGACGCGTTCATAGCATCAAACATATGGTCTTGCCTCAATGCGAGTCGCCGCATCTCTCGCCCTGCTGCCTTGTTGTGCGCATCCATTTAACATTGAAATTCATGGAACTTAGGACTTGTTGTGCGCATCTCTCGCTGTGCTGCCTTGTTGTGCGCATCCAAAAACTTATTGGGTAAAATCTATATACCCACAACACGCAAGTATACGTGGTCAACAAGTAATAAAGTGATGAGTAGAGTATCGTTCTCATAGAGATAAATTAGAAAGAAACTTAACTTAACTTACAATTACCAATTTTCTATTAATCCTAATTTTATTAAACTATTCAACTCAATGATTAAGAATTATAGAATCTAAATTAAGAAATAAATAAACTACCACAAAACAATCACCAATATCAAAATCTGGAATTTCAAACAATTAATGGAGAATTAGACTTATGATTTCACCCTAAGCTTCACTCTGATTTCTACACCTTTATCCCAATTCAAATCATTATCCCAGTTTATTAATCAAGAACACTAATGTAGTAATAGCCACCTCTCGATGCACTAATACCGTATTAACTTAAATCCACAAATTAGATAGAAACAAGTTAAACACCTTAATCAACTAACTCACTATATCTCTACGTGAATTACAATTAAAGAAGGTTTAAGTTCTCTATCCGATTACATGCGATGTCAAGCATATCTCTACCTTAACATTCATCACGATTCTGCTATTCATAAAATTCATGAACACATGCTATATATAACTAAGTCTAGATTTGAATATCCTCTCTCGATTCCATTCAAATCCACAAAGAATTGTTGATCAGACAATTCATAAATTCAAGCTCAAATTAATATAGATAAACTGGAAATAGCTTATTGAACTAGAAATAAAGCTTTACAAAATCATTGATTCACTAAAGGATCCACCATAAGCCTAAAAAGTGAATTAGTTCATCATAAATGAAATAACTACTGAATAAATCAAAGATAACATTCTTTCAATTACAAATAATAGTCTAAGAAGAAGAATATTGAAAAACACCCTTCACGTAGCCTAAAATCTCAATTGTCCCGAAAATCTCCTCAAAATCTTCCTCCAATGCTTGCTAAGAAAAACTGGAATTGATATTCATAATATGCTTTGCGTGTTGTTTAATTCGTTGTTAATGGAGTAATAGCTGTCCAACACACAAGTCCCAGTCAAAATTCTCCACTAATTAGAGTCCATATGCTATTCAAATGCTCAAAATCGTATCCCAACAAAGTTCCAAACACAACAAGAGACTTCATCAGTCGAGACCCCCCCGCCCCGGTGGGGGTCTGTGCTTATATTGAGCCTGCCCCGACGGGCATCCTTTCTGCTAAAATCATTTGAAGACCCCATACAGTAAAATATACAAGCAAAATAAGCCCATACACCGGCCTCTATTCTCGCTTAATCCCACTTCTTTTGCTTCATGAATTCTTCCAAAAATGCTCCCAATTGACTCCAAATCTTGTTAAATGCCACATCAACCACCCTACACATAAAAGAACACAAAAACAAATAAAAACAAACATGAACACAAGAAAATAACAACAATTAAGCGTGAAATGGACAACAATTCGTGGATATGAAATCCACTTATCACTACCACTTGGGTTTATTAGTTAACTTACATATCTAGCACCCCTCTTTGACGGATCACAAAAAGAAGGTGTAGACTAAAAATGGTAGTCGAACAAAGGAAGTGAAAAGAACTAGAGTTTTCTAACAAAACAAAAACTAGTTTCTCTTATATCCTTTTGATTCACTTTCTATCACTAAAATATGTTATAACCATACATGAAACCATATAAAATATTTAGATAGAGGGTTTTAAACCTCAAGATCATAAACTTTAAATCTCCAAAATTAAACAAAATAAAAAGAATAAGCTAGTTTAGTTTTCACCTTGATTTTTGGGCACACTTTCTTTCTCTTCCAAAGTAGAAGATAAACTTTGGGTGCATCAATGGTGGATCTCCTTCCTCTTTCTTTCCTCCTCTCCACCGAATTTCTCTCTCTCTCTCTCTCTCTCTTATGTTTTTGCTTTGTTAGCTTAATAGAAAGTAAGATGAAGTAAAATAAAAGATGAAAGAGAATGATATTAGATTTTTGTTGGAGGATATTGTGATGCCCCCAAAATAGGTATACATCACCCATCTTGAGTTGCCAAATACATGGTACATAATACAACTATAAACTTCTTTTATACAGCTGTCGTGTAAAATACGACAAAACATAGCTGAGAGTTTAAACACGAATATTGCCTTCTAGACAATATCCACACTCAATGGAGTCCTCATTACAATTATTATCACACTATTTTATAAAAATAGTGAGGACTACTATAGCCACCATCTCGGACCATCACTCCATTCCCCAACTCGTCCCAGCTATATTCTCATTTTCTGAAGAGAACAGTGAAAGAAAAGGGTGAGCTCAACTAGCCCAGTAAGAAATATTATGACTAAGATAATGCATAATAAATTATCCTTAGCCTTCAACAGTATAACAACTGATAGAATACAATAGACAACAAGTTTTAGATCAACAACTGCAGCGAAATAAGCAATCCATTAGAAGAGTCAAGTAGAACATAATGTCTATTATCTCCTCTAGATTAAAAGTCCATCGTTAATATTTCATTCCTGTAATACTCATCAACAGTTCTTTGTTATAACCAAGACAAAAAGAACTCTCATCACCTGTCTTCACCTGAACCACCAAAGATTATAGTTAAATCCATAATTCATATTTATAATCATGTAAATCAATAGTTTCTCCTTGCCACAAAGGCTTAATAAAACATTTACTCAATATCCTTATCCCAAGGGCTAAAGATATTCAAATGTAATAATAATGATCATACCAATCAGTTGCCTACCTTTGCACTACGGGCCAAAGATATTCAACTATAAAACCAATGGTCATGATCATACCAATTAATTGTCTGTCAGTGCACTACGACCAAAGACATTCAACTGTTAACTAATGGTCATGATTTTGACAATCACATCATCGAATTGTCCATGCACTACGGGCCAAAGATATTCGTTATTATCACCAGTGGTCATGATCTTGTCATACACCTGTCCATCTTTGCACTATGGGCCAAAGTTATCAATCAACAGTTCGTCTTTGCACGTAAGCCAACGATATACAACTGTAAAACTAATAATCAACAGTCCATCTTTGCACGTAAGCCAAAGATATACAACCAGAAACTAATAATCAACAAATCCATCTTTGCACGTAAGCCAAAGATGACTTTCATCACAATATAAGCATGAGGATGATGACAATGATATAAGCATTAATCAAACGAAATAAAGGATAAATATTAAAGACTTTAAATTTATCCAGAGTTTAAAAATATCCAAATTGTCAACATGATACTACTCTGTGGAGTAAAATTAAAGAATAATATTCATGTATCAAAAATAATTTAGACAGAAAAGAAATATGTTTTTCGGGTGAATAATACCCCGTGAATAGTATCTTATGAATAATACTTTGGGAATAGTACCTCGTGAATAGTACCCCGACATGAAAAGTGCCCCAAATACCCGAGTGAATAATATTTAAGTGAATAGTAACCGAGTGAATAGTACTCTAGCATTAAAAGTACCCCGAATACCTAAGTGAATAATATTTGAGTGAATAGTAACTGGGTGAATAGTAACCCGTAAATAGTAACTCATGAATAATATTTCTGGCATGAAAAGATCAATAATTTTCAAGAAAGCTCATAATAATATTTCCATGAAAAGATACTGGATGAAGCGCAAATATCAAGGATATTCTACTAATTTCATGGAGTACAGAAGCCAAAATTGTAACCAAATGAGTATAAAATTCGAAATCTGAAATGAAATAATATTACTTACATACTACAGAGTATAGAAGAAAATATTATTTCAAGCGAATATTGAACAAAAATAACATCCCTTACGATTGTTGAACGAAAATAATATTCCTACGAATATTGAACGAAATGATATTCCTTACGAATATGGAACAAAAATAATATTCATACGAATACGAAAAATAATATCTCTTCAGAATATGAAATAAATAATACCCCTTACGACTGTTGAACGAAAATAATATTCCTACGAATATTGAACGAAGATGATATTCTTTACGAATATTGAACGAAAATAATATTCATACGAATACGACAAAAAATAATATCTCTTTAGAATATGAAATAAATAATACCCCATACATCAGAAGAAGACTGGATACTGGAATAGTGAAGTAGCAGACTTCTCTTCTTCTTTCTCTCTATAGCTTCTCTCTCTATAATTGCTCTTGTGAATCTTAGTGAATTAGTGAGAATGAAGGAAGAATGAGCTTCTATTTATAGAAAAACATAGTTTCAATAATTGCACGTTTTGGGGCTTAAAATATTACAGTATAATACCTTCATCTTTTTCTTCATTTTTAATTTAGTCCTGCAAGTATTATCAAACTTGCACCACCTCTCCTAATAATATATCATGTGAATCAATAGTACAATCATGTGACTCAATAGTTCTATACATGTGAAAAAACTAATTACAGTATAGTACATTCATCTATACCTCCATTTTTAATTTAGTCATGCAAGTATTATCAATCTTGCACCACCTCCCCTAATAGTACATACATGTGAATCAATAGTACACACATGTTAACAAATAGTTATAAGCATGTGAATTAATAGCAATTAATTACTCATTTATCCGATTAATTACCCAATTGGTCAATATAACCTCCAGACATTTATTATCATCAAAATAACTGTCGATTTCCACTAACACTAACAATCCCAACACAATGAAAATATTTTTATCAACAATTTCATTTTTAAAATTTCGAAGTTTGACTTTTTGACCAAAAAGTCAACCTTGGCAAATTTTGTGTTTATAGTCTATTTTTACTAATTTCATCGTTCCGAACTCAAATATCATGTCCGCGTCTCCAAATTCAACTCTGAACTCAAATTTGATTTTTAATATCATTCATCAATAATATTATAACTCATAATATTAACAACCAGATCGTTTCCAGGAAAGAGGGGGCTTTCCGATAAGGATTTCTCCTTATTGGCGCGCAATTAGGTGACCAAACCTCTCCTTGACAAAACTTCTAGACATTGTCAATATTGCAAATAATAATATGAATAAATTTATCGTCTCAATTATTCATTTAATAATATAAAATATTATGTAGATGATACTGTGACAATAATTGAATCAATAATATGAGAGATATGATGCAGTAATTACTGTAGCAATAATTGAGTATAACTGAGTGACTTCTTACGTAAGCATCAATAATCAATACCGTGTGCTACTATGCAACCACGCGTATTACTGTACTTTCAGCACCGCTAATTTTATGACAACTTACTTACTTTGAAAAATTTTCACATATCACCCTTAACTTTAACCTTTTATCAATTTAACCATTTACTAAATAGAATAATTATAAGAAAATTGAATACTTTCATTTCATAAAATTTGGAGTCTTACAGATATTGTATAGATATAAGATATGTATGTAAAGATATTTCCCCAACATCTTCTTATCTCTTTCTCTCACTTTAATCATTACTTAGATATATGGAAGATTAGCAATGTAGGTGGCTCCTTAAAATTTTTAAAATTTTAAAATATATTCTAATTATATGTATTGGGTGATATGATAAACGACGGAGTCATCAATGCAATGGAACCTGGTGTTGGATTTGATCATATGATTGTCAGCCCACTATGGTGAGATGTAGTATGACAACGTCATAATCATGACGCCATAAAAGGATTTTTGAGATTTCTTTGAGATATGAGAATATATATATATATATATGTATATTTCGATTGATGTTCGAATTATTGTAGAAGTCTATACTATTTGATTCAGCTAGACGATTATTGAAAGATGTTCATGAAATTCAAATGTTTCTTGAGAAGTTTTGCCAAACCAAATTGTTTTGGTGCGGATTCAGATGTTGAAATGCTGAGATGAACAACCCTTTTATTGGGGATTACACGGAGGCGTTTAGATGTTTGTGCACAGTACATGGTACGAAGGGCTTATCACCCTAAGTACGGGGAGTCCCTACAGTATTACTGTTAAGGTTAAAGTTGAAAGATTACTTGTAACCGTGGACATAGTTCGTGGTCTTGTGACCTTCAGTTACATCTCTAAAAACTAAGAAGAAGAACCCTATTATGGGGGAATTATTTTTACGCGATGCGTTTAGATATTTGTGCACAATACATCGTACGAAGGGCTTAACACCCTAAGTACGGGAGTCCCTATAGTCTAATAACTGTTAATGTTTAAATTGAAAGAGTACTTATAACCGTGGACGTAGTTCTAGGTCTAATGACTCCTCAGCATGATTTGGAATCTTTTAAATTCCTGAGTTATTCATACTGCTTCCCAATTATTGAGCAATTGTGGAAGATTCTTGCTATTCTAAAAGGCGAATGTGGTAAGGATGATATTCCTTAGAAAGAAGTAAGTCGTAGAATGCGACATTAAATGATGAATATATTGAATAAGTGAGAAAAGAAATTTTGAAATAAGAAGGAGATGAGTTATCAAAGAATAATGTAAAACTTTTAATAGAAAAATTTAATAATTGTAGAAAGATCTTTGTGGAAAGAAGTGGTTATAGAACCCAATGAATGACTAAAGTATTAACGTAAAATCTATTTTGATAGATTGAATGAATGAAGATTAATAAATAAAATTTTGAGGACGAAATTCTTAGAAGAAGGGGTGAATGTAATATCCCGAGTGTTTATGATAACGATCCTTAGATAAGGAAATGAATGGGTTAAAGAATATATAATATTTGATATACGACTGTGTTTAATTGAAGGTTATGTAATAAAACTTAAAAGTTATTGAAGAAATGAATGATGAAGTATATATATATATATGTAAAACTTTTTGTTCAGTTAACGTGATGAAGTTATTCAACAATAATTGTGAAAGAGATTTTGTGAAAACCTTAGTAAGGTAGGGTTTCGGTGATTCTGAGGACATAAATCCTTATAAGGAGGAAGGATGTGACAACCCTAATTTTTATAAGTTATTAAAATAAGAATTTAATAATTAAAATTCTTATTATGAGGTGTATATATTTTGAATTATGTGATTTGGTGTGAAGAGAATTATATATTCATATGTTGGAGAAAATGAGATTTAATAGTTAATTAAACTATTAAAGAAATTAAATAATATTAGTTAATTTAATTAAGTGAAATTATATTATGAGATAATATAATTTTAATTGTTATGCCTTATGGGCAATGGAAATTATTATGAGTTAAGTTTCATAAATAGTGTGAATAATTCACTTAATTAAAATAGTGAATTAATACAAGTATAATTGATTTAATAAAGTGAGAAGCTAATATATTGCATGAAAATGTAAATGTTAGTATAATGCGAGTAAAATATTTATTAAGTACATTAAATATTTTAGTTGGAAACTTTATGGAATAAAATGAATATTTATGGTATTAAATAAATATTTGATGAAAATTGTTATGGGATAATTTATTTAAGTGTGATAAAATAGATGAGATTTATACGTATTTTATTACGCTTGAGTATAATGAGGATATTCTAATTTAATTAAATAATTAAATTAGAGGAGTGAGAATTTGTTAAATAAATTGTGACAATAAAACTATATGATAAATGAGTTATTAACATAAATTAAAAGAGTTTTAAATTTGGTTTTACCAAACAAAGCCTTTAGCTTTTAAAATTTTGTTTTAATCTTGTTTTGCCAAACAAGGCTTAAGGAATGATTAAGTCATTATTTTAAGTGGTTTTACCAAACAAGGCATAAGGGTTGTAAGTTATTAATTTTTAAAGTGGTTTAGCCAAACAAGCCTTATGACTTTTGATTTTCAAATAATATAACCGACATCGCTTATATATGTATTTATGTTATATATTAATAGGTATTATAAGTATACGATATTATATTATCATATATCGCTTTATATTACGTATTAGTAAAAGAAAGAAGAAAAGAAGAAAGAAGAAGAAGAAGAAGAAGAAGAAGAAGAAGAAGAAGAAGAAGAAGAAGAAGAAGAAAACCTTGAGAAAATAAAAGAAAAGCTTTCATTATCTCCATCTTTTCTCCTAATTCAACATAGAAAGGTATCAAACTATCCCTTATACTAAATTAAGATGTTTTGTATTTAGTCTTTATAAAATTAGGTTTTCATGATTGTGAATTTATATGCATATATGGTGTTCATATGTTTTCACGTATATGCTTACATGAGATTTTTATAGTTGTTCAAAAGTTTTAATTCACAAAGATATGATGAACATGATGAAATCATGTTCATAGTGTTTGATTATGAAGTTATGTTGAAAATTATGCTTAAATCTTTGATGTGAGCATGAGTTATGTGTAATATGGGTTATATTATGATATATTATGAGTTATATGGTTGTTCTAGCAATTTAATCCATGTAATTTTGATAAACAAGAGGAATTTTGTTCATAATGATTTTCTGTGAATTAATTTCTGAAAAATGGCTTTTGAAACTATCAAATTGATGTTTGGTTATGATTTATTGTTGAAATTGATCGTGTATTATGTTAGTATGTTAAGAATATGAGTTATCACAATTGGAATTACTTGTATTGGTTTAAAAACGAATTCACAGTGAAGAATTTCGCTATGAATGTCAAAAGAAGAGAAAATAAGAGAAATAGTGAAATTAAAGGTTGTAATCTTTGATGTTTATGTGGTTAGAAACGTGTTAGAAACATTAGTTTATGTTTCTATAAACATATTACACCTTGAGTAGGTTGGTATGGTTGTTAGAAAGGAGTTTATAGGCCTAATTTGGCTTTCTGTAGTGTTTGGGATGAAAATTCGCGAATTAGCAGAAGGGACCCCACCCCTACCGGCTATCCTATCCTAGAAAAAAACCCCCTCTAGGGGGGGGTCTGCTGTCTAGCCAAATTTTGAAAAAAAAACTAACCGGATATGTTTTACTAAAATGAGCATAACGTTTTCATACGAACTCCGATTGAGGTGATTCAAGATGATCCGAACGAGGACGAGTAGACCTAAAACTTTTGTTCTTTAAGGTTTTTCAATTTGATGTCGGGAACAATGGTCAAAATGGTCATCTTTAGGACTATTGTGTTTTCAGGGGCAATCGGAGGGCGTCGGGCATGCACGTATGCATGTGTAATGCTTTTGACGATAAAAGATGTTGTTATAAGTTATAAAACATGAACGTTAGTAAACATAATAATTCTTAACATTAATAAATAATGTATTAGATAAGTTGTAGAAGCATAGTAAGCATATACAAGAGAGACAAATCCAAGTGTGATTTAATAAAACGTCAAACGCCGTGATAAAATGTTAATGAACGTAAAAAGTGTTTTAAGTCAAATGAAATGAATATTATAAAATATGAAATGGGTTTAATATAAAACCAATAATGATTCCTAGCAATATTTAAACACTTGAATGAATTTTGAATATTACATAAGTCGAAAAGTTAACACAATCTAATTGAACATTGTGTGCTAATTAACAGAAAGGATTATGAGATGTGGAGTAGAGTTTATATTACAATTACTATGTGTTGTTATGTGACTAATAGTTGATGTATGATTATATAATTGTGTAGGGCACGTGAAGTGCAAATAACTGTAAGCTGTTAAACTGTTATTGGTAAACAACGATCAAGGCAAGTCTTTTAGTTCCTATTTATTATGTGAACTTGATGATGAACTGTTTTAAATATTTGTTGCAAAGAGCATGATGTGTTCTATATATATTGAAAGTATGAAACGTTAAAGTCAATTTATGACTACGTTGATTGAATAATGAATGTTGATTGAGTAAGGAACTCAATCTTTATACTTGTTATATGAAATGCAACATGTATGTTATGTTAGTCCAATGTTTATGAGATATATGTTGAGCATGTTATTATGTGCTATGTGATGCATGAAAACTATTAGATTTTGCTGGGCTGTCGAGCTCAACCTTGCAAATAACCACTTTTGCAGGTTAAAGATTTAAGGTAAAGTTATGTGCTACTTGAAAGATATAAATCAGATGTGATACTTGAAGATTTATATACTTTGGCTGAGTTATTATTATTTGAACCATGTTTAAGGTTTCGAATAATGTATTAATGTTGAATTGTAATATCGTTTTGCGATGTAAACTCTTGTAGTATTACAATGATTCTAAGATATTTAGATGTAAAGGTTGAAATTTCTGGGAACGAGAATAGTTTGTATTAGAAAATTTTAATTGTAATAGAAAATTTTAATTATTCTGCAAATTTCAATGGTTATATTATCGTTTAATGATGTAAAAATTAGAGGTTGAATGTATTGTTAACGACCGAAGTCGAGAATTAAATTGTATGAATTTTGGGTTCGTTACAGTTGGTATCAAAGCTCAGATAGAGTTTGAACAATAAGAAGTAATTTAAGAAATTTATAAAGAAAGGATTAAAACATGCGTGAGAGGATTCAAAGTAGAATCTCGTAGAGTTATAAGGAATATGAATGTGGGGTTACCCAACTCTAATAATAAGGATGTAAGATGATAATAAATAGACAATGTCTATAAGAAGAGAATGATAAAGAAGTTAAGAATAAAAAGTTATATTTAAGTATAGTACAATTGTACTCTTTAATAGTTGATATATGGTATCTGGGCTAAATGATTCCTTCATAGAGCGGAGGTATATATGAACTAGCAACTCAGAACCTAGTTTATTGGTTGTTTGTGGGAAACCACTCAGCGTACCATATTGAAACTATTAGAGACTCGATGTATACCAATTATAGAAAATTGATACGTATGATGAAATGTGGAACTCAAGTGAAATGTTGAGCAATGTAAATGAAGTTAGAAATTCTTAAAGTAAGAATTGTTATATAAACAAGAAAATTCAAAGAAGAATCTTGAAGAGATATAAAGATAAGAAATGGCAATAGCCAAGATAACGAATAATGTCGTAAATGATGAAAAAAGGGAAAGAAAGAGGATCGTAAAACAAAACGATCACGAGTTAAGAAAATAATTTTTAAGGGAGATGATTATAGAATAAGATCATGATGTGATCTATTTAAGTTATAAAAGAAAGATGGTTTGTAATGTTTGAATAATTATAGCTTGATGCTATGAAGGTAATGTACTATGATATAGTACGAGATAAACTCACAAAGAGTTATAGATAATGTGATACGAGGAATTCGTATTGAGAAAGTTAAGGGCAAGTTAAGAATAAGTTAAGAGTAAGGTAATGTTAGGTGGGATTTTAATTGAGGACTCATATGGTGACTAAGTTGTACAAACCTTTGTATGGGCAGAGATTTTGTGCATGTACTTGGTTTATCACATTGATAATCATTAGAATGTCGATGTCGCGCTATCAATGTATGTGTGGTGAAAAGGTGATTCTTTTCTTATGTGTATATTTGATAGTTAGAAACTATTAAGATTAGTTAGATATTATTAGGATTAGGTGCGATTCTTAAAACTAATGCATATGGTAAGTTCGTGACTCATAATAATATGGTATATTTTGAACCCCTCAGCGAATGGACGCCTATGGTCTGACTAGGACTCATATTATTGTGGCAAGTTCCTGAATTTCTAAAGTGTGGTAAGTTTGATGAACTATTTTGGGTAGAAAACGGTTATAGTATAGAGAGCATTGATGAAGTTGAAAATTGATAGAATGGTTAAGTAATGAAGTAATGAAGTAATGAAGTAAAGATTGAAGTTGATGGATACCTGGATATTCTAAATCTACTAGCTATGCTAGACTTTCGAGATTTATTGACTTCGTGCCGATGGTTGTACTTTTGATTTTTGAAAAATGTTTGATCACATCAGTGAACCAAAGAATTTTTAAAACAGTGCTATTATTCGCGTATCTATGCTGTTTGTTTTGGCTAAAAAATTGATTTTTAAAATTTTAAAATATATTTTAATTATATGTATTGGGTGATATGATAAACGACGGAGTCATCAATGCAATGGAACCTGGTGTTGGATGTGATCATGATTGTTAGCCCACTATGGTGAGATGTAGTATGACAACGTCATAATCATGACGCCATAAAAGGATTTTTGAGATTTCTTTGAGATATGAGAATATATATATATATATATATATATATATATATATATATGTATATTTCGATTGATGTTCGAATTATTTTAGAAGTCTATGCTATTTGATTCAGCTAGACGATTATTGAAAGATGTTCATGAAATTCAAATGTTTGTTGAGAAGTTTTGCCAAACCAAATTGTTTTGGTGCGGATTCAGATGTTAAAATGTTGAGATGAACAACCCTTTTATTGGGGATTACACGGAGGCGTTTAGATGTTTGTGCACTGTACATGGTATGAAGAGCTGATCACCCTAAGTACGGGGAGTCCCTACAGTATTACTGTTAAGGTTAAAGTTGAAAGATTTCTTGTAACCGTGGACATAGTTCGTGGTCTTGTGACCCTCAGTTACATCTCTAAAAACTGAGAAGAAGAACCCTATTATGGGGGAATTATTTTTACGCGATGCGTTTAGATGTTTGTGCACAATACATCGTACGAAGGGCTTAACACCCTAAGTATGGGAGTCCCTATAGTCTAATAACTGTTAATGTTTAAATTGAAAGAGTACTTATAACCGTGGACGTAGTTCTAGGTCTTATGACTCCTCCGCATGATTTAGAATCTTTTAAATTCCTGAGTTATTCATACTGCTTCCCAATTATTGAGCAATTGTGGAAGATTCTTGCTATTTTAAAAGGCGAATGCGGTAAGGATGATATTCCTTAGAAAGAAGTAAGTCGTAGATTGCGACATTGAATGATGAATATATTGAATAAGTGAGAAAAGAAATTTTGAAATGAGAAGGAGATGAGTTATTAAAGAATAATGTAAAACTTTTAATAGAAAAGTTTAATAATTGTAGAAATATCTTTGTGGAAAGAAGTGGTTATAGAACCCAATGAATGACTAAAGTATTAACGTAAAATCTATTTTAATAGATTGAATGAATGAAGATTAATAAATAAAATTTTGAGGACGAAATTCTTAGAAGAAGGGGTGAATGTAATATCCCGAGTGTTTATGATAACGATCCTTAGATAAGGAAATGGATGGGTTAAAGAATATATAATATTTGCTATATGACTGTGTTTAATTGAAGGTTATGTAATAAAACCTAAAAGTTGTTGAAGAAATGAATGATGAAGTATATATATATGTAAAACTTTTTGCTCAGTTAACGTGATGAAGTTATTCAACAATAATTGTGAAAGAGATTTTGTGAAAACCTTAGTAAGGTAGGGTTTCGGTGATTCCGAGGACGGAATCCTTATAAGGAGGGAAGGATGTGACAACCCGAATTTTCATAAGTTATTAAAATAAGAATTTAATAATTAAAATTCTTATTATGAGGTGTATATATTTTGAATTATGTGATTTGGTGTGAAGAGAATTATATATTCATATGTTGGAGAAAATGAGATTTAATAGTTAATTAAACTATTAAAGAAATTAAATAATATTAGTTAATTTAATTAAGTGAAATTATATTATGAGATAATATAATTTAATTGTTATGCCTTGTGGGCAATGGAAATTATTATGAGTTAAGTTTCATAAATAGTGTGAATAATTCACTTAATTAAAATAATGAATTAATACAAGTATAATTGATTTAATAAAGTGAGAAGCTAATATATTGCATGAAAATATAAATGTTAGTATAATGCGAGTAAAATATTTATTAAGTACATTAAATATTTTAGTTGGAAACTTTATGGAATAAAATGAATATTTATGGTATTAAATAAATATTTGATTAAAATTGTTATGGGATAATTTTTTTAAGTGTGATAAAATAGATGGGATTTATACGTATTTTATTACGCGAGTATAATGGTGATATTCTAATTTAATTAAACACTTGAATGAATTTTGAATATTACATAAGTTGAAAAGTTAACACAATCTAATTGAACATTGTGTACTAATTAACAGGAAGGATTATGAGATGTGGAGTAGAGTTTACATTACAATTACTATGTGTTGTTATGTGACTAATAGTTGATATGTATGATTATATAATTATGTAGGTCACGTGAAGTGCAGATAACTGTAAGCTGTTAAACTGTTATTGGTAAACAACGATCAAGGCAAGTCTTTCAGTTCCTATTTGTTATGTGAACTTGATGAAGAACTGTTTTAAATATTTGTTGCAAAGAGCATGATGTGTTCTATATATATTGAAAGTCTGAAACGTTAAAGTCAATTTATGACTACGTTGATTGAATAATGAATGTTGATTGAGTAAGGAACTCAATCAACATATGAAATGCAACATGTATGTTATGTTAGTCCAATGTTTATGAGATATATGTTGAGCATGTTATTATGTGCTATGTGATGCATGAAAACTGTTAGATTTTGTTGGGCTGTCGAGCTCAACCTTGCAAATAACCACTTTTGCAGGTTAAAGATTTAAGGTAAAGTTATGTGTTACTTGAAAGATATGAATCAGATGTGATACTTGAAGATTTATATACTTTGGCTGAGTTATTATTATTTGAACCATGTTTAAGGTTCCGAATAATGTATTAATGTTGAATTATAATATCGTTTTGCGATATAAACTCTTGTAGTATTACAATGATTCTGAGATATTTAGATGTAAAGGTTGAAAGTTCTGGGAACGAGAATAGTTTGTAATAGAAAATTTTAATTGTAATTGAAAATTTTAATTATTCCGCAAATTTCAATAGTTGTATTATCGTTTAATGATGTAAAAATTACAGGTTGAATGTATTGTTATCGACCAAAGTCGAGAATTAAATTGTATGAATTTTGGGGTCGTTATAATTTCTATCTTTTGGGCTTTCAATAAATAATCTATTGGACTTAAATTTAATTCTTTGGGCCATTGAAAAATTAACACATTCCAATGCCTTTCCAATTTATCCTACCCTAATTATTTAATTAGGGTTTCCATTCCACACATTTGGAATTTAAATCATTACTCTTGTACATTAAATTTTTATAACCCAATTAGACTTGCTCAAATTAAGTTATAAAAATTAATAAATTGAGATAGTAAAATATATTTCTTAAATTATTTTAAATATTATATACTCCCACACCATAACCCTTAGGTTATTTAAATTTTCATACCTAATGTATAATTAGGTTATGAAACCTTTCCTTTTCAAATTCTTTCTATCAAATAAATAAAAACATAGTCATAATTACAATCCACATAATTATATTACTTCCTAATCATTCAACACGTATCACCAAGTTTTCGATATCATTAATATTTAATTAATATATCTATTTACAAAGTGACTCAGAATTCTTGGCTATTGCATTCTCCCCTCCTTAAAAGAATTCCGTCCCCGTAATTTCATCTAAGGTTACTCAAAAAGATTTGGATAATCTTTCCTCATCTTTTCCTCGAGTTCCCACATAGCTTCCTCAGCGTTGTGGTTCCTTCAGAGCACTTTGACAGAATGTATAACCTTATTTCTTAATCTTTGCTCCTTCCTATACAAAATTTCTACAGGGATTTCTTAGTATGATAAGTTCTTCTTGACTTGAATCGGCTCATATGATATCACGTGCTTGTAATCTGGCTTGTATGGACGTAACACTGACTCATAAAACACGTTGTGAAATTTCAGGAGGTAGAGCTACCTCGTACGCCACTTCTCCTATCTTCTTCAATATTTCAAATGGTCCAATAAATCTTGGACTCAGTTTACCTTTCTTCCCAAACCTAATTTTTCCTTTCCATGGAGATACTTTTAAAAATGCATAACTCCCCACCTCGAAGTCTCTTTTCTTGCGATAAATATCAACATATTTCTTTTGACGATCCTGAGCTGCTACCAGTCGAGCTCTTATCACCTTAATGATCTCCACCGTCTGCTGTACCAACTCTGGCCTCAACAGTCTTCGTTCACCTACTTCATCCCAACGTAATAGTGTTCTGCATTTCCTTCCATACAAGGCTTCATACGGTGGCATGCCAATGCTTGCATGATAACTATTATTATATGCAAACTCTACCAGTGGAAGATGATCCTCCCAGCTTCCCTTGAAGTCCATCACACAGGCTCTGAGCATATCTTCTAATGTTTGAATAGTTATTTTGCTTTGCCCATCGATTTATGGATGGTATGCAGTACTCAACCTTAACTGTGTCCCCATTCTTTCTTGAAGACTCTTCCAAAAGTTTGAGGTGAAACGCGGATCTCTATCAGACACAATTCATATCGGAACTCCATGCCTTGAAATAATTTCCTTGATATAAAATTTGGGTAACTGATCCAAATTATACCTAATCTTGATCGGCAAAAAGTGAGCTGACTTTGTAAGACGATTAATAATTACCCATATCACATCGTAACCCTTTTGTGTTGTTGGAAGACTCACCACAAAATCTATCGTGACGTCTTCCCATTTCCATTCTGGAATCTCCAACGGCTGCAATAACCCACTGGGTCATTTATGCTCTGCCTTGACTCTCTGACACATTAGACATTTGCTGACACATTCTGCAATTTCTCTCTTCATATTCAACCACCAATAATGCTGATGCAAATCTTGATACATCTTCGTGCTCTCCGGGTGTATCGAATATCTCGTACTGTGCGCTTCTTATAAATTTTTTTCTCTTAACTCTAGAACTGCAGGTACCTATACTCGTCCTTCAAATCTTAGAAATCCAGTGCCATCAATCTTACTTCAACTCTTCGCCTTCAGCTAATCGCTTCACCACATTCTTCATCATTTTCTTGTGATTCTTTTACCTTATCCAATAAAGTTGGACTTGCTTCCATTTTTATTACTCTTTTCGACTCCTTCGAATTTTTCACCTCCAACTCCATTTTCTCCATTTCTCTGACTAATTCTTCATGTTCTGTTAATACAAATAATTTTTCTTGGCTCTTCCTGCTTAAAGCATCTGCCACTACATTAGCCTTTCCTGGATGATATAGAATATCATAATCATAGTCCTTGATCAATTCTAACCATCTCCTCTGTCTCATGTTTAATTCCTTCTGTGTAAAGATATACTTCAGACTCTTGTGATCTGTGTATATCTCACACTTTTCTCTGTAGAGATAATGTCTCCAAATCTTACGGGCAAACACTATCGCAGCCAATTCTAGATCATGGGTAGGGTATCCCTTCTCATAGTCCTTTAACTGTCGTGACGCGTACGCAATGACTTTACTATTGTGCATCAATACGCAACCTAGTCCTTTATGTGACGCATCACTATACACTGTAAAACCTCCTGTACTATCTGGTAAAGATGACATAGGCACTTCACTTAGTCACTTCTTCAATTCCTGAAAACTCTGTTCACACTTTCCGTCCACACATATTTAATTGTCTTCCTCGTTAGATTAGTCAATGGCTTCGCTATCTTTGAGAAATCTTGAATAAACCTTCGGTAATATCCTGCCAATCCTAAAAAACATCTGACCTCTGTCGGCATCTTCGGTTGTCCCTAATTTTTCACCTCTTCTACTTTAGCTGGATCAATAGAAATTCCCTTGTTGTCGATAACATGTCCCAAAAATTGAACTCTCTTCAACCAGAACTCACACTTTGAATATTTTGCATATACATTCTTCCTTCTTAATGTTTCCAATACCATCTGTAGATGTTTAGCATGTTCCTCTTCAGTCTTTGAATACACCAAAATGTCGTCAATGAACACCACCACAAATTTGATGGTCTGTGTTTTCATTCTGTTTGCAGACTGTTGCATACATTAAGATATGGTGGATAGTTTCAAAAATTTGATATTCTGTTTTACCGTCGATATTCCATTCATAGATGGTCTTACCATGGTAAGACTTCTGGGAATGAAGAAAGTCTTCTTCATACAGAATATCCTGAGGAGTAGGTCTAGGATAGTAATACCTGCTGGGTCCAGATAAAGCCATTCTATTAATAGGCTTTCGGCTATAAGTAGTTTTATTAATATTTTGCATTTCCTGAAAATTATTCTGGATTTCAAAAATATTAATAGGGGAAATATCGGAATTATCATCTTCATTATCAGTATTACTATTACTGGTATGAGAGGAAGGTTGTCCAGACATCATATTGAGCTGGGATGAGGATGCGGGTGTGAGTTTTAAATCTTTCATTTTGTTTAAAAGATTATCAATAAAACTATCACTGTTTTTAGAAGATTTCATTTTAAAATTACTAACTTCTAAAGGTGGTTTGATAGTTGCGGGTTGAAGGTCAATTTTTTGAGGAATAATCTGACAATTATCATTAATATGATTTATTTGTTCTTCTATCCTGGTTAACTGTTTTCCTACAGTTTGAAGGAATAGATTAGTATAATTATTCTGTTTAGACAAAGGCAAAATGTCTTTAATCTTAACATCATCTTGCTGATGAGAAACTTCAGAAATATCAACATACGGATTAATAACCAAGGGCTTTAAATTTTCATTTCCTGAGCTAAGTTCAAGAGACTTAGGAGGGGGATGGATAGATTGAATAATATTACCATTTGTAGTAATCCAATCCTTTTGATATCCAGTTAATACATTTAATTGACTTTCAGTATAAAAATCTGATTTTAAGACAGAATCATAATACCATTTAACAAATGATAATATACACTGATTATTATTCAGATAAGCATAATAATTAGCTTTAATTTCTGCTAACTTATCATTATCATGATTTTTAAAATACCAATTTCTGAAATTCGGTATTTATCCCGCATGAACTCCCCGATTTAAACATTGATTTAATTTTACTATTTGGAGAAAAATCCATTTAACACTCAAAATTCATATCACTAGCAATTGGACCGTAAGGTCTTCGTTTTGAGGAGTAGCCTCATAAATACCATGAGGTATTTAATTTTCGTAAATATGAATTCCTCTAACAATGTCTTCATTTTTGGCGAGACTCATTCTTTGGGATTTTTAGACTCTTGATAAACAGATTCTAAAGGGTCGATACGCATTGTCTAGACGTTTTCGAAAAATCAATATTATAAGAAATATTGTTTATAGATCGACTTCGGTTAAAAGGTCTTTGAAATTTTAAATAAACATTTCCATTACTGGTTTGGATAACATCTTCAATGTTTTGTCTAATTATAGGTCTGGTAGGAACGACATTAGTAATTTGCCATTGTTTTGGGAAGGTAATTTCTTCCCAAGGATCATTCGAATAGCCACTTGACTACTAAAGAGGTTAGTATCAATAAGACACAGATGTCCTTGTTGGCTTTGCTTTCTGATATAGGGATTTAAAGTCGTTAAAACTTTAAGGTGTATACGGAATAAGATGGCAAAAGGAGGGGATCCGGGTAGGTATTCATAACCGTGAGATATAATTCTCATTTCTAAAACTTTTGACAGATTATTATCAGTTAGGGCAATACTTAAATTCGGATAGATATTAAAGTATACTGGTCCATGGGCAAGGCTAGTTTCAATAGCTCCCATGAGAGAGGCTTTCCAGTTAAGACACCTACCATCTCTAAGTGTACACTGAATACTGGTATTTTGGCCAAGTAAAGTCAAAGGTTTAAAGGCTACTTGGACAAGTCCTATATGAACATATTTATATTTTTGCAGAAAAGGGTATAAGTCTTCAACATGCAATAAATATAAAATTTCATCGTTATTCTCAGAAAGGAACAAAGATGCTCAAAGGTTTTTATTATTCTTTTCTCGATAAAATCAAAGGTTCCAATTTTATAAATTGTTTCGGTTTGATTTTAGGAATAGTCCATTTATCTAAGGCTTCCTTTACATCCCGATAAGCTATGAGTTCTATTGCTTCCTTTGTAGAAGTCAAGTGTTAGCTACGGTAGAAAGAGAGGTTGAAAAATCAGTCATTTTTTCAAAGGTGACCATATATGTGTAATCTATGAGTAATATATTCATTAATATGTTAATAAATTAATATGGCTCTGATACCAAATTACTGAAATCCTTCAATCCTATAAGAATGATACTGACCCTATTACTAAAACTGAAACCAGAAGAGAAGATGCTTGTTACACCTTAGTTCAAGCTATCGTTCACCATTTTGTAGGACCAGGACAGTCAAATACCGATAGAAGTAGAGAACTTTTACAGAACCTTCGTTGCCCATCCTTAACCCATTTTAGATGGTATAAAGATGTCTTTTTAATGAAAGTCATGCAAAGAGCAGATGCTAACAGTGAACATTGGAAAGCCAAATTTGTAGATGGACTTCCTACTTTCTTTGCAGAAAAAGTTCGAAAAAAACTTAGAGATAAACATGACCGTATGAGTATACCTTATGACCAGTATTCTTATGGCCATCTTATTTCAGTAATTATCGAAGAAGGATTATCATTATGTAATGATATGAAACTCCAACAATTAATGAAAAATGTAATCTCACCAAAAGACATGAGATAGAGAATTTTACGATCAATTCTCTTATGACACAAAATTACAAGATCCTCGTAAAGCTAAACAAAGAAAATTCTAAACCTTCTAGATCTTACCAAAACGTTCTTCTAAGAGATCTTCAAAACCAAAACCCCGAAAAATCTTCCGAGAAAAAGAAAGAATAGCGAAAAGAAAGATAAATCTAAAGTTCAATGCTATAAATGCGAAAGACAGGACACTTTGCTAATAAATGCAATTCAAAATTAAAACAAAAGCTTAATGAATTATCCTCGATGAGGAAATTCAACAAAGAAATTCTTAATTGTTTGTCTAATAATGACTCAGAGTCCAAATTTCGAAAAATGATCTAAATGAAGTCTATTCGAATCGATAATAATTCGACAACGAACAATGTCAAACTCAGATCGTTAATCGTAATACAATATTGAAGCTAATTCTTTGGAAAGCAATCGTCGAGATGAATGGTTTAGATATTGGAGGCCCCAAAGATAATGTCTTAATCGACCACCGTAAATCCTTTCTAGACCTCATTAGCATTAAAGATCCGTAGATCGATTAAAATTTTTGGAAATCATGTTATAAAACACGTATATTTCAAGACACCCTTCCTATTAACCAGTACAGTATGAAAGAGGTTATGAAACGTATTCAGAATGTTTCTACCTCTGAGAAGCCTACTACAATCCAGGATTTAAAAAATGAAATAAATATTTTAAAATCTGAAATAAAACAATTACAGAATAATAATATTATTATCTTTCAAGATTTAACCAATATTAAAATAAGTTAAATCACAAACAAGATAAGATAGAATCCTCCAAACAACCCGAATCCTTTGATAAACCAGAATCCTCTGAACAGTATTTAATGTTAATGAATCAAGTAGTCTTCCAGAAATGGTATATTAGAATTACTTTTATTATTAAACCAGACTTTATTATCAAAGATGCCATTGCCCTAGTTGATAGTGGTGCTGACATGAACTGTATCCAGGAAGGTCTTATCCCTACCAAATACTTTCAGAAGACCACTCAATCTTTAACTAGTGCAAGTGGAAATACTATGAATATAAAGTATAAAATTCCTGAAGCCTTAATCTGTAATCAAGGTCTTTGTTTACCTACTTCTTTTGTTCTTATCCGTAATATGAATCAAAGTATCATTTTAGGCACTCCATTTCTATGCCTTTTAATGCCTATTACAAAAATTGATACTTAAGGAATTCATACAACTCTCAATAATGTACATATTGTTTTTGAATTTATTACCGAACCTTACACTAAAGAATTAAATCAAGTCAAAGACATGATTTATTCTAAAGAAAAACAAATCAATTTTATTCAGAAAGAAATAAAATTTCTTACTACAGAACAAAGAATTTTACAACCTTCTTTACAGGAAAAAATTAAACTAATCCATAAAACTCTTCAAACTGAAATCTGCAGTGATGTCCCAAATGCTTTCTTGAACAGGAAGAAACATATTATTTCTCTTCCTTATATCCCTAGTTTTAATGAGAAAAATATTCCTACTAAATCTCGACCCAGTCAGATGAAGAAAGAATATTTACTCCTTTGTAAAACCGAAATTGAGTCCCTCCAACAAAAAAAATTAATAAAACCTAGTACCTCTCCCTGGAGTTGTACTGCCTTTTATGTCAATAAAAATTCAGAAATTGAACGAGGAACTCCACGACTCGTTATCAATTATAAACCTCTTAATGAAGCCCTTCAATGGATTAGATATCCAATTCCGAATAAGAAGGATCTTCGAATCACTTCATGATGCCACTATTTTCTAAATTCGATATGAAATCGTGATTTTGGCAAATTCAAATTAGAGAACAAGATACTTATAAAACTGCTTTTACAAAGACTTTTGGCCACTACTGAATGGAATGTTCTTCCATTTGGAGTAAAAATGGACCTTCGTAATTCCAAAGACATCATGAATGATATTTTTAACCCTTTATCAATTTATTATCTGTTACATTGATGACGCTTTTAATTTTCTCTTCATCGATTGAATAAAGATATAAAACATTTAAATATTTTTAAAATGTTATCATAAAAAATGGTTTGGTAGTTTACGCTTCAAAATGAAACTTTTCCAAACAAAGATCAGATTTCTTGGACATAATATTTCCAATGGAACTATTATTCCTATTGATAGATGTATTGAATTTGCATCTAAATTTCCGGATGAAATAAAAGATATTAATCAACTGCAGAGATTTTTGGGAAGTTTAAATTATATTCGAGATTACTATCCAAATCTTTCCCAAGATGCTTCTATCCTATATACTCGCCTTCTGAAAAATCCTTCACCTTGGAATGAAGAACATACGATGCAAATGAAAAAATTAAATCTAGAGTTAAATAAATTACCTTGTTTGTCCTTACCTAATCCCGAATGGAAAAAGATCGTTCGCATCGATGCTTCCCCAATACGTGATATGGTGGTATTTTAAAACAATTTAATCCTAAAAGTAATAAAGAGGATCTTATTCGTTTTACTTCAGGAACTTGGAAAGGACCTTCTTTAAATTATCCTACTATTAAAAAAGAATGCCTTTCAATTGTCAAATGTGTTTTAAAATTTCGTGATGATCTTTTAAATCAAAGACTTTTAATTAGAGTTGATTGTTCAATTGCAAAAACAAATCTTTAAAAAGATGTTCAAAATTTAGCTTCCAAATGATATTTGCTACTTGGCAAAGTATTTTATCAATATTTGACTTTGATATTGAGTATATCAAAGGAAAATGTAACTCTTTACCTGATTTCCTAACCGAGAATATTTGCGTGAATGACCAAGAGAAGTCGTGGTCATGCACAATCCAATCCGAGTAGAAGCGAAATAAATCCGTATTATAAAATTTCCTAGTCTAAATACTCAATCCAAAGAATTCTTCACTTCTTCTAGCCACCAACAAAGAAAAGATGTTCTTCTACTACCCGAACAAAGATATTCCAAATCGAAAATGTGGAAGAAACAGATTGTTCATTGAATGTAATGATGAAAAATGGATGAAAAGATCCATGGGAGATCAAGAGACGTTATTTAACGACTCAATAGCCTCCTCCCCGCTTTAACCAAAAGATCGCTATGTGTATGAGCAAATTATTATTGAAATAAAGATCTATGGACATTAAGCATACGCTTCATGATCCATCTAAACCAACTAGCCCAATTCATTCATACAAGAAACCACCGCCAAGAGTATTATGCCTCTTGCCAATTGGGGTATTAATCCTCATACCACCCGTCTCGTTGATTCCAAATATACAATGTAAACCAGATACTGACTATTGGGATTATATTGATTCTTTTACGCATGTTTTCTATTATCGTAATCCTATCCGTAACCATTCTCCGGTTTATCCGTGATTCATCCAGATGTTCTAAAAAACGAAATTCCCAATTGGTTTTTCGTTTGGTGGGATAAGCTTGGAATTACCATAGAAACTCTACCGAATCTATTCAAACAAAGATTCAAAGAATGGCAAGTTGCCTATGCCCATATACCAAAGAATAAAGAATTATCTATGCTGAAACTGCTTGCCCATTTCATAATCCGCTTTTGGAATTCCTTGATTTGAAGTGGGATTTTCGATGTGATTATCGAAATAAAATCCTCGCTTAAAAAGAGTATTTTTTACCAAGTGGTGGGATAAAGGTCTTAATCCCACGCTACGTAACTTTTGAAATCCATACGAGAACCATACCCAGCCCTCGCTTGGATGTTATCCTCAAAGCTCACAAAGACCATCATCGCTTAATCCTTTTGTCAAGATTCAAACCGATTTAAATGCAAATTTCCAAATCTAATCAAAATGTAATTAATAGTCAAAACCATGGACTATATGAAAACCCAATTCCTACAATCATTCACGCAAGACAACAGTTCCATGAAAACTGTTAGCGATAATGAAGAATCAATGACGACAATGATTTCAATGTCTTAGCTGGAGAAAGTCAAGAACCGGAGCCTACGATGGGAGACTTTTGGGACTCTCTCACCTCCATGATTTCAGAAAAAATGGAACAAGACAAGAAAGGAAAAGGAAAAGCATAAAGCTATCCTCCATTACAATGATCAATAATCGAGAAAAGGACAACCACAAGAGCTCCACCATCGAAAAAGTAGCGACCCACCGTCCTCTATTATCGTAAGATGCCAACCAAATTGTAATCCACTCATCCGATGACTGTCTCATGCCCTCCACTTCTCACTATTGAGATTTAAAGAAGAAAAGATAAGGACCGCCAACCGACTCCACTATCCGGAACACGCCGATCCTTTCTTATCTTCTCACTTGTATAAATTGGGAGACCTCACCCATTGTTGAGGTAGGACTTTTCTTAGCATTTTTCTTTGGTATTCTCCTTGTACCTCTCTCTAAAATATTTGATATATATAAATCATGGTTTGAAGATATCCAAGACTCTTCTCGTAAGTTTTAATTATTGCTTCCGCTAACTATTATGTTTCCTTGCTTGAGCTTTTAGATTACCACCATCAAAACGAAGAATCGATTCAAAACAAAGATATCAATCAAATGTATAATTATAACCATTCTTATTTCTTAGAATGCTTTATATATCGTAACATTATATTATTTTAACTAAAACCGCCATACAGGAAGAACACAGCTTACTTATAGTTTTGGGTAGAACCCCACCCCTAATCAACAATATTTCATGAGATCATATATGTGGTAATTTATTTGTAAATATATATTTAATATGTTTTTAAAATTCTATGCCATGTATTAATTAAGATAGATCAGGGATTAATTCTTGATTAAGTGGGACGTCACCAAAGTCGCATTTTGAATCTTTGCCTTTGTCCGTCTTAAGGAGTGTGGCTATTATTTCTTGTAAATCGTTGACAGACGTGCTTGATCAACCCTTTTCTCCGATCCTTCCCTTAATGTCCATAAAAGCAGCTGGTGCATTTGTCAGTCCAAACAACATCACTAAGAACTCATAATGACCGTAACGAGTTCTAAATGCTGTCTTTGGTACATTCTCTATTCTCACCTTCAACTGATGATAACCAGTTCTCAGGTCAATCTTCAAAAAACATCTCGCTCCCTTAAGTTGGTCAAACATATCATCTATTCTTGGTAACGAATACTTGTTCTTAATTGTCACCTTATTCAGTTCTCGATAATCCATGCACAATCTCATTGAACTGTCTTTCTTCTTTACAAATAACACTGGTGCTCCCCACGGAGATACACTAGGTTGGATGTACTTCTTATTCAACAACTCATGTGGCTGGATCATTAGCTCTTTCATTTCTACCGGAGCCATCCTATACGGTGCTTTCGATATCGGTGATGTCCTCGGTACTAAATCTATTACAAATTCTATCTCTCGGTCTGGTGGAAGTCTAGGAAGTTGTTCTGGAAAGACATCCCCAAACTCATTGACTACATGTATCTATCCCATGTCTGAATTCACTATCCGTGTATCCACTACATGAGCCAAATAACCTTCACATCCTTTCTGTAACATCCTCTTGGCCTGCATCATCGTCAGACAACTTGTTTGTCTTGGCGACTTGCTACCATAAAATACAACCTTAGACTTATTTGGTGTCATAAGGCGTATACTCTTCTTCTGATAGTCTATAACTGCCTCACATTTAAATAACCAATCCATCCCTAAGATAATATCAAATTCTCCTAGCCGTATTAGAGTCAAATTCACATTTAGCTTATGTCCCCTTATTTCCACACAACAATTTGTATGGATAAACTCTACAGGAATCACTTCATTGTTTGCAACTTCTATATTCATTAGGTTCTTTAACTTTTCGCAGGGCAAATATAATCTTTTTGCAAATTCATCAGACACAAATGAACAGGTAGCTCCCGAATCAAATAATACATATGCATTTATACCATTGATCAGAAATTTACCTGACACAACCTCCTTTGATGCAACTGCGTCTTGCACAGTCATATTGAATGTTCTTGTTGTCGACTTACTCTGTTGAGCTGGTCCTCCAATGGTTAACTTTGTAGAACTACTTTTGTTTTCGCTTCCTCCATCTGAATTCTTCTTCAATGGACAATCCTTGAATCGATGCCCGGTTCCTCCACAAGCAAAATAACCCCCTTTCTTCGGCTTAGGACAATTTGGTGAAATATATCCTTCCTGACCACAATTAAAATAGACATTTTTCCCTTTCATACACTCTCCCGAGTGATGCTTTCCACACTTTGAACATGCTGGCTTCTTCTGCTGAGTATTCCCTTGTTGCATTCCTGATTCATTGCCACTGTTGTTCCACTTGTGTTTCTTGTTGTTACTGCCACCACTACTGGCACCCTGATTTCCACCTTCCATCTTCTACTTGTTCTTTTCCCTATTGTACTTGGACACTGCTTCACTACCACCTTCAGCAATGATAGCCTTTTCCAACAACGTTAAAAATGTATTAATCTACAAAACTACCACCTTGGTGTATATCGAAGGCTTCAATCCATTCTCAAATATGCGCGCCTTTCTGGCCTCTATGTCCACCTGATGTGGTGCAAATCTTGCTAGCTCGTTGAATTTAGCTGCGTATTCTGAAACTGTCATGTTCTCTTGCTTCAATTCAAGAAATCTCACTTCCTTCCTAGCTTTAATGCTCGGCGAGAAATAATTCTCAAAGAACAACTCCTTAAACCTTGTCCAAGTTACCACTGCTATTCCGGCTCTAGCCTGGTTTGATTCCCACCAATAATTAGCTTCACCTTTCATTAAATAAGTAGCAAAAGCTGTCTTTTGCCCCTCTACTACTCTAGTAATCACAAATGCTTTTTCCATCTCCTTCACCCAGGTCTAAACTTCAATAGGGTTTGTGGTTCCCTTAAATTCTGGCTGTCCGACTGCTTTAAAGTCTTTAAAATTCGCCAATCCAACATCTGGCCTACCTCCAGCTGCTGGTGCTCGATTTTGCATAGCCTGAGCTAACATGTCAACAAAATTCTGTATTGGGTCTACTTGACCTCCTTCATTATTTACCGATCTTTCCTCCCTCTGGTTACGATTTTGACGACTTGGCAGCATTATCTGATTAAACAAAACCTTAATTTATGACATCGAGTTTCATTATATGTCATATCTTCTAAGTGTTTTACATATAACATGTAATTTAAACTCTAACAATCATATTATCATAATGTGATATTAACGAATTCAATTTGCTGAATTAACACATCCAGCTTGTTAAATTCACATATTCAGCTTGCTGAATTAACATATTCGATTTACTGACTTTTCAAATCATCAAACAGATAGCTTCTCATTTTAATTCTTAATACTTATCTATTTAATCAAACATGTAATTATAATACTGCATTTATATTCATATACCAAATTTTAGCGTCATACACTTACATGCTTGGCATATTTTTATAAACGCTAACTATCCCATTTTTAAACATCAAAAGATGGGATCTACCAAAAATAGACTCCCATATTCACATAAATTGGGTACAACATATACACATACTACCTCACACCTACTGAGGTTTACATCAAACATATAACCCTAATAAATAAAAGGGGTACTACTGCATCTATCTACATAACCTCCAAACTGACATATCACTGACTGCCCAACTGAGCCTCCTCAGTCTGAGTATGATCATGGGGTGCAACTCCATTCACGCGACATCGAACGGAGCGACTAGAATCGCCAATCTCAAAGTAAGACCTCCTTTCTCCAACTTGGGGACTAGCATATGCTGCATCTAAAACTCGTCCCAAGGACTCCATCCTAACTCATCCGGCCTTCACCTCAACCTCTAACTGATCCACTCTTCTCGCTGCTCGGACCCAGGCATCCTCAACTCGGATCCTATCAGCGATCTCTAAGTCCAATCTCAGGTGCAACGCCTGATGCTCAATACTCAATATTGCAAACTTATTCTCCTCCTGCTCTAGTCTGGCTTTCATCTCTGCTAGATCTTACTGAGCCTGATATGCTAACTCATTATACTGCGTCTCATTAAACTGATGGGTCAAATTTTCTTCCTCTAATTGGGAAATTCTGTTTCCCAATGCTACATTCTCCTCAAACAAATCTACCACCATCATATCCTCATCATAGTCCTCATTCTCGATGTGCTCCTCAACAGGATTCCTCTGCTCCTGCTCCACAGTATGACTATCTTGCTTCTCCTCAGACATCCTACGACCACAAACAATAAACAACATCAGTACCACAATAAAATATATTTATTGATAAAATGAAATGATATTTTATTAAGTACAACCAAAATTCGATGAATTTCCTTAATTCATCTCCTAACATACTCTATAAGAGTTTTCTTCTGAGGTTATATGTGAGACCCCAAATTTTATGAATAAAGATTTAAATTTCTCGAAATATTTTTTTGAATATTATGGTGTGGATTTGATATAATTTTATAGTTGTGGGTAATATTTACAAATTTTTCAAAGTAAACAAGTGGTTATATAACATTCGATTGGTCGAGGAATATTTTTTTTCGGAGAATATCCGTACGACGGCACAATCATTGGTGGACCCCACAACAGAATTATTGTCGTAGTTAGAAATGATGTAATTATTTTTATAAAAATAACGAAAAGTGTTACCGTTAAAACTGTTGAACTACCCTAGTAGTAAAATACGAATACGTGTCGTGTGGTTGCATAAGTAGACACCTGGTATTGATTATTGATGCTTACATAAGAAGTCACTTAGTTATACTCAATTATTGCTACAAAGAATTGTTTGATCATATCTCTCATATTATTGATTCAATTATTGTCACAAATATCATCTCGCATAATATGTTATATTATTAAATCAATAATTGAGACGGCAAAGTTATTCATATTATTAAATTACAATATTTACAATGTCTAGAAGTTCATCAAGGAGAGGTTTGGTCATCTTATCATGGCGCCAATAAGGAGAAATCCTTATCTAAAGCCCTCTTTCATGGGAACGACCTGGTTGTTAAATATTGTGAGTTATAATATTAATGATGAATAAGTTCGTGTTGATTAAAGATGAATTTGATAGTTCCATTGTGTTGGGATTATTAGTGTTAGTGGAAATCAACATCTATTCCAATGATAATTGATGTCTGGGGTTATATTGATAAATCGGGTAATTAATCGGATAAATGAGCAATTAATTGCTATTGATTCACATGATTATAACTAGTTGTTCACATGTGTGTAGTATTGAATCATATTCATGTACTATTAGGGGAGTTGGTGCAAGATTGATAATACTTGCATGACTAAGTTAAAAATTGAGGTATAGATGAAAGTACTATACTGTAATTCGTATTTTCACATGTCTAGAACTATTGATTCACATGATTAAACCATTGATTCACATTATTTACTATTAGGGGAGGTGGTGCAAGTTTGATAATACTTGCAGGACTAAATTAAAAATGAAAGAAAAGTTGGAGGTATTGTACTGTAATATTTCGAGCCCCAAAACGTGCAATTATCGAAACTATATTTTCCTATAAATAGAAGATCATTAATCCTTCATTTCTCACCAATTCACTAAAGCTATAGAACCATTATTATAGAGAGAAATTATAGAGAGAAAGAAGAAGAGAAGTCTGCTACCTCTCTATTCTAGTATTCAGCTTTATTCTAAGGTAAGGGGTATTATTTCTTTCGTATTCATGAAGAGAGCTATTGTTATTCCATTCCTTATTATTCATTGGAATAAGCTATCTATCTGAGTACCGCATACATGGTGAAATTCTTCATTATTCCATTCTTTATTATTCTCATTGAATAACTTTTATATGCCAAGTAATCGCATACATACATGTGAAATTCTTCATTTATTCCATTAATTATTATTATGTTGGAATAACTTTCTATGTGTAATCCGCATACATGGTAAAATTCTTCTATTATTCCATTCTTTATTATTTTGTTGAATATCCTATCTGTATGTATATACGCATGACCTTCGTTCCATTATTTATTATTCATTGGAATAACTCCGTCATGCGATATCATCACATGCATGGTGAATTTTGTTGATATTCCATTCTTTATTATTCTGTTTGAATATCCTCGTCATGCAAGCGGTTTACGCAAGACTCAGTTCCATTCTTTATTATTCTATTGAATATCCTATCTGCATGCGGTTTCACTGTGACCGGTTCCATTCTTTATTATTCATTTGGAATATCCATGCATGCATGCGGTTTCGCATGACCGGTTCCATTCTTTATTATTCGCGGTGAGAATAACCCGTGCAAGCGGTCTATCGTATGCATGGTGAATTCTTTTGTTATTCCATTCTTTATTATTATGTTGGAATAACCTGTCTATGTGGATTACTGCATGCATGGTGCATGATCCTTTGTATTCATATGAATAGTATTTTCATTCAAAAGGGGTTTCTGCCAGGGGTAGTTTCGTAATTATTTTGACCTTCAAAAATTCTGGAAAAATTTGAAATGATAATTTGATGAGTTTTCTAGATTGTGTCCAAAAATGGTGATTTTTGGATGTATAGATTAAGAGTTATGGATTTTATGGGAAAAGACTATTTTAAAAGTAAACCCTTATAACTCTTTGTGGTTAACTCCAAAATTGGTGAAATATTTATTGGGAGTACATGTATATAATGAGAGTATACCACTCGCAAATTTGAATTTTTTGGACAAAAGTACAATTTATGATAAATGTCTAAATATTCGCGCTTTTGACCATATGAAAAAATAGTAAATGAATTTTAAAAATTTCGAGAAAAATATATGTTCAATATGGGACTATATTCTACCAAATCCCAGAAAAAAAATATTTTTGGGACTGATTTGGTATTTTTCATGAAAATGAACTAGTTATGAGTAAATGAATTAAATATGTTATGTGAAGTAACAAAATTGGAAAATAGGATTTTATGGCTTGGGAATCCTATATAGGGTATATGCAGATTTTTGATGAGGATTTGATCATTGGTGATCAAATCTTATGAAATATTTACATTTTTGAATGATTAAATACATTATTTGGTAAAGTGTAAACAATTGAAATAAATTGTTTATAAGTTTAAGAAGTGATTAAAATATTCTTATAATATTAATAATATTAGATTATGAGTTTATTAAGTAATTGATAATATTTGGATAAATTTAAAGTCTTTAATATTTATCCTTATTTTCGTTTGATTAATGCTTATATCATTGTCATCATCCTCATGCTTATATTATGATGAAAGTCATCTTTGGCTTACGTGCATAGATGGACTTGGTATGATTATGAACATGGATTATTCGGTATAATCATGACCGTAATGTGACGAATGATGTGGTGAAAGTCCTCGATGGCTCAAAGTGCATTGATGGATGCTTTTTTGGTATGATTATGACCAGGGATTATTCGGTATAGTCATGACCCTTGATGATTTAATGAATATCCTTGGCCCGTAGTACAGGGAAGGTTTGATGATGTGGTTTATTTATTAAGCTAAGTCTCAGCGATAAAAATTGATGAAAATATTTTAAATCATAGAAGATAGTAGATATCATGCTCTACTTGACTCTTCTAATGGATTGCTTATTCCGTTGCAGTTAAACTTGATGTCTATTGTATTTTATCAGTTTAACATTGTTGAAGACTAATGATAATTTATTCTGCATTATCGTAGTTATAATATTTCTTAATGGGCTGGTTGAGCTCACCCTTTCTTTCACTGTTCTCTTCAGGAAATGAGAACATAGCCGGGATTAGTCGGGGAACGGAGTGACGGTCCAGATGATAACATTAGTAGTCCTCACTATTCTGTTAAATAGTGTGACAATAAATTTAATGAGGACTCCATTGAGTGTGGATATTGTCTAGATGACAATATTCTTATTAAAACTCTTAGATTATGTTTTGTCGTATTTTACACGGCTGTTGTATAATTAAGTTGTATTTGAATTTTGTACCATGTATTTGGCGACTCAAGATGGGTGATGTATACCTATTTTGGGGGCGTTACATTATAACCTAGGTTTCACATCCTAAACTTTATAATCTATCAGCTTTAATACCAACCTATGACACCCCCAAATCCGGGTTCTCAAACCTCAGGTTTGGTGCTCACGATCCATCATCATCATAAGCATTCTATAAACTATTGCGGAATAATAAACATACATTGTTCATTATAATAAAGTCTTTCAACATTATCACAAGGTCTATTAACCTTAACTTATACATACCTTAATTAAGTTATCCTTAGTAACACAAAAGGTTTACATTACCAATGTACATAATATAATATAATACATAAACATTCTTATTATCTATTCCTGCACTTTTCCTTTGCCTTTGTCCTTCTTGGACGCCTCTCGCATAAATTTGAAATAAATGTCATGATATAGCAAGGGTAAGCAACAAATTTGCTTAGCAAGTTTAAGTACAGGAAGATATATCATGATTATCAAGAAATTTATCGTTCAATGTTCAACAATAGAAATCAATTGTGATAGAACATGAATTAAGTCTTAATAATTGAATATTCGAATAATTGAATAACAGATGTTGTGTGGTCATAATGACCATGAACATATACTAAGGTTTTCAGTATTTAAACTGGTCCTTTTAATAAGTTTTGGTAATATAGGGGATCAACCTTTCATACCCGGTGTATTATGCATAAACACTTCATATACGAGCAATAATTGTTTTTCAATAATGCTTTAATCAAATTGTTCTTTTTCTCAGTCTTGAGTCCTTACCAAATTAATTGGTGAAGAACAATGTTTAACAACATATTTGATTTAACAAATTTAAACATACTTGATCTAGCTGATACAATTAGCATAGATCCATATCTTAAACAGTTCATAACTAAAAGAACTTTAACTAATTACAGTTTAATAAAATAGAACCGAAATTTAATTGCACCAAGTGCGAGTATCAATAACCAATATAGATGTGAATAATAAACAATAATTATTCACTAACATGCTTTGAAAATAATAACTCAAGTTTGAGTTAGAGAACTTGCCTTGCCTGCGATCTACTGCTACACAATTTAATTTAATCTATTTATTGTAAAGACCTATCATTATTAAGATTGATCGTACAATTAGCATATCATACTTTATATCATACTACAATTAGTCTATCAGCAATTAGTTAACACTTAACCACATAATCAATTACCTTAAAACATCATTGTTATTATTGCCATTTGATAATATTTTAATTACTTTATTCTTATACATTATGATTTAACACTTAATCTTTCATTTTATTAGTTCTTCCTTATAATCCAGTAAGCCGAATACTAATACTATAGTCAGGATTATTTCAGCATACCAATTCAGCAACTTGAAATGACCAATCTAGTAGACTTTATTCACTACTCCCACAATTCAGCAACCTGGATTCAAACTGAATTTTAATTCAGTTAACTGTTTTCCAATCCAGCAAGTTGGACTCACTAGTCATTCATTTTAGTAAATTGTTATGCAATTCAGCAACCTGAATTCATAATCTTCAATTTCAGCAACCTGAAATCACTATTCTTTTTCACAAAAATACCAAATCAACTTATTATTTTTCTATCCTTAGGCCAAACATATATACATATATTTCATACACAAAAAGAATTTTTCTGTAATTTTTCAATTTCTTTTAGTATTTTTCAAAAATCATTTTTAGTACGTAGCTTAAGAAATTAGCCCCATCACGCTTAACTCCAGAAATTCCCATCTCTTGGAATAATGTTATACGTGTTAACGTGACCCTCCAATTTGAATTTCGTGGCCATCGGAGTTATAGAACTCCGATTATAGCGATTTTTGTCCGAAAAACCCAAATATTGAAATGGCCATAACTTACTTAATTTAAGTCGGAATGAGCTCATTTTTGGACAGGAGCTACTTTATATCATATATTTTCATCTCCTAAGAGACCGGAATTTATTTCACAAATTAAGTGGCTAAAATAACCCCTACAATTTCTTGGGCAGTTTGTTTTCAAAATTTTTGGCCTTTACCTACTTTACCAAAATTAATCCATACGAAAATCTACAACTCCTTTTTCGGCGATTCCACTTGGGTTTGAAAGATAACTCATCATATTACTCTCCCAAATTTTTCCAAAAATTTTAAATGTTAGAAAAAATGACGAATATGCCCCTAGCATTGACTGTCCAAAAATTGTTTGTTTTTCTTTCTAAAGACGAAACTATTTTTGCTAAAATAGTCATTACGACTTGTGTACTCAACATTTTTGATTGCTACCACTTGGGTTTAGTAGTTAACTTACATATCTAGCACCCCTCTTTGATGGATCACAAAAAGAAGGTGTAGACTAAAAACGGTAGTCGATCAAAGGAAGTGAAAAGAACTTGAGTTTTCTAACAAAACAAAAACTAGTTTCTCTTTATCCTTTTGATTCACTTTCTAACACTCAAATATGTTATAACCATACATGAAACCATATAAAACATGTAGATAGAGGGTTTTAAACCTCAAGATCATAAACTTTAAATCTCCAAAATCAAACAAAATAAAATGAATAAGCTAGTTTAGTTTTCACCTTGATTTTTGGGCACACTTTCTTTTTCTTCCAAAGTAGAAGATAAAATTTGGGTGCATCAATAGTGGATCTCCTTCCTCTTTCTCTCCTCCACTCCACCGAATTTCTCTCTCTCTCTCTCTCTCTCTTATGTTTTTGCTTTGTTAGCTTAATAGAAAGTAAGATGAAGTAAAATAAAAGGTGAAAGAGAATGAGATTAGATTTTTGTTGGAGGAAATTGTATAGATATAAGATATGTATGTAAAGATATTTCCCCAACATCTTCTTATCTCTTTCTCTCACTTTAATCATTACTTAGATAAATGGAAGATTAACAATGTAGGTGGCTCCTTAACAACTTTGACACATGACTAAACTCTTGAAATATCTTTGAATATTATGGACTTGTAATCATAAGGTGCACTCCCCCTTTCTCATCTTCATGTGGCCGGCCATGTGGCCGGCCATTGCACCAAATTTGATTCTTTTAATTCTTTATTTAATATTCCAAAAGTCCAACATGTCCCTCCTTAATTGGGCTTAAAATTGGGCCACCATTTCCATCTTTTGGGCTTTTAATAAATAATCTATTGGACTTAAATTTAATTCTTTGGGCCATTGAAAAATTAACACATTCCAATGCCTTTCCAATTTATCATACCCTAATTATTTAATTAGGGTTTCCATTCCACACATTTGGAATTTAAATCATTACTCTTGTACATTAAATTTTATAACCCAATTAGACTTGCTCAAATTAAGTTATACAAATTAATAAATTGAGATAGTAAAATATATCTCTTAAATTATTTTAAATATTATATACTCCCACACCATAACCCTTAGGTTATTTAAATTTCCATACATAATGTATAATTAGGTTATGAAACATTTCCTTTTCAAATTCTTTCTATCAAATAAATAAATACATAGTTATAATTACAATCCACATAATTATATTACTTCCTAATCATTCAACACGTATCACCAAGTTTTCGATATCATTAATATTTAATTAATATATCTATTTACAAAGTGACTAAGAATTCTTGGCTATTACAGGATCGATATATCCCAATGCTTATCTTATCTATATATATATATATATATATATATATATATATATATATATATATATATATATATATATATATATATATAAATTTCTACATTAGGCACAGAGTTTACTTCGTTGGCCTTTTACTACTTTATTTACATTTCATCCCATTGAGTTTACTTCGTGGCAGTTGATCATTTTTACTGCTTTATTTACATTCAGTCCTACCTGGAGTTTACTTCGTGGAAGTTGATCGCATTTACTACTTTATTTACATTTCTGATCCCCCATGGAGGTGCTTCGTGGTGGTTGATCATGTCTCTCTATATATATTTACATTTACGATCCCTCATTGAGGTGCTTCGTGGTGGTTAATCATGTCTGTATATATATATTTACAACTTTTATATATATATAACTGCTTATTGCTTTTCATATAAACTACGACATCATATGAGCCTAGGAATCATGTGATCACTGATTCAGTCTATTGAATCTAGATTCAGTTCCCGTGATGGACATTTTTTCAGCTGTAAGAAGCTTGTAAATTATTCACGGTGTTTGAATTTCCTTAGATGGCTTTCATGCCCATGAGGAGTTCGGCATTGCTATGTATTATTTTCTCGAAGATGCTTCACATCTCGAAATTAAAAGCAACCAAGCCAAACATTTAATAATAAAAATGGAAGTATGAAAAGGTCTCAATTACTATTAAGCACATGGTTTGAAAAAACCTCTTTTACAAAACCTCATTGCTATATCTTGTTTAAAACTAATTTTTTCATATAAATTCAAACCCTTTGTATATAGGTGCGAACGAGGCCTCACACTACTTCCAAATAACAACACATTAACCTCCCCCCCCCCCCACACATTCATATAACAATTTCTTGAAAAGTGGTTGTCACCGTGGTAACACGTATGTCGGGGGGTGCCTAACACCTTTCCTCCGCATAATCAAGCCCCCGAACCTAAATGAATCTCGGTTTCATAGACCCGTTTAGCAATGTCACATCACTGGGTCAATGTGTAAACCTTTTCTCGGTTGCGTTGGTGCAACCAGTTAAAAACACCAACTGGCGACTCTTACAGTTAAATCATTGACATATACATGTCGGACCTTTTTCACTTGTTTTTTCAAACAAATCTCACATAACATGAGAACACCAAAGAACAAGAACAGAAAAGGGACAAATTAAAATCCCGACGTTGATAGCCCCTCCACATTCATCATCATTATCTTCATTAAATGTGCCGCCCTCGTGCTTCAAAAATAACTGATAAGATAACCACTATAAAAAACCCATTTTCCCCAAATTAGACGATTTCACCTGCTCATTTGAATTTCAAAGTACTGTTTCTTTCTTCTTCCTCCTGATTTCTCTCTCTTCAAACTATCAATAATGGCTTCTCAAAACCCAGATAACTCCACTCCTATCTTGGTAACACCCATCTCCTCCATCCCAGCTGCTCAAAACCCTACCAATATCCCTCCAGAAACAAACCCCAAATCCAAATCCTTCCTCTAGAAAAGATACTCCACCTGCCCCCATTCCAAACCCTTCATTCTTCTTTAAAAATGGGGAACAATACACCCATGCCAATACCCCCTCTGAGCTTACAGAGGTTGATCTCCATAACATCCGAGAACGATATCTGATTCTAGATACCCATCATTTGAGATTACCCACATCCACTGAGCGTATGTACCAGTGTTCCAAAGGCTGGACTATTATGCCTTTGACTCTCTTAGAGAAAGGGTTTCGCTTTCCCCTCCATACTTTCATCGTTACCCTTTTAGGGTTTATGGGTGTTGGATTCGCCCAATTGGTCCCTAACTCTTATATTCATATTCTCGCTTTCATCGCCTTCTGCCATGAGATAGGGATCACCCCTACTCTCGATTTCTTCTTCACTCTCTTCACTGCTGGTAAGTCTCGGGAAAAGGGGCTTCAAGATGATAAGCAAGAAATCTCCCAAACCCAATGCCAGATTTGAGAAGCGCCCTCTGATGGACACTCCTTCAAGCAACAAAGGGTGGCATAAGGAGTTGTTATTTATTAAAGGACCTGAAATTTCTGACCTCCCAGATTGGACTAGTGTCGAGCTCCTCTCTGCTGACTTCGGTGATATCTCAGAAGAACGTGTGAGAGAGATGACGAAGCTTCTGGAGAAACTTCCTCTGAAAGAATAGAGCTTCAGTCTTCTAAGTAAGCAAACATGGTTATATGACCACAAATGAAAATCTTGAACTCAATAGTTGTTTAATTTTTCAAATTTCATTTAGTAGTTGTTCCGAAACAACCTTCTCTATTATCTACAGTGTCTCTTATCAAACCGACAACCTCTGATCAAAGAGACCTTGAATAATTCCTTTCTACCAAACCGACCCAACCTTCTATCGAACCCCAAAATGTTGAGCCACAATCCATTGAACGACAAACCTCCAAACCTCAAAATACCGAACCATAAACCACTGAACCAACTCCTGCTGAAGAGACAAACCACCCTCGTCGAAAGAAAAGAGCAACCAGAAAACCTAGACATGTTCCTGTCCCCATACTAAACAAAAGCCTCCTTGATATGCCCATCGTTGAACGCACCTAAATTCTTAGAACAAAAAAGAAAAGAGCCAAAATAACCCCCCTTTCCACTGAAGAATTTAGAGTATCTTCCACTGAAGCCAACCAGCCACCAGTTATACCAGTTGAAATTATCGAGCCTGAAGAAGAACCTGAAGAACACGCCGAGCTCCCTTCACCTCTTGTCCGAAAAAGAAAACACACTTCAGATAACCAACCTACGCCAACTCCCGAACCTTCGACTACTTACGCTCCCCCTCCACCTGAACATAGAATGCCCTCTCCTCAACAACCATCCTCTTCTGAAGCTATACCTAAAGCCGTACGGTCTTTCACTTTATGGCCAGACCTTAATGAAAACTTCCTTCTACACCTCTACAATTCCTTGGTTCTTAACACCAACGAACACCGCTTCGGTAACAACTCCATCATGGACTTGATCGAAGCTGGCATGACTCACCAAGCCAGAGTAAGTTGCCTATTACTTTATCCATTTGTAATCATGAACATCTACTTGAAATTTATTAATTAAATCAGAATAAATGTAGGCAAATGGTTTCTTCGGGAGGCTCCAACAAAGATACAAAGAAATTGAGGCCGAAGAAGATGTTGCCCGGAAAGAAAATACTATTTTTGAAAGCTCTAGCGAGGGAGAGAAGCTTACATGGAGAAGCCTTATGAAATGTTGAATACCTTAGAAAAGACCTCGACAAATTAAAAGATCAAATATCCTCAACCGAAGCCCTTCAACGAACCACTGCCGAATTGAATCAAGATCTAGTTCGAAAGAACGAAATGCTTGCAAAATCTAACCAAATCTTTGAGAAAGAAATTAACAACGCCAAAGTTTCCGAAGAATGACATCTTAAGCTTCGGTGTAAAGTTGAAACTGAACTTCAAGAACTTAAAGTTCTCGATCCTCCACTTATCAAAGAACTTCGCTAACAAATACAAATCGAATACCGTGAATCACTTGAGCTGACCAATAAAATAATTCAGATGTATGCTGATGGTTATGAAATAGCCCGACACAAAGGCAAGGCGAAGCTCACTGCTGCCTCTCTAAACCCAACACCCCTCGACTCTTCTGAAGACGAAGACGAGGATAATGCCGAGGATAACCCTCCTTAACCTTAGTTTAGAACTTTGTAAAAATTTATCAACATTTTGTAATTACTTTTTTATATTTAATGAAATATTATTAGCTTCTTCCCTTTTTACTTCCTTTAAATTTAGTTTATAATGTTATTCAAATAATAAATTAATCTGAGCCCAACACTTCAAATAAAATCAATTAATAATGTAAAATAATAATACTTGTTACCGAAGTGTAAATAAAATCTTCGGAAATATAACTTTCCATTAACTTTGATTATCATCTTTAGTATGAACAAATCCAAACGAACCTCCAATAAGCCTGTTCACCATCTTGGGGATGAACATATCCTGTTTATAATCTGAAGGATGAACATACTTTGTTCACCATCTTAAGGATGAACAGATCCAATCGAACCTCCAAAAAGCTTGTTCGCCATCTTGGGGACGAATATGTCCTATTCATCATCTATAGGATGAACAAGTTCTGTTCACCATCTTAAGGATGAACAGATCCAACCGAACCTCCAATTAGTCTGCTCGCCATCTTGGGGACGAACATGTCCTGTTCACCATCTATAGGATGAACAAGTTTTGTTCACCATCTTAAGGATGAACAGATCCAACCGAACCTCCAATTAGCCTGTTCGCCATTTTGGGGACGAACATGTCATGTTCACCATCTATAGGATGAACATGTTCTATTCACCATCTTAAGGATGAAAAGATCCAATTGAACCTCCAATTAGCCTTGTGAAGACATAGTTCATCATCCTCTGATAAGTGGCCCCCACATTCAATAAACCAAAAGTCATCTTCTATATGCGTACATTGACCGATGAGTGATAAAAGTTATCTTCGGGATATCTTCCTTACACATAGAAATCTGATGATAACCTGAAAAAGCGTCCATAAAACTAAGAAAGGCATACCCCGAAGTTGCATCAATAAGTTGATCAATGTGAGGCAGAGGATAAAAGTCCTTCGGACATGCCTTATTCAGATCAGTGTAATCTATACAAACCCGCCATTTCTCATTCTGCTTCTGCACCAAAACTACATTTGCCATCTATTGCGGATAATCGATCTCAAATATAAAGTATGCAACCAATAACTTTACAATCTCCTCATCAATTATCTTCTGTCTCTCTGGTGTAAAGATTCTCCTTTTCTGTCGATCTGGCTTCTTCGTAGGATCCACATGTAACCTATGCTCAGCAACTCTTCGACTTACCCCAAGCATATCACTTGGAGCCCAAGAGAATATATCAGCATAACATCGAAGTAATTCCACCAGGTTCGTCCGAAAAGGTTTTGGCATACCCAAACCTATCTTTACAGTCTTGTCTTTTTTGCCTGGAATTAGACCTGGAAAAAGAGGCCCAGGCCCGCGGCTCAGGCTGGGCCGTCCTCAAAAACATGGGCTATGGGCTTTATTATTGTAGCCCACGTAAAGTTGGGCCATTTTAGCTCGGCCCGTTCGTGGATTATTGCTTTAATAAAACAAAAATAATGTTACCTGTGAGGGTTGAACACAAGACCTCCAAGTCATTAAATAAGAGTTCAATTCAACTGAATTACAACAATTACTTGTTTTAACATGCATGTATCTAAATTAAAGTACAAAAAATAAAAAGACAACCATTTAAACAAAATGTACAATCTCTAGTTTAAATTTGTTTGTCTTTTTAAATGAGTTAAATTTGAATCATAATTAAAAATATTCAATTTAAATTATTTAAAATTTAATTCTATCCAATACATAAGTTTCTCAAACATCAATATCATTTATAAAAAGATTCTCCATTTAACTTTAAAAATTATATTAGAAAATGTAATTATTTAACTCTAAATAATATAAAATTTTGAGATTAATAGAAATTTTAGATAGTTTTACTATATTCACGATTACTCCATATTAATTAATTAATACTTTGTATAAGGTAAATTAATGTAGATTATTTGTTTAAATTTATTAAAGCTATTGGTGAGTTTCACTAGTATAATATATTGGCAACGATAAGATAAGGAGATTATAAGATAAGGAGATTTGAGGGTCTAATTTAGTTTTAGGTATTCGATTATGTGCCATGCTATAGAGGATTGAAACAAGTGCCACTTTTTTATTGTTTTTCTTTTATCTCATACTAATATAATAATAACTCAAAGAAATAGTTGGGGTTAGCACTAGATGTTGAACTAATATTAGTATCAAAGCAAATATTAGGTGGTGGTGTGAGAATATTATCAAAATTAAAAACTATATATATATATATATATATATATAATAAAAAGAAAGCAGTACAAAATAGAAATAATTTAGTTATGCATAACATTTACACATGTTACAACAAGTAATTGTTGTAGTTCAGTTGGATTAAACTCTTATTTAATGACTTAGAGGTCATGTGTTCAATCCTCACAAGTAGCTATATAGTCTTTATTCTTTTACTTTGAGTTAAATTAACAAATTGTGCAACATGAAAAAAAGGAAGAAGCTCATTTACTTCTTACAAACCCAGAACTCTGACGGCCTCAAAATTCCAAATTTCACCTAAAAGTCAATATATTTTAGCTCGACCCAAATTTGGCCCGACCCGTTTGCCAGGTGTACTTGGAATTAATTCGAACTCTTTGGTCTCTTCAGCCAGCATAACCAATGGCTCTGAACTGCTTTCTGTAAATGGTTCAATCTTGATAGCCATAGTCTGCTTCTGCCTACTGACCCCTACCCCTGAAGTGATCAAAGCATTTCGATAACATCTTCTTGCTAAGTCCAAATCTCCAGCAACTTCTCCCACTCCATGTTACGTCGGAAACATAATTTTGAAATGAGAAATTAACATCACTGCCTGAAGTGCCGTCAGAGTAGGTCTACCCAAAATGGCGTTGTAGGCCGAATCTACATGTACCACATAAAATTTACACATAATCTCTACCTGCTGAGGAGCTATCCCGAAGATGACTGGCAGCTTAATAGTCCCTACCACTTTAACTGGATCATTGTTAAATCCATATAGAGGAGCTTCCTATCCGATCTCCATCTTTCTTTCATCCAAGTGCATCCTTTGGTAAGCATGAGCATACAGAATATCTACCGAAGACCCATTATCTATCATCATTCTTTTCATATCCACCGAACCCACTTGTGCATTAATCACCAAGGCTCCTTCATGAGGTTCAATGAATTCGGGAGGAAAATCATCATCTGTAAAGGAAATTACCAAACCTGGATACACTCTTTTAGTCTTCGGTAGTGTATCCGCCACTGACATCACCGAATCTAGATATCATCATTGCTTCTTCCCAACGAGTTTACTAACGCTACCTCCTGTAATCACATCAACAACATGTCTCGCTGGTTGATTCTGATCTGGCTGTTCTGGTTGAGCAGGTTGGATAGCTTGAACAGGCCTGTCATTTCATTGTTGTTCCCTTGGGAGTTCCCTTTCTACCACATATTGAACCAAATCTCCACTTTAAACTTTCCTTTCAATGAACTCTCTTAAATTCCAATAGGAATTAGTGTCATGCCCATCTGCTTGATAATAATCACAATACTTATGTGGGTTCCCAGATCCAGGTTTAAGATTATCACGAGGCTGCTCGAAGTAGGGCAGATCTTTTATTTGTTCTAAGATGGTAGCCCGATCTGTATTTAATTGGGTAAATAACTTTTTCACCTTCTGGTTTAGGAAAGGTGGGCGACCTCCTCCCAAATGCCAGTTGTTGTACCTCTTCGGATTACCATCAGTTCGATCATTGTTGCTGCCATTCTTCTTCTGATTACCATCGATTTTATCTTTGCCTTTCTCTTTTGCCTTTTCTGAAGGAGCATGCTTCAGGCTGCTTATGGCTTCTTCTACCATGATATAACCTTCTGCATTTTCAAATGCTTCGGCTAAGCTCTTCGGATGACTAAACATTAACTTCTTTACCAACTTTTCAGACTTTACCAAATCTAGCCCATTTTAAAATAGACCTACAGCCTGAAGATCATTAAGGTCAGTTACCTACCCCACCGTTTCTTGGAATCTCTTCATATATTGACCCAACGACTCATTTGAATATTGTCTAATTTATGCTAATGATCCTGTAGGCTTCCCTCTTCTTTTATTACTCCCGGACCGAGCATGAAACTTATCACATAAATCAGCCCAAGATTAAATTGAGTTCGAAGGTAGAGTCCCCATCCATTATCTTGCATCTTTCCTCAGTGTCGTCACAAAATTTTAGCATTTGGCCGCATTAGAATAGTCATAATAATCTATAAGTCTATCAAATGCCTGATTGTGGTCATAAGGATCTCCCGAGCCATCATAACTCTCCATATAAGAAAGCTTTTTATTAGGGTCTGCCTTTTCTCAAAGAAATTCCAAAGAGAAAGGAGACGCCTTTTTGGCTGAACGTTCTTTCCTCCGTTGAACTCCCGCCAATTTTTACCGAAGCTCTTTCACCTCCTTAGCCAGAAGTTCAACTCCTTCTGGCTGCGAAAAAACTTCTTCCTTCGAAGAGCTTCTCTTCTTTTGAGCAGATTGGCCTTTTTCATCTGAACTTGCTGCTTTAGATGGGCTTTTACTGTGGCTCTTGCTATGGCGAGTATCCGCAGGGCGGTATTCCCTCTTCGAATTCTTAGGAGTACTGCTTCTGTGTAAGACCCCAACTTTTATGAATAAAGATGAATTTTTTTCTCAATTATATTTTTGAATATTATGGAGTGAATTTGATATAATGTTATAGTTGTGGGTAATATTTATAAAATTTGCAAAGTATGCAAGTTGTTATAAAATATTCGATTGGTCGGGAAATATTCGTTTTAATAGGGAATATTCGTACGACGACACAATCATTGGTGAACCCCATAACAGAATTATTGTCAGAGTTAGAAAATGACAGAAATATCTTTTTATGAAAATAACGGTGGAAGTTTTACCGTTAACTGTTAAAATATCTGGTGATAAAAGTACAGTAATGCGCATGCTTGCATAGTAGCACACGGTATTGATTATTGATGCTTACGTGAGAAGTCACTCAGTTTTATTCAATTATTGCTACAGTAATTGCTGCATAGTATCTCACGTTATTTGATTCAATCATTGTTATAATATTTATATTATTAAATCAATAGTTGAGATGACAAGTTATTCATATTATTATTTGCATAATTAACAATGTCTAGAAAGTTCTGTTGAGGAAAGGGGTTTGGTCACCTAATTGCGCGCCAATAGGGAGAAATCCTTATCAGAAAGCCCCATCTTTCCTGGGAATAATCTGGTTGTTAATATTGCGAGTTATAATAATGATGAATAAATGTTGTTAAAAATATTGAGGGGATTTTTTGAAGTATTTGTTGTAAATTTTACTTATTATTTGGACCCTCATTTACCCATTTTTCAAAATATTCGGTATAAAATTATTCAGTATATATATATATATATAATATGTGTGAAAGTGACATGTGGGGTGGGGCCCACATGTGGGATGAAAAATGAAAATGGGGTGGGGGGAGAAAACGTGTAATGAAGGAAATGTGGTGGAAAATTTATGGGTGGTGGGTGGAATGTGATAGTGGTGGGTTGATAGGGATGTGTGTGTGTGTGTATATATATATATATATATATATATATATATATATATATATATATATATATATATAAGTTTGTTTTATTTGAACATAAGGTATCAATTTGAAAAGTTAGGCGTCTGTTAATCTGTAGAATCAATCCGTGAATTCTTTCAACTGTTGGTCCATGATAATTTTTCTAAATAGTACCCTTCCATTCTCCTATAAATAGGATGCTTAGTTTAGAATTGAAAATCACACCAGAATCAGAGAATTCTTCTTTTATAATATTGAGCGTATTTCTTTCAAGTTTTAGAAAGCTTTGAGTGTATAAGATAGTGAAAGTTTTCTTCAAGAATATCTCCGCTATACCAGTTGGAATACTCTTCTTTTTAAGGTAAGGGGTATTATTTATTTCATATTCGCTTACGATATTATTTTTCGTATTTGTAAGAAATTTTATTTCGTTTAATATTCGCAAGAAATATTATCTTCGTTTAATATTCGTAAGGAATATTATTTTCGTTCAATAGTTGTAAGGGGTATTATTTATTTCATATTCGCTTAAGATATTATTTTTCGTATTCGTAAGGAATTTTAATTTTGTAATGAATATCATTTTCGTTTAATATCCGTAAGGGATATTATCTTCATTTAACATTCGTAGGAATATTATTTTCGTTCAACAGTTGTAAGGGGTATTATTTATTTCATATTCGCTTACGATAATATTTTTCGTATTCGTAAGAAATTTTATTTCGTTCAATATTCGCAAGAAAAATTATTTTTGTTTAATATTCGTAAGGAATATTATCTTCGTTCAATATTCGTAAGGAATATTATTTTCGTTCAAAAGTCGTAAAGGATATTATTTTTGTTCAATATTCATATGAAATAATATTTTCTTCCATACGCAGTAGTATGTAAATAATATTATTTCGTTTCAGATTTCGAATTCTACACTCATTTTGTTAAGTTTTGGCTTTTATACTCCATGAAATTAGTAAAATATCATTGATATTTGCGCTTCATCCAGTATCTTTTCATGAAAATATTATTCTGAGCATTCTTGATAAGTTTTAACCTTTACATGCCGGTGTACTATTCACGGGATACTATTCACGGGGTATCATTAACGGGGTACTATTCACTCAAATACTATTCACCCGAGATACTATTCATGACAAAAATTGATTTTTTTTTCGGTCCAAATCATTTTTGATACATTCTTATTCTTGAATTTTACTCCATAAAGTAGTATCATGTTGACAATTTAGATATTCTTGAATTCTGGATAAATTAAATTATAAAATCTTTAATATTTATCCTTGATCTCGTTTGATTGAATTTTTATATCATTGTCATCATCCTCATGCTTATATTGTGATGAGAGTCATCTTCGGCCAAGGGTGCAAAGATGAACTGTTGATTGGTATGATTATGACCAGGGAATATTCGGTGTAATCATGACCTGTAATGTTACAAGTGATGTGGATTATTAAGCTGAGTCTCAATGACAGTTATTGGTATGATCATGACCATGCGTTCTCTTCGGCCAAGGGTGCAAAGATGAATTGTTGTTTGGCATGTTCATGACCATTGGTGAAAACATGAATATCCTTGGCCCATAGTGCATGGATAATTTAGTGATGTGGATTATTAATTAAGATGAGTCTCAGCGATAAAATTGATGATAAACTTTTAAATCATAGAAGATAGTAGATATCATGCTCTACTTGACACTTCTAATGGATTGCTCATTCCGCTGTAGTTGTTGATCTACAACTTGTTGTCTATTGTATTCTATCATTTGTTATACTGTTGAAGGCTAAGGATAATTTATTCTATATTATCTTAGTCATAATATTTCTTACTGGGCTAGTTGAGCTCACCCTTTTCTTTCACTGTTCTCTTTAGGAAATGAGAATATAGCTGGGACTAGTTGGGGAATGGATTGACGTCCAGATGGTTGTTTTAGTAGTTCTCACTATTCTGTGAAATAGTGTGATAATAATTGTAATGGGATTGAATTTGAGTTTGGATATTGTTTAGGAGACAATATTTGTATTAAAACTCACAGCTTATGTTTTGTCGTATTCTGCACAACACTTAACAGTTGTATAAATTAAGTTTATATTTAAGTTCTGTACCATGTATTTGGTGACTCATAATGGGTGATGTATACCTATTTTGGGGGCGTCACAGTTGGTATGAAAGCTTAGGGATATGATCTCTGGCTAAGATGTGAGGCTAGAACTAGGAGGGGAGAGACGGGTAATTCCTTCGCTAATATGACCTACCTAAGTTTATTTGTTATTTAATTGGTCGGTCAGAATATAGGGATAATATGTGGCATGTCAATTAACTCTTATTTTGTGACAGTGTTTGAGAATGGCATCTGAAAATGTTGAGATAAGCAATGAAGCACATGAGACCGTTGAGTCACCGACGATCAATAATCAGGATAATGTGCATCAAGAAGGCAATAATCCTACTATAAACAACAACATCGACTAAATGACGAACGATGGTACGTTTAGGAGTTTTCTAGAAGTTATGCAAAACCAAACGAGAGAGACTCATGTTCAAAATAAAGGTGACTAGCAACTCACGGTTGGTCACCGCTAAGTAGTTCAAGAAGCTGGGACCACTAGAATTTTTGAGAAAGCCAGAACCACTCAAGGCGGAGACGTGGATAAAGCAGATCACCAAGATATTTGATGTCTTGGAATGCTCAGAGGAGCAAAAGGTTCCCTTCGCCACCTTTATGTTGCGTGAAGAGGTAGATTACTAGTGGGAATCTGTAAAATGTACTCAGCCTGCTGCACTCAAGATATCTTGGGAGAAGTTCCAAGAATTGTTCAACGACAAGTATTTTTCCAAAAATATTCGTCACATAAAAGGAGGTTGAATTCATCAAGCTGGAGCAAAATAATATGACAATATCACAGTACGAGGCTAAGTTTGCGGAGTTATCCCAGTTTGCATCCCATTTGGTCGATAATGAGGAGCGAATGACGCGAATGTTTCTAAGAGGTTTGAAACCCGAAATACGTCAATACCTCATTTCTCATAAACTTTGTTTATATTCAGATGTTGTGAATATGGCTCAGTTAGTGGAGCGTGTTGGGTAAAATCTATATACGTACAACACGCAAGTATACGTGGTCAACAAGTAATAAAGTGATAAGTTGAGTATCGTTCCCACAGAGAATTAGTTAATAACAATCACCAATTACTAACCCGTAACCAACTCAATCTTATTTAAACAAATGAATTTCAAATTATATAAATTAAACTACTATTAAATTCCACTAATTAAATTAAGACTATGAAGATTTAAGATCACAACTTCACTTATTGCTTTATTTAAGTTAACACACTTCTCATCAATTATTCTCTATCATGAATTGTTAATCACGAAAACGAACGTAGTATTAACCACCTCTCGATGCACTAATACCGTATTAACGTCAATCCACAATCAAGATAGAAATCCGTTAAACACCTTAATCAACTAACCCACTATATCTCTATGTGAATTACAATTGAAGAAGGTTGAAGAATAAGTTCTCTATTCGATTACATGCGGCGTCAAGCATATCTCTACCTTAACACGAATCAAGTTTAAGCTACTAACAAAATCCTGAACACATGCTATATCAACTAGGTCTAGATTTGAATATCCTCTCTCGATTCCATCCAACTCCACAAATAATTGTTGATCAGGCAATTCATAGATTAAAGCTCAAATCAATATAGACAATCCTCACAATAGAACATAATAATTGATAGCGAAGCATATTAAAATAAACTACACAATAAGATCCATTGTAATCTCAAACAAAGAATTAGTTCATTGAATTAAAACTAAGAATCCACAATTGAAAACACATTAAAAGTTAAGAATAAGAGTAAAGTAAAGAGTAAATCTGTTGTCAGCAAATCTCCATCTTCCTCAAGCTCCTGCTCATGATATTCAATGGTCTCCAAGTTGCTTCAATCTCCAAATCTAATTAGAACTAGTGTTTTGATCTAATTTACTCTAATCTAATCTAATGGAATGCTCTCTCTCCTCTCTAATCTCCTTCTCTTCCTTGTTATTCTCCCCTTTTATAAGCCTTTTTACATGTCTTTAAGTCCTCTTAGAAGTCCTTGAGTCAATTGGATCGAAACAATCCTTCCCGAACTCAAATTTGGCCAAAAACGCCTTTTTCTACGCGTGCACTTCACTCGACGGGGTTTAGGGCTTAGCATAATGTTTTGCCCCGTGGGGGCCTTACTGCTTTTGAGTCATTATGTCATGCCCGCCATGGGCTACCATTTTCTCATCACAAAGATCCTCTCGTAAACGGCCATAACTTTTGATCCGCGAGGAGTTACAGGGCCTTCCACCTATCAAATCGAAGATATCGACGAGATCTACAACTTTCATTCTTTGAGGATTCAGAAATTCGGCCCGGAAGAAGGGTGAAATTAGGCTTGGAAGTGACTGTTATGCAAATGACCACTCAAAACAGCGAAGTTCGACGTCCGTTGGTACAACGATCATAACTCTTGCATCCGAACTCCGATTGGAATAATTCAAAATGTTCCAGAAAGCTAAGACGATATTCTACAATGTAAGCTAAGTTCCAAACCAAGAACATGAAGTAAACATGAAAGCCCAAATGATGTCCGGTTTGCTTTTCTTTGCGTTTTCTTTGCTTTTCCTTACTAATAATCGTCACACCGCTCCCAAACGATAACCTACAAAATAAACACAAAATGCATGAAAAGTAACTAAGACACATAAATATAAGCAACTAATTCAAGTAAGATACCGGATAAGTGTATATAAAATTCACTTATCAAATACCCCTAACTTAAACCGTTGTCATGTCCCCAAGCAACACAACATAATGCAATGCAATGCAATGAAATGCAACTAATCTATATGCCTCACGAATCCAAAGCAGATTGATAGAATCAAATCTATTCACTCTACCTTAGAGCAATCAAGCAAACATGACAATACTTCATATCAAAACCAATCAATAATTTCCTAGTCATTCATCAAATCTTAAATCATATCACTCGGTATAAATGCGTGTGTGCTCCATAACCATGCTAATTGATATAAAATCAAATTTAACACATAACAAGTCTCTTCGAAGGCATCATACAATGTAAACTCAAGAAATCCAAAACCAAGCTAGATCCAACTAAAATCAAACAATTACCAATATCGAGGGTCAACATGGGATACTTATGCTTTATTTTCATTTACAGGGCTTTTTGCTCTTATTTCCCGTTTTTTTCATTTTTTTTTGTTCCTTTTTTTTTTCTACACATAGCTATGCAATGTCTTATTCCCTTAGGCTTTTCAATGCTACCTTAACGAGCTTTCGACCAACGACTCCCAGACCATTAAGACCTTAGGGCGCTAGGTGTAAAGAGAATCCCCTCGGGCTTACTTACTCAAGTAACAAAGGCCACAAAACTAGACAAGCACGCCACGGTTTTTATTCATACTTTTTTTTTTCTTTTTCTTTATTTTTTTACAATATCGCTTATATACCTAATATTCTCCTAAACTTAGGTTCTTGTCTAACTTTAGCCCTCACTACTTATTCTTGTCATTCTTTCATTCAAACTAGCATTATCCTTTAGAATCCCATTATGTATCAATTTAAACTCAATCAATCAACAAGGTTGTTTCTTCTGTGCTATCATTATTATACCAGTTTTAAACAGAAAAAGATTTAATTCATAACAAGAAATCACATCAAAGCTCTAATAGTTAATACTATACTTGTCTACTCAATTCCAATCTCATCATTGGCCAAAATAAACTTAAACTATCAAACAGCTGGACTCATGCAAGATGAACATAGTTACTAACTATTATTTTTAATTTTTTGGTTTGATTTTTTTTTTAATAATAAACCTAAACTAAATTAACAACATATGCAAAATAACATAACATAAACATGAAACTACACATGCAATAATGAACTAAACTAAACTCCCCTAAACTTAGCAATTACAATGTCCTCATTGTAAGAATATAACGATAAGTAGAAGAGAACTTCCCTGTAATCAGCTAAGCATTAAGTGATGGTGGCAATGGCGGCGACGATCATTTTCCTATCCATTAAACCTCCAATACAATTCCTGGGTTGCGAAGCCATTTGCTCTCGAATGTGTGTATCGTCGTAACTTTCTCCCAAACTTATCAATTTAACCTTCACTTCCTCTCAAGTATCCTCTATGAATGCCCAATTCAATTGGTTTGAGAAATATGGTAGGTGATGTGGTAACATATAGAGGTGGTATGATGAGTTCTATTGGTGGATTGTGGAGGTGGGGAGAAGTGATGGAGTGTGGGAGATAGTGGTTGGAATAGGTGGTGGATGGATTTATGAAGTATTGGGGAAGTGGAGAAAGTGGGGTTTTATTGGGGATAGGAGAAGTCTATGTGCAACTTCTAAAGTTGGTTGATTCGGGACCCACTTCCCGTGAAAAGTAGGCTTAGAGAAGCCCACCCCACAAGCTATGCTATCGTCATTGCTTCTTGAGACCCCACTTGGCCTTGGGGTTACACAGGTAAAAAGGACACCTTACCCGGGCAGCATTGCTACTTCGCTCGATTCCCTTGTTTTCTCACTATGCTTCATTGTAGCTCCCTTAATGCTCCATTTTCCATCCTGCAAGATATACACGTGAGATGTAGTGAGTTATTGATAACATATCATAGTGTGGAGAGATTAACGAGACTTTTATTATTCTTCTACCTAGTAATTTAATGAAAAATATGATTAAGCAAATATGAATTGAAAATATGATAAATAAACTAAAGATTGGGTTGCCTCCCAAATAGCGCTTGATTTACAGTTTCAGCCTGACTTTGTCTGGTCAACGCTATCCAATTCCTTGTCGATAATTGAGGAACCCTCCATCCATCAGAAATAATGTAGCTTTTGGTAGGTTCCCATTTGTAATAGCCATTGTATTAAAGTCACCTAGCATGCTTTCTTTAGATAAAATCACATTCAAGAACGTCCAGCATCTAGGTGTTTTCTCCATTGTGTCTGTGAATAGATTCTGGCATTGAGGCTTGTCAGACACAACAATCTCTTCTTCTATCTTCTCCATCTCATCGCACCATGGCTTCGAAGTTGTACTCGCTTTTACATCACAAGGAGTATTGCCAATGACATGACTACCTAACGGACAAGGTTTTGCAAATCTAACCGGATTCTTGAACTTTGGCGGAGAGGGCACTTGAGGCATTAACAACATCGGCTCATCCTCATTAGTATTCATAGTTAGCTCTTCACCGACCTTGTTGTCATTATCCCCACTTGTCTCCTCGTTTTCAACATCTTGAGGCTCATCTAGTTGTAGATTTGGTTCGGATTCTCCGTCAATTTCGTCATCCATGTCATAAAGCCAAGTGTTTGGAGGAAGGTTTTTTACGGCGTTGGTCATTTGCTCTATCTGATCTACAAGATTCTGACTTGACATCGCTTGATTACTCATCTTCTCCTCAGCTACTATGAACTTGGACAATGATTCCCCACCTTTTGAATTTTCTGTTTACCTCTAAGCCATGTATTGAGGACCATTAGTTGAGGTAGTGAAGCGTTGTTCCATCCAATTATTAAAATTTTGGTTTGACAACTCTTGGCTAATACGCATCTCCTCCATGTTTGCTATGCACTTCAACATTACATCCCCCAGATTTGGCTTTTCTTCTTGTGGTAATGGAGGTGGACATGAAAATTCTTGTGTGTATGTTGAATTTGGAGCGTAGTATTGGTCTTCATAAGTATAGCTCCATGACGAGTCCGGGTGATACCCCCAAACTTGATCATAATTATCATATGCATTCTGATTGAGGTAATTACCACCATACTGTACCGGCCCATGATTGATGGTGCATTGATTACTTGGGTGATTGCCATCACAATAGTCACACATAACTACCATCCTTCGACTTTGTTGGGCTGCGATAACGACCAACCTCCTCGAAAGTTCTTCAATCTATGCTGACATTGCAGAAAGTGTCACGAGTCTATCAATCTCCATTCCCTCGTCGAAAGTCATTTTTTGCCATCCTTCGACTCAGTTGGGCTACGAGAACCTCCCACGTCTTTGAAGTTGCCTCAATTTGTATTGGCTCTATAGAAGATGTATTAAGTCCATCAATCCATGTTTCCTTTGGTTGAGCTATGAACGTGTATGGCCATTGATACGCAAAGTCATCCATGGTACCTGAAAAGAGAGAAATATAGGAAGAGAATTAAAAATAAAAAAAATGTTTAAATTCGCACTAATTTGATTGAAATTAATATTGGTAAAATTATTAAATTAATTCCCAAGAATTCACAGCCAAAAACTTGTTGGGTAAAATCTATATACGCACAACACGCAAGTATACGTGGTCAACAAGTAATAAAGTGATAAGTTGAGTATCGTTCCCACGGAGAATTAGTTAATAAAATCACCAAGTACTAACCCAGTAACTAACTCAATCTTATTTAAACAAATGAATTTCAAATTATATAAATTAAACTACTATTAAATTCCACTAATTAAATTAAGACTATGAAGATTTAAGATCATAACTTCACTTATTGCTTCATTTAAGTTAGCACACTTCTCATCAATTATTCTCTATCCCCTCGAATTGTTAATCAAGAACATGAACGTAGTATTAACCACCTCTCGATGCACTATATATCGATTAACGCCAATCCACAATCAAGATAGAAATCTGCTTAAACACCTTAATCAACTAACCCACTATATCTCTATGTGAATTACAATTGAAGAAGGTTGAAGAATAAGTTCTCTATCCGATTACATGCGCACGTCAAGCATATCTCTACCTTAACACGAATCAAGTTTAAGCTACTAACAAAATCCTGAACACATGCTATATCAACTAGGTCTAGATTTGAATATCCTCTCTCGATTCCATCCAACTCCACAAAGAATTGTTGACCAGGCAATTCATAGATTAAAGCTCAAATCAATATAGACAATCCTCATAATAGAACATAATAATTGATAGCGAAGCATATTAAAATAAACTACACAATAAGATCCATTGTAATCTCAAACAAAGAATTAGTTCATTGAATTAAAACTAAGAATCCACAATTGAAAACACATTAAAAGATAAGAATAAGAGTAAAGTAAAGAGTAAATCTGTTGTCAGCAAATCTCCATCTTCCTCAAGCTCCTGCTCTTGATCTTTATGGTCTCCAAGTTGCTTCAATCTCCAAATTAAATTAGAACTAGTGTTTTGATCTAATTTACTCTAATCTAATCTAATGGAATGCTCTCTCTCCTCTCTAATCTCCCTCTCTTCCTTGTTATTCTCCCCTTTTATAAGCCTTTTTACATGTCTTTAAGTCCTCTTAGAAGTCCTTGAGTCAATCGGATCGAAATAATCCTTCCCGAACTCAAATTTGGCCAAACAACATCTTTTCTACGCATACCCCAACCCCGGCGGGGGTTTAGGCTTGCATAGGACCCGCCCGTCGGGGTCCTTCTTGCTTTTTGAGTCATATGCCCGCCCTTGCTGGCTACCATTTTTCACACAAGATCCTCCTCGTAAACGGCCATAACATTTGATCCGGGAAGAGTTACGGGGCCTTCCACCTATCAAATCGAAGATATCGACGAGATCTACAACTTTCATTCTTTGAGGATTCAGAAATTCGGGCCGGAAGAAGGTTGAAATTGGGATGGAAGTGACTGCTATGCAAATGACCACTCAAAATAGCGAAGTTCGACGTCCGTTGGTACAACGATCATAACTCTTGCATCCGGACTCCGATTGGAATGATTCAAAATGTTCCAAAAAGATAAGACGATGCTTTACAATGTAAGCTAAGTTCCAAACCAAGAACATGAAGTAAACATGAAAGCCCAAATGATGTCCGGTTTGCTTTTTTCTTTCATGCTTTTTGCTTTTCCTTACTAATAGTCGCCACACCGCCCCCCAACGATAACCTACAAAATAAACACAAAATGCATGAAAAGTAACTAAGACACATAAATATAAGCAACTAATTCAAGTAAAAGATATCGGATAAATGTATATAAAATTCACTTATCAGAGCGCGATAATGAGTCAGCTCAGCTAAAAGGTAACGACCAACAACACGATAATAATCATACCGGTGGCAATGTCCATCAGAACAATGATAACCATCGTGGGGAAAATTATAATACGAAGAATGGTAACCACTTCAGTGGTAATCATGGCCAAGATAATAGAAGTGGAAATTTTAATAAGAGAAGGTTCAATAATGATGGAAAGATAGCAGTACCAGCACCCGTTTCCAAGGAGGAAGAATGACCACCGGTCGTATATTTCAAATGCAGACAGGAGGGACACATCCGTCCAAACTATACGCAGCAACCCAAAGCGTATTTCAATTGCGGAAGAGAAGGTCACCTAGCTCGATTTTGTCGTGTAGTGAAGTCAAGTCCAGCTGGGATAGTGACGCCAAAGGATGTCCCAGACAAGTCAAAGTTGGTAGTTTAAGTGAGAACATTTGTTGAGGAACCCGAACAAAATTATTACGGGTAAGCTAATCATAAACTCTTGCTAAGTCTATACCTTATTTGATATCGGTTCTACCCATTCTTTTAATTCTCCTACTTGCGCTCAACGTTTAAATTTAACTCCAGAGAAATTAGACCTTGACTTATCTATTGAAACTTCGTTGGGAGAAACCTTCATTACATCCACTATTTATAAGTCTTATTTGATTCAAATCGGTACCCTCACGTTACTTGTCGATCTTATCTCTTTGAAAATACTTGCCTTTGCTATGATTTTAGGAATCGACTGGTTAACTATTCATCATGCTAAAATTGATTGTTTTCGTAAGGTTATTAGTTTTCATATTTCTAACCAACCTGTTATGCGAATTCAAGCAACCAAACCACTAAAGTCAATCATTGTCATATTAAGCCATAAGTAAAGAGCCCCGAACTTTTCGCTGGTGACTTCCAAGTCTTGGAATGCACCGAAGCCAAACTTTTTGTAGGGGACGCCGTGAATAACGGTGGCAAGTTGATAGGTATCAATGTGACGTGCTATCCAAGTCTTGGATAAGAGTCATAATTTTGAATAATATTTCTATCGTTAATAAATTTCCTGATGTATTCCCTGAAGAACTTCTTAGCCTACCCCCAGAGCGTGAAATAGAATTTTGTATCGACCTTGAACCCGGTACAAAACCCTCAAATATTTCTTCACCCAAAACGAACGTAACATACGCCAAAGACGTTGGCTCGAGTTGTTGAAGATTACGAGCATACCATTCAATAACATCGTGGAAGAGCGAACGTGGTAGCTAACGCGTTGAGTAGAAGATCGTACGCGGTTATGAGTGCGACGTAGTTAACACAAAGACCCATTTATACGATTTACAAAGGATGAAGATAGAGTGAAAGACTCCAAGAACCTACGTGAAGATAACGAATATATGATTAGAACCGACTTTAATCGATAAAGTTAAAGCCGCTCAAGCTACAGACTCAGAGCTGATGAATGTGAAGAAGAAGGTTCAAGAAGGCATTATTCTAGAAGCAAGAATCGGCGAAGAGAGGAAATTTCAACCCTCAATTTTATTGGTCTATTTGAAATCCTCGATCGCGTAGGAATTGTGGCCAATAGACTCGCCTTACCGCCAAGTATGTCTCGTGTTCATAACTTTTTTCACATATCTATGTTAAGTAAATATGTGAAAGACCCGAACCACATTATTGAGAATAGCAGAAGATTTAACGTATGAAGAAGTGCCTATTAAAATCTTGGATATGAAGGAACATATTCTACACTCCAAGGTTATACCTCAAGTCAAAGTTCTGTGGAGAAACCACGATGTTGAGGAAATGACCTGGGAGTTAGAATCTGAAATGAAATCAATGTATCCTCACTTCTTCGACATACCAGGTACGTACGCCAATTTCGAGGACGAAATTTCATAAAAAGGGGAGGTTGTAAGACCTCAACTTTTTTAAATAAAGATGAATTTTTTTCTCGAATTATATTTTTGAATATTATGAAGTGAATTTGATATAATGTTATAGTTGTGGATAATATTTATAAATTTTGCAAAGTATGCAAGTTGTTATAAAATATTCGATTGGTCGGAGAATATTCGTTTTAATAGGGAATATTCGCATGCAATGAACGAACAATCATCGTGGACCCCACAATGTAATTATTGTTTGAAGTTAAAAATGATAGAAATATCTTTTATGAAAATAATGGCGTAAGTTTTACCGTAAACCGTTAAAATACCCATATGATAAAAGTACGATGAATACGTGATTGCATAGTAGCACACTGTATTGATTATTGATGCTTACGTGAGAAGTCACTCAATTTTATTCAATTATTGCTACAGTAATTGTTGCATAGTATCTCAAGTTATTTGATTCAATTATTGTTACAATATTTATATTATTAAATCAATAATTGAGATGACAAGTTATTCATATTATTATTTGCATAATTAACAATGTCTAGAAAGTTCTGTCAAGGAAAGGGGTTTGGTCACCTAATTGTGCGCCAATAGGGAGAAATTCTTATCGGAAAGCCCCCTCTTTCTTGGGAATGATATGGTTGTTAATATTGCGAGTTATAATAATGATGAATAAATATTGTTAAAAATATTGAGGGAATTTTTATGAAGTATTTGTTGTAAATTTTGCTTATTATTTGGACCACCATTTACCCATTGTTCAAAATAATCAGTATAAAATTATTCTCTCTCTATATATATATAATATAATATGTGTGAAACTGACATGTGGGGTGGGGCCAATATGTGGGATGAAAGATGAAAAATGAAAATGGGGTGGGGGGAGAAAACGTGTAATGAAGGAAATGTAGTGGAAAATTTGTGGGTGGTGGATGGAATGTAATAGTGGTGGGTTGATAGGGATGTGTGTGTGTATATATATATATACATATATATATATATAATTTTATTTTATTTGAACATAAGGTATCAATTTGAAAAGTTAGGCGTCTGTTAATTTGTAGAATCAACCCGTGAATTCTTTCAACTGTTGGTCCGTGATAATTTTTCTAAATAGTATCCTTCCATTCTCCTATAAATAAGATGCTTAGTTTAGAATTGAAAATCACACCAGAATCAGAGAATTCGTCTTCTATAATATTGAGCGTATTTCTTTCGAGTTTTAGGAAGCTTTGAGTGTAGAAAATAGTGAAAGTTTTCTTCAAGAATATCCCCGCTATACCAGTTGGAATATTCTTCTTTTGAAGGTAAGGGATATTATTTATTTCATATTCGCTTACGATATTATTTTTCGTATTCGTAAGAAATTTTATTTCGTTCAATATTCACAAGAAATATTATCTTCGTTTAATATTCGTGAGGAATATTATTTTCATTCAATAGTTGTAAGGGGTATTATTTATTTCATATTCGCTTACGATATTATTTTTTTCGTATTCGTAAAGAATTTTATTTTCATTCAATATTCGTAATGAATATCATTTTCGTTCAATATCCGTAAGGGATATTATCATCGTTTAATATTCGTAGGAATATTATTTTCGTTCAACAGTTGTAAGGAGTATTATTTATATCATATTCGCTTACGATATTATTTTTCGTATTCGTAAGAAATTTTATTTCATTCAATATTCGCAAGAAATTTTATTTTCATTTAATATTCGTAAGGAATATTATCTTCGTTCAATATTCGTAAGGAATATTATTTTCATTCAAAAGTCGTAAGGGATATTATTTTTGTTCAGTATTCGTATGAAATAATATTTTTTTCCATACTCTGTAGTATATAAGTAATATTATTTCGTTTCAGATTTCAAATTCTACACTCATTTTGTTATGTTTTGGCTTCTATACTCCATAAAATTAGTAGAATATCCTTGATATTTGCGCTTCATCCAGTATCTTTTCGTGAAAATATTATTCTGAGCATTCTTGATAAGTTTTAACCTTTTTATACCGGAGTACTATTCACGGGGTACTATTCCCGAAGTACTATTCACCCGGGATACTATTCATGACAAAAATTAATTTCTTTTTCAGTCAATCATTTTTGATACATTATTATTCTTGACTTTTACTCCCCAAAGCAGTATCATGTTGACAATTTAGATATTCTTGAATTCTGGATAAATTAAATTATAAAATCTTTAGTATTTATCCTTGATCTCGTTTGATTAAATTTTTATATCATTGTCATCAGCCTCGTGCTTATATTTTGATGAAAGTCATCTTCGGCCAAGGGTGCAAAGATGAACTGTTGAGTGGTATGATTATGACCAGGGATTATTCGGTGTAATTATAACCTGTAATGTTACAAGTGATGTGGATTATTAAATTGAGTCTCAGCGACAGTTATTGGTATGATCATGACGATGCATTCTCTTCGGCCAAGGGTGCAAAGTTGAATTGTTATTTGTCATGTTCATGACCATTGGTGAAAACATGAATATTCTTGGCCCGTAGTGCATGGATAATTCGTGGTCGTGATACTAATGAATATCCTTGGCCCGTAGTGCATGGATAATTCAGTGATGTAGATTATTTATTAAGATGAGTCTCAACTATAAAATTGATGATAAACTTTTAAATCATAGAAGATAGTAGATATCATGCTCTACTTGACTCTTCTAATGGATTGATTATTCCACTACAGTGTTGATCTAAAACTTGTTGTCTATTGTATTCTATCAGTTGTTATACTGTTGAAGACTAAGGATAATTTATTCTGCATTATCTTAGTCATAATATTTCTTACTGGGCTAGTTGAGTTCACCCCTTTCTTTCACTGTTCTCTTCAGGAAATGAGAATATAGCTGGGACTAGTTGGGGAATGGATTGACGTCCAGATGGTTTTTTTAGTAGTCCTTAGTATTTTGTGAAATAGTGTGATAATAATTGTAATGAGATTGAATTTGAGTTTGGATATTGTCTAGGAGACAATATTTGTATTAAAACTCACAGCTTATATTTTGTCGTATTCTGCACGACACTTAACAGTTGTATAAATTAAGTTTGTATTTAAGTTCTGTACCATATATTTGGCGACTCAGAATGGGTGATGTATACCTATTTTGGGGGCGTCACATTCATGATCTGCTTCGGCGTTGACCTTTCTCGCTATGGCGAGAATACTCAAGGCGATGTGCCTTCTTTATATTCTCGGCAGTACATCCTCTTGACCTACTTCTTCACCTGTTCCTACCATGATCCCGAGAATCCTTAGGGCGAAGCACCCTCTTTGGATCTTCGGGAGTATGGTCCGTTGCTCTTCTTCGGTCACGAGAACGGCTTCGGGACATACTTTCAAATTGCATAGGCTCCTCGCCTCTCCTTATTCGTCTCTCTATAGATCTACCATGCTCTCTAAGACGAGCATAACTAGATGCCTCACCTTCCATTTCAGCTATAAAAACCATCTGTCTAGAGATCTCTTCCCTTTGCTGCAGAAGCACTTTCATAGCTTTATCATTCTCTTGTGCCATCTTAGCCAAATTCGATGTTCTATCTCCCTGACCTTCTCGGCATAGGGTTCTAGGCAGTGTGCCTTCTACCCTTTTCCGATCCTTGTCAGACCCTTTACTTGCTGTGGAAAATAACTTTCTTTTGGTATCACCATGGTCTCTTGCACGAGATCCCTCTGAAACATCTTGTGATCTAATCCTGTCATGAATACTTTTTGAAGGACCCAACCTATCCTTAATAAAAATTCTCCTCTGAGCAGTAACTGTCTTACTTTTCACTATAACTTCTGATGTAGAACAATCAATATCTGTGATTGAAAACCATAAACACTAGAGAAGACCCTCCTTTTAGCGCCAATGTTAACGCCATGATATTTTCACGCGTTTGATCACCAAAAGCGCCAGCGATAACCAAGACAAAGAAATCGAGTCAAGACCGAAAAGCTTGATGGCTTGAATGCCGCCAGGATAACTTCGTGTGTGAATTAGTACAGGCCGTCACAAGGTTAATAATGGAGGTGGTGTGCTCTAATGTCTGAGTAATAAAAATGCATCTTACCACTTTAGTGAAGTGCTCTGTACTTTTGATCCCTCCACCGCCTTGCATGTAACCCAATTGCTATGACCTCAACTAAATGCATGCAACTCACCTGCTAATCCCATCACTGTTCCCCACTAAGTAGGATTATACAAATCCTCGTGTTGGGTCAACAGTCAATACTTATCCACCAAATAATCACCGGCCCAAGCCCACAAATATCCTTATTTAAATAATGACTCAATACTCCAAAAATCCAAATAAAATATGATCCAATAGGCCCAAATATTTATGGCCCAACACCATAAAATCAACTCAATCTTCTTCTTCTTCATCTCAAGAAGCCCTAATTTTTTGAAGAGTAGGCCGGAGAAAGAAGCATTTATTTGACACGGTATTTAAGTTCCATTTTATCATTCTCAGTTGCTAATTAGGAGATATTCACTAATAGTGAGTGTAGTGGAGGGTTTTAAAATACGTTTTTGTTAGCCGTAAATATCAAATTCGTAACCTTTTATTACCTCACATGCATGTTGGTTTTTATCGTTGTATAACTGATTAACATAGTTTTGCTATTGGTATCTCATATTAGTGATATATGTTGATTGTGTCGAATTTATTTAGTCAATTTTGCTAGTCAACAAATATGACGAGGGAAACAGGTTCCCGACAATCAAAAAATCGAACCATTAGCGGATGAAACATATTTTAGTGAGTTTAATAATTATTAATAAATTTCAGTAAGACCCATATATATATACATGTTGTCAATTCAGTTTGAATATAATGAAAACTGGCTCTTATATGTGATTTTAGTCAGGACACCCTAGATGTCTGCCCTTGAAATGTGGTGATATACATTAAGGGGGAAATAGGACAAATACATCGTGTGTGAGTGTGTGTGATCTTTTGTCCATTTTCTCCCGGTTAGAACATCAATCCTTATCCTTCTTATTTCAAGTCTTTTATATTTGGTTTGGCAGGCTTTTGTGTAGAGGATCATCAATTCGTAAAATTCTCAATTTTGGAACAACTGGCTCTACGATTTCTTTGGTTTGTTCTACTAGCTAGAAGACGAAGATTAATATTTTAAATATTTTTGAACGTTTAAGATTTAGTATAATTTCTTTGAAGAGTTTTTTATTATTTGTTTATCTTGTTTAGCCCACGTGCATATATATATATATATATATATATATATATATATATATATATATATATATATATATATATATATATATAATATACGTTATATTAATTAACATGCAAAACATGTTGTATAATATAATATATATAGAAATCATGCACATATAGAATATTATATTTTACTCGAATTGATTATAGACATTCATCCTTGTTTGGATCACTAGCCACCAAATGAACCAAAATGTCAAACTTAGGCTATGTTTGTTTGCAAGAATTACACTTGGAATAGGACTATTAATCTCAAGTGTTTCGTTTATTTTTAAATTTGAACTTGAGACTATTAGTCCAAACATTATAAAATTTGAACTTGGGACTATTAATCCAAAGATTATAAAATGACTTAAGATGAAGGACTATTTAATCTCATGTCTAGCTAGGTATTATAATCCTATCACGTGAGATTAAAAATTTATGGACAAAACTAACCTTTATTTTTTTTAATATGACTAGTCTAATTATTAATCAATGTATTATTATGCTAACATAATTAACTAATAAGGATTGGACAAATAAATTGATTAACAGGATTATAAATCCTTATTAACAGTAAATCCAATGATTACTGTTTTAACAGCAAATAGATTTACTGTTAATAGGATTATAAATTGATTAATAGTCCTTGTTAACAGTAAATTACTAATAAGGATTGCTATTAAGATTAGTTAATTTACTATTAGTTAACAGTAAATTAACTAATAAGGATTGGATTTTTTCAATTGCGCTATCAATATTTCTTTACCTGAAAGACATGTCCTTCCTCTACATGGACACGTGGCTCTTTTTTTTTCTTTTTCTTTTTTTTTTCATTTAAAAAAATTAGGATTCTTTTTTGGCAAATTTAAATATAATTTATTCTTCATTATCACCCGTTTTATGAGCTTTAATTCAATACAATTATCTACTTAAAAATAATAGTATATATTTTGAGTAAAATTTTTTTTTTATGAGAATAAAAACTTATTTTGAAAATACATCTATATTTACTATTAAATATCATTTATTTTTCTTAAAACAATTTTTTCATGACGAGATTCATCATAACTGTATCTAGTATTTACAGGTGATAAGTTTAAATAATTTTTTATTTATTTATAGGCGCCTTTTTGATGTATAAACAAGTTTAAATTATAGTTTAAAATGTTATTATTGGTAAGAGTATAATAGTCCAAATGATATTTTTAATCCAATCTTTTAATTAATCTTGTAAAAAATAAACATAACATGAGATTATTTTAAGTTATTCTATGAATAATCCCATAAAAAACAAACATGTGACTAAGACTATTTAATCGTAAGATTATAATCCCATGAATTATAATCCCAGGATTATAATCCTTGCAAACAAATATGACCTAAGGTGCAAGAACTAAATTTAAATATAACTATTATATTTAAACCTGGGTGTTGGAAGAATGTATATTTTGATTTGATGTTTAAAGTAAACGTTCATGATTATATGTGAAGTCCTTCAAGGAATATATGTACAAGGACTTAGTGATAGATCAAAATTGTTAGGTTGATCTAAGCTTTCAATGTTCATCATTCTGTAAATGAATGCATAGATAAAGAGATCAAAGATGTTAGGTTGATCTATACCTTGAAATGTAATAGATAGGCTTCAAATAGATTTGTTGTTTAATGAGTTGAGCAAGAGTATGCAGAAGCCAAGGCAAAATCGTAGAGCATCAAGGATCGTAGTATGACTACTTTGAAGGGCCTCTCCAGAGATCGTAGAGTGGTCCAGATGTTTGCCGAAGCCAACTTAGAGATCGTAGTGTGCTCTTGGAAACGTAGAGTCTGCAAGACAAGCAAGTGAAGATCGTAGTGTGTCAGCCCTTAAGAGAAATCGTAGTGTTCTCATTTGGTTGCATCAAGCACCAAGGTGGCAAGACACCATGATAAGAATTATAGAGTATCATCTGGCTTTGTCAGAAGTTGTGGGCCTTGATCATTTGTTCAAAGATAAAATCTTAACAAATGTGGAATGAGTTACAAACGTTGAAGTAATCAACAGTCCCAATGGCATAAAAATATCCTTAGTATGCAACAAAGAGACGTATTAAAGAAGCTAAGGAAAGGACTATGGGACAGAGGAAAACACCTTTTCAGGTGTTAGGTGAGAAAGCAGTTTGCTATATTAGTGGGCCAGAATGCAATTCAGAAGATATGCGGAAAAGTCTCCATCAAAGATCAGAAACATCAAACGCATTAAATGCTTCAACGGATGGATTCAATGGGCAGATTTCAAAGATCACATATATGCAAGACATCTGCAGATGATTCAACTAAGCAAGCAATAGAACAAAAAGAAAGAATACTCAACGCTCAACTCCACGATCTGAGAAAAAGAAAAAGCTTGCACAAGCACTCAGTTCTTTCGAAACAAGAGCTTAATGGCAACTGAGTAGCACCAACCAAGAACTCAATAACTACCAATCAACTGAAGTAAGAGTTCCAAGTCAGAAGGACTTGAAGAGTTCTAAGTGAACTGTGAAGAACCAAGTCTGCTGGACTTGAAGAGTTCAAGAGTGAACTAAGAAGTTCTGATCTAACTTTGGTCTAGAAGGAATCTGTGAGATTCAGAAAGTGTAAAAGACATCCTTAGTGGATTTCCTACTCGAGGAATAGAAGAGGGGACTAAGAGCTTTAAGTGCTTTGAACCACTTAAAACTGTTGTGTCTATTGCATTCTTGCTATAACTCCTATAACTGCTATAACTGTTATAACTGTCTCACTCTCATTAACTCACTATATCAAAAAGGGAGATTAAATAAACCTTAATTCCACTGTGTTTAAATCATTATCAAAACTGGGAAAGTAAAACGAAAAGAATTTTAAATATCTATTCAACCCCCCCTTCTAGATAACTATTGTGCCTCCAGGAACTAACAATTGGTATCAGAGCAGGTTCTATTATATAGCCTACAAAGCTTGAGTAGATCCAATGGCACACTTACCAAGCGAATTAAAGACTGGAGGAGGCAGCAAGCCACCTATGTACAACAAAGATAAATTCGCTAACTAGAAAGTTCGGATGCAAGCATACATGGATTCAATATATGAAGATCTATTTGACCCTACGTTCCTACAAAGCTTGCACCAACTACAGAAGATCCAAACAGAATACAGATCAAGGTCAAAGGAGAATGGACAAACAACGAGAAGAGAGCTGTTCAACTCGACAAAAAGGCCAAGAACATTTTGTTTCAATCCTTAGAAGATGATCTGTTCGAAAATGTGGTCAACAGCAAAACAACAAAGGAAGTTTGGGAAGCAGTGCTCATTATGCATGAAGGAACGGAAGAAGTCAGAGAAAACAAACAATCTCTTCTGACACAACAATATAAAATGTTTGCACACATTCAAGGAGAAAATGGCATTGCCACCTACGAGAGATTCAATGTTCTGCTCAACTCTCTACGAGCCTATGGAAAGATCTATCCAAACAAAGATCTAATCATAAAATTCATGAGAGCCTTACCAAGAAAGTGGGATGCCAAAATCACTTCTATTAGAGAGTCAAAGAATCTCCATGAGATGACTGTTAAACAGTTATATGGAAACCTTCTTATGTGAGATCCCGAATTTTATGAAATAAAAGTATTCAATTTTCTTATAATTATTCTATTTAGTAAATGGTTAAATTGATAAAAGGTTAAAGTTAAGGGAGATATTTGAAAAATTTTTAAAGTAAGAAAGTTATCATAAAATAATCGGTGATAAAAGTACAGTAATACGCGTGGTTTCATAATAGCACACGGTATTGATTATTGATGCTTAAGTAAGAAGTCACTCAGTTATACTCAATTATTGCTACAGTAATTGTTGCATCATATCTCTCATATTATTGATTCAATTATTGTCACAGTATCATCTGCATAATATTTTATTTTATTAAATCAATGATTGAGACAAAAAAGTTATTCATATTATTATTTGCAATATTGACAATGTCTAGAAGTTCTGCCAAGGAGAGGTTAGATAATCTAATTGTGCGCCAATAGGGAGAAATCCTTATCGGAAAGCCCCTCTTTCTTGGCAACGACCTGATTGTTAAATATTGTGAGTTATAATATTCATGATGAATAAGTTCGTGTTGATTAAAGATGAAATTGATAGTTCCATTGTGTGGAAATTATTAGTGTTAGTGAAAATTGACATTTATTTCGATAATAATTGATGTTTGGAGGTTATATTGACCAATTGGGTAATTAACCGGATAAATGAGCAATTAATTGCTATTAATTCACATGCTTATAACTATGTGTTCACATGTGTGTACTATTGATTCACATGATTTACTATTAGGGGAGGTGGTGCAAGTTTGATAATACTTGCAGGAGTAAATTAAAAATGAAGAAAAAGAGAAAGTTATTATACTGTAATGTTTCGAGCCCCAAAACATGCAATTATCGAAACTATATTTTCCTATAAATAGAAGCTCATTCTTCTTTCATTCTCACCAATTCACTAAGTCTCACAAGAGCAATTATTATAGAGAGAAAGAAGAAGAGAAGTCTGCTACCTCACTATTCCAGTATCCAGTTTTCTTCTAATGTAAGGGGTATTATTTCTTTCGTATTCATGAAGAGAGTTATTTTCTTTCAATACTCGTAAGGGTTGTTATTCCATTCTTTATTATTCTGTTGGAATAACTTGTCTACGCGGATTACCGCATGCATGGTGAATTCTTCTGTTATTCCATTCTTTATTATTCTGTTGGAATAACTCGCATCGCAGACTCATCAAGATGCATGGTGAATGACCCTTCGTATTCATTCTTTATTAAATTGTGGAAATGATATGTCTACGTGGATTACAGCATGGCAGGTAAAAATCCATTTGTAGTTTCGAAATTTTACTAACCCTCAAAAATTCTGGAAAAATTGGAAATGATGAATTGTTGAGTTTTCTAGATTGTGTCCAAAAATGGCGATTTTTGGATGTATAGATTAGGAGTTATGAATTTTATGGGAAAAAACTATTTTAAAAGTAAACCCTTATAACTCCTTGTTGTTAACTCCAAAATTGGTGAATTTTTTATTGGGAGTACATGTATATAACAAGAGTATACCCTGTAAATTTTGGATTTTTTGGATAAAAGTACAGTTTATGATAAATGTCTAAATATTCGACAGTTTTGGCCATATAAAAAATAGTAAATGAATTTTAAAAATTCTGTGAAAAATATATGTTCAATATGGGACTATATTCTGTTAAATCCTAGAAAAGAAAAATGTTTGGGACTGATTTGGTATTTTTCATGAAAATGGTTTATGTCAGGGATAAGCATGTGAATGATATTCCTATTTACATATGATTTGATTATGATATATATGAATGAATATGCAAGTATGCTTGCATTAAGAAAAGCTGTAAAGTCCTTTGATAGATAATAGAAACATATGTACAAGGACTTAAAATGAATTGATCAAATGTGTTAGGTTGATCCTACATAAGCAAAACAGCTTTGTAAAGTCCTTAAAAAGAAAATGATGTACAAGGACTATAAATATAGAAAGATCAAGCATGCTAGGTTGATCTTATGATGTAATAGATAGGCTTATCTGATCGTCGAGCACTACACCAGAAATCATAGTCTGCCAGGAGAGTCAAGGAAAACTCGAGAGCTATCGAGCCAGAATCGTAGTCTGCAAGATAGTAGATCTCGGAGTTCGTAGACTTCCAGGAGAGACGAGGAAGGATCATAGTGTGTCGAGGAGAACTTCCTCGGCCGTAGTCTACTGAGGAAGTCATGTTCGAAATCGTGAGACACACACCTACTGGTCGACCGAGTATCTGCCAAAGCCAAGTCAAGAATCATAGACTACACTCAGAGTCGTGGAGTCTACTAATCATACCAGAGGCAGAGATCGTAGTCGAACAAGATCAGATGAAGACAACAAGCACAATGACAGAAATCGTAGAGTGTCAAGATTTGATCACGGAGTCGTAGTGTCTGCACAGCCAAAGCTGAATTGTAGAGTGCAGAACTAAGACCTCAACAGATGTGCTCAAAATGCCAAGGCAGAATCGTAGAGCAAATACAATTCTCAACGAATGAACACTCCCAGAATATCCAAAGGAATGAAGCTTCTGGTTGGCACTGCATAGATACGTCCCACCTGAAGGAAACCAAAGAGAACTCAACGAATGGCATGCAAGCTAACAGAAGATCTAAGCACCAACCTAATCAGCATCAAGATTGAGTTGTGAAGCCATTCGAGATGAAATCTTCCACAAGGAGATCAGAAGAAGACTTCTGTAACTGACTAAGGAAAGTCAGCAAGTGCAATAGCTGTCAAGTAGACAAAAGATAACGATCTTGGAAGTTACCAGGATCGTAGTGTTTGCCAAATAAAGAAAGAACTGATGGAGTGCATACAGAGATATTGGACAGCTTCTGAAGAACACGGCTAAAGAGATTAAGCATTGGGTCAGTCCATTGATGATAAGTGAACGGGAGATCACAAGGAGAAAGCGAGCTGGACACGCCACAAATGATAAAAGAAGTTAAGCCATTAGTATCGAGAGTCTGGCAGGCAAATGTAAGTGTTGAAGCATTGAACAAGAGAAGGAAGAGGTGTTCTACATTGAAGATCCAATCAACACTCTTCAAGATCGTAGTGTTGTCTCTACCAGTCAACAAGACACTACGATCAGGTCCATGAATACATGCATCAGAATCGTAGAGTTCGAATAGCTGAAGATTGAAGCATTGGCAACGGTTCAATCTGAAGGGTAATATTCAGACAAGAGCTTATTGAGAGCATCGATGCAAAAGGACAACCTCCGATTGAGAAATCAGAAAGAGAAAATAAGGTCTTCGACCTGCCCAAGACATTAAAGTGACATCTCGACGGGGGTAGGTGAAGCGATGAAGCTAAAGATGTCGTAAAAAAGTATGACATCTTACATCTGCAGTCTACCTCAGTCAACTGGAGATCTGTGAAGATATTTGAATAGCTTTGAACGACTACTTTCCAATGGAAGGATTGGGAAGGAGTATAAATTAGCAAGAGTTTCAAAGATCAAGGGAAGCAAGAGTTGCTGAGTTTAGAGAAGTGGTGGACTGATTTAACCAACGTAAATAATGAGTGACCAATGAAGGTCTGAAGACTCACTCTACGATCCACCAAGAACACTTAGAGACAGAAAAAGAAAGAAGTAGAAGTGAGAGTTCTATAATGTAGAAGTGAGAGTTCTACTACAAAAAGAGTGTTTTGAACTGCCAAGAGATAGAAGAGCATCAATGTCATCTTGATGTCCATCATGAGAAGACTCTAAAGTACCATAGAGGAGAGCTCACAATCATCTTAGCAAGTCCATCATGAGAAGGCATCAAGTATCAAGAAAGAAAATCACCAATGCCAACATGGTGGAAAGCATGAGAAAGGTTCTAAGTACCTAGCAGAAGAGCTTACAGTCATCTTAGAAACCCATCATGTGCAACCATCAAGTATCAAGAGGAATTATCTTCAAGGTAGTTCATCAAGGGATCATTAGAAGTGTTTGAGTAACTGAAGAAGCTGAGCATCATGCAACACTCAACTGCACTTCAAGGATGATCACGCCAAGCTGCTAAGTACAGAAGATGTTTAGAGCCTAAAGACATCTTAGCGACTTCGGGACCAACTCCAACAAACAAACAAACAACTCAACAACAAGAAGCCGGGGCTTGAGGGGTCCTTGTCTAGAGGACTAAATAAAGTTCCAAGCTGTTTGGGCTTAAAGAGTTCTAGGGAACTAGAGAAGTTCCAAGGTCACGGCCTTGAAGAGTTCTTAGTGAATCAAAGTCCCAAGGTCACTAGCCTTGAAGGAATCTTAGTGATTTAGGTGTTGCCCTTCTTTGGTGGAAATCCTGCTAGTTGAAAGCGGAAGAGTGGATTAGGAGCTTGAGTCTCTTAACCACTTAAAACCCTTATGTCTTTTACTTTATGTCATTTACATTATGTACATTAAGCTGCTATAATCGCTATGTATGTTTTAACCGCTTACCAATCGAACTAACTCTCTGAACAATGTATGTATGAGTATGAATATATCAATGAAGGAGATCTTTTACTTATTTAGATACGCTTGAAAAGATTCTTATGTTTGTCACATGCTAAATTATTAGCAATACAAAATAAACTAGAAAATTATTTGAAATTAAAAAGGATCTATTCAACCCCCCTTACAGATCTATTATGCCCTCTCTGGAACTAAACAATTGGTATCAAAGCGGTTTCTCATACTATATTTGAAAGCTAATCTCTTTGAGTGCGATCCTAGGCACAAACATTGTTCTAAACTTAGTTTAGTAGTAATATTGTTATATGCAGAGATGAGCTCACACGTTGGTATATTGTGTACCATATACACAGAAGCTTTCAGTTGGTCCATATTCTTGATTGCCATATCAACAAGACCAATCCCTGCTCACGGTCAATCTTGTAGTCTGAAGACCAGGCTAGAAAGTTCAGGAGACATCAATAGAAAAGAATCAAACATCCACCAGCCTGAAAAGATGAAAAGGTCAAACATGCCAAGCAATGCTTATCTAGAGAAGAAAGAAGAACTTCTCAAACACGTGTCTGGCCAACCTGCAGCTGGATGTAAACCTTGTGAACTCAAGGATGTCAAAGGACTAAAGATGCTGATATTCTCTTAGCTTGCATCTTCAAGACCATGACTGATTGTTTGAAGGTCAATTGGAGCAGCTAGCTGTCAGGAGAAATTGAGAAACTATGCACATCAATGCCTAAACTCAGTATGTCTTCTTAGATAAATGATCTGTTAAGAACCGGACAAAGAAAAAGTACAGTTCCTCACTTACATAAATATGTACCTCATGATTGCATCCCTTATGAACTATAACAATATTCTTTCAAGGAATCATAATCTATCTAAAAAGGTGAAGAGAGAAAGTACACTAAGGGTGGAAACTCAAATGCCTATAAACTTTCTATCCATCCAAGTTTTAGGTTGAAGATGATGTCTTGAAAGAAATCTGAAATGGGTCATAATAGTATCACAGGTTAAAATAATTTTATATGAAGTAATCTTTGCTGATGGGTTAGTATGTATGTACAACCTATGGTCTAAGTGTTTAATAACACATAGAGTATGATCAGTTCTACAAGAGCATCTTGAAGATTCGTAGAAACTGATCACCTCCATGAATCAACCAGATACAAAATAAAGCAGAGAGTTGATTCTCACTCTGTGAACATTTAAACCCTGTGAACATAACCTAGCAAATGATGAAACCATCAAAGAAAAAGAGTGGTTTATTAACATAGCAAATCTCATACACACACCATCATGCATCTCAAAGCATATTATCTAAATTAGTTACATGCATGAATATGACTGATGGTGATCAATATGATGATTATCCAAATATATGAGGAACAGGGGTTTAGAAAACTAACCTAGCAGGACCCATTTAACCATGGGTACAAAAAATAGAAATTTATAACCTGCAGGTATCTGGCCCATCTGACCACACTAATGAATGCTGAAGCAGAAGACTTTAGTCAAGAAAAATTCAACCAAATGAAGGCTTAAGACTATTGAAATGATTCGATAAAACTCCTATTTTTTAAAGCACATCTGGAAGACTTGTTGAGCTAATTTGAATGAAGCTCACATTGTTGTTGATCGTTATAAGGAAGCAAGTCATTCAACCAAAGATGTAAAATGGTCTTAGACGCTCAATCATTCAAAGCAGGTCATAAGAGAAGACTCCTCACGAAAGCTCACCACAGAGGATCATCGAGCATCAAACATGAGGAACTCATTATGGGAGCAAAACTCCACAAGTACAAACTGTAAAAGAAGACTACGGATGCTTCCTTACGTTCATGAAGAAAAGGAAATCACACCTCACTAAAAAGACATCATCAACACCGTGGGAAAGCAGTGATCTATCAAGGAACAACAACACTAAAATATTCTATGAAGCAGTGTACCAGCTACAGAGTCCCAAAACTTTGCGGCTGATGAACCAAATGAAGATCCATAGTCAGTAGGAACATCTCAAAACATACTACTGATAACCTTTCAGCCACCCAACTCAAAACTGTGGAAAGCATACGATGAAACATCTGATCGTAGTGGAATAGTAGAAGGACACCACGATTACAGCAAATGCAATTGTATAAAGTTGGTAGAGGACCTCACCACCAGAAAAGGTCAAATGAGATATCAGTGCAAATCACTTCTAAAGTATTTCATTTGGAAAGTGCCTCAGGGACAAACCTAACCCTTAGCTCACTCTAAGAGGTTGGCCCTTCCTAAGCTACCTTAACCCAGAAGAATTGCTTAATCAAGTTCATCTCAAGGACCAAGTCAGTCAACGATCGTAGAGTAGAGGTTGAAGAGAACTCCACGATCGTAGTGCAACCTCAACGATCGTAGAAACAGACTCGACGATTGCAGTCCTACAAGAGGATACTTTAGCTCATGAGGAGCTCGAAAGAACTGGACAATTACCTAACCATTCAGATTGTGAGGAGATAAGTTCGAATGCTGGTTGGAAAGATGTCCTGCTGAAGAAAAGTGCCCAAGCCTTCATAAAGTACATCAGTGGTTGAGCTATGCAGTTTCAACATGAGGAGAAATGTCAAAACCATCCACTGCAACATCTCTCAAAAGATGATCGTTGAGTCAACAAAGGAAAACGTAGAGTCCATAGCTGCCTTATCATGCTACTCTATGAACCAAAATGGTCAACAATCAATCCATATTATTGACACCAGTTTGTTTCAAAAAGGGACATTAAACTGAAGAGTTAATGGGGAAGTTACAGCTCATTACTGGGCATCGTGAAACCAATGGTTGGTTGACACATCACAGAGTATGCAGAGTTAGAAGGAACTGCCATAAAGGAAAATTCAAATTAGTAAACAGTTATCAGAAGCTATCGAACCTCTCTCCCTCCCATTTTCAAACCCTAGAATCCTCTCAAAAGCCAAAATCAATTAACCCTCCAGAGCCTTGCCCAAATCGCAATCAGCCATCTCTCATAAAATCTTCTAAATCAAATACTCATATTCCTCGAACTATTCAAATGGAAGATTAGCGGGTAATCACTAGCATTCAGCTCGGAACCAAGTCGTTTGAGAAATCCGAAAAGAAGTTCAGAGACATTCTTGAACTTGTGAAGAAAGCTGGATTCTCAGAATGTCTTGAGGCAAGCACACGAGTATACACTGAACTGGTTAAGGAATTCTACTCAAATGCATCCATAAATGTCGGAACCCTTTTAACCAAGGTTAAAGGTAAGTCTTTAAAGCTGAAATCATCCAATATTAATCAATACTTAGGTTTTCCTGACCTAGGACTAAAAAACCTTGATGTGATTGACACTGCGTAAGCAAAGGAGATTATGGGGTACCAAAGAAACCCTAGTCTGAAGGACATGAAAAAAAGGAGTTTCCAGAGGAATTTAAGTTCCTTCTTTGAAATAGTAGGAAAATGTATACTATGCAAGGATACTTGCATACTACAACATGCTTGATCAACAATTGAAGATCATGTCTTCCATAGTTACAAGAAGCAAATCAACTTTGGAATTATTCTCATTAGATCAAATTTCCAAATGGATAGAAAAAGCTGAGTTGAGGAAATCTACAGACAAACCACTTACAAAAGTATTTCATGGAAGACTGCTAAGCATAGTGATGAAGAAGAAGCTAGGAAGCAAGATCAAGGATAATGAGGGAGAACCTCTGAATGTGCACAAAGTAATGTCTCCACAACTATTTGTGAATTGGAAGAAAAACCCAAAAAGAAAACAGGAGGTTGACAATCGGGAGCAGAATAAGGCCTCTCTAAAAGAAGAGGAAGGCTAAAGAGGTAGAAAGTTCTGAGTATGATGATTCTGTACGAACAGCAACCACACCAGCCAAGGAGAAATCCAAGAGCATGAGGAAAACTAAGGCACCATCAAGAAGTCTCTCCTTCGAAGATAAAGATGGAAATGAAAAGGTCTCAACTGCAGAGATCACAAAGAGAAGAAGTAACAGACTGCTCCAAGAGCCACCCAAGAAGAAAGCAAAGGTGGTGCATAAATTAACCCCAATTGCTCAGAAAAGTCCATCCAACAAAGAAAAACATGAAGAGTCTAAAGATGAGAAGGGAACTGAAATTTCAAAGATTGAGACCTCAAGGAGCAAGCTCAACAATGAAGAAGGAGTTGAATCTATGGAAGAGAGAACCAAGGTTGATAATGAAGAAAAAGAATATGCAAGTCCTATAACTAACTCTCAGAGTACTCACTCTGAAGATGAAGAAAAGCTGCAAGATGCCCCATCTGAATCTCCAAATGAAAATGCTCCAACAAACCCTAATGATGGCTCAAAAGATGATGAATTCGAAAAGAAAACACCTGCCCCTTCTAATGATGAAAATCAAGAAATCCTGTCTGATGACTCAGAGTCTGAAGAAGAAGAAGACTCTGACTCACCCATAGTTGAACCTCCCAGAAGAAGGAAGAGTCACAGACTACTTGCTCAATTTGCCTCAAAGAAGAGAAATAATCAATCTACTGAAATCATTGAATTAAGTGATGATGGATCTGAGTCACAGGAAGAGAGTGAAGAAGATGAGACTAGTAATGAAGAAGATGAATCCAACAAAGATGTTGCTGAAGAAGACTCTGGAAATAAAATTCAGCAAGAAGAATTCATTGATGAATCTGATGAAAGAAATCAACAAAATTCAAGCTCAAAAAGGGAAGAGATAGAGAAAGATTCCGATTCTGAACATCAGGAATCTGAGGAACTAGAATACTATCCTGTTCTCTCTTCGGCCAGAATTAGCAGAAGAATTATAGTGGAAGTCTTTGATGAGCCACCAGTAGAGCCAGCAGCAAGATGGATAAATTATGGAAATGAACAACTTCGAGTTGTAAGGATGACTACAGAAGAAGTGCTTCATAACTAAAAAAATATGGAGTTAGATTGCACAACTATACTGTAAAATTCTGAAGAACTTCTGATGAGGTGGTTCTTCCCATGGATGCCATGGTTACAGGCACATACTGAGAGAGATGAAAGTTACTTCAGCCGGTGCTACTCTCAATTTCCAAATTTGGAACTGGTGTCACAAAATTTCCCCAGGTTAAAGAAGTTTGCAACCATGATGATCAATGACAAACCCCACTACAAGATCTACCGATATGCTGAAAATCATTATATTCCTTATGATCGTAGAGTGGACTCTGATGGGAAAAGGAATATGGAAAAGACATTGATAGTAGAGTCTGTTCACTCTACCACTAATGATGATCAAGTCCAGATTCAGATGTCTCTATCTACCCAAGCACAACTATCTGACATTCCTACATCCTCCCACGATTGGTATTCAATGATTTCTCAGATTCTCAATACCTTCAAAAATCTGTCCAAGGATGAGAATCGTAGAGTCCAATCTAGTGATCCACAAGAGGCTGCTCAACCAGATGATCAAATTTCCATGGAGCAAGAATTATTAAAGAATTTTGATAACCTGATTGAGAAAATGTCTCAAATCAATGAAAAATCAAAGATGATGACCACAACAAAAGACAATTCAGTTCAAAATAGACTTTAAGCTACTATGGCTGATATATCTCTCAAAATCAAAGAGAGAGATCACATCTATTTAAAGGCCATACATGATCAAAAGGCTGAAGCTCTGCGAGCACAAAAAGTAAATGAAGAACAACTAAAAGTCCTCTCTGACAAGATTGACAACATGAATCAATCCTTCTCTATGCAGCTTGAGCTGAGCCAACAAGAACTCAAGTTTAAAGTTGCTAACTCCTCTTATCTAATGGAGCAGCTTATGTCCAACATGGAATAACTCTCTCAAGTGATTAATGACAAAAAGGGGGAGAAAAAGAGGCATAGAAAAAGGCAAAGTAAGAGGCATTCAAGAAAAGGCAAGGAGAGCAGGAGCAAACAAGAAAGGAAGACAAAGAAGAATAAAGCAGGACAAGAAGATAGTTCATCATTCAAGGGGGAGCCTTAGGATGATGAGCCTAACGCTGAGAGGGAGCCAGAGCCAGAACCAGAAAAAGAAGAGAGGAATAGCTCCACATCCCAGGAGGAGCAGGAGCAATGGAATCAAACAGATGAATAGTTCAATGAGACATCCCGAAACATACATGGAACCAAAGAAGTACATCTCTAACTAGTTAGGTATGTTCTGGATCCAGGATGTAAAATGTCAATGTATTAAATTCCACATCATTATAAATGACATTCATGATTATTTGTTTTAGAAATACAAATTACTCACTTTGTATATAAGATTCATTCATAACATGCATATGCACTTATTATTTTGTCATAATCAAATAGGGGAGATTATCGGAATAAGCATGTGAATGATATTCCTATTTACATATGATTTGATTATGATATATATATATATATATATATATATATATATATATATATGAATGAATATGTAAGTATGCTTGCATTAAGAAAAGTCAGAAAGTCCTTTGATAGATAATAGAAACATATGTTCAAGGACTTAGAATGAATTGATCAAATGTGTTAGGTTGATCCTACATAAGCAAAACAGCTTTGTAAAGTCCTTAAAAAGAAAATGATGTACAAGGACTATAAATATAGAAAGATCAAGCATGTTAGGTTGATCTTATGATGTAATAGATAGACTTGTCTGATCGTCGAGCACTGCACCAGAAATCGTAGTCTGCCAGGAGAGTCAAGGAAAACTTGAGAGCTATCGAGGCAGAATTGTAGTCTGCAAGATAGTAGATCTCGGAGTTCGTAGACTTCCAGGAGAGACGAGGAAGGATCGTAGTGTGTCGAGGAGAACTTCCTCAGGACCATAGTCTGTTGAGGAAGTCATGTTTAGAATCATAGAGACAGCCTTCCTATGAGCTGACCGAGTATCTGCCAAAGCCAAGTCAAGAATCATAGACTACACTCAGAGTCGTAGAGTCTACTAATCATACCAGAGGCAGAGATCATAGTCGAGCAAGATCAGATGAAGACAACAAGCACAACTACAGAAATCGTAGAGTGTCAAGATCTGATCTCAGAGTCATAGTGTCTACATAGCCAAAGCTGAATCGTAGAGTATAGAACTAAGACCTCAACAGATGTGCTCACAATGCCAAGGCAGAATCGTAGAGAAAATACGATTCTCAATGAATGAGCACTCCCAGAATATCCAAAGAAATGAAGCCTCTGGTTGGCACTACATAGATACGTCCCACCTGAAGGAAACCAAAGAGAACTCAACGAATGGCATGCAAGCTAATAGAAGATCTAAGCACCAACCCAATCAGCATCAAGATTGAGTTGTGAAGCCATTCGAGATGAAGTCTTCCACAAGGAGATCGGAAGAAGACTTACATGAATCGACTAAGGAAAGTCGACAAGTGCAATAGTACATCAAGCCAAGGAGATGGAAGATAACGATCTTGGAAGTTACCAGGATCATAGTGTTTGCCAAACAAAGAAAGAACTGATGGAGTGCATACAGAGATACTTTGGGCGACAAAGAACAAGGCTAAAGTGATTAAGTATTGGGTCCGTCCATTGATGATAAGTGAACGGGAGATCACAAGGAGAAAGCGAGCTGGACACGCCACAAATCTGAAGTGCCTTGTTATTCAAAAGGGGCCAGAACAAAGAAGTCAAGCCATCAGTATCAGAGAGCTGCTGAGGCAAACAGAAGTGTTGAAGCATTGAACAAGAGAAGGAAGAGGTGTTCTACATTGAAGATCCAATCAACACTCTTCAAGATCGTAGTGTTGTCTTTACCAGTTAACAAGACTATACGATCAGGTCCATGAAGACATGCATCAGAATCGTAGAGTCGAATAGCTGCAGATTGAAGCATTGGCAACGGTTCAATCTGAAGGGTAATATTCGGACAAGAGCTTATTGAGAGCATTGATGCAAAAGGACAACCTCCGATCGCGAAATAAGAAGGAGGAAATAAGGTCTTCGACCTGCCCAAGACATTAAAGTGACATCTCTGACGGGGTAGGTGAAATAGTAGACTGCAATGTCAGAAAAGTATGACATGTCACATCTGCTGTCTACCTCAGTTAACTCAAGATCTGTGAAGATATTTGAATAGCTTTCAACGGCTACTTTCCAATGGAAGGATTGGGAAGGAGTATAAATCAGCAAGAGCTTCAAAGATTGAGGGAAACAAGAGTTGTTGAGTTTGGAGAAGTGGTGGACTGATTTAACCAACATAAATAGTGAGTGACCAATGAAGGTCTGAAGACTCACTCTACGATCCACAAAGAACACTTAGAGACAGAAAAAGAAAGAAGTAGAAGTGAGAGTTCTACTACAAAAAGAGTGTATTGAACTGCCAAGAGATAGAAGAGCATTAATGTCATCTTGATGTCCATCATGAGAAGACTCTAAGTACCATAGAGGAGAGCTCACAGTCATCTTAGCAAGTCCATCATGAGAAGGCATCAAGTATCAAGAAAGAAGATCACCAACGCCAACATGGTGGAAAGCATGAGAAAGGTTCTAAGTACCTAGCAGAAGAGCTTACAATTATCTTAAAAACCCATCACGTGCAACCATAGAGTATCAAGAGGAATAATCTTCAAGGCAATTCATCAAGGGATCATCAGAAGTGTTTGAGTAACTGAAGAAGCTGAGCATCATGCAACACTCAACTGCACTTTAAGGATGATCAGGCCAAGCTGCTAAGTACAGAAGATGTTTAGAGCCTAAAGACATCTTAGTAGCTCAACACCAACTCCAACAAACAAACAAACAACTCAACAACAAGAAGCTAGGGCCTGAGGGGTCCTTGTCCGGAGGGACTAAATGAAGTTCCAAGCCTGTTGGGCTTGAAGAGTTCTAGGGAACTAGAGAAGTTCCAAGTGTCACGCCTTAAAGAGTTCTTAGTGAATCAAGTCCCAAGGCACTTTGGCCTTGAAGGAATCTTAGTGATTCGAGTCTTTGCCTTTCCTTAGTGGAAATCCTACTAGTTGAAAAGCAAGAGTGGATTAAGAGCTTTAGTCTCTGAACCACTTAAAACCCCTTGTGTCTTTTACTTTATGTCATTTACATTATGTACATTAACTGCTATAACTGCTATGTATGTTTTAACTGCTTACCACTGAACTAACTTTACGAACAATGTATGTATGAGTATGAATATATCAATGAAGGAGATCTTTTACTTATTCCGCTGCACTTGAAAAGATTCTTATGTTTGTCACATGCTAAATTATTAGCAATACAAAATAAACTAGAAAAATATTTGAAATTAAAAAGGATCTATTCAACCCCCCCTTTTAGATCTATTGTGCCTACTAGGAACTAGTAGTTTAGTTACGAATATATGAATTAAATATGTTATGTGAAGTTGAAAAATTGGTAAATAGGATTTTATGGCTGGGAAATCCTATATAAGGTATATGCAGATTTTTGATGAGGGATTTGATCATTGGTGAAGAAATCTTATGAGTATGGCATTTTTGAGTGATTAAATGCATTATTTGGTAAAGTGTAAACAATTAAAATATATTGTTTATAAGTTTAAGAAGTGATTAAAATATTGTTATAATATTAATAATATTAGATTATGAGTTTATTAAGTGATTGATAAGATTTGGATTAAGGTGTTATAAAATCATTGATTTAAAATATTATTTAATGGTTAATAATATTAGTAAATGAATTTAATGTTATTATATAATGAATAATATTAAATGGAGTTTATAATATAATGAATAATGTTATTATCTTCGTTAAATATTCGTTGTAATATTAATTTCTATTCAAATCATTTTTGATACAATATTATTCTTGAATTTTACTCCACAAAGCGATGTCATGTTGACAATCTGGATATTTTTAAACTCTGGATAAATTTAAAGTCTTTAATATTTATCCTTGTTTTCGTTTGATTAATGCTTATATTATTGTCATCATTCTCATGCTTATATTGTGATGAAAGTCATCTGTGGCTTACGTGCATAGATGGACTTGGTATGATTATGATCAGGGATTATTCGGTATAATCATGACCGTAATGTTACAAATGATGTGGAAAAAGTCCTCATTGGCCCGTAGTGCATTGATGTAAAGGCTTTGGTATGATCATGACCATGGGTTCTCTTCGACCAAGGGTGCAAAGATAAATTATTTTATGGCATGATCATGACCGTTGATGAAAACAGGATTACCCTTAGCCCATAGTGCATGGATAATTCATGGTCGTGATACGAATGAATATCCTTGGCCTGTAGTGCAGGGATGATTTGATGATGTGGTTTATTTATTAAGCTGAGTCTCAACGATAAAGTTGATGAAAAACTTTTAATTCGTAGAAGATAGTAGATATCATGCTCTACTTTACTCTTCTAAAATACAGTTGCATGTCTTTGGCCTGGAGTGGAAAGATGAACTGTTAATGAATATCTTTGACCCGTAGTGGAAAGATGAATTTATTATTATGGACATGAATTGTGATTTGGTATAACCATGGTCTTTGATGTTTCATGTAAAGACAAGTGATGAAAATTATCTTCGTCCTGGGTACAAAGAGGAATTTAGAACCACAATTATGATTATGAGTTATTCACATGATTGTGGACAAGAATTATTAATTGATGTTACAGGGATAAAACATTGTTGGTGGACTTTTAACATGGAGAAGAAACTCTATCTGAAGGAAGAAAGAAGGATAAGGGTGTTGCTCTCAAAGCAACGAAAAGCACCTCCAAGTCAATACTGAAATTAACTCTGACTATGATGAAGATGATGATGAGGACTTTGCAATGCTGGTAAAGAGACTCAGAAGGTTCATGCGTCAAGGCAAAACCAGCAAGCCAAAGAAAGTCAACAACTTCTGATGAGCTGGGAGCAAACGAATGATCTATGTTACAATTGCAAGAAAACTGGCCACTTCATTGCTAACTGCAACAAACCTCTCAGAGAAGAACTAAAGAAGAAATCACATTCAAAGAAGGAATATAAAGGCAACAAAAGGCCTCAGAAGAGAGACAAAGGCCTTGTAGTTGGAGGATCGTGGAGTAACTCAGAAAATGACTCAACTCCGAAATCTGGAGATGACGAAGATCCTCAAATGGCAAATCTTTGCCTGATGGCCAAGAATGCAAAGGACAAACAGAACTCCAACATACATGAAGTAAGTATAGATGAGGTATTTAACTTTAACTCTCCTAATGTAGACATTGATGATTTAAGAACTACACTGCATGGCATAACATTTGATTTGCATCAATACATAAAGTGGTTTAGAGTTCTAACTAAGGACTATTCACTTCTTCAAAAGGAGAAAGAAAAAGTTCAAGAAGAACTGGAAACAGCCCTTCTAAGTACTGATTCTCTCTCCAAGTTTGAAGCTGAGAATAAGCTCTTGAAACATACCAATGAGCTCAATGCAAAAAGAGAGTCAAGTCTAACCTCTAAAATTGAGGAACTAGAAAAGACAATCTCTAGATGGAATAAATCCTCTTCATCCATGGACTCCCTAATCTCTAGCCAGAGAAGTGTCTCTTACAGAACAGGTTTAGGCTTTAGGGAATCTGCCTCAGAGCCATGTGTGGAAAAGGTAAAGGAAACTAGCACTAGTAATGACTCAAGTCTTAGTAGAGGCATTATATTTGTGAAATCTTCACAGAAGGATGAGCCAGTCAAACCCTGCTATACTGATTCAATCCATATTCCAAGGAGTAAGGGATCTCATGCCGGCCTGGGTTTCAGAAAAGAGAAGAGTAACCCAGCCACTACTCACCAACCTCGAAGAATCGTAGAGTCAAGTAAGATCAACTCTACGAACCAACTGGGAAGGTACAGTAGAGGTAAGGTGCACTCCTCACAAATCATGAAACACAAGGACACATGGAAGAAGGAAAATCAGCTTAACAGTAGGATGACTAAAGATCCATAAAAGTCCAAATGGAGGAAGAATTTTCACACACACACAAACATGCATCATATTAGATGTTTTGTGTGCTATAAAGCTTGTCACAAGGCTGCAAAGTGCCATTATAATTCCATACATATGAGACCCAAAATCAAGCAAATTTGGGTCCCCAAGGGTACTAACAAAGTAGGACCCATGTAAGTATGGGTACCAAAATGAAGGTTTAATGTTACCACAGGAAAAGAGCTCCACGATCACAACCTGGTATCTGGACAGTGGATGCTCAAGGCACATGACTGGGAACAAAGTCCTTCTGTCTAACTACAAAGAGAAGGAGGGTCCCTCAGTTATCTTTGGAGACAACGGCTCTGGCAAGACAAGAGGATATGGCTCAGCTGGAAATGATGCAGTATCCTTCAGTAAAGTGGCCTATGTGGAAGGACTACAACACAATCTTCTAAGCATCAGCCAACTCTGCGATAAGGGTCATCCAGTATTCATTCTTCAACAATCAATGTCAAGTTTGAGACCTGAAGACATCTGCTGTAAAGTTAATCGGAACAAGAGAAGGAAATGTTTACACAATAAATCTTGGTCAACTAAGCTCAGAAGAGACAATATGCTTTCTGGTAAAAGCATCTGAAGAAATGAGCTGGTTATGGCATCAAAGACTGTCTCATCTAAACTTCAAGAGCATGTCCAAACTAGCCTCAAAAGATCTAGTTGCAGGCTTATCTAAGTTTAGCTTCGTTAAAGAAAGGTCGTGTAATGCCTGTCAGCTTGGAAAGCAGACCAGAAGCTCATTCAAAAGCAAAACTGCCAACTCAATTAACAAGCCCCTACAGTTGCTCCACATGGATCTATTTGGGCCAATTCCAACAACGAGCCTCGGAGGGAAGAGATACTCACTGGTCATAGTCGACGATTACACCAGATTCATATGGGTATTCTTTCTAACCTCAAAGGATGAAACAAGCTCCCAACTGATCAAGATGTTTAGACTAGTGATGAACGAGAAATGGGAGAAAATCAAGGCTATAATGAGTGATCATGGTAGAGAATTCAACTTCTCAAAAATGGACCAGTTATGCACAGACAATGGCATCAGTCATAACTTCTCAGCTCTACGAACTCCTCAACAAAATGGAGTAGCTGAGAGAAAGAACAGGACGTTAATAGAGGCTGGAAGAATTCTACTAGTAGTAGCCCATCTGCCTGAATACTTATGGGCAGAAGCTATCAACACTGCATGCTACACTCAGAATAGATCACTCATACACTCTACGATTAAGAAGACCCCCTACGAATTGTGGAAAGGAAGAAAGCCAAGTGTCAGCTACTTTCATGTATTCGGCTGTGAATGCTACATTCTTAACAATGGAAAGCAGTATTTGACAGAGTTTTAGTCGAAGTCAGATGAATGAATCTTTCTTGGATATACCACAGACAGTAAGGCCTACAGAGTGTTTAACAAGAAGACACTAAGTGTAGAAGTCTCGATTCACATCATCTTCGATGAGACAGACTTAGACAAAATAGTGCTGCAAGACACTACGACCGACAGTTCATACACTATGAACGAGGTCATCGAGCTCAACACTACAATCATAGTTCCAGATAGTGAAATCGTTGAGCAAGGAAATGAGATCGTAGAGAGGCCTATGCAAGACAACGAACCTCCACACCAAGAAGCAGATATAGATCTTAAAGACCTCAGACAAGAAGGCATCAGGACAGATGTCCCAACAGGAAGCAAATGGGCAAGAGATCACACTCAAGACTTAATCTTTGGAGATCCGAGTGCAAGAGTCAAAATAAGAGTTGCCACCCAAAATGAATGTTTCTATCTAAGCTTCCTGTCACAAATGGAACCTAAAAAAAATAGAGGATGCTTTGGAAGACTCCAGTTGGATAGAAACTATGTAGGAAGAACTTAATCAGTTTGAAAGAAGCAAAGTATGGAGATTGGTACCGAGACCAAAAAGTCATCCTGTCATTGGAACCAAGTGGGTCTTCAGAAATAAGATGGATGAAGATGGAGTAATAACCAGGAATAAGGCAAGACTAGTGGCCAAGGGCTACTCTCAAGAAGAAGGCATTGATTATGATGAGACATTTGTACTTGTTGCCAGACTAGAAGCCATCCAAATATTTCTTGCCTTTGCTGCTCATATGAAATTTAAGGTCTTTTAGATGGATGTCAAAAGTGCATTCTTGAATGGTGAACTTCAAGAAGAAGTCTACGTAGAGCAACCTCCAGGTTTCATCAATCCATCTCTCTCTAATTATGTCTATAAATTAGACAAAGCCCTATATAGTCTTAAACAAGCACCTAGAGCATGGTATGAAACACTAACTAACTTTCTTATTGAAAATGGGTTCGCTAGAGGTAGAGTAGATACCACACTATTTCTTAAAAAGCATAAAGATAAAGTCTTATTAGTTCAAATATACGTTGATGACATTATTTTTGGATCTACTGATGAAAAGTTATGCAAGAGATTCTCCAAGCTTATGCAGAGCAAGTTTGAAATGAGCATGATGGGTGAGCTGGATTTCTTCCTTGGACTGCAAGTAAAGCAAACTGATGAAGGAATCTTCATAAACCAAGCCAAGTATATTAAAAATTTACTTAAGAAGTATGGCATGGAATCAACCTCTCCCATGAAAACCCCAATTGCTCCTGCAACCAAGCTTGACAAAGATGAAAAAAGTAAAAGTATTGATATAACTTAATACCGAGGCATGATAGGCTCTCTTTTATATCTAACTGCCAGTAGACCCGACATAATGTTTGCAGCATATATATGTGCTAGATTTCAGGCTAATCCTAAAGAATCACATTTAACTGCTGTAAAGAGGATTTTCAGGTATCTCAAAGATACACCTCACTTAGGGCTTTGGTATCCCAAGGAGTCTTCATTTGAACTAACAGTTACACACAGAGATCTTTGATTTTGCGAGTCGTTTACAAAATAGATAGAAAAGAGTACCAATGGCACACATTTATCGATTACTAGGAAACAAACTTGTGTCCTGGTTCAACAAGAAGCAAAACTCAGTATCTACTTCAACTATAAAAGCTGAATACATTGCTGCTGGCAGCTGTTGTGCTCAAATCCTATGGATGAAAAATCAGCTAGCGGACTATGGGTTTGAATTCAAATCCATACATGTTCACTGTGATAACACAAGTGCCATAGCAATAACTCATAATCCTGTCATGCATTCTAGGACTAAGCATATAGAAATAAGGTATCATTTCATTAGGGATCATGTGCAAAATGGAACCATATCTTTATAATATATTCCTACTGAAAATCAACTTGCTGATGTCTTTACAAAGCCTCTAGATGAATCCAGATTCAACAAGTTAATAAGTGAGCTAGGCATGCTTAATTTACAACCATGAAATATATGCTCTAGCTTGTGCTAACCATACAGATACAAAGACTTTGTTCGAAATCATGGACATGATCAAGGGAAGTTCACGATCGTAGAGCTGCAGTGACATGAAAGATAATAATCGCAGAACAGACTCAACGATCGCAGTTTAGACTTTACGATTGCTGAGCAAACATGATGATTGCTGAACATACTCAACGATCGTAGTTCAGACTCGACGATTGCTGAGCAAACATGACGATTGCTGAACAGACTCAATGATCGCAGTTCAGACTCGATGATTGCTGAGCAGACACGACAATTGCAGAACAGACTTGACAATCATAAAGGATACCTCGACGATCATAGTCCTCCCAAAGGACACATCAGATGTTAAGGGAAAATCGGGTATAATCCTCCTCAATCAAATTTGTAGAGCCAAGCAGAATTTGACACCTGCCCCACTAAGCAAAATGGAGAGAGGGAAGTTACAAGTACAGTTTGAAAATACCTTTTTGAAATTAGAAGTTCAAAAGCTTATTTCTCTCTTTCTCTCTACAAGCAGAAACCCTAACTCTCAAGAAAACTCAAACAACCATACTCCTTGCAAAGAAATCAATAGCAGCCTCCAACGTCATCTCTGGCTATAGACTCTGTTTTGATGAGTTCAAAACAGCTGAACCCAAATTTCACAAAACTCTATCATTGATAAAGAAGGCTGGACTCAAAGAGGCTCTGGGTACGAGCACGATAATCTACCCTAAGCTGATAAAAGAACTCTACAAAAATGGTGTGCTCGAGAACGACGTCATCACTACGAAGGTCAAGGACATAGAAATCAAGCTGAAGGCTGAGGACATCAACCTAGCCCTAGGTTTCAAATCTAAAGGGTTTTCATTCATAGATGGCATAGATTTCCATGAAGGACTTAAAAGGATGCATCACAAGAAATTCCCCACTGTCAAAGGATACAAAAAAATGAGTTTCCTCAGAGGTACGAATTTTTGGCAGACATTGTTAGAAAATACATATGTTGCAAGAGCTCATGCCACAATTCTGTAAATGAAGTACAACTCAAGCTCATGGCAGCCATCAGTTGTGGGATACAACTTAACTATGGAGCCCTGCTGCTTGAATGGATTGGGAAGTGGATTCTCAGCTCAAAGAAGTCAAAGAGCTCTAGGAAGATGCTCTACGGGAGATTCATCAGTATCATCCTATAGTCTGCTGTGGGCGATAAGATAGGGGATGATGAAGGAGAATCAATCAATCCAAACAAACGAATGACCCAACAACTATTCTAGAACTGGAAAAGAAATCCAGCTGAAAATGTACGAATGATGTCTGAGTCCAGTGGAAGGACAGCTGATGCAAAGGATTTATGGATTCCGGGAAATATATCTGTGGTCAGGGAGACTGAAGAAGATGAAGAAGAAACTAACAAGGAAGAACCCTCTGCTCTGGTCAGAAAAAGCAAGGGCAAGAGGAAGCTAAAGGCTAAATTGGCAGAAGAACCCCAAGGGTCTACCACTGATATACCTATAGAATCTTCTGACAATGAGACTCGGAGAATCCTAAGAAGAAAAGAACAGCAGGCTGAGGCAGATGAAGACAGAGCTATCATCTCACAGCTGCTGAAGAAGAACAAAAATAGTCACAAGCCCAAAAAGACATCTGTCTCCTCGATCATAGAGTCTCTACCTATCGTAAAAACCAGATTGGATGCCTCCCCAAGGGAAGTTGCTACACCAGAGACTCTGGCTGATCAACAGTTCAGAGCTGAAGCTGAAGGAAGAGTTGAGGTTGTGACTCAGCCTAAAAAGTCTAGAAGAAAACTTGTCAAGGAATACATTCTTGTCAATGAAAAGACATTAAAGGAGGAAGATAAAAGGATAGCTGCTGAGAAGGAGCTATCCAAAGCTGGACAAGAAAACACTGCTCAAGCTGAGGGGGAGCTAGCCAAAGCTCTCACCCTAAAAAGTGCTCGAGCTGAGTGGGAGCCACTGGAAATGAAAATGGATGATCACGTTGAGGGGGAGATTCATCATATCCCCATGACAGAAGAAGCTACTCCTATAATAAATGAGAGAAAACCAGAGCAAGAACAAATAGAAGTCATTGATGTAGTGGAATCCTTGAATGAAGACAGAGAAGAGGACGAAGATGATGAGGTCGAGATCATCGTTGTGGGCTATGATGGGTACAGGAAAGCTAACTACGATCAGCTTTTCTCCTATTTACCCATGATGCCTTTTCATCAAGCTCAAATTCTAAACTCCTGGAATCACATGTTTTGGAGCTTCAAAGAATATCCAGCCATCTCTGTGTTGGCTCATGGATTCCCAGGCAACTTCAACTTTGCCAAACAGCTAATCACAAATGGTCCCTCTTCAAGAATTGTGCATGAGGTATTATCTATCCCAATCTTTTTCAAAGTTGATCACTATCCATTATCTTTTTTCAGCCAATTTTATGAATTTCCAAGCTGGTTGGAAGTGGTTCTTAATCCACTAAATCAATTCCCAGTTGCAGAATCCCAAAATTCTGTAACTGATGAACCAAATATGCCCAACTTTATATTGATCCCAACTCCTCTCATCTCTACGATTACTGACTCTAGCCCCATCGTAGAGTCCCTCGCTCAAATCGTAGAGCCACCTACTCCAGACACCCAAACACAGGCCCCCCATCCGATATTCCCTCCTCGTCCACAAATGACTACTTCAACCTTGATCTTGCCCTCTACTCCTTACAAGATCAATACAAGAGAACACCCCCTCCTCCACTCATCCCCCAACTCAGTGAACTTCTTTCAGAATCGCCACCAAAACCGATCTCGGGGACGTGTGAAAGAAAATGATCAAGGAAATCGATGATAGTCTTGAAGCACACACTGAACTCATTCAAATGAGACTAACAAAAATGATCAGTGCTGCAAATAGTCTCCCAAGCACCCTAAGCTCTGAGCTTACAAAGAAGCTTAGGGAGATCATCAAGGAAATGATTCAGAGCATAAAAGACAGGGACGAGATCCACTTTCTCCTAGCCAAAAGACACATGGATACTGTTCTTGTCTTACAGACCACTCACGAAGCTCAGAATAAACTTATGATGGAGAGCTTCATCAATCTGCAAAACTGTCGTAAGAGAATTCTAATAATTTTACGTCAACCAAGGACAGCAGACTGACAATGTTCTAGCCATCCTCCAACAAAGGGAAGTTTGATCTGATGCTCTGATCATAGAAAATCAAGAGGACATTGCTCAAACTCAAAGTCAACTCAACAATCTTGTCCAAGGAATGACTCGCCTCTTAGAAGACATTCGAACCCTTGATGCTGACATAAAGGGGGAGAATAAAGGGAAAGGAGATCAAGGCAGAGGCAGAGGCAGAGGCACTTTCTTTGCTTAATCTTCAAGGAGTCCTCCAAGGCAGTATCATCAACAGACTCCACGATCTGGCCATCATACTTAACGATATGATGATGAGCCAATTATCATGGCTCAACCATTAAGAAGTTGAGGGCCTTCTCCCAGCTCACACGAGGTGACCACAACTGGCCTAAGAATGCCAATTGGAGATCCTGCATTCATGAATATGCACGATCATAATTAAAGACTTAGTCAAAGCGAGCTGGAAGAAATAGCACGAAGAGACGAAGCCAGCAGGAGAAGAAGAGCGGAGGAATATGCAAAACCTTCAAGAAGAAAAAGGCAAAAGAAATAGAGATAAGTTAAAACTCATCTCTTATTGATGTAACTAAGTTTAAATGTAATATCTATCCTCAAACATCAATAAATTCATGCTTATTCTCTAGAAATTTTAGATGCTCACTAAAATATTAAGTCATATTTACTTTGCTGCACTGCATATAGAATTTGATAATCATGACAACAAATCTCCTTGGTTATGTCAACATCAAATAGGGGGAGATTGTTGGAAGAATGCATATCTTGATTTGATGTTTAAAGTAAACGTTCATGATTATATGTGAAGTCCTTCAAGGAATATATGTACAAGGACTTAGTGATAGATCAAAATTGTTAGGTTGATCTAAGCTTTCAATGTTCATCATTCTGTAAATGATAAAGAGATCAAAGATGTTAGGTTGATCTATATCTTGAAATGTAATAGATAGGCTTCAAACAGATTTGTTGTCTAATGAGCTGAGCAAGAGTCTGCAGAAGTCAAGGCAAAATCATAGAGCATCAAGGATCGTAGTATAACTACCTTGAAGGGCCTCTCCAGAGATCGTAGAGTGGTCCAGACGTTTGTCGAAGCCAACTCAGAGATCATAGTGTGCTCTCAGAAACGTAGAGTCTGCAAGACAAGCAAGTGAAGATCGTAGTGTGCCAACACTTAGGAGAAATCGTAGTGTTCTCGTTTGGTTGCATCAAGCACCAAGGTGGCAAGACACAATGATAAGACTCATAGAGTATCATCTGGCTGTGTCAAAATTGTGGGCCTTGATCATTTCTTCAAAGATAAAATCTTAACAAATGTGGAATGGGTTATGTAACGACCCCAAAATTCATACAATTTAATTCTCGACTTTGGTCGTTAATAACACAACTAACTTCTAATTTTTACATCAATATTCGATGTTAAACTTTATAAAATGCGGAATAATTTAAACTTTTATGTCTTTTTACTTTAATTCCCTGAATCAAAACCTTTATCATCTACATGTCTTTGAATCAATCTTATTTTATGATTCACTTTATCACTGTTATTAAATAAAATTTTACATTTCAATTTGATAACCTTTATATATCAGATAACTCTAACTTTAGCTTTACAACTCAACATAAAACTATACATCATAAAATATTTAGTACATCTCATGAATCTTAATCATGGTATTAAGAAATAACAACTTTAGCTAAAATATTAATCTTCGTGTATTATTTTTGATCCACGTCATTCAAGTAGCACATAGTATTACCTTCACTCCTTAACCTGCAAAAATGGTTATTTGCAAGGTTGAGCTCGACAGCCCAGCAAAATCTAACAATTTTCATGCATCACGTAGCACATAATCGCATGCTCAACATATATCTCATAAACATTGGACTAACATAACATACATGTTACAGTTCATATAACAAGTATAAAGATTGAGTTCCTTACTCAATCAGCATGCTTTAGTAAATCAACGTAGTCATAAGTTGACTTTAATATTTCATACATTAAACATATATATAAGACATCATGCTTTTTCAATAAAGATTTAAAACATTTAAATTCACATAACAAATAGGAACTGAAAGACTTGCCTTGATCGTTGTTTACCAATAAACGTTTAACAGCTTACAGTTATCTGCACTTCATGTGCCCTACACAATTATATAATCATTCACATTAACCATTAGTCATATAGCAACGCATAGTAGTTGTAATGTAAACTTTACTCTACATCTCATAACCCTTCCTATCATAAATACACAATGTTCAATTTGATTGTGTTAACATTCAACTTATATCTCATTTTATTTCATATTCGAAGTTCATTCAAGTGTTTAAGTCTTGCTAGGACTACTTATTGGTTTTATATTAACACTATTCAATATCGTACTATATTCATTTCATTTGATTTAAAACACTTTTTACGTTCATTATCACTTATCACGGCGTTTCGACGTTTATTCGTCACACGCCCAATTTGTCTCTCTTGTGTGTGCTTAGTATGCGTATACAACTTATTTAATATATCATTTATTAATGTTAAACATCATTATACTTCATAATATTCATGTTATATAACTTAGAACAACATCTCTTATCGTCAAGAGCATTACACTTGCATACGTGCATGCCCGACGCCCTCCGATTGCCTCCGAAAACACAACCGTCCTATAAATGACCAGTTTGACCCTTCCTAAAGACCTCAAATTAAAGAACTTAAAGAACAAAAGTTGTAGGCCTATTCGTCCTCGTTCCAGATCATCTTGAATCACCTAAATCAGAGTTCTTATGAAAACGTTATGACCATTTTACCAAAACATGTCAAAGCAGTCACACCTTGCACACTAGGCGCGCGACAGCACCCAATTCCTTCACAAATACTGCAAATGCTACACATACTTGGCACCGCTTAGTCATGGGCTGGGCTTCACATGTAAACAGCTTTTGGACATATCTTTTTCATTTTAAGTCCGAATTAGTCGATTTTCGATTCGTTGGACTCGTTAAACTCTTAGCTACTAATCTAGAGAATAATTATAACACTTCAAACATATTAACAAATCATTTTAAGGGTTCCAATTCAATGTTCATGCTATATTTTCATGTTTTAAATACATTTAGGGAATTTATTCGCTATGAACTCGTTTCTTAACCAAATTGGTCCGTTTAACTGTCGTTGATTTCGTTTCTTCACATAATAACATAATCCAACATCAATTTACAGATTATAACACATGTTAGACATAAAATTTTGTACTTTCTTAAGCCATTTTTCATAAACATACACTGTTATTAACTTTTCTCCCTACAAACCCAAATTTCATGAATTTGACACTCAAACAACACTCACATGTGATTATTAACAGAGTACAAACCCTTCATACATATATATGTATCAATTCAACACAATTATCAATAGAAATTTCAAAAACAAGGGTTAACATTAGAGTAGGTTATACCTTGTTCCTTTGTTTGTTGGGAAGAGAATTGTTTTTCCCCTTGATACTCCGCTTCCCTAACAAAATCCATAGAAAATTTCTCACAAACTCTCTCTCCCTTTCTCTGCTCTCTCTATATTATTAGGCAAAGAAAGAAAATGCGTAGGAATAAACTGATAACCCCTCTTTCTCACGCACTTCAGTTACAAAACCCAATATGTGTCAGTTAAAAATAAGCCAAAGGCCACAAGGCCTTGTTTGGCTACACCCAATTATCCCCCCAAACTAAATTATTTTAATAATATTATATTATATAATTTCATGTGTCACACCTTTAGTTAATTTAAATAAATTATAATAATAATAATTATAATCTTATTATAATTATACTTATAATTAATAAATAATTACATATATCTAATTTAATTAATAAATTAGACTTAAACATTACTTTATTTAATATACTTATTTTCTTTCATATTAAACAACTCATTTAATTTAATTAATTCATTAAATTAAATCTTCAAAGAATAAAATTTACCTTTGCTTTAATTTAATTATCATACACACGTAACTAAATTAGTATACCACAATTTCATAAATTATTTATTTTTCTCAATAAATAAATTATTTAAAATATTTATTTAATTCAATAAATATTTAAAATAATTACCAAATTCATTTAATTTTTTAATAGTTAACTTAACTATTAAACCTCACTTTCCAAATATATGAATATATATATATATATATATATATATATATATATATATATATATATATATCTTCACACCGGATCACATATTTTAAAATATATAACACGTATATATACATACTCAAACTCAAAACATCTCATAATAAGAATTTTAAATATTAAATTTCTATTTTAATAACTTATAAAAATTCGGGTTGTCACAGGTTACAAACGTTGAAGTAATCACCAGTCCCAATGGCATAAAAATATCCTTAGTCTGCAACAAAGAGACGTATTAAGAAGCTAAGGAAAGGACCATAGGACAGAGAAAACACCTTTTCAGGTGTTAGGTGAGAAAGCAGTCTGCTATGTCAGTGGGCCAGAATGCAATTTAGAAGATATGCAGAAAAGTCTGCATCAAAGATCAGAAACGTCAAACGCATTAAATGCTTCAACGGATGATTTCAACAGGAAGATTTCAAAGATCACATATATGTAAGACATCTGCAGATGATTCAACTAAGCAAGCAATAGAACAAAAAGAGAGAATACTCAACGCTAAACTCTATGATCTGAGAAAAAGAAAAAGCTTGCACAGCTACTCAGTTCTTTCGAACAAGAGCTTAACGGCAACTGAGTAGCACCAACCAAGAACTCAACAACTACCAATCAACTGAAGTAAGAGTTCCAAGTCAGAAGGACTTGAAGAGTTTTAAGTGAACTGTGTAGAACCAAGTCTGCAGGACTTGAAGAGTTCAAGAGTGAACTAAGAAGTTCCTAGACTGCTGGTCTAGATGGAATCTGTGAGACTCAGAAAGTGTAAAAGACATCCTTAGTGGATTTTCTACTCGAGGAGTAGAAGAGTGGACTAGGAGCTTTAAGTGCTCTAAACCACTTAAAATTGTTGTGTCTATTGCATTCTTGCTATAACTGCTATAACTGCTTCACTCTCATTAACTCACTATATCAAAAAGGGAGATTAAACAAACCTTAATTCCGCCGTGTTTAAATCATTATCAAAACTGGCAAAGTAAAACGAATTTTTTTAAAATATCTATTCAACCCCCCCCTTCTAGATAACTATTGTGCCTCTGGGAACTAACACCAGGTTCCAGTACAAATATATCTTCAAACACTCTTTGCTCCTTTATTTTTAATTCTTCAAGTAATTCTAACTAATCCTATTACATTTACTATTTACAATAAATAGAAGCCTTGATCAGCAGTCAAGGGGAAATACATAGGAGGGAGATAGAAATTACATCAAAAAAACTAGAAAAAACGAGGTACGCAGACCCCATTTATAAAACTCAATCATTCATGCATCCAATTAAAATAAAATTCAATCACATTGGTCAATAGTCCATAATCAATCTCATTTATTATCATACATATGACCATATACATCAATAAATAACATCATCTCATGAATAATAAATTCATTCCATATATACATTGATATCATTTAATGGGCAAAAGTTTGCTAAAATTTAGTTTTGAAACAAAATTAACTCTTTTATTTTAATCAAAAACCAAATCAAAATTAAACTCTTTTAATTTTTAGAAACCTAGAATCTTATTCTAGATAAAATAAATAACTTTATTTTAAAATTTTATCATTGAAATCGATAATTAGCACAAAGTTAGGCTCTAATACTATTGTTAGGTTTGTATAGAGCACAATCATACAATCAAATTTTAATACAAACCATCATCATGATCATACATTGTGCTCAATTATCAATTTAAACAAAGAAGAAGGAGAATCATATTCATACCCTTGTAAAACTGTGCTTCCTCAAGTATGAGTTCAACTCCAAGTCCTTCGTGCTCTCCTTGAATTCGCCGAATTAGATTCTTTTCTTTGATCAATATTAGCCACCCAAGCGTTTGACCTCTAGAGGTGATCCACCAAGGAAGAATAGGTATTCAAGAAGATGAGTGTTTGGCAAAACCCTAAATTCTATGTCTATAAAATTATACGTACTTTCCCAACTCGTGGAATGTTAGTAACCCCAAATCATAATAAGATTTCTCTTATTTATATAAGTAGGCAATCCTCCTTAGGAATATAGTTTTATTTTAATTAATTAAACTCTTTTAATTAATTGTATTCCTAATCTAATTAGGAATTATGAGAGTAATTTTATTAATTAATTCTCAAACCCTTTTAGGAATTAAATAATAATAAGACTCCCATTATTAATTTATATTTAATATTTCTAAAATATTAAATAATAAATATTAAGCTATTTAACCTATTCTATCACCATAGATTAAATTAAATACACTTAACTTATTATTATGATTTTGTCATTTACTTCTTAAATAATTTTTTTTTATGATGTGACCTTTAGGTTCTCCATATTAAACCAGTTGTGATTAAATCAATTAGAACAATTCTAATCTTATTTAAATAAATAATATTTATTCTATAATATGGGTAAGCCCCCTTAGCGATTAACGATATTTCCAAATAATATAGATTTTAACATTAATCATAAAAGAACCTTTGAGTGAATAGATACCATACAATTCAATCCTTGTACCATAAAATGTCCCAAATAATATAAGACATGAAATTATTGTCAAGTCTTATTTTATTTAATTATATCTATTTTGATTCTCAAATGCACAACTCTAAATAATGCAAATTAGAAACTCATTTCTAATTTCATTATACCTTGACCAAGGATTCTTAAGTTTTCATTTATTGAATCACATAAAACATTCTCTCTTTTTACTAGAAGCGATAGATTCTTTGTTGATCATTCATTATGTCCATGTATAACTTATTATAACCAAGCAAATCATCAATATTTTATCCCTGTAACATTATTCAATAAATATTTCAAATCAACGAATTATCCATGCACTACATGCTAAGGATATTCGTTAGTATCACCAGTGGTTATGATCATGTCAAACACCTGTCCATCTATGCACTATGGGTCAAAGAGGACTTTCAACACAAACCTTATCTGTGTAATATTAAAGGTTATGATTTTACCAATACAAAATTCCTGGTCATAATTGTAATGTCCCGAGAATTTGAGAATCTATTACATGATAATGATCCTTAGAGAAAGATAATGAACGAGTCAAAGAATATGTAATAGTCAATAATAGTTAAGTCTAAGTAAATGTTATGAGGGACAAAATATAAAGCCTATATTAAGGTAATGTGTTGAAGTTATTCAACGATAAATTTTTCCAAGTTTTTTTTTAAAGAGATTTGATGAAAACCTGAGTAAGGTAGGATTTTGGTGATTCTGAGGACGGAATCCTTTTAAGGTGGGAAAGATGTAACAATCCAGAATTTCATTTATAATTTTAAATATTTATTGAATTAAATAAATATTTTTAATTGAAGTGTTTGTTGTTTAGTAGATATTTGTTGGATTATTTATTAGTAAGTAAATAATTCATGAGTTATGGAAATTAACTTAATTAAGATAAAAGAGTGATGAATTAAATTTATGAGATAATACTCTAATTTAACTTAATAACTAAATTAGAGAGTTGTTAAGGATTATATAGTTTGCTAGAATGTTGTCTTAATTTAATTTAGTAATTAAAGTGATATGTTAATTTATTAAGTAAAATTATAATGAAAATTATAATTTCGTGGTAATTAGTTTTATTTATTTAACTAAGATTGGATATTGGAATCCAAATAAATAATTTGGGACTATAAACTAAATGAGTTATTAAAATAAATTAAAGTAGTTTTAAATGGATTTACCCAAACAAGTCTTAAGGATATTAAGTCTTTATTTTAAAAAGTGTTTTGCCAAACAAAGCTTTATGGCTTTTGAATTTTGAATTTGAATTAAAATAATAATAAAAATAAAATAAAAATAAAAATAAAATATATTAAATTTTATAACTGATATATCATTATTATATTTAATAAAACGTCGGTTTTTAGACGTTTAGCTTTGTGCGTTGGTTTTAGTTAGTTTTACGTGAAAAGAATTGGCCTAAGCCTAAGAAGAAGAAAGAAGAGAGTTTACAGAGAAGTTTGAGAGAGTTTGAGAAAGCTTAGGAGAGACTTTCTGTGATTCCAAAGCAATTCTATGTGTTTAGCAAAGATTATATCCAAGCAAGTGAATGTATAATCTCTAAAACTCAAGTTTACGTTTATAAGAAGAGTTCATGTTCTTGAGTTTCAAAATTTTCTGTAAATTGCATGTTTTATGAATTGTTGTTATACAAACTGATTAATGGCATTTATTAATAAATTGTGATGTTAGAATTAGCATCTAGACAGGGAATTAGTGTGCTAATTATGTTCAAAAAGATAGAAAATCGTTTATAGTGTATATAGTTATGTATATGGCTTGTGAAAGTACAAAAATTGGTAGTTAGTTTGTGAATTGAACTATAAATTGAGTCTAGAATATGTTAGTACGTTGAAAAACGAAAAGAACACAAGTTGAATGAATCAATTTGGTTAAAAAATGAATTCGTAGTGAATGAATTTGCTAAACATGTTAAAACATAAAAGTTTGGTATAAGCATGAGTCTTGGGTCAAGATTTAGGCTAGTTAGTGTTTCTGTAAATTGTTATAATTATAGTATGTTGTATTTCGATGAATTACAAATCCATAGAATTAAAAACGGACTAATTTGGATGTGTATAACTCAAGTTATGAAGATTAGTAGGAAAAAATGGTCAAAAATCGCAAGAACAGTGAACTTAAAGTCCTGTTTCTGCTAACGGGTGCAACTGCGTTGTGCCCTAAGTCGTTTGGAGTGCATCTACCCTCTAGGACACAGCTGCGCTGTGCCCAAGGCTTAATTGGGCGCAGCTGTGCCCAAAGTGTGTCAGGTGTGACTGTTTTGACTTATTTTAGTAAAATAGGCATAACATTTTCATACAAACTCGGATTGAGGCAATTCAAGATATTCCGGAACGAGGACGAATAGACGTACAACTTTAATTCTTTAAGGTTTTCAATTTGAGGTCGTTATCAGGGGTCAAAATGGTCATATTTAGGACCGTTGTGTTTTCGGGGATAATCTGATGGAGTCGGGCATGCACATATGCAAGTGTAGTGCTTCTGATGATAAAAGATGTTGTTCTAAGTTATAAAACATGAATGTTAGTAAATTTAATGATTCTTAACATTAATAAATGATGTATTAGATAATTTATATAAGCATACTAAGCATACACAAGGGAGACAAATTGGGCGTGTGATGAATAAACGTCGAAACGCCGTGACAAGTGTTAATGAAAGTAAAAAGTGTTTTAAGTTAAATGAAATGAATATAGTGAGATATAAGTTGAAAGTTAACTCAATAAAATTGAACATTGTGTATTGATGATAAGGGTTTATCGGAGCAAAGTTTACATTACAACTACTATGTATATTGCTATCTACTAAGTTAATAAATGTGAATGATTATATAATTGTGTAGGGCACGTGAAGTGCGAGATAGCTATAAGCTATAAAAAGCTATTATTGTAAGTAAACAACGATTAATGCAAGTCTTTCAATTCCTATTTGCTATGAACTTGATGATTAACTATTTCAAAAGATTGTGCATATATATGTTGAAAGTATGAACTTTTAACTCATGATTGAGTAAAGAGCATGTGATTGAATATTTATACTTACTATATATTGAAAGTATGAAATGTTCCAATGTTTGGGATTATGTCTTTTATTGCATAACTGAGAATTTTAATCTGTAAGTTCTGTTTTATGTATGATATTCAATAAAGTTATCAACACATTGTTGTGATATTGATTTCAATAACTTTCTATGAATGTTGTGTATGAAATGTATGGAATCGATGTGATACTTGAAGATTTGAAGACTTTAAGTTTTGTTTATTATTATTCGAACCATGTAAGTTTTATAAGTTAGGATAATTATGTAATCGGAAAGTTCGAAGTTTATGAAATACGAATAAGTTATAAAGGTTTGAGTTTGAGAATCGATGTAATTTATCGATATAATAAGATTTGATAAGTTTAATCATTAAAATAAAATTATTCAAAAACATGATAAGGTTTTGATTCAAGGATTAAAAGTAATAAGATAGAAAGTTTAAATTATTAAAGTATTTTAAAGTTTAGCATAACATCGATAAAAATCGTAAAATCGATAATCGTCGTGTAATTGTATGAACTGTAATGACCCCAAAATTCATACAATTCAATTATCGACTTCGGTCGTTAATAACACGACTAACTTCTGATTTTACATCATTATTCGATGCTAAACTTAATAAAATGTGGAATAATTTAAACATTTCTATCCTATTACTTTAATTCCCTGAATCAAAACCTTTATAATCTACATGTTTTTGAATCAAGTTATTTTATGATTCGCTTCATCAAAGTTATTATATAGAATCTTACATTTTAATTTGATAACCTTTACATATCAGATAACTCAAACTTGACAATTTATTATTATATAATCATTATAACTTATCAAGTACATTTCTCAAAACCTTTATCTTTACCTACCTTTAAACCATACTAAGCTTAATACTCACCTTATCAGAGTTAATAAATAAAACTTACATCCAGGTTCAATACCCTTTCATACAACAAACAAAACTTAAACTTTATAACTCAATATCTATTAAACATCATACATTATTCGGAACCTTAAACATGGTTTAAGTAATAATAATTCAGCCAAAGTTTATAAATCTTCAAGTATCACATCTGATTCATGTCTTTCAAGTAGCACATAACTTTACCTTGAATCTTTAACCTGCAAAAATGGTTATTTGCAAGGTTGAGCTCGACAGCCCAGCAAAATGTAACAGTTTTCATGCATCACATAGCACATAATAACATGTTCAAAATATATCTCATAAACATTGGACTAACATAACATACATACTACAATTCATATAACAAGTATAAAGATTGAGTTCCTTACTCAATCAACATGCTCTACTCAATCAACGTAGTCATAAATTGACTTTAACATTTCATACTTTCAACATATATATAACACATCATGCTCTTGGCAATAAAGATTTAAAATAGTTAATCATCAAGTTCACATAGCAAATAGGAATTGAAAGACTTGCCTTAATCGCTGTTTACCAATAATAGTTTAACAAATTATACCTATCTCGCACTTCACGCGTTCTACTACAAATTATATAATCATTCACATTAACTATTAGTCACATAGCAACACCTAGTAGTTGTAATGTAAACTTTACTCTATATCTGATTACCCTTCCTATCATCAATACACAATGTTTAATTTTATTGTGTTAACTTTTGACTTATATCTCACTATATTTCATACTCGAAGTTCATTCAAGTGTTTAAGTCCTGCTAGGAATCATTATTGGTTTTATATTAAACCCATTTCATATCTTATAATATTCATTTTATTTGACTTAAAACACTTTTTACGTTCATTAACACTTGTCACGACGTTTCGACATTTATTCGTCACACGCCCGATTTGTCTCCCTTGTGTATGCTTAGTATGCTTATACAAATTATCTAATACATCATTTATTAAAGTTAATCATCATTAAATTTACTAAAATTCATGTTTTATAACTTATAAAAACATCTTTTATCGTCATAAGCACTACACTTGCATATGTGCATGCCCGACGCCATCTGATTGTCCCCGAAAACACAACAGTCCTAAATATGACCATTTTGACCCTTGATAACGACCTCAAATTGAAAAAATTGAATAAAAGTTGTACTTCTATTCATCCTCATTCCGTATCATCTTGAATCGCCTCAATCGGAGTTTTTATGAAAATGTTATGACTATTTTACTAAAATAAGTCAAAACAGTCACACATGACACACTTTGGGCGCAGCTGCACCCAATTAAGCCTCAAGCATAGTACAATCATGCGCCTCTAAAGGGCAATTCGCCTAAATAACTTAGGGCACAGCCATCTCAAGGTCCGCATAGCGTAAAACGGACTCTAAGTTCACTGTTCTTGCGATTTTTGACCATTTTCTCCTACTAATCTTCATAACTTGAGTTATACACATCCAAATTAGTCTGCTTTTGATTCTATGGATTCGTAATTCATAGAATTACAACATACTAGAATTATAACAATTTACAGAAACACTAACTAGCCTAAATCTTGACCTAAAACTCATGTTCATACTAAACTTTCATTTTTTAACATGTTTAGCAAATTCATTCACTACGAATTCATTTTTTTAACCAAATTGATTCATTCAACTTGTGTTCTTTTTGTTTTTCAACGTACTAACATATTCTAGACTCAATTTATAGTTTAATTCACAAACTAACTACCAATTTTTGTACTTTCACAAGCCATATACACTGTAAATGATTTTCTATCTTTTTGAACATAATTAGCACACTAATTCCCTGTCTAGATGCTAATTCTAACATCACAATTTATTAATAAACACCATTAATCAGTTTGTCTAACAACAATTCATCAAACAAGCAATTTACAAAAAAAATTTAAACTCAAGAACATGAACTCTTCTTATAAACGTAAACTTGAGTTTTAGAGATTATACCTTCACTTGCTTGGATATAATCTTTTCTAAACACATAGAATTGCTTTGGAATCACAGAAATTCTCTCTTAAGCTTTCTCAAACCCTCTCAAACTTCTCTGTAAACTATAAGACGCTAACTTTTTATAAATAAAAATTGAAGTTCCTATATTCATTATTTTGAAATAATAAGGTGTTAATTTGATATAATATTTTGGTTATGGGTGAAATGTGCAAATGTTGCAAAATAAGCAAGTGGTTATAAAATATTTATTGTTGTTGGGGAATATTCGTTTGGTCGTGGAATATTCTTTTTATCGGGGAATATTCGTACGACGGCGCAACCATTTTTGGGCCCCAAAACATAATAACTGTCGGATAAAGAAAATGACAAGTATGAGTTTTTATAGATAATGACGTAGTTGTTACCGTTAACACTGTTAGAATACCCGGTGGGTAAAGTAAAGTAATACGTATTGTTGCATAATAGTACACGGTATTGCACAGTATTTTCGAATTATTGATTCTTTCGTAAGAAGGCACTACTCAATAATTGTTACAGTAGTTACTGTTCAATATTTTATTTTATTGATTTAATAATTGTTGCGTTGATATTTTATATTATTGTTGTTTCAATAATTATCCCTACAGTAGTTCCCATTATCAGATCAATAATTCATATTATTTGAATAATATTATTAGATATCATTATTGGCAATGTCTAAGGAAGTTCTGTCTAGGAAATGGGTTTGGTCACCTAATTGCGCACCTGTAAGGAAAAATCCTTATCGAAAAGCCCCCTTCTTTCCTGGGAACGACCTGGTTGTCATAATTGTGATTCTGTAATATTATTTGTGAATAATTAATTATTGATTTATATGATAAGAAAATATTTATTTTATGTGGATATAAATGAAAGAATTAATATTGTGGTGTTTTATCAGTATTTTGTCAGAATGGGGGTATTTTATCAGTATTTTGTCAGAATGGAGGTATTAAAAATCGTCCGTATATGGATTTCAGGCATTTTCTGTTTTGAATTTGGAAAAACATTCTTCTACAAAGTTGTAGAGAATTGGATTTCCTATGGAATAGACATGAGATTCAAATTTTTCCGATAAAAGGGCGATTTATTATGAATTATTGAAGTTTTGGAAATAAATGTTTTTTTATTAAAAACATGGGTGGGCCCCACTTTTGGTTGGTGTGAAAATTCTGATTTTTGGTGGGCCCCACTGGTGGTGGCTGAATTTTGGTCCAAGAGGTGTGCGTAGAAATTTTGAAAAAAATTAATATTTTATTAATTTAGTCTACTTTGGCGTTCTAGCATTTTCCTATAAATAGGGTGCTTAGTTAGAATTGAAAATCACACCAGAATCATAAGTTTTCTCTCTATATATTATCAAGCGTATTTTGTGAGTATTTAGATACTTTGAGAGTTGCTATTCAAAGGCAAATTTCCTTCAAAGATTATATCCGATATTCCAAATCGTAAGCTTGTTCTTTTGAGGTAAGGGATGTTATTTTCTTCGTAAATGATGTTATTCTCTCAATATCATTATACCGAAATATTGGTATGAATTTTATTATGAATTTTTTACCTTTTTATGTCGAGGTTTCTATTCACGTATATGGCACTATTCACGAATACTGTACTATTCACGATTATTGTTCACGAAGTATAATTTTCTTGTGGAACTTTTACTTTTTTGTGTCAGGGTTACTATTCACGTATACATCACTATTCACGTATACGATACTATTTACAAATACGACACTATTCACCGAAAAATAAAATTTTCTCTTCTTTGTCCCAGATGTCTATTATGGTTACTATCTTTGATTTATTCATGTTTTGATATTCATTCTTGAAGTTTACTCCACTATGGTTTATTATGGAGTATTTTCGAACTTGGATTATCTAAAGTATGAATCCCTAATCTTTGTCCTCTTATCTCACTAGATTCGTTCTTTAAAATATTTTTCATCATCCTCCATCCTTAATGGTGATACTTGATGAATATCTTTGGCCTGTATCACAAAGATGAATGATTACCTGATCAATATCTTTGGCCCGTATTGCAAAGATGAACAGGTGTTAAGATGACCATGACCAACTGGTGATACAGATGAATATCTTTGGCCCATAGTGCAAAGATGAATATTTGATTCAAGATGTATATTGATTGATATTAAATGGATAAAATATTGATGATGGACTTTTAAATTCATAGATGATAGAATATTTCATTCTCTACTTAACTCTTCTAAATGAATTGTTGTTTCCACTGCAGTTGTTGATCTAAAACTTGTTGTCTATTATATTCTATCAAATTTTTCACTGTTAAAGACTAAGGATAATTTGTTATACATTATCTTAGTCATGATATTCTTTACTGGGCTAGTTGAGCTCACCCTTTTCCTTTTTGTTCTGTTTTTCTTCTCAAGAGACGAGAATATAGCGGGAACTAGTCGTGGTATGGGATGATGGTTCTAGCCATTTGTTTTAGCAGTCCTCACTATTTTGTAAAATAGTGCATCAATAATTGTAATGAGGGCTTTATCTGAGTGCAGATATTATCTAGAAGACAATATTTGTATTTAAACTCACAGTATATGTGTTGTCCTATTTTGTACGACAATTGTATTAATGAAGTTGTAGTTATTTCTGTACCATGTATTTGGCCACTCAAAATGGGTGATGTATACCTATTTTGGGGGCGTCATAGTTGGTATTAGATCTTAGGGATATGGTCTCTGGCGGAGATCGAGGAATAGAACTAGGAGGGGAGAGACGAGTAAATCCTTCGCTAGTGTGTCCTACCTAAGCTTATTTGTTGGTCGATCAGAATATAGGGGTATTATGTTGTATGTTATTTTCTTTAATTAACCCTTATTTTATGGCAGTATTTGAGAATGGCAGCTGAAAACGTTAACAATGGAGTGTATGAGACCATGGAGACACCTTTAATCACCAACTAGGAGAACGTGCAACAGGAAGGAAATATTCTTCATGTAAACAACACTACGGAACAAACGATCAATGTGTACAAAATACGGGTGGAAATGATAGCAACGCGCGGTTTGTCATAGTGATGAGTAGGTTTTTAACCTATGATTTATATTTGTTTAGCTTGTTATATTGTTAGTTTTTGGTTACTTTCATGTTAATTTTGATAGGTTTTGTGCTTGTTGCAGGATAATCAATAAGCTTTATCAAGATGCTAGCATTGGAAGGATTTTCAAACAAATTTGGACATTCTGACTTCCTAGCGCCGGCGCCATTTGTAGTCTTGAGTAAAGCATGCATGCCGCGCTAGAAAGCGTGGCTTTTTTGTCTGATGGCGAATACGTCTTTGTCGGAGGGTACATCATAGCGCGGGGCGCGCTGTTACGGGATTTGAGCTGGGCAAGATTAGTATGTGCTGGATGATGGGCAGTGTTGGGAGCTATAAATTCTTTATGTAATACAATTATAATAGGATTGTGTTATGGTTGTTATTTCATGCTCTTGGGAGTCTTTGACTAATGACTTGTTGGTTTTGAAAAGTATTTGGACTTCTTTTAGATTTTCTTGGTAATGAGTTAGAGTTGGATTAGGATTGATGGTGTGGAGTTGAAGTGAGGCAAATTTATGCTATGTGTGAAAGGAAAAATCATATCATAATTTAGACACACTTTTAAAACAAGATTAAAGAACAAGAACTTAGAGGAACGAAGAAGAGAGGATTTTTTCACAAAGATTGCAGAATTGAAGGACGAGAGGGTGGCGTATTACTATTCTCCTTTAATTTCAATTTATGTAATTAGGATGATGTTTTCTTTTATTTATTCAGTATTTAATTCATTTATTATGAAATAATTTACTTTTTAGGCTTATGATGGATCCTTAAGTGAAACGATGGTTTTGATGGTTTTGTAACTTTGATTTTTAGTTTAATAAGCTATTATTCAGTTTATGTATATTAATTTGAGCTTGAATTTATGAATTGCCTGATCAACAGTTCTTTGTTGATTTGTATGAATTCGAGAGAGGAAGTATGAATCTAGACTTAGTTAATATAGCATGTGTTCTTGAATTTTGTGAATGAAAAGAATCTTGATGAATTTTAAGGTAGAGATATGCTTGACATCGCATGTAATCTGATAAAGAACTTAATCTTAAACATTCTTTAATTATAAGTCACATAGAGATATAGTGAGTTAGTTGATTAAGGTGTTTAACTTATTTCTATCTAATTTGTGGATTTAAGTTAATACGGTATTAGTGCATCGAGAGGTGGCTAGTGCTACATTCGTGTTCTTGATTAATAAACTGGGATAATAAATTGAACTGGAATAAAGGTGTAAAAATCAGAGTGAAGCTTAGGGTGAAATCGTAAGTCTAATTCTCTAATAATTGTTTGAAATTTCAGTTTATAATATTTGTGATTGGTTTGTGATCTTATATTTATTAATAATTTAGTTCTTATAATTTTAATCATTTATTTGGATACTTTAATAAAATTAGGATTAATAGGACTTGATAATTGTGAGGTTAATTTCTTACTTAATTGTCTTTGTTGGAACGATACTCTACTTACTATTATATTACTGGTTGACCACGTATACTTATGTGTCGTGCGTAATTAGATTTTTCCCAAAAAGTTTTTGGCGCCGTTGCCGGGGACAAATTTAGTATAGATTTTAATATTTTACAATATCAGTTTAATTAGTCCAGTTTTACTTAAACATTTTTATTTTTGTTTTTGTTCGTCTTATTTCAGGTTTTTGAAGTGGTTTATGCAAACTCGATCCAAAAATCCAGACTTGTTTCCTTTTGAGGACGTTATCGAGAAACAATTTCAGAGGTTAATTAAGTGGATTAAGGAAACAAGAGAAGAATTCAAAGATTCTGAAAAAGACGAAGCAATGGCTGCCGAAGATCAGAAAGCGTTGAGGGATTTTTCTACACCCAAGGTGACTAAGCTACAGTCGAGTATCACCAGGCCCGCTATAGCTGCGAACACATTTGAAATCAAGCTTGGGACGATTCAAATGATCCAAAATTCAGTTCAGTTTGGGGGATTGGAAAATGATGATCCGAATGAACACTTAGTCAACTTTTTGGAAATTTGTGACACCTTTAAGTATAATGGGGTGTCGGATGATGCAGTGAGACTTCTCTTGTTCCCATTCACTCTACGGGACAAGGTGAAGAGTTGGTTACATTCTCTACCACCGGGATCAATAACTACTTGGGAAGACCTCGCTCAGAAATTTCTCGCAAAATTCTTTCCACTAGCGAAAACTGCAAAAATGAGGAATGAGATAACGATGTTTGAACAGCAACACGGGGAGTCACTGTATGAAGCATGGGAAAGATACAAGGAATTGCTTAGAAAGTGCCCGCATCATAGATTGCCTAAGTGGTTGCAGATGAATACGTTTTACAACGGATTGAATGAAAATCTCAGAACCAGTATTGATGCAGCTTCGGGTGGAGCGTTTATGGCTAAGAGTTATAAGGAGGCTTACGAATTAATAGAGACTATGGCAGCTAGCAACTACCAGTGGCCCACAACAAGAATGACACATGTGAAGGAAGCTGGAGTGTTAGAAGTAGATGGAGTGACGGCTATACAAGCGCAAATTTCAGCACTTTCAAAGAAGTTGGATACTATGACAGGGGCACAGACACAACAAGTTGCGGTTATTTGTGAATTGTGCGCGGGTGAGCATCCTACAGATCAATGCGCAATCAACCCAGTGTCAGTACAATTTGTGGGTAGCTACAACAGAATTCCACAAAATACATATCAGAATGCTTACAATCAGGGGAATACGAATCATCCAAACTTTTCATGGAGTAATAATCAGCATCAACAAGCTCCACGACCATCATATCCCCCGGGATTTCAGAATCATCAATAACCAGCTCAACATTAAGAGAGGAAATCGAATTTAGAGGAGTTGTTGACAAAGTACATAACAAGCAATGAGGTGGCTATGAAAAATCAAGCAATGGCAATGAAATCGCAAGAGATGGCCATCAACAATCTAAAGAATCAGATGGGACAAATTTCATTAGCGTTGAATAATAGACCACAAGGGACTCTACCAAGTGATACCGAAAGAAATCCGAAGGGTAACCATAAGAAATGTCAAGCAATTATGTTGAGAAGTGGAAAACAGCTTGATGGTCAGGAAACAGAAAATTCAGCTACAAAGGAGGTTGAGACAGATAGTGAAAATACCGCTGTTGAGGTCAAGCAGGGGGAAGAAAAACAAGTGGAAAAGAGCAAACCAGTTAACGAACCAGTTGTCTATCCTCCCCCACCGTTTTAGTAGAGAGTCCAAAAGTAGAAATTAGACAAGTAGTTTGCGAAATTTTTGGAAGTTTTTAAGATACTTCAGATTAACATCCCGTTCGCAGAAGCCCTGGAGCAGATGCTTAGTTATGCAAAATTCATGAAAGGGATTTTGTCTAGGAAAAAGAAGTTGGAAGATTTCGAGATAGTGGCATTAACAGAGGAGTGTAGTGCGGTGTTACACCGAAAGTTGCCACCAAAGTTGGAAGATCCAGGGAGTTTCACTATTTCGTGCACAATTGGGAATATGGCGTTCAATAAATGTTTGTGTGATTTGGGGGCAAGTGTAACGCCCGAGAAAATCGGATTTATATGAGAATTAAATTTTTATTTGATTATGTGAATTAAATGAATTTAATTGATTATTTATGTGAGTAAGCTATGTGAAGGTCGTTCCATGACCTAGAATGTGCGGATGTTGTTAGTATTCTGGCTATGTGCTAGAATTAATTGTTTTGAATTTCTAAGACGAAAATAAAATTTTTCTGAGAAATTCCCGTAAAAACACTATTCATTCATTTCTGCTCGGGGATTAAGTTTGAAATTCCGAGAAACGCGTAATGATAGATTCTGAAGATGAGATGGAATATTTATAATATTTCATTTATGGCAAACGAAGTTTTTACCTGCGGACTTAAAACCAAAGGGTTGGGGAAAATGATTTCCGAGAAGGAAATGAGATACATATAATGAATTACGATTAATATGCATATGTTGAACGAGTGTGATACTATTTAGTATACAAGTATATTATGAAGATTTAATACGAAGTACAATACGATTATCGTACGAGTATTAAACGAAGAGAATATGTGAATTATACGTGTAGAATACAATTGGTGTTATGGACTTAGAGTTTAGGACTTAGTATAATCCAATTGGGTTTGGATTATATCAAGCCCAATTAATTATGTGTTTAAGCCCAAGTTAAGGCCCGACGTTAAGTGTAATTAATCCCGATCCAAAAAATCAAACCATGGATCGAACCGATGGGTCACTAAATGGGTAAAACCCATGGACCATGTGGGCTGACCACTTGGTGGGAAAGTAAAGTTTCTTACTTGATCACCAAGTAAATTACTTGGTGGGAAAGAAGTGAATAGTAAGGAGGTGGGATGAAAGACCAAAATGCCCTCCATTTGAATTGCCTATAAATAGAAGGCTTAAGTTGGTTATTTGTGGTTTTCCAAGAGTTTTCCAACTTATATTGAGAGAGAGAAAGAGCTAGACACCAACAATCATCTCACTTTGAAGCAAAACATTAGAAGTTTTAGCAAGAACGCAAAGAACGGAAAGGTAATATTCTGTAAATATTAGTTCCATCATATTTGATTTCTTTGATTATAAAGAATCATAGATTGGTGGAGCATGCCTCTTATGGAGGAATAAGGATGGCTTGTAATGAGTAAAACATTTATAAGTCATGTGTAAATAGAAATCGTAAGGGTTTACGTAAGTTTAAATCGTAGAGAATATTAAATAATGAATTTGGTTGTTGATGGACAAATTGAAAACCATCACTATTAGGATATGTGCATCTTGATTGGTTAGGATGTAGATATGAGATCAATGGAGTTGTTCCATTTGATTTGGCATATAGAACACTAGTAACGAAGTTATGACGAATTTTATGGAAATAGACGTTAAACGTCGAAAACGTAGGAATTCCGAATTAGTAGTCGAAAGTTGCTGTGTGACTTGAAAACGTTGGTTTTCAATGTCAACACGTGAGATAGAGTATTTAAGAGTCTTGGACTCAATAATAGTTGAATTCTAACTTAGAATGAAGAAAATGAGTATTGAACGCTCAATAACGTTTAACGAACGCTCGATAATGAACATAGAAGTGAATATCAAGTTAACAGATTCTAAAATGTAAAATTCTTATATGAACGCGTAGAGTATGTAAAATGGGAGTTGTGGGCTTTTGAACAGACCAAATCAGAATTATAACGAAGAAGTTATGAAGCTGGGAAGTTCTCTAAAATTGTTAACTATCATTTTTTTCTAAGTCGTGGTCCGCACCATGCAATGCAGATAAAGCTATTCATGTCGCACTACGCATGCGAACAAAGTAATGAGCTACTGAAGAGTGGCGCCGCAGTGCCATTCATACGAAGGAGTTTTTTAGTCATAAATTAATCGCAAGGGCTTAGGTATCGCAAAACTAAATGCCAACCTTGTGCCAATGTTGTATAGAGAGCCATAGCCACGCCCCAAAGCAGGGGAGTTGTTAGACAAGTTAGGTTTTGAATTCAATTATTTCAAGACCACTATAAGATAAGTTTATATACTTAATGAACATACTAAAACCATTCCTATATTACATATACTAGTGTATATTGTGATGAACTTAGGAATTGAACGCGTGTTGTTAGTATGATAACGAAGAACACGAAGTGATAATGAGTAAACCGTGAATGGTAATTGACATTGGTACTTCACGAATGATGATTGAGTTTGGTTAGTAACGTAAGAATGTTAACAAGCTGCGATGAAGGGTAGTAAGACGAATTGACCTTATTAATGAAATAAAGTCAATTAAAATATAGAAGAGAAAGAAGTTGGTAGAAATAATATGATTGATTGTTTGGTAGCTAATTACAGTGTGCTATGTGAATATATCATGTAGATTCTATAAAGACTGAGAACAATTGAATAAATTATTTGAAGATGCTAGAAGGCAAGTTTTCTCAACGCTTGTCTAACCTTTGTGTTAGTCGAGTTTTCTGTGATTCATTATAATGAGTTGCATGAATGATTTTAAAGAAAGGGTCAATGCCAGTTTTAACTCGGGTAGACTATTCGTAAGAGATAGATTGATTGTATACATATCTTTCTATATAGAAATGGTAACGCTATCTTATGCCAAGTATTTGGTACGGATTCAAAGGTATGTTTGTCTATGAACAAACAAAAGTATTTTTCATCGTTTATACGATGGGCACGTGAGTTTGCCAAAACTTAAACGTAAATACGTTTAACGGATGAATGTTGATCAATATAGAGTAATATAGGCTGATCACCTAGAAGTGCTCGTAAGAAATGTGGATATGTGACCTTAGTGTTTGTGATGTCCTTTTCAAGTATAAAAACAGAAGATACTGTTCATGGTCTTTTGACCGGTTCAGAATTTCTAATCTATTATATACTTTGGGAATTGAGATTATGAATTGTTAAGTATTAATGTTTCATAATATTTCATGACTATTTGTTCAGTTATGGAAGATTGTCATATAATTCATGAATGTGGTATTGATATTATTCTTTCTTAGACTTGTTGAGCTTGTTATGCTCACTTCTTGCGTGAATTATATGATTGCAGTTAAAGCCAAGTGTACTGAGAATTTTAAGAGAGATAAAGGCAAGGCTAAGATGGATAGTTAAACATCTTGTAATAGATTAGTATGATTGTATGTATTATACTAATGAATAGCGAATGATGTAAGCGGTTTATGAACCTGGGAAAGGATTTTATTATGATTGTAATAAAAGATAGTTAATACATTCATTGTGTTATATTTTCAATGGAATGATTGTTTAGATATGAGTACCGTGTAGCACCATCTGTCGGGTTGGAAGATACCCAGATTTGGGGGCATCACAGGTTGGTATCAAAGCACTATGTTATAAAACTTAAGGGGGGGGGGGGAAACCTTAGGCTAATAACCTCGTAAGGAAGGTAAAGTCCGAAGAAAGTAAATTTGAGTCAAATGAGTTAATAAGGTATTGAAAGAACTCAGTACCAAAAGATTTAAATGGTGGAAATTAATCCTAAATAAATTAAATGTGATTTGTGATTATACTATTGTGTATTATGTACTAATTAACATGTTATGTGTTATTGTAGATCTCAAACGATAGCTTGATGTATAGAGACATTCACGTGGTGAGTGAAGAGTCTGTGAACTGTGTGGAGATAGTACCAATGCCAGTGGCGGAGGTACCGATAGTGGTTCTGGAAGATTTTGATCCAGAGGAGTACATTTCCGAGGAGGATTACTCTGAGGAAACAATGGGAATATCATCATACCTGAATATGATGATAGATGTTGAGGAGGATATGGAGGTAATATCGATTAATACGGTGGTACCTACTCAGGAGTCAACACCTCCAGATGCAATGAGATCATTGTACCTAGCCATGCTTGATAGGAATGTGCATCTGCGCAAGGTGGTGTAGACACAGAACGAGGAGATTACCGCCCTATATGAGGCGAAGGAGTCTGCAGAGGCAGATTTTGAGTCAGAGTACGACGAGATAGTGCTGATGACGGATAAGGCGAGGGATTATAAGGAAGAGGCCATAGAGCTTCGAAAGAAACTGGTTGAAAAAGACTAGAAGATTGCACGGATGTCTTACATCCATGACTGTGCTCATGAGGATTTCAAGCTTAAAATTGCTTATTATTCTATTGAGTCAGGGCAGACTCAACATACGATTAGTCGAGATATTGTTTTCATTAGATCTTTTTGGTATATGTGTAGTGATGTAAAACCCTCTTTTGTATAATTAAAGGGTAGTCTTTTTGTAAATCCCAATTTTTGTAGAATTCAATCGCGGGATAGTAATGTAATAGCTTTTGGCTATGGAAGCAGAGTGTAAATTGTTTTGACTATGAAAATCATATAATATAATGAAGTTTTTGTTTAATGTGCTTGTTGTGGTATGAGTTGTTATTTGGGAATGATAACTAAGTAGTTAAATAGATAATAATGAAACTTTATTTATTTAATCAGAATTATGCCGCCAAGAAGGAGACAACGTAACCAAGAGGCTGAATCACATAATGAAAATCAAGGGGGTGCTAATAACCCTATACAAGAATTCGTTAATTTATTAATGGCAGCATTTAACCAAGTTGGGGGAGGAATTCCCGTAGCACCTAGGGTAGCTAGAACAACTACCTTTAAAGAATTCAAAAGTGTGGGTCCTCTAGAGTTTAGAGGAACGACGGACCCATTAGAGGCCCAGACGTGGATGAAAGAGATAGAAAAGGCGTTTGTTATTACAAATGTGGGTGAGGCACAAAAGACTTCTTTTGCGACTTACATGATGAAAGGGGAGGCCAACTACTGGTGGGAGGCACACCAGGGTGGGGCTAGAACGGAGGCAGTTACATGGGAACATTTCAAGAAGGTATTCTTTGAGAACTACTTCCCTACTAGCATGCAAGGGCGAATGGATATTATGTTCTTGAAACATAAACAAGGGGACATGACAGTTCCCCAGTACAGCCAAATTCAATGAATTGGAAAGATTTGCTCCACATCAGGTGGACACGGAAGAGAGAAAGGCTCGTAGGTTTGAGAAGGGCCTGAAACCCTGGCTCTACAGTAGGATTTTGGTGTTTCAGAGTGCTTCCTACGGGACCATTCTGGAAAAGGAAATTATAGCCGAAGGTGGTGGTGAGGCGTTGTCTCAGTACCACAAGGAAAGAAAGAAGAAGAATAAGAGTGAGGGAGGAAATAAGGCAGAGATTGCCAACGGTAGTGGCAGTATGCCAAAGAGGAAAAGCTTTAACCCTGGGAATACTGGGGTGAAACAAGGAGATCTTAAACGTAGGATGGATGCATACAAGACATGCGGAAAGACTCATTTGGGAGTCTGTTTAAAGGGAAATTTAGCTTGTTACAACTGTGGGAAGGAGGGACATTTATCACCCAACTGTCCTAACCCTAAGAAAAATCATGGGTGTTTTGTTTGTGGATCGTTGGATCACATGGCAAGAAATTGCCCGAAGAAAAGGTTAGAGGGAAATAAGGGTTTTGGTAGTGGTAAGTTAGCCATTACTGGACCAACACCATCGGTGGTAGACCCTCAGCCCGTACTTTTAATATAAATGTCCAAGATGCAGTTGCATCATCGGATGTAGTAGCAGGTATCATTCTAGTCAATAAAATAAATGCTTGTGTTATTTGACTCGGGTGCTACTTGTTCTTTTATAGCATGTGGATTTGCTAAGCGATTAGGTTTAATCCCTGAAAAGTTAGCAATACCTTTAGACATTAAGGTAGCAAACGAAGAGATAATCCCCATTGAACATATTCATAGGGATTATTACGTAAATATTAGAGGGAATAAGTTATCGGTAGATTTGGTACCGATAAGGTTAAAAGAATTCGATGTAATTCTTGGTATGGATTGGTTGATTAACCATAAGGCTATAATAGATTACCATAGGAAAAGTGTAAACCTTCGGCTTTCTAAGAAAACCAAGGTAGTGTTCTTCGGTAGTAAATCACCGAGACGCTCTTGTTGTCTAACGATGACACAAGCTAAGAAGATGTTGAGAAAGGGGTGTGTAGGGTATTTGTGCCATGTTGTGGATACCCAAAGAGTGGGAACATCCTTGGACCAGATACCTATAGTTCAAGAGTTCGCGGATGTATTTTCGGAGGAGTTATCGGGTATTCCGCCAGATAGGGAAGTCGAATTTATGATTGATCTATTACCGGGTACGGCACCAGTTTCAAGGGCACCATATCGGATGGCGCCAGTTGAGATGAAGGAGTTAATGGTTCAATTACAAGAACTATTAGAAAAGAAGTACATTCAACCGAGTGTGTCTCCTTGGGGAGCACCGATATTGTTTGTAAAGAAAAAGGATGGGTCGTTATGACTTTGTATCGACTATCGAGAGTTGAACAAGTTAACAATTTAGAATAAGTACCCGTTGCCTAGGATCGATGATCTATTTGATCAGTTGAAAGGGGCAAAGTATTTTTCTAAAATAGATTTGCGTACGGGGTATCATCAGTTAAAAGTGAGGAAGGAAGATGTACCTAAGACAACGTTCAGAACTCGTTATGGTCATTACGAGTTTCTGGTTATGTCGTTTGGGTTGACAAATGCGCCAGCGGCATTTATGGATATGATGAACAGAGTGTTCAAACAGTATTTGGACATGTTCGTCGTAGTGTTCATTGATGATATTCTAGTCTATTCTAAGATGTCAGAAGATCATGCTGAACATTTAAGGATAGTGTTGCAGACACTACGGAAGGAAAAGTTGTATGTGAAATTCACAAAGTGTGAATTTTGGCTTGAACGAGTGCAGTTTCTAGGACATATTATTGATAAGGATGACATTTTCGTGGATCCAGCAAAGGTAGAAACAGTTAGTGAGTGGGAGCAACTGAAAACGCTAGAGGTTCGGAGTTTTCTGGGGTTAGTGGGATACTATAGAAGGTTCATCCAGGACTTTTCTAAAATAGCTACTCCGTTGACAAATCTGACGAGGAAGTCGGTGAAGTATGTGTGGACTGAAAAATGTGAGAATAGTTTTCAGGAACTAAAGAAGAGGTTAAGTGAGGCACCTGTATTGTCCTTGCCAGATGATATTGGGAATTTTGTAGTGTATATCGATGCTTCACATAGAGGACTGCGTTGCGTACTCATGTAGCATGGCAAGGTCATTGCGTATGCGTCACGTCAATTAAAGGATTATGAGAAGGCCTATCCTACTCATGATCTGGAATTGGCAGCTATAGTTTTTGCCTTAAAAATATGGAGGCATTATCTATATGGTGAGAAGTGTGAGATATACACGGACCATAAAAGTCTGAAATATATCTTCACACAGAAGGATTTGAATATGAGGCAGATAAGGTGGTTGGAACTAATAAAAGATTACGATTGTGATATCTTATATCATCTGGGGAAAGCAAACGTAGTAACCGATGCGCTGAGTTGGAAAGGTAGAGAGAAACTATCAATGTTAACGACTCAGAATGAGTTAGTAACAACGATGGAGAGAATGGAATTAGAAGTTAAATTACCGGATGAAGTAGAGGAGAAGTTATTTTCCATGGAGACTCAACCGACCATAATGGAACATGTTAAAGAAGTGCAATTGAGCAACGAGGAATGCGAACATATGAAGAAGAGGATAGAAGATGAAGAAAAGACTAAGTATAACCTCGATAAGGAGGGATTACTTCATTTTTGAAGGAAGAATTTGGGCTCCAAATAATTCTGAATTAAAAGAGGAGATAATGAGTGAGGCCCATAGTTCGAGGTACTCGATGCATCCAGGTAGCACGAAGATGTATCAAGACCTTCGTCAGAACTTTTGGTGGCCAAACATGAAAAGGGATATAGCAGAATATGTTAGTAGGTGCTTAACTTGTCAGAAAGTTAAGGTTGAACACCAACGACCTAGTGGGTTGTTGCAATCATTAGAAATTCCGGAGTAGAAATGGGAGCACATCACAATGGACTTTTTGGTAGGACTTCCAACAACAAGGAAAGGATACGATGCTATTTGGGTGATAGTGGATCGATTGACAAAATCGGCTCATTTTCTACCAATAGGAGTTAGGTATAACCTAGAACAATTAGCTAAGCTTTATGTCAAGGAAATTATTTCAAGACATGGAGTACCTGTTTTGATTGTGTTAGATCGTGATCCATGATTCACATCGAACTTTTGGAGGAGTTTACAAGAGCAAATGGGAACGCAGTTGAGATTGAGTACGGCGTATCATCCTCAGATGGATGGACAAAGTGAACGGACAATTCAAATGCTTGAAGATATGTTAAGATCTTGCGTTATGGATTTCAAAGGGAGTTGGGACGACCATCTACCGTTGGTAGAATTTGCGTACAACAATAGTTTTCACGCTAGTATAGGCATGCCGCCTTACGAACGTTGTATGGAAGGAAGTGTAGGACTCCACTGTGTTGGGACGAAGTGGGTGAACGTCGAATGTTGGGACCTGAGTTGGTACAACAAACGGCAGACTTGGTAAAGCTAATACGTACTCGATTGGTAGCGGCTCAAGATAGGCAGAAGAAGTATGCTGATCCTCACAGAGAAAAGAGAAATTTTGATGTAGGGTCTTATGTCTTTCTGAAAGTATCGCCTTGGAAGGGGAAGATACATTTTGGGAAAAAAGGGAAGTTAAGTCCAAGGTTTATAGGACCTTTTGAGATCTTAAGAAGGGTAGGAGAGGTAGCTTATGAAGTATCTTTACCTCTAGAAATGGAACGTATTCACAATGTGTTTCACGTGTCTGTGTTGCGTCCCTATAAGTCGGACTATAAACACGTAATAGAGTATGAATCTATTCAGATAGAGAAAGATTTATCATATGAAGAACTTCCAATTCAAATTGTTGATAGGAAGGAACAAGTTTTGAGAAATAAGATAATCCCTTCGGTGAAGGTAATCTGGAGAAACCACAATGCTGAAGAAGCAGCGTGGGAACTCGAAAGTAAAATGAAGGAAAATTTTCCTCATTTGTTTATGTAATTATAAGCGAGATTTTGGGGACAAAATCCTAATAAGGGGGGGAGAATGTAATGCCCGAGAAAATTGAATTTATATAAGAATTAAATTTTAATTTGATTATGTGAATTAAATGAATTTAATTGATTATTTATGTGAGTAAGCTATGTGAAGGTCGTTCTATGACCTATAATGTGCGGATGTGGTTAGTATTATGGCTATGTGCTAGAATTAATTGTTTTGAATTTCCAAGACGAAAATAAAAGTTTTCCGAGAAATTCCCGTAAAAACACTATTCATTCGTTTCTGCTTGGGGATTAAGTTTGAAATTCCAAGAAATGCATAATGATAGAATATGAAGACGAGATGGAATATTTAATAATATTTCATTTATGGCAAACGAAGTTTTCGCCTGCGGACTTAAAACCTAAGGGTTGGGGAAAATGATTTCCGAGAAGAAAATGAGATACGTACAATGAATTATGATTAATATGCATACGTTATACGAGTGTGATACTATTTTTTATACGAGTATAGTATGAAGATTTAATACGAAGTACAATACGATTATCGTACGAGTATTAAACGGAGAGAATACGTGAATTATACGTTTAGAATATAATTGGTGTTATGGACTTAGAGTTTAGGACTTAGTATAATCTAATTGGGTTTGGATTATATCAAGCCCAATGAATTATGTGTTTAAGCCCAAGTTAAGGCCCGACGTTAAGTGTAATTAAGCCCGATCCAAGAAACCGAATAATGGATCGAACCGATGGGTCACCGAATTAGTAAAACCCATGGGGCAACCCATGGGGATGACCCATGGACCATGTGGGCCGACCACTTGGTGGGAAAGTAAAGTGTCCTACTTGATCACCAAGTAAATTACTTGGTGAGAAAGAAGTGAATAGTAAGGATTTGGGAAGAAAGACAAAAATGCCCTCCATTTGAATTTACTATAAATAGAAGGCTTAAGTTGGTTATTTGTGGTTTTCCAAGAGTTGTCCAACTTATATTGAGAGAGAGAAAGAGCTAGAAACCAGCAATCATCTCACTTTTAAGCAAAACATTAGAAGTTTTAGCAAGAACGCAAAGAACGGAATGGTAATATTCCGTAAATATTAGTTCCATCCTATTTGATTTCTTTGATTATAAAAATCATAGATTGGTGGAGCATGCCTCTTATGGAGGAATAAGGATGGCTTGTAATGAGTAAAAAATTTATAAGTCATGTGTAAATAGAAATCGGAAGGGTTTACGTAAGTTTAAACCGTAGAGAATATTAAATAATGAATTTGGTTGTTAATGGACAAATTGAAAACCATCACTATTAGGATATGTGCATCTTGATTGGTTAGGATGTAGATATGAGATCAATGGAGTTGTTCCGTTTGATTTGGCATATAGAACACTAGTAACGAAGTTATGGCGAATTTTACGGAAATAGACGTTAAACGTCAAAAACGTAGGAATTCTGGATTAGTAGTCGAAAGTTGTCGTGTGACTTGAAAATGTTGGTTTTCAATGTCAACACGTGAGATAGGGTATTTAAGAGTCATGGACTCAAGAATCGTCAAATTACGACTTAGAACGAAGAAAAAGAGTATTGAACGCTTAATAACATTTAACGAACGCTCGATAATGAACTTAGAAGTGAATTTTGAGTTGACAGATTCGAAAATGTAAAATTCTTATATGAACGCGTAGAGTATATAAAATGGGTGTTATGGGATTTTGAATGGACCAAATCGGAATTATAACAAAGAAGTTATGTAGCTGGGAAGTTCACTAAAATTGTTAATTGTCATTTTTTTCTGAATTGAAAGTCCAGCCGCAGCCACTGCATAAAGCTATTCAAGTCGCATCGCAGCGCCACGCACAGTGTAATGAGCTACTGAAGAGTGGTGCCGCAGTGCCATTCATACGAAGGAGTTTCATGGCAATTACTTAAAACCGGCTTAGGTATCATAACCGAAATGGCATGGCCCGATGTTATATAGAGGCCATGCCGCACGCAAAGCATGGGAGTTGTTAGACAAGTTAGGTTTTGAATTCAATTATTTTAAGACCACTATAAGATAAGTTTATATACTTAATGAACATACTAAAACCATTCCTATATTACATATACTAGTGTGTATTGTGATGAACTTAGGAATTGAACGCGAGTTGTTAGTATGATAATGAAGAACACGAAGTGATAATGAGTAAACCATGAATGGTAATCGACATTAGTACTTCACCAATGATGATTGAGTTCGGTTAGTAACGTAAGAATGTTAACAAGCCGCGATGAAGGGTAGTAAGACGAATTGACCTTATTAATGAAATAAAGTCAATTAAAACATAGAAGAGAAAGAAGTTGGTAGAAACAATATGATTGATTTTTTGGTAGCTAATTACATTGTGCTATGTGAATATATCATGTTCCATAAAGACTGAGAATAGTTGAATAAATTATTTGAAGACGCTTTAAGGCAAGTTTTCTCAACGCTTGTCTAACCTTTGTGTTATTCGAGTTTTCTGTGATTCATTATAATGAGTTGCATGAATGATTTTAAAGAAAGGGTCAATGCCAGTTTTAACTCGGCTAGACTATTCGTAAGAGATAGATAGATTATATACATATCTTTCTATATAGAAATGGTAACGCTATCCTATGCCAAGTATTTGGTACAGATTCAAAGGTAAGTTTGTCTATGAACAAACAAAAGTATTTTTCATCGTTTATACGATGGGCATGCGAGTTTGCCAAAACTTAAACATAAATACGTTTAACGGATGAATATTGATCAACATAGAGTACTATAGGCTGATCACCTAGAAGTGCTCATAAGAAATGTCAGATGTACAGCCTTAGTGCTGTGATGTCCTTTTCAAGTATGAAAACAGAATATACTATTCATGGTCTTTTGATCGATTCAGAATTTCTAATCTATTATATACTTTGGGAATTGAGATTATGAATTGTTAAGTATTAATGTTTTGTAATATTTCATGACTATTTGTTCAGTTATGGAAGATTGTCATATAATTCACGAATGTGGTATTGATATTATTCTTTCTTAGACTTGGTAAGCTTGTTATGCTCACTTCTTGCGTGAATTATATGATTTCAGTTAAAGCCGAGCCTACTGAGAATTCTAAGAGAGATAAAGGCAAGGCTAAGATGGATAGTTAAACATCTTGAAATAGATTAGTATGATTATATGTATTATACTAATGAACAACGAATGATGTAAACGGTTTATGAACCTGGGAAAGGATTTTATTATGATTGTAATAAAAGATAGTTAATACATTCATTATGTTGTATTTTTAATGGAATGATTGTCTAGATATGGGTACCGTGTAGCACCATCTATCGGGTTGGAAGATACCCGGATTTGGAGGCGTCACAGCAAGTGTGAACCTTATGTCGTTATCAGTTTATACAGAATTGGGTTTGCCCGCTCCAAAGCCTGCGAACATCTCATTGCAGTTGGCGAATAGGTCAGTCACGTACCCAAGAGGCATTGTGGAGGACATATTGGTAAAGGTTGACAAGTTTATATTCCATGCAGATTTCATTATTTTGGATTTTGAGGAGGATAATAATACCCCGATTATCTTAGGGAGACCTTTCTTGGCTACAGGTTGGACACTCATCTATGTACAAAAAGGTCAACTTACTATGAGGGTCCAAGATCAAGAAATAAAATTTAACGTGTTCAAGGCCATGAAATTCCCTACGTATGAAGAAGAATGTTTTAGGATGGATATCATTGACCATATAATTAGCGAAGTCATGAACAAGAGTTTGGTTAACGATCCATTAGAAACGACATTATTGGGGGATGAAGAGTTAGATGATCTAGAATTTGTGGATTACTTGCAGATGCTAGACTCCTTGCTACGAGTTAGCAGATTTAAAACACCCTTTAAACCATAGCATACGGAGGAGAAAGCCACAACAAGGATGAAACCGTCATTGGAGGAGCCACCGACTCTTGAACTTAAGCCACTCCCTAAACACCTCATGTATGCGTATTTAGGCAATTCTAATTCTTTACCTGTTATTATTTCTGATGGACTTAACGAATTATAGGAAGAGAAGTTACTGAGAGTGCTAAGGGACCACAAATCGGCCATAGGATGGACAATTATAGATATCAAGGGAATCAGGCCATCCTTTTGCATGCACCAAATTCTGATGGAAGACGATGCAAAACTGACAGTGGAACAACAAAGACGGCTCAACCCTATCATGAAAGAAGTAGTCAAGAAGGAAATATTAAAATGGTTCGATGCGGGTATCATCTACCCGATTTCAGACAGTAAGTGGGTCAGTCCGGTTCAGTGTGTGCCAAAAAAGGGAGGAATGATCGTGGTTCAAAATGAAGACAACGAGCTAATTCCTACAAGGACAATGACTGGTTGGAGGGTTTGCATGGATTATAGGAAGTTGAATAAGGCGACCCGCAAAGATCACTTCCCGTTGCCCTTTATTGATCAAATGTTGGACAGATTAACGGGACATGAGTACTACTGCTTATTAGATGGATATTCAGGTTATAATCAGATCGTCATCACTCTTGAAGATCAAGAGAAGACTACATTTACATGCCCATACTGCACATTTGCATTCAGGAGAATGTCATTCAGTTTGTGTAATGCACCCGCTACCTTCCAGTGGTGTATGATGGCCATCTTCTTGGACATGGTGGAGAAAAATGTGGAAGTCTTCTTGGACGACTTCTTTGTGTATGGGGACGATTTTGATGCGTGCTTGGAGAATTTGGTAATGGTCCTACAAAGATGCATAAACATAAATTTGGTCCTTAACTGGGAAAAGTGCCACTTTATGGTTGAAGAAGGTATAATTTTGGGGCACAAAGTCTCGGTTCAAGGATTGGAGGTTGACAAAGCTAAGCTGGAAACAATTGTGAAACTGCCTCCCCCGAGTTCAGTTAAGGGAATTAGAAGTTTTCTGGGACATGCTGGGTTCTACAGGAGATTCATAAAGGACTTTTCTAAAATTGCAAAACCTTTGTGCAGTCTTTTAGAAAAGGATTCGGTTTTTAAATTTGATGAGGAGTGTAAAGTGGCATTTGAGCTATTGAAGAAGAAGTTGACTACAGCTCCCGTGATCGTCGCACCGGATTGGAATATGCCTTTCGAGCTAATGTGTGATGCAACCGACTATACAATTGGGGCTATTTTGGGTCAACGCCGAGAGAAGGTATTTCATGCCATATATTATGCAAGTAAGACACTCACAGAGAATCAATTCAACTACACAACTACGGAAAAAGAATTACTTACAGTGGTGTATGCGTTCGATAAATTTTGGGCATACTTGATCGGGACTAAGGTGGTAGTTTATACGGATCACTCGGCCATTCGGTACTTGATTTCGAAAAAAGATGCTATGCCACACCTTATCAGATGGATTCTCCTTTTATAAGAGTTTGATTTAGAGATAAAGGATAGAAAGGGGACAGTGTCTAGGCTGGAAAATCAGAATAAAAAGGAAGATGACAAGTGTGTAATCAACGAGTCATTCCCGGATGAGCAACTATTTGGGATAAATATATAATTTCCATGGTACGCGGACTTTGCGAATTATCTAGTGAGCAACATTCTTCCCCCTGATCTTACAAGACAACAGAAAAAGAAGTTTCTTCATGATGTCAAATGGTATATGTGGGATGATCCTTACTTATTTAAACAGTGCGCCGACAAGATGATCAGAAGATGTGTGCCCTACAGTGAAGTGAAAACATACTGCATGAGTGTCACTCATGTGCATATGGGGGACATTACGGTAGTGAAAGAACAACGGCAAAAGTGCTTCAAGCCAGATTTTATTGGCCTACATTGTTCTAGGATGCCCACCAATTTGTTAAAGCATGCGATAGATGCCAAAGGGTGGGCAACATATCGAAAAGGAATGAGATGCCACTACAATCAATTCTAGAAGTTAAAATTTTTGACGTTTGAGGCATAGACTTTATGGGGCCATTTCCATCATCATTCGGTAATCAGTACATTTTGCTTGCGGTGGACTATGTTTCAAAGTCGGTTAAAGCCGCAACACTCCCAACTAACGATGCCAAAGTGGTTCTCAAATTCTTGCAGAAGAACATTTTTACGAGATTTGGCACACCGAGAGCTATTATAAGTGATGAAGGTAGTCACTTCTGCAACAAATCGTTTACAGCTCTATTGGAAAAGTATGGGGTCAACCATAAGGTAGCTACATCATATCATCCACAAACCAGTGGGCTTCGAACAGGGAAGTGAAGAAAATCTTGGAAAAGGTGGTGAACCCAAACAGAAAGGATTGGTCTCTCAAATTGGATGATGCACTATGGGCCTACCGGACTGCGTATAAAACACCGATTGGCATGTCTCCATATCAACTACTATACGGGAAAGCTTGTCACTTACCAGTCGAGTTACAGCATAAGGCCTATTGGGCTATTCAGAAACTGAACTTCGATCAAGCAGCGGTGGGTGAAAAGAGACTACTTCAGCTAAATGAGCTCGACGAATTCCGAATGCAAGCCTACGAGAACTCAAAGTTGTACAAGGAAAAGGTCAAGAGATGGCACGACAAGAAATTGATACAAAGAACATTCGAGCCTGGGCAATCAGTCCTATTGTTCAACTCACGACTGAGATTATTCCCAGGAAAACTAAAATCAAGGTGGTCTGGACCATTCACCATCAAAACAGTTTTCTCACATGGCACGGTTGAACTTTACAGTAGAAATCCATTGGAGACTTTCAAGGTCAATGGCCAATGGTTAAAGCATTATTGGGGTGGTGATTCAAATTGGGATGTCGTTAACATTACCCTTGCCGATGCACACTGATACAAGAGGCACCGTCGGGCTTACGACGTTAAAACTTGCACTACTTGGGAGGCAACCCAAGCTCTAAACTCTTTCTCTTTTAGTTATTCTTTATATTTTAGTTTATAAATATGTGTTTTCCATAGAAGTTTGACTACATTTTTGAAAGATTCGCAGGTAACTCAAGAAAAATTGAGGCATCTAGCTATCGACCCTAGCGGCAGCGGGTCATGGCTACCCAACATAGATATAAAAATGCAACCACTACCCCAAACACTTACTATAATGTGCTAATTCCATGCCAAATCACTGCCACAGTAGCGAGGTGCGCTATATCCAATATATAATGAGTGCGGGGCGTGCCACTACTCCATCATTCTACTGACCTCCTAGCGCTAAGCGGGCCACAGCTACCCTATACATAAATACAAAGACGGGCGCGCATACTACGCCAACAACTCATCGATCTCCTAGCATATGGGCGCGCCATCTCCTATATGCATATATATAACCGGGCACAGCCGCCTTTCTTCGAAAACTCAAGCACTGAACGTGTTTTAATTGCCGTGTCTTAGGCCATAACCACTTCACCTCTCCTTCATACACTCAATTCCCCACTTCTACACCCTTTACACTTCCACTACTCTATAACTCCTATAACCCCCACTACACCATCTCTACTTCTCCTTCTCCTTTTCAACTTCCATTCACATTAAACCCATACACTCTCCATCTCCCAACCCATGTTGGTTTTCAATCCCCTATATGAACTCCAACCATACAAGTAGTCAAATTCATATCAGATATAAACACTACACTTTAATCCTAAATCTAATTCCTTCCTTGCACAAATTCATTCAAATTGGGACATCATTACAAAGAGGGAAACACAAAATTATTCAAGGTAAGTACAACTTACTTCATCCTCAATATTCTTCTCTTTTATTGATATCAATTGGGTGAAAAACTTTGGAAATTGGGTGCCGAAGGAGTGTATTATTTGATTTCACATATTGGCTAGCAAAATAATACCAAGCAACCAATTTTGGGGGAAGTACTCAGTCCGCTCACCAACTATTTAATAAAAGTCCTGAACCAAATTTTGATCCTAAACATCACCAGAAACACCATGTCTTCCCACAAAAGACAACGCCCATCCACATCCACTACTTGGCCTCAATATGATCATACGAAATTTATTAGTGAGAGGGCCGCAGAACTATTCAAGTCATCCATCGACAAGAAGAATTTGGTGCTAGAACGTGGACTGAAGCCGGATGCTAATTTGGATGGTGATATGGCTTTGCAAATTATAGAGCGTAATTGGTTTCAATTAGTAGAACAACCACTTCCAACGGCGATCAATATAGTGAAAGAGTTTTATGCCAACGCAATGGAACATGTCAATCACGTAGCCATGGTTCGGGGTAAATCAGTGGCGTTTTATGCCGATGCTATCAACACGTATTTTGGGTTAGAGGCACCACAATCTGACCGATATGAAGATGGTTTGCCCGATCTAGATGAGTTGATTGTCAGATTATGCAAACAAGGAACTCTATGGGTAATTCAAGTTGGAATGGATGAAAAGATAAGTTTTCCCCACTCAGCACTTAGTCGATATGGTAAAGCTTGGTATGCATTTATATGTGCCCATTTAATGCCCACACGCCACCAAAATGATGTAAACAAGGCACATGCTCGGCTATTATATGGGATTGTTCACCACCATTACCGTGTGAATAACTTCATTGCATTCTACAATGTCGATGTGGGGGAGTGTATTCATGAGTCCATTGACCGGGTGCTATGAGGGAGTACTACGAGAGGTTTGCTACATGGTTTCTTAATCACTGATCTATGCCGTAAAGTTGGGGTGCAGTGGCAACCTTCTGAGCCTATCCAACAACCGATGGCTAGAATCGATCATGCTACAATTGAGAGTTACAAGGAATGGGAAGGGGCGAGATCACATCCATGTGGAGAAGGCTATATTATGATCCGCCAACCCTCACCCCCAGTTGGAGCAGAACCTATGCAAGAGCAACCACCTCGGAGCTCAAAGAATCAATTTTTGTGGTTGGCCCAACGTCAAGATTTAATGCATCAGTACAATGCCAATGCATTCAACACGCTTGTTGATGCGTTTTCCAACTGGAATCCTAGTGCACATTCGGTGATCATGCCTATTCCTCCTATCCTGCCAACATATCCTCCTTCGGACGACGACGAGTAGTAACTCATTTTCAGGGAAGTCCTCATACTTTTATTTGAATTATTTTGACGTAATGAGGACATTACTTGATTTAAGTTTGGGGGATTATGTTTTCTGCCTAGTTACTTAATGAAAATTTTAAATATTCTTGTTAGTTAGTGTTAGTTAATGTGTTTAGTCTTTATAATTATTCGTATTCATGGCATTTAGTTTATTATTTTCGTATAAAAAAAATATATGCATGTAGTTGCATGAATCCAGTTATTAGATTGTAAAAGTTTTTTCTTGGCTAATGATGAGATTGGAATTCGATAAACAAGTACAGTGCCAAATAAAAGAACTTTGATGTAATTTCTGTTATGAATTGGATCTTTTTCTGTTTGAAACTAGTATAATAAGGATAGCACAATAAAAATAACTTGTTGATTAATTGAGTTTAAATTGATACATAATGGGACTCTAAAGGATAATGCTAGTTTGAATGAAAGAATGACAAGAATAAGTAGTGATGACTAAAGTTAGACAAGAACCTAAGTTTAGGGGAATATTTGGGGTATATAAGCTATAAAAAAAGAAGAAGAAGAAAGTATGAATAATCACTGTGGCGTGCTTGTCTAGTTTTGTGGCCTTTGTTACTTGAGTAAGTAATCCCGAGGGGATTGTCTTTACACCTAGCGCCCTAAGGTCTTAATGGTCTGGGAGTCATTGGTCGAAAGCTCGTTAAGGTAGCATTGAAAAGCCTAAGGGAATAAGACATTGCATAGCTATGTGTATAAAAAAAAGAAAATGAATAAAATGGGAAATAAAAGCAAAAAGCCCCCGTAGATAAAAAATAAAGCATAAGTACCCCATGTTGACCCTCGATATTGGTAATTGTCTGATTTTGGTTGGATTTAGCTTATTTTTGGATTTCCTGAGTTTACACTGTATGATGCCTTCGAAGAGATTTGTTATGTATTAAATTTGAATTTGTGTCAATTAGCATGGATGTAGAGCACAAATACACTATACTAGTGATAACAATTTAAGATGCAAGGATTGATAAGGAATTATGGATTGGTTTTGTTATGAAGTGTTGACATGTTTCCTTAATTTTTCTGAGGTCGTATGAGTAAACTATCTATGCTGTCTTAATACTGGATTCGTAGTTGTTAGTTGTTAGTTGCAGTGCATTGCATTTTGCTTGAGGACAAACAATGTTCAAGTTTGGGGGAATTTGATGAGTAGGTTTTTAACCTATGATCTATATTTGTTTAGCTTGTTATATTGTTAGTTTTTGGTTACTTTCATGTTAATTTTGATAGGTTTTGTGCTTGTTGCAGGATAATCAATATGCTTTATCAAGATGCTAGCATTGGAAGGATTTTCAAGCAAATTTGGACATTCTGACTTCCTAGCGGGATGCGCGCTATGTGGTCTTGAGTAAAGTAAGCGCATAGGAGCACTAGTGCGTGGCTTCTAACAGTAAGATAAGCAGCGCTTTCATACTGTCGAGAGGTACATCATATATGCACGGGCGCCGCTTACTTACGGGATTTGAGCTGGGCAAGATTAGTATGTGCTGGATGATGGGCAGTGTTGGGAGCTATAAATTCTTTATGTAATACGATTATAATAGGATTGTGTTATGGTTGTTATTTCATGCTCTTGGGAGTCTTTGACTAATGACTTATTGGTTTTGAAAAGGATTTGGACTTCTTTTAGATTTTCTTGGTAATGAGTTAGAATTGGATTAGGATTGATGGTGTGGAGTTGAAGTGAGGCAAATTTATGCTATGTGTGAAAGGAAAAATCATATCATAATTTAGACACACTTTGAAAACGAGATTAAAGAACAAGACCTTAGAGGAACGAAGAAGAGATGATTTTTTCACAAAGATTGCAGAATTGAAGGACAAGAAGGGTGGTGTATTATTATTCTCCTTTAATTTCAATTTGTGTAATTGGGATGATGTTTTCTTTTATTTATTTAGTATTTAATTCATTTATTATGAACTAATTTACTTTTTAGGCTTATGATGGATCCTTAAGTGAAACGATGGTTTTGTAACTTTGATTTTTAGTTTAATAAGCTATTATTCAGTTATCTATATTAATTTCAGCTTGAATTTATGAATTACCTGATCAACAGTTTTTTGTGGATTTGAATGAATTCGAGAGAGGAAGTACGAATCTAGACTTAGTTAATATAGCACGTGTTCTTGAATTTTGTGAATGAACAGAATCTTGATGAATGTTAAGGTAGAGACATGCTTGACATCGCATGTAATTTGATAGAGAACTTAATCTTAAACCTTCTTTAATTATAATTCACATAGAGATATAGTGAGTTAGTTGATTAAGGTGTTTAACTTGTTTCTATCTAATTTGTGGATTTAAGTTAATATGGTATTAGTGCATTGAGAGGTGGCTAGTGCTAAATTCATGTTCTTGATTAATAAACTGGGATAGTAAATTGAACTGGAATAAAGGTGTTAAAAGCAGAGTGAAGCTTAGGGTGAAATCGTAAGTCTAATTATAAAAAAATTGTTTAAAATTTTAATTTTTAATATTTGTGATTGGTTTGTGATCTTATATTTATTAATAATTTAGTTTTTACAATTTTAATCATTGATTTGGATAGTTTAATAAAATTAGGATTAATAGGAACTGATAATTGTGAGGTTAATTTCTTACTTAATTGATTTTGTGGGAATGATACTCTACTTACTATTATATTACTTGTTGACCACGTATACTTGTGTGTCGTGCGTAATTAGATTTTACCCAACACACAGCCAAACAGTTTAAAGAATTTGGACCACCATAGTTTTTGGAAAAGCCGAATCCGATCAAGGCAGAAACGTGGGTTAAGCAAATTACCAAGATATTTGATGTCTTGGGATGCACGGAGGAACAGAAGGTTCCATTCGCCACCTTTATGTTCCGTGGTGAGGCAGATTACTGGTGGGAATCTATGAAGCTTACCCAGCCTGCCGCACTCAATATGTCTTAGGAAGCGTTCCAAAAACTGTTCAACGTCCTGAAAGTATTCGTCATATGAAGGAGGTAGAGTTTATCAGATTGGAACAGAACAACATGACTGTGTCCCAGTACGAGGCTAAGTTCGCGAAGTTATCCAGGTTTGCACCTCATTTGGTAGAGAATGAGGAACGTATGACGCAGATGTTTCCGAGAGGTTTGAAACTCGAAATTCGTTAATACCTCATTTCTCATAAATTGTGTTTGTATTCAGATGTAATGAATAGGGCTTAGTTTTTGGAGCGAAACTATGAGTCAGCTCAACCAAAAGAGAACGACCAACAACAGGATAATAATCGTACCGGTGGCAACGACCATTGGAATAATGATAACCATCGTGGAAGAAATTATAAAGCCAGAAATGGTAACCACTTTGGTGGTAATCACGACCAAGATAATAGAAGAAATGATTCAAGTGGAAAATTCAAGAAGAGAAGATTTAACGATGATGGGAAGATGTCGGCAGCAGCACCAACAACAAATTCTAGTGGAGGAGAACGACCGTCAGGTAGATGCTACAGATGCGGAGAGGAGGGACACATAAGTCCAAACTATTCACAACCTTCCAAGGTATGTTTTAGTTGTTGAAAAGATGGTCACATAGCTCGATTTTTTCCTGTAGCGAAATCAAGTCCAACTGGGACAGTGGCACCAAAGGCGGATATGGACAAAACAAAGTCGGTGGTTTCAGGAAGAGCATTTTTCGTGACTTCTCAAAAAGCGAGTAACCCAAATGAAGTTATCACAGGTTAGTTAATCATAAACTCTTGCAAAGTCTATACCTTGTTAGATACCGGTTCTACCCATTCTTTATTTCTCCTGCTTGTGCTCAACGTTTGAACTTGACTCCGGAGAAATTAGACTTTGACTTATCTATTGAGACTCCGTTAGGTGAAAACTTTCATTACATCCACTGTTTATAAATCTTGCTTGATCCAAGTTGGCACCATCACATTACCTGTTGATCTTATTTCTTTAAAGATACTTGCATTTGATGTAATTTTAGGCATTGATTGGTTAACCACTTATCATACTAAAATTGATTATTTTCTTAAGGTTGTTAGTTTTCATATTCCTAACCAACCTATTATGCGAATTCTAGCAACCAAACCACTAAAGTCAAACACTTTCATATCAAGCCATAAAGTCATTCGTTTATTAAAAAATGGATGTCAAGATTTCTTAGCCCATGTCATGGACTTGAACAAAAACACGTTAGATTTGAATAATATTTTTGTTGTTAATGAATTTCCTGACGTATTTCCTGAAGAACTTCCTAGCCTACCCCTGATGATAGGAATTTATACCCACGAATCGGATACTTTATGACTTAAATAATTGCCTGAATTAGTAGTTTTTATGTAGTTTTATATAAATATAGTGTTATTATTCTCACACTCGGCGTCATGCACAATGCCAATGCTGCTTATCGGCTAGTCATGAGACCACCCTTGGGCCTTGCTGACATCACCTTCATGATGCGGTGCCACTGAAACTTATTAAGCTCATGTGCAGTGCATGAGTCTGTCTGTCCCCGATTTTAATGTGGCGTGTATTTCATATATAACAGGTGGCAGCGCATGCCACCACCTCCTGCTTCAGACAACCAGGGCCTTTGTTTGACCTAGCAAAAGGAAGGAAAGAGGATATAAAAGGAAAGGGAGGCTGCACATATAGATATATAGAGAGAGAAGAAGTCAAGAGAGTAGTTAAGCTTAGGATTTTATTTCTTTTGTAATTTCTCTTCCTTTCTTCTGATAAATGTTTGTAAATATAGATTAGCTAGATTAGGGAGAAGTTTGGGTTTCTTTGGAGCATCAATAGCAGCGAGCTACACTGACTGGAGAGCTTGATTCGAGCAGAATAGTTAGAGATTGAAGGGCCTTGACAGAGTTTCTTCTTATCTATTTATTTTCTCTGATTTTGTAATCCATAAATGTTGTCTTTATTGCTACTTGTATTTTATTCAATAGCTATGAACTGAATATTTTCTCTAAGGTTATAATGGAACCATCTGTTATTTAAATTGACTGTCTTATCTCTTTGGTTGGCACCATACGATTTGGTTCGATATATTTATGCTTAATGATTCTCGCTAAGACATTAGCTATGATTTTGGTAATTTACATGATATCGACAGAAGAATTGTAGATTTTCACCTGAATATATTGGCATTTGATTGTGGGTTTCGACTGCATAAGTTGTGCGTAGAATAGACATATATCTGTGCACCGCGTGTGACCTAATTGAGAGCTTAAGCTTAAATCCTTGTAATGATTAATTTGCATAGACATATGTAGGATTGTATCTAGCTTGGGCGCTCTTTTCTGTTCTATTTCCTATCGGGTGGATCTGGAAAGGATATGTACGTACATACCTCGACAGAGGTGTATGAGCACTTGTGTGTTCTCGGTCGACAAATTATCGTGACCATTTAGACCAGAGAGAGAGAGAAGGCGCTAGTTTGATGAAACATAAGACGCCAGTGTTTGATGAGAATGCCTGAGTGGGGTGAAGTTGTAACCTTAGCTTGTTATTCCTTAGATTACCATTCGTTATCCATTTACTTGCGTTGATAATTAGTTATGCTTAGATTAATCACTCTTTCATTTATTGCTGTTCGAATAAGACTTTAGCGATATAAAGTCGGTATTTGATAAATATTAGTGATAGTTCCTCGTGGGTACGACACTCTATTTATCACTGTAGTACTTGTTAGACCGCGTATACTTGCGCGTGTTTAGTGATCTGTTATCCGACCAACAAGTTTTTGGCACCGTTGCCGGGGAACTGTTATTCTAATATTGTCCAATATTGATTTCAATCAATTTAGTCTTACTTTGAACGTATTTATATTTATTTCTTTTATTTGTTTGATCTTCCTTTTTCTTTTTCTTTTTAAGTTACAGATTATGGACGATCAATGTTATCAATGGCCTTATGAGTGGACGACACCACCAAGCTCGGAAGAAGGACTCGAGAAATTGTAAGTTCAAATTGCCAATGCCTTGAGGTTTTCTAACAATCTTGAGTGTCAGTCCACTCAGAATGCCTACTGTCAGGAACGAGCTGACTTTGAGCCGATCTCCTATCATCCGAACTGCCAGGGTTATCCAAGCTCTTGGGACTACAGTCAAGAGCAGTATCATGATCCGAATCATGCATCTCAGTTTGAATATCAGTCTCCGCCTCCCTATGAGTGGATATCTCAGCCAAATGAGAACTTTTCTGAGTCCTCGAACTTAAAGAAGAGAACAGGCTTGAGGAGCTTCTCACCATCTTTATCGAAAGAAATGAGGTTCGGACGGCAAGCCAAAAAGCCGCATTGCATAGCCTTGAGAATCAATTGGGGTAACTCGTCAATGCCATCACAAATCCATCGCAAGGCAATCTTCCGGTCTTAATTGATCTCGACGATGAAGCAATTGAGTATTTCACGGTGGATATGCAAGGAAAATGCAATGAGTCTTGCACAGTTGTTGAGGGAGATGTCATAGTGCAAACTAACCAATCGGTGGAGTCTGAAGTTGAAGATAAACGGAGAAACAGTGGTTGTATAGTCATTGCTGATCTACAGTCAGAAACCACGCTCCCGACTGTAAAAACCCTGGAGGGCCCGATTGAGCATGAAGAACACTTCCAATTTAATGAAACAGGCGAATTAGTGGATAATTTCAGTGGCGAGCGATTCTTTGTGCCGAATGATGACTGGATGGATGAAGGACAGAAGAATGGCCAATCACCCTTGTCGGCCCAAAATTTAAAAGAAATAACGAATAGGCGGCACAAAAAGGTCATTTTTGCTTATGAGCCAGATTGAACGACATCAATATAGTCAAGCCAATGACTTTAAAACAAGTTCTTGATGGGAGGCACCCCCATCTCGTTATAAATTTTATCTATTTTCGTCCCTTATTTCTAGTTTATTTTGTGTTTGTTCGCTTAGGTTGTCAACATAGCTGCCAGATTGTGCATTAATGCTTTTGTGTCTATCATCTGCAGGCGACATGTTTAGTGTAGTTTTTCTTTTTGACTTGACATGTGCAGATAACAGACAAGAAATCTCAGTAATTGCACCTCGCGCCGCGACGCCATGAGCTTATGTTGCCTTCTGCTAACTCTCATCGCAGCGCCTTCCAACAAAGGCCATCTTGCATCGCAGCACCACCAAATGAAGCCTACCTATCACTAACTTTCATGGCCATGACGCCAAATACCAAAGGCGGGTCTCTCATACGCTACGCCCACCAATGAGATTCGCTTTTAAAACGCTGAATTTGGGCAACACTCAGGCCATTACTCTCCATATTTCTCTCAACCCCTCTCGGCACCAGAGCATAAAAAAATAACCCCAGCATTCCCATAAGCCGTATCAATCCAAAACTAGCAGTGATCTTGTGTCATCCATAACCTTCACAGCAAACCAAGAGTCTTCAACAATCGCGTGCCAAAGTCGCGCCCACATAATCTCAAACTAGGGCTTTTACACTCAAGGTAATTTTTGATTTCCAGTCATTCAATAACGAATTGTTGGTATCTTCTTTGTGCTCTGGTTATCTATTTTTGATTTCCACTACCGGAAATCTGGTTAGAGATTGTTCAAGCAAGGGCTGTCAAAATTGATTTTGAAGAACGCACACAAGGTGTTCGATAAATTGTCTGAACCAAAAGGTTAACTGATTTGAGCTGTTTTGGCATTGGAATTTCATTGGGTTAGTCTGCAGAAGGTTTGGAGGAGTTTGAATTGGATCTTCGGATTGTGTGCGAGCAAATTACTTAGATTTCTAAAATGGCTCCCAAGAGGCAACGCCTGAGCGTCGGAGGGTCTTCATCTTCGTCCGCAGCACCACAGGCTTGGGACTCCACCAAGTTTATTAGTGAGGAAAAGTGGAAGTGGTACAGAGACTCTTTTGGCACCCGCAACTTAATTCCTGAACGGGGGTTGCGGTCTGATAAAAAAGATGGTGAACTCATGAACATGATACTCGAACGTCAGTGGCTAAACTTCACCAAACCACCCGTTTCAGCAGTGATATCAATAGTTCGGGAATTCTACGCAAACGCCAGTCCAGATGGTCTTGTTGTGGTTTAAGTCAGGGGAGGTCCGTGGATTTTGATAGTCAAGCCATCAATGCACTGTTCGGGGTACCCAACTATGCGGGTAATGATTTTATGCAACAGGGAATCCACAGCTATGACTTGGAGGATATCATTAGAAGGCTCTGCAAGCCCGACATGACTTGGAAGAAAAATAATTATACTGGTGAAAAGACCAGTTTCCCATCGTCGGCACTCAGTCGTTATGGGAAGGCTTGGTACAGCTTCATTTGTGCCAGCATGATCTCGACCCGTAACTTGAGCGACGTGACTAAAGATAGGGCGATTCTGTTATTCGCCATTGTCATGGGTCTGCACATGGATATTGGAGTTCTCATCTATGACTCGATAATCAAGGCGGTCAAGAGTACCGTCGCTTCGGGACTTCCCCATCCATCAGTGATCACGCAATTGTGCAAGTAGTCATGGATACAGTGGGGACTAGAAGGATAGCTTCGTCGCCCATGACTGTCATTGACCATCAGACGATCAAATGCTTCAATGTTTGGGACAGGGCAGAGTCTCATGTCAGGGGCGAAGGGTACGGGCTGCCTACAACACCATCTCCTTCAGCAGACCCAGAGCCTTCTCAAGCACCTGAGGCAGGCCCATCTAGTCAGGGTCTATTGGCAGACATCATGGCATCCCTCACCCTCGCCGCATTAGAAACAGGATGCTTGGAGTAGAGGCGTGGAGGCACATATGCAAAGATGGCTCGTGGGTAGGAGATAGTGATGCAAGATGCCGAAATGGGTGAACACTATGCAGAGCATCTACACGTACTATTGTGGCGAGAGCACTGAGTTCACGCCATACCAGTTCCCAGAGCCTCCTGTCTTCCCACCTTACCCTCCACCACCACCACCCGAAAGTCGATCAGACGCAATGGTGATGAGGATGAAGCCGATGTCGCTGCTGAGTGAGCGATCGTCAGGGAAGCCCTCTTGTATTAAATTGCTTTATGTTTAGCAATGAGGGCATTTCTCACCTCAAGTTTGGGGGTATTTTTGGCTTTTATCTATTTATTTTCGTACTGCCATATTAGGTTGCCAGACTTTAGTACTTTATTATGATTTTATTTTTCAGTATTGTGGTGCAGTCTTTTGAACTGCGGGATTATGTTTGAATTTTTATCATTATGGATGCCATGAACTATTTTTGGTTTTATTTATTTATGCTTTGATTATTTTTAGCATGATTATGGTTTATAGCCATCTTTTTGGGGCTTATACAGATTAGATGTTTGTGCCATATGAATGGCCTTTTTCACCCTATTTTGAGCTGCTATTTAGCAAGGGTGTGATAGTTATCATTAATTTTTTGATTATGGCTAATGACAAGCACCAAGTTTTATGGTCTATCTCTTAGAGTCGTGTCAAGCATGTATGAGCTAGGGATTTTTCAATTGATAAGTTTAGACTATTATTGATCCGTCCTTCTAGCGAGCACCGACCAACTGCGTTAACTAGTAAATTTTTTCAAAATTTAGTTCACGTGTTTAATGCTTTGAGCCTTTGTTCACTCTTATAAATTTTCATTTTTACAAGGTAATAAAAGACTTAGACATTTTTACAGTTGTGGATCTTGGATTCGTGCATGTTTAGATACAAAAATAAATAAAAAATAAATAAAAAATAAATTAAAAAAAAATAAATAAGAATAGATTGTTATTGAAGATTGAATATCGAAAGTCTTGCGGTGGGTAGAGATAAAGCGTAAAACGCACTCGCCCATAAACGCATGACCGATATTGAGATGGAGCATAAAATGCACTCGCTTTATAATCTTTAGTGCATAAAGTCTAATTTGGCTTATGTTGATTACGTGGCCTTTTCTGCTCGAGTTACTAGATTCTTAGGGGTGTTCTACACCTAGTGCCCTAAAGTTGTCTGGCTTGGGAGTCACTAATCAAAAGCTCGTTCATGGGTAGTTCTGATTAGCCTAAAGTAATTAAGGACTGTCCTAGTCAGATTTTACTATCTTCATGCTAGAATATTTTGATCCGTTACTGCACTTGTATCTTATTCTTAATGCTTGTTAAATGCTTAAGTTGCGGAGTGTGCATAATTGTGTTAACAATCAACTATGCAAACTTATTTGAAGCTATGATTAGTCAGGACGGTTGGTCTCCACACACACACACATAGAATGGATTGAATACAGTCTTATGCTTGAAATTGAATGAACCCTTATTCATATCTGTGTTTGTCCTATTCTTTAAGAGTAGCTTTAAGCTTTGAAGCCATGATTCTATATTATAGTTTTATTTCTCTTTCGCATGTGTTTTACTTTTGTTAATATGTATTAAATAGTTTGCTCGAGGACAAGCGAAGACTTAAGTTTGGGGGTATTTGATGAGTGGAATTTATACCCACGAATCGGATACTTTATGACTTAAATAATTGCCTGAATTCATAGTTTTTATGTAGTTTTATATAAATATAGTGTTGTTGTGCTTAACTGATGAATTACAGGGCTCTACAGTACTTTTCTAGCTTTAAAAGGGCAAAATGATCATTATTCTCACACTCACCATGGCATGCTAATGCCAAGCTTATCGGGTCGCTACCAGTAGTGCCACCCTTAGGCCTTCTTGACATCACCTTCACGCATGCAAGACAACCGAAGCTTATTAAGCTCAACTGCAATACGAACTCCGTGTCCCTAATTTTAATGTGGCTCCATAGCGCCATATAAAGCTTGGTGGCTCGCGCCGCAGCGCAACATCCAGTTCCTAGACAACCAGGGCCTTTGTTTGACCTAGCAAAAGGAAGGAAAGAGGATATAAAAGGAAAGGGAGGCTGCACATACAGATATATAGAGAGAGAAAAGAAGTCTAGAGAGTAGTTAAGCTTACGATTTTATTTCTTTTGTAATTTCTCTTCCTTTCTTCTGATAAATGTTTGTAAATATAGATTAGCTAGATTAGGGAGAAGTTTGGGTTTCTTTGGAGCATCAAGAGCAGTGAGCTACACGGACTGGAGAGCTTGATTCGAGCAGAATAGTTAGAGATTGAAGGGCCTTGATAGAGTTTCTTCTTATCTATTTATTTTCTCTGATTTTGTAATCCATAAATGTTGTCTTTATTGCTACTTGTATTTTATTCAATAGCTATGAACTGAATATTTGCTCTAAGGTTATAATGGAACCATCTGTTATTTAAATTGACTGTCTTATCTCTTTGGTTGGTACCATACGATTTGGTTTGATATATTTATGCTTAATGATTCTCGCTAAGATATTAGCGATGATTTTGGTAATTTACATGATATCGACAGAAGAATTATAGATTTTCACCTGAATATATTGACATGTAATTGTGGAATTCGACTGCATAAGTTGTGCGTAGAATAGACATATATCTGTGTACCGCGTGCGACCTAATTGAGAGCTTAAGCTTAAATCCTTGTAATGATTAATTCTCATAGACATATATAAGATTGTATCTAGCTTGGGCGTTCTTTTCTGTTCTATTGCCTATCGGGTGGATCTGGAAAGGATATATTCATACATACCTCGACAGAGGTGTATGAGCACTTGTGTGTTCTCGGTCGACAAATTATCGTGACCATTTAGACCAGAGAGAGAAGGGCAGCTAGTTTGATGAAACGTAGCACGCCAGGTGTTCGACGGAATGCTTGAGTGGGGTGAAGTTGTAACTTTAGCTTGTTATTCCTTAGATTACCATTCGTTATCCATTTACTTGCTTTGATAATTAGTTATGCTTAGATTAATCACTCTTTCATTTATTGCTGTTCGAATAAGACTTTAGCGATATAAAATCGGTATTTGGTAAATATTAGTGATAGTTCTTCATGGGTACGACACTCTATTTATCACTGTATTACTTGTTAGACCGCGTATACTTGAGCGTATTTAGTGATCGGTTATCTGACCAACAACCCCCAGAACGTGAAGTTGAATTCTTTATTAACCTTGAACCCGGTATAAAACCCATTTCTAAAATCTCATATCGAATGGCTCTTATTGAACTTCAGGAGTTAAAAACCCAACTACAAGAGTTGGTACCCGAGCCTCTATCTAGTAACTTCCTTTGTGGAATGCACCGAAGCCAGACTTTCCATAGGAGATGCAATATTCGTGCGGTGGTAAACTGATAGGTACTATTGTGACGTGCTATCCAAGATTTGGATATGAGTCACAGTTGAGAGAAACCTTAGTTAGTAATCGAAATACATAGCTTTCTAGGCTTAGTTGGTTATTATCGGAGATTCGTGGAAGGATTTTTTTTTCGAATTGCCACTCCATTAACTCAGCTGACTCAAAAAGATTCAAAATTTGAATGGAGCGAGGAATGTGAGAAGAGCTTACAAGAACTCAAGAGGAGACTCATTTCGGCACCTGTTCTGACCATATTATCCTGGAAAAGCGAACGTGGTAGCTGACGCGTTGAGTAGAAGATCATATGCGGTTACGAGTATGATATTTTAACATGAAGACCCATTTCGTATAATTATAAATAATGGAGATAGAGTTAAAGACTCTAGTGACCCACGTGATGATATCAAATATACGAGTAGAACCGATCTTAATTGATAAATTTAAAGCTGCTCAAGCTACAGACCTAGAGCTGATTAATATGATGAAGAAGGTGCAAGAAGGCGTTATTCTAGAAGTAAAAATTGATGAAGAGAAGAAATCTCAACCCTCAATTTATTGGTCCATTTAAAATCCTCGATCGAGTAAGAACTGTGGCCTATAGACTCGCCTTACCACTAAGTATGTCGCGTGTTCATAACATTTTTTACGTATCGATGTTACGTAAATATGTGGATGACCCAAACTACATTATTGAGTTAGAACCAGACGAGATAGCCAAAGATTTAACATACGAGGAGGTACATGTCAAGATCTTAGATAAGAAGGAGCATGTCCTACGCACAAAGGTTATACCACAAGTTAAAATTTTGTGGAGGAACCATGCTATTGAGTAAATGATCTAGGAGTTGGAATCTGAAATGAAAGCAAGGTATCCTAACCTTTTCGAAACACCAAGTACGTTCGTCAATTTTGAGGACGAAATTTCATAAGGAGGGGAGGTTGTAAGACCCTAACCTTTTATAAATAAAAATTGAAGTTCCTATATTCATTATTTTGAAATAATAAGGTGTTAATTTGATATAATATTTTGGTTATGTGTGAAATGTGAAAATGTTGCAAAATAAGCAAGTTGTTATAAAATATTCATTGTTCTCGGGGAATATTCGTACGACGGCGCAACCATTTGTGGGCCCCATAACATAATAACTGTCGGATGAAGAAAACGACAAGTATGAGTTTTTGTAGATAACGGTGTAGTTGTTACCGTTAACACTGTTGGAATACCCGGTGGGTAAAGTAATACACGTTATTGCACAATAGCACACGGTATTGCATAGTACTTTTGGATTATTGATTCTTACATAAGAAGGCACTACTCAATAATTTTTACAGTAATTACTGTTCAATATTTTATTTTATTGATTCAATAATTGCTGTGTTGATATTTTATATTACTGTTGTTTCAATAATTGTCCCTGCACAGTATTTCCCATTATCAAATCAATAATTCATATTATTTAAATAATATTATTAGATAGCATTATTGGTAATGTCTAAGGAAGTTTTGTCTAGGAAAGGGGTTTGGTCACCTAATTGCGCGCCAGTAAGGAGAAATCCTTATTGGAAAGCCCTTTTCTTTCCTGGGAACGACCTGGTTGTCATAATTGTGATTTTGTAATATTATTTGTGAATAATTAATTATTGATTTATATGATAAGGAAATATTTATTTTATGTAGATATAAATGAAGAAATTAATGTTGAGGTGTTTTATCAGTATTTTGTCAGAATTAGGGTGTTTTATCAGTATTTTGTCAGAATGGAGGTATTAAAAATCGTCAGTATGTGGATTTCGTTCATTTTCTGTTTGGAATTTGGAAAAACATTCTTCTACAGAGTTGTAGAGAATTGGATTTCCTATGGAATAGACATGAGATTCAAATTTTTCTGATAAAGGGGCTATTTATTATGAATTATTGAAGTTTTGGAAATAAATATTTTTTATTAAAAACATGGGTGGGCCCCACTTTTAGTTGGTATGGAAATTTTGATTTTTGGTGGGCCCCACTGGTGGTGGCTGAAATTTGGTCCAAGTGATGTGCGTAGAAATTTTGAAAAAAATTAATATTTTATTAATTTAGTCTACTTTGGCGTTCTAGCATTTTCCTATAAATAGGGTGCTTAGTTAGAATTGAAAATTACACCAAATTCATAAGTTTTCTCTCTTTATATTACCGAGCGTATTTTGTGAGTATTTAGATACTTTGAGAGTTGCTATTCAGTGCAAATTTCCTTCAGCATTACATCTGATATTCCAATCAGAAGTATTGTTCTTTTGAGGTAAGGGATATTATTTTATTCGTAAATGATGTTATTCTCTCAATATCATTATACCGAAATTTTATTATGAATTTTTTACCTTTTCATCTCGAGATTACTATTCACGTATACGACACTATTCACGTATACGACACTATTCACGAATACGGTACTATTCACGAGTATTATTCACGAAGTATGATTTTTCTTGTGGAATTTCTATATTTTTGTGTCGGGATTACTATTCACGTATACAACACTATTCACGTATACGACACTATTCACCAAAAAATGAAATTTTCTCTTCTTTGTCCCAAATGTCTATTATGGTTACTATCTTTGATTTATTCATGTTTTGATATTCATTCTTGAAGTTTACTCCAGTGTGGTTTATTATGGAGTATTTTTGAACTTGGATTATCTAAAGTATGAATCCCTAATCTTTGTCCTTTTATCTCACTAGATTCGTTCTTTAAAATATTTTTCATCATCCTCCATCCTTAATGGTGATACTTGATCAATATTTTTGGCCTGTATCACAAAGATGAATGATTACCTGATCAATATCTTTGGCCTGTAGTGCAAAGATGAACAGGTGTTGAGATGAACATGACCAACTGGTGATACAGATGAATATCTTTGGCCCATAGTGCAAAGATGAATATTTGATTCAAGATGTATATTGATTGATATTAAATGGATAAAATATTGATGATGGACTTTTAAATTCATAGATGATAGTATATTTCATTCTCTACTTAACTCTTCCAAATGAATTGTTGCTTCCGCTGCAGTTGTTGATCTAAAACTTGTTGTCTATTATATTCTATCAAATTTTTCACTGTTGAAGACTAAGGATAATTTTTTATACATTATTTTAGTCATAATATTCTTTACTGGGCTAGTTGAGCTCACCCTTTTCCTTTTTGTTCCGTTTTTCTTCTCAGGAGACGAGAATATAGCGGGAACTAGTCGTGGTATGGAATGATGGTTCTAGTCAGTTGTTTTGGCAGTCCTCACTATTTTGTAAAATAGTGCATCAATAATTGTAATGAGGACTTTATCTAAGTGCGAATATTATCTAGAAGACAATATTTGTATTTAAACTCACAGTATATGTGTTGTCGTATTTTGCACAAAAATTGTATTAATGAAGTTGTAGTTGTTTCTGTACCAGGTATTTGGTGACTCAAAATGGGTGATCTATACCTATTTTGGGGGCGTCACATAAACTCTCTAATTTAGTTATGAAGTTAAATTAGAGTATTATCTCATAAATTTAATTCATTACTCTTTTATCTTAATTAAGTTAATTTCTGTAACTCATGAATTATTTACTCACTAATAAATAATCTAACAAATATCTACTAAACAACAAACACATCAATTAAAAATATTTATTTAATTCAATAATTATTTGAAATTATAAATAAAATTTTGGATTGTTACAATAATCATACCAATCAACAATCTATATTTGCACTACGGGCTAAAGATGACTTCCAGTATAAGCTTGAGGATGATAACAATGATATAAAGATTCAATCAAGTGAGATAAAGGATAAATATTAGAGAATTCTAATTCAATTTATCCAGAGTTCAAAAATGTCCCAATTGTCAACATGAAAACTATTTGTGAAGTAAAATTCAAGAATGATAATCATGTATCAAAAATAATTTGGACAGAAAAGAAAATTAAATTTTGTTGTGAATAGTACCGTATGTATGAATAGTACCGTATGAATAGTGCCCAAGAATAGTACCGTATGAATAGTACCCATACATGAAAAGTTTAAATTTTAATAAGAAAGTTCATACCAATATTCCAGTGAAATGATATTAGATGAAGCGCAAAATTTAAGGAATTTTTAATCATTTTAGGAATTATAGAAGCAATAATTACCATAATAAGTTTAAATTTAGGAATATAAAATGAAATAATATCCCTTACATAATATGGAGTATGAAAGAAAATAATATTTCTTACAAGTATTGCAATAAAATAATATCTTTTACCTTAGTAGAAACTGAATTTGAATGGAATATCGGATATTATTCTGAGAAAATTTTGCACAAAAAGCTACACTCAAAGTAACCTCATACTCAAGAAAAATACTCACAATACTATAGAATAAGAATTTATGATATTGAAGGTGTGTTTTAGGAATGAGGGATTACCCCTTATTTATAGTGCAACGGAGGGTGAAAAGTTAAATAGCTATGCCTAACTTCTGCCAAACTTCCTCTTCCTACCCTTTTTCATTTCAATGCCTAACTCCTCTAATTTTCTATAATTAGGGCCCACAATTTGGAGAAGAATTGCATGATAAGTTGCCACCCACCAACTTGAAAGAAAGAAAAAAAACAATTACGCAGGAAAATGAATACTAGTAAGGGTGCTAAAAAAATTCGATTTTTCGGTTTTTTTATCGAATCAAATCTTAAATGATGCTGGTTTTTTCGATTCGATTTTTTTTTTTGGATCTTGCTTTTGATTTTTTATACTTTTCTATGCACTTAGCGGTAATAAAAATTTCGAATTTGGTAAAATCGAAAAACCGAAAAAAAAAAACCAAACATGCATAGTAATACTTCTGGGCGTTTGCTTTGCTTTGGTACTTCTCAGTTCTCACCTTAACCATGTTGTTTGAAGATGCATAATAATAATTTTGCAGTTTACAAGTCCACATTTATTAAACAGCTTAGCTAATCACATATTATGTTAAATAAATCACTCTATATGAGATCCCATTATCAAACAGCACAAAGTGCATGAAGGCTCCAGTGACAAACCAACAACAAGTCAGTACCGATTAAAAAAAATTATGCACAAGATGGTGCTCAATAAGGTTTACCCATGAGCAGGAAAACACAAATATGCACAAGATGGTTGATGTTAATGTGAATAAGTAGAAGAACCGATAGCTACGTTGCAACCATATCAACATTCAACAAGTAAGAGCCTGTTATTTTTAACAAGAAATAAAGAACATTATAGTCCAAAACATGAGTTTAAAAGGGAAATTAAAAATGAAGAATAAACAGAGCACCATAGCTTATTAAAAAAATTTATTTAATTATTATTATTTATTAATAATTATATATATAACCATGCATGTGGTATAACTGAAAATCAAACCGAAAAAATCTAGTCTGATTATTATAAATTTAACCAGGAAATTTGGTACTAGGTTTAGAGTTCTTGGTTTTTTGGTATTTTTGGATCGATACCGGTTCGATTTTTTACGGATGAACACCCCTAAATACTAGCACATGGTTCTGAAAAATACCAAATCAAAATGATAACCTTCACTCCACTTTTATTCTCATGCTAAAAATTATATATTATTATAATAATATATTACCATTTAAATTATAAAAATTATACTATTATATTATTACATTATTATAATATAATATTATAATAATATATTTGAATAAATATTTTATCAAAGAAAATAATTGTCGAAATTTCAACAAATATTTTATGCTAAATTCCTTCATTTATATCAAAATTGAACCAATATCCACCACATAATAATTATTCATAAATAATATTATAAGCTCACAATATTAACAACCAGATCATTCCCAGGAAAGAGGGGGCTTTTCGATAAGGATTTATCCTTATTGGCGCGCAATTATATAACCTAACCCCTTTCCTCGATAAAATTTTCTAGATATTGTCAATAATTCTAACTAATAATATGAATAATTGTGTTGTGCCAATTATTGATTTACTAATATAAAATATTGTTCAGATGATACTGTGACAATAATTGAATCAATAAAATGAGATACTGTGCGACAATTGCTGTGGCAATTATTGAATGAAACTGAGTGACTTCTTACGTAAAAATCAATAATCAGAAATATTGTGCAGTACCGTGTGCTACTATACAGCTACGCGTATTACTGTTCTTTTATCACCAGGTATTTTAATAATTAACGGTAAAAGTTTTGTCGTTATTCTTATAAAAAAAGGTTATTTATGTTGCTTTCTATATCCGACAGTTATTCCGTTATGTGGTCCACCAATTATTGCACCGCCGTACAGATATTCCTTGATAAAAAGAATATTTCCCAACAAAAAGAATATTCCCTGACCAAACGAATATTATATGATCACTTGTTTACTTTACAAAATTTGCACATATCAAATCAACACCTTATTATTTAAAATAATAATTAGAGAAATTAAATATTTATTCATAAAAATTTGGGGTCTTACATTATCTGATCAGTACTTACCCTTAACCAAATATTCTAGAATAAAATTATAATAATAACTGTATTATTAACCAGAGTCATACTAGGATTTTGATCAGGTATTTACTAATACCTTCTTTACACTGCTTAGTGAATAAATTGACTAATCTATTGAATTTATACTCCACATGTTCAAAATAATTATCAACATTAAATAATAATAATTAAAAAAAATTTATTCGTAAAATCATATAAAATTTCGGGTCCTTACAAGTTTAATGCGAGTAAAATATTTATTAAGTAAATTAAATATTTTAGTTGGAAACTTTATGGAATAAAATGAATATTTGATGAAAATTGTTATGTGAAAATTTATTTAAGTGCGATAAAATAGATGGGATTTATACGTATTTTATTACGCGAGTATAATGTTGATATTCTAATTTAATTAAATAATTAAATTAAAGGAGTGAGAATTTGTTAAATAATATTATGATTATAATGGTTGAATAGAAATTATAATTTTACTAATAATATCAATTTTATTTCTTAAGGAATTAAATGTACATAATCTAGTTTATATTTCTAGTTTATGTGTTCTTGAGTTTCTTTTAAAATTGGAGTTTTAGTTAATGAATTTGTGGTTATTATGTTATATATGTTATTAGATTTTATAATTTGATAATGGTCTTCTAAAAATGATTTTTCAGAAATCAAATTCATGTATTTATGCTAGAGAAGAGGAATTTGGGTTTTGATGGTAATGTGTGTTTTAGTGTACTTTGAGACTAAAATTGATGATGAATTCGTGATTGAAACTTTAAATTGATGGATGATTGTTGTTCTCTTCTATAAAATGAAAACAACGCAACTTGAACGGATCAAATTGGTTAAGAAATGAATTTGTGGTGAATGATTATGCTTAACATGTTAAAAATATGAAAAATTAGTATAAACCAATTAGAATTAGTATAAACTAAGTCCCACATCGACTAAATTGTGAACTTTACCCCTTTTCTAAACCTATAAATAAAAGAGCTTAGTCCTTTGTTTCATTCACCAACAATAAAGCCTCCAATTTTGAGAAAGGCTTTGTTATGGTAGGACTTTTTATAAAGACCACCTTAGTTAAATTTTGGCGTCGAGCGCGTAGTCAGTTTATGGAACTCGTATTCTTGGGTATGTTTCTTATTTAATTTTTGGTAATGTTATTATTTTAAATATTGTCTTTATTTTGTTAGTTAAAGTTGATATTTTAGAGTATTTAGTTAGTTCTTAGAAGATCTTAAATTTCTAGTAGTTCTATGAATTATGAGTCCATAGAGTCCAAGCGGACTCAATTGGATGTTTAATGGCTGAGTTCTGCTAAGAGGTCTTTATGGTATACCACTTATGAACTAAGTTTGGTAGCTTATCTTATTTACTTGACGTTGACGTGGCGATCAATCGAAAATCGGGACTGCATCTGCTAAAGACACAATTTTAAAGGCTAAACAGGCACCACAAAGGTCGCCTGAGCCCATCTACAGATATCTGGACCTGGCATTTGATACTGTGACAACCCGATAATTTAGACAATTTATTAAAATCTTAAATGATTGATTTAAGGTAAAATAATAGACCTAGACAGAAAATAAGTGTATATATATAACATTTTTAGGAATGAATTTTGTGAATTTAAAAACTTTTGGTAAAGGTTTACAATGTTAAGAATATCTGTGTATGTGGATATGTTCGGTGTATATGGTAATGTATGTGTTCATAATGTGGTTAAGGGTCAAGGGTTGACCAGATAAAACTTATCACTGTCAAATCCTAGGTATATATTAAAGAACGATAACGTTATGTTAGAAAATCCTAACATCTGATAAGAAACCCTAGAAACTAGTTCCGAAACTCTAATTCGGAAATTTAAATGCTATGAATAAGTTAAACGTCATTAACTATAAATTATTAGGGAAAACCTAATGAATTACTTGAAACCCTAAGTGCTTATTAGAAAACCCTATTACCGGCTATGGAAACCCTAATTACAGTTTCGAGAATCCGTAACCCTAATTCGAGATATTAAAACCCTAAGTGGGAAGCTTGAAGACAAGTATAGAGTTTCTATGTTATTAAATTGTAAATGTAATTAGGGATAACCCTAATTGATTAATTGGAAAGCCCTATTTTCTAATGTTGGAAACCTAATATACGATTAGAAAACCTAATTATAAATTTATAGTGTTTAATGTTAATTAGGAAACATTAATCCTAATTTTCAAGATATAAGTAATTAGAAACCTAATCTAAATTAGGAAACCTAATTTCTAAATTAGAAAGATTATTTTCTATGTAAAATCCTAATTAGTGGGTTATAAACTCTAGTGACCAATTATGATCCTAATTGCTAAATTAGCAAATTTAATTAAGAAATGATAATCCTAATTGGCAAGCTTAATTTATGATTAGGAAATTTTAATATAATTATCAAATCCTAATTATAATTTACAAATATTAATTTTATATTTTGAAAACTTAAATTGGAAATCCTAGAAATTTATTTTTTTAAATCCTAAGGGTTCAAACCCTAAACCCTAAAGGCTCAATCCCTAAACCCTAAGGGTTGGAGCATTTGACAATTTAGCCACTAAAAGTACAAACCAAATGACCAAAGTGACCTTATATTATTTTAATAAGGTGGAGTGTGGATCTAACCCTACTTGTGGTTGGTAACCAACCCTAGGATAGCCATGTGGTCTAAAAAGCTACTTTAATCAATCAACAAATTGATCACATGATCAGCCATTACATATTATCATTATATACATGGATCAAAGAGACGAAAAGTTACAAAACCAAGCTCAATTGCATCCTTACACTCAACCAAACCTTTCTCTCTTCTTAGCCACGAAAATGTTGAGTAAATCAGTCACTAGTAAGAATATTAGCAAGCCAGAAACAGATCATAAAGATTAGAGTCAAGATCAAAGCATTTTTGAGGTATAAACCCTAATCCTAGAAATCCTATGATTCTATGTTAGATGTTGTTGTTGATTAGTTAGTGTGGTGTATTTAGGTGTCATTTAGTGATCTGGGTTGTTAAATCCTAGATCCATAACATCAAAAATACTCGAATCTTGCATTTTTAGAAATCTTTAAAAATGTTGAAATGTTGTCTGACAGCCTTATGCCAGTGGCTGTAGATCTTTGTTTAATCATGATTTTTGTTGTTTGATGTTTTGGATTGGTAGTATGGTAGGAGGTCTTTCATCTGGAAGTGGTATTTTGGCCATTGGATGTCTAGATTACAAGATATACTCGGTCAAAACCGGTTGATTGGGCATGAATTCGGTCAAAAATCCGCAACACTTTAATCGCATGCATGAAATGATCGACAACTTTTTACATGGCCCCGGATCATCGATTTAATGTGTTAGGATGTTGTTGTTGTAGCATACTTGTAGCCTTGTATATGTACTTTAAATTTATATCTTTAGATCCCACTAATAATCAACAGATCGGGCGTGACAGTTGGTCAAACCAGGTATGACCTTCATATTTACAGTTTCTGAGAATTTCCCAGAAACTCTAAGAACGTTATTTCTATCAGGCTTTGACTAAGTTTTAGCTAGTGTTTGGGATGTTATTGAACTGTGATTTTAATATGTTGTTCCTTTTCACGAATACTACCAGTTTGAATCATTAAAACATCAAAAGCAAGAACAGAACCTAGATTAAAATGACCTAGAAAGTACCTAGACGAACTGCTAACCCAGAAACCGTCTGACAAGGTTTTTGATCGCCCAGATCTTGCTGTTTTGTTGTTGGATAGCCATGATACTGATGGATAATAATAGTATTACACTAATACTACAACTATAACAATTTATCTGCCCTGAAAACACAATCATCATGATTATATAGCTGGTCAAACCTACCCCCTTGAGCACTGACACGGTTTTCTGGGTTGGGCTCAAGAACACCTATAGCGACAGTTTCGTCACTATAGGGCCCTTTAGCGACGTTTATTTTCAGAAAATAGATTATTTTAATAAATAAATAGAAATAAATGGTTTTTAAATTATTAAAAATACATATTAAATTCTGAAAAATTATTTTAAAGCCTGAAAAATAGTTTTTAATTATTTGGAGTATATTTTGAAAATATTTAATTTTTTTGGGAATATAAATGGTATTTATTTATTTAATTATAATATTAGATAAATTATTTAAAAATAGTTTTAATTCATAAAAAATCGTGAAAAATTATATTATTATTTAAAAATATTTTAAGTTATTAGGGATGACTTTTTATATTTTGTGATGAATTTCATTAATAATAATTAGTTTATTTAATAAATATATTAGATAAATTATGGAAAAATAGAATTTATGGTTTAAAAATCATATAAAAATGATTTATGCGTTATAAAAATATTTTGAGTTATAAAATATAACTTTTGATATTTTGTTATGAAAATATTAATATTTTAATATTTATAGCAATTATCGAATAATGGATTTGATTGTTTAAAAATCATAGAAATATGATTTTAAGGTATTAAAAATACTTTAATATATTATGAATATATTATAATATTATGTTATGATTTTCATTGATATTTGGTATTAAATAAATATTAATGATTAAAGAATTATGTGGTATTTAATTCATTTAAATACGATATAAGTGATTGAAAATTATGATAAATGATGATATTAATTATCCGAAAATTTTTTGCAAGTTTATGAAAAATGTTTTGGTGATGCTATGATTATCTAAGATTATTATTAATTGTTTAGGCAGAGTTTAATTGAACTTAAACTCGATATTGTCCGATTTGACCGTCGGGATGATTGAATTGTGTCGGTTTTAACTTAGACTTAAATAGTCTGATTTGATGCTAAGTCTTATGTGTTGTATAGCCTGACGGGATTATGTGATAATGTGTTTAGGTTATTTTATACTGTGATGATATTATTCTAATATTTGGAGATCGGTATTATCTGTATTAGGTCTTCGGATAAAGCTAAGTTATTTTGCATATCGATAATCAATGGAGCAGGCAAGTTTGTTTTTCTTAACTCTATTAAGAGTGTTTCATTCATATATGCTTACGGTTAATCATTACTGATTGCCATGTAGAATTGTACTCTGTACATCTTGTATGTATAAGTCAGGTATGAAAGGCTGATCACCTTCATTACCAGTTGGTCCAGATATATATTGTTCATATGTAATACTTGTTCAGTCAAAAGTTTGTTCATGCTAATTTACAACTACATTGTGAATTATAGCCAGCTTATTATTCAGACTCTTTCAATCACGATATATCCTTAAATTGTATTTAAACTTGCTGGTCAACTTTTATGCTCACCCTTGCTATATCATGATAAAACATTGCAGATAAAGACGAATGCTTCGGATGCAAGGAAAGTTAAAGACAGTTCCAGCTTAGAGTTAATATAAGCGATTAGATTTGTAATAGTCTTGTATGATGATAATATCATGTGTCAGATAAGTTATGAAATGTGTATAAGTTATGGTTACTCGACCTTGGGGATAGTGTATAATATTTAATGTATAAACAATTTATGTTTATATCTTCCGCAACAGTTATAGAAATAGCGAACCGGATCCGCGGTGATTCGGGACCCGGATTCGGGGGCGCTACATTTGGTATCAAAGCTGTTGGTTATAAACCTAGGGTAGAGTTACCTTAGACTAATAACCGCAGTGATTAGGATAAGATCTAACTCACATAGAGTTAGTTGTTCGGTAAGATTCAAAGAAGAATCTCGGCAGGTTATAAAAGATACGGAGTTCCCTAACTCTGATAAGGAAGTTAAGAATCAAAAAGTTATATTTAAGTATAGTACAATTGTACTCTTTAATAGTTGATGCATGATATCTGGGCTAAACGATTCCTTCATAGAGCGGAGGTATATACGAACTAGCAACTTGGAGCCTAGTTTGTTGGTTGTTTGTGGGAAACCACTCAGCGTACCATATTGAAACTTTTAGAGACTCGATGTGTACCAAGTATAGAAAGTGGATAGATCGAGTCTAAAAGACTGAAAGTGCAGGGATAGGAGATCGTAAAATAAAACGATCAAGTCATAGAATTGAATCGTAATATATACGATGAGATCACCCCGTGATCTGTTAAGGTTATGACAGCCAGAAAGAATCAATCTGATGATTGAAAAGTTTACAGCAAGATGTTGTGTGACAATTGTACTATGAAATTGTACTATGAAAACTCATGAAAGAGTTATGGATTATGAATACGGATTAAATGAAATTCGTATAAAAAAGGGAGTTAAGATTAGGTGGGGATTTCAATTGAGGACTCGTGTCAGCAGCTGAGTTGTATGATTCTTCGTATGGGAGTTGAATTGTACTTGGTGTAACAACCACTTAGTTTCTGACACTGATAATCATTGAAATGTCTGTGTCGCGCTATTTGCTATATGCATGTTAAGAGGGTGATTCCTTTCTCATGTGTATAACAGATAGATAGGTTATAGGTAGAGGATACAAGGTTAAGTACGAGTTCTTAAAACTCATACTTATGTTACGTTCGTGACTCATGGTTATATGAAATGTTTATGAACCCCTCAGCGAATGGATGCCAAAAGTCTGACTAGGACAAGTTCTTAAACTCATATGATTGTGGCAATTAATGAACTCATAAGTGTGGTTTTATGAACTGGGTATAGTTTGTGTGAATGGAGCGTTAAGGATTATAGGAACAGATAGAATGTTTAAGCAAATGATTGTTAGTGGAGGCATTAGGTTTTCCTAAACTCCTAGCTATGCTAAACTTCAAATTTTTGACATCAAGCTAAATCGCACTATGTGCCTTTTTTAAAAAAAATGTAGACTCGTAATCATTTTTGAAACGATTTAAAATACGATCTATGCTACTTATTTTGGCTAGACTTGAAATGATTTGAAATATCAAAATTTGTTTTTAATTATCACTCATGTACTATATGTAACTTTGGTGCGAGAGATGATAAAAATGTGATGGAGTTGTAAATACAGAATACTTAGTGTGAATTTGACTGAAGTCATTTGTTCCACTATTGTATGATGTGTTATGACAAAAGTCATACAATGACAAGATCCTCAAATGGATCATTGTGTAATCATGATGCATCATCATGACATCATTCTCAAAAATGTTTTCAAAAAGTTTAATTTGCCAATGGGGTTTGGCTACACCTAAATAATTCGATTGAACTGAATTATCGATATGAGTCTATGCTATTTGATTCAGCTAGACTAATGTTATGAAAACTCTAAATATTCATTGATAGAAATTTCCCGAACCAAATTATTTTGGTGCAGAATCCTATGATAAGACTGAGGTGAACAATGTTGTTTGGATAAATAATCCAATCGATAAGCGTAAATATTAAGCTAAAAATGATTAATACGTTATGCACGACGTAAGAGTACGATAGGCTAATTACCTAAAGTACTAGCATGGGTAGTTTACCTACTTCGTGATTGTAAACATACTGTTAACCTTTATAAAGGGGTAGATTACCTTTTTCTTAATTGAAATAGGTAGCGGGTAGTAATACCTATAAACCTCAGTAGTTCATGGTCTATATGACCCCTCAGCACAATTTGAAAACTTTTGCTCTTGTGAGTGGTGTATTGGGTAGCATGTGATGTTAAATTGGTGTAAGCAGTATGGTGTATGGTGTAAGGTGCGCGGTGTAAGGTGAAAGGTGAATTTAGGGGACGAAATTCTTATAAGGAGGGGTGAATGTGACAACCCGAGAATTTAGACAATTTATTAAAATCTTAAATGATTGATTTAAGGTCAAATAATGAACCTGAACGGAGAAAATAAGTGTATGTATTTAACATTTTTAGGAATGAATTTTGTGAATTTAAAAACTTTTGGTAAAGGTTTACAATGTTAAGAATATCTGTGTATGTGGATATGTTCGGTGTATATGGTTATTTATGTGTTCATAATGTGGTTAAGGGTCAAGGTTGACGGATAAAACTTATCAACTTTGTCAAATCCTAGGTATATATTAAAGAACAATAACGTTATGTTAGAAAATCCTAACATCTGATAAGAAACCCTAGAAACTGGTTTCGAAACTCTAATTCGGAAATTTAAATGCTATGAATAAGTTAAACGTCATTAACTATAAATTATTAGGGAAAACCTAATGAATTACTTAAAACCCTAAGTGCTTATTAGAAAACCCTATTACCGGCTATGGAAACCCTAATTACAGTTTTGAGAATCCGTAACCCTAATTCGGGATATTAAAACCCTAAGTGGGAAGCTTGAAGATAAGTATAGAGTTTCTATGTTATTAAATTGTAAGTGTAATTAGGGATAACCCTAATTGATTAATTGGAAAGCCCTAATTTCTAATGTTGAAACCACAATATGCGATTAGAAAAACCTAATTATAAATTTATAGTGTTTAATGTTAATTAGGAAATATTAATCCTAATTTTCAAGATATAAGTAATTAGAAAACCCTAATCTAAATTAGAAACCTAATTTCTAAATTAGAAAGATTATTTTCTATGTAAAATCCTAATTAGTGGGTTATAAACTCTAGTGACCAATTATGATCCTAATTGCTAAATTAGCAAATTTAATTAGGAAATAATAATCCTAATTGGCAAGCTTAATTTATGATTAGGAAATTTTAATATAATTATCAAATCCTAATTATAATTTAGAAATATTAATTTTATATTTTGAAAACTTAAATTGGAAATCCTAGAAATTTATTTTTTTAAATCCTAAGGGTTCAAACCCTAAACCCTAAAGGCTCAAATCCTAAACCCTAAGGGTTGGAGCATTTGACAATTTAGCCATTAAAAGTACAAACCAAATGACCAAAGTGCCCTTATATTATTTTAATAAGGTGGAGTGTGGATCTAACCCTACTTGTGGTTGGTAACCAACCCTAGGATAGCCATGTGGTCTAGAAAGCTACTCTAATCAATCAACAAATTGATCACATGATCAGCCATTACATATTATCATTATATATATGGATCAAAGAGAGGAAAAGTTACAAAACCAAGCTCAATTGCATCCTTACACTCAACCAAATCTTTCTCTCTTCTTAGCCACGAAAATGTTGAGTAAATCAGTCACTAGTAAGAATATTAGCAAGTCAGAAACAGATCATAAAGATCATAGTCAAGATCAAAGCATTTTTGAGGTATAAACCCTAATCCTAGAAATCCTATGATTCTATGTTAGATGTTGTTGTTGATTAGTTAATGTGGTGTATTTAGGTGTCATTTAGTTATCTGGGTTGTTAAATCCCAGATCCATAACATCAAAATACTCGAATCTTTCATTTTTAGAAATCTTGAAAAATGTGGAAATGTTGTCTGACAGCCTTATGCCAGTGGCCGTAGATCTTTGTTTAATCAAGATTTTTGTTGTTTGATGTTTTGGATTGGTAGTATGGTAGGAGGTCTTTCATCTGGAAGTGGTATTTTGGCCATTGGATGTCTAGATTACAAGATATACTAAATTGAAACTTAGTTGATTGAGGCGTAATGGAATCAAAATCGAAACAACATGAATCGCATGAGCAAAATCAGTCGACAACTTTTTACATGGCCCAGATCTGTCAGATTTAATGTTTTAGGATGTTGTTGTAGCATACTTGTAGCCTTGTATATGTACTTTAAATTTATATCTTTAGATCCCACTAATAATCAACAGATCGGGCGAGCTCAAAACAAGCATGACCTTCATATTTACAGTTTCTGAGAATTTCCCAGAAACTCTAAGAACGTTATTTCTATCAGGCTTTGACTAAGTTTTAGCTAGTGTTTAGGATGTTATTGAACTGTGATTTTAATATGTTGTTGTTCCTTGTCACGAATACTACCAGTTTGAATCATAAAAACATCAAAAGCAAGAACAGAACCTACATTAAAATGACCTAAAAAGTACTTAGAAGCTGGCTGCTTTGGGTTTTGGGAAACCCAGAAACCGTCTGACAAGGTTTTTGATCGCCCAGATCTTGCTGTTTTGTAGTTGGATAGTCATGATACTGATGGATAATAATAGTATTACACTAATACTACAACTATAATAATTTATCTGCCATGAAAACACAATCATCATGATTATATAGCTGGTCAAACCTACCCCCTTGAGCACTGACACGGTTTTCTGGGTTGGGCTCAAGAACACCTATAGCGACAATTTAAATCATATATAGGGCCCTATAACGACGCTTATTTTGGAAAATAGATTATTTTAATAAATAAATAGAAATAAATGGTTTTAAATTATTAAAATACATATTAAATTCTAAAAATTATTTTAAAGCCTTAAAAATAGTTTTAATTATTTGGAGTATATTTCAAAAATATTTAATATTTTTGGAATATAAATGGTATTTATTTATTTAATTATAATATTAGATAAATTATTTAAAAATAGTTTTAATTCATGAAAAATCGTGAAAAATTATATTATGGTGTTAAAAATATTTTAAGTTATTTTGGATGACTTTTTATATTTTGTGATGAATTTCATTAATATTTATTATTAATGATAATTAGTTTATTTAATAAATATATTAGATAAATTATGAAAAAATAGAATTTATGGTTTAAAAATCATATAAAAATGATTTATGCGTTATAAAAATATTTTGAGTTATAAAATATAACTTTTGATATTTTGTTATGAAAATATTAATATTTTAATATTTATAGCAATTATCGGATAATGGATTTGATTGTTTAAAAATCATAGAAATAAGATTTTAAGGTATTAAAAATACTTTAATATATTATGAATATATTATAATATTATGTTATGATTTTCATTGATATTTGGTATTAAATAAATATTAATGATTAAAGAATTATGTGGTATTTAATTCATTTAAATACGATTATAAGTGATTGAAAAATTATGATAAATGATATTAATTATCGAAATTTTTTGCAAGTTTATGAAAAATGTTTTGACTAATGCTATGATTATCTAAGATTATTGTTAATTGTTTAGGCGAGTTTAATTGAACTTAAACTTCGATATTGTCCGATTGATTGTCGGGATGATTGAATTGTGTCGGTTTAACTTAGACTTAAATAGTGCGATTTGATGCTTTAAGTCTTATGTGTTGTATGGTGATGGATTATGTGATAATGTGTTTAGGTTATTTTATCTTTGTGATGATATTATTCTAATATTTGGAGATCGGTATTATCTGTATTAGGTCTTCGGATAAAGCTAAGTTATTTTGCATATCGATAATCAATGGAAGCGAGCAAGTTTGTTTTTCTTAACTCTCTATTAAGAGTGTTTCATTCATATATATTTACTAGTTAATCATTACTGATTGCCATGTAGAATTGTACTCTGTACATCTTGTATGTATAAGTCAGGTATGAAAGGCTGATCACCTTCATTACCAGTTGGTCCAGATATATATTGTTCATATGTAATACTTGTTCAGTCAAAAGTTTGTTCATGCTAATTTACAACTACATTGTGAATTATAGCCAGCTTATTATTCAGACTCTTTCAATCATGATATATCCTTAAATTGTATTTAAACTTGTTGGGAAACTTTCATGCTCACCCTTGCTATATCATGATAAAACATTGCCAGATAAAGGCGAATGCTTGAGATCTGAGGAAAGTTAAAAAGCAGTTCCACTTAGAGTTAATATCTTGCGATTAGATTTGTAATAGTCTTGTATGATGATAATATCATGTGTCAGATAAGTTATGAAATGTGTATAAGTTATGGTTACTCGACCTTGGGGATAGTGTATAATGTTTAATGTATAAACAATTTATGTTTATATCTTCCGCAACAGTTATAGAAATAGCGAACCGGATCCGCGGTGATTCGAGACCCGGATTAGGGCGCTTCGTATGCGATAGTACAAAGGAGCAGTGACTGCAGTACCAATGATAAGCGATTAAGCGCAGACAAGAACTTTTAATTGCATGTTCAATGGAAACTGAATATTGGTGATCCTAATGAGTATTATACACGCTTAATAAGGTATAATTACTTTAAATACTTAACTTGATGTTAAGTATTAATAATGTAATGGTTAATTTAATTAATCTAGATTAACCTAATAAACATCCACGAAGGTGTAGAGACATAAGTGAAGAACTTAACTGATTGTTTTGTATCAATTATATTGAAAGAAATACTTTGAAAGTATAAAATGAAATTTTAAAGAATGAGTTAAAGGTTAATTTAATTAGTTGATTAACCTAATGCAATGTGAATGTAAACTTTAATTACTTAACTAAATGTTGAGTGATAGTTGTAAAGGAACCTAAGGGAACCAAAGAATGATTATTTAAATGTGATACCTCTAATGTGATGTAAAGACAAGGTTTAAGACTTAACTAAATGTTAAGTGCCAATTATAGAGAAACGTAATGAGAAGGAAAAGAAATTTTAACCTAAATAAATCAAGTGGATAATGAGAAGCCCTAATAGGACTTAAACACATAATTGAACATTGGGTATCAAACTTAAAGAAGATGATCATAGATCGTAAAGTAGAGTTACTTAAAAAATTTATCAGCGTTGTTATATGTCTGAGAGTTGATATGCATGATGATATATTGTGTAGGATTCATGAAGTATAGATAGCTATAAGCTGTTAATCGGTTCTTGTAATCTATAAACCAGACAAGTCTTTCTGTTCTTATTTGTTATGTGTAATTAATGATGAATTGTTTTAATCTGTATCGCAAAAATATTACATATGTTGTGAATATGAAATGTTAAAGTCAATTTATGACTACATTGATTGAGTAAAGAATACTGATTGAGTAAAGAACTCGATCTTTATACTTTTATGTGAATTAAAGAATGTATGATATATTAGTCTAATGATTATGCTTTACAAGATGAGAATGTTATTTATGTGCTACGTGATGCATGAAAACTGTTAGATCTTGCTGAGCTGTCGAGCTCATTCTTGCAAAATAACCATTTTTGCAGGTCAAGGTTTCAAGGTAATGATACGTGCTAATTGAATGATAGAGATCAATAACAATTCAAGAAGATTATTTATTTTAGATGAAAAATGCATTTGTTGTATTTTTGATTGTAATATAATTATTGAGTTGTAAATTTGAGTTATCCGATGTATAATGGATATTGATTTGTGATGTAATGATAAAGGTTGTGATTTAGGAAGTAAAGAGAGTAGACAGAAAAGTTTAGAATATTCCGCATTTAGTGATTGTATTATCGCATAATGATGTAAAGTTAGAATAAAGGTGTATTGATAACGACCGAGGTTGAGAGTTGAGTTGTATGAATTTTGGGGTCATTATAGTTTGGGAATTAATTTAATATAAATACTCTCATTTATTTTTAATAAGATTAGGAGGCAAATTAATTAAAAGAGTTTAATTAATTATTCCTAATATGATTAGGGAATTTAATTAATTAAATAAAACCCTATTTCTAATTAGATTAGAAGGGTTAATTAATATCTATATAAGATGAGTCTTATGACAGATATCAGCAGACGTAATTCCAATTGTTGGAGAGTACTCCTTTTTCTACAGAGATAGAAAAAACTAGGGTTTAGCCAACCACCCTTCTTCTTGAATAATCCTTCTTCCTTGGTGGATCACCTCTAGAGGCAAAAAACTTGGGTGGCTAACGTTGATCAAAGGAAGGAATCAATCCCAGAGATTCAAGGAGATTACAGAGAACTAGGAGTTGAACTCGTACATGTGGAAGTTCAAATCTACAAGGGTATGATTCCATAACTTCTTATTCTTCGTTTTAATTAATAACATGTATAAAGGATGATCCGGGTGATAAGTTAGTAAAAATTTTAAATATGATTTTACCATGCTTTCGTTGTTTTATGCAATTTGATTGCGTCTTCGATTTTCACAAAACCTAACAATATTTACTCAATAAACAAGTTAAAGAGCACTACTTTGATACCAATTAAAAGTCCAATAATAATCTAGAAGGGGGGTTGAATAGATTATTATAGATTAAAAAATTATCTATGTCATTTTTGATTTTTTAATTAATTAATTTACAGTATAAGAAATTAATATGTAAGACAACAAAAATCCGGTCACATAATGCACAAAGATTTGTCTGGTTCATAACATACATAACAGCTATGTTGCTACTCATCTCCAACACTTGAGATCCTATTACTTCCTATAATAAAAACTCCTTCAACAGGCAGAGAAACCTTTACAAAGTTTTATAGGCAAACTTCCAACTATTATTAACTAATCTATCTTGGACAACAAGCTCCCAACTCCCTCCCCAAGCTTATTTATACCTTTCTTTTGAGTTCAGTTCTATTCTGTGATCTGGTCTTGAAAAAATAGCCTCTTCCTCACCTCACAAGTTCACTAGAGACCCAACTCCTAGTTGACCTCTTTAAGACTCTGGTCTTGGTGGAAGAATTACTCATTTTTCTCACAGTTGCATAAAATAAACTATGTAGACACTCGAAATTTTGCATTCCTGTTACTAACCTTGAAGAAGGGTAAAATCGTCTTCTAGAGATAACCTTGGAAGTCAAATCAGATCAATCCTTGAGATAACCCCGGGATACTCAGTTTTCAACCTCAGAGATAGCCCCGAGATACTCAGTTTTAATCCCGGAGACAACCCCAGGAGATTCAGTTCCAACCTCAGAGATAACCCCGAGGGATGCAGTTCCAGTTTCAGATACAACCTCGAGAGATTTAGTTCCAACCTTAGAGATATCCCTAAGGCACTCGGTTCCACCCCCAGAGATAACCCCGGGAGGTCAAACACACCTCAGAGACAATCCTGAGGACATTCAATACCCACAATAGCCCAATCTCAGAGATAACCCTGAGCAACAACTGCTATATTTGCTCAAAGCCAGAGATAACCCTGGTGAGGGGAAAAATCATCATTTTGCCACCTCGATACAATATTCATGTCGTCTCAACATCATTTTAACCCACATTTCATACGAAGTGTCCCACAAGAACCATAGCTCAAAATCCCGACTGACTACTACACAAGACAGTACACCAGATAAAATTTAAAGACTTGGAGATCTGGTCATGGACCCATCTTCCCGACTTCGTACAACCTCTTATCCCATTTCATTTTGTAGCTCTCGACAACAACATTCTGTAAAGGTATAGCTCGCCTTAATCGGATGCCCAGATTGAAAGTTATGAAGGTTCGAACGGACAGCGCGTTGTACGAGTGCACGTACTTTGAGACGGTGGGACCGACAGAGCCCAAGGCAACCTAGGAAGCCGTCGGTGGACCTGCGGCTACTGCGGTTAGACCTGCGGCTCCCCTCACTATAAATAAAGGGCTTGGGGTGATCATTTTAAAAAAAAGGTAAGGAAAACCTGCCCATTTCACTCTGTACACACCTCTATATTGCTCCAAATTGCATGCTTCCTTTTTCTAAACATTTATGAGCTCGTGTTTACAACATACTAAAATTTAACTGGTGGAAACTGAGTATTCATTCATTAAAAGCTATTTGAAGTCTTCTTTAGAAGCCCACTATAAGATATTTCAAATTTTTAAGCTTATTCTCATTTCTATACCTACATATCTATTCACGTTGAGAGTCGTGTTCTGTGGGTATGCCCGGATCGTTGATCCGTAGCTTTTTGTTGCTTCTGTATATATATACATACTTATATATAATATTATCAAACTATGCTTCGATTGAGCCCGAATATAATATTTAAAGCGTTTACTACTTTTATATATATATATATATATATATATATATCCTGTTATATATATATTTACATTTACATGCGGCAGTCCACTTAGTGGTAGTTGATTGTTCATATATATATATATATATATTTACAACTTATATATATATATATATATATATATATATATGTATATAACTGTTTCTTAGCCTGCAGGTTAAATTTTCCTAAATATGGCTATTCTCACTTTAACCGGTTCATGGTGACTAAACTGCAACCTTTGAAGCTGGAATGCTTAGATTTACTCAAATCTAATTCGTTTTCTAGCTTTTGCTACGAGCTAGATTTGTCTCAATGTGGCTGTTTTACACTTTAACTGGTTCATGGTGACAAAACTAGAACCGATGAAGCTGAAATAGTTTAAATTTCTTCAAATCTAGTTCTTGTTTTAGCTTTTGTACATATTTCTTTATCATGTGAGCCTAGGAATCATGTGATCACAGATTCAGTTCCTGAATCTAGATTCGGTTCCCGTGATGGACATTTTCAGCTGTAACCAGCTTGTAAATTATTTACGGTGTTTGAATTTCCTTATATGGCTCTCATGCCCACAAGGAGTTCGGCATTTCTATATATCTTATTTTCTCGAAGATGCTTCGCATCTCAAAAATAATAAAAGCAACCAAGCCGAACACATAATAAAATGGAAGTATCAAAGGCCTCAATTACTATTGAGAACAAGGGTTTAAAAAACATGTTTTACAAAACATCATTGCTATATCTTGTTAAAATTTAAATTTTATACAAAAGTCAAACCCTTTGTATATAAGTGCGAATGAGGCATAACACTACTTCCAAACAACTGCACATAGACCTACACACACACACATTCAGATAAAAGTTTAAATTGAAAAGTGGAAGTAACCGTGTCATCACGGAAGTTAGGGGGTGACTAACACCTTCCCTCCGCTTAGTCAAGCCCCCAGACCCTAACAAATTTATGTTTTGCAGACCAGTTAAACAGTGTCGCATCACTAGGTCTTTGTGCAAACCTTTTCTCGATTGAGTTGGTGCAACCATTTAAAAATACCAACTGGCGACTCTTGCAGTCAAATCTTTGACATATACATGTCAGACCTTTTCAAACTTGTTTTTCAAATAAATCTCACCTAACATGAGAACACTAAAAGACAAGAATAGAAAGGGACAAATAAAAATCCTGACGTCGATAGGTGGCGACTCTGCTGGGGACATCCAGTAAGAGGGCTTAAGCCGCTATTTAAAAACTTTTCAAAACTTTTACCTGCTTGTGTGTGGATATTGCATTTACATTTGAATGAATGTGTATTAATGCTTTACTTAATGCACTTAGTGCTTTGCACCATATCTGCTTGTGATATTAGTGCTTCATATATATCATCATTTCCATATGGTGAGACGCAATGTATGTGAATCTATATTGTGTGGTCCCTCCACCAGGAGGTTATCCTGTCGGTGTTTGATTACTAAACTCGTCGGGAGACTAATTCCATGAGGTTCGGGAAAGAAACCACCCAGATTCGCTCCAGTTTAAAGATCGGATTAACATCCCATCAAGTAAATTATGATGATCTGGGAACTTTCATGCCAAAAAGTCGCGAGAGTAGCCTAAGATAGATCAACCTCTGATAAACCAAACACTGAGGGAAGCCTCTTCATACCTTCTTATTTCAATTACTTGTAATTTCAATTACTTGTAATTTCATTTCCATGTCAATCTCAATGTAATGGAAAATATAAAGGAATATGTGAACATGCATTCCCTTTTTATATCAAAACTTGTCATGCTATCCTGTCATTAAAACAAACTGACATCCATTTTGCAGGATAATACTCCTAAAAAATGGACACATTATATAACATGTAACATATAAATGTTTCCCTAAGACTAAACTGCATAAGTCTTTTTGTAGGGAGATGATTGGTCCCGTTACACGTTTAAAGTTCAAGAAGGCATTAAGCCTACAACCAAACATGGCTACAACTGGCCAACCTAATCGTACTCCTGTCTCTCATGAGGAGTTCGATGGATTAAGCAATCAAATAACAAAATTGGTTGTTCTGCTCAAAGAATTACACAAGTTAACTCAGGGTCCACAAATACCCATACATACAAATCCTCTACACATGGAGGAATCCAGGGTCCAGACAAAGAAGTTTTGGCACCTGAGTCTCAGTTTGATAAGACCAACAAAACTCCTGAAATCACCCATCTTAAAGAAGATCAAGACACCGGTGATATTCGGAAGAGAGTTCTACAAATGGAGGAGACCATTCGGTCCATAAAAGGGAAAGGAACACCTGGAAGTGTTTCATATTCAGACGTTTGTATCTTCCCCGGGGTTCATTATCTTGAAAAATTCAAGACTCTCAATTTTGAGAAATATGATGGATTGGGAGATCCTTACACCCACTTAAAGGTATTCATTGGAGAGCTCGGATCGTATGCCGAGAATGAAAAGCTCAGAATGCTGCTATTTTAGAAAAGTCTGACTGGAAAAGCTAGAGCATGGTATACCAGATTGGATAACTCAAAAATTCATAGTTGGGAGGAGTTAGCCCATGTTTTCCTTAGTTAATACATCTTTCAAAATCAAATGGCTCCAGACCGATATCAAATTACCAAGGTCAAGAAATAAGTCAATGAGTCATTCAGAGAGTATGGCCAAAGATAGAGGCGTTTGGCTGCTCAAGTTGTCCCATCTATGACAGAGTCTGAAATGGTGATGACCTTCATAGATATTTAAGAGGCTTCATTCTATGAGAGGGTCCTGGCTGGAATAGGCAAGTCATTCTCAGAAATGATCAAACATGGAGAAATGACTAAAATGTGATTAAAATCAGGGAAGATTCAAAACCTCGCCGCATTAAAAGCTGTAGCTGAGCACATCCAGTATGGAAGTTATGGGAACAACCCCCGGAGGGTCCATAAGAAGAAAGAAGAGGATGTTTCCTTGATACTACAAGGACAGAAAGGCATCCAAAACTTGCCTATTTAGAAGAGAAACTATTCCCATATTCAAGCTCAGTCTTCAAGCCCTCCATTACCAAAGAATGGATAAGTCAGACGTACAAGAGCGGTCACACCCTTAGGGGACTCACTCGAAAACATTCTCAAACTTCTGACAGCCCAAAAGAAAATTACTCATCTTCTTCCACCAGCCAACCAGAATGGAAAAGGCTTCAATGCAAGCAAGAAGTATGCTTACCATGCTAGAGCTCCAGGCCATGACACTCAGGATTGTTGGGCCCTTAAGCATAAGATCCAGGATTTAATTGACAATGGTGAGATCGTGGTAACCAAGCCCGACAACCCCATTTTCAAGATAACCCTCTCCCTCAACACAAGGAAGAGGAGGTTAATATGATTAACGGAGGTGGTGGAGAGACCTCCAAGTACCTCAAATATGTGGGAGGATCATCCCAAATCAACAAGGATAATTTCGACAGATGGGATTATTCACAATTCCAATTCATGATGGAATGGGAAGTAAAATCTCTTGGCAATCAAGTCAATCAATTGGCATAACTGGTGATTCATCAACACCAAGTTACACGTCAATTATTCAGTCAGGAGCATGCTAGCCTCCTTTCTCTTATTACAAGTACTCCACCACTTACTCAAGAAAGTGAAACACTGGAGGAAAAGTTTTCCAGAAAAACAAAAGCTAAAGCCCATTGGGACTTCGCCAATAAAAGGGAATTTACCTATTTAGGCTAACCGGTGGAAGAAATATTGCAGATGCTAATTAATGAGGGAAAAATCACAGCACTGCTACCTCTAGTCAACCCACGCTCAAAGCGGTTTGATGCTAATGGAGTATACCAATACCACTCCCACTCTCTCGGTCACATCACTTAAGAATGCTGGGCACTCCGCCATCTTATTCAAAACATGATTGACAACGGTGACCTACAGATGGAAGAGAACAACGCTATATCATCTGAGAGTGGGGACACAATTCGTCCAGGATGGAAGGGAGTCGAAGTAGTTATATCATCTAAAGGAGATTTGGCTGCCACACCATTTACAATGTAACTGATTCAGCTCAAAGGCGTTGAAAACCCATTGAAAGTGGCTTCACCAAAGCCAATCATATTGCCGTTCAGGCCATAGTATCATGTTGTCAGCCTCAAGAAAGTGTCATGGAACTATGGAGAGGCTGAAGGATCTACATCCAACATAACTGCTATAGTGTCTAAAGAAAATCCATAATATCTTCCTCAACGGGTGATGAAGCCTATCATCAAGTCAAAGGGGAAAGTGCCCAGGGAGAAGATTGAAGAATTCCACCGCAAGATGGGACACAATGAAGCCAAGGTGGTTCAAAGCTTGAAAGAAGCTCCACAACAGATCTCTATTTTAGACTTGGTTTTCTCTTCAGAAGATCACCAGAAGGTCTTACTGAAAGTATTAGAAGAAGCCCACTTGCCAAAAATAGTGGATGTTAAAAAATTCCATCATCTGGTAGATCACATCTTCAACAGTAATGTGATATCCTTCACCAATGATGACATACCTCCCGAAGGGACATGTCTTTGCAAACCGTTGCTCATAGCGGTTATGTCCTCCAGATATGCGGTTGGAGGAGTGCTAATAGATGGAGGATCATCCCTAAACATCTGCCCCTATGCCACATTAGAGAAAATGAACATCAATCTCAACAAGATTCGAAGTAGCCATATAATAATCAAATCTTTTGATGGATCTCGGCGAAATGCTGTCGGAGAGATTGAGTTGCCCGTGAAAATTGGTCCACATACATTCTACATATCCTTCAAAGTGCTTAAGATCACTATAGGATACAACTTAGTGTTGGGAAGACCTTGCATTAATATGGCTGGAGCTGTCCCATCTACTCTTCATCAACAACTCAAGTATATCATCAACAATAGTCTGGTCACTGTTAGTGCTGAGACAAAATGTCCTATTCAAGGTGATATACTACTCATCAGTTTCAATACAGAAGTTGAGCTTGTCAGCTTCCAAGCCCTTGAGGTGAGCAACACTCACTATCAACCCATTGGGGCGCCACCTCTGAAACCCAGAGTTTCTGCCGAGGTAATGTCGGCAAGTCAAGAAATGATATCCTTGAGTTTTCAACCTGGACAAGGGTTAGGAAAGGATCATCAGGGAATCAAATGCCCAATTCAATTTCCTAGCCAGATAGGGACATCCGAATTAGGCTACTCCTCTGAGTCTAATCACAGAAACCAACACAAGCATAAATCGATTCCTTCATCTAAAAGGTGGTTGCCTAAACCTACAGGTGATAATCCTGTACGGCCTTTACTAAAGGTTCCTGCCCCTGTGGTAGCTATGCTATTTCTTAAGGTGATATAGTCAAAGGAAAAGAAATCTTGATTCCAGAACCAGAGACGAAAGAAAGGAATCAAAGGCGTAAACAAGAGATAAAGAGACATTTATCAAACATGCGCGTCATGGTCCATACGGAGGGTATGAACAGAGACATCCCAGATGATGATTGTCCAGACTTCATGGTCATCATTCAAGAGAAGGAGGACGATAACAGCCATTTCATCACAGCTGTCCACCAGGACTTGACCCTTGTAATTAGAGTAACACTCCTTGCATTTTCCGACAAGGGTAAAAAGGGCAGAAACTCCCTCTGCCCCATAGATAGAAATAACTGCTTACTTTAGTTGTACAATATTAGCAGTTGTTTTTGTCATTTCATGCTAACACTTTGTATGATTAAACAATTTCATATATTAAGTGAAAGCATTTTGTTTCAGGACTCTAAAGTTAGATGTGCCTAAACTTGTTGATGAGGTGCCTATTCTTCACAAGGACTACAACTTTGATGTAAAGTTGGACTCTGACTTGATGTGATTGAACAAGAGGACTATGAGATACCTCAGGAGATCAAAGAATGGGTCGAAGTCAAACCCAAGCCAAATCTTGATCAAACCACCTCTTTTAACCTTGGAACCTCAGAAAAGCCCAAACAAATCCAGATTGGTATGGACCTTACTCCAAACCAAAGGAATGACATAGTTACTCTATTGACCCAATTCTAGGATGTGTTTCCATGGTCTGATGAAGACATGGTCAGTTTGTCCACTGACATCGTCATTCATCGCCTCCCCATCAAAGAGGGATTCAAGCCAGTCAGGCAAAAGCTCAGGAGATTAAAACCTGAGTGGAGTTTAAAAGTTAAGGAGGAAATTATGAAACAATTTCAAGCCGGCATCATCATGGTGTCAACATACCCTAAGTGGCTATTCAACATAGTCCCCGTGCCTAAACCCGGAGGGAAGGTGCGGTTTACGTGGAATACAGGGATCTGAATAAAGCATGTCTTAAAGATAGCTTTCTCGTGCCATTCATCCATATACTCATTGACAATACAGCTCAATATGACATATACTCCTTTGCTGATTGCTTTGCGGGGTACCATCTGTGACAACCCGAGAATTTAGACAATTTTATAAAATCTTAAAAGATTGAATAGATGTTAAATAATAGACCTAGACAGAAAATAAGTATATGTATTTGACATTTTTGGGAATAAATTTTGTGAATTTAAAAACTCTTGGTGAAGGTTTACAGTGTAAGAGTATTTGTGTATATGGTCATATATGTGTACAGTATGTGGTTAGGGGTCAAGGGTTGACCAGATAAACTATATCAGTCATAAACCCTAATAATATTTTAGAACCTCGACGTTCAGTTGGAAAACCCTAATGATTGATAAGAAACCCTATTATCGGCTATGGAAACCCTAATTTCAGTTCCGAAGTCTGTAACCCTAATTCAGAATATTAAATCCCTAATTAGGAAGCTTGAAAATAAGTATAAAGTTTTTATGTTATTTATTTAATTAGGGATAACCCTAATTGATTATTAGAAAACCCTAATTATTCAACTGGAGACCCCAATGTATAATTAGAAAAAACCTAATTATTAATTTATAGAGTTTAATGTTAATTAGGAAACCTTAACCCTAATTAGCAAACTTGAATGTGGTTAGTAAACTTTATTATAATTAGGGAACCCTAATTATAATTTTCTATTTTTAGAACCTAATTAGGAAAGCTTAGAAATTTAAATTTATATAACTTTAGGGTTAAACCCTAAGGGTCAAACCCTAAGGGTTAAAACCTAATAATTATGAGAAGTTACCAAGTTGCCATTCACTTTATGAGTCAAATGACCAAACTACCCTTTTTCATATTATAATGAGGTGGAGTGTAGATCTAGCCCTACTTGTGGTTGGTGACCAACCCTAAGCTAGCCATGTGGTCTAGTAATTCACTTTAATCATCAAATACCAGCCATCTTGCATCCTACAAATTCATTGAACCTAAGATCAAAGTTAAAAAGTAAGGAAATTCACTTACTTTACTTTTCAACCTAGCCAAGACCTTCTCTCTCTAAAAATTCAAAAATGTAGAGTGAGAGTGAGAGATAAGTTAAGCCAATTCTAGCCTTTAGCTTGCCAAGAACAAACATCAAGGTCAGAATCAAGATCAAGCTCAAAAAGGAGGTATAAACCCCTAAACTTGAAGATCCATGTGTTTGATGTTAGATGTTATGATTAAGTTTTTAAATATGTTGTCTGTAGTTTATATTAGTGATCTGAGTTGTAATATCACAGATCCATAACACTTAGATGCTCGAAATTGATGCTTTTAGAAATCTGGAAATGTTAGAAAATGTTGACTAACAAGCAAATGTCAGGGCTTCTAGATCGGTGTGTGTTAGGTGTTATGTGTATGTTATGTTTTAGATATGTTCTTTGATGTTAGAGCGTTGATCTGAGACTTGAATCATCCTCAGATCATGATTAGATTTCAAGATATGATCGGTCAAAGTACGTTGACCGAACACAAAGTCTGGTTTCTGGGCAACCCAGATTTCCCAGAAACTCTGACAACCATTTTCTGGGCTTCAGATCTTGCCATTGTTTGTGTTTTAGTCAGTGTTAGTGATTTAATCATGTAGCCTGACATGCATTCTACACATATAAGCTTTTATATTACTCATATCATGAAAAGAATGCAAATAAATAATGGTCAAACTAAGTTGACCGATCTACCTGAAGAACAATCTGGAAAACCCAGATTGTTCACGAACACGTCCCTGACAGGTATTTTGACCAACCATGATATCTTATATATGTTGTTGTTAGACTAGATTGATGATATAGAATTGTAGTCTGACATCCCTTCTACATGTTGGAACTTCTAGATCACACAAAGCAAACACAAGACTCAATCTATAATAACCCAAAGTAGGTACCTCGACCCTGCTTGAGTTTTTGGGCAGCCCAGAAACTCAAAAATAGGTCTGACAATGATTTCTGTAGCTTAGATCTCACATGATTGTTATGTTTTGGCCATGAAAATTGATTAAGATTGTAGTGTGTCATTAATACTACAACATTAGAGAAAAATCAAGCCCAGAAATCATTAACAACATTGATTTAATTATGGTCAAACTTAGCACCTTAGCGACTGACAATGAGTTCTAGGTTTTGATGAAGAACACCTATAGCAACGGTTCTGTCGCTATAGGGACCTTTAGTGACAGTTTATTTATGGAAATTAATTATTTTATTTATTAAATAGATAAAAATGGTTTTTAATTATTAAAAATACATAATAAATTTCTAAAAATTATTTTAAAAGCACGAAAATTAGTTTTTAATTATTTAGAGTATATTTCATAAATATTTAATATTTTTGGAATATAAATGGTATTTAATTTATTTAATTATAATATTAAATAAATTATTTAAAAATGATTTTAATACTTTAAAAATCATGAAAAATTATATTATGGTATAAGAAAATATTTTAAGTTATTTTTAATGACTTTTAATATTTTGTGATGAATTTCATTAATAAATTAATAGTAATGGTAATTAATTTATTTAATAAATATATTAAATAAATTATGAAAAAATAGAATTAATGCTTTAAAAATTATATAAAAATAATTTAAGTGTTATAAAAATATTTTAAGTTATAAAATATAACTTTTGATATTTTTCATGAAAAATATTAATATTTTAATATTAATGATGATAATTAATAATGGTTTTAATTGCTTTAAAATCATTTAATGGTAATAATAAAGTATTAAAAATACTTTGAGATATTATAAGTATATTATAATATTATGTTAAGGATTTCATTAATATTTAATATTAAATAAATATTAATGATAATAGAATTTAGTAGTATTTAATGCATATAAATATGATATTATTGATTGAAAAATCATAATAAATGGTAATAATTATCTGAAAATTATTATGGGCCTATGAAAATTATTTTGACTGATTAATAAATTACCTAAGGTAATTGTTAAGTGTTTAGGCAGAGTTTAATTGAACTTAGACTCAATTTTTGTCCGATTAGGCAATCGAGATGCCGGAATAGTACCGAACTCAACTCAGACTGCAATAGTTTAACTTGATACTAGGTCTTATGTGTTGTATAGACTGATAGGATTATGTGGTTATGTATTTAGGTTATTTATACTGTGGTGATATTATTCTAATATTTGGAGATCGGTATTATCTATATTAGGTCTTCGGATAAAGATAAGTTATATTTTGTATCGGTTGCAAGTTTTTCTTAACTCTACTAAGAGTTGTTTCATTTAGATATGCTTATGGTTAATCATTGATGATTGCCATTGTAGAATTATACTCTGTACATATTACATGTATAAGTCAGGTATGAAAGGCTAATCACCTTCATTACCATTCGGTACAGATATATTTGTTCATGTTTAATACTTGTTCAGTCAAAAGTTTGTTCATGCTAATTCACAACTACATTGTGAATTATAGCCAACTTATTATTCAGACTCTTTCAATCATGATATATCCTTAAATAAAATTTAAACTTGTTGGGCAACTTTCATGCTCACCCTTGCTATATCATGATAAAACATTGCAGATTAAGGCGAATGCATCGAATACAAGGAAAGGTTAAAGAGTAGCTTTAGTTTACATGTGCAGATAGATTGGTAACAATAATGTATGATAAAAAAATTTGTATGTCAGATAGGATAATGAATTGTGTATAAGTTATGGTTACTCGATCTTGGGATAATGTATAATGTTTAATGTATAAATAATTTATGTTTATATCTTCCGCAATAGTTATAGAAATAGTGCACCGGATCCGTGGTGATTTAGGACCCGGATTTGGGGGAGCTACACCATCAAATCATGATTGCTGAAGAGGATCGTGAGAAAATTGCATTCATCACTCCATGGGGAACCATTTTCTATAGACGGTTATTATTCGGCCTCATTAATGCCGAAGGTACCATGATGGCTCTTTTCCATAATTTAATGCACAAAGAGATAGAGATCTATGTGGATGAAATCATTATCAAGTTCCGAAGGGAGGAAGACCACCTAGGCCATCTCAGAAAGCTCTTCAACAGGTTGCATAAGTACAACTTAAAGTTGAATCTAGCTAAGTGTGCCTTTGGCGTGAAATCAAGCAAGTTGCTAGGATTTCTAGTCAGCCACAAAGGGATTGAGTTGGATCCCACTAAAATCCAGGCCATCACGAAAATTCCCATTCCTCAGACAGAGAAGGAAATATGGGGATTTTTGGGAAGGATCAACTTTATCAGCCGATTCATCTCCTAACTCACAGCAACCTGTGAGCCTATCTCCAAGTTGCGAAGGAAGAACTTCTCCATGAAATGGAATGATGAATGTCAGAAAGCCTTCCTTACAATTAAAGAGCATCTAGTCAAAGCTTCTATTTTGATACCTCCCAGGGATGGTGTTCCCCTATTCATGTACCTGTCCATCAATGACAACGCCATGGGTTGCATGCTGGGACAGAAAGACAATAGAGGCCAGAAGTGAGCTATCTATTACCTCAGCAAAAGATTCAGCAGCAGTGAACACAAGTAAACTCTGATTGAGAAAACTTGTTGTGCTTTAGCATGAGCTTCCATGAGGTTACAACATTACCTCCATGGTCACACAACCCATCTCATATCCCGCGTGGATCCTCTCAAGTATGTGTTTAGCAAAGCCATATTAAATTGTCAACTGTCCGGATGGTAGTTGATCCTACATCAATTTGACATAGTCTACATGACTCAAAAGTCTGTCAAATGTCAAGGAATTGCAGATCAACTGGCCGCCGCACTTTCAGGGGATTTCAAACCCTTGGAAACATACTTCCCTAATGAAGGGGTAATGGAAATTCAGTAACACCATTAGGACGATACACACCAATCCTGGAAAATGTATTTTGATGGAGCTGTAAACATGGAAGTTTCTGGAGCTGGAGCAGTTCTAGTAGCCGTTGTAGCAACCCCAAATCTGGGTCCCGAATCACCGTGGATCTGGTACAATCATTCTATAACTATTGCGGAAGATATAAACATAAATTGTTTATACATTAAATTTTACACACTATTCCCCATGGTCGAGTAACCTTAACTTATACACAATTCATAACTTGTCTAATGTAAGACCCCAAATTTTATGAAATAAAAGTATTTAATTTTTCTTATAATTGTTATTCAGTAAATGGTTAAATTGATAAAAAGTTAAAGTTAAGGGTGAGATATTTTTTTCAAAATAAGCAAGTGGCTATAAAATACTCATTGTTGTCGGGGAATATTCGTTTAGTCGTGGAATATTCTTGCTGTCGAGGAATATTCGCGGCCAGGCCAGCGACCATTTATGGGCCCCATAACAAAATAACTGTCGGATGAAGAAAATGACAAGATTGAGTTTTTATAAATAACGGCGTAGTTGTTACCGTTAACACTGTTGGAATACTTGGTGGTTAAAATACAGTAATATGTGTGGTTGCACAGTAGCACACGGTAATGCACAATATTTTTGAATTATTAATTCTTACGTAAGAAGGCACTACTCAATAATTTTTACAGTAATTACTGTTCAATATTTTATTTTATTGATTCAATAATTGTTACGTTGATATTTTATATTATTGTTGCTTCAATAATTGTCACTGTATAGTATTTCCCATTATCAGGTCAATAATTCATATTATTTGAATAATATTATTATATAGCATTGGAATGTCTAGAAAGTTCTGTCAAGGAGAGGTTTGGTCACCTAATTGCGCGCTAGTAAGGAGAAATCCTTATTGGAAAGCCCCCTCTTTCCTGGGAACTGCCTGGTTGTCATTATTGTGATTCAGTAATATTATTTGTGAATAATTAATTATTGATTTATATGATAAGAAAATATCTATTTGATGCGGATATAAATGATGGATTTATTTATTTTATGTGGTTATAATTGAATGAATTAATGTTGAGGTATTTTATCAGTATTTTTGTCGGAATGGAAGTATTAAAAATTAAATCAGTGTTCTTGCGATATATTGCATGAGTTATAATTTTTAATCCGACCGTTGGATCGTTGTGATTTTTGGATATGTTATACATATATAAGTTGAGTATATGTCCACAAATTTTGAACCGTTAAAAATGAACGTATAAATTGTTGTGAATTTTAAGAGGTGACTGGTTCAGAAATTGTTGAAGTTTCGGAATTTATCATTTTGGTTAAAAATTCTAGAATGCGTGGGCCCCACCTATGGTTGGTGAAGAAATGTGCTGAATTCTAATTCCAATGTGGTGGGTGGCAATAGTAGCAGGTAAAGCCATCGTGTAGCAGTCAAGTCTGCGCCTTGGCGTCTTAACATTTTCCTATAAATAGAGTGCTGAGTTAGAATTGAAAATCACACCAGAAACATAAGTTTTCTCTCTTTCTCTCTCTATATTATCAAGCGTATTTTGTGAGTATTTAGATACTTTGAGAGTTACTATTAAGTGCAAGGTTCCTTCGGCTTCACATTTCGGTCAGAAGTACAGCTCTTTTGAGGTAAGGGATTTTAAGGGTTATTATATTTTTCAGTTTCGTAATTTTTTCGACCTTCAAAAATTCTGGAAAAATTTGAAATGATAATTTGATGAGTTTTCTTGATTGTGTCCAAAAATAGCGATTTTTGGATGTATAGATTAGGAGTTATGAATTTTATGGGAAAAGACTATTTTAAAAATAAGCCCTTATAACTCCTTGTGGTTAACTCCAAAATTGGTGAAATTTTTATTGGGAGTACATCTATATAACATCAATATATTCTGTAAATTTCAGAATTTTTTGGATAAAAGTAAAATTTATGATAAATTTCTAAATATTCGGCAGTTTTGGCCATGTGAAAAATAGTAAATGAATTTTAAAAATTCTGAGAAAAAAATTTCAATATGGGACTATATTCTGCTAAATCCAAGAAAAAAAATATTTTTGGAACTGATTTGGTATTTTTCATGAAAATAGACTAGTTATGAGTAAATGAATTAAATATGTTATGTGAAGTAACAAAATTGGAAAATAGGATTTTGTAGTTTGAGAATTCTATAGGAGGTATATACAGATTTTTTATGAGGGTTTTGGTTATTGGTGATGAAATCTTATGAGTTTGGCATTTTAGGATGATTAAATGTATTAATTAGTAAGTGTAAACAATTAAAATAAATTATTTATAAATTTAAGAAATGATTAAAATATTGTGGTAATATTAATAATATTAGATTATGAGATTATTAAGTGATTTATAACATTTGGATTAAGGGGTTATGAAATCATTGATTTATGAATCTCACTCTTTAAATTATATCCGTGTTTTGATTATATTGTTTTTATTATCATATATAACATTTTTATAATCTTGGTGAAGAAATTTCCCTTTGACTTGAGTGTAAAGATGGGTAGATTATTGGTATGATCATGACTATGGGTTCTCTTTGGCCAGTAGTGCAAAGTTGAATCGTTGACTAGTATGATCATGACCATTGAATTTATAATTGAATATTTTTAGCTTAAGTGCAAAGGTGAATTGATCAACATGGTTATAATTATGGTTTATATAAATTCTGAAATGATTATGTATTTCTTTGAGATATTAATATCTTTGGCCTGTAGTGCAAAGATGAATTATTGATGAATATCTTTGGCCCGTAGTGCAAAGATGACCCGTTGTTGAATATCTTTGGCCTGTAGTGCAAAGATGACCTGTTGTTGAATATCTTTGGCCTATAGTGCAAAGATGAACTGTTAATGAATATCTTTGGCCCGTAGTGCAAAGATGAATTTATTGGTATGATTATGAACAGGAACTGTGATTTGGTATAACCATGATCTTTGATGTTTTAGGTAAAGACATGTGATGAAAATTATCTTCGTCATGGATGAAAAGGGGAATTTAGAACTACAATTATGATTATGAGTTATTCACATGATTGTGGACAGGAATTTTTGATTGATATTACAGGGATAAAACATTGTTGGTGGACTTTTAACATGGAGAAGATAATAGACTTTATGGTCTATTTGACTCTTCTAATGGATTGCTTGTTCCGCTGCAATTATGGTCAAAAAGTTTTATCATCTACCATATGTTCTAAATCTCTAATTTACTACTGACGAAGGCTATTAATAATTTAATTATCTTTAGTCATGATATCCTTTACTGGGCTAGTTGTGCTCACCCTTTTGCTTCACAGTTCTTTTCAGGTAATAAGAATGTTGTCGGGTCGAGCGGGGATAATAGGGGAATAGAACGGTGGTCTATAGCTATTGAGGTTCTCCCTAAATAGTATGGAAATCATTTTATTATGAACTTTAGATAAGTGTGTCGTATTGTATACGTCATTTGATATTTAATTTTGGTGAACCGAATAGGGTGAGGCGAACCCAACTTTGGAAGGGTGTTTTGTCAGTATCATACAAGATGTCTAATGACATACAACCTCGTGTTATCATAAGACAGGGTTGTGCACATCCACTTGCTGATTATATCTACGAGCACTACCTATATGATCTTGGAGTTTGGTTGAAACATAATATTCAATCGCAGATGGTGGAGATAGTTATATGTCAAGAGAAGACTCACCATTGGAAGGAACATGATAGTAATCTTCTCATTTTTCTTTGGGGTCTATTGGGCCAACCAAGGATAATTCTCTGGACATATGATATCTATCATAACTTAGATTCATGGCCTCCTATGTACGAAGGTTTCCTTGAGCACTTCCCAGAGATTTTAAATTCTAAAATAGTTATTGACTGTACGTTTATGTAATGTATCAATGTGAGGTGCTGTCCATAGTTGGGACATGAGTCAAAGTTGGTATTAAAACTCACAGTATATGTGTTGTTGTATTTTGCACGATAATTGTAGTAATAAAGTTGTAGTTGTATTCTGTACCATGTATTTGGCAACTCAGAATAGGTTGGATGGATTGGACCTATTTTGGGGGCGTTACATTTAGTATCAGAGCTTAGGGATATGATCTCTGGTAGAGATCAGGGAATAGAACTAGGAGGGGAGAGACGAGTAAATCCTTCACTAGTGTGTCCTACCTAAGCTTATTTGTTGGTCAGTCATAATATTGAGATATTATGTGATATGTTAATTTGTTCAATTAACCCTTGTTTTGAAGCTGTATTCTAGAATTATATCTAAAATACAGGAGATGAGCAATGGAGAAATCATGAGGACAGGGAAGATGGAATCTGAAATGAAAGCAAGGTATTATCAACTCTTTGAAATACCAGGTACATAAATTCTGGGGACGAAATTTCATAAGGAGAGGAGATTATAAGACCCCGAATTTTATGAAATAAAAGTATTTAATTTTTCTTATAATTGTTATTTAGTAAATGGTTAAATTGATAAAAAGTTAAAGTTAAGGGTGAGATATGAATTTTTTTTCAAAATAAGCAAGTGGCTATAAAATACTCATTGTTGTCGGGGAATATTCGTTTGGTCGTGGAATATTCTTGATGTCGAGGAATATTAAATGCGACAGTAGCATGACCATTTGTGGGCCCCATAATAGAATAAGCATCGAATGAAGAAAGCGACAAGTTTGAGTTTTTATAAATAACGACGTAGTTATTACTGAATAACACCGTTGTTGGAATACACGGTGGTTAAAATACGATGTCGTGTGGTTGCGCACAAAGAGCACACCAGTATTGCATGATATTTTGAACTATTAATTCTTACGTAAGAAGGCACTACTCAATAATTGTTACGATAATTACTTGCTCAATATTTTATTTTATTGATTCAATAATTCTTTGCGTTGATATTTTATATTATTGTTGTTTCAATAATTATCAACGCATGATATTTCCCATTATCGGATCAATAATTCGTATTATTTGAATAATATTATTAGATAGCATTATTGGCAATGTCTAGAAAGTTCTATCAAGGAGAGGGTTGGTCACCTAATTGCGCGCTAGTAAGGAGAAATCCTTATTGGAAATCCTCCTCTTTCCTGGGAACTGCCTGGTTGTCATTATTGTGATTCTATAATATTATTTGTGAATAATTAATTATTGATTTATATGATAAGGAAATATCTATTTGATGCGGATATAAATGATAGATTTATTTATTTTATGTGATAATTGAAGGAATTAATGTTGAGGTGTTTTATCAGTATTTTTGTCGAAATGGAAGTATTAAAAATTAAATCAGTGTTCTTGCGATATATTGCATGAGTTATAATTTTTAATCCGACCGTTGGATCGTTGTGATTTTTGGATATGTTATACATATATAAGTTGAGTATATGTCCACAAATTTTGAACCGTTAAAAATGAACGTATAAATTGTTATGAATTTTAAGAGGTGACTGGTTCAGAAATTGTTGAAGTTTCGAAATTTATCATTTTGGTGGAAAATTCGAAAATACGTGGGCCCCACCTATGGTTGGTGAAGAAATGTACTGAAATTCTAATTCCAATGTGGTTGGTGGCAATAGTAGCAGGTAAAGCCATCAAGTAGCAGGTCAAATCTGTTTCGGCGTGCTAATATTTTCCTATAAATAGAGTGCTGAGTTAGAATTGAAAATCACACCAGAAACATAAGCTTTCTCTCTTTCTCTCTCTATATTATCAAGCGTATTTTGTGAGTATTTATATACTTTGAGAGTTGCTATTCAGTACAAGGTTCCTTCGGCTTTACATGCCGGTCAGAAGTACTGCTCTTTTGAGGTAAGTGATTTTAAGGATTATTATATTTTTCAGTTTCGTAATTTTTCCGACCTTCAAAAATTCTGAAAAAATTTGAAATGATAATTTGATGAGTTTTCTTGATTGTGTCCAAAAATGGCTATTTTTGGATGTATAGATTAGGAGTTATGAATTTTATGAAAAAAGACTATTTTAAAAGTAAACCCTTATAACTCCTTGTGGTTAACTCTAAAATTGGTAAAATTTTTATTGGGAATACATCTATATAACATCAGTATATTCTGTAAATTTCAGAATTTTTTGGACAAAAGTACAATTTATGATAAATATCTAAATATTCGGCAATTTTGGCCATGTGAAAAATAGTAAATGAATTTTAAAAATTCTGAGAAAAATATATGTTCAATATAGGACTATATTCTGCTAAATCCCAGAAAAGAAATATTTTTGGAATTGATTTGGTTTTTTTCATGAAAATGGACTAGTTATGAGTAAATGAATTAAATATGTTATGTGAAGTAACAAAATTGGAAAATAGAATTTTATGGTTTGAGAATCCTATATGAGGTATATACAGATTTTTGATGAGGGTTTTAGTTATTGGTGATGAAATCTTATGAGTTTGGAATTTTAGGATGATTAAATGCATTAATTAGTAAATGTAAACAATTAAAATAAATTGTTTATAAATTTAAGAAATGATTAAAATATTTTGGTAATATTAATAATATTAGATTATGATATTATTAAGTGATTTATAACATTTGGATTAAGGGATTATGAAGTCATTGATTTATGAATCTTACTCTTTAAATTAAATCCGTGTTTTGATCATATTGTTTTTATTAACATATATAACATTTTTATAATCTTGGTGAAGAAATTTTCCTTTGACTTGAGTGTAAAGATCGGTAGATTATTGGTATGATTGTGACTATGGGTTCTCTTTGGCTAGTAGTGGAAAATTGAATCGTTTACTGGTATGATTATGACCATTAAATTTATAATTGAATATTTTTAGTTAAGTGCAAAGGTGAATTGATCCACATGGTTATAATTATGATTTATATAAATTCTGAAAAAATTATGTATTTCTTTGAGATATTAATATCTTTGGCCTATAGTGCAAAGATGAATTATTGATGAATATCTTTGGCACGTAGTGCAAAGATGACCTGTTGTTGAATATCTTTGGCATGTAGTGCAAAGATGACCTGTTGTTGAATATCTTTAGCCTGTAGTGCAAAGATGAACTGTTAATGAATATCTTTGGCCCGTAGTGCAAAGATGAATTTATTGGTATGATTATGAACAAGAACTGTGATTTGGTATAACCATGATCTTTGATGTTTCAAGTAAAGACATGTGATGAAAATTATCTTCGTCCTAGATGAAAAGGGAAATTTAGAACTACAATTATGATTATGAGTTATTCACATGATTGTGGACATGTATTGTTGATTGATATTACAGGGATAAAACATTGTTGGTGGACTTTTAACATGGAGAAGATAATAGACTTTATGGTCTATTTGACTCTTCTAATGGATTGCTTGTTCCGCTGCAATTATGGTCAAAAAGTTTTATCATCTACCATATGTTCTAAATCTCTAATTTACTACTGACGAAGGCTATTGATAATTTAATTATCTTTAGTCATGATATCCTTTACTGGGCTAGTTGTGCTCACCCTTTTGCTTCACAGCTCTTTTCGGGTAATAATAAGAATGTTGTCGAATTCGAGCGGGGATAATAGGGGAATAGAACGGTGGTCTATAGCTGTTGAGGTTCTCCCTAAATAGTATGGAAATCATTTTATTATGAACTTTAGATAAGTGTGTCGTATTGTATACGTCATTTGATATTTAATTTTGGTGAACCGAATAGGGTGAGGCGAACCCAACTTTGAAAGGGTGTTTTGTCAGTATCATACAAGATGTCTAATGACATACAACCTCGTGTTATAATAAGACAGGGTTGTGCACATCCACTTGCTGAGTATATCTACGAGCACTACCTATATGATCTTGGAGTTTGGTTGAAACATAATATTCAATCACAGATGGTGGAGATAGTTATATGTCAAGAGAAGACTCACCATTGGAATGAACATGATAGTAATCTTCTCATTTTTCTTTGGGGTCTATTGGGTCAACCAAGGATAATTCTCTGGACATATGATATCTATCATAACTTAGATTCATGGCCTCCTATGTACGAAGGTTTCCTTGAGCACTTCCTAAAGATTTTAAATTCTAAAATAGTTATTGACTGTACATTTATGTAATGTATCAATGTGAGGTGTTGTCCATAGTTGGGACATGAGTCAAAGTTGGTATTAAAACTCACAGTATATGTGTTGTTGTATTTTGCACGGCAATTATAGTAATAAAGTTGTAGTTGTATTCTGTACCATGTATTTGGTGACTCAGAATAGGTTGGATGGATTGGACCTATTTTGGGGGCGTTACATCTAACATATAACATTAATATCATATAATACTATTACAAATCTAGTTGCACACATTAACTTAAAGTTGGAACTATCTTTAACCTTTCCTTGTATCTGACGTGTTCGCCTTAATATGCAATATATATCATGATATAGCAAGGGTGAGCATATGTTTGCCCAGCAAGTTTAAATTTATTTAAGGATATATCATGATTGAAAGAATTTGAATAATAAGCTGGCTATAATTCATCAATATAGTTGTGAATTAGCGCGAACAAACTTTTGACTGAACAAGTATTGAACATGAACAAATATATCTGGAGTGAATGGTAATGAAGGTGATCAGCCTTTCATACCTGACTTATACATGCAATATGTACAGAGTACAATTTTACAATTCTTAGACATGACAATCAACAATGATTAACCATAAGCATATCTGAATGAAACAACTCTAAGTAGAGTTAAGAAAAACTTGTCTGTTTCGTTGATTATCGTTACGTAATTTATATCGCTTTATCCGAAAACTTAATATTAGTAATATAGATCTCCAATATTAGAATAATATCAACAAAATATAATACTATTATATATATATATATATATATATATATATATATATAGAATAACCTAAACACATAACATATAACCCTATCAGTCTATAACACACATATGACATAGCATCAAGTCAAACTATTTCAGTTTGACTTTAGCCTGACCAAATTCTACATTCCGACGGTCTAGTCGGACAACTCACGAGTTTAAGTTCAATTAAACTATGTCTTAACACTTAACAATTATCTTAGATAATCATATTATTAATCAAAATAATTTTCATGAGCTTGTAATAATTTTCGGATAATTATTACCATTTATCATGATTTTTTAATCATTTATATCGTATTTATATTATATAAATACCACATTATTCTATTATCATTAATATTTATTTAATATTAAATATTAAATATTAATGAAAATCATATCATAATATTATAATATATTTATAATATAACAAAGTATTTTAATACCTTAAAATCATATTTATATGATTTTTAAACACTTAAATCCATTATCCGATAATTGCTTTTAATATTGAAATATTAATATTTTCATGACAAAATATCAAAAGTTATATTTTATAACTTAGAATATTTTTATACCACTTTAATCATTTTATATGATTTTTAAAACATAAATTCTAGTTTTCCATAAATTATTTAATATATTCATTAAATAAATTAATCACCATTAATATAATTTATTAATGAAATTCATCACAAAATATCAAAAGTTATTAAAAATAACTTAAAATATTTTCTTATACCATAATATAATTTTTCATGATTTTCAAGTATTAAAATCATTTTTAAATAATTTGTTTAATATTATAATTAAATAAATTAAATACCTTTTATATTCCAAAAATATAAAATATTTATGGAATATACTCAAAATAATTAAAAACTAATAATTTTAGGAATTTATTTTATATTTTTTAATAATTAAAAACTATTTTTTCCATTTATTTAATAAAATAAATCATTTTCCAAAATTAAGTGTCACTAAAGGGCCTTATTGTAACGAATAAATTTTTTGTGTTGTGATTCTGGGGACAGAATCCTTTTAAGGAGGGAAGGATGTAACGATAGAGAAATTTATAATTTAATTTAAATATTTATAGAATTAAATAAATATTTAAAATAATTTATTTATTGAGAAAAAATAAATATTTGATGAATTGTCGTGAATTAATTTAGTAGTTAAATTAATTATTGTTAATTGAATCGAGTAATGATAATTTTATTTGTTGGATTTAATTTAAGGAAATAATTAAATTAAATCAATTTCTTAATATGTAAAAATTAGTTAAATTAAATGAATTGTTTAATTTAATGGAAATAAATAAATTAAATAAAGTGATGTTTCTAATTAAATTAGATATATAATTATTTATTAATTTTAAGTATAATGATAATGAGATTTTATTATTATTATATAAGTTATTTAAATTAACTAAAGCAAGTTATTTAAATTAATTAATCAACTAAAAGTGTGACAAGTAAAAACTATATAATATAAGTATTATGAAAATAAATTGAGAGATGAGAGTTTGTGTTCAGCCAAACATGGCCTTGTGGCCTTTGGCTTATTTTTAACCGACGCAAATCTTTTGGCTTATTCAATTGACGTTAGTGGGAGTCAGTATATTTTCCTACGCATCTTATTTTCCTAAGGTTAGTGGTGAGTTGAGAGAGAAGAAGACACAGAGGGTTAGAGAGAATTTGAGTGAAATCTCTGCAAATTTTTGAGGGTTGAGGAAGAGACTCACCATCTTGCTAGTCTATAATCAAGAAGTTTAAGGTATATCTAATTCTAATTCTCAGACTTGTGATTTTCTATTCTCTGTAAACTGGTTTTTGTGGACTTGTTGTTCAAGCGTTATGTAAATGTCGTGTATTATGTTGTAGAATCTGTTAATTATCTTGTATGCGTGTTGTATCAGTTATCAAGTTCGTGAGAAATTGGTTGTAGGAAGAAACAGAATTAGCAGTGTTTATATTCATATGTTATGGCCTTAGAAAGTATCAATTTTAGTGGTCAATCTTTGTATAAAACTATAAATTGATGCTTGCATATGGTAGCTCATTGAGATACGAACATAACGTAATTTGAATGGAATGATTTGGTCAAGTAACAAGTTCACAGTGATGATTTTTGGACTTATGTGAAAAACATGAAAATTGAGAAATTAAAATAGTTCTAGTTGTTGTTAAATTATGCTAAGTGGCTGAATATGTTAGCAATCGTGATATAATTATCTTACATATTGTTATCACCGTTTGATGGGTGAATTTCGTGTTAGTTGGGCTAAAATGGCTCTTTGCTCACCGTCGCCTCTCGCTGCAATGTCAACAACAACACCAAGCAATGCTACCAAATAAAAAAAAAAATGGCGCAATTGCATGCTTGAATCCCAAGCCTAAGTGTGTTGCAACGCATACACCCTTAATCGAGACAAAGGAGGTCTCGCTTATTGGCAGATCATGCGTAGTGGACTTATATTAGTTTAGCATGCATGTTAATGATGTTGAGGCATAATATTATTGTGCAAGTTCTTAAAATTGAGCAAGCCTAATCTATCTTGAATATGTTTGTATAAGCTCTTGTGACCTGTTTCGTTACCTCGAATGAGTTTCACATTTCTGTTTCTCATTATTCAGAATTTGTAATGCTTTAATTCATTGCTTCAAATGAGATTGTTCTAAATCATTTGAATGTAACACTTTGCATGAATTCCATGTTTACCTAAATATATACTGTTGTTATTAATCTTTGATCTAAATAGTCTTGTTCAGTTATAAACTCTTGTATCAAACCTTTACTGATGTAAATCGAATAATGTTCTAAAATTCTAGAAACACTGATAAGCTAGTTCCAAACCAAACTTTCTTTAGTGCAGAAATTCTAAATTCAAACTGAGACGAACAACCCTAACACAGGGGATTTTGTACGTGTAATGTTTAGATGTTTGTGCACAATACATGGTACAAAGGGCTGATCCCTCTAAGTACGTTAAGAAGGGTCCGTATAGTCTAAATGACTGTTAAGGTTGGGTAATAATACCTAAGTACCGGGGACATAGTTCGTGGTCTTAAGACCCTCAGATATTAAAGTTCGAACTTGTTTTCTAGTTTGATTGTAGAACAAGTTCCTTATTGTTCAGCTTTCGTTGTTCACTCTCATGTTATTATCATTGCTACGTTCTATATTAGTGAGAATTTATTTGCTCACTCTTGCAATTAACATTGCAGCTAAAGTGGAGAAAGTTGATGAGCCGTCGACTAGCAAAGGCAAGGGCAAGATGTCTAAATGATGAAGACTTTTGAGAATTTATTTTAATAAATTATGTTAAAGACTTGTTTTAATATGTGATGTATTCTGCAAATTTATGTAATAATTTTAAGGTTAGATTACCTGGGATTTAATTTGTGATGATGATGTAATCCTTTAATGGGAGAGGTTATTGTTTAAGTTATTTAAATTATGTCTTTATCCTTTATTGATGGGTAGTTAGATGTAATAGTTTTGATAAGTGAACACCAAATCCTGTGGGAATGAAGTACCTGGATTTGGGGGTGTCACACCCATAGCGACAGAACCGTCGCTATAGGTGTTCTTGAGTGTTCTTGATGAAAACCCAGAACTCTTGTCAGTCACCGAGGGGCTTGGTTTGACTGATTCTAATCCTATGTTCTAGTTGATTTCTGGACTGGTAATGGTGTTATAGTTGTAGTACTAATGTAATACTACAACCATAAACAAAATTCATGGCCATCCTACATCAAATCAAGAAGATATAGTGCATCAAAGTCTTGTCACTTTTGAAGCTTTGTAACTTTGATTCTGATCATTCTTTTTATGATCTAAAAGTTCACACATGAAGTCTACATGACAAGGTACAATTCTATTATATTACATCAACCTAACAACATCACATTTGAGAGATCAAAGCCAGTCAAAAGCTTGCCAGAAACGTGTTCTTGAGAAATTTAGGTTTTCCAGATTTCATCAAAAACTGGTGGTCAATGATGGTTTGACCGCTCATTACTTTGATTCTATACAAGATCTGAGTGATCTATTAACATGATTGTGTAGTACTTATACCAGTCTACAAGATTAAAACCACAACTTGTCAAAACAAACCAAACATAACAAGATCTAGAGCTTCGAAAAGCTTGTTAGAAGCTTTCTGGAAAATCTAAGTTGCCCAGATTCCAGTTAGTGATGGTTGGTCAATGACCTTTGACTGCTTATAACTTGAGATCTAGACATGGTATGAATGTGATTCCACTTCCAGTCTACTCTCCTCATGGCAAAGAACAAGTCTATAACTTAAAACACAACAAATCATTAACATACACAGATCTATGGGCCCTGACATTAGGCTGTTAGACCATAAATTTAGGGTTCTAAGTCAGTTTAAAAACTTGATTTTCTGGGTTTTAGATGTTATGGATTCATAGATCACTAAATAACATCCTTATACACTATTCTAAACAACAAACAACAACATTTAACATGAAATCACATTGATTTTTATAAGGCTAGGGTTTTATACCTTTATGCTTTGATTTTTGATTTCTGATCTTGGTTGTTGTTCTTAGCTTGCTACAAACTGATCATGGCTTAACTTCTCACTCCCTCTCACTCTAGATTTCGAAAAGTTAGAGAGAGAATAGGCTTGGCAAGAATGAGAAGTAAAGTAAGATTTTTCGTACTTTAAATCTCTTTTGTTTTGATCCATTGAATCTAATGTTTCTAGGTGTCCCCAAAGATTAGATTTGGCTGAGATTTTGAGGCACATGTTGATATCCAAGATTGATGAGTCACAAGATTTCACAAAATCTTTTACTTAAGTTTTATGTTAAAGGGCATTTTGGTCATTTCGCATTCATTAAGGGTATTTTTATCTTTTCCCTTATAACTTGAAGGGTATTTTGGATAGTTCCATTTTATCCCATAATATTTTACACTTAGCCAAACAAACTTAACTTTTGAATTCCCAAATTAGGGTTTTCTAATTCTGAATTAGGGTTTTGAATTCCCAAAACTAAAATTTAGGGTTTTTGATCCGATCGTTAGGGTTTGTAATAGTTCATTAAAGTTTTCTAACTTAATAAACATATTTTTAACATAACTTTAGGGTTTACTAAAGTTACAACTTATCCGATCAATCCTTGATGCTTATATCACAATTGTACACATAAAATCACTGATTAGGGTTTAATAACTTAACCTTAACATTCTCATTAAAATTTTAGGGTTTGTCACCTATGTAACTTATATGATCAAGATTTGATCCTTAACCACAAATTATACACATAAAAATTTACTGTTCACATATATGGTTACATATACCGACTCGTATACACTTAGATACTTAACCTTGATAATTCTTCACAAGAATTTTTAAATCCACCAAAATCTTCAAGTCTTGTCCAAAAATTTTGAAATCCTTAAAATTCCTTTACAGAACTACCAATTCCATACACTTATTTTCTGTCTAGGTTCTAATATTGAACCTTAAATTAATCAATTATGATTTTAAAATTTTTCTAAATTCTCGGGTTGTCACATTCACCCCTTCTTCTAAGAATTTTGTCCTCGAAATTCACCTTACAACTTACACCATACACCATACTGCTTACACCATTCACACACATCATCACATGCTACCCAATACACCACTCACAAGAGTAAAAATTTTCAAATTGTACTGAGGATTCATATAGACTATTGTCTGTCATTTTCGCAAAGGTTTTATGGAAATTCATCCGCAAACCATCATAACTTACGGACACAAAGGGTGATTAGCCCTGTACTGGCCAAGTACTTATTTTATCTGTTTCTCGTCACTGTCATAGGCACAAAATTTTACCTCAGTCTTTTTATATTCCGCACCAAAATAATTTGGTTCGGGAAATTTCTTTCAATGAACACTTAGAGTTTTCATAAACATTAGTCTAGCTGAATTGAATAGCATAGACTCATATCAATAATTCAATTCAATCGAATTATTTAGGTGTAGCTAAACCCCGTTGGCAAATTAAAATTTTTGAATTTTTTTTGAGAATGACGTCATGATGCCATACTGTATTAACAGTCCATTTGAGGATGTCGTCATCGTATGACTTTGTCATAACACATCATACAATAGTGGAACAACGACTTTAGATCAAATTCACACTAAGTATTTCTGTATTTACAACTCCATCAACTTTTTATCATCTCTGCACCAGGTTACATGGTACATGAGTGATAAATAAAAAAATATTTTGATATTTCAAATCATTTGCGTCTAGCCAAAATAAGTATCATAGAATATACTTTAAACCGTTCCAAAAATGATTACGAGTCTATATATATATATTTTTTCAAAAGCACATACTGCGTATTTAGCTTGATGTCAAAATTTTGAAGTCTAGCCTAGCTAGGAGTTTTGGAAAACTTATGTCTCCACTAATAATCATTTGCTTAACAATCTATCTGTTCCTATAATCCTCAATTCTCCATTCACACATGACTATTCTCAGTTCGTCAAACCACACTCATGAGTTCAGGAACTTTCCACAATCATATGAGTTTAAGAACTTACCCTAGTCAGACCTTTAGCGTCCATTCGTTGAGGGGTTCATAAACATTTCATATAACTGTGAGTCACGAACGTAACATAAGTATAAGTTTTAAGAACTCGTACTTAACCTTATATCCTCTACCTATAACCTATCTATCTTTTATACACATGAGAAAGGAAACACCCTCTTAACATGCATATAGCAAATAGCGCGACACAAACATTTCAATGATTATCAGTGCCAGAAACTAAGTGGTTTTTACACCAAGAACAATTCTCTGCCCATACAAGGAATCCTACAACTCAGCTGCTGACATGAGTCCTCAATTGAAATCCCCACCTAATCTTAACTCCCTTCTCAATGTGAATTTCATTTAATCCGTATTCATAATCCTTTCCTGAATCTGTACCAATTCATAGTACAACTGATACACAACAATCTTGCTATAAACTTTTTAATCATCAGATTAATTCTTTTCCCTGCTATGTCCTTATCAGATCACGGGGTGATCTCATCGTATATATTACGATTCATTTCTCTATCTTGATCATTTTGTTTTACAATCTCCTATCCCTGCACTTTAAGTCTTTTAGACTCTATCTATTTACCACTACTGTTCACCTTTATTATCAAAGTTAGGGGACTCTGTATCTTAACAACTCGCCGAGATTCGTTTTTGAATCTTGCTGACACACTAACTCTATGTAAGCTAGATCTTATCCTAATCACTGCGGTTATTGGTCTCAGGTATTCCTACCTAAGGTTCATAACCAACAGCTTTGATACCAACTATAGCAGCCCCAAATCTGGGTCCCGAATCACCGCAGATCTGGTTCAATCATTCTATAACTATTGCGGAAGATATAAACATAAATTGTTTATACATTAAATTTTACACACTATTCCCCAAGGTCGAGTAACCTTAACTTATACACAATTCATAACTTGTCTAACATATAACATTAATATCATGCAATACTATTACAAATCTAGCTGCACACATTAACTTAAAGTTGGAACTGTCTTTAACCTTTCCTTGTATCCGACGTGTTCGCCTTAATCTGCAATATTTATCATGATATAGCAAGGGTGAGCATATGTTTGCCCAACAAGTTTAAATTTATTTAAGGATATATCATGATTGAAAGAATTTGAATAATAAGCTGACTATAATTCATCAATATAGTTGTGAATTAGCGCGAACAAACTTTTGACTAAACAAGTATTGAACATGAACAAATATATCTGGACCGAATGGTAATGAAGGTGATCAGCCTTTCATACCTGACTTATACATGCAATATGTACAGAGTACAATTCTATAATTCTTAGACATGAAAATCAACAATGATTAACCACAAGCATATCTAAATGAAACAACTCTAAATAGAGTTAAGAAAAACTTGCCTGTTTCGTTGATTACCGTTACACAATTTATATCACTTTATCCGAAGACCTAATATTAGTAATATAGATCTCCAATATTAGAATAATATCAACACAATATAATACTATTATATATATATATATATATATATACACACACACACACACATAGAATAACCTAAACACATAACACATAACCCTATCAGTCTATAACACACATAAGACATAGCATCAAGTCAAACTATTTCAGTCTGACTTGAGCCCGAAAAAATTCTAACATCCCGATGGTCTAGTCAGACAATTCACGAGTTTAAGTTCAATTAAACTCTGCCTTAACACTTAACAATTATCTTAGATAATCATATTATTAATCAAAATAATTTTCATAGGCTTGTAATAATTTTCAGATAATTATTACCATTTATCATGATTTTTCAATCATTTATATCGTATTTATATTATATAAATACAACATTATTCTATTATCATTAATATTTATTTAATCTTAAATATTAATAAAAATCATATAATAATATTATAATATATTTATAATATCACAAAGTATTTTTAAACCTTAAAATCATATTTATATGATTTTAAACACTTAAATCCATTATCCGATAATTGCTTTTAATATTAAAATCTTAATATTTTCATGACAAAATATCAAAAGTTATATTTTATAACTTAGAATATTTTTATATCACTTAAATCGTTTTTATATGATTTTTAAAACATAAATTCTAGTTTTCCATAATTTATTTAATATATTCATTAAATAAATTAATCACCATTAATATAAACTTATTAATGAAATTAAATCACAAAATATCAAAAGTTATTAAAGATACTTAAAATATTTTCTTCTACCATAATATTATTTTTTCATGATTTTTCAAGTATTAAAATCATTTTTAAATAATTTATTTAATATTATAATTAAATAAATTAAATACCTTTTATATTCCAAAAATATAAAATATTTATGGAATATACTCAAAATAATTAAAAACTAATTTTTAGGAATTTATTTTGTATTTTTTAATAATTAAAAACTATTTTTTTCCATTTATTTAATAAAATAAATCATTGCCGAGGGGCCCTATAGTGACAGAACCGTCGCTATAGGTGTTCTTGAGTGTTCTTGATGAAAACCTAGAACTCTTGTCAGTCACCGAGGGGCTTGGTTTGACCGATTATAATCCTATGTTCCAGTTGATTTTTGGACTGGTAATGGTGTTATAGTTGTAGTACTAATGTAATACTACAACCATAAACAAAATTCATGGCCATCCTGCATGAAATCAAGAAGATATAGTGCATCAAAGTCTTATCAGAGACTGTTCTTCATTTTCTGGGTTACCCAAAAATGAAGAACAACTCAAAATGTCACTTTTGAAGCTTTGTAACTTTGATTTTGGTCATTCTTTTTGTGATCTAAAAGTTCACACATGAAGTCTACATGACAAGGTATAATTCTATTACATTTCATCAACTTAACAACATCACAGCTGAGAGATCAAAGTCGGTCAAAAGCTTGTCAGAAATGTGTTCTTGAGAAATTTGGGTTTTCCAGATTTCATCAAAAACTGGTGGTCAACGATGGTTTGACCGCTCATTACTTTGACTCTATGCAAGATTTGAGTGATCTATTAACATGATTGTGTAGTACTTATGTAAGACCCCAACTTTTATAAATAAAGAATAATTTTTTCGAAATATATTTTTTGAATATTATGGTGTGGATTTGATATAATGTTATAGTCGTGGGTAATATTTACAAATTTTGCAAAGTAAGCAAGTGCTTATGTAATATTCGATTGGTCGGGGAATATTCGTTTTAACAAGGACTATTCATACGATGGCACAATCATTGGTGGACCCCACAACGGAAGTATTGTCGTAGTAAGAAAACGACATAATTATCTTTTTATAAAAATAACGGCGGAAGTGTTATCGTTAAAACTGTTGAACTACCCGGTAGTAAAAGTACAGTAATACGCGTGGTTGCATACTAGCATACGGTATTGGTTATTGATGCTTACGTGAGAAGTCACTCAATTATACTCAATTATTGCTACAATAATTGCTGCATCATACCTCTCATATTATTGATTCAATTATTGTCACAGTATCATCTGCATAATATGTTATATTATTAAATCAATAATTGAGACGACAAAGTTATTCATATTATTATTTGTAATATTGACAATGTCTAGAAGTTTTGTCAAGGAGAGGTTTGGTCACCTAATTGCGCGCCAAGAAGGAGAAATCCTTATCTGAAAGCCCCCTCTTTCCTGGAAACGACCTGGTTGTTAAATATTGTGAATTATAATATTAATGTTGAATAAGTTCGTGTTGATTAAAGATTAAATTGATAGTTTCATTGTGTTGGAATTATTAGTGTTAGTGAAAATCGACATTTATTTCAATAATAATTGATGTCTGGAGGTTATATTGACCAATCGGGTAATTAATCGGATAAATGAGGAATTAATTGCTATTAATTCACATGATTATAACTATTTGTTCACACGTGTGTACTATTTATTCACATTCTTGTACTATTAGGGGAGGTGGTGCAAGATTGATAATACTTGCATGACTAAGTTAAAAATGGAGGTATAGATGGAGGTACTATACTGTAATTCGTATTTTCACATGTCTAGAACTATTGATTCACATGATTTACTATTAGGGGGGGGTGCAAGTTTGATAATACTTGTAGGACTAAATTAAAAATAAAGGAAAAGAGGAAGGTATTATTCTATAATATTTCGAGCCCCAAAACGTGCAATTATCGAAACTATATTTTTCTATAAATAGAAGCTCATTCTTCCTTCATTTCTCACCAATTCACTAAAGCTATAGAGGAATTATTTTAGAGAGAAATTATAGAGATAAAGAAAAAGAGAAGTCTGCTACCTCACAATTCCAAAGATCCAGCTTTTTTCTAAGGTAAGGGTATTATTTCTTCAGTATTCATGAAGAGAGTTATTTTCTTTCAATACTCGTAAGGGTTGTTATTCCATTCTTTATTATTATGTTGGAATAACATGTCTATGAGAAGTACCGCATACATGGTGAAATTCTTCTGTTATTCCATTCTTTACTATTTTGTAGGAATAACCTGTCTGTGCGGTCTATCGCATGCACGTGAATTCTGTTGTTATTCCATTCTTTATTATTCTCATTGGAATATCCTCGCCTCATGCGGATTACGCATGACCGGTTCCATTCTTTATTATTCATTTAGAATATCACATGCATCTGCGGATTACGCATGACACAGTTCCATTCTTTATTATTATGTTGGGAATAACTTTGCATGCGTGCGATTATCGCATGCTGGTGAATTCTTACATTATTCCATTCTTTATTATTCTCATTGGAATAACTTTGTCTATGTCGATTACCAATGCATGGTGAATGATCCTTCGTATTAATATCTTATTAAATTGTGGAAATGATCATGCTGCGTGGATTACTGCATGACAATGTGAAAATCCATTTGCGCTTTCATATATTCTATTTTACTCGATTGATTAAAGTTTTGGCTTCTATACTCCATGAAATTAGTAGAATATCCTCGGATATTTGCGCTTCATTCAAGATCTTTTCATGGAAACATTCTTCCGATCATTCTTGAATTTTACTCCACAAAGCAAAGATCATGTTGATAATTTGACGTTATTGATTCTGGATAAATTAATTTATAATTCTTTAAAATTTATCCTTGAACTTGTTTTATTGAATTATTATGTCATTGTCATCATCCTCATGCTTATATTGTGATGAAAGTCATCTTTGGCTTACGTGCATAGATGGACTTGGTATGATTATGACCGAGGATTATTCTAAGATAATCATGACCGTAATGTGATGAATGATGTGGTGAAAGTCCTCATTGGCCTGTAGTTCATTGATGGACAGTTGTTGGTATGATTATGACCAGGGATTATTTGGTATAATCATGACCATTGATGATTACATGAATATCCTTGGTCGTGGTGCAAGGATGATTTGATTTTATTTATTAAGTTGAGTCTCAGTGATAAAGTTGATGAAAAACTTTTTAAATCATAAAAGATAGTAGATTTTATGCTCTACTTGACTCTTCTAATGGATTTCTTATTCCGCTGCAGTTGTTGATCTAAAACTTGTTGTCTATTATATTCTATCAGTTGTTATACTGTTGAAGGCTAAGGATAATTTATTCTGCATTATCTTAGTCATAATATTTCTTACTAGGCTAGTCGAGCTCACCCTTTCTTTCACTATTCTCTTCAGGAAATTAGAACATAGCTGGGACGAGTCAGGAAACGGAGTGACGGTACAGATGATAGCATTAATAGTCCTCACTATTCTATTAAATAGTGTGACAATAAATGTAATGAGGACTCCATTGAGTGTGGATATTGTCTAGATGACAATATTCTTATTAAAACTCTCAGTTTATGTTTTGTCGTATTTTACACGACAATTGTATTATTAAGTTGTATTTAAATTTTGTACCATGTATTTGGCGACTCAAGATGGGTGATGTATACCTCTTTTGGGGGCGTTACAACTTATACCAGTCTTCAAGATTAAAACCACAACTTGTCAAAACTAACCAAACACAGCAAGATCTAGAACTTAGAAAAGCTTGTCAGAAGCTTTCTGGAAAATCTTGGTTGCCCGGATTCCAGTTAGTCATGGTCGATCAACGACCTTTGACTGCTTATAACTTAAGATCTAGACATGTTATGGATGTGATTCCACTTCCAGTCTACTCTCCTCATGGCAAAGAAAAAGTCTATAACTTAAAACACAACAAATCATTAACATACACAGATCTATGGGCCCTGACATTAGGCTGTCAGACCATAAATTTAGGGTTCTAAGTTAGTTTGAAAACTTAATTTTCTGGATTCTAGATGTTATGGATCTATGACTCATAGATCACTAAATAACATCCTTATACATTACTCTAAACAACAAACAACAACATTTAACATGAAATCACATAGATTTTTATAAGGCTAGGGTTTTATACCTTTATGCTTTGATTTTTGATTTCTGATCTCGGTTGTTGTTCTTGGCCTGCTACAAACTGATCATGGCTTAACTTCTCACTCTAGATTTCGAAAAGTTAGAGAGAGAATAGGCTTGGCAAGAATGACAAGTAAAGTAAGATTTTTCTTACTTTAAATCTCTTTTGTTTTGATCCATTGAATCTAATGTTACCAGGTGTCCCCAAAGATTAGATTTGGCTGAGAATTTAAGGCACATGTTGATATCCAAGATTGATGAGTCATAAGACTTCACAAAATCTTTTACTTAAGTTTTAAGTTAAAGGGCATTTTTGTCATTTCGCATTCATTAAAGGTATTTTTATCTTTTCCCTTATAACTTGAAGGGTATTTTGGATATTTCCATTTTATCCCACAACATTTTACACTTAGCCAAACAAACTTAACTTTTGAATTCCCAAATTAGGGTTTTCTAATTCTGAATTTTGGTTTTGAATTCCCGAAACTAAAATTTAGGGTTTTCGATCCGATAGTTAGGGTTTCTAACAGTTCATTAAAGTTTTCTAACTTAATAAACATAACTTTAGGGTTTGCTAAAGTTACAAATTATCCGATCAATCCTTGATCCTTATATCACAACTGTACACATAAAATCACTGATTAGGGTTTAATAACTTAACCTTAACATTCTCATTAAAATTTTAGGGTTTGTCACCTATGTAACTTATCTGATCAAGATTTGATCCTTAACCACAAATAATACACATAAAAATTTACTGTTCACATATATGGTTACATATACCGACTCGTATACACTTAGATACTTAACCTTGATAATTCTTCACAAGAATTTTTAAATCCACCAAAATCTTCAAGTCTTGTCCAAAAATTTTGAAATCCTTAAAATTCCTTTACAGAACTGCAAATTTCATACACTTATTTTCTGTCTAGGTTCTAATATTGAACCTAAAATTAATCAATTATGATTTTAAAAATTTTCTAAATTCTCGGGTTGTCACAACAGTTACGGGGGAGAAGTATCACATCGCCATCAAATTGCAGTTTGTCAACACCAACAACATAGCTGATTATGAAGGCTGTATCATGGGGCTGAAACTTGCCCAATCTGTAAGACCCCGAATTTTATGAAATAAAAGTATTCAATTTTCTTATAATAATTATTCTATTTATTAAATGGTTAAATTGATAAAAGATTAAAGTTAAGGGTGATATTTGAAAATTTTGCAAAGTAAGCAAGTTTATATAAAATATCCATTGTGTCGGGGAATATTCGTTTTGTCGGGAAATATTCTTTTGTTAGGGAATATCTGTAACGACGACACCATCATTGGTGGACCCTACAACGGAATAACTGTCGGAGTTAGAAAATAACAGAAATAACTTTTTATCAAAATAACGGCAAAAGTTTTATCTTTAACTGTTGAAAAATCCAGTGATAAAAATACAATAATACGCATGGTTGCACAGTAGCACACGGTATTGCACAGTATCTCTGATTATTGATGCTTACGTAAGAAGCCACTCAGTTTATTCAATTATTGCAACAGTAATTGCTGCATAGTATCTCATATTATTTATTCAATTATTGTCATAGTATCATCTGAACTATATTGTATATTATTAAATCAATAATTGAGAAAACATATTTATTCATATGATTATTTACATTATTGACAATGTCTAGAAAGTTCTATCGAGGAAAGAGGTTTGGTCACCTAATTGCGCACCAATAAGGAGAAATCTTTATCGGAAAGCCCCCTCTTACCTGGGAATGATCTGGTTGTTAATATAAGTTATAATATTAATGATGAATAATTTTTAATAGATTAAAAATGTGTTTATTAAAGATAAATGATTTGTGATAAATATTTATTCAATTTTTGATATAAATATAGGGATTTGTTATGAGGCGTTTGTTGTAAGTTTGACTTAGTATTCCATGGGAAGATTTACTAATTTTATGGACCATCGGTGGTGGTTTTAATAGTAACCAATCTGAACCGTCGGTGGTAGTTTTAATAGTAAATTAATCTGGACCGTCGGTGATGGTTTTAATAGTAAATCAATCTGGATCGTCGATGGTGGTTTTAATAGTAAATCAATTTGGATCGTCGGTGGTGGTTTTAAAAGTAAATTAATCTGGACCGTCGGTGGTGGTTTTAAAAGTAAATCAATCTGGACCGTCGATTGTGGTTTTAATAGTAATCAATATGGACCATCCGTTCTAATAGTAAATCAATCTGGACCGTTCGTGAATCAGTTACTATTTAGTCCATTCTCCTATAAATAGAAGCTTAATTCTTCTTTCATTCTCACCAATTCACTGAGACTCACAAAAGAAACTATAGAGAGAGAAACTATAGAGAGCAAGAAGAAGGGTATTCTGCTACTTCACTATTGCAGTATCCAGTCTTCTACTAAGGTAAGGGGTATTATTTCTTTTGTATTCGTAAGGGGTATTATTTCTTTTGATATTCTTAAATCTAAACTTACTATGGTAAGTATTGCTTCTATAATTCCTGAAATTAGTAGAATATCCTTGAGCATTGCGCTTCATCTAGTATCGTTTCATTAGACTATTGGTCTAAACTTTCTTATTAAATTTCAATATTTTCACCCGGGTTACTATTCACTCAGATACTATTCACTCGAATATTATTCACTCGGGGATTTGGGGTGATTTTCATGCCGAAGTACTATTCCCAGGTTACTATTCACGGGTTACTATTTACTCGCGTATTATTCACTCAGGGATTCGAGTAACTTTTTATGTCGGGATACTATTTACGAAGTACTATTCATGAGGTACTATTCACTCGGGTACTATTCACCCGGGGTAATATTCACGATAAAAATTGATTTCTTTTCTGTTCAAATTATTTTTGATACATGAATATTATTCTTAAATTTTACTCCACAAAGCAGTTATCATGTTGACAATTTGGACATTCTTGAACTTTGGATAAATTGAATTATAAATCTTTAAAAATTTATCCTTTGCTTTCTTTTAATTGAATTCTTATATCATTGTCATCATCCTCATGCTTATATGTGATGAAAGTCATCTTTGGGCGTAGTGCATAGATGGACTGTTGATTGGTATGATTATGACCAGGGATTATTCGGTATAATCATGACCCGTAATGTTACAAATGATATGGTAAAAGTCCTCATTGGCCCGTAGTACATTGATGGACAGTTGTTGGCATGATCATAACCATTGGTGATTACATGAATATCCTTGGCCCGTAGTGCATGGATAATTCGTGGACGTAATACAAATGAATATCATTGGACCGTAATGCATGGATAATTCAGTGATATGGATTATTTATTAAGCTGAGTCTCAGCGATAAAATTGATGATAAACTTTTTAAATTATAGAAGATAGTAGATATCATGCTCTACTTGACTCTTCTAATGGATTGCTTGCTCCGCTGCAGATAAACTTGGTGTTTATTGTATTCTATCAGTTTAACACTGTTGTTGGCTAACGATAATTTATTCTGCATTAGCTTAGTCATAATATTTCTTATTGGGCTAGTTGAGCTCACCCTTTTCTTTCACTGTTCTCTTTAAGAAATGAGGATATAGCTGAGACTAGTCGGGGAATGGAGTGATGGTCCAAGATAAGTGGCTATAGTAGTCCTCACTATTCTATAAAATAGTGTGATAATAATTATAATAAGGACTCCATTGAGTGTGGATATTGTCTAGAAGACAATATTCGTGTTAAAACTCTCAGCTACGCTTTTGTCGTATTGTATAAAAGAAGTTTATATTTGAATTTTGTACCATGTATTTGGCGACTTAGAATGAGTGATGTATACCTATTTTAGGGGCGTCACATAATCAATGGGCATCAGACGGTTAACTGTGTTTGGAGATTCCGAATTGGTAATCAGACAAACCACGGGAATCTATCACAATAAAGAGCTATATTTGTTGCCTTACCATCGGCATATTATACAGATGGCTTCAGAGTTTGAAGAAATAACCTTCCTCCACATTACTCAGAATAAGAATGACTTTCCGGATGCTCTAGCAACTTTAGCCTCCTTGATCAACATACTTGACAAGGAAAACATGCCAATATCACACTTGCCCTGCAAATGGCTCCAGCCTATGGGAACTATATTGGAGAAGTATCGGATGATATAACTCCCGTCCAACACCCTTGGTATCAGCATATCAAGGAGTATCTGCGAGATGGATCTATACCCGCTGAGGTGAGTCCTGCTGAAAGAAAGCGGATCCATCAAATGACTATGAAATTCTACCTGAGCGGAGATGCACAATACAAATGAGATGCATGACTAGGTCTCCTCAGATGTCTGGACAAAGACCAAGTTAAGAGCCTCATGGATGAGATCTATGGTGGAGTATGAGACCCACACATGAGTGGTCCTCTACTTTTCAAGAAAATCCTAAGAACAGGGCATTTTTGGCTCTCTATCAAGGCTGACTGTGATGATCACATCAATAGATGTTACCAATGCCAAATTCATAGGAATGCTATCCACGCCCCTCCAAGGGGGTTCCACAATATGAGTTCGCCCCGACCCTTCTCAATGTGGGGAATGGACGTGATTGGGCCCATCGAACCCAAAGCCAGCAATGGTCATCGGTTTATCTTCACCATGATCGACTACTTCACCAAGTGGGTAGAAGCAGCCTCTTCCCCCAAGGTTACTAAAGAAGTTATCATTGGTTTCAGCAGAAACAATATCATTTGTCGGTATGGACAATCAGAGTTGATTGTATTGGACCTAAAATATAAGACCCCAACTTTTATGAATAAAGAATAATTTTCTCGAAATATATTTTTGAATATTATGGTGTGGATTTGATATAATGCTACAGTTATGGGTAATATTTACAAATTTTTCAAAGTAAGCAAGTGGTTATATAATATTCGATTGGTCGGGGAATATTCGTTTTAATAGGGAATATTCGTACGACGGCACAATCATTGGTGGACCCCACAACGGAAGTATTGTCGTAGTAAGAAAACGACAGAATTATCTTTTTATAAAAATAACGATGGAAGTATTACCGTTAAAACTGTTGAACTACCCGGTAGTAAAAAGTACGATGTACTGCCGTGATTGCATAGTAGCACACGGTATTAGTTATTGATGCTTACGTGAGAAGTCACTCAGTTATACTCAATTATTGCTATTGTAATCGTTGCATCATATCTCTCATATTATTTATTCAATTATTGTCACAGTATCATCTGCATAATATGTTATATTATTAAATCAATAATTGAGACTACAAAGTTATTCATATTATTATTTGCAATATTGACAATGTCTAGAAGTTACATCGAGGAGAGGTTTGGTCACCTAATTGCGGCGCCAAGAAGGAGAAATCCTTATCTGAAAGCCCCTCTTTCTCGGAAAGACACAGTTTGTTAAATATTGTGAATTATAATATTAATGATGAATAAGTTCGTGTTGATTAAAGATGAAATTGATAGTTCCATTATGTTGGAATTATTATTGTTGTTCTCATGTGTGTACTATTGATTCACATTCTTGTACTATTAGGGGAGGTGGTGCAAGATTGATAATAATTGCATGACTAAGTTAAAAATGGAGGTATAGATGGAGGTACTATACTGTAATTTGTATTTTCACATGTCTAGAACTATTGATTCACATGATTTACTATTAGGGGGGGGGTGCAAGTTTGATAATACTTGTAGGACTAAATTAAAAATAAAGGAAAAGAGGAAGGTATTATTCTGTAATATTTCGAGCCCCAAAACGTACAATTATCGAAACTATATTTTCCTATAAATAGAAGCTCATTCTTCCTTCATTTCTCACCAATTCACTAAAGCTATAGAGGAATTATTTTAGAGAGAAATTATAGAGATAAAGAAAAAGAGAAGTCTGCTACCTCACAATTCCAGTATCCAGTTTTTTCTAAGGTAAGGGGTATTATTCTTTCGTATTCATGAAGAGAGTTATTTTCTTTCAATACTCGTAAGGGTTGTTATTCCATTCTTTATTATTATGTTGGAATAACATGTCTATGAGAAGTACCGCATACATGGTGAAATTCTTCTGTTATTCCATTCTTTACTATTTTGTAGGAATAACCTGTCTGTGCGGTCTATCGCATGCCTGGTGAATTCTGTTGTTATTCCATTCTTTATTATTCTGTTGGAATATCCTGTCTATGCGGATTACGCATGACCTGGTTCCATTCTTTATTATTACATTAGAATATCACATGCATGTGCGGATTACGCATGACACAGTTCCATTCTTTATTATTATGTTGGGAATAACTCATCTGCATGCGGTCTATCGCATGCCTGGTGAATTCTTCTGTTATTCCATTCTTTATTATTCTGTTGGAATAACCTGTCTATGTCGATTACCGAATGCATGGTGAATGATCCTTCGTATTAATATCTTATTAAATTGTGGAAATGATCTGTCTACGTGGATTACCGCATAGCGGGTGAAAATCCATTTGCAGTTTCATATATTCTATTTTACTCAGTTGATTAAAGTTTTGGCTTCTATACTCCATGAAATTAGTAGAATATCCTGGATATTTGCGCTTCATTCAGTATCTTTTCATGGAAACATTCTTCTGATCATTCTTGAATTTTACTCCACAAAGCAGTATCATGTTGATAATTTGGACGTTATTGATTCCTGGATAAATTAATTTATAATTCTTTAAAATTTATCCTTGAACTTGTTTTATTGAATTATCATGTCATTGTCATCATCCTCATGCTTATATTGTGATGAAAGTCATCTTTGGCTTACGTGCATAGATGGACTTGGTATGATTATGACCAGGGATTATTCGGTATAATCATGACCGTAATGTGATGAATGATGTGGTGAAAGTCCTCATTGGCCTGTAGTTCATTGATGGACAGTTGTTGGTATGATTATGACCAGGGATTATTCGGTATAATCATGACCATTGATGATTACATGAATATCCTTAGCCCATAATGCAAGGAAGATTCGATGATATGGTTTATTTATTAAGCTGAGTCTCAGCTTTAAAAAATTGATGAAAACATTTTAAATCATAGAAGATAGTAGATATCATGCTCTACTTGACTCTTCTAATGGATTGCTTATTCCGCTACAGTTAAACTTGATGTCTATTGTATTTTATCAGTTTAACATAGTTGAAGACTAATGATAATTTATTCTGCATTATCTAATCATAATATTTCTTACTGGGCTAGTTAAGCTCACCCTTTCTTTCACTGTTCTCTTAAGGAAATGAGAATATAGCTGGGACGAGTCGGGGAACGGAGTGAAGGTCCAGATGATAGCATTAGTAGTCCTCACTACTCTGTTAAATAGTGTGGCAATAAATGTAATGAGGACTCATTTGAGTGTGGATATTGTCTAGATAACAATATTCTTATTAAAACTCTCAGTTTATGTTTTGTCGTATTTTACACGACAGTTGTATTATTAAGTTGTATTTGAATTTTGTACCATGTATTTGGTGACTCAAGATGGGTGATGTATACCTATTTTGGGGGCGTCACATAAACACCTCAATAACCAAATGATAGAGGAGTTATGCAGTAAATTCCACATCAAACATCTCAACGATGTATACCTATCGTCCAAAGATGAATGTTGTTGTTGAAGCGGTTAATAAGAATATCAAAAATATCATGCAGAAGATGTCTGTCAATCACAAAGGATGGCCTGACTTGTTGCCTCTAACTCTATTAGCCTATAGAATGTCAATGTGCACTTCCAATGGGGCAAACCCCTACTCATTAACCTATGGAATGGAAGCAGTGCTCCCCATAGAAGTGGAAATGGAATCCCTCAGAGTGTTGATAGACGCTCAGCTGGATGAAGACCAATGGTTACAAGATCGGTACCACCAATTATCTCTAATAGATGAAAGGCGGGCCACAACCATCTTCCATGGTCATTTATACCAACAGAGGATGGCTAGATCCTACAATAGAAAAGTCTGGCTACGGAAGTTCAAAGAACATGACTTGGTCTTGAAAAAGGTTCTCGATAACCAAGTTCAATCCAAAGGAAAATTTGCCCCAAACTGGGAAGGCCCGTTTGTTGTCAAGGAGGTATTGACATGATGAGCCCTCAGATTAAAATAAATGGATGGCGATGAATTTCCACAGCTCATTAACTCGGACATCGTGAAACGGTACTATGTCTGAAGTTACCTGCAAACCAGCATCCTGGTTTTGGATCACTAGATCCGCAGTAAATTCAAGTTTTCAAAACCTTTCTCACTACATACAATCCCCACAACTTCAGTTTGTCCCACTCAGGATAAACATTTCACACCTTCAATTTGTCCAACTCGGGTTAAACATTTCACACCTTCAGTTTGTCCCACTCGGGATCAAACATTCCACACCTTCAGTTTCTCCCACTAGGGATCAAACATTTTATAACTTCAGTTTGTCCCATTAGGGATAAAACTTTTCACATCTACAGTCTATCCCACCAGGGGCGAACTACGCATACCTGATCTCCCCAATACACGAGAGTACGTAGGCAGCTATTTTTATGGTCCGGTCTAACTACAGAAAAAACAAAAAATATCTCTACACCCTTTTCACCACTTACAACTTTGAACCTTTTCACACTAGGTTCGAACTACGTAGACCTGATCTCCCCTTCTCAGTGGGAGTACATAGGCAACCATTCATGGTTCGGTCTCACCACTACCAAAACATCTAAACTTGTTAAATGGTACTGGGATCATCCTTCAAACCACACATCATCGGCGTAGACTAAAGGGATGAAATTACCTAGTCTCCCCACACAAATGGGAGAATCGTCGACCATCTAAGCTGTGGTGTGTCCTCAAAGAGAGACACCAATCCATAAGAGATGGAACTACCTGGGCTCGTCAATACAAAGAAGTGTCGGCGACCATCTGTGGTGCGGTCAACCTCAGAGAGGAAAGCCATAATCCTCTCCATAACTACATACAAAAACCAATTCCAAGACACCAAAGGGTAGGGAATACATAGATCAATGATCCATTCTGAAAGATCCTGAGACATCTCAATGTCCATCCATCAAGGGGGAGTTCAGAATACATCAAAATCACAAGCCCTGGAGAAACAGGAAACTATCAAGCAAGTAATAAGGCATAACTAAAAAGGAAGTGAATCAAAATATATTTCTTTTCCATATAATACTGTTTGATATATACAATGTGTACTGTACATAACAAAAATGGCTAAGCTAGTCTGTGCAGGAAAATCCAAGCTAATCTACAAACCCATTGATAAGCATGCTATCAAATCCAATATGGCATCCCTCTCAGAAGAAGGGGGTAACTCTATGAGCTCCTGCCCAAGGGTATTTACATGAGCCAAGCACTATGCTCATCTATGAATGTGCTCATCTCTATAATGATATCAGCAGTTTGGGATCACAATGCAGTACTAACTGTAATAGCGGCATCTCGGACAGATATAACACCGTCCCGCTCAATAACAGTTGCATCTCTAGATGATCTAGCCTCGTCCCGCTCAGCAACAACGGCATCTCTATGAGCCAAAGCATCATCTCTCACAGCTAGAGCGACATCTCTACCAGAAAGAGTTGTTAACATCAAGGCCCTAGCCTGATCCCTCTCAAATGTCATCAAATGCAGACTCTGCTCTAAATACTCTGCCGAATATGGAGTCACAGTAGCAGCACTGGGAGAATCAACAAGAGCTGCTGTCAATCTAATAAACAGCTCATCCTCAGTGGGAGAATCAGTGTCCTCCATGGGCTCCCCACTGTCAAAATCAACACCCGGCTCCGTGGATACAACCCCAGCCGATGTAATCTCTGCCTCTAACCATGCAGAATACTCTGTAGAACGGCCTAGATGGCTAATAGTAAAATTAGACCTCTCACGCTGGGCCCAACAGGCATACACCCTGCACAAATCCTCTGCTGATAAAAGTTAAGACGACATATGTTGACCCAATGCCCCCTCAAATGGATGAACATCCTAAAACTGGTCAAACTGTACCATCACAACCAGTGGGTGATAAGTGGTCATACCTCTCAAACAAGCCAGAGGGAGATAATCCATGCCAATTGCATTAGTAATAAAGTTGTAGGGAGAACTGAGCCCTGAACATGGCAGAATATCAAATGGATCCTCGATCCCTGCCAAAAACACCGACCAAGAATCAGTGTCTGTACACTCCGCCAACTGAAAGGAGTAAGACATGGCTATCTCATGGGAAAAACAATACCCATGGTGTCGAAATGTTCCAATTGGTCTCAAGTGTGACATGAACCACACATACAGCAAGACCAAGCTGCCTGAAAATAATACCCCTGCAGGATGGGTGTGGAAATACATGGCCGGCCTCAAGGTCTCTGCCACAATCATAGGCATGGTATGTCCCTCCGAGAGAGCTCACACTGCAATAATCATGCTAATGTCTAAATGATCCATGTATAGTGGCATGTACAAGTAAGACACCAAGCACATCAAGAGTACATCTACTCTGAAATCCCCAGATATGGTGAAATGCCCAGAGTGATGCACATAAATGTCCAAGGAGCCAAATCTGTCTATCAAAAAATGTATGGACACTACATGCCCAGAGGCGATCTCATCCTGGGCAACTCTACGCCTCAAGCCGGCGAAGGTCATAAATTGTTGGCTCATATCTCCTACAGCCATCTGAGCGCAAGGCCTGTCCAATGGAAAATTTGTCAGTCGCTCATACTCCTCTAAGGTAGGAGTCAACTCATGGGTCTCAAACCGGAACACTTGCATATCCGGTACCTAGTGCTCTAGCATTCCCTCTACAAAACCCAATGGAACCTGGAACATCAAGAGGGTCACAAAGTGTCACAACAACTGGTGTACAGTCACCCGGTATGGGGATGACAAACTATCATACCACGATCTCAATCGGGAGGCCACCAATACTGGTGGGGTATGATCAATGTGACTAACTGTCGAGGAAGACATATGTAGGGCAGTGTCATAAGACCATCTAGGGGTCAATGTTGAACATCTCTAGACATACATATGCATAATATAATACATGCATGATAAACAATAGATGGCAATATGATGTAAGGAATGGAAAATAATATACATACATTCCTAAGTACATCATCATCTAATACGTCATCTGTGTATACAGCTATAAAATACAGGGAAATGGGGCACAACAGCCCAAAAACAAATAGAGGCCTATCAAAAGATATAACAAAAATGGGGCACAACCACCCAATATCTAACAGAGGCCTATCAAAAGATATATCAGGAAAATACATCAGAAGAAGTCAATAGTGTTGATGTCTACATCATCCATCCTATCCATCTAATATAACTCCTTCTGAGTCACTGTATCTCTGCCAAGAGGGATATCAAGCCTATATATTGGAGGATCTGCACCGAAAAAACCATCTGATATCAACCCCTGAGCTGGAAGGATCAAAAGAATCCACCTCAGAAGGATCTTTGCCCAAATGCCAGATAAAAAAATATGCCCGGTCCAACTGCTAGGTCAAGCTATCAATCTGCGTCAAATGAGTAGGCTCTCAAACGCAGGCAATCCAATCCGCCATCATGATGGAGCCAGGAACCATATCCCCCATGAACTGTGTGGCGCAGGTCTGAGCTTCGATGGTACAAGAAGACCACCATCGGTAGAATGCCTCCTAAGTGAACGGTCCCTCTGATAAATCAAAGCCATCAACTCCCACCAACGGGTTATCACTGATCGGCGGCTGTGATATAGGCTAATAACGTCTGGCAAGAGGACAGATCAGTGTACGAATCTCTCATGTGGTGCTCCTGATAGTACGCTTTCCTAAATAGAGATCCCATCCTCCATCTGTAAAGAGAGGAACCCGACGGGTGGATATCACATGCTCGATGCTAGTCGGGAAACCCCCCTCAAAGCAAACTATCAAATGGTCCTCATAATAGGGAACCCATGTATTGACATCGGCTGTAAATAACTCCAACTGTAGGCAAAAATGGGTGAAACCCTTAGCTATAGGAACCACTACAAGCATGGAGTGATGCCATCGTCGTCCCCATGGATATGTGTATAAACCTAACAGGCTAATGGGACGCAGACATAGAAGCCTCTCGTAGGCCCAAAACTGCCAACGAAAGATCAAACATTTGTAGTTAGTCAACACTCTTAACCCGTACAAGGGAAAATAAAAGAGAAATACTCACTAGCAGGAATGAATAAAATCTTAGCCAAGCCTCTGTCAAGCCCTGCGAGCGCATGAGTATTCCCCTGAGGAAATAGGCAAAGGTATAGGAGCCCCAAAGAAGTTCAACAACTACAATAGCCAGGAATAAATAAACGACTTATGCTACAATTGCAAAAAGCCTGGTCGTTTCATTGCAAACTACAACAAGCCTCTAAGAGAAGAACTCAAGAAAAGATCAAATTCAAAGAAAGAATTCAAAGGCAACAAGAGGCTTCAGAAGAAAGAAAAAGGTCTTGTGGCCGGAGGATCGTGGAGTGACGCAGACAACGACTCAACTCCTGAATCTGGAGATGATGAAGATTCTCAAATGGTAAATCTTTGTCTGATGGCCAAACATGCAAAGGATAAGAAGAGCTCTGACATACTTGAAGTAAGTATAGATGAGGTATTTAACTTTAACTCTCCTGATGTAGACATTGATGATTTAAGAACTGCTCTACATGGCATAACATCTGATATACATCAATACATGAAATGGTTTAGAGTTTTATCCAAAGATTATTCTCTTCTTCAAAAAGAGAAAGAGAAAGTTCAGGAAGAACTGGAAACAGCTCTTCTAAGTACTAACTCTCTCTCCAAATTTGAAGCTGAGAATAAATTTTTAAAACAGACCAATGAAATTAATGTACAAAGAGAGTCAAGTCTGACCTCTAAAATTGAGGAACTAGAAAGGACAATCTCTACATAGAATAAATCCTCTTCTTCCATGGACTCCCTGATCTCCAGTCAGAGAAGTGCATCAGACAGAACATGTTTAGGTTTTGGGGAACCCACCTCAAAACCATATGTGGAAAAGATAAAGGAAACTAGCTCTAGTAATGTTTCAAATAGAAGCATTACATTTATGAAATCCTCACAGAAGGAAGACCCAGTCCAACCCTCCTCTTCAGATCCAAATTATGTTCCAAGGAATAAAGGATCTCATACTGGCCTAGGTTTCAGAAGAGAGAAGAGTAACTCAATCTCTACTCTCCAACCTTGAAGGGTCGTAGAGTCGAGTAAAATTGACTCCACGAACCAACTGGGAAGGAACAGTTGAGTTAAGACTCACTCTTCACGAATTATGAAACATAAGGACACATGGAAAAAGGAAAATAAGTATAAAGGAAGGACTGCTGGAAAACCATATAAGTCCAAATGGAGGAAGAATCCACACACACACACACACACAAGCATGCATCATATTAGATGCTTTGTATGTAATAAGACTGGTCATAAGGTTACAATATGCTCATAACCCTATGCATGTGAAATCAAAAATTAAGCAAATTTGGGTTCCCAAGGGTACTAACAAAGTAGGACCCATGAAAGTATGGGTACCAAAATGAGAGTTCTATCTTACCACAGGAACCAAGTTCCACGATCACAACCTGGTATCTGGATAATGGATGCTCACAGCACATGACAGGGAACAAGGTGCTTCTGTCTAACTTTGTAGAAAAAGAGGGTCCAACAGTCATCTTCGGAGATAATGGCTTTGGAAAAACAAGAGGATATGGCTCAGCTGGGAATGGAGTAGTGTCCTTCAGTAAAGTGGCCTATGTGGAAGGTTTACAAAATAATCTTCTAAGCATAAGCCAACTCTGTGACAAGGGTCATCAAGTCATTTTCCTCAACAATAAATGTCTAGTCAGAGATCTAAAGACATCCTCTATAAAACTGACTGGAACAAGAGAAGGCAATGTCTATACTGTCAATCTTGATTAACTAAGCTCGGACGAGATGATATGCATTCTGGCTAAAGTATCTTAAGAAATGAGCTGGTTATGGCATAGAAGACTGTCTCATTTCAACTTCAAAATCATGTCTAAACTGGCCTCCAAGGATCTAGTAGCAGGCTTACCCAAGTTTAGCTTTGTTAAAGAAAAGCCATGTAATGCCTGTCAGCTTGGAAAGCAGACTAAAAACTTATTTAAGAGCAAAACTGTCAACTCAATTGACAAACCTCTGCAGCTGCTTCACATGGATCTTTTTGGGTCAATTCCAACAACAAGCCTTGGAGGGAAGAGATACTCGTTGGTCGTAGTAGATAACTACACCAGACTCACTTGGGTGTTTTTTCTAAACTCAAAAGATGTAACTAGCTCCCAACTAATTAAATTTTTCAGACTAGTGATGAACAAGAAAGGGGAGAAAATCAAGGCTATAAGAAGTGATCATGGCAGAGAATTCGACTTCTCTGAGATGGACCATTCTGCATGCATAATGGTATCGATCCACAACTTCTCAGCTCTATAAACCCCTCAGCAAAACGGAGTAGCTGAGAGAAAGAACATATCGTTGATAGAGGCTGGAAGAACTCTACTAGCAGTAGCCCATCTATAGCGCCCCTAAATCCGGGTCCTAAATCACCACGGATCTGGTGCACTATTTCTATAACTATTACGGAATATATAAACACAAATTGTTTATACAATAAACATTATACACTATCCCCAAGGTCGAGTAACCATAACTTATACACAATTCATTATCCTATCTGACATACAAAGATTTTATCATACATTATTGTTACCAATCTATCTGCACATATAAACTAAAGCTGGAACTGTCTTTAACCTTTCCTTGTATCCAACGCCTTCGCCTTAATCTGCAATGTTTTATCATGATATAGCAAGGGTGAGCATGAAAGTTGCCCAACAAGTTTAAATTTTATTTAAGGACATATCATGATTGAAAGAGTCTGAATAATAAGCTGGCTATAATTCAACAATGTAGTTGTGAATTAGCACGAACAAACTTTTGACTGAACAAGTTTTAAACATGAACAAATATATCTGAACCAAATGGTAATGAAGGTGATCAGCCTTTCATACCTGACTTATACATACAATATGTACAGAGTACAATTCTACATGGCAATCAGCAATGATTAACCATAAGCATATCTGAATGAAACAACTCTTAGTAGAGTTAAGAAAAACACTTGCCTGTACCGTTGATTACCGTTACGAAATATAACTTAGCTTTATCCGAAGACCTAATATAGATAATACCGATCTCTAAATATTAGAATAATATCATCACAGTATAATATTGTTATATATATATATATATATATATATATATATATATATATATAGAACAACTTAAACACGTAACACATAACACATAACCCTATCAGTCTATACAACACATAAAACTTAGCATCAAGTCAGACTATTTTCGTCTGAGTTGAAACTGAAACAATTCTATCATTCCGACGATCTAGTCGGACAAATATCGAGTTTAAGTTCCATTAAACTCTGTCTAAACACTTAACAATATCTTAGATAATTTTATTATCAGTCAAAATATTTTCCATAGACTTGTAATAATTTTCAGATAATTATTACCATTTATCAGGATTTTCCAATCATTAATATTGTATTTATATTATATAAATACCACATAATTCCTTAATCATTAATATTTATTTATTATTAAATATTAATGAAAATCATTACATAATATTATAATATATTTATAATATTACAAAGTATTTTAATACCTTAAAATCATATTTATATAATTTTAAATAATTAAATCCATTATCCGATAATTGATATTAATATTAAAATATTAATATTTTCATGTCAAAATATCAAAAGTCATATTTATAACTTCAAATATTTTTATAACACTTAAATCATTTTATATGATTTTTAAATCATTAATTCTATTTTTCCATAATTTATTTAATATATTTATTAAATAAATTAATTACCATTACTAATAAATTATTAATGAAATTCATCAAAAATATTAAAAGTCATCAAAAATAACTTCAAATATTTTCTAATATCATAATATAATTTTTCATGAATTAAAACTATTTTAAATAATTTATGTAATATTATAATTAAATAAATAAATACCTTTTATATTACAAAAATATTAAATAATTTTGAAATATACTCGTAATAATTAAAACTATTTTTCGGGCTTTAAAATAATTTTTCATAATTTATTATGTATTTTTAATAATTAAAAACCATTTTTATCTATTTATTTATTTATTTATTTAATTTTTGGAAAATAAAGTGTCACTAAAGGGCCCTATATAGCTGCAGTAACTGTCAAGTATAGGTGTTCTTGAGCATGTTCTTGAAATTTGCCTGTAATATCATGTCGAGTTCGACTTAGTGAGTTTGACCACCATTAATCTGCGATCATTATGTTTTCGGGCTTTCTTGAGCATGGGTCTTATAAAGACGATACAACACTACAACTAGCAACCCATTTCTAGATAAAATCACAACATATCGCAAAGATAAGATCGAGCAAAGTTGTTGTCGGGACATTCTTGGCTTTCTGGGTAACCCGTAAATCCTGTGCAGCTTTGGTGGTACCACCTGTGGTTTGATTATCTAAGTGTTCTGATCATGGTTCTTGTGAAATGTTCTACGTTATAGCCCTTATGTCAAGGAACAAAACTAAAGCAACAAATCGGGTTATCATCAACAGGGTCAACATGAATCGCACGGTCAAATTGCATGCTAAGAACTGCCTTTGAAGATTTCTGGGTTGCCCAGAATCTTCATCCGGCATGATGGTCAACGCTGGTTTGACCACTCATAACTTCAATTCTGTTTATGATTTTGGTAAGCTAAACGCTTTGATGTATAGCCTACATGTCAGTCTACAAGATTCAACCAACAACATGGCTTAAATAATAAAGATTAGCAAGATATAGGGACTGCAAAACGTTGTCAGATTTTCTAGGCAAATCTGGGCTGCCCAGAAACAGATTCATGTGATCGGTCAATGCAGTTTGACCTTTAATAACTTTTGATCTACTAACGATCTGGGCTTGAATCAAGTTTCATAACAAAGACCACATGGAAAAGAACAAATCCATAACTCTAAACACATATATCATCAAACACCCACAGATCTAGAAGCTCTGACATTTGCTTGTCAGAGCACAAAACTAGGGTTCATGATCAGTTTTAAATTTTGATTTTTTGTGCCTCTAGATGTTATAGATCTGTGATCTAACAACCCAGATCACTACTTAACACTCTTAAACACATCTTAACACAACAAAATATAACATTAACACAAATCTATAAAGATTTTGAAATTTAGGGTTTATACCTTATGAATGCAAAATCTTTGAATCTGATCCTTAATGTTTGATCTTGGCAAGCTAACACACGATCTTGGCTTAACTTATCACTCACTCCCACTCTAAAATTTCGGATGGGAGAGAGAGAGAGAAGAGTTGGCTAGGTTGAGAAGTAAAGTATATAACTTTTCTATATTTGTATGCCTTTAATCCATGATGCAATGTATTTAACCTAGCAAGTTGGCTAATTAAAATGATTACTAGACCACATGGCTAGATAGAGTTGGTCACCAACCAATAGTAGGGCTAGATCTACACTCCACCTCAATATAATATTAGAAAGGGTAGTTTGGTCATTTGACTTATAAAGTGAATGACAACTTGGTAATTTCTCACAACCATTAGGTTTTAACCCTTAGAGTTTGACTCTTAGGGTTTAACCCTAAGGCTACACAAATTTCTATTCTAGGCTTTTCTAATTAAGTTTTAAAAATAGAAAATTAAGATTTCTAAATTATAATTAGGATTTTCTAATTACATTAACATTTCCTAATCACATTCAAGCTCGCCAATTAAGGTTAATATTTCCTTAATTAAAATTGCTAATTTATCATTTAGGTTCCATAATTGTACATTAGGGTTTCCAGTTGAACAATTAGGGTATTCTAATAATCAATTAGGGTAATCCCTAATTAAATAAATAACATAAAAACCTTAACACTTATCTTTAAGCTTCCCAATTAGGGTTTTAATATTCCAAATTAGGGTTTCAGATTCCCAGAACTAAAATTAGGGTTTCCATAGCCGATAATAGGGTTTCTTATCAATCGATAGGGTTTTCTAACTGAACGTCGAGGCTCTTAGTATATTATTAGGGTTTGTGACTGATATAATTTATCCGGTCAACCCTTGACCCTTAACCACATATTGTACACACATATGACCATATACACAAATACTTGTAACACTGTAAACCTTCACCAAGAGTTTTTAAATTCACAAAATTCATTCCCAAAAATGTCAAATACATACACTTATTTTCTGTCTAGGTCTATTATTTAACCTCTATTCAATCTTTTAAGATGTTATAAAATTGTCTAAATTCTCGGGTTGTCACCCAATCATCAATACTACTCAGGCGTAAGTCGCCAACACCGCATGCTACACTCGTAATGATCTCTTGTAAACTCTACGTTAAAGAAGACTTCCTACGAACTGTGGAGAGGAAGAAAGGAAAGTGTCAACTACTTTCATGTGTTTGGCTGTGCATGCTATATACTCAACAATGGAAAACAGTATTTGACAAAGTTCCAACCCAAGTCTGACGAAGGAATCTTTCTAGGATATGCCACAAACAGTAAAGCTTATAGAGTGTTCAATAAAAAGACACTAAGTGTTGAAGTCTCAATTTACATCATCTTTGATGAAACAGACTTGGACAAAACAAAGTCTCAAGACACTACGAACGATAATTCAAACACAACGAACGAGGTCGTCGAGCTCAACACTATGATCATAGTTCCAGAAAATGAAATCGTCGAGCAAAAATAGGAGATCGTAGAGAGAACTACGCAAGACAACGAACCTCCACATCAAGAAGATAAAATTAATCTTGAAGGTCTCAGACAAGAAGGCATCAGGACAGATGTTCCAACAGGAAATAGATGGGCAAGAGACCACACTCAAGACTTAATCATTGGAGACCCAAATGCAAGAGTTAAAACAAGAGCCGCCACCCAAAATGAGTGTTTTTATCTGAGCTTTCTATCACAAATGGAACCCAAGAAGATAGAAGATGCTATAGAAGACTCCAGCTGGATAGAAGCCATGCAAGAAGAACTAAATAAGTTTGAAAGAAACAAAGTATGGAGATTAGTTCTAAGACCAAAGAGTCATCCTGTCATTGGCACCAAGTGGGTCTTCAGAAACAAGATGGATGAAGATGGAGTAATAACAAGGAATAAGAAAAGACTAGTGGCCAAAGGTTACTCTTAAGAAGAAGGCATTGACTATGATGAGACCTTTGCACCTGTTGCCAGATTGGAAGCCATCAGAATATTTCTTGCCTTTGCTGCTCACATGAAATTCAAAGTCTTTCAGATGAATGTCAAAAGTGCATTCATGAATGGTGAACTTCAAGAAGAAGTATATGTGGAACAACCTCCAGGTTTCATCAATCCAACTCTCTCTAATTATGTCTATAGATTAGATAAAGCCTTATATGGTCTTAAACAAGCACCTAGAGCATGGTATGAAACATTAACTAACTTTCATATTGAAAATGGGTTCACTAGAGGTAGAGTAGACACCACATTATTTCTTAGAAAGCATAAAGAAAAAATCTTATTAGTTCAAATATATGTTAATGACATTATCTTTGGTTCTACTGATGAAAAATTATGTAAGAGATTTGCCAAGCTTATGCAGAGCAAGTTTGAAATGAGCATGATGGGTGAACTGAACTTCTTCCTTGGACTGCAAATAAAGCAGACTGATGAAGGAATCTTCATAAACCAAGCCAAGTACATTAAAGACTTACTTAAAAAGTATGGCATGGAATCATCCTCTCCCATGAAAACCCCAACTGCTCCAGCAACCAAGCTTGACAAGGATGAAAAAGGTAAAAGTATTGATATAACTCAATACAGAGGTATGATAGGCTCTCTTTTATATCTAACTGCCAGTAGACCAGATATACTGTTTGCAACATGTATATGTGCTAGATTTCAAGCTAATCCTAAGGAATCACACTTAACTGCTGTAAAAAGGATTTTCAGGTACCTCAAGGCACACCTCACTTGGGGCTTTGGTATCCCAAGGTGTCCTCTTTTGAACTAACAGGATATATAGATTTTGATTTTGCAGGCTAGAAAAATAGACAGAAAAAGTACTAGTGGCACCTGTCAGCTGCTGGGAAATAGACTTGTGTCCTGGTTTAGCAAGAAGCAAAATTCAGTATCTACATCAACAGCAGAAGCTGAATATATTGTTGTTCGCAGCTGTTGTGCTCAAATCTTATGGATGAAAAATCAACTAGCAGATTATGGGTTTGATTTCAAATCTATACTTGTTCATTGTGATAACACAAGTGCCATAGCAATAACACACAATCCTGTCATGCATTCTAGGACTAAGCATATAGAGATAAGATATCATTTTATTAGGGATCATGTTCAAAATAGAACCATATCTTTACAATACATTCCTACTGAAAATCAACTTGTTGATGTGTTTACAAAGCCTCTAGATGAATCCAGATTTAATAAATTAATAAGTGAGCTAGGCATGCTAAATCTACAACCATAAAATCTATGCTCTAGTCTGTGCTAATCATGCAGATATAAAGGCTATGTTCAAAATTGTAGACAAGACCAAAGAAAGTCCACGATCATAGAAGTGCAATGACATGAAAGACCACGATCGTAGAGCTTCCTCAACATGACAAAGAAGCATCCTCTGATGACCAAAAGTTCCAACAAATCCAAGTAATCTCTCTGACAAGCGCCTCAGGGACAAACCTAATCCTTAGTTCATTCTAAGAGATTGGCCCTTCTTGAGTTACCTTAACTCCGAAGAAATGCTAAGTCAAAAGATCATCACAAGGAACAGAGCAGATAATGTTCGTAGAACAGATTCAGCAATGGGCTCAATGATCACAATGACAACCTCAACGACCGTAGTGCTACCTCAACGATCGTAGTCCTCCCAAAGACTACACTAACTCAGGAGGAGCTAAGGGCAAATCAGTATTTTTCCACACAAGTTAAAATCATGGAGCCAAGCAGAACTCAACACATGCCTCACTACATAGATCGAGTGGAGGGAAGTTACAAGTATAGTTTAAAAAGGCCTTTTTGAAAACTCAGAAGCTCAAAAAGCTTATCTCTCTCTACCAGCACAAACCCTAGCTTTTAAAATCGCTAAATCATCCTCAGTACAAAGAAATCAATGGCGGCTTCAAATGTCATCTTTGGTTACCGACTCTGTTTCGATGAGTTCAAGACAGCTAACCCCAAATTTCATAAAATATTATCTTTGATAAAAAAAAGCTGGTCTTGAAGAAGCTCTTGGTACAAGCACATGGATCTACCCAAAGCTGATAAAAGAGTTCTACAGGAATGGAACATTTGAGAACAATGTCATCACCATAAGCGTCAAGGGCGTGGAAATTAAACTCAAAGCTGAGGATATAAACCTAGCCCTAGGTTTCAAATCGAAAGGATTTCCATTCATTCAAGGCATCGATTTTCATGAAGGATTAAAGAAGATGCACCACAAAAAGTTTTCGACTGTCAAAGGGTACAAAAAGAAATAGTTCCCCCAAAGGTATGAATTTTTAGCTGACATTGTTGGGAAATGCATATGCTGCAAGAGCTCTGGCCATGACTCTATGAACAAAGTGCATCTTAAGCTCATGACAACAATTAGTTGTGGGATTCAACTCAACTATGGAGCCCTACTACTCGACTGGATTGGGAAATGGATACTCAGTTCGAAGAAGTCAAAGAGCTCTTGAAAGATGCTCTACGAGAGATTTATAATCATCATCCTACAGTCAGCATTGGGAGATAAGATTGGGGATGATGAAGGAGAATCCATCAATCCAAACAGAAGAATGACCCAACAACTATTTGAGAACTGGAAAAGAAATTCAGCAAAAAATGTAAGGATGATATCTGAGTCCAGTGGAAGAATTGGTGATGCAAAGGAGTCCGAAATTCCAGGAAATATGTCAGTTGTAAAGGAGACTGAAGAAGAAGAAGAAGAAATCAACAAGGAAGAACCCATTGCTTTAATCAGAAAAAGCAAGGGTAAAAGAAAAATGAAGGCTCAAATGGCAGAAGAGCCTCAAGGTTCAACTACTGATCTATCTCAAGAGTGTTCTGGTACTAAAACTTTGAGGAATTTGAAAAGGAAAGAACAACAGTCTGATGAAGATGAAGACAGAGCTACCATCTCTCAGCTGCTTAAGAAGAGAAAACACAGCTCACCCAGTCACAAGTCAAAGAAGCCATATGTCTCCTCGATCATAGAGTCTTTACGAATCATAGAAACCATACTGGACACCACTCCTGAAGATGATGTTGCAACAGCTTCTTAGGCTGATCAACCATTCAGAGCTGAACTGAAGAAAGTTTTGAGGTTGTGGCTCAGCCTAGGAAGTCAAAAAGAAAACTTGCTTATATATATATATAAATACTTATATGTATATATATCTCTTTATCAAACTCTGTTTGATTGAGCCTGGATTTACATCCAGTGCATTTACCGCTTTTATATATATTTATACATTTCAAGTCCTGTCTGGAGTCCACTTCGTGGCAATTTATTGTTCATATATATATATATAAATAATTATTTCTCAGCCTGCGGGTTAGATTTGCCAAAATCTGGCTATTCTCACTTTAACTGGTTCACGGTGACTACATTGGAACTGTTGAAGCTAGAATACTTAGATTTACTCAAATCTAATTCGTTTTCTAGATTTTACTACGGGCTAGATTTGTCTCAATCTGGCTATTTCACACTTTAACCGGTTCATGGTGACTAAACTGGAACTGATGAGGCTGAAATAGTTTAGATTTCTTCAAATCTAGTTCTTATTTTAGCTTTTGTACATATTGCTTTATCATGTGAGCCTAGAAATCATGTGAGCCTAGAAATCATGTGATCACAGATTCAGTTCCTGAATCTAGATTTGGTTCCCGTGATGGACATTTTCAACTGCAACCAGCTTGTAAATTATTCACGGTGTCTGAATTTCCTTAGATGGCTCTCATGCCCACAAGGAGTTCGGCATTGCTATGTATCTAATTTTCTCGAAGATGTTTCGCATCTCAAAAATAATAAAAGCAACCAAGCCGAACACATAATAAAATGGAAGTGTCAAAGGCCTCAATTACTATTGAGCACAAGGGTTTAAAAAACCTGTTTTACAAAACACCATTGCTATATCTTGTTAAAATTGAACTTTTATAGAAAATTTAAACCCTTTGTATATAGGTGCGAACAAGGCATAACACTACTTCCAAACAACTGCACATAGACCTACACACACACACACACACACATTCAGGTAAAAGTTTAAATTGAAAAGTGGCGGTAACCATGTCATCACGGAAGTCGGGGGTGCCTAACACCTTCCTTCCGCTTAATCAAGCCCTCGGACCCTAACGAATTTCGATTTTGCAGACCAATTAAACAGTGTCGCATCACTAGGTCTTTGTGCAAACCTTTTCTCGGTGAGTTGGTGCAACCATTTAAAAATATCAATTGGCGACTCTTACAGTCAAATCGTCGACATATACATGTCGTACCTTTTCAAACTTGTTTTTTTAAACAAATCTCACCTAACATGAGAACACCAAAAGACAAGAACAGAAAGGGACAAATAAAAATCCCGACGTCGACAAACTAACTCTAACCTTTTTACTTTTTACAAAAGATTTTGCTACAGATATGCTTCTAAAATAAGCAGATATCAATTAAAGATCAAGTAAAAGTTCAATAACTTTTATGTGTGAAATATGCTTCTATATAAGCAGATGTTAATTTCAACTCAGTTATAAAATTCTATGCAACTTTTATATTTGTAGAAATATGCTTCTTTAATTAAGTAGATGAATCAATTTAAGTGTAAGTCAAAAATTCTTCTATATAAGCATATATAAAGTTTAATGCAATTTTATAAAGAATTATTTATTCTTTATAATAAAGAATGTGTTTCTATGGATTTAAACAAATTTAATTTCATATTTTATCCAACAAGTATTTCTATGAATGAATTTATGTTCAAATACTTGTAATCGATCAATATAATGAATAAATCAGCTAAGCAATAGTTATCAAGTATAATGAATAAATCAATTAAATAATACTTGATATAACAAATATATTTGTTTAACTTAGAGAATATATAATAATATTTTATTTATATGTTAATGATTATAGATAAAATCACTTAGGACTTTGAGATCGTACGACCAATTCTCTCACTTAAGAGGAATATCTTCGTGGTCTCGGTGTCTAAGTACTTGACAAAATTTATAGTTTCACAATTGATATTAATATAAATATATTTTTATAGATCACTTAGATTTTCAAATTCGGATCGGATGATTCACTCTATCAGAGAAATATCTCGAAGTTGTTTTGAACTATCAAGTGTAGATCTACTTTACGATATTTATAAACAATAATATTAATAAAAGGTCACTTAGGACTTTGAGATCATACGACCAATTCCATCACTTAAGAGGAATATCTCCGTTGTCCCGGTGTCTAAATACCGACTTTTTATTTTGATAAATAGATGAAATAGTATATATATATATATATATATATATATATATATATATATATATATATATATATATATATTCGTATATCTATAAATCTAAATAAGCAAGAGATAATTTAAATAAATTAAACCAAATAACTTATCTCAAATACTTAGACTAATTTCCTCTTCTTAAATGATTAGAACTTTGATAAGAAGAGATGGAAAGCTTTTTAGAGAGAGTATGTAGGCAAGGAGAGTAAATTTTTCTTTTTAAGTGAATTGGCAAAGCAAAATCAATGAAAGTGTCTCTTATTTATAGTTTTTATAAGTTTGGGGCAAAATGGTAATTTTGAAATTATTTTGAAAATCAATGGCTAAGATTGCTTATATTTTAATTTAATGGTCCGGATAGATCAAAAACAGTTTTCACGCGGATTGCCAAAAACTGATAGTTTCAAAATCTTATCCCATACACATTTTAGCCAATTTAGTGTATTAAATGCCCACATGTCAAAAACATAATCTTTAGCCTCTTAGCAAATTCGGTCAACAAGCAAATAACTTTGTCCCAATATAATTGACACATGCACATTAATTTCATTTCCATGCATCCTCATAATTTCGGTCAAAGGCTATAAGTCTTCATTTAATACATCCATGCTCATATATATATATATATATATATATATATATATATATATATATATATATATATATATATATATATATATATATATATGCATATATATTTAGAAATATTTTGCCCTTTTTGTGAAAATGATTTTTTAAAAATAATAGGAGATCTCCTTGCCTTGGAAATATTACTATATGAACTAATTTATTTAACACTTGATATTTAATTTATCAAGGTCAATAAAATCAATTCAATATGTTTTAAAAAATATTTTAGGTCAAATTACAATAAGATATTTTAAAGTAATTAAATAATAAATCCCATAGAGAGGATTCTACCCTTTTAATTAATTTAATTAATTATTGTTATCATTAAAACAAACTAAAAGTTGGAGACCTATCACTATGTAACTCTCATCTTTTATGAGCATTAAAGGAAAGTAGATTGCAATAGCAGCAAGTGCAATAAAATTGTAAATAACAAAAGCTATAACGATGTAAGAAGCATGAATTGTAAGAAGCATATTAATATAAAATATTTATTAAATGTGATTTGTGATAGATATGTGTTAGCATTAAATAAAAATGCTTTAAAATATAACAATAAAATATTTCATTAAGAAGAAAATGTCGCCAAGAAGAAGATATGTAATGCAAAGAACACAAGAAGAAGAAACTCATAATAATAAATGAGAATAGGGGTCAAGAGAACCGATACAACAAATTAGAGAACACCTAGTAGGAACTGGAGTGAATGTAAATCCTCTAGCTGTGCAAGTAGCTAGTTTTAAGAATTTTAAGAGTGTGGGACCTCCTAATTTTAAGGAGACCACTTAGCAATTCAATCAGGGATTGAGGAAATAGAGAAGGCATCAAGTATTGCTAGATTGGGTGAGGAGCAAAAGATGATTTTTGTTACTTGCGTGATGAAGTTAAAGGCTAATTTCTAGTGAAAAGAAAACCATAATAGAGTTGGAGTGGAAATGATCGCATGAGAATGCGGGTTTTGGAAGTCGATGCAGGGGGATATATCAGATCGCCAATATGCTGTCAAGTTCAATGAACTGGCTAGATTTGTTCCACATTAAGTGATCAAGGAGGAGAGGAAAAACAAGAAGATTTTGTTAGGTTTTGTGAAGATCAAAGACGCAATCAAATTGCAAAAATAGCGAAAGCAAAGTAAAATTAGATTTAAAAATTTTTCCCAAACTAATTACCCGAATCATCCTTTATGCATATTATTAATTAAAACGAAGAACAAGAAGTTATTGAATCATACCCTTGTAGATACGAGCTTCCACAGGTATTCTTCTCCTTGAATCTCCGGGTTAGATTCCTTTCCTTTGATCAATGTTAGCCACCCAAGTGTATGACCTCTACAGGTAATCCACCAAGGAAGAAGAATATTCATGAAGAATGGTGTATTGGCTAAAATCCTAATTTTCTATCTCTTTAGAAAAAAAAGGTGTACTCTCTAACAAATGGAATTACGTATATAAATATATGTTATAAGACTCCTCTTATAAAGATATTAGTTAATCCTTTTAATTTAATTAAATTAGGGCATTATTTAATTAATTAGGACCCCTAATCTTATTAGGAATAATTAATTAAACTCTTTTAATTAATTTGCCTCCTAATCCTATTAGATATAAATGAGAGTACTAATATTAAATTAATTCTCAAACTCCTTTTGAAATCAAAATAATAATAATTGTAATAATATTCATAAGACTCCTCTTATAAATTTATATTTAATATTTCCAAAATATTAAATAATAAATATTAAGCTATTTATTTTACTTTATCATCATAGATTAAATTAAATACACTTAATATATTATTACGATTATTCCATTAATTTCTTAAATATTTATTCTTCCTTTTATGGTGTGACCCTTTAGGTTATCCATATTAAACTGGTTGTGAATAAATCAATTAGAATAATTCTAATCTCATTTAAATAAATAAATAAAATTATTAATTTATTTAAATAAATAATATTTATTCTACAATAAGGATAAGCCTCCTTAGCGATTAATGACTTTCCATATAATATAGATTTCAACATTAATTATAAAAAGAACCTTTGAGTAAATAGTTACCGTACAATTCAATCCTTCTACCATACAATGTCCCAATTAAATATATGACATGAAATTACTATTAAGTCTTATTTTATTTAATTATATGTATTTTGACTGTGACAACCTGAATTTTTAGAAATTATTGAAATAAAAATTTAACAAATAAAATTCTTATTATGAGATGTTTTGAGTTTAAGTATGTGTTATGTTTTGTGAAATATGTGATTTGGTATGAAGAAAATTATATATTCATGTATTGGGAAAAGAGATTTAATAGTTAATTAAACTATTGGAGAAATTAAATGTAATTGTTATGAAAATGAAATTAACTGAGTGATATTATTTAATTTGATTAAGTTAAAATTATATTATGAGAGAATATAATTATTATTGTGACAATAGAAATTATTATGAATTAAATTTCGTAAATAATGTGCGTAATTCACTTATGAAATTCAGATAAGGCACACTTAGAGGGGGGTGAATAAGTGTAAACAAACTATGACCAAATTTTAAACTTTAACTCAACTACATAATTCAACCTACTATATTAATGAATGCAGCTTGCTGAATTAATATGGCCTAGTGAATTAAGTTTTTGATTTTATTATTTAATGAAAACAACTTGCAAAATTTATAGCCTTGTTGAAATACTTGGTGTTAATGAATTTTCTTAAAATAAAGAAAATATCTGAATTTTAATTATCAATTAAATAACTTATGTGAACAATTAAAGTAAAGCAAGTAATAAAATTAACACCAAGATTTTTTTACGTGTTTCAGCTATTACCCTCTATAATAATAGCCTAGTCCATCTCCAATACCAACTAGTATCGAAGACTAACTTTATTTCTTTAAAGCGACTCTTGTTACAAAACAGATCCTTTCAAATCTTGAATTACAATAATTTACTTGAGCACTTTTGAGACTATAATCTTGTTTCCAAATTTCTTATCAATTTCTCAAATTCTTTAAAGGCTTCATCTTTAGTTCTCAAAAATAATACCCATGTGTATCTAGAGAAATCATCAACTATTACAAATGCATTAAATTTACCATTAATACTAGCATGTCTTTCTGGTCCAAATACGTCAAGATGAAGTAATTGCAAAGGTGAAGAAGTTGATACCATGTTCTTTGCTGTAAAAGATGTTCTTACTTGTTTCTCGAGTTGACAAGGAACACATATTCCCTTCTTTTCATACTTTATTTTTGGCAACCCTTTGACGAAATTCTTTGAGGATAATTTCTTGATTAAATCCATGTGAACATGTCCCAACCTCTTATGCCATAAGTTAGCCTCATCTTGCACAGACACAAGACATAGTTCTTCATCCTATTGCTCAAAATCAATAGTATATATATTTCCTTCCCTTTGTGGAACTAGAGTAGTATTGTTAGTATCATGAGAAATTGTACATTTTTCTTTTTCAAAACTAACTTGATGACCATTATCCATTAATTGACTAACACTTATAAGATTAAATTATAGTCCACTAACAAGATGCATATTATCAATATTTACCTTATCATTACCGATTTTACCTTTTCCGATAATTTCGCAAGTACGATTATCTCCAAATGTAATCGTCCATTTTTCTTCTTGATTTTTAATTCCACGAACTTTGATTTGTCACCAGTCATGTGACAAGAGCATCCACTATCAAGAATGTAACAATCCAAGATTTTATTTGTAATTTAAAATATTTATTAAATTAAATAAATATTTTATTTATGTGATTGTTGTTAGTAGATAATTGTGAATTAAATTTATTAGATAATACTCTAATTTAATTTAATAGTTAGAGAGTTGTTAAAGATAACATTTAGTGCTTTATATTGATGTTTTAATTTAATAATTTAAAATGGTATGTTAATTATTAAATAAAATTATAATGAGATTATAATTTTGTGATATTTGGATTAAGTGAAAAATTTATTTAGTATGTTGTAATTAGTTTATTTAACTAATGTTGGATATGGAGATCCAAATAAATAATATGAGATTATAAATTATAGTGTAAAGGATTTATTAAAATAAATTAAAGTAGTTTTAAATTGATTTAACCAAACAAGGCTTAAATACATTAAGTCTTTATTTTAAAAGTGTGTTTTCCAAACAAAGCCTTATGACTTTTGAATTTTGAAATTTAATTATAATAAATAATATAAATAAAATAAATCAAAATAATAAATAAAATATATTTTATAACTGATGTACGTTATGTTTTTTTTGTAACTGTTATATTTTTAAGTGTGCGTATAATGGCTATCAGTTTTTATTCTTACTCATAAGTGATAGTTGGTTTTACGTGAAAAGAAGTTGGCTTATACTAAACTGAGAAAGAAAAGAGAAAGAGTTTGCAGAGAAATTTGAGAGGGTTTGAGAGGGAGTTGAGAGAGGATTTTTGAGATTTTCCAAAACAATTTCTGTGTTTTATCAAGCATTGTTCGAGCAATTGAAGGTATTTTCCCATAACCTTGATATTATATATATATATATATATATATATGTTCTACGTCATGAATTTCAAGTCTCTGTGAATCAAATTTTTCTTGAATTGTTGTTATACAACTGATTAATTATGATTGGGTGTAATTGTGATGTTAGAATTAGCATTTAGACAAAGAATTAGTGTCCTAATTACGTTAAAAAGAAAGAAAACTATTTACAGTGCATGTTTATATATATGGCTTGTGAAAGTACCAAATTTGGTGGTTAATTTATAAACTAATATGTAAATTGAGCCTTGAATATGTTAATTCGGTAAGAAACAAAGAGAACATAGTTTGAATAAGTTAATTTGGTGTAGATTTATGATCACAGTGGTAATTTTTGTGAAGGATATCAAAAATAGAGTTTTTGTACAAAAACATGAAATTTAAAGAATTTAAATTGGTTGAAGTTGTGGTTTAATTGTTCTAAGATATCATATATGTGAGGAACCATGTATATATGAGTTCTATATCATTTGGGTGTGTTTAAATAACTGTTTTGTGAATGAAATTCGTGATAGTTGGGCTAAACAGAGTACTGTTAACAGACTACGTAGTTTACATACATACATGTAATACAAATTGCTACCGTGTCAATGCCGTAAATGGTGCATTGCTTGTGGTCCTGTGCTTATGTATAAGCAAGAATCAAGTCCATACAATCGATCAGGGCAATGATGCATGTTACTTATACAGACCTTGAAAGCCTAATGTAACCTAGTCTAATGATATGTTAATGAGACAAACATGTAATGAAGAGGTTTAAACAAAATTGTATAATGTCATTAATAATTTCAAAGTTGTTAAAAGATTAGTAAGTTATGAACGCGATACATTATGATTTAATGTACACAATGAGTAGTGACTAAGCGTTTTGGAAGTTAATACTTAAGATTTCTGAAATGCATATGGTGTAAAGTAAAACTTGTACTAAATTAACAAGTTTAACTAAAAGTGAGTTCTATTTTGGAAAATATATGTTAGTATATCTAATAGATATTGTAATCCTAATAATGTGTGTAGGTGAACATGAGTTGTAATTTATAGCTTACGCACGAGGCAAGTTCCTTACCCTAAACTTTTATTGAGCAAGTTCTTTTATCTTTTAACCCTAACTTTATTCGAGCAAGTTTTGAATTATAATCATTGTTGATTTATTCTAACTTGTTTATAGTTAAGCAAGTTTCTTTAGTTCATTCTTTTATAGTGAATGAAACTTCTTGAACTCTAATCTCTAATATTGAGCTGTCATATTTCATTTACTTTACATAAGTTATTATCATGGTGAGCAAGCTTTGTTTCTAGCTTGTTATCAGTTAATGTATGTTCAGTAATTCAATTCTTTATTTGACAAGATCATAGCCTTAGCTTAATATTGTCCAAGCAAGGTTTATTGTTTTATTCAAGGCTTATGTTTTTTAGTTATTTCTAAGCATGAGTCTAATGTATAGTTGGTTCACCTATGATTTTTGAACATTTTACATTAAATTGTTATTGATCACTCGTAGTGTTGTTACGTCTTGTTGATTCAACTAATCCTTTAGTTGATGATCGTGAAACTCTAAATTATCCTTGAAGCTTATCCAAACCAAACTTTCTTTGGTGCAGACTTGTACTCTAAAACTGAGAAGAACCACCCTATTATAGGGGAGTTATTTTATGCATTGTGTTTAGATGTTTGTGCACAATACATGGTACGAATGGCTGATCACCCTAAGTACGGGGAGTCCCTACAATATTACTGTTTAGGTTAAAGTTGAAAGATTACTTGTAATCGTGGACATAGTTTGTGGTCTTGTGACCCTCAGTTATATTTTGTATGTTTATATCAGTTTTTGATTATCATTGACAGAGTATTATTCAACTCTGATGAGCTTATTCATTGGCATTTATTATGCTATTATTATCCATTGCTATTTCTAGTGAGCATTTGTTTTGCTCACTCTTGCATATATATACTCATTACAGCTAAGGTTGAGAAGGTCGATGAAACTACCACTAACAAGGGAAAAGGGAAAAATGAACAAGTGATGAAGACTTGTAATTTATTTATTGTCCTGGCGATAAACTTCATATTTAATGATGTGATGCAATTATTTTATTTCTGCACTTGATTTATGTTAAAGTTTAGATAACTTGAGAGACTTTTGATTTTATGATGTAACCCTTTTTAATGGGAAGATTTATGGTTTAATTTTGTTATACTTGGGTAGTAAAATATGAATGAATGGAAAATGAACACCAAATCTTGTGGGAATAAAGTACCTAGATTTGGGGGTGTCACAAAGAATCCATTTTTGGGATGGAACCCTTGCCTTGAGACATACTGTCAAGAAAAGATAATTCATCCTTTTGGTACCCACATCGTTTTGGGTCCTTTAATGTTAGTTGCACGTAAATCATTCTTTTTAACCCATACTTTTTTAATCTTATTTTTCTTAAAACAGTTTATGTCCAAGTGATTGTTGCCTCTTTTTCAGTTATGACAAAAGAGCTCTAACTCATGCAAGCATACATGTGTCAACAAGTAATACAGAGTAAGTAAAGTATCGATCCCACAGAGAAAGTTGTTCAATTTAAACTACTATTCATCAATCAAATCACTATTTCTATATGCTTAAACTAAAGATCAAAAGTGTGAATTATTCTAACTGCAAATAATAACTAAAATGCGAATAAGAATGGAATAAATTAAATCTAGAAATAATGGGATCCTAACTTCATTTAATACTTCATCTAATTACCACTATCATGCAAGAAGTGTTCACATATCACAGGAAAATAGTCAAAAGCACTAATAGATGCATAGCCATTTTTTAATGCACTATGGCCTACTTACACAACATCCACAGATGATAGATTCTATACAATCAACAATATGACCAAAATCACTATATGTCTATGTGAAATTGCAATCATACTAAATTTAAGCACAATACGGTGAATAAGTATATGCCTATCTCATTCACGAAATACGCAAGCCATATACAACAGCCCCATATACGTATGCTATTATGACTACAATCCATACTCACATGTTCATTGTCAATTCCATGCAAATACTAAAACGAATGGTGATCAAACATTCATACGTGTAAAACAACCATAATAGAATTCTCATATGATATATAAAATAACCCTAGCAATCAATCATGCAACCAAACTACATATTAAAATCCGTTAGAATCCCATAATGGATTTTAGTTCATGACTGAACCAAAAGCCATTATGGGATCAACGCTAAACATGATTATCAAGTAAACAATTGAAAGATGAGGGATATAACGATCAAACCCAATTGTAGATTGCAAACCAATGCCTACGTTCAACTCCTTATATAAATCCAGAAAAAAGAATATTAATAATCCACAATGATGGAGAATCCCAAGAAGAATTAGAGAAGATGGAGTTTTGGCTTCGTTCTTCGTTGGAATCTCCCTCATGTGTAAACCCTAGTTACTCTTAGAAAATACGTCAAAAATTAACCAAGTGTACCGAAAGTTATGTCTGACACCAGTCAGATATCATTTTAAAACCCATTACAATCATTTTAATTAAAAATTAAAATAAAACAACTCAAATGACTCCAATTTATCGCGACGCTTGCGCAGACGCCCTCCAGTGTATTAGTTCGTCAGCAGGCGCATGACTTCGTAAGAAGGCTCTTCTACCTGCTCTAGTCGACCTCTCTCATGCGCACACGTCCTCTAAGCTTGTCATGCTCGCGACCGCGCAACTTGCAATAGGTAACATTGTCTGGCTGGGTGCTCACGTGGGCGCGCGTCTCTAAGCTCATCCTGTCGCGCGGCCGCGCGGCTTACAGTTGGTGAATTTTGGTTCTGCTCCTGAGTTTGGTTCTGCATTATTGCTGCTGCTACTGAAGTGTCCTATGTCCACCCATGCTTGTCCATTTATGCTCCACTCAATCCTCAACCATGCATATCCCAGCTTTTGCCTTGCCTCATGCGTCCATTAACTTCGTGCCCTCTAGTACCACCAAATTAGGCCAATTCCTGCACTTATTCACCAAAAGGAGTTTTAAGTAAATTCAATGCAAAATAACATGAAATACAACTAAAACACAATAAGATGTACCTGAGATGGGCATAGTTCGCATGAATTGGTATTCAATAAGTAGGTATAAATACCACTTATCAAATACCCCCAAACTTGAACTGTTGCTTGCCCTCAAGCAATGTATGCTAAAAAACAATGAATATGCAGCTACAATACTATGTAACTAATCTATTATGAAAACTAGTCTCACATAGTTCTAGCCATAACAGTATTTAAGCCCAAAATGCCTTAGCGAATTATTCAGATTCAGGAATACAAGTTCAAACTAAACGATGGTCATAACATCATACACTTAGATAATTCATACATGCTATAGAGATACTGTGTGTGTGTGTGTAGTGTTCTCCAAAATTTGAATCCAGCAAAGAATATATATGCTAACATGCTCGAAACAAAAAATTATAGCCTAAATTGAGAGTCATGTATACTTATACAACATAAACTGTTTAAACATATCCAAACAAACTAAAGTTCAAAAATGGGCTTAATTTCTTTATTGCTACTCACGAGGGTGATTTTTCGCTCTTTTCCGCGGTGTTTATTGCTATGTTTTTTTTTCTTATACATGACTGTGCAATGCCTTATTCCATTAGGCAACACTGCTACCCCTTAGCGAGCTTTCAACCAACGACTCCTAGACCATGAAAGACCTTAGGGCGCTAGGTGTAGAGACAATCCCCTCGGGCGTACTTACTCAAGTAGCCAGGGTCCCAAAATAAGACTAGCCACGTTATTGCTATTCATTTTTTTCTTTTTTTTATTCATAGCATACCCATGTTTTCCTAAAGTTTGAATGTCAATGTTTGTCAAGTTTACATGCCTATTCCACATATTTCTCTTTTTAAAACTACATTTTCTAACAAGCAATGCAACACATAACTCTTATGCCTACAAGTGATTGTGAACACATCTGTAAAACAAAAAGCATTTAAACAACAACATGAATTCCATCGTAAAAACATTATAACTACGTTCATGTTATCCAATATACTCTAAAATCCTTCACAATTCACTATCATCATTGGCTAGGCAAGAATTTATATAAAGCAAGAATTTTGTGAGACATGCAAATTAACTAAAAAAAAAGTTCTATCAATAGAACAATAACACCAAAAACAACTAAATTATTAAACTAAACATGCAACATTTTAACTAAACATGCAAAAACAACTACATGCTACTATACTACTCCCCAATACCCCCAAACTTATAATATTCAATGCCCCATTGAATGAAGGTAAAGGGTACAAGAAAACTCCCCTAATGATCGGCTGTACCACCCTCCTCAGGTGGTGAATCTGGTGGTGGATAAGGCAATGTTATCTTAGAATCGAGGCCACTCAAGCATTGTTCCTTGTTGTGCAAATGCCTCGTTGAAGGCCCTCGTGAGTCCCATAGAAAACATTCCAAAATTATCATACATGGCATCAACTATTCGCTCCAACCATCCTGAGTTGTTGATCGCTAGAACAATTAGTGCTCTCGAGTCGTGAGCCCCGCCTCATCCGTCTGAGAGGGGGCTGATGTGATGGCTTTAAGAATGTTGATTGGATGATAAAACCTAATCCTCGTGGGTGCGGTTCACCACCCGTCCAATCCTTGAACTTGGCGATTGTGGTAGGAGTGATGTCGTGCCTCGGTTTCTTCAGTTGCTCATCATTCCACGGGACTCCTTATTGGGTACAAAGCATGGCTACCACAGAGGCATGCGGAATACTCCCAGTCATGCTCCCTCGCCAATAACGTATCATGTTCTGATGAATTAGGTGGCCGACGTCAATATACTTGCCTTTGATAATTCCCCATAAAATGATAGCTCGCTCAGTGGTTACTTCATTCTTGTGAGCGAACGGAATTAATTTGGCACATATAAACAGATTCCATGCTTGGGCATAGCGATTCAAGGTGGATGCTGGAAAAGATTTTGGCTCGGTCGTCCCTGCCTTTTAATTCCATTTGGCTCCCGGGATGCACAATTCTGAAATCACTAAGTCCAAGTCCGTCATCAAATGTGCACCTATGACCTAGTTCGCAGACCTAGTCGGTGGTGTATCAGTTATCCCAAACATTGTTCTGATGGCTGGTGGAAAAAAATCCACTTGCACTCCTCGAACCAGCGTTATCCCTCCTTTCATCTCCATCTCCTTCGCATTCGTGTAGAACTCCCGAACAACCCCCATGGGAATAGGCATAGGAGTTGTAGCTAGGCTAACCCAGCCTCTTTCTCGTAGAATATTCCATAGTTGGCCATCATTCTTGTCAGATTTAAATCCCTGTTCCTTCACAAATGATTTAGTTACGATGCGATAATATTCTTGCTGGGCTTCCAAGCTGATAAATTTTTTGCGTTCCGTGATATCCTTGTCTTGATCACTATATGATGATTCTGATGATGACGAGATGGAGATTGAACGTATTATTTTTGGACCCATGAGCAGATGATAGGTAAATACTATAGACGCTCAGCTGCAGATGAGAGTACCCCCAAACTCGCTTGTGCCCAACCCCCCGCAAAAACCCTAGATTTATACCAATAGAGAGAGTTGTGAGTATGAGCTTTGATGAGAGCTGATGAGTCTTATGATTATGGGAGAACAGAAGAATACACTTATATTATGTCATGTGAGAGGCCAAGTAGACCACGAATCGGATTTTTAAACTTTAAAAATTTCAATGCTTGGCGTTGCGCGCGGGCGCGCGGCTCTGTAGAAAAATTCTTGCGCGAGCGCGCGAACAAGATAAGATCTACTAACTTTCAAGCACGCTGCGCGATTCCTTAGGTTGTATCATGTGCGGCCGCGCGGTGTGAGTTCCTGTATTGCACCATTTGAACTCCCAATCAGTAAATCAATGATGAATGAAATTGAAGACACCTACAGGGACATAAATGTACGACACATCATTTATCAAACATGAACTAGAGATGGTTTAACTAATACTCTACTGAAGAAATGATAAGAAAATAAAGATAAAAAATAATGGGTTGCCTCCCATCGAGCGCTAAGTTAAAGTCAATTAGCTTGACTATCTTTGAATTTCATGGCGACGAGAGAATTGAGGTGACTGTCTCTCTGTCCACCTCCCCACCAAAGTAATGCTTCAACCGCTGGCCATATACCTTAAAAGGCTTATCCAGAAATTGATCATATACTTCAATTGCACTCTGCGGAAATACAGTCTTTATTGTAAACGGACCTGACCATCTCGATTTCAGCTTTTCGGGAAAAAGTTTAAGTCTGGAATTATAAAGAAAACCCTTTGTCCCGGTTCAAATATCCTCTCCATGATCTTTTGGTCATGTCATTTCTTCACCTTCTCTTTGTACAACTTTGAATTCTCATACGCCTGTAATCTAAATTCATCCAACTTATTGAGCTGGAGTAGACGTTTCTCCCCTGCAGCTTTCAAATCAAAATTAAGCTTCCATATTTCCCAATATGCCTTGTGTTCTAGCTCCATAGGGAGGTGAAAGGCTTTTCCATACACGAGTTGAAAAGGCGACATTCCCAACGGAGTTTTGTATGCAGTTCTATAAGCCCATACTGAATCATCTAACTTTAATGACCAGTCTTTCCATGTGGGATTCATAACTTTTTCCAGGATTCTCTTAACTTCTCAATTCGACACCTCAGCATGGCCATTTATTTAGGGGTGATAAGCTATAGCAATGCGATGGTTCACCCAATACTTAGCCAACAAAGCTGTAAACTGCCTGTTGCAGAAATGACTGCCTTCGTCATTAATGATAGCCCTTAGAGTCCCAAACCTCATGAAGATGCTTTTGTGTAAAAATCTGAGGACAACCTTGGCATCATTAGTCGGAAGATCTGCTTCTTCGACCCATTTCGAGACATAATCCACTGCGAACAAGATGTAGAGATTTCCGCAGGACAAAATGAAGGGTCCCATGAAATCAATCCCCCAAACATCAAAAATTTCTACTTCGAGGATCGTATTCAACGACATTTCATTTCTTTTGGAGATGTTCCCCACTCGCTGACATCTATCACACCATTTGGACAAAATCAGATGCATCCTTGAAAATTGACGGCCAAGAGAATCCTGCTTGTAGTATTCTAGCCGCTATTCTTTCAACACCATAGTGACCTCCATACACCGAAGCATGACAATTCTGTAAAATCCCCTCGATCTCACTATACGGAATGCACCTCCTTATCATTTGATCAGAACACTGTTTAAACAAGTAGGCTCATCACATATATATCATTTAACATCATGCAAAAATTTCTTCTTTTGATAGCCCACCAAGTCAGAAGGTACCATTTTACTCACCAAGTAATTCGTATAATCTGAAAACCATGGCACTTCCCCTTTCACCACAAACAACTGCTCATCTGGAAAAGTCTCATTGATTATAACATTATCATCTGCCTGCCTTTCCAGATTCTCTAGTCGCGATAAGTGGTCTGCCACTTGGTTTTTCGTGCCCTTTCTGTCTTTGATCTCCAAATCAAATTCCTGCAGTAGTAAAATCCATCTAATCAATCGGGGTTTTGCATCCTTCTTTGCCATTAAATGTCGAATTTCCGTGTGATCCGTATACACTATCACCTTTGTGCCAATCAGATATGCTCGAAATTTATCAAAGGCGTACACAGTACCAATAACTCTTTCTCTGTGGTAGTGTAGTTTAGTTGTGCATCTGTAAGGGTCTTGCTGGCATAATATATCACATGAAAAATCTTCTCTTTCTTCTGCCCAAAAACAGCCCCTACAGCGTAATCGCTGGCATCACACATCAACTTAAATGGCAATTCCCAATCTGGCGCGGTAATCACAGGTGCTGACGTTAGTTTTCTCTTTAAGTGCTCAAATGCCGACACACAGGCTTTATCAAAGTTAAACTGTATATCTTTCTCCGATAGACTGCATAGCGGTTTGGTTATCTTGGAGAAATCTTTGATAAATCTGCGGTAGAAACCTGCATGTCCCAAAAAATTGCGAACACCTTTTACGGAAGTGGGTGGTGGCAAGTTCTCAATCATGTCCAACTTTGCTCTATCCACCTCAAGAGTCCCTTCTTCGAAACCTTGTGTCCTAGTATAATTCCTTCCCGTACCATGAAATGGCACTTTTCCCAGTTCAGCACCAAGTTCGTCTCAACACATCTCTTTAAAACCAGAACCAAATTCTTGAGGCATAAATCAAATGAGTCCCCAAAGACTGAGAAGTCATCCATAAATACTTCCACGTTCTGTTCCACCATGTCTAAAAATATAGCCATCATGCATCTCTAAAAATTGGCTGGAGCATTGCATAATCTGAAAGACATCCTTCGAAAAGCAAAAGTGCCGTATGGGCATGTGAAGGTAGTCTTTTATTGGTCTTCTAGAGCTATCATAATCTGATTGTAGCCTGAATATCCATCAAAAAGGCAATAATACTCATGACCTGCTAATCTATCCAACATCGAATCGATGAATGGTAATGGAAAATGATCTTTCATGTAGCTTTGTTGAGTCTGTCCATGAGTCTCTCCATCCGTCAGTCCATGTTGGAATGAACTCATTATTTTCATTGGTCATCTCCACCTTCTTTGCTTTACACACTACTCTGCTCACCCAGATCTTATAAATTATTCATGCATCCAACCATTCCCTCTTTCTTGATATTATCGCATATGGTCCATCCAATAGCGGATTTAAACTTTCATAAATGAAGGACTCATCCTTTAATATCCATTATGGTCCATCTAATAGCGGATTTTTCTTCACTTTCGAAAGAAAAGATGTTAGTGCGGAAGAAATAATCACGTAACTTTGAATCTTTATTTAAAAATGCATACACGAGATGTTACGAAGTGGTTTTAATTTAGGTTCTGGAGGTGTCTCAAGAGATGGCTTTAATTTGATCGATGAATCTCCACCTTTTGTCAATGGCTCGACCAGTATTCCAAATCTCCTAAATTTTGGGATAACATCCAGGTATTGCACAAGTTCGTCGACTGCATCGTCCTCCAATTCTAAATTTTCAGCAATGATACTTTTCAATAGTTCATAATCCACAAGACTCTGTACCTCATCCTTTATGACTCGATCCACCAAATCAACTAGAAAACATTCTTCTTCATCTATTGGGAATTTCATGGCTTTAAAAACATTAAAGGTGACCTCCTGATCATGAACATGCATCGTAAGTTCCCCTTTCTGCACATCTATCAAAGTCTTGCCTGTGGCTAAGAATGGTCTCCCCAGTATTATTGGTATGCTTTTGTCCTCCTCGTAGTCTAAAATGATGAAGTCAGCCGAAAAAATAAACTTGTCCACCTTAACCAACACATCTTCAACAATTCCCCGTGGATACGTGATGGATCTATCAGCGAGCTGTAATGATATGTTTGTCGGCTTTGGAGCTGGCAACCCAACTGGTTAAACACTAACAAGGGCATCAAATTTATGCTTTCCCCAAGATCACATAAACACTTATCAAAGATCGTCTTTCCAATTGTGCATGGTATTGTGAAGCTGCCCGGATCCTTCAGCTTTGGAGGTAATTTCTGCTGAAGCACTGCACTGCATTCCTCTGTCAAGGCTACCATCTCAAACTCATCTAGTCTTCTCTTCCTTGACAATATACCCTTCATAAACTTTGTGTAGCTTGGCATTTGTTCCAATGCCTCGGCGAACGGTATGTTAATCTGTAGCTTTTTGAAAACCTCCAAGAACTTGCTAAACTGTTTATCCTCCCTCTGTTTAGTTAATCTTTGCGGATACGGTACTTGAGGGTGAATTGGTGGCACTTAACTCTTAGGCTTTTCCTCTGAACCTATTTTATCTTTTTCTCCCTATTGCAACTCATATTTTTCCTGATTTTCTTCATCAGCAGGTACTTGCTCTATCTCACGCGGCCGCGCGACTTCCTTAGTACCATTGGGCGCGGGCGCACGACTTGCAGTGCTTGTCAAATCTTTCCCAGATCTCAATGTGATCGCTTGACACTGCTCCTTCCCGTCTCTTCTGGGATTATCTCTGTATTATTGGGAAAGGAACCTTGGGGCCTGTTATTAAGCATGTTTGCCATCTGCCCCATCCGAGTCTCCAGATTCTTGATAGCCATTGCTTGGCTTTTGATCATAACTTCAGTGTTTGCCATGTATTTCAACATCATCTCCTTCATTTCTGATTTCTTTTCTGGCTATGGTGCAACTGGAGCATGATGTTGTTGTTGTTGAGAAAATCCCGGTGGAAACGGTGGTTTGGATGAAAACTATGTTTGAGATAGTTGTGTATTTGCTATTGGTTTAATAAAACCGATTCTCACGATTTCCTTGGTTATTCGACCAGCTAAAGTTTGGATGATTTCGGTTGTTAGGGTGGTATGTATTCTGAAATTGGCCTTGGTCTTTACTGTAGTTGCTCACATACTGCACCGACTCTGAACTGATGGCACATTGATCCATGGAGTGTGACCCCGCACAAATTTCACAAACGAAGGCAATTGTTTTCGTCCTGCTTTCTACTAAAGTGTCTATCTTCTTTGCCATAGCTGCCATCTGTGCCGACAACTGCGTAATAGCATCTACCTCCAACACACCTACTACCTTGGATTGTGGCATCCGTGATGTAGGATTCTGGAAATTATTAGCTGCCATAGTCTCAATAAGTGTATAAACCTCGTCATAGCCTTTTGCCCATAATGCCCCTCCTGCAGCTGCATCTACAATCGGTCTCGACTGCCATCCCAATCCGTTGTAAAAGGTGTTGATCACCATCCAATCCGGCATACCGTGATGCGGACACTTCCTTAGAATCTCTTTGTATCTCTCCCATGCTTCATATAAGAACTCTCCCTGTTGTTGCTCAAACTGACATACAGATGTCCTCATCTTTGCAGTCTTAGCCATTGGGAAGAACTTGGCTAAGAATTTCTGCGCTAAGTCCTCCTATGTAGTGATTGACCCTGACGACAAAGAATGAAGCCAACTCCTCTCCTTATCCCTCAATGAGAATGGGAAAAACCGCAGTCTGATAGTATCCTTCGTCACACCATTATATCGGAATGTATCATAAATCTCGATGAAGCTCAATAAGTGTTCATTCGGATCATCCATGGAAGCACCCCCAAACTGAACCGAGTTCTGCACCATCTGAATAGTGCCCGGTTTAATCTCAAAGGTGTTGGCTGCTATCGCCGGTCTGACTATGCTAGACTGTAGCCAATTTATATTGGGCATGGAATATTCTCATAGAGCCCGGTGCTCTTCTCTTTGCTCAATCCTTTGTTCTTCTGCCATGTTAAATGTTGTACTTTCTAACTGAGCTTGTAAATTTCTCCGCACACTTACTTTCCAACCTCTCCCGTTAATGTTATCCTGCGCTGGTGTTAATTCTGAATTGGAAGATCTCGTGTGCATAAAAATCTACAAGTACCTGAAATCACAAATAAAACAAAAAATAGAAATGAGATAAGAATAGCTATGTCTAAGTCATACAAAACAACTTAAAATTGATGATAATTATTTAAACTAAAAGCCTTTCCCCAGCAACGGCGCCAAAAACTTGTTACTTCTTTTTCAGTTATGACAAAAGAGCTCTAACTCATGCAAGCATACATGTGTCAACAAGTAATACAGAGTAAGAAAAGTATCGATCCCACAGAGAAAGTTGTTCAATTTAAACTACTATTCATCAATCAAATCACTATTTCTATATGCTTAAACTAAAGATCAAAAGTGTGAATTATTCTAACTGCAAATAATAACTAAAATGCGAATAAGAATGGAATAAATTAAATCTGGAAATAATGGGATCCTAACTTCATCTAATACTTCATCTAATTACCACTATCATGCAAGAAGTGTTCACATATCACAGGAAAAATAGTCAAAATCACTAATAGAGTCATAGCCATTTTTTAATGCACTATGGCCTACTTACACAACATCCACAGATGATAGATTCTATACAATCAACAATATAACCAAAATCACTATATGTCTATGTGAAATTGCAATCATACTAAATTTAAGCACAAGCCTTTATTCTAACTCATACGGTGAATAAGTATATGTCTATCTCATTCACGAAATACGCAAGCCATATACAACATTCCATATATATGTGCTTATTATGACTACAATCCATACTCGTATGTTCATTGTCAATTTCATGCAAATACTGAAACGAATGGTGATCAAGCATTCATACGTGTAAAACAACCATAATAGAATTCCCATATGATATGTAAAACAACCCTAACCATCAAGCATGCAACCAAACTACATATTAAAATTCGTTAGAATCCCATAATGTTGTTTAGTTCATGATTGAACCAAAAGATATTATGGGATCAACGCTAAACATGATTATCAAACAAAAAATTGAAAGATAAAAGATAGAACGATCAAACCCAAATTGTAGATTGCAAACCAATGCCTACGTTCAACTCCTTATATAAATCCAAAAAAAGAATATTAATAATCCACAATGATGGAGAATCCCAAGAAGAATTAGAGAAGATGGAGTTTTGGCTTTGTTCTTCGTTGGAATCTCCTCACGTGTAAACCTTAGTTACTACTTGAAAAAATACGTCAAAAAATTAACCAAGTGTACCGAAAAGTTATGTTTGACACCGATCGAGATATTGTTTAAAACCCATTACAATTATTTTAATTAAAAATTAAAATAAAACAACTCAAATGACTCTAGCTATTATTGCGTGGTCAAGCCCCCTAGATGTATTCATCACGCGAGCGCCGACTTGCGAGAAGGCTCTACTGTCCAAATGACCTCTCACGGGGGCCAAGATCCTCTAAGCTTGTCATGCTCATGGCCAAGAACTCTTGCGAAGTAAGTAACATTGTTCATGGTCAAGGTGCTCATGCAGGCGCAGCGTCTCTCAGCTCATCTGCCATGCACTGTACATGCTGACTGAGTTGGTGAATTCTGGTTCTGCTCCTAAGTTTGGTTCTGCATTATTTCTACTGCTACTGAAGTGTCCTATGTCCACCCATGCTTGTCCATCTATGCTCCACTCAATCCTCAACCATGTATATCCCAGCTTTTGCCTTGCCTCATGCGTCCATTAACTTCGTGCCCTCTAGTACCACCAAATTAGGCTGATTCCTGTACTTATTCACCCAAAGGAGTTTTAAGTAAATGCAATGCAAAATAACATGAAATGCAACTAAAACACAATAACATGTCCCTAAGATGGGCATAGTTCGCATGAATTGGTATTCATAAGTAGGTATAAATACCACTTATCAGTGACCTTTAATACCACAATTTCTACATGTTGTGAAAGGAGAACAATAATTCAATCTAAAACGTGATTTTGATTTTAGCATTTTCATATCTCCTTTTTTATGCATAAAATTATAACCAATTCCTTGTCTTTCAAAACTAGGCCTTTTTTTTTACCTAATATAACATTTAAGTTTTCTTTTCCTTGAACGATTTTAGTAAGAGACAATTTTAATGAATTTATTTCCTTTTGAAGTTCATTATTAGGAAAGGTTTTAACAAGAGATTCATCACTAAATGCATCAATACACACATCTCTCATTTTAGTTCATTATGTTGGGAGATTGCATATTTAAATTTGATGTTGAAAATAAATATTCATGATTATACGTAAAGTCCTTAAAAGGATGCATGTACAAGGACTTAGTGATATATCAAACTTGTTAGGTTGATCTGGTCTTTAATGTTTATCATTCTGTAAATGAATGTATAGAAGAAAAGATTAAAGCTGTTAGGTTGATCTATATCTTGAGATGTAATAGATAGGGTTCAACTGAATCGTAGTCTATCAAGCTGATCAAAGAAATTGTAGAAGCCAAGGCAGAATCGTAGAGCATCAAGGATCGTAATGTATCTTCTTTGAAGGGCCTCTCCTAAAATCGTAGAGTAGTCCAAACATTTGTCGAACCAACTCAGAGATTGTAGTATGCTCTCGAAAGCATAGAGTCTGCAAAGACAAGCAAGTAAAGATCGTAGTGTGCTAGTCCTTAAGAGAAATCATAGTGTTCTCATTTTCCAGTATCAGATCAAGCACCAAGGTGGCAAGAAACCATGATCAAAATCGTAGAGCATTATCTGCCTGTGTCAGAAGCATCGAGCCTTGTCCATTTGTTTAAGAATAAATCCCAACAAATGTGGAACGAATTATAAACGTTGAAATCCTCGGGAGTCCCAATGACACAATAGTCATCCTTAGTATGTAACAAAGAAGCGTATTGAAGAAGCTAAGGAAAGTACTATGGGTCAGCAGAAAACACCTTTTTAGGTGTTAGGTGAGATGATAGTCTGCTGTGCCAGTGGGACAGTCTGCTAATCAGAAACTGTGCAAAAAGTCTCCATCAAAGCTCAAAAATGTCAAATGCATTTAATGCTTCAACGGATGTCTTCAACGGATACATTTCAAAGACATCTTGTATACACAGATTCAGCAGATGAAGAAAATTAAGCAAGCACTAAACAAAAAACAAAAGAACACTCAACGATCAAACTCTACGATCCAAAAAGAGAAAGCTTGCTCAGCTATTCAGTTCTTTCGAATAAGAGCTTAACGGCAACTGAATAGCACCATTCAAGAACTCATCAACTACTATCAAGTGAAGTAAGATGTTCCAAGTCAGAAGGACTTGAAGAGTTCTAAGTGAACTATGAAGAACCAAGTTTACTGGACTTGAAGAGTTCAAAAGTGAACTAAGAAGTGTCAAGACTGATGGTCTTGAAGGAATATGTGAGATTCAAAAGTTGTAAAGATATCCTTAGTGGATTTCCTACTCAAGGAGTAGAAGAGTGGACTAGGAGCTTTGAATTTTCTAAACCACTTAAAATCTTTGTGTCTCCTATAACTGTTATAACTATTATAACTGCCTCACTCTCATTAACTCACAATATCTTAAAGGGAAAACAAACAAATCTTAATTCCGCTGTGCTTATATCATTCTCAACATTAACAAGTATTTTGAAACAAAAGAATTTAAAATATCTATTCAACCCCCCCCACCCCCTTCTAGATAACAATTGTGCCTCTGGAATTAACACATTAGTCAATTTTTGGACTTTATTATTCAAATAATTTACCTTATTAAAAAGTATTTTATTATAATTATCTAGATAATCAATCTTAACAATCAAAATATTTTCTTCTTTACATGTAGACTCTTTTTCAATATCTTTCTTTTCATCTATTAAAGATTCAACCTCACTCATTAATGTATTTACCAAGTCTTTCAAATATTCATTCTTTTCTTTTAATTTCTCATTTTCTTATTTCAAATAATTAAACTCATAACTAGATACCTCATTTGATTCCCCTTCTATTCCCATGAAGCATACTTGAGTTATTTTATCCTTGGCATCGACCTCAACTTCGGAATCCTCTTCATCACTCTAAGTGACAAGTGCCTTGTTTCTTTTATTATCCTTGAAGCTCGTTTTTCCTTTATTCTTTAGTTGAAAGAAGTATTTCTTGAAGTGCCCTGGACATCTACATTTAAAACATGTCTCCTCGGTTTGCTTTCCTTTGGCTTTATTCGAGTTAAAGGTTTTTTTCCTTTTATTCTTTCTTTGTAGTAGTCCTTTGAGCCTCCCTGACATCATGGCTATCTCTTCATCCGAATCATCATCAAGCTCTTCTTCATTTCCTGCATTAAGAGCTAAAACCTTTCTTCGAGGAGTTTCCTCCTCATCATCATATCTCTTTAACTGATGTTCATATTCCTCAAGTTCACCAAAGAGAGTTAGTGTATCCATAGTAGAAATAGTAGATGAATCTTGAAGAGTAGTAATTTTAGAAGCAAACATCTTGGGCATAGTCCGAAGTAACTTACGGTTAATCTCACTTTGTGGAATGGATTTGTCAAGTAACTTTAAAGAATTTAGAAGAACCAGGAACCTTGCTTGAGCCATCGTTATAGTTTCATCTTTCTCGAGTTTGAACATTTCATAATCGTGTATGAGCATGCTTAGTTTGCCTTCTCGAACCTTGGATGTTCCTTCATAGCTCACCACTATAGTGTTCCAAATTTCCTTAGCTGTATTGAATGAGGAAACTTTGTTGATCTCGAATTGTACCATGCAATTAAGTAATGTGTTCATATATAGCCCTTGAATCATAGGAAACCATTAAAGTCTCAGTTGAGTCCATCTCTAGTAGAGTCTTTGGAGTACTGTCATCTTTCCTTGGAATAACCAGTCTATTCTCTACGACCCACCATTCCCAAGGATCTCTTTTAAGGTAGATCCTCATTCGAAATTTCTAGAAGTTGTAGTTTTCTATTTCATGCAGCAAACGAGGTCTATTGGTTGATTGACCTTCTTGATTGTTGTTCCCGAACTGTGCCATATCAAAATCTTTCCTTACAAGTCACCTTTAAGACCAAGATAAGTAGAGCCAAGCTCTAATACCAAATGAAATTCAGATAAGGCACACTTAGAAGGGCAGTTGAATAAGTGTGGGAACAAACTATGACCAATTTTTAAACTTTACTCCAACTACAAAATTCAACCTACTATATTAATGAATGCAGCTGGCTGAATTAATATGGCCTACTTAATTGAGTTTTTGATTTTATTATTTAATGAAAACAACTTGCTAAATTTTATAGCCTCGTTGAAATACTTGGTGTTAATGAATTTTCTTAAAATAAAGAAAATATCTAAATTTTAATTATAAATTAAATAACTTATGTGAACAATTAAAGTAAAGCAAGTAATAAAATCAACACCAAGATTTTTTACGTAGTTTAGCTATTACCCTATAATAATAGCCTAGTCCACGTCCAATACCAACTAGTATTGGAGACTCGTTTTATTTCTTTAAAATGTCTCTTGTTACAAAACAAATCCTTTCAAATCTTGAATTACAATAATTCACTTGAGCACTTTTGCTCTTTGTGCACCAATGCACCCCTTAAGCGCCTATGCTTCCTTGAACCTGTTTGTAAACAAACCTTAATCCACCCGGATTAAATTACTTTAGATAACACTTAGTCTAAAAAATAAGATTAAAAATATAGAGGTCTAATGATCAAAGAAAATAAGCAATTTAACAATGCAAGGCTCAACTAATGTATGCAATGATCAAAGAGTAAAGAGATATCACCAATTTATAGCTCACAAAAATTCGTTGAAAATTAATCTGAGTTTAATTGCATAGCAGTATAACATTGATATCTCAATAGAATTTATAGCCCAAAATATTTTCGTTGTCAACTATTTCTGTTACTAAAAAATCAAATTATATTTTCGTTAGAAATAATATAGAAAAGATCAGTATAATTCAAACGGAGTATATCACTTAGGTAGTCAAAATAATTTTTTGTTAGAAACAAATATCCGAGTATATCTCTGTTCCTTATCTAATTAACTTCTTCAAACATAATCCTCTTAAGGAAATAACCCACTAACGTGAAACATATCACACTGTTTTGGAATAAATCACTTAGGAGTTTTAACAGAGTGTTAGTTCTATAATTTTTGCAAAGTGCCAACCAAGAGATATCAATTACTTTTCAGTATAATCATTATCTTAAAGTTCCAAGAATTGTGCACTATACAACTGATCCACATTTAGACTTTTTATATGTGTACATGCATATTATCCCATTAAATTAGGATACTCTCAGATATCTAAGCAACAATTGAATTAATCCAAGACTTTAGTAATACCCATATGTGCTAATTACTTAATTAATTAATTTTGCAATTCCCGGACAAAAAAATAGTTAACATTTTATTTCAATTTTAAGCATGCATAAAATACTAATTATATTAAATGCACACATAAAATGTCATAGAGCCTTGAATTAAAAAATTAAATATTTGCAATGACCTTACATTAATTTCTTTGGACACAAAAGTCTTCAAAGTCTTTGATCAAATCATCAATGATCCTTTTATCAATTTCCTGAAAGTTCAAAATAAATAATTTAGTACAAAAACTCAAGTTATCATCAAAGCAATAAGGTTAGAATATTAACAAGTCAACATTCTCTCCCTTTTTGATGATGACAACACCAAAAATTATAACTCCCCCTAAATTCATGCACAATTTGTTTAAATATGATAATATTGACTTATTTTATGTTAAATGATTTTATAATCGGTGCATGTTTTATTACGCTAATCTAATTTAGTTAAATAATTAAATTAGAAGATTAAAGATTTGTTAATTAAATTGTAATTGTTTTGGGATAAGTGTTTAAATAAAATAAAGTGTGATATTTGGTGTAACATATGATAGGAAGATTATTAAAATAAACTAGAAGAAGTTTAATAAAGTTAAACCAAATAAGGTCTTATGACCTTTAGTGGGTGGTAATTGCTAAGACCCTTAACTTAGCGTAAACCATTTGTCAGTTATGTATTATTTTGCTAAGTCTGAAGAGAAAATATAGAAAAGAAGAGATAAATTGAGAGAGGAAGAGAATAAATTCTCTGTAAATTAAAAAGGTTAAGAATCAAAGAAGATAGAAGAAGAAGATTCATATCATCTAATCAAGTTTAAGAAGAATCAAATGTATACTCTAGTTTTAAAGCTATAATTTATAGTTTCTCAAGTTCTTAATTTTTTAAAAGCTATTTTGGTTGGGTGATTTGAAGAGATGCTGTATATATATGTGAATGGGTATGTATAATCTGATATATAACCTCTATAAATGGTTTTAGAGTAATCAAAATCATGAAAACTTTTTAAAGAGGAGGAATTAGAGTTTTATTGTAATATGTATGTTTTGGTCTATTTTGAGATTAAAATTGATGATGAATTCGTGATGGAAATTTTAAATTGATGGTAGATGTTGTTAATACATTGAAAAAAGAAAACAATGAAAGTTAAACGGAATGATTTGGTTAGGAATTGAATCTGTGGTGAATGGTTACGCTAAACATATTAAAACATGTAAAGCTAATATGAACATAAGTTTTGAGTCAAGATTTGGGTTGTTTAATGGTTATGAAAATTGTTGATTTTCTGGTATACTATATTTCTATGAATTACGAATCTATATAGTCAAAAATGGACTGATTTGGATGTGTATAACTCGAGTTATGATGGTTAGAAGGAGAAAGGGTCAAAAATTCGCGAAGAACACAAACTGCAGAATTAGGATTTGCGAATACCCCGCCCTGGTGGGGGTTTGTAGTTCAAAAGTTTCCGCCTCGACAGGCTTTTCTAGGTCAACAACCCCGTCTCGGCGGGGGTGGGCAGACTGACCATGTGTTAGAGAAAAAACTGAGCGTACATGTTTACTAAAATAGCCATAACGTTTTCATACGAACTCTGATTGAGACAATTCAAGATGATCCGGAACAAGGAGGAATAGACCTACAACTTTTAATCTTTAAGTTGTTACATTTGAGGTTGGGGAAAGGGGTCAAAAGGGCTATCTTTGGGACTGATATGTATTATGAGGCAATCGAAGGGCATCGGGCATGCACGTATGCAAGTGTAGTGCATCTGACGATAAAAGATGTTATTATAAGTTATAAAACATGAATATTAGTAAATATAATGATAATTAAAATTAATAAATGATGTATTAGATAAGTTGTATAAGCATAGTAAGCATACACAAGAGAGACGATTCGGGCGTGTGATGAAAGAACGTCGAAACACCGTGACAAGTGTTAATCAACTTAAAATTTATTTCAATTCAATTGAAGTGAACATTATAAGATATAGAATGTGGTTAATGTAAACCAATAAGGAGTCCTATTAAGACTTAAACACTTGAATGAACTTTAAGTATGACCTAAGAAGAAATATGGTGAGATATAAGTCGAAAGTTAACATAATCAAATTGAACATTGTGTATTGATTAATAGGAAGGGTTATGAGATGTAGAGTAAAGTTTATATTACAACTACTATATGTTTCTATGTGACTAATAGTGTATGTGCATGATTATATAATTTTGTAGGGCACGTGAAGTGCAGATAGCTGTAAGATGTTAATATGTTATTGGTAAACAACGATCAAGACAAGTCTTTCAATTCCTATTTGCTATATGAAATTGATGATGAAATATTTTAAATATTTATTACAAAGAGCATTATGTGTCATATATGTTGAAAGTATGAAACGTTAAAGTCAATTTATTACTACGTTGATTGAGTAAAGAATGCTGATTGAGTAAGGAACTCAATCTTTATACTTGTTATGTGAACTGCAACATGTATATTATGTTAGTCCAATGATTATAAGATGTATGTTGAGCATGCTATTATGTGCTACATGATGAATGAAAACTGTTAGATTTGTTGGGCTATCGAGCTCAACCTTTCAAATAACCACTTTTGCAGGTTAAGGATTCAATGTAACGTTATGTGCTACTTGGAAGACATGAATCAGATGTAATGTATGAAGATTTATATACTTTGGCTGAGTTGTTATTATTTTGAACCATGTTTAAGGTTTCGAATGATGTACTTAATAATGTATGATGTTTAATAGATGTTGAGTTATAAAGTTTAAATTTTTTTGATGTATAAAGGGTATTGAACCTGAATGTAAGTTTTGTTTATTAACTATGATAAAGTGAGTAATAAACTATGTATGGTTCAAAGGTAGGTAAAGATAAAGGTTTTGAGATATGTACTTGATAAGTTATGATGTGAAAATTTAATATTTAGTTATAAAGTTTGAGCTACCCAATGTATAAGGAATATCGAGCTTAAATGTAAGATTTTATATAATAAATCTAATGAAGCGAATCATAAAATAAATTTGACTCTGAGATGTATAGATGATAAATGTTTTAATTTAGGGAATTAAAGTAAGAAGACAGAAAAGTTTAAATTATTCCGCATTTTTATTAAGTTTAACATCGAATAGTGATGTAAAATCAGAAGTTAGACGTATTGTTAACGACCGAAGTCGAGAGATGAATTGTATGAATTTTGGGGTCGTTACATCGATTCCCAAATGCACAACTCCGAATAAATGTAAATTAAAAACTACTTTCTAATTTCATTTCACCTTGGCCAAGGGTTTCTGGGTTGTCATTTATCGAATCACATAGGACATTTCTTAGATTCTTTATTGATCATTCATTATCTACATATATAACTTATTACACCCAAGCATACCCTTTGATATAAACTAAGAGTCTTAAGGAATAAGTCAAAATGTAATTCATTATACATAAGATGCTATGATGATCTCAAGTTTAAGGATCATTTGTACTACTATCACTATAGGAATTCCTATTGACAGACAAGTAAAACTCCATTAGGTATTCCTTAGCGAGTCACATTCGGTGAACTTATTCTCCAATAAGTACCTACATACTTGCTTTATTGTCTCCACACAAATGATCATGAGATCAATCATTCTCATCCAATGAGCACGCAACGTATGTACCAATCTATCTTGATTCACTAATCCTTTTTTTAGTAATCCATTGATTGAGAATATTTTAGTTTTAAGCTATCTAAGAATTTAGATCGCATTAGCATGATCTCATCATGATTCTAAAAGCATTGCTTAAAACTATTGGTTCATCACATATTATTAAAACATCACCATGTAGATAATTAAATGACTTTAATAAATAATTCTTTTATTAATAAATTAATAAGATTGATTACAAAGTATATGTTTTATCATCATACATGATTGGATTGTATGCATACTACTTTTAATCTCCCACTTGCACTAAAGCCAATCACCGTGGTATCTCATACCCATTTTCTCTAAGTGACTATCGAACTTGTAAGAACCGTGAAATTTATGAATAAAAATTATTAAGGATATTAATAAGAATGTGAATATTTATTTTATATAAATATTTATGTGTCATGAGATTAGTAGCTCAATTAGATTAAATTGAATTTATGATAATTGAGAAAATATGGGAAAATTATGATGAGACCTGTGAAATGTCTTATGTGGCACAAGAATGGAAATTATGATGGTTTAGTTAAATTAAAGAATGAATGAATTAAGAAGTGAATGATTAATTAATATCATATTATTAATTAATTGTTATTGTGAGTAATAGAATATTAATGAGTAAATAATTAATATAATAAGATTTATATTTATTCAATTAATTATTGTGTGCAAGATATGTGATAATTAATAGTATTATATATAGTACATACATTCAATTAAAAAGGAAGTGTAGCGTGACACTTTAATATGACTATATAATATATAAAACTATATAGTAAAATTGAATGAATTATAAGTTACATAAAGGATGCTTATGTGACAACATGTACGTGTGAGAACATTAAAGATGTACTTTATGTAATATTAAATTAGAATAAATCAATGATTTGTAAATTAATAATTATTTCAATAAGTAAGTATAATTGGAATAATAAAGTTTATGATAATGTGGTTAGATAATACCCAATTAGATTATATTCGGTATTATCAAAATGTACATGGATTATATTGTATGAATAGATATATACCCCCAATTTGCTAATGTAATATTGTTATATAATTAAAATCCATGTATGCACCCAAATTGCATTTAAAACCTAAGTATACATATATGTGTGTGTTTAACCTAAGGTGTACATATATGTGTATTAAACATATAGTATGTGGCATTGTTCTATTGTTAAATGCTGAGAATTGAGTTTGTCCCATATTAAGTGACCAAACAGTACTCAACAATAGACTAATCTCTATTTTGGGTGAACTCAAGTCTACTAGATAACTGTGATGATGAGCTGAGAAATGGGTGAGGAGGAGTTGGTGAAATCTTTTCACCAAACCCACTCAATCCAATGGTTTCTTCTTCTTCCTTGGTTGAATTCATTGAGCAAAGACCCAAATTTGGTTATTAGTTTCCTATAAATTGAACACTCCCCTTCATTTCATTGTTGCTGAGATTATTTGCTAAGTTGCTATAGAGAGTGTTGAGGGAGTAATTTGATATTGAGAGGAAGCTATGTCCAATTCAAAGCACAAAGGTATAACATTACATTGTGTTCTTAATTCAAGTTTGATTGATGCTTGAATGTGCATAAATTCTTGTTAATTAGTTTGGTAAGTGTGATCCATGTGTTATCTCAGTTTATATGCATGTCTAGAAGTATTGTAGTTGATCTTAGTTGCAGCTAGAAAGATTTAGCAATACTTATTTTGAGGCTCTGCATAAGCAGAGCAATTTTTTTCTCTCTTCGATCAAGTGGCGCGGTTAGCGCCACTTCTATAAGAAAAATTCCGCTTCTTGCGTAAATTCTTGATCTTGGAATCATATTTTGTTTTCCTTGTGTTGTCATGAGCATGTTAAATTGGTTTTATTATGCATGTAAATGATCCTAACATATGGGTTGATGTTGTTTTGGTTATACTAAGTTATTTTAGCTTGGTTTAGTATGTGTATTCAAAGAAAACTTAAAGATTTGGAAACTAATTTTGGTGAGCATTGTGTAAATTATATTCTGACCTTATGTACAAACATATCAAGCTCTTTTATGCCTTAGTATGTGACTAATATGTTGGTTTATATTGTTAGGTGTAATATAGACTATTCAAGCATGGTTTAAAATGAGTTTTCAAGTAGAGGACTATCCTAGCTATGTGTAAATGAACTATATACATTCTAAATTCTGGACTTCAAAGCATGTTATGTAAATATGAAAGCATGATGTATAGTAAGTGAAGTAGTTTTGTATGCTTGATTGGTTAACATGATATTTTCAAAAAGAAAACTTAAGAGTTTGGGAAACTAATTTGGTTGATAACAACCTTGCATGTATTCTGAGATTTTGACTATCATGTTAGAATATGAATATGCATGTAGACATGATTGACATGTATTCTAGGTAGTCATATGCATTATAAACTAGTTGAGTATGGTTTATAACAAGTCTAAATGAAGTAGAACTATACAACTTGAATTGCATGACTAAGATAACGTGAGCATGTATAGTTGAGACTTATTGACCTCAATGTATGTGTATAATGACTAAACATGAGAGACTTTGTTAAATAAACACTCAAAGCCTTGATTAGGTGGGAATTGACAACGAACCATGTTAAGGACAAGATATAGGATCAAACCTAGTTATAAAGATCATGACATGTATGTTCTGCAAGTGTCATCATATAAATATAAGTGTGACGCCCCCAAAACAGGTATACATCACCCATCTTGAGTCACCAGATACATGGTACATAAATTCAAATACAACTTAATTATACAGCAGTCGTGTAAAAATACGACAAAATATAGATGAGAGTTTAAACAAGAATATTGTCATCTAGATAATATCCACACTCAATGGTGACCTCATTACAATTATTATCACATTATTCCGTAGAATAGTGAGGACTACTAAAGCCATTTATCCTGGACCATCACTCCATTCCCCGACTCGTCCTGGCTATATTCTCATTTCCTGAAGAGAACAATGAAAGAAAGGGTGAGCTCAACTAGCCCAGTAAAAATATTATGACTAAGATAATGTAGAATAAATTATCCTTAGCCTTCAACAGTATAACAACTGATATAATATAATAGACAACAAGTTTTAGATCAACAACTGCAGCGGAAATAAGCAATCCATTAGAAGAGTCAAGTAGAGCATAAAATCTACTATCTTCTATGATTTAATTTTTTTTTTTAACAACTTTATCGTTGAGACTCAGCTTAATAAATAAAATCGAATCATCCCTACACCACGACCAAGGATATTCATGTAATCATCAATGGTCATGATTATACCGAATAATCTCTGGTCATAGTCATACCAACAACTGTCCATCAATGAACTACAGGCCAATGAGGACTTTTACCACATCATTCGTCACATTACGGTCATGATTATATCGAATAATCCCTAGTCATAATCATACCAAGTTCATCTATGCACGTAAGCCAAAGATGACTTTAATCACAATATAAGCATCAGGATGATGAGAATGACATAATAATTCAATAAAACAAGTTCAATGATAAATTTTAAAGATTTATAATTTAATTTATCTAGGAATAAATAACGTCCAAATTGTCAACATGATACTGCTTTGTAGAGTAAAATTCAAGAATAATATTCATGTACCAAAAATAATTTGGACAAAAAAAATATATTTTTCTGGTGAATAGTACTCCGTGAATAGTACTTTGGGAATAGTACCCTGTGAATAGTATCCCGACACGAAAAGTTTCCCGAATATCCGAGTGAATAATACTAGAGTAAATAGTAATTGGGTGAATAGTAACCCGTAAATAGTAACTCGTGAATAGTACTCCGACACGAAAAGTACTCCGAATACCCGAGTGAATAATACCAGAGTGAATAGTAACCAGGTGAATAATAACTCGTGAATAGTAACTCGTAATAGAAAAATACTAAAGAAAACGATATTTCATGACGAGTACAAAAGAAATGATATCCCAGATGAGTATCATAGAATATACGAAACTGCAAATGGATTTTCACCCGCCATGCTGTAATCCACGTAGACAGATCATTTCCATAATTTAATAAGGAATGAATACAAAGGATCATTCACCATGCATATGGTAATCCACATAGACAGGTTATTCCAACAGAATAATAAAGAATGGAATAACAGAAGAATTCACCATGCATTCGATAGACCGCACAGATAGGTTATTCCCAACAGAATAATAAAGAATGGAACCAGGTCATGCGTAATCCGCACAAACACGATATTCCAACAGAATAATAAAGAATAGAACCAGGTCATGCGTAATCCACACAAACAGGATATTCCAACAGAATAATAAAGAATGGAATAACAACAAAATTCACTAGGCATGCGATAGATCGCACAAACAGGTTATTCCAACAGAATAATAAAGAATGGAATAACAGAATAATTTCACCATGTATGCGATACTTCGCATAGAAAGGTTATTTCAACATAATAATAAAGAATGGAATAGTGAGGTAGCAAACTTCTCTTCTTGAATACGAAAGAATGATACCCCTTACCTTAGAAGAAATTGGATACTGGAATAGTGAGGTAGCAAACTTCTCTTCTTTTTTCTCTATATAATTTCTCTTTATAATAATTACTCTTGTGAGACTTAGTGAATTAATGAAAAATAATGAAGGGATGAGCTTCTATTTATAAGAAAATATAGTTTCCATAATTGCACATTTTGGGGCTCGAAATTTTATAGTATAATACCTTCATCTTTTCCTTTATTTTTAATTTAGGCATCCAAGTATTATCAAACTTGCACCACCTCCCCTAATAGTAAATCATGTGAATCAATAGTAAATCATGTGAATTAATAGTTCTAGACATGTGAAAATATGAATTACAGTATAGTTATAAAATCCCAAATTTTACGAATAAAGATTTAATTTTCTCGAAATATTTTTTTGAATATTATGGTGTGGATTTGAGATAATGTTATAATTGTGGGTAGTATTTATAAATTTTGCAAAGTATGCAAGTTGTTGTATTATATTCGATTGGTCGGGGTATATTTGTTTTAACAGGGAATATTCGTACAACGACGCAATCATTGGTGGACCCCACAACAGAATTATTGTCGGATTGAGAAAACGACAAAAATATTTTTATGAAAATAACAGCATAAGTTTTACCGTTAATACTGTTGAACTACTTGGTAGTAAAAGTACAATAATACGCGTGGTTGCATAGTATCACATGGTAGTGATTATTGATACTTACGTGAGAAATCACTCAGTTATACTCAATTATTGCTACAGTAATTGCTGTATCATATCTCTCATATTATTGATTCAATTATTGTCACAATATCATTTGCATTATATGTTATATTATTAAATCAATAATTGAGATTTACAAAGTTATTCATATTATTAAATTACAATATTTACAATGTCTGAAGTTACATCGAGGAGATGTTTGGTCACCTAATTGCGCTAATAGGGAGAAATCCTTATTGGAAAGCCCCCTCTTTCCTGGGAACAACCTGGTTGTTAAATATTGTAAGTTATAATATTAATGATGAATAAGTTCGTGTTGATTAAAGATAAATTTGATAGTTCCATTGTGTGGGATTATTGGTGTTAGTGGAAATCGACATTTATTTCGATAATAATTGATGTCTGGAGGTTATATTGTTCAATCGGGTATTCGGGACACTTTTCGTGTCAGAGTTACTATTCGCGAGTTACTATTCATGAGTTACTATTTACGAGTTACTATTCACGAGTTACTATTTATGAGTTACTATTCACGAGTTACTATTCACGAGTTACTATTTATGAGTTACTATTCACAAGTTACTATTCACGAGTTACTATTCATGAGTTACTATTCACGAGTTTCTATTCACAAGTTACTATTCACGAGTTACTATTCACCCGAACAATATATTTCTTTTCGGTCCAAATTATTTTTGGGTACAATATTATTCCATGAGGAGATGTGCTAATTTTTCAGACCGTTGGTTGAAGTTTTAATAGTGAATCAATATGGATTGTTGGTTTAAAGTATTAATAGTGAATCAGTATGGATCGTTGGTTTAAAGTTTTAATAGTAAATCAATATGGATCGCTGGTTTAAAGTTTTAATAGTGAATCAGTATGGACCGTTGCTTTAAGTTTTAATAGTGAATCAGTATGGACCGTCCATTTAAAAGTAAATCAATCTGGACCGTTCATGAATTAGTTACTATTCAATCCATTCTCATATAAATAGAAGCGCATTCCTTCATTATTTCTTACGAATTCAATAAAACTCTAGAGAGAGAAATTATAGAGAGAAAGAAGAAGAGTATTCTGCTACTTCACTACTTCTATATCTAGTTTTTTTTACGGTAAGGGGTATTATTTCTTTCGTATTCATGAGAACTTTTGTTATTCCATTATTTATTATTATGTTGGAATAACTCAGATATTGCCTGGCTGATCTACCCTATACTTAGGGAAATTCTTCTATTATTCCATTATTTATTATTCTACTGGAATAACCTGTCTATGCGAAGTACTGTATGCATTGTGATTTCTGTTGTTATTCCATTCTTTATTATTCTGTTGGAACATCCTATCGGTGTGAATTTACTTTGACTTCGTTTCGTTATTTATTATTACATTGGAATAACTTTTACTCGTCTATCTGGCACCGCATGCGTGTGATTTCGTCATTATTCCATTCTTTATTATTCTCATTGGAATATCACATGCATGCGTTTTACACCTAACCGGTTCTGCTTTTATTATTCATTGGAATATCCTCATGCATGCATGCGTTTTTCGTCGGACTGGTTCCGCTCTTTATTATTCTATTAGAATATCACATGCGTGCGTTTTACGCCTCGACACGGTTCCGCCTTTATTATTCGATGGAATATCTTGTACATATGCGTTTTTGGCCGACCGGGTTCGCTATTATTTATTATTCTGTTGGAATAACTTTTGCTGCAAGGCCTATCACATGCCTGATGATTTCTTTTGTTATCCCATTCTATATTATACTCAGTTGGTTAAAGTTTTGACTTCTATACTCCATGAAATTAGTGGAATATCCTTCATATTTGCGCTTCATCTAGTATCTTTTCATGGAAATATTCTTCTGAGCATTCTTGAATTTTACTCTACAAAGAAGTATCATGTTGACAATTTGGACGTTATTAGTTCCTGGATAAATTAGTTCTTGAATTTGTTTTATTAAATTCTTATATCATTGTCATCATTCTCATGTTTATATTTTATTGAAAGTCATATGTGGCCTGTAGTGCATAGATGGACTTGGTATGATTATGACCAGGGATTATTCAGTATAATCATGACCGTAATGTTACAAATGATGTGATAAAAGTCCTCATTGGCCCGTAGTGCATTGATGGACAGTTGTTGGCATGATCATGACCATTGATGAATACACGAATATCCTTGGCCCATAGTGCATGGATAATTTGTGGTCGTGATACTATTGAATATCCTTGGCCGTAGTGCAGGGATGATGTTGATTATTTATTAAGCTGAGTCTCAGTGATAAAAGTGATGAAAAACTTTTTAAATCATAAAAGATAGTAGATTTTATTCTCTACTTGACTCTTTTAATGGATTGCTTATTCCAATGTAGTTAAACTTGTTGTCTATTGTATTTTATCAGTTTAACATTGTTGAAGGCTAATAATAATTTATCCTGCATTATCTTAGTCATAATATTTCTTACTGGGCTAGTTGAGCGCACCTTTCTTTCCTTTGTTCTTCTTGAAATGAGAACGTAGCGAGGACTAGTCGGGGAGCGGAGTGATGGTCCAGATGATAGCATTAGTAGTCCTCACTATTCTATGAAATAGTGTGATAATAATTGTAATGAGGACTTATTCTGAGAGTGGATATTGTCTAGAAGACAATATTTGTATTAAAACTCACAACTCTTGTTGTATATTTAAGATTGTTTTTGTATTCTGTACCATGCATTTGGCGACTCAAGATGGGTGATGTATACCTATTTTGGGGGCGTCACAGTTGGTATCAAAGCTTAGGATATGATCCTGGTGAGATGATGTGAGACAAGAACTAGGAGGGGAGGCGGGAATTCTTCACTAGTATGACCTACCTAAGTTTATTTGTTATTTAATTGGTTGGTCGAGTATAGGGATAATATGTGATATGTTACTTAACCCTTATTTTGTGGCGATTTTAAAAATGGCATCCGAGAATGTTGAGAACATCAATGGAGCACGAGAGACCGTTGAGTCTCCACAGTTAATAATCGAAACAATGTGCATCGTGAAGGCGACAATCCTCATGCAAACAACAACACCGACCAAATGATGAGCGATGGAATGTTCGAGAGGCTTTACGCAATTCATGCGAAGATCGTGCAAGAGAGACTCATGTCCGAAATGCAGGTGGAAACACTGGAAACTCTCGGACGGTCACCGCCAAACAGTTCATGGAGCTGGGACCATCAGAGTTTTTTGGAGAGCCAAAACCACTTAAGGCGGAGACGTGGATAAAGCAGATCTGCAAGATATTTGATGTCTTGGGATGCTCCGAGGAGCAAAAGGTTCCCTTTGCCACCTTCATGTTGCATGTAGAGGCAGATTACTGGTGAAAATCTGTAAAACGTACTCAACCTGCCGCACTGAAGATGACTTGGGAGAAGTTCCAAGAATTGTTCAATGACAAGTACTTTCCCGAAAGTATTCGTCACATGAAAGAGATAAAATTCATCAAGTTGGAGCAAAATAACATGACCGTGTCGCTGTACGAAGCCAAGTTCGCCGAGTTGTCCCGATTTGCGTCCCATTTGGTTGATAATGAGGAGAGAATGACGCAAATGTTTCTAAGAGGTTTGAAACCCGAGATACGTCAATATCTTATCTCTCATAAACTGTGTTTGTATTCAGATGTTGTTAATAGGGCTAAGTTATTAGAGCGCGATAATGAGTCAACCCAACCAAAAGAGAGCAGCCAACAAAATGATAATACCAATGATAGCAGTCAGCGAAGCGGTGACAATAAGCGTGGAGGGAATCAGCATGCCAGAGATGGTAACCACTTCGGTGGTAATCATGGCTAAAACAATAAGAATGGATATTTCAAGAAGAGGAAATTCAACAATAATGAAAAGACGTCAACACCAGCACCCGTTGTTAAGGAAGGAGAACGACCACCTATCATATGTTTCAAATGCGGAGGGGAGGGACATATCAGTCCAAACTGCGCGATGTCATCCAAAGCATGTTATAATTGTGGAAGAGAAGGTGACCTAGCCCGATTTGGTCGTTCACCAAAGACAAGTTCAGTTAGGATGGAGGCACCAAAGGCGGATACGGACAAAACAAAGTCGGTGGTTTCAGGAAGAGCATTTTTCATGACTTCTCAAAAAGCGAGTAACCCAAACGAAGTTAGCATGGGTTAGTGAATTATAAATTCTTGCGAAGTTTATACCTTATTAGATACCGGTTCTACCCATTCTTTTATCTCTCTTGCTTGAGCTCAACGTTTAAATTTAACTCAGGAGAAGTTAGACTTTGACCTATTGGTTGAAACTTAAGTTAGCGAAAAACCTTCGTTACCTCCACATTTATTAATCTTGTTTGATTCAAATCGACACTTCCACGTTACCTGTCGATCTTATCTCTTTGAAAATACTTGCTTTTGATGTGATTTTAGAAATCGATTGGTTAACTACTCATCATGCTTTTCGTAAGGTTGTTAGCTTTCATATTCCTAACCAACCTGTTATGCGAATTTAAGCAACCAAACCACTAAAGTCAATCATTGTCATATCAAGCCATAAATAAAGAGCCCCGATCCTTTTGTTGTTGACTTCCTTGTGTGGAATGCACCGAAGCTAGACTTTCCATAGGGGACGTTGTGAATATCGATGGCAAGTTGATAGGTATCAATGTGACGTTTTATCCAAGTCTTGGATGAGAGTCACAGTTGTGAATGATATTTCTATTGTTAATAAATTTCCTGACGTATTCTTGAAGACTTCTTAGCCTACCCCAGAGCGTGAAATCGAATTTTGTACTGATCCCAGTACAAAACCCCATTTCTAAAACCTTAAATATTTCTTCAACTAAAACGAACATAACGTGCGCCAAAGACGTTGGCTCGAGCTGTTGAAGATTACGATCGTACCATTCAATACTATCATGGAAAAGTGAACGTGGTAGCTGACACATTGAGTAGAAGATCTTATGCATTTATGAGTGCGAATATACGAACCTATGTGAAGATAACGAATATATGAGTAGAATCGACTTTAATCGATAAAGTTAAAGCCGCTCAAGCTACAGACCCGGAACTGATGAACACGAAAAAGAAGGTTCAAGAGGGCATTATTCTAGAAGAAAGAATCGATGAAGAGAGGAAATCTCAATCCTCGATTTAATTGGCCCATTTGAAATCCTCAATCGAGTAGGAACTATGGCTTATTGACTCGTTTTACTGCCAAATATGTTACGTGTTCATAATGTTTGTCATGTATCGATGTTACGTAAATATGTGGACGACCCAAACCACATTATTGATTTAGAACCGGACGAGATAGCGGATAATTTAACGTATGAAGATGTACCTGTTAAAATCCTAGAATATATTCTACGCTTAAAGGTTATACCTCAAGAGTTAGAATCTGACGAAGTGTACTCATCTGTTCGGCATACCAGGTACGTACGTAAATTTCGAGGGCGAAATTTCATAAGGAGGGGAGATTGTAAAATCCAAAATTTTACGAATAAAGATTTAATTTTCTCGAAATATTTTTTTGAATATTATGGTGTGGATTTGAGATAATGTTATAATTGTGGGTAGTATTTATAAATATTGCAAAGTATGTAAGTTGTTGTATTATATTCGATTGGTTGAGGAATATTCATTTTAGCAGGGAATATTCGTACAACGGCGCAATCATTGGTGGACCCCAAAACAGAATTATTGTCGGATTGAGAAAATGACAAAAATATTTTTATGAAAAATAATAACGAAAGTTTTACCGTTAATCTTGTTGAACTACTCGGTAGTAAAAATCAAAGATGTCTGGCGTGGTTGCATAGTAGCACCACGGTAGTGATTATTGATGCTTACGTGAGAAATCACTCGATTATACTCAATTATTACTACGATAATTCTTTGCATCATATCTCTCATATTATTGATTCGATTATTGTCATAGTATCATTTGCATTATATGTTATATTATTAAATCAATAATTGAGACGACAAAGTTATTCATATTATTAAATTACAATATTTACAATGTCTAGATGTTCTGTCAAGGAGAGGTTTGGTTACCTAATTGCGCGCCAATAGGGAGAAATCCTTATTGGAAAGTCCCCTCTTTCCTGGGAACAACCTGGTTGTTAAATATTGTGAGTTATAATATTAATGATGAATAAGTTCGTGTTGATAGTTCCATTGTGTGGGATTATTGGTGTTAGTGGAAATCGACATTTATTTCGATAATAATTGATGTCTAGAGGTTATATTGGGTATTTAGGACACTTTTCATGTCAGAATTACTATTCACGAGTTACTATTCATGAGTTACTATTCACGAGTTACTATTCATGAGTTACTATTCATGAGTTACTATTTACGAGTTACTATTCATGAGTTACTATTCACCCGAACAATATATTTCTTTTCGGTCCAAATTATTTTTGGGTATAATATTATTCCATGAGGAGATGTGCTAATTTTTCAGACTGTTGGTTGAAGTTTTAATAGTGAATCAATATGGATCGCTGGTTTAAAGTTTTAATAGTAAATCAATATGGATCGCTGGTTTAAAGTTTTAATAGTGAATCAGTATGGACCGTTGCTTTAAGTTTTAATAGTGAATCAGTATGGACCGTCCGTTTAAAAGTAAATCAATCTGGACCGTTCATGAATTAGTTACTATTCAATCCATTCTCCTATAAATAGAAGCTCATTCCTTCATTATTTCTTACTTAATTCAATTTGAACTCTAGAGAGAAAATTATAGAGAGAAAGAAGAAGAGTATTTTGCTATTTCACTACTTCTATATCCGGTTTCTTTTTACGTTAAGGGGTATTATTTCTTTCAGATTCATGAAAACTTCATTATTCCATTATTTATTATTACATTGGAATAACTTTTGTATCTGTGATCTACCCTATACTTGGTGAAATTCTTACATTATTCCATTATTTATTATTCTCATTGGAATAACCTATCTATCTGATACCGCATGCATGGTGATTTCATTGTTATTCCATTCTTTATTATTACATTGGAACATCTTGTCGGTCTTAATTTTGCCTCGACTTGGTTCCTTTATTTATTATTCTGTTGGAATAACTTTGTATGCTCAGTAATCTGCATGCATGGTGATTTCATTGTTATTACATTCTTTATTATTTTGTTGGAATATCACATGCATGCGTTTTTGTGACTGGTTCCGTCTTTATTATTCTGTTGGAATATCTGATAAGTGTTATTTTTACCTACTTATTGAATACCAATTCATGCGAATTGTCCCCATCTCAAGTACATTTTATTGTGTTTTAGTTACATTTCACGTTATTTTGCATTGCATTTACTTAAAACTCCTTTTGGTGAATAAGTGCAGTAATCAGCTTGATTTTGGTGGTATTAGAGGGCACGAGGCTAATGGATGCGTGAAGGCAAGGCACAGGCGGGGATGTGCATGACATGGAGGTACAATAAAGCATGAAGATCAAGCAATGAAAGAATAAATAGCAGTAGAAGCCAAAAACTAGAACCAGAACTTGCGAAATGACAATGCGGCGTGCCATATCGACGTAGGTAATGGGGAACGCACCGCCCATGCCGAAAAGTACCCTGCTAGACACGATGATCTCTCGCAAGTTCTTGTGATCATGGTCATGGTAGGCCTTGCCACCACGCAAGAGGTTGGTGGACAGGCGGAGACGATTCAGTAAGTCTCGCCCCGCCGAGAGACATAAGGCGGAGAGGCGCAAGGCAGCCGCGCGATGTTGATGCTATAATTTTGTTTTAATTTTAATTTTTAATTAAATGAATTGTAATTGGTTTTTAAACGATTCTGACTGGTGTCAGACAAACAAGTTGACAACTTTAAGTATTTTTTCATCATAGAAACTAGGGTTTACACCTTGGGAGAGATTCTAACATAGAACGAAGCCAAAAAGTCTCCTTCTCCAATTCTTCTTGGGATTATCTACCATTGTGGATTTTTATTATTGTTTATTGGATTTCTATGAGGATTTAAACGTTGATCATTGATTTCTATTCAGCGATTGGGTTTGATCGTTCTATCTTTCTTATTTCATTTGTTTGTTTATTGATCATGTTTAGCGTTGATCCCATAATGGCTTTTGGTTCAGTCATGAACTAATTTTCATTATGGGATTCTAATGGATTTTAACGGATTTTAATATGTAGTTTGGTTGTACACTTAAATGCTAGGATTGTTTTGCATATCATATGGAATATCTGTCATAGTTGTTTTACATGTATGAATGCTTGATCACCATTCATCTCAGTACTTATATGGAATTGACAATGAACATATAGGTATGGATTATAATCATGATAGCATGCGAATATGAGGCTGTTGTATATGGCTTGCGTATTTTGTGAACCAAATAGACATATACTGTTTCACCGTATGAGCTAGAATAAGGGCTTGAACTTAAAATCAATATAATTGCAATTTCACATAGACATATAGTGATTTTGGTAGTATTGGTGATTACATAGAGTCTAACATCTGTAGATGCTGTGTAAGTAGGTTATAGTGCATTGAAAAATGGTTATAACTCTATTCGTGCTCTTGGCTATTTTCCTGTGATATGTAAACATTTCTTGCATGATAATGGCGATTAGGTGAAATATTAAATGAAGTTAGGGTCCCATTATTTCCAGATTATATTTATTCCATTTGTATTCTTATTTTCAGTTGTTATTCACAATTAGTTTAATTCAACACTTTTAGTCATTAGTCTAGGCATATAAATTTGGTGAGTTAATTGATGCATGATAGTTAAATTTAACAATTTTCTCTGTGGGATCGATACTCTAATTACTCTGTATTACTTGTTGACCCGTGTATGCTTGCATGAGTTAGAGCTCTTTTATTAGAACTATAAAAGAGGCAACAAGTTTTTGGCGCCGTTGCCGGGGAAAGGCGTTAATTTAAATAATCATCATCAGTTTAAAGCTAAATTTTATAACTTAGACAATTCTTATCGTTACTTATTTCTATTTGTGTTTAGTTTTTCGTTTCAGGTACTTGTGAATTTATATGCACACGCGATCATCCAACTCAGAACTAACACCAGCACAGGACAACATAAACGGAAAAGGTTGGAAGGCGAGTGTGCGAAGAAACTTGCAAGCGCAACTAGATAGTATAACATTCAGAATGGCAGAAGAACAGAGACTTGAGCAAAGAGAAGAACATCGGGCTCTAAGGGAGTATTCCATGACAAACATAAATGGACTACATTCAAGCATAGTCAGACCAACGATAACAGCCAATACCTTTGAAATTAAACTGGGCACTATTCAGATGGTGCAGAACTCAGTTCAGTTTGTGGTTGCTGCTATAAATGATCCAAATGAGCACCTATTGAGCTTCATCAAGATCTGCGACACATTCAGATACAATGGTGTGACGGAGGATGCCATCAGACTACGGCTATTTCCATTTTCATTGAGAGATAAGGCTAGAAGTTGGTTACACTCTTTGCCGTCAGGGTCAATAACCATATGGGAGGACTTAGCACAGAAATTCTTAGCCAAGTTCTTTCCAATGATGAAGACTGCAAAGATGAGGACGACTATCTCTCAGTTCGAGCAACAGCAGGGCAAGTCCTTATATGAGGCATGGGAGCATTACAAAGAGATGCTCAGAAAATGTTCGCATCACGGTATGCCAGACTAGATGGTGATAAATTCCTTTTACAATGGGTTCGGATGGCAGTCGAGACCGATTGTGGATGCAGCCGCAGGAGGGGCATTGTGGGAAAAGAGCTATGACGAGGTCTATACGCTTATCGAGACTATGGCTGCGAATGATTATCAGAATCCTACAGCTCGGATGCCACAACCCAAGGTTGCAGGTGTGTTGGAGATTGATGCCATTACTCAGTTGTCGGCACAGATGGCATCTATGGCTAAGAAGATAGATACGTTGGCAGAGAGCAAAGTGAAAATAGTTGCCTTCATTTGCGAGAGTTGTGTGGGGTCACACTCCACGGATCAATGTGCCATCAGCTCAGAGTCAGTACAGTATGTGAGCAACTACAAAAAAGACCAAGGTTAATTCCCGAACACATACCACCCCAACAACCGCAATCATCCGAACTTTAGTTGGTCAAATAACCAAGGACAACAACAACATCAGTTTTAGCCAAACAAACAGTTTCAACCACAATCATCTCAACCACAGTTTGCACAAAAACCATCGTTTCCACCGGGATTTTCTCAACAACAACAATATCACACTCTAGCTACACCACAGCTAGAAAAGAAATCAAAGATAGAAGAGATGATGCTGAAATACATGTCAAACACTGAAGTCATGATTAAAAGCCAAGTAGTGGCTATCAAGAATTTGGAGACTCAAATGGGGAAAATGGTGAGTATGCTTAACAATAGGGCCCAAGGTGCATTGCCTAGTAACACTAAGATAAATACAAGAAGAGACGGGAAGGAACAGTGTCAAGCAATTACGTTGAGATCTGGGAAGGATTTGACAGACACTGCAAGTCGCGCGCCCGCGCCTGATTGTACTAAGGAGGCCGCGCGGCCGCGTGAGGCAGAACAGTTGATGGAAAGACAATAAAAATGGACATTTATTGATCATGTTTAGCGTTGATCCCATAATGGCTTTTGGTTCAATCATGAACTAATTTTCATTATGGGATTCTAACGGATTTTAATATGTAGTTTGGTTGTACACTTAAATGCTAGGATTGTTTTGCATATCATATGGAATATCTGTTATGGTTGTTTTACATGTATGAAAGCTTGATCACCATTCGTCTCTGTACTTGTATGGAATTGACAATGAACATATAGGTATGGATTGTAATCACGATAGCATGCGAATATGGGGCTGTTGTATATGGCTTGCGTATTTTGTGAACCAGATAGACATATACTATTTCACCGTATGAGCTAGAATAAGGGCTTGAGCTTAAAATCAATATAATTGCAATTTCACATAGACATATAGTGATTTTGGTTGTATTGGTGATTACATAGAGTCTAACATCTGTAGATGTTGTGTAAGTAGGTTATACTGCATTAAAAAATGGTTATAACTCTATTCGTGCTCTTGGCTATTTTCCTGAGATATGTGAACATTTCTTGCATGATAGTGGCGATTAGGTGAAATATTAAATGAAGTTAGGGTCCCATTATTTCCAAATTATATTTATTCCATTTGTATTCTTATTTTCATTTGTTATTCACAATTAGTTTAATTCAACACTTTTAGTCATAGTCTAAGCATATAAATTTGGTGAGTTAATTGATGCATGATAGTTAAAGTTAACAACTTTCTCTGTGGGATCGATACTCTAATTACTCTGTATTACTTGTTGACCCGTGTATGCTTGCATGAGTTAGAGCTCTTTTATTAGAACTATAAAAGAGGCAACAATATCATGTCTGCATGCGTTTTCGCTGGGACACAGTTCCGCTTTTATTATTACATTGGAATATCATATACATGCGTTTTACTGCGGGACTGGTTCCGCTCTTTATTATTACATTGGAATATCCCGTCTGCATGCATTTTACTGGGGACACGGTTACATTATTTATTATTACATTGGAATAACTTTTGCTGTGTGCGATTATCACATGCACAGTGATTTCTTTTGTTATTCCATTCTTTATTATACTCAGTTGGTTAAAGTTTTGACTTCTATACTCCATGAAATTAGTGGAATATCCTTCTTATTTGTGCTTCATCTAGTATCTTTTCATGGAAGTATTCTTCTGAGCATTCTTAAATTTTACTCTACAAAGAAGTATCATGTTGACAATTTGGACGTTATTAGTTCCTGAATAAATTAATTCTTGAACTTGTTTTATTGAATTCTTATATCATTGTCATCATCCGCATGTTTATATTTTATTTAAAGTCATATGTGGCCTGTAGTGCATAGATGGACTTGGTATGATTATGTCCAGGGATTATTCGGTATAATCATGACCGTAATGTTACAAATGATGTGGTAAAAGTCCTTATTGGCCCGTAGTGCATTGATGAACAGTTGTTGGCATGATCATGACCATTGATGAATACACGAATATCCTTGGCCCGTAGTGCATGGATAATTTGTGGTCGTGATACTAATGAATATCTTGGCCATAGTGCAGGGACGATATGGATTATTTTTTAAGCTGAGTCTCAATGATAAAAGTGATGAAAAACTTTTTAAATCATAAAAGATAGTAAATTTTATTCTCTACTTGACTCTTTTAATAGATTACTTATTCTGCTGCAGTTAAACTTGTTGTCTATTGTATTTTATCAGCTTAACATTGTTGAAGGCTAATGATAATTTATCCTGCATTATCTTAGTCATAATATTTCTTACTGGGCTAGTTGAGCTCACCCTTTCTTTCACAGTTCTCTTGAAATGAGAACATAAGCGGGGACTAGTCGGGAGCGGAGGATGGTCCGGATGATAGCATTAGTAGTCCTCACTATTCTATGAAATAGTGTGATAATAATTGTAATGAGGACTTATTCTGAGAGTGGATATTGTCTAGAAGACAATATTTGTATTAAAACTCACAGCTCTTGTTGTATATTTAAGATTGTTTTTGTATTCTGTACCATGCATTTGGCGACTCAAGATGGGTGATGTATACCTATTTTGGGGGCGTCACAATAGTACCTCCATCTATACCTCCATTTTTAACTTAGTCATGCAAGTATTATAAATCTTGTACCAACTCCCCTAATAGTAAATGAATGTGAATCAATAGTACACACATGTGAACAAATAGTTATAATCATGTGAATTAATAGCAATTAATTGTTTATTTATCCGGTTAATTACCCGATTGGTCAATATAACCTCCAAACATCAATTGTTATCGAAATAAATGTCGATTTTCACTAACACTAATAATCCAACACAATGGAACTATCAATTTCATCTTTAATCGACATGAACTTATTCATCATTAATATTATAATTCACAATATTTAACAACCAGGTCGTTCCCAAGAAAGAGGGGGCTTTCCGATAAGGATTTCTCCTTATTGGCATGCAATTAGGTGACTAAACCTCTCCTTAACAGAACTTCTAGACATTGTCAATATTGCAAATAATAATATGAATAACTTTGCTGTCTCAATTATTGATTTAATAATATAATATATTATACGATGATGATCTTGTGACAATAATTGAATCAATAATATGAGAGATATGATGCGTGAATTCTTTGTAGCAATAATTGAGTATAACTGAGTGACTTCTTACATAAGCATCAATAATTAATCTGGTGTCTTCTACTATGCAACCATGCGTATTATTGTACTTTTACTAAGGTAGTTCAACGGTTTTAACGGTAACACTTTCACCGTTATTTTTATAAAAGATAATTACATAGTTTTCTAACTACGACAATACATCTGTTGTGGGGTCCACCAATGATTGTGCCGTCGTACGGATATTCCCTTTTAAAACGAATATTCCCCGATCAATCGAATATTATATAACAACTTGAATACTTTGCAAAATTTTCAAATATTACCCACAACTATAACATTATATCAAATCCACACCATAATATTTAAAAAAATATTTCGAGAAATTTAAATCTTTATTCATAAAATTTGGGGTCTCACAATCTCCCCTCCTTATGAAATTTCGCCCTCGAAATTTACGTCTCGATACTGGTATCTCAAGAGATGAGGATACCTTGACTTCATTTCAGATTCTAACTCTTGAGTTATAACATTTGAGTGTTTAATACAATCCTTCTTATCCAAGATTTTAACACGTATCTCCTCATACGTTAAATTTTCTACTATCTCATCTAGTTCTAATTTAATAACGTGGTTTTTGTCATCCACATATTTACGTAACATCGATACGTGAAAAACATTATGAACACGCGACATACTTGGCGGTAAAACGAGTCTATAGGCCACAGTTCCTACTCGATCAAGGATTTCAAATGGGCCAATAAAATCAAGGGTTGAGATTTCCTCTCTTCATTGATTCTTGCTTCTAGAATAACACCCTCTTGAAACTTCTTGTTCACATTCATCAGCTTTGAGTATATAGCATGCACGACTTTAACTTTATCGATTAAAGTCGATTATACTCGTATATTTGATATCACCACGTGGGTCCCTAGAGTCTTCATCATTTGTAAGTTATACGAAATGGGTTTTTGTGTTAACAAAGTCACACTCGTATACGCATACGATCTTCTACTCAATGCGTCAGCTACCACATTCGCTCTTCCACGATGATATTGAATGGTATAGTCATAATCTTCAACAGCTCGAGCCAACGTCTTTGGCGCATAATACGTTCATTTTGGTTGAAGAAATATTTAAGGGTTTTAGAAATAGGTTTTGTACTGGGGTCAATACAAAATTCGATTTCACACTCTGGTGGTAGGCCAAGAAGTCTTCAAGAATACGTCAGGAAATTTATTAACAATAGAAATATCATTCAAAACTGTGACTCTCATCCAAGACTTGGATAACACATCACATTGATACCTATCAACTTGTCATCGTCATTCACGACGTTGCCTACAGAAAGTCTGGCTTCGGTGTTTCCCAAGACTTGGAAGTCACCAGCGAAAGGCTCGGGGCTCTTTACTTATGGCTTGATATGACAATGATTGACTTTAGTGGTTTGGTTGTTTATAATAGGTTGGTTAGGAATATAAAAGCTAACAACCTTACGAAAACAATCGATTTTGGCATGATGAGTAGTTAACCAATCGATTCCTAAAATCGCATCAAAGGTAAGTATTTTCAAAGAGATAAGATCGACAGGTAACGTGAAAGTGTCGATTTGAATCAAACAAGATTTATAAATAGTGGAGGTAACGAAGGTTTCTCCCAATGGAGTTTCAACAGATAAGTCAGAGTTTAATTTCTCCAGAGTCAAATTTAAACGTTGGGCGCAAGCAAGAGAGATAAAAGAATGGGTAGAACCGGTGTCTAATAAGGTATAGACTTCGCAAGAATTTATAATTAAGTAACCCGTGCTAACTTCGTCCGGGTTACTCACTTTTGAGAAGTCATAAAAAATGCCCTTCCTGAAACCACCGACTTTGTTTTGTCCGTATCCGCCTTTGGTGCAACCGTCCTAGCTGGACTTGACTTTGGTGCACGACAAAATCGGGCTAGGTGACCTTCTTTTCCACAATTGTAACATGCTTTGTACTGCATCATGCAGTTTGGACTGATATGTCCCTCCCCTCCGCATTTGAAGCATACAATTGGTGGTCGTTCTCCTTCCTTGAAAACGGGTGTTGGTGCTGCTGTCTTTCCATCGTTGTTGAACCTTCCCTTCTTGAAATTTCCACTCCTCTTATCTTGGCCATGATTACCACCGAAGTGGTTACCATTCTTGGCATGATAATTTCCCCCACAATGGTTATCATTGTTCTGATGGTTATTTCCACCAGTACGATTATTATCTTGTTGTTGGTCATTGCTTTTTGGTTGTGCTGACTCATTATCGCGCTCCAATAACTGAGCCCTATTCAAAACATCTGAATATAAAAAAAGTTTGTGAGAAATGAGGTATTGGTGTATATCGGGTTTCAAACCTCTTAGAAACATTCGAGTCATTCGCTCCTCATTATCGACCAAATGGGATACAAACCGGGATAACTCCGCAAATTTAGCCTCGTATTGCAACACAGTCATATTGTTTAGCTCCAATTTGATAAACTCCACCTCCTTCACATGACGAATACTTTCGAGAAAGTACTTGTCGTTGAACAGCTCTTAGAACTTCTCCCATGACATCTTGGGTGCGTCCAGTCAAGTACGTTTCTGATTCCAAACCAAGAATCTGCCTCTTCATGCAACATAAAGGTGGCAAAGGGAACCTTTTGCTCCTCGGAGCATCCCAAGACATCAAATATCTTGGTGATCTGCTTTAACCACGTCTCTACCTTAAGTGGTTCTGGTTTTCCCAAAAACTCTGGTGGTCCCAGCTCCTTGAACTGCTTAGCGGTGACCACCCGAGAGTTGCCAGTGTTTCCACCTATATTTTGAAAAGGAGTCTCTCTCGCCTGATGTTGTACAAATTGCATAAAGCCTCTGGACATCCCATCATTCACCATTTCATCGGTGTTATTGTTTACCTGAGGATTATTATCTTCCTATTGCACATTATCCTGGGTATTGATCATTGGTGACTCAACGGTCTCATGTGCTTCATTGTTGTTCTCAACATTTTCAGATGCCATTTTCAAACACTGTCACAAAACAAGGGTTAATTGACATATCACACATTATCCCTATACTCTGACCAACCAATTAATTACCAAATAAACATAGGTAGGTCATACTAGCGAAGGAATTTCCCGTCTCTCCCCTCCTAGTTCTTGTCTTACATCTCAGCCAGGGATCATATCTCTAAGCTTTGATACCAACTGTGACGCCCCCAAAACAGGTGTACATCACCCATCTTGAGTCGCCAGATACATGGTACATAAATTCAAATACAACTTAATTATACAACAGTTGTTCAAAAATACGACAAAACATAGCTGAGAGTTTAAACAAGAATATTGTCATCCAGACAATATTCACACTCAATGGTGTCCTCATTACAATTATTATCACATTATTCGGTAGAATAGTGAGGACTACTAAAGCCATTTATCCTAGACCATCACTCCATTCCCCAACTTATCCCATCTATATTCTTATTTCCTGAAGAGAACAATGAAAGAAAGGGTGAGCTCAACTAGCCCAGTAAGAAATATTATGACTAAGATAATGCAGGATAAATTATCCTTAGCCTTCTACAATATAACAACTGATATAATACAATAGACAACAAGTTTTAGATCAACAACTGCAGCAGAAATAAGCAATCCATTAGAAGAGTCAAGTAGAGCATAAAATCTACTATCTTTTATGATTTAAAAAGTTTTTTATCAACTTTATCCCTGAGACTTAGCTTAATAAATAAAATCAAATCATCCCTGCACCACGGCCAAGGATATTCATGTAATCATCAATGGTCATGATTATACCGAATAATCCCTAGTCATAATCATACTAACAACTATCCATCAATGAACTACAGGCCAATGAGGACTTTTACCACATCATTCGTCACATTACGGTTATGATTATCCAATAATAATCCTCGGTCATAATCATACCAAGTCCATCTATGCACGTAAGCCAAAGATGACTTTAATCACAATATAAGCATCAGGATGATGACAATGACATAATAATTCAATAAAACAAGTTCAAGGATAAATTTTAAAGATTTATAATTTAATTTATCTAGGAATCAATAACGTCCAAATTGTCAACATGATACTGCTTTTGTAGAGTAAAATTCAAGAATAATATTCATGTACCAAAAATAATTTGGACAAAAAGAAATATATTTTTTGGGTGAATAGTACCCCGTGAATAGTACTTTGGGAATAGTACCCTGTGAATAGTACTTTGGGAATAGTACCCCATGAATAGTTTCATGACACGAAAAGTGTCCCGAATACCCGAGTGAATGATACTAGAGTGAATAGTAATCGGGTGAATAGTAACTTGTGAATAGTAACTCGTGAATAGTACTCCAGCATGAAAAGTACCCCGAATACCCGAGTGAATAGTAACTGGATGAATAGTAACCCGTAAATAGTAACTCGTAACAAAAAAATACCAAAGAAAATGATATTTCATGACGAGTACAAAAGAAATGATATCCTAGATGAGTATCATAGAATATACAAAACTATAAATGGATTTTCACCCGCCATGCAGTAATCCACGTAGACAGATCATTTCCATAATTTAATAAGGAATGAATACAAAGGATCATTCACCATGCATGCGGTAATCCACATAGACAGGTTATTCCAACAGAATAATAAAGAATGAAATAACAAAAGAATTCACCATGCATGCGATAGACCGCACAGACAGGTTATTCCCAATAGAATAATAAAGAATGGAACCAGGTCATGCGTAATCCACACCGACAGGATATTCCAATAGGATAATAAAGAGTGGAACCAGGTCATACGTAATCCGCACAGACAGGATATTCCAACAGAATAATAAAGAATGGAACCAGGTCATGCATAATCTGCACAGACAGGATATTCCAACAGAATAATAAAGAATGGAATAATAACAGAATTCACTAGGCATGCGATAGACCACAAAGACAGGTTATTCCAACAGAATAATAAAGAATGGAATAACAGAAGAATTTCACCATGTATGCGGTACTTCGCATAGACAGGTTATTTCAACATAATAATAAAGAATAGAATAACATACCTTACGAGTATTGAAAAAAAATTACTCTCTTCATGAATACGAAAGAATAATACCCCTTACCTTAGAAGAAACTGGATACTGGAATAGTGAGGTAGCAAACTTCTCTTCTTCTTTCTCTCTATAATAATTGCTCTTGTGAGACTTAGTGAATTGGTGAAAAATAATGAAGGAATGAACTTCTATTTATAGGAAAATATAGTTTCCATAATTGCACATTTTGGGGCTCGAAATATTATAGTATAATACCTTCATCTTTTCCTTTATTTTTAATTTAGTCATCCAAGTATTATCAAACTTGCACCACCTCCCCTAATAGTAAATCATGTGAATCAGTAGTAAATCATGTGAATCAATAGTTCTAGACATGTGAAAATACGAATTACAGTATAGTACCTCCATCTATACCTCTATTTTTAACTTAGTCATGCAAGTATTATCAATCTTGCACCAACTCCCCTAATAGTAAATGAATGTGAATCAATAGTACACACATGTTAATAAATAGTTATAATCATGTGAATGAATAGCAATTAATTGCTTATTTATTCGGTTAATTACCTGATTGGTCAATATAACCTCCAAACATCAATTGTTATCGAAATAAATGTCGATTTTCACTAACACTAATAATTCCAACACAATGGAACTATCAATTTCATCTTTAATCGACACGAACTTATTCATCATTAATATTATAATTCACAATATTTAACAACCCGTGTCGTTCCCCCAAGAAAGAGGGGCTTTCAGATAAGGATTTCTCCTTATTGGCACGCAATTAGGTGACCAAACCTCTCCTTGATGTAACTTCTAGACATTGTCAATATTGCAAATAATAATATGAATAACTTTCTTTGTCTCAATTATTGATTTAATAATATAACATATTATACGAGATAATCTTGTGACAATAATTGAATCAATAATATGAGAGATATGATGCAAAGCAATTATTGTAGCAATAATTGAGTATAAGCGAGTGACTTCTTACATAAGCATCACTAAATCTACAGTGTGCTACTATGCAACCACGCCAGATTCATCGTACTTTTACTACTACCGGTAGTTCAATGGTTTTAACGGTAACACTTTCACCGTTATTTTTATAAAAAGATAATTACGTCGTTTTCTAACTACAACAATACATCATTGTGGGGTCCACCAATGATTGTTGTGTTGTCATTTAATATTCCTGTTAAAACGCAATATTCCCCGACCAATCGAATATTATATAACAACTTGAATACTTTGCAAAATTTTCAAATATTACCCACAACTATAACATTATATCAAATCCACACCATAATATTCAAAAAATATATTTCGAGAAATTTAAATCTTTATTCATAAAATTTGGGGTCTCACAATAAGGGTGTGCAAGTTTGGTCATGCTTCTATTTCTCAGCTCTGATTTGAATTGGGAGCAGCGCGGCCGCGCCACCCTACAGTGAAGTCTACCTATTTTGTTTGTGATCTGAGATTTGATACATACTTGTATTGTTATCTTAAATCTGTAATACATTTCTGGTACAGTATTAAAAATGTCAATAAGCATGCTAACGATAAAATCATATATTTGATAAGTGTTTATAAACTTTCAAACGTGAAGTCAAAAGATGTTTATGAACTATGTTATTTCATTTCATAGTGTCTTACAAACTGATTTTTGTGTTATGTGCATATAAGGTACGTAATGATGTATGTATGGGATTATACGACTAAGTAAGACTCTTATGTATGCGTTTAAACTTATATATCAAGTATGAGTATTGAATATATGTAACTAATGAATATCCTATACGTGTAAATATGTTATAATAGGATTCAAAAAGTGTTTATAAGCTATACCTTGGTAAACTACGCATAAGGCAAGTTTTTTAACTTACACGACTTTGAATATTGTGCAAGTATCTAAACCTTATCTCTTTGATGAAAGTTCCTAACCCTATTTTTTATGGAGCATTACTTAAGCTTGTGCTATTATTGGTCGTACAAGTAAACCATTAAAGGTATGATTCAAGTCTTATGACTTATTGCTTCATAGCTTAAGATAAAGTTGTTTACATTCTTTGAACTTTGATTTCAGGTGTTGAACTTATAATTGTTCTTATATACTTTGAAAGAAAGCGGTCTATGCCATTTGATTCGGATAAACCTAAATCATGAAATTGAAAGCTATCCAAACCAATCGAAATGGTGCGGACTCATATAATTGACTGAGATGAACAACCCTCTTTGAAGGGGAAACTATATAATTGTTGAGAGACCGACGTGTGCACATGAGTATGATTAAATGTTATGGATAACGTAGGATAATTTAGGCTGATCACCTGTTGTACTTGTTTTTTTATTGGATTATCAGCATATTACTGTTAATTCTAGTAGAAGTTCATAGTCCTTAGTGACTGCTCAATATTCATTATTTTGAAATCTCGAAATGATTAAGCATTGAATCTTATTGATACCTTTCTGTCCTTAGCGACTATTATTGAGAACCATCGATACTTCTTGCTATCCTTGAACTATCATATATTGTTGTACTCTTAAGAATTTAAAACTATATTGAACACCCTTATTGCTATATTACTTACAGAGCAAACTTATTTCTCATTCTTGCTTTCCCTAAAAACATTTCAGTTAAGGTAGAGCAAGGCGAACCCTTGGGCACTGATAAGGGCAAAGCTACAGAGTTACTTCATATTTATTTGGTAATATTATGATAATGTAAAGACATAAATTGTGTTATGTATTAGTTATATCTAAGCTTTGTTTAAGGTATGTAAGAGATGTTTAAGTTATGAAAACTTGGGACATGAATGATTATATTAAATAAATGTAATCTATTCTGTTATTTCTGTCGCGTGAGATGTTATTTAGTTATTAGATATGTAGCACGTGGAAAACTGAATTCGAGATGCGAGTGGTCTAAATTTGGGGGCGTCACAGAACTGTTGTTGTGTTAACGCTTTAGTAAATGGATCTGAAATATTGTCTTGAGAGTCCACACGCTCGAGGGTGACATCTTCTCTTTCAATGATCTCTCTGATCAAATAAAACCACCGCAACACGTGTTTGGATTTTTGCTGAGACCTGGGTTCCTTAGCCTGCGCAACAGCTTCGGTGTTGTCACCGAATAAAGGTACTAGTCCTCTAATGCTAGGAACCACACCAAGTTTGATTATGAACTTCTTCATCCAAATAGCCTCCTTTGCAGCTTCACTTGCAACAATGTACTCTGCCTCTGTCTTTGAATCAGCAACTGTTTGATGTTTGGAAGTCTTCCGACTCACTGTGCCATCATTTAAGGTAAATACATACCCCAAAATGGATTTACTGTCATCTTGGTCTGTTTGAAAACTTGAGTCAGTGAAGCCCTCTAATTTCAATTCAGAATCACCGTAGACAAGAAATACATCCTTAGTTCTTCTCAAGTACTTTAAGATATTTTTTACTGCCTTCCAGTGCTCTTCTCCTAGATTCGACTGATATCTGCTTGTCACACTTAGTGCATGAGTGACATCTGGTCTAGTATATATCATACCGTGTATGATAGATCCTATTTCTGAAGCATAAGGAATCTTACTCATACAGTCTCTCTCCTCAGGTGTCTTTGGGGCCTGTTTCTTGGAGAGATGTATTCCATAGCTCATCGACATAAGATCTCTTTTGGAATCTTCAATGCTAAAGCTCTTTAGCATCGATTCAATGTATGTTACTTGGGACAAGCCAAGCATCCTTTTAGATCTATCTCTATATATCTTTATCCCCAAAATATAGAATGCTTCTCCAAAGTCCTTCATGGAGAAGTGTTTAGATAACCAGATTTTAATCGATTGTAGCATAGGAATATCATTCCCTATTAGTAATATATCATCAACATATAATACAAGGAATGAAACAGCGCACCCACTAACCTTCTTGTACATAAATAGTTCATCCTCATTTTTGATAAAATCAAACTCTTTGATTGTCTCATCAAAATAGATGTTCCATCTACGTGAAGCTTGCTTCAATCCATAAAAGGATCGTTGTAGCTTACAGGCTTGATTTGTTCCAACCTTTGAAACAAATCCCTCTAGATGTGTCATATAGACATCCTCCTCAAGTTTCCCATTGAGGAAGTCCGTTTTCACGTCCATCTGCCAGATTTCGTAGTAATGGTAATCTGCAATCGCAAGCAAAATTTGAATGGACTTAAGATCGCTACAGGTGAGAAGGTTTTGTCATAGCCAACTCCTTGTCATTGTTTAAAACATTTTATGATCAGTTGGGCCTTATAGGTCTCTACCATGCCATCTTGTCCAGTCTTTCTTTTAAAGACCCATTTACACCCAATATGCTTAATGCCTTCAGGTGGTGAAACCAAAGTCCATACTTGGTTTTCATCCATAGATTCCATCTCGGATTTCATGGCTTCTTGCCACTTCTCCGAGTCTTTAATACTCATAGCATGTTTGTAATTTAATGGATCATCATCATCTATGGTGCATAACTCATCGTCATCCTCTTTGAAGAATCCATACCTATCAAGTATCTTCGGTATTCTTCCATATTTATGAATAAGGTGTGTTATAATAGGTTCTTCCACTTGGTTAGGTACCTAACTTTAATCTATCGTATTTTGTAGTTCTTGAACTTCTTTAAGATATATCTTACTCCCACTGACCCCTTCAAGAATAAAATCCTTTTTCAAGAAGGCAACATGTTTTGCAACAAACACTGTGACACCCCTAAATCCGGTTTACCTGACCCTCGAGTTTTGTGTTCACGATCCACAATATAATGCCATCTAACTACCCATTCATATAGAAATAGTAATATATATCACATTAGCATATGTTGTTAATACATTAGTCCCAGGTTCGCTAACCTTAACATTACAAATATATCCCTTAGATATACAAAAAGAGTTTACAAACAACATAATAAATATGCTAATCATAACTAATTTATCATGATACCTTTTCCTTTATTCTTCTTCACAGCACTTTCTGCTACTTCGTCCCTAGCTGAAAAGTTTTATTAAGCAAGGGTGAGCAACAAGTTTGCCCCACAAGTTAAGACATATGATAAATGCATATGAATAAATAACAGGTCTTCTCGCATTCTATGCAACAATAATCTAAAAATGAAAGAGTACAACGCTTTCAAGGTTTTCTACAATATTCAAATGAATAATCAAGAATTAATCCTACGAAATAGCAAAGTGGAATGTTTTTCAGATTTATGCTGAGCGATCAATTGGATCTTGAACTTCTTTTCTCGAGTAACTATCAAAGATTTGACTTTGATATACCCAGGTGTATCAGATAACCATAAATATTAAATCATACCCCTCTGTAAGTATATAAATTGATCAGCTTTATTATACCCTATATTATGCATAATATTTAAAAAATGCGCAATGACCGAATATACGACCAAAAATTCTACCCCTTTTTATAATAAAAGGTTGTTCTTCTCAGTCTTAGAATAAGAATTTGATTTAACAATGAAATATAATGATTTCAAAATCTAAACACTTCTCTTCTCTTCTCTTCTCGAACTTATCAAATTTACTTTCTTGATCTAGCCGAAACAATTGGCATCGATCTATCAATAATAATTGAATTCTCTTATCCTATCTTCTCTTCTCGAATGTATCAAGTTCTAACAAATATTTGTCTAGTCAGAACTATTGGCTAAGACATTTCTCAACATGATTCGACAATGATGCGAATTATCTCATACTATTTACAATCACTAATAGATTCTACGGATGTGAATATCCAATAACAATTATTCTACAAATGTATATTCTCAGAATCACTAATTCAATTTGAATTAATAAGCATGCACTAACTGCGAATAATCAACAATAAATTCTCAAACGTGGTCTAATAAACAATAATTAACCACCATAATATTTGAACAATATAACTCAAGGTTGAGTTAAGGAAACTTGTGTTCCACGTTGATTACTTCTACACAATATACTTATCTGCGTTTGAAAGACCTATAATCACAATATCGATCTTTACAATTAGCATAAAATTTCACAACGCACAATACTGTAATTTACAGTAAATACTTCTCTTAGACAAATTACCACATACTCACATTAGTGTTTATAACCTATATAAACACTTCTCAAATCTAACTAGTTCGGTCTAGTTGGACTTCAGTCTATTATCGGTGTACTGGTCACCATATCCGACAATTAATACAGCTATTGTCAATTAAATTCATTTTCGAAGCTTCAATATTACATTAGATAAGTCATATATCATTTATAATATTTTTTGGAAGCTTTTAATAATTTATAAACCATTATTATAATTTATAATAATTTTTCAAACACTAAAATCATTTTTAAATGATTTAATTATCAAATAATCTTATCATCATTAATATTTAATAATATAAAAATATTCATAACATACTTGTCAAAATATTAAAGTTATTATTAAGAACTTAAAATATTTTTAAATCACCAATATTCTACTTAAGTGATTTTTAAAGTAATTAAAATCATTTTATACCATCACCATTAATATTTAAATATTAATAAAATTATCATCAAAATATTAAAAGTCATTAATTATAACTTAAAATATTTTTATATCACTTTTCTCATTTCTAAATGATTTTTAAATTAATAAAATCATTTTGCATCATTTATTTAATATATTAATTAAATAAATCTAATATCATTAATATTAATTTATTAATGAGAATTCTCCAAAATGTTGAAAATTATATTTTATAATTCAAAATATTTTCTAACACTTTATTCTCATTTAAAATAATTTTTAAATCAATAAAATCATTTTAACTTATTTATTTAATTTAATAACTAAAAAATCTAATATCATTAATATTAAATTATTAATGAAAATTCTCTAAAAATATTAAAATTACCTTTTATAACTCAAAATATTTTTAAACACTTTTATTCTTATTTAAAATGATTTTATAATATTAAAATCATTTTCTCTAATTTATTTAATACACTAATTAAATAAATTAAATATCATTAATATTTAAATAATTATAAATATTAATGAAAAATATCCTTAAATAGTCATAAATTATTTTTCATAATGTAAAATAATTTTTAAAACCATTTTAGTAATTTTTATAATTTATTTCTATTTTTAAATAATTTCAAGAAAATCAGAAATTAGAAAATAAATAAATGTACGCTATAGCCCTTTAGCGACACTTTTTGTCGTCTTAGGTGTTCTTGAGCTCAAGAACAACTTTATCGGAATTCCAAGTTCAAGGGGTCATGGTTCGAATTCTATTTATAAATCACAATCTGATCATGATCTAGGCTATCTCAAGCATTGATATTGTAGTCAGTATATAGTACTACAACTATCAACAACTATTTAGCTCATACATCAACACAACAAAAAGATCTGGACTAGAAAACCTACTGTCAGAGCATTCCTGAGTTTTCCAGAAACCCAGGTAGTCGACTAGTCACTTTCATGCTCCATTTAATCTAGGTTCCAGTCATGATTCAAGTGATATAATGGTTCAAATATGGAGTCCTTATGTCAAGGAACAATAATATTATAATAGATCAGTCAAAACATAACACAATCACAAGTTATAAATTGGTCGAAGTCTTTCAGAGGGCTGTTCATCCGGTTTTCTAGAATTTACAGAAAACAGCTATCATGGTCGAGTAGGCTACTTTGACCACTTGCTACATTCGATTTATTTACTGTTTTAATGTTTTAAAAGCACTAATGTATAGTCCAGTCAACAAGCTAGAAAATGGTTACAAATACATCATCAAACGACATCAAATCTGTCAGATCTGGGCCGTTCAAAAGGTTGTTAGACACGGTTTTATACTTTCTTAGTTGCCCAGATTTTGACCGATCATGCCCGGTCAATGGGTTTTGACCGATTATATCTTATAATCTAGACATCCAATGACCCTTTTTTCACTTGCAGAACAAAGACCACATAACAAGCTACAGATTCAAACTTTAAAGCAACAAAAATCATTAACAGACAAAGAGTTAAAGCCCCTGACATTTCGTTGTTAGACTACATTTCAAGCTCAAGAACAGTTTTGAAAAATCATCATTTTAAGGCACTTTGATGCTATAAATCCATGATGGATCAACATAGATCATCTAAAAACATCATATAACACATGATTAAACACTTAAACAAAAAATTTTACAAGCATACAAGATCAAAGGGCTATCTAGGGTTAATTCCTTCTTGCTAAATCTTTGATCTTAGATCTCCTTAGCTGTTCTTGGTGTTCTAGGAGGTTATCTAGTGACTGATTTACTTAGAAAATTCAGAGGTTAGGAGAGATAATGGGTTTGTGGAGAGTAAGATAGCAAAATGACTAAGTTTATGGACATTCTCTCTCTTTATCTCTTATAATTAGATACAATGTATCTATAATGACTAGGTGACAATGTTGGATTAGTTTATGGTTGAGACAAGAGTCAAATGGCTGCCTTTAGTTGGTCACCAACTAAAGGTTTATCAAATTTTACAAGTAACCTAATAAAAAATCCATAAAGGGCATTTTGGTCATTGTTCTTGTAATTTTAATGGCTTACTTGACATTTGTACAAACCCTTAGGGTTTAACCCTAAGGTTCTAACCCTTAGGTTTTAAAACTTTAAATTCTAGGATTGTTTTCTAATTAGGGTTTTAATTAGAAAATTTAAAATTTCTAAATTATAATTAGGGTTTCCTAATTAAATTAGGATTTCCTAATCACATCAACGTTTAATAAACACATTAAGCTTACCAATTAGAATTAGGGTTTCCTAATTAGGATTTAGGAATCCCGGGTATAAAATTAGGGTTTCCCGGCTTTCGATGAGGGTTTCTAACTATACGTTAGGCTTTTTAATCCTGAGATTAGGGTTTTTAATCTCCTATTAGGGTTTATAAATTTTAAACCTTATCCAATCAATCTTTAATCAAAATCTCTATACAGTACAAACACGTATTCATCGATACAATTATTTTGATTATATTTTCTATCGAATCCCTATCTAGAAATTAGGGTTAGGGTTTCTAAAGCTGTTAAGCACAACTCTACTCTAATTTCTCAGTCAATACACCAATTGACTAATTCTCGAGACTCGTATCACAGATACACTGTACAATATTAACAGTCAATATTAATATTAAATAAAAAAAATTTATTCGTAAAAATTCGGATTATTCAAAATCCCGGGTTATCACAAACACCTTTTGATCAGTTGGATGATAGAAATAATACCCTGATGTTTCTTTCAGATATCCCACAAATCTAAACTTATCGGATCTAGTCTGTAGCTTATTATTTTTAAAGTTTTTGACATAAGCTGGACAACCCCAAGTCTTAACATACTTAAGATTTGGTTTCCTCCCTATCCATAACTCATATGGGGTCTTAGGGATGGATTTGGTAGGTACATTGTTAAGTAGGTATGCAACCGATTCTAGAGCATATCCCAAGAAGGAAACTGGAAGGTCGGTAAAGCTTATCATGGATCGAACCATGTCCAACAATGTTTGATTTCTCCTTTTGGATAGACCATTCAGCTGTGGCATCCCTGGTGGAGTCCATTGTGAGATTATACCATTTTTTTGAGACAATTGAGAAACTCACCGCTTAAGTATTCACCACCTCGATCTGATCAAAGAATCTTAATACTTTTGCAAGTTTATTTCTCTACTTCACTTCTGAACTCTTTGAACTTTTTAAATGATTCAGATTTGTATTTCATTAAATACACATATCCAAATATTGAGTGATCATCAGTGAATGTAATAAAATAAGAATACCCTCCTCGTGCAGTTGTTGTCATAGGTCCACATATATCTGTGTGTAGCAACGTTAACAACTTTGTAACTCTTTCTCCTTTTCCACTAAAAGGAGATTTAGTCATTTTTCCCATGAGACAAGATTTACAAGTTGGATATAATTCATAATTTGATAGCTCTAGGAGCCCATCTTAATGCAACTTGGATAATCTTATTTCATTAATATGACCAAGTCTACAATGCCACATATATGTATAATTATCATCATCTCTTTTCCTTTTCTTAATTTGTTCAATTTGAAGTATATTTTCATGCAAGTCAAGAATATAAAGTCCATTTCTCAAATTACCAACACCATATAAAACATTATTATTATAATTAGAACAACTGTTCTTCTTTATTATAATGTCAAAACCATCCATATCTAATACAGAAATTGAAATAATATTTCTAATGATATTAGGAATAAATAACAATTATTTAAATTAATGAACTTTCCTGTAGGCAGTGCTAAACAATAAGTCCCTACAACTAATGCAGCAACTTTTGTTATATTTCCCACTCGTAGGATGACCTCATCCTTGCTCAGCTTTCTACTTCTCACCAATCTCTGCATATTATTACATATGTGAATACCACAGTCGATATCCAATAGCCAAGTAGAAGATTGACTTTCAGAAAAATTAATTTCAATCATAAACAAACCTTGATTAAGATTTGAAGCTTCTCCAAGCTTCTTCTGCTTTTGTTCTGCAAGGAACTCCTTGCAGTTTTTCTTTCAGTGACCCGGCTTGTTGCGATGGAAGCATATTCCTTTGCATTCTGGATCAGGTTTCTTAATATCCTTTCTTTTCACCTTTCCCTTAGCCTTCTTGGATTTCTTTTTTTCAGAAGATACCTTGGGCCTCTTCCTTTTCTTGGAAGAATCATCCACCAGTAAGACTTGGTTCTTCTTGGATGGGAAGTAGCATCCCCAGATCCTGGTCCTAATCACCAAGGATCTGGTATACTATTTCTATAACTATTGCGAAAGATATAAACATAAATTATTTATACATTAAACATTACACACTAATCCCAAGGCCGAGAACCTTCACATAATACTTGAATCAATATCCTATCTAACATATAATGTTATTATCATAAAATATTGTTGTAAATCTAGTTGCACACATAATCCCAAGCTGAACTTGGCTTTGACTATTCCTTATATCCGACGTATTAGCCTAATCTGCAATGTTTATCATGATATAGCAAGGGTGAGGAACAAGTTTGCCCAACAAGTGTAAGTTCAATAAATTAAGGATATATCATGATAGAAAGAATTGAACAATAAGCTGGCTAAAATTCTATAATATAATTGTAAACTAGCATGAACAAATTGTCATAGCTGAACGAACATTAAACATGAACAACTATATCTGGTGTAACGCCCTAGAAAATTAAACCTTTTGTAAATACTTTTAATAATAAATAAAATAATATTATTTATTATTATTATGTGTTGATAAGATGAATGTCGTTCTATAACCTAGAAATGCCAGAACCTCATAGTATTTTAACTACGTGAAGGAATTAATGTGTTTGAATTTCCAAGAAGAAAATAAAAGTGTTCCGAGAAATTTTTTGAAAAACACTATTCATCGATTTTTGCTCGGAAATTATTTTTGAACTTCCGAGAAATACGTAACGTTATAACATTAAGGTGAGATGAATTATGTAATAATAATTCACGTATGAAAAATGTAATATTTCTCAAGCGGACTTAGTTCGTGAACGTTAGGAAAATCAAGTATTAAGAATCTAATATAAGGATCGTATGATACGTAAGTATTGTACGAGGTATTGAATGCAAGTATAATATGAAGTATTATACGAGTATGTATAGAAAATGGAATAACGTATATTACGAATTAATATACGAGCTAGAATACGAGAATAATACGTATCGTATATGTCATAAGGCTTTTAGACAATTAAGTGGGACTTGTAGGATTATTAGCATATTGGTAGAATCCAATAAGAATTAAGGTGCAAGCCCAAATGATTATTAATGTAAGCCCAAAGTTAAGTTAAGTTAATTAGACTTAAGCCCAATGTAATGATCCAATGGGTTAGCTATGATCCATGGAGCAAACCAAGGTTAATGTGGGTTAGACTTGGTGGTCAAGTACTTTATGTGATGGCCAAGCATGAGATAAGTTTTGTGGTGGCCAAGTAATAAGAGTAGTGGGCAAGTTTACTTAGTTGTTAAGTAGATGAATAGTAAGGAGGTTATTAAGGAGGCGGAGGGCCTAAATGACTAAAATACCCTAACTTTGTGTTTCCTATAAATAGAAGAAGTTTGCTAGTCATTTTTTCATTGTTCAAAACACCAACAACTTCCAATACAAAGTAACTTATTGGTTAGATAGAATAAGCACATATAAGTCAAACATCCTTTGCTAGATTTTCAAGAATAAGAGAAGTACTAATTCATCAAGGGTAAGACTCTTGTTTAATAATCTTCATCTCTATCATTGTAGGGTGATAAGAGAAGTGTAGTCTAATAAGCATGTATGTTAAGAACATGTAAGAATTGATTAATGAATGAACTTAAGCCGAATAAGTCATGAATAAGTAACTTGAACCTAAATACGTTATGAACTTCTGATGAACTTGTCATATATTTTTCATATGAAGTTAGTATGTTTGTTAAGATGTAGGAATGTTGGTTAAAGGACTTAAATCTATAAGAAGTCATAAGGAATGAAAACTTGTACTTTATAAGTTGATAAGTCATGAACTTATGAAGAATAAGTCAAAACTTACCTTGAAAATAAGTTGGTGTAATAGGTAGTTTAAAATGTTCATATGATGGTTAGAATCCATTTAGAACGTTGATCAAATCGTTAGTAATAAAGTTTCGCCAAAATTCACACGATTGGATGATAATTGTCAAATTCGTGAAATTCTCAGAATGGAAGTCATATTTTATGTTTGAGCTCGAAAACATTGGTTTTTGATGGAGACAAATCATATTTGGCATTATAGAGTTGCGGACTAGAAAATGACCAAATTCCGACTTAGAACGAAGAAACGATCGTTGAACGTTCACAAAAATTTATCGTTTTCATTAAAATTGAACTAATAGGTGAAATTTTAGCAAATGAAGTCAAATAGATAAAATTCTTGTATGAACATGTAGAGTATGTAATTTGTGAATCGTAGGCTCTTGAACGAGCCAACTCGGACTTATAACGAAGAAGTTATGTGTCCGGGAAGTTCACAAAGTTGAAAGTCTATCAAATTTTTCTGGTGCACATAGTTTGCACCACGACACCAACCCAAGGTATATCGGTGGCGTTGCAGTGCCATATATAGTGCACATACCTACTGCAGAGTCACGCCACGGCGTGGCTGATAGAGTAATGTATGGCGCCATGATGCAGTCGGTTGCAGTCATCGCTAACTTTCATGTGCATGTGCAAGATAGAGAAAGAAGGGTGGCGCCGCAGCGCCAACCCTAGGGTTTTGGTAGAGAAGAAAGTTTACTAGTATGAAATGAATAGTAACTCATTAGTAATGAACTAAGGCTTAATTATAACATTGTTAAGGCATTGTTAGACGCTTAATGTATGATGATTAAGGGTTGATAATCAATTAAATAAGAACAGAATGACAATATAAGAATAATATAATGGAAAGCTGGAACAAATAATAACAAATCTAAGTCATAATTAGATTGAGAAGAAGGGTAAAATTCATTAGGAATTGTATGTTCATTCATGACCTAATGTGTATGCTATGTTATAGTCTACTGTAGAGACTTAAAGACTTAAACAAGAACGTGTTACTAACTGTAGCAGACGCTAAAGGTAAGTATTCTAACCCTTGTTCCAGTTAAATTCTGACAAGCTTTGTAATTCATGTATCCTTACACATAAAGTATTGTATGATGAAGTCTACGCCAACTCTTTCGGCTAGACTTATATTATGTTGCTATCAAAGCATGGTCAATGTGTACCAAGTTATATTGGTGTGGTTTTCAAACGAAGACTGAGTATGCTAAAAAAATTTGTCACCTAACGACAGGCACGTGAGGTTGCCACAACTTAAACATACATACGTTTAATGAATGTAGTGTTGATCAACATAGAATACTATAGGCTGATCACCTAGACATGCTCGTAAGAAATGTCGGACTTATGGACTTAGAGCCTGTAACGAATAAATTTTTTGAGTTGTGATTCTGGGGACAGAATCCTTTTAAGGAGGGAAGGATGTAACGATCGAGAAATTTATAATTTAATTTAAATATTTATTGAATTAAATAAATATTTTAAATAATTTATTTATTGAGGAAAATAAATAATTAAGTGTTAAGTGTTGATTGTAAATAAATAAATAATTTATTCATTTTCTGGAAATTGGTTTTGTTAAGTGTTGATTGTAAGATATGGGTTATGGGTGTGTGATAGTATTGTAGAGTCTGTTATTGGCATGTATATATAAAAGGGGTAGCAATCAAACACGTGAAATTGAATTGTAAGAAGGAAATATAACTAACAGTGTTCATATTTAAAAAATAGCCTTAGAAAGTACAAAATTTCATGCCTTATATGAGTTGTAATCTGCAAATTGAAGTTGGATTGTGATAATATGTTAACAAATGAAAACAATGTAGTTCAAATCGTGTCAAATGATTAAGAAATGAATTCGTGATGATCAAATTCGTTAAAAGTGTAAAAAATGAAGAAATTTGGAAAAAAATATAGTTTTGCTTCTTCAAAATGATGTATATGTGATGTTTTTGTATATGGAATGGTGTATAGCATGCTTAACTAGGATTTTCCAAAGTTTTAGATGTTGAATTTGAGAGAAATTCTGTAGAATTGGGATTTTTGGTCTATAACAGAGTATTATTTCGCGTCTGTAAAAATTGGAACTGAGCCATCGCGTGGGCGCGCGATCTGGCACGCGGTTCTCGCATGGGCGCGCAACATTTGGGTACAAAGCTACCGAAAGTCCCATGCAAGCGTGGTAACTCAATATATTTATGGCACTACCACCATGAAAGTAGCCGATCACAGACAGTGAAGTCTGCTTAATTGCAGGTTGTGCATAACGGACTTGGGTTAGTTTAGCATGCATGTTAAGGATGTTAAAACATAAAGTGGACTACAATAATAGATTGTAAGGTGTTGTAATACAAAGTGTAGAAGAGTTTTAGGTTATCGTTAATTGAGTTATATAATGCAATTAAAAGTGATGTTTTTAAAAGTTAGAAATGAACGAATAAGTTATGTTGGCTCGTAATGCGATTTTAGATTCGTTAAGTATGTTAACCTAAATGGTTAGGTACTAGGTTAGGGTTATGACCTAAATGATGGTTTAATATCCATAGTGTTAATATTCATACAACTAATTGTTGTTGCGATTGTAATGATATGTGTAGGGTAATTGGAGATTATGTTACACTTGTGTAGCTTAAAAACAAGGCAAGTTCCTAAACCATAACTCTTTATATTGAGCAAGTTTGCTAACTTCATTCTTTTCATATTGAATGCATGTTCCCATTCCTAAATCATTATTGTACAAGTTCCTAAAATTCTTGTAAGGTTGAGTATGTTTGTGCAAGCTCTTGTAACCTAATTCGTTACATCGAGCGAGCTTTACTTTCCTTATTATCATTCGAAGCATATATCGTTCTAATACATTGGTTCATAGAATATTGTTCTAAACTCCTTTGAATATAGCACTTTGCATGTATATCATGTTATTCAGTTATATATATTGTTGATATCCAAACTTTGACTTTAATAGCCTTGTTCAGTTATACATTATCGTATTAAACCTTTATTGATGGAAATTGAATAGTGTTCTAAAATTCTCGAGACACTAATAAGCTAGTTCCAAACTAAACTTTCTTTAGTGCGGAAATTCTAAATTCAAACTGAGACGAACAACACTAATATAGAGGATTTTTGTACGTGTAATGTTTAGATGTTTGTGCACAATACATGGTTCAAAGGGCTAATCCCCCTAAGTATGTTAAGAAGGGTCTGTATAGTCTAAATAACTGTTAACATTAAGGTAATAATACCTATATACTGGAGACATAGTTCGTGGTCTTAAGACCCTCAGACATTGATTTCGAACTTGTTTTCTAATCTTAATTCATAGAACAAGTTCATTATTGCTAGCATTCGTTGTTCATTCTCATGTTGTTATTATTACTACTTCCTATATCAGTGAGCAATTGTTTGCTCACTCTTGCATTTAACACTGCAGCTAAAGTTGAGAAAGTTGATGAGTCGTCTACTAGCAAAGGAAAGGGCAAGATGTCCAAATGTTGAAGACTTATGAATTATGTTAAAGACTTGTTTTAATATATGATGTATTCCGCAAACTTATGTAATAATTTTAAGGTTAGATTACCTGGGATTTATTTTGAGATGATGATGTAACCCTTTAAAAGGGAAAGATGATTGTTTAAATTATTTAAATTATGTCTTTATCCTTTGTGATGGATAGTTAGATGTAATAGTTTTGATAAGTGAGCACCAAATTCTGTGGGAATGAAGTACCTAGATTTGGGATTGTCACAGAGCCGGGATGTCCTTTTCAAAAGAACTTATGAAATGCTCAAGGTCTTGGACCGAAATTGGTGTTTTACTGAATATTGTCGTTGTAAAACGTTTTGAAGGAAAAGAAGTGCTATTTTGAATTATCGATAGTACTTCATAACTATTGTTCAGTTATTGAAGATATATGATTCATATGTTTCAAGCATGTTATTTATTAGAATTGTTATACTTGCTGAGCTAGTCGTGCTCACTCCTACTTGAACCATATGAACACAGCTAAGATCGAACGGGCCGAAGGATCCGGCAAGGATAAAGGCAAGGCGAAGACGAACCCATAGAATACTTATGTAATAGTATAGGGTAAATGATTGTAATATATTTGATATTATGACAAGAATAATGTAATGGTTATAAAGAACCTGGGGATATATTAATATTATTTTGAATATATAGAAGACATATTCGTTCCTTTGAGACTTTTTAATTAAATGTATGTGTGAATGGTAGTACTGTGTAGCACCATCTGTCGGTTGGAAGATACCCGGATTTGGGGGCGTCACATCTGGACTGAATGGTAATAAAGGTGATCAGCCTTACACACCTGATGAACACATGCAATATGCACAGAGTGGGAATAAATAATTCATAGACATGGTATAATCAACAATGATTATCCATAAATATATTTGAATGAACAACTCGAGGTTGAGTTGGAGAAAACTTGCATGTACCGTTGATTACCATTACGCAACCTATTTAGCTTTATCTGAAGACCTAATATTAATAATATTGATTTCCAAGTTAGAATAATATCATCACAGTATAAAATAACATAAACATAATGCCACATAGTCCTATCCTTCTATACAGCACATAAGACCTAGTATCAAGTCAACCTATTGCAGTCTAAGTTGAGTTTGGTACTATTTCGACATCCCGACAGCCTAGTGGGATAATTATCGAGCCTTATTCCAAAAAGACTCTACTTAAACGCTTCATAATTATCTTAGATAATTTATTTAATCAGTCAAAATATTTTTTCAAAGGCTCATAAGAATTTTTAAGTAATTATTATCATTTATCATGATTTTTCAATCATTAATATCATATTTATATGAATTAAATACCACTTAATTCCATTATCATTAATATTTATTTAATATTTAATATTAATAAAATTCTTAACATAATATTATAATATATTTATAATATCTCAAAGTATTTTTAATACTTTATTATTGCCTTTAAATGATTTTAAAATAATTAAAACCATTATTAATTAACTTCCATTAATTTTAAATATTAATATAATTCATGACAAAATATCAAAAGTTATATTTTATAACTTAAAATATTTTTATAACACTTAAAAAAATTTTATATGATTTTTAAATCAAGAATTCTATTTTTCTATAATTTATTTAATACATTTATTAAATAAATTAATTATCATTAATATTAATTTATCAATGAAATTTATTACAATATATTAAAAGTCATTAAAATAACTTAAAATATTTTCTTATACCATAATATAATTTTAAACGATTTTTTAAATATTAAAACTATTTTTAAGTAATTTATTTAATATTATAATTAAATAAATAAAATACCATTAATATTCAAAAAATATTAAATATTAAGGAAATATATTCAAAATTATTAAAATCCCATTTTAGGCTTTAAAATAATTTTTAGGAATTTATTTTGAATTTTAATAATTAAAACTATTTTTCTCAATTTATTAAATAAAATAATTAATTTTCTAATTAAACTGTAAGCTAAAAAGTGATATAAAGCAAAACCGGAACCGTCATTATAAGTGTTTTTGGGCCAAGCCAAGAACTTCATGTCAGTTATCAAGGTTACTAGTTTGACCACTTCAAATTTAATGTTCTTGAAGTCATCTAGGCTTGTAATTGTGTCAATGTTGTAGTACTTATGTAATACTACAACTACAAATCGATTTCGGGACCAAACTATATCACAACTGAGAGATCTAAGCTCTCAAAAGCATTGTCAGACATGTTCTTTAATTTCTGGGTTCTCCAAAAATGAAGAACAGTTTTAGGTACCTACTTTGAACCTTTAAATCTTTGATGTCCAAGTTTGTTTAGTATGTTTTATTGGTTCAATCATGTAGAATACATGTCAAGGAACAATTCTATAACATAATATCAGTCTAACAACATCACATTTATGAGATCCCGGCCGGTCAACCTATGTTAGAAAACTGGTTCTTGAACTTTCTGGGTTTCTAGAAATGTTCTTAAGGTTAATGGTCAAAGCTAGTTTGACCACCCATAACTTTGCTCATGTATAAGATATGGTTGTTCTATGTGTTTTAATATGTAGTATTCATGTCAATCTACAAGTCTATTACAACAACATGGCCTAAATCATTACAAGAAGCAAGATGAGAGGCCATCAAAATGCATGTCAGACTTTCTGGGAAAATCTGGGTAACCCAGAAACGAATTTTGTGCTCGGTTAACGCATTTTGACCGCTTAAATCTATAGATCTAGACATGGTATAGAGGTGATTCCACTTCCAGTCTACTCTCCTCATGGCAAAGAACAAGTCTATAACATAAAACACACATAAAACCTAACACACACAGATCTAGAAGCCCTGACATTTGCTTGTCAGACCATATTTTCCAACTTTTTCAGATTTTTGAAAACTTGATTTTCGTGCCTCTAGATGTTATGGATCTAAATTATAACAACCCAGATCACTTAATAACATCCTAATACACAACTTAAAACAATAAACAACATCTAAAATGGATCACAAAGATTTACAAGATTAGGGGTTTAATACATTTTCTAGCTTTGATCTTAAATCTGACCTTGATGATCTGATCTTTGAGAGTTAAATGATGATATGGACTTAACTTTTCATTCACTCTCACTCCCATATTTAGAATTTAGAGAGAGAAAAGAGGTTGGCTAGCTTGCTAACTAAAGTGAAGTTTTTCTCTGTCTTTGATCTATAAATAAATTTGATACAATGTATATAACTGATCTAGATGGTTGATGGCTAGAGTTTTTGCACATGGGGTAGATAGAGTTGGTCACCAAACAATTATATGGCAAGATTTGCAAGCCACCTTATTAAAAAAATACAATAAGGGTATTTTAGTCTTTTTGCTCACCATTTTAATGGCATAATGGCCATTTAATCCAACCCTTAGGGTTTAACCCTTAGGGTTTAACCCTTAGGGTTTAACCCTTAGGTTTTACAAATTCAATTCTAGGATTTCCAATTAGGGTTTAAAATGAAAATTTTAGTTACGAAAATTATAAATTAAGGTTTTCTAATTAAATTAGGTTTCCTTAGGACTTGTAATTAGGATTAATATTTCCTAATTAACACGAAACTTTCTTAATTAGCAATTAGGGTTTCTAATTTACAAATTAGAGTTTTCTAACTAATTCGTTAGGTTTTACCCTAATTAAGTTTGTAATCAATACACTTAAGCCTTTGAGTTCCCAATTTAGGGTTTTGGATTCCTGGAACTGAAATTAGGGTTTCTAGAACCGGTTTCTAGGGTTTCTTATCAATCGTTAGAATTTTCTAACTGAACGCTGACGTTCTTAATATAACTTTAGGTTTTGTTAAAAATTTAAGTTATCTGATCAACCCTTAACCACACAATGCACACATATATGACCATATTCACAGAACATATACACTTATACACTTAACCATGTAAGCTTTCACCAAAAAAATTTAAATTCTCAAAAATCTATCTCAAAAATGTCAAATCCATACACTATTTTCTGTTTAAGTCTATTATTTAACCTCCATTCAATCTTTTAAGATTTTATTAAATTATCTAAATTCTCGGGTCGTCACATTCACCCCTTCTTCTATGAATTTCGTCACCAAAATTCAACTTACACCTTACATCGTGAACCATCCACCATTTATTCTCATCATTACATGCTACCCAATACACCACCCACCAGAGTTAAAATTTTGAAATTGTGTTAAGGAGTCATATAGACTATGAAGTGTCATTTTCGAAAAGGTTTATACAAAAATTCATCTGCAAACCGTCTTATCTTACAGACATAGTGGGTAGTTAGCCCGGTATGCCTTGTACTGGACATGTACTACTGGTTGGAACAATTTTTCCCCGTTCCTCTTATCCTCCTTAGGCGCACAAAATTTTCTTACCTCAATCTTTATCGAAATCCGCACCAAAACAATTTGGTTCAGAAAAGTTTTCAAAGAACGCTTAGAATTTTTATAAAAGTTGGTCTAGCCGAATCAAATAACATAGACCCATATCAAGAATTCAATTTCAACCAAAATATTTATGTATAGCCAAAACCTCGTTGGCAATTTTAAATTTTTTAAAAAAAATGATGTCATGATATCGTACTGTATTTAACAGCCCGTTTGAGGATTTCGTCATTGAATGACTTTGTCATAACACATCATACAATAGTGGGACACCAATTTTTAGATCGAATTCAACACTAAGTATTCCTGTATTGACAACTCCATCATTTTTTTTATCATCTTTGCACCAGGTTACATGATAGAATAATGATAAATAAAACAAATTTTGTTGTTTCAAAACATTGTCGTCTAGCCAAAACAAGTAGCATAGACTATTCTTTAAATCGTTCAAAAATCTTTGCAAATCAATTTTATAATCTCAATAAGTAACGATATGTCATTGTCCCGAAGTCCAGATATGTTCTTAAGGCTAATGGTCAACGCTAGTTTGACCACCCATAACTTTGATCATGTATAAGATTTGATTGTTCTATGGGTTTTAATATGTAGTATTCATGTCAATCTACAAGTCTATTACAACAACATGGCCTAAATCATTACAAGAAGCAACATGAGAGGCCATCAAAATGCATGTCAGACTTTCTGGGAAAATCTAGGTAACCCAGAAACGGATTTCGTGCTCGATCAACGCACTTTGACCGCTTAAATCTATAGATCTAGACATGGTAAGGAGGTGATTCCACTTCCAGTCTACTCTCCTCATGGAAAAGAACAAGTCTATAACATAAAACACACATAAAACCTAACACACACAGATCTAGAAGCCCTGATATTTGCTTGTCAGACCATATTTTCCAACATTTTCAGATTTTTGAAAACTTGATTTTCGTGCCTCTAGATGTTATGGATCTAAGTTATAACAACCCAGATCACTTAATAACATCTTAATACACAACTTAAAACAATAAACAACAACATCTAACATGGATCACAAAGATTTACAAGATTAGGGGTTTTATACCTTTTCTAGCTTTGATCTTAAATTTGACCTTGATGATCTGATCTTTGAGAGTTAAATGTTAATATGGACTTAAATTTTCATTCACTCTCACTCCTATATTTCGAATTTAGAGAGAGAAAAGAGGTTCACTAGCTTGGTAAGTAAAGTGAAGTTTTTTCTCTCTTTGATCTATAAATAAATTTGATACAATGTATATAACTGATCTAGATGGCTGATGGCTGGAGTTTTTGCACATGGGGTAGATAGAGTTGGTCACCAAAAAATTATATGGCAAGATTTACAAGCCACCTTATTAAAGAAATACAATAAGGGTATTTTTGTCTTTTTGCTCACCATTTTAATGGAATAATGGTCATTTGATCCAACCCTTAGGGTTTTACCCTTTAGGGTTTGACCCTATTGTTTTACAAATTCAATTCTAGGATTTCCAATTAGGGTTTAAAATGAAAATTAGGGTTTCCTAATTAAATTAGGTTTCCTAAACCCTTAGGACTTGTAATTAGGATTAATATTTCCTAATTAACATGAAACTTTCTTAATTAGCAATTAGGGTTGCTAATTTTTGCAATTAGGGTTTCTAATTTACAAATTAGGGTTTTCTAACTAATTTGTTAGGTTTTACCCTAATTAAGTTTGTAATTAATACACTTAAGCCTTTGAGTTCCGAATTAAGGTTTTCAACTTTCGAATTAGGGTTTCGGATTCCCAGAACTGAAATTAGTGTTTTCAGAACCGGTTTCAAGGGTTTCTTATCAATCGTTAGAATTTTCTAACTGAACGCTGACGCTCTCAATATAACTTTAGGGTTTTTCACTAATTTAAATTATCTGATCAACCCTGAACCCTTAACCACATAATGCACACATATAGACCATATTCACAAAAAATATACACTTATACACTTAACCTTGTAAGCCTTCACCAAAAAATTTTAAATTCTCAAAAATCTATCTCAAAAATGTTAAATCCATACACTTATTTTCTATCTAAGTCTATTATTTAACCTTTATTCAATCTTTTAAGATTTTATTAAATTATTTATATTCTCGGGTCGTCACATTCACCCCTTCTTCTAAGAATTTCGTCCCCGAAATTCAACTTACACCTTACACCGTGAACCATTCACCATTCATTCTCATCATCACATGCTATCCAATACACCACTCACCAGAGTTAAAATTTTGAAATTGTGCTGAGGAGTCATATAGACTATGAACTGTCATTTTCGAAAAAGGTTTATACAGAAATTCATCCGCAAACCGTCTTATCTTATAGACATAGTGGGTAATTAGCCCGGTATGCCCTGTACTGTCCATGTACTACTGGTCGAAACAATTTTTCCCCATTCCTTTTATCCGCCTTAGGCGCACAAAATTTTCTTACCTCAGTCTTTATCGGAATACGCACCAAAAAAAAATTGTTCAGGAAAGTTTTCAAAGAACGCTTAGAATTTTTATAAAAGTTGGTCTAGCCGAATCAAATAGCATAGACCCATATCAAGAATTCAATTTCAACCGAAATATTTATGTATAACCAAAACCCCGTTGGCAATTTCAATTTTTTTTTAAAAATGATGTCATGATATCGTACTATATTTAACAGCCTGTTTGAGGATTCCGTCATTGAATGACTTTGTCATAACACATCATACAATAGTAGGACAACGATTTTTAGATCGAATTCAACACTAAGTATTCTTCTATTTACAACTCCATCATTTTTGTATCATCTTTGCACCAAGTTACATGATACAATAATGATAAATAAAATAAATTTTGATCTTTCAAAACATTATTGTCTAGCCAAAATAAGTAACATATACTATTCTTTAAACCGTTCAAAAATCTTTGTAAATCAGTTTTATAATCTCAACAAGTAACGATGTGTCGGTGTCCTGAAGTCCACACATACACAATAGTCACCAGGAGTTGAGAATAAAATTTCATTTTCAAAAGCACATAGTGCGTATTTAGCTTGATGTCAAAAATTTCGAAGTCTAGCATAGCTAGGAGATTTGGAAAATCTAATGTCTCCATTAATGATCAATTGCTTAATAGTCTATCTATTCCTATAATCCTCAATACTCCATTCACACAAAATTATACCAAGTTCATCAAACTTACCACACTTTTGAGTTCAGGAACTTTCCACAATCATATGAGTTTAAGAACCTTTGGAGTCCATTCACTGAGGAGTTCAAAAACATTTCATATAATTATGATTTACAAACTTACCATAAGTATGAGTTTTAAGAACTCACACCTAACCTTATATTCTCTACCTATATTCTATCTATCTATTATACACCTGAGAAAAGAATCACATTCTCAACAGGTATAGAGCAAATAGCACGACACAGACATTTCAATGATTATCAATGCAAGAAACTAAGTCATTTTTACACCAAGTACAATTCTCCTCCCATACGAATAATCATACAACTTAGCTACTAACATGAGTCATTAATTGAAATCCCCACCTAATCTTAGCTCCCTTCTCAATACGAATTTCATTTAATCCGTATTCATAATCCTTTCTTGAATCTATACCAATTCGTAGTACCACTGATATACACCAATTTTTTCTGTAAACCTTGCAATCATTCGATTGATTCTATTCCTTGCTATAACTTTATCAGATCACGGGGGTGATCTCATCGTATATATTACGATTCATTTCTATACTATGATCGTTTTTTTTTACGATCTCCTATCCCTGTACTTTTACAACTCACTGACACACTAACTCTATTTGAGTTAGACCTTATCCTAATCACTACGGTTATTAGTCTCAGGTAATCCTACCTAAGGTTTATAACCTACAGCTCTGATACTAAGTGTAACATCCCGAAAACTTGGCTTTGATACCAACTGTAGCATCCCTAGATCCCGGTCTTAATCACCAAGGATCTGGTATACTATTTCTATAACTATTGCGGAGGTTATAAACATAAATTGTTTATACATTAAACATTACACACTAATCCCAAGGTCGAGAACCTTCACATAATACCTGAATCAATATCCTATCTAACATACAATGTTATTACCATACAATACTATTACAAATCTAGCTGCACACATAATCCCAAGCTGAACTTGGCTTTGACTGTTCCTTGTATCTGACGTATTCGCCTAATCTGCAATAGTTATCATGATATAGCAAGGGTGAGCAAGAAGTTTGCCCAGCAAGTGTAAGTTCAATAAATTAAGGATATATCATGATGGAAAGAATTGAACAATAAGCTGGCTAAAATTCTACAATATAATTGTGAACTAGCATGAACAAATTGTCATAGCTGAACGAACATTAAACATGAACAACTATATCTGGACCGAATGGTAATGAAGGTGATCAGCCTAACATACCTGATGAACACATGCAATATGCACAGAGTGCGAATAAATAATTCATAGACATGGTATAATCAACAATGATTATCCATAAATATATTTGAATGAACAACTCGAGGTCGAGTTGGAGAAAACTTGCCTATACCGTTGATTACCGTTACGCAACCTATTTAGCTTTATCTGAAGACCTAATATTAATAATATTGATTTCCAAGTTAGAATAATATCATCACAGTATAAAATAACCTAAAGTTACCACATTTCTTCAATCAAAGTATATATCTGCATATATAGAGAGAGTACACTTCATAATTTCGTCCCTTGTCTTTCGTAAACCTAACACGAAAATTTGATACCCAGTATTGTAAGGCAGGTCGTAGAAGCAATCTTCCTGCACATATTTAAAAATAATAGCAAAGTTAGGAAAATGAAGCAAATAGGTCACCAGAGCCAAACTATTTAAATTTAGGTTGGGAAGTTCAAATACAGACACAGATTTAATTGAGTAACTGACAAGCTAACCTTTCTTCACTTCACCAAGTCCTCTGGCCATAGCAAGGAGTTCCTCTCTATTCTTTCCCATTACATGAGACATACCCTACAAGCATATAGCATATTAGAAATTTATTCTAACAGATTCATATCTATTAAAAGAAAACTATTACATTATAACGTCATACTGGAAGAGGGAAGCATAGCGAGTTCATATATATAGTGTTGTAGTGGTCGACACACATAGATCTACTTTTTGTTCCAACATGCTCAGCAACTTCATTCCAGTTCCCCAACCCATACATTTCAATACCTTGCACAAAGGATGTACAAGTTTTTAGGTCAATATTCCAAGTTCAAGTTCAATTTTAATTTCCATTTTATTTTATTTTTGTCTTAACCATGCTAGAACCCTTAAAAGTTAGAATTAGGAATGAACACTTATAGCCACCGAGGAAAAAGGAGAGCAAGTATCTTCCAAAATGTAACAATAAGCGTATAAACAAGGACAACCATCAGGAACCACCATTAGATAACTTGCATGCACAAAATCTAAGTACGAAATATTACTGTATATAGGAATACCTCTAGTAGTAATATTTCTTCATTTGCATTCCGGTCAAGACATATGAGAGGGAATGATAAATTATCCTGTAGGAAAAAAAATAAAAGAAGCCTTGAAGAATATCTCAACAATAGATAATAAAAGTGATACTCAATAGTAATTTACTTCACAATAATACTGGGAGACGGACAATATAAAAGCTACTAAAAGAAATTGTGAAGCTCAACAGAATGAAGATCACATACATGACAAAGTAAAGATATAATCATTTACTCTTTATAGGGAGTCAAAGTAACTGCTGCATGAATGCCATTATCATGAGTGAAACTCAAGGTGCAATCAATAAAGACAATTCTAACCAGTAGCCAACAGGGGTAACACAAATGGATGTTGGTCATTGTGCTATATACAGGGCTTTATCATTAATTTAGTACGTGACACGGGCATCAAACTAGGGGAGAAAGAGTCACCCAAACGAGTAACTCTCTTTTTTGTATAAAAAGTAGTTTGAACTACAGAGGAGCCTAACCAGGAGAAAAGTATATCATTCTGCGTATGGTTTTACTCTTCTTTTGAAACTTCAACCCTTTTATTTTGACTTTTCCTTGTAGGATTCATCAAGAAAACCATACTACTAGATTCTGACCAGAATAAAAAAGAATAAAATTTCATGTGATTGAATTCTTACTGGGCTCCTTCCTTCTTTCATGCTCGAGTGGTGCTAACTAATTTTAATGAATGCACTCATTCTAATTTTATAGTCTCCCATCTTGTCGTTAATCCCTCTAAACTTCCGACCTTTATCACTAGGCATGACTAAAGAAGAGAGAAAGGTAGATGCAGAATACCAATATTCAAAGACTAATCATGAATACTTTAATTTGGTAAGTAAACTTGTTTCATCACTAATCAAAGGATCACAAATTCAGGTGCTTCGGATAATAAAATCTAAAGACTAACCAATAGAACTCACTGTATAAGGAAAGAGGTTACTTTGAAGGAACTCTAACACATTCTGAACTCACTAGAAATACAAATTACACCCATGTCCGGGAAATAACTTTGAAGGAACTCAACACATTCTGAACACCCTTGGACACCATGTTCATTCCCATAGCATCACCAGTGCTGCAGTTAAATCTGATGTATAGATTTTTCCCAATTCAGTTAGTAATGCAATTATCAGTATCTGTATTATAGAATGTTTCCATATCAGTCGCATCAGCCACAATAATCCCAATATCAGCCTTCTTAAGAGTAGGAGCATCATTAACACCATCTCATATTTATATGCTCTAAAAACAGTGAAATCAAATCATAAAAGCAATTTGGGGAACCAAATTGTAAAATGTAGCATGCAATGATTAATATTTGGCCAAGTATAAAATGTAACATAAGAAAACACATAATAGCATACCAGGGAAAACACCAATAAAACCATCTGCTTTCTCTATGAGCTCGTCAATTGGTAAAGCAGCAATTGACTCATCCTTGTCTTGTCCCAACAAAGCAGAAGGATACATGTAAAGCTAATTTAGCGCAACAACCTCTTTGCTTTATCAGTTTAGAAAGCTAATTTTGTGTATATAGTAAATAATTTAGCGTAACAGCCTCTTTGCTTTTCTGAAGCACCTGTCTTAAGAAAGTATTAAGTACCCATTTTAAAGTTCAAAAATAATGATACATTGTGTTGGACATATGTGGAATTTTGTGTATATAGTAAAGAAGAAGTATATATATCCTACTACTTAAAATGTCATGCCAAAATATCATCATAAGTGTAGTCATGACAAACACGTTATATTACGTGACAACATTTCATACTTGATTTTGAAAAACTCGAAGTTAAAATATTTAAAAAGAAGATATTACCACCAGGACCAGTACAAGAATGTGGCAACCTGGTAGACTAGTTTCAAATACGAAACATATGCACCATTTCAAATAAGAAAAAAGAGCATTAACAAAAGAAAGACTTTATAATCAAGTGAAACCTCCACTCACCTCTGAATATATCATGCAGTAAAAAGAAGATGACAGGGTCAACTTATAACATCTAGTCTGCTCAGTACATTACTACAATCCAAGTAAGAACACTCTATTCATATACACATACACACACACACACTATTCATCAATTTCTACTCGGGAATTATTTTTGAACTTTCGAGAAATATGTAACGATAGAATATCGAAGTGAGTTGGATTATGTAATAATAATTCAAGTATGGAAAACGTAATTTTTTGCATGCGGACGTAATTCGAGAATGTTAGGGAAAATAAAGCGTTAAAAGCTAATGTGATGATCGTATGATACGTATGTATTGTACGAGGTAACGAATACGAGTATGATATGAAGTATTATATGAGTATGTATGAAGGATGGAATATTGTATATTATGAATTAGTATACGAGTTAGAATACGAGAATAATATGTAAACAATACGCATGAATTGATGTATGAAGTTTATATGTTAAAATGATGTTTACATGAATGAAGTTTATATGTTAAAATGATGTAAGAATGTTGGTTAGAAGACTTAAACCATAATAAGTCATGAAAAATGAAATAATATGTAATTTATACTTTAATAAGTTATAAACTCATGAAGCATAAGTAATAACTTATCATGAAAATAAGTTGATGTAATATGAAGGTTAAGATGTCAGTATGATGGATAGAATCCATTTGAAACGATGAACAAATCATAAGTAACGAAGTTGCTTAAATTCTCACGATTGATTTATATTAAATTAATTAAGTGAAATTCTTGAATTAGAAGTCAAATTTTGATATTGAGCACGAAAATGTTAGTTTTCTATGGGAACAAGTCTTATTTGGCATTATAGAGTTGCAGACTCAAAAATGGTTGAATTTCGGCTTAGAACGAAGAAACGAGCGTTAAACGTTCACGAATATTTATCGTTTTCGTTAAAAATAAACCAATTGGTGAATTTTGAGTTAACAAAGTTAAAAAAATAAAATTCTTACATGAACACGTAGAGTATGTGATTTGTGACCTAATAGCTTTTGAACGAGCCAATTCAGACTTAAAATGATCAAATTTGGAGTTCGGGAAGTTTGTTATGTAAAGAAAAAATTTTCACTGTTTGGTGCACAGAGCTGGTGTTGCGGCACCAGCCCAAGGCCAATGTTTGTGCATGAAGTGCCGGTAGCAAGACAAAAGGAAGGTCAAGCGTTTGGCTGCTGCGATTTTCTGACCCTAGGGTTTTGACAATAAAGAATGTTTGTAAGTACAACAAGGATGGTAATTGATTAACAATGAAGTAAAGCTTAATTATAACATTGTTAAACCTTAGTATGATAACTAAAGGTTAATGATAATCAATCGAACATGAACGTGATGACAATGTAAACCATTTAACGGCAAGCCAGAACCAATAGTAACAAATCTAATATATGATTAGATTGAGAAGAAGGGTAAGATTCATTAGAAACTTTGTATGTTTAATCATGACCTAACGTGTTATGTTATGTGATCATCTATTGTAGAAACCATAAAGATTTAAAGTGAACGTGTAATAACAGTAGCAGACGCTGAAGGCAAGTATTCTAACCCTTGTTTATGTTCAGTCTAGACAAGCTTTGTGATTCATGTTTTCTTACGCATGAATTGATGTATGATGAAGTCAAAGCCAATTCTTTCGGCTAGACTTACGATATGCTGGATTTCTTATAATCTATCGAAGTATGGTCAATGTTTTACCAAGTTCTATTGGTGTGGTTTTCAAATGAAGACTAAGTATGCTAAACAAATATTTTGTCGTCAAACGACAGACATGTGATGTTGCCACATATTAAACGTACATACATTTAAAGAATGTAGTGTTGATCAACATAGAGTACTATAGGCTGATCACCTAGACGTGCTCATAAGTAATGTGACAACCCGAGAAATTAGACAATTTATTAAAATCTTAAATGATTGATTTAAGGTCAAATAATAGACCTAGACAGAAAATAAGTGTATGCGTTTGATATTTTTAGGATAGAATTTTGAGGGTTTCAAAATTCTGTGAAGGATTCTGGTGAATTATTCAGGATTAAGTTTATTAGTGTATATGTTCTATGTATATGGTTATGTATGTGTACAGAATGTGGATAAGGGTCAAGGTTAACCAGATAAATTATATCTGTGGCAAACCCTAGGTATATATTAAGAACGTCAACGTTCAGTTAGAAAATCCTAACGTCTGATAAGAAACACTAGAAATCGGTTCTAAAACACTAATTTCAGTTTCGGGAATCCGAAACCCTAATTCGAAAATTGAAAACACTAATTCTGAATTTAAATGCTGTGTACAAGGTTTAAACGTCATTAATTATAATTTATTAGGGAAAACCTTAATGAATTACTTGAAACCCTAATTGATTAGTAGAAAGCCCTAATACCAAATCTGGGAACTCTAATTTCAGATTTCGGGTATTTGAAACCCTAATCTGGGAACTTAAAGGATGAGTATATTGCTTAAGTGTTATTAATTATAATAGTAATTAGGGTAAAGCTTAATTAATTAGCAAAGCCTAATTTCAAATTTTTAAACCCTAATTATTCTGTCAGGAACCCTAATGTACAATTATAAATTTAATTACTAATTTAGCAATCTTAATTAGGAAATATTAATCCTAATTTGTGTTAGCCCTTATGTGATTAGGAAAGTATACTATAATTAGGAAACTCTAATTATAATTTAAAAATGTTAATTTTCATTTTTGAAAACCCTAATTTAGAAATCCTAAAATGTAAATTATGGAAAGTTTAGGTTTTAACCCTAAGGGTTTGCAACAAATGACAATTCTAGAAATAAAATGGTATGGAAATGACTAGTTTACCCTTATTGCATTATTTAGTAGATTACTTGTAGATCTAGCCCTAAAATGAGTTGGTACACTACTCTAACTCTAGACCTAGATGTGTGTCCAAATATCAGCCACAACTTGTTAGCAAATATCTTGAATCATATCTATTATATAGACCAAAGAGAGAGAAAAAGGGTCACTTTACTCTCATTTTCTCCCAAGCTTTTATCTCTCCTCTAAATACAAAATATAGAGTGAGAGAGAGTGGTAAGATAAGCTAATATCGTCTCTTAGTTTAACAAGAACAGATTCAAGGATCAGAAATCAAAAATCCAAGTTTTAAAGGTAAAAGAACCCTAAATCTTGAAATCCTTAGATCTGATGTTTGATGTTGTTGTTTGTTGGTTAGATATATGTTAGAGGGTGTCATTTGATGATCTGGGTTGCTAAAACCTAGATCCATATCATTTTGATGCTTGAAAATAGCATTTTTAGAAATCTGGAAAAGTTGAAAAGTATGGCCTGACAACCATATGTCAGTGGCCTTAGATCTTTATGTGTTAGATGTTTTGTGTGTTTTATGTTTTGGATATGTTCTATGAAATGTGGTCTTTGTTCTGCAACTTGAATCAGGGTCATAGAAAGTCTAGATCGTAAGTTACAAGCAGTCAAAAGGCATTGACCGATCACGAAATTTGAATCTGGGCAACCCTTAATTTTTCCATGTTGTCTGACAAGATTTTTAAAGCCCTTGATCTTTCTGTATGTTAGTGTTTTGGTTATGTTGTTGTTTGATACTTGTTGTCTGACATGAGGAGTACATATCCAAGTCCTTAGAACACCCAGATCATTAACAGAAATGTAGATAATATTGGTCAAACAAGGTTGACCGATCTTCCCAGATGAAGATTCTGGAAAACCCAGAATCTTCAAGAACAAAATTTCTGACAATAGTTTGACCGGCTAGATCTCTCTGTTTTGATGTTGTTAAGTTGATCTGTTGATTGGTTGTTGTACCTTGACACACGAACTACACGATTGAACTAATAAATCATAAAAACCAAGCCGGGAAAGCAATGATTTAGGGACTCAAATATAGCACCTCGACTGTTCTTCAATTTCTGGAAAACCCATAAATTGAAGAACATGTCTGACAAGGTTTTCTGTCGATTAGATCTTACAGATCTGATATTTTTTTGAATATGGAATTAGTTTCTAGTTGTAGTATTACATTCATACTACATCATCGATGCCTTAGATTGCCTAGAAACCGTATGATCAAAGAATTATTGATGGTCAAACTAGCAACCTTGGTGTCTGACATGGTGTTCTGGGTTGTTGAAGAACAGCCCAAGAACACCATTAGCGATGGATTTGTCGCCTAAACCCCCTTTAGCGACAATTAATTACTGAAAATTATTATTTTAATTAAATAAATAGAAATAAATGGTTTTTAATTATTAAAAATACATAATAAATTCTAAAAAATTATTTTAAAGCCCGAAAAATAGTTTTTAATTATTTTGAGTATATTTTAAAAATATTTAATATTTTGGAATGTAAAAGGTATTTATTTATTTAATTATAATATTAAATAAATTATTTAAAAATAGTTTTAATTCATGATAAATCATGAAAAATTATATTATGATATTAGAAAATATTTTAAGTTATTTTTGATGACTTTTAATATTTTGTGATGAATTTTATTAATAATTTATTATTAATGGTAATTATTTTATTTAATAAATATATTAAATAAATTATGGAAAAATAAATTAATGTTTTAAAAATCATATAAAAATGATTTAAGTGTTATAAAAATATTTTAAGTTATAAAATATAAATTTTGATGTTTTGTCATAAAAATATTAATAGCAATTAAGGGATAATGAATTTAATGCTTAAAAATCATATAAATATGATTTCAAGGTATTAAAATACTTTGATATATTATAATTATATTATAATATTATGATATGATTTTATTAATATTTAATAATAAATAAATATTAATGATTAAGGAATTATGTGGTACTTAATTCATATAAATACAATATTAATGATTGAAAAATTATGATAAATGATATTAATTATCTGAAAATTATTACAAGTCTATGAAAATTATTTTGACTGCTAAGAAAATTATCTGTGATAATTGTTAAGTGTTTAGGCAGAGTTTAATTGAACTTAAACTCGATATTTGTCCGACTAGACCGTCGGGAAGATAGAATTGTGTCGGTTTCAAGTCAGACGGAAATAGTTTGATCTGATACTAAGTCTTCTGTGTATTATAGACTGATAGGATTATGTGCTATATGTTTAGGTTATTCTATGTGTATATATATATAATACTATTATATTGTGATGATATTATTCTAATATTGGAGATCTATATTACTAATATTAGGTCTTGGATAAAGCGTTATAAATTGCGTATAGCAGTAATCAAATTGCTCATGCAAGTTTTACTTGAACTCTACTAAGAGTTGTTTTATTCGAGATATGCTTATGGTTAATCATTGTTGATTACCATGTGGAATTGTACTGTATATATTGCATGTATAAGTCGGTATGAAAGGTCGATCACCTTCATTATCAGGTTGGTCCAGATATATTTGTTCATGTTCAATACTTGTTCACCAAAAGTTTGTTCGTATAGTTCTCAATTATATTGATGAATTATAGCCAGCTTATTATTCAGACTCTTTCAATCATGATATATCCTTAAATTGTATTTAAACTTGTTGGGCAACTTTCATGCTCACCCTTGCTATATCATGATAAACATTGCAGATAAGGCGAATGCGTTCGGATACAGGAAAAGGATAATGCCAAGTTCTGCTTGGGATAAAATGTGCAGCTAGATTGTAATAGTATAGTTTGATAATAATGTTGTGACAACCGAGATTTTGTAATTTAATTTTAATATTTATTGGATTGAATAAATATTTTTTTGATGAATTAATTATTAGATTAAATAATTAATTGATGAAGTTGTGGTAGATTAATTTAATTATATGTGTTATAGTTATTAAATTAATATGGAGAATTTTTATTATTCGAAGTATGTGATTATGTGAGCTTATTGTATTAAAAAGAAATATTTAATAAGCCTAATGTTATTTTAACTAATTTAATAAATAATTAGAGATTTAATAATTTGACATAATTAATAAATGAGAAATTTAATTATGTGACTATGTGAATTAATGAGAAATTTTTATATTTTATTTAAAATAAATTAAATAAGATATTGGATTTATTTTATAAAGGGGTGTGACATTTTCAAACTGTATTATAAAGGTTTTATTAAATTAAATGGGTTTAAGCTTTATAAAGATAGCCAAACATGGCCTTAGTGGGAGTTGAGGGTAGTTACCCATGATTGGGTAACTGACCACAACGCGTCAGTTCAATTATTTATATTATACGTCTTCCTTCCTTTTTCTTTCATTATTTGGCTAAGTTTGTAAAGTAGAAACAGAGAGAGTTTGAGAAATTTTGAGGGAGATTGTGAGTGGTGTGATTGAAGTGGTATCTGTAAGAGAGATTGTTATCTTCACTCACTCTACGCTTGGGTAATCTCTTCAACCCAATTCCTATTTTACGTCTTATAAAGTTTTCATGAATATGGTTCTTAAGTCTTTTGTAAAGTCTCTATAGTTGGATAGGGTAACAATTATGTGAATATATGTATTAATATAACATCATAGCATGTTTTAATATATATTGTATATGATTCCATATCATCAATTTCATAATATTATAACGTATGTTATGGCTTCAAAATTTACAGAGTATATTATATGGCCATATGGCCCTTATACGTAAAATTAATATGTTAAACATAAATTGTTCTGCAAAATTCACACTAGTATATGATTATGCATACTAAAACGTAGTAAACAAAACTTGAATGGATGGAATTGGTGTTATAGCGAAACCGTGGTGTTAAATTTTATGATTTATGTTCAAAACCTTCAAGAACATCAAGAACAATGAAATTGCATATGTTAATTCTGTAAGTATGTGTTTTAATGGGTTAAAATCACTCTATAAATGTTGGGTAATGATTATGTATGAATTCTAGCATGTGGGTATGTTTAATTTGGTGAAATTAATGATCATGTAGTGTTTATTTCGCTGAACTCTGTGTTCTTCACGAACTGATATTTAAAATCTGGAGTTTCGCACTGCGACGCCAACTCCAGAACTGAAGACCCATGCCGCAGCGCCGTAGTTCCACCGCACCGCAGCGCCACCGCACCGCAGCGCCAAGACATAGTACAACAGTGGCGCCGCAACGCCACTTAGCAAAATGTCCAGAAATGCATTTTTTAAGTGTTCAAGTATAGAAATGTGATAGTAACCAAATCTAATGAACATAAAAACTTGTTAGACATATAATGAGGTGTTAAAATAAATTCTTAACACGTCCATAACACAATTACGTGTGAATTGAATGATTGAATGCATAGTTAGCTTATTGTTCATGAAGTCATAATTTTGACAATAAGTGTAGTAATTGACTAAGTATAGTCATGAATTCGAGTTAGACAAAAGAATAAACTTGTGATGTTTAGTACGTTATAATTAACTGGTATTGTGAACGAAAATGATATGTAGGATTTAAATCAAGGAACGAGTTTAATTAAAGTGTAATCTACGCACGAGGCAAGTTTCCTAACCCTACTTGTTATTGTTATTCAAGTTATGAACCTACATCGAATAAATTCTTGTTATTATTGATCAAGTTCAATTTGTTATATCAAAGATCATTAATCTTATTAAAGCATGTTTCTGTTATACAATATTTATTCTATTGTATACTTCTTGAGATTATTATTCAATTTAAATATCAGTTATTTTTGAACCTTGTAAGACTAGAGGACCCTTATTGAATCAAATAGTCTATAGTTGATGAACGTTCTAAATTCAGAACTCTTGTTGAGCTAATCCAAACCAAACTTCCTTTGGTGCGGACTCGAATGTCAAACTGAGATGAACAACCCTGTATAGGGGATTACTTATGCGTTAGCGTTAAGATATTGTGCACAGTATGGTACTAAGGGCTGATCCCCCTAAGTATGAGAAGAAGAGTCCATAGTCTTATGACTGTTAAAGGTTTCAAGTATAAACACTTGACAACCTAGGACATAGTTCAAGATCTTATGACCCTCAGAAGTTCTTTTGTTTCTTGTTATTCATTCCTGATTCAAAAGTTGAGTTTTCTATTTCAGAAGTCTTTGATTTATTCGAATGTTACTATTCATTTGTTATATTGTTATACTTGTCGGCAATCGTGCTCATTCTTGCATAATAATAACATTGCAGTTAAGAACGAAAGATTAGACGAGCCTTCCACTAGTAAAGGCAAGGGCAAGATTAGCAAGTAATAAAGACTGGTTATTTATGTGGTTATGTAATGATATTAGACTTGATGTTACTTAAGACTTATTATTTGTTTATGATTCCGCACAGATGTTTTAAGGTTAGAGCAACCTGGGATTTTATTTATTTTGCAGTTGATGTAACCCTATAAGGGGAGATTTATTTATTATTTCTATCTATTGCATGGTTTGCATTTATTTATGGGTAGATAGATAGATGATATTTGTATAGTGAACACACCAAATCCTGTGGAAATAGAAGTACCGGATTTGGGGGTGTCACAAATGTCATGTGTTAGATAGTTTATGATTTGTGTATAAGTTAAGGTTACTCGATTTTGGGGAAATGTGTGTAAAGTGTATTGTATAAACAATTTATGTTTATATCTTCCGCAAATAGTTATAGAATGATTGAACCGAATCCGCGGTGATTTGGGACCCAGATTTGGGGCTCTCACAGTTGGTATCAAAGCGGTTGGTTATGAACCTTAGGTAGGAATACATGAGACCAATAACCGCAGTAATTAGGATAAGATCTAACTCACATAGAGTTAGTTGATCGGTAAGATTCAAAGACGAATCTCAGCGAGTTGTTAAGACACAGAGTTCCCTAACTCTGATTATAAAGTTAAATAGTAGTGGTGAATAGATTGAGTCTAAAAGACTGAAAGTACAAGGATAGGAGATCGTAAAATAAAACGATCAAGACATAGAAATAAATCGTAATATATACGATGAGATCACCCCGTGATCTGATAAGGTTATAATATGGGAAAAGAATCAATCTGATGATTGTAAGTTTACAACAAGATTGCTGTGTGGCAGTTGTACCATGAATTGGTACAAATTCGAGAAAGGATTATGAATACGAGTTGAATAAAATTCGTATTGAGAAGGGAGTTAAGATTAGGTGGGGAATTCAATTGAGGACTCATGTCGGCAGCTGAGTTGTATGACTCCTTGTATGGGCAGGGAATTATACTTGGTGTAAAAAACACTTAGTTTCTGACACTGATAATCATTGAAATATTTGGGTCGCGCTATTTGCTATATGCATGTTAAGAGGGTGATTCATTTCTCATGTGTATAACAGGTAGATAGGTCATAGATAGAGAATATAAGTTTAAGTACGAGTTCTTAAAACTTATACTTATGTGACATTCTTGACTCATAGTTATATGAAATGTTTATGAAGCCCTCAGCGAATGGACGCCAAAAGTCTGACTAGGACAAGTTCTTAAACTCATATGATTGTGGTAATTTATGAACTCATAAGTGTGGTTTGATGAACTGGGTATAGTTATGTGTGAATGGAGTATTGAGGATAATAGTAACAGATAGATTGTTAAGCAAATGATTATTAGTGGAGACATAAGTTTTCCAAAATTCCTAGCTATGCTAGAATTTAAAATTTTGACATCAAGATAAATACGCACTATGTGCTTTTAAAAAAAATGTAGACTCGTAATCATTTTTGAAATGGTTTAAAGTATAGTCTATGCTACTTATTTCAGCTAGACGCAAATGATTTGAAATATCAAAAAGTTATTTTATTTATCACTCATGTACCATGTAACCTGGTGCAGAGATGATAAAAAGGTGATGGAGTTATAAATACAGGAATACTTAGTGTGAATTTGATCTAAAATCGTTATTCCACTATTGTATGATGTGTTATGAATTATCAATAGTACTTCATAACTATTGTTTAGTTATTCAAGATATATGATTTGTATGATTCAAGCATATTATTAAATGGAATTGTTGTACTTACTGAGCTAGTTATGCTCACTCTTGCTTGAACCATATGAATGCAGCAAAGACCGAACGGACCGAGGGATCCGGAAAGGATAAAGGAAAGGCTAAGGCGAACCTATAGCTTACCTATGTAATAGTATAGGTTTGCAAATAATAATAATTGATATTATGATAAGAACAAATGTAACGGTTATAAAGAAACTGGGGAATGGTAATATTGATTTGCAATATATATAAGACATATTCATTCTTTTAAGGCTTTTCGATTGAATGTTTGTGTGAACTGTAGCACCGTGGAGCACCATCTGTCGGGTTGGAAGATACCCAGATTTGGGGGTGTCACATGTTGGTATCAAAGCATTAGGTTATAAAACTTAAGGGGGGAAATAAAACCTTAAGTCATAACCTTAAGAGAAGTCAAAGAAGTAAAAGATGAAAGTAACCTTAAAAATGCATTATATATATGACATGTGTTTTTATTATTCTATTGACGTGTACTAATCAAACTTAATTGTTTTATTGTAGATGTTAGGCATAAATGGAATGTATAGAGACGGACAGGTAGATAGTGAAAAATCGGTTAACCAGATAGAGGTTATACCAAACCCAATAGCCGAAGAGCCGGAAGTAGTGGTGATTGAGTTTGGAGACTCAGAGAACCATGATCTCATGTCGGTATTTGACGGCATGTCGGAAGAAGAGGTGGAGGTGGTGTCCTTCAACCCTATAACACTTGCAGAGGAGACACCTCAGGGGGAGTCTATGATGTCAGTGTTCATAACAGTGCTAGACAGAAACCTCCACTACTGTCAGGAAGTGAAGGAGTTAAAAATAGTGCTCCATGATTTCTTATAGGATAAGACAAATGTGGAGTCAATGTGGGAGCAGGAACATGACGAACGATTTTTAGCAAAGGACAAGGTCCATGAGCTAAAACATGAGGTCTTTGAGCTCAGGGGGGGAGCAAAAGACCAAGAAGCAAGAGATAGGGAGAATGTCCTATATTCATAGGAGTTCTCATAAAAATTTCCAGCAGCAGGTAGCTGGGTATCTGTCGACGTCGGGATTTTTATTTGTCCCTTTTCGTTTCTTGTTCTTTGGTGTTCTCATGTTATGTGAGATTTGTTTGAAAAAATAAGTAAAAAAAGGTCTGACATGTATAATGTCGAGGATTTAACTGTAAGAGTCGCCAGTTGGTGTTTTTAATTGGTTGCACCAACGCAACCGAGAAAAGGTTTGCACATTGACCCAGTGATGTGACACTGCTTAAACGGGTCTGTGAAACCGAGATTCATTTGGGTTCGGGGGTTTGATTATGCGGAGGGAAGGTGTTAGGCACCCCCCGACATCCGTGTTGCCACGATGACCGCCACTTTTCAAGAAACTATTATATGAATGTGTGTGTGTGTGTGTGGATCAATGTGCAATTTATTTGCAAGTAGTGCGAGGCCTCATTTGCAACTATATACAAAGGGTTTGAATTTGTATGAAAATTCAGTTTTAAACGTGATATAGCAGTGAAGTTTTATAAAAGAGGTTTTTCAAACCCTGTGCTCAATAGTAATTGAGACCTTTTCATACTTCCATTTTTTTATTAAATGTTCAGCTTGTTTGCTTTTATTTTTAAAATGCGAAGCATCTTCGAGAAAATAATATCTGACGGTCTTTGAACTCCTCATGGGCATATGATGATCATTTAAGGAAATTCAAATATCATGAATAATTTACAAGTCATTTACGACTAAAATGTCCATCACAGAATCAATCTAGATTCATGAGATCAATCTATGATCACACGATTCCTAGGGTCACATGATGCCGCATTTTATATGAAAAGTAGTAAGCAGTTATATATATATAAGTTGTATATATATATATATATAGACATGATCAACCACCACGAAGCACCTCCATGGGGGATCGGAAATGTAAATATATAAAAGAGTTAAATATATATACAGAGATATGATCAACCACCACGAAGCACCTCTATGGGGGATATGAAAAGTAAATAAAGTCAGAAAAGATTTATCAACCGCCACTGAAGTAAACTCCAAGGGACTAAATGTAAAGAAAGGTAAAAGGCCACGTAAGTAAACTCCAGTGCCCGATAGAAATGTATATATATATATATATATATATATATATATATATATATATATATATATATATATATAAAGCAATAAACGCATTCTGATATAAAATCTGTGCTCATCGAATGAGTTCGATAATGATTCATGTATATAAGTATATATACATAAGTCTAGGCTCAATCGAGGCATAACTCGATAATGTTAGTCCATATATAAATATATATATATATATAGATAAGTATATATATACAGACATAAATGAAAACCACGGACTGAAGTCCGGGCATACACACACAACACGACTCTCAATGTGAAGAATAATGTGTGCAAAGATGAAGAGAAAGGCTGTATAGAGTGTTAGAAGGCTTACAGTGGGCTGCCAAGGCAGGCTTCTATGACTCTAGATGGATAAACACTCAACTCCCGCCGATAAAATATTGCTATATGTGAGCTAACAGGTGTTTAAAATGAGAAAGCACTCAATATGGGGTATGTACAGAGCAAATTGGACAGGGCTTCCTCACCTCTTTCTCTCTTACAAATGGCCACCCCAAGCTCTATATTTATAGAGCTGGGAGCTGCAGGTGTACCTGTGGTTGGCCGGGGTGTCCTGGACTCCGCGGGTCCTACAGTCTCAAAGTACGTGCACTCGTGCACTGTGATGTCTGCTCGAACTTGCAAAACTTCAATCTGAGCATCCGAACGAGGTGTACAAAACCTTATTCGGACCGCTTTTGTTGAGAGTTATGCAATGAAATGGGATTAGAGGTTTTACGAAGTCAGGAAGAGGGGACCATGCCCATGGTCTTCAAGCTTCAAATTCTATTCGGTGTGCTGCCACGCGTAATAGTCACTCGGGATTGGAACTCCTTGGCTCTTGTGGGACATTGCTGTGTAGAAATGTATGTATGAAATGTTGAGACGGTGTATTGGGTTGAGGTGGAAAAATGATGATTGTGTCCCTCACCGAGGTTATCTCCGGTTTGGGCTAATAGCAGACGTTGCTCAGGGTTACATCTGAGATTGGACTGCTGCAAGTGTTTGAATTCCGCAAGGTCATCTGTAATTGTGCCTGTCTTCCCAGTATTAGCTCCGGGTCTTTGGAATGAGTGCCTCGGCAGGAGGTCTGAGATTGAAGCCGATTGCATGCATTTGAAACAAGCATTTTCGGAGTTATCATCGGAACTGCAATAGCATTCCTTGGGGTTATCTCCAAGGACGAAACTTGGGGTTATCTCTGAGGTTGGAACTGATACTCCTGGTGTGTGTTTCGAGGTTGAAACTAAACTTCTGGTAGTATCCGAAATGGATATGAGTTGTCCTCCAAGGTTATCTCTAAAAGACGAATTTGCCCTCCTACAATGTTAGTAACAGGTGTGCAGAAAATTTTGAGTGTCTACAGATGCCCCTCTTTATCATATTCATGAAATGCAAGGCATAGATAGGACAAAGAATCCTAGTGCACCGTTGACAGGGCATTTGCATGATGCATGTAAGTTGTTGGATTGTTTTCCAACATGATGGAATGATTGTCGGTTCCCTGTTAATCCTACTGGGAATGATAAATAGTGATGTCTTGGACACGCGATCCAAGTCTTCAAGAATGTTGACGTTGGGGTTATTACCAAAGTCTTGAATCCTTGATACAAACTGTAAGACCCCAACTTATTATCAATGAAATTGAATTTCCTCTATTTATTATTTTAAAATAATAATGGTTGATTTGATTAATGTGGGATATATGAATAAATGAGGAGGAAGAGTATTTTTGTTACAATAAATGTTAAAAACATGTTAAACATGTCGGTGGACCCCATTTCTTGACTGAAATTTGATTTAGCCTGCAAAATCGTCCGTATGTGGATTTCAGTCAATTTCTATTTGGAATTTGAAAAAACTTTCTTCTGCAAAGTTGTAGAGAATTAAATTTCCTATGGAATGGACATAAGATTTGAATTTTTCTAATGAAAGAGCTATTTATTATGAATTATTGAAGTTCCGAAGTTCCGGAATAATTGTTTCTTTAAAGTTTTAAATTCTTTTTAAAAGAAAAACATTTTTTACACTTGGGTGGGCCCCACGTGAGTGGTAAACATGTTGAATTCAGTTTTCTTAGTTTGCGTAGGAAATTTATATAACTATATTAATATTTTATTAAATTTTCTGCTTTGGTGTTCTAAGCAATTTTATATAAATAGGGTGCTTAGGTTAGAATTGAAAATCACACCAGAAACTGAAATCTTCTCTCTCTATATTATCGAGCGTATTCTTTTGAGTATGTTGATACTTTGAGTGTTGTTATACGGTGCAAGTTCCCTTCAGTACTATATCCAGTATTCCAGTCAGAAGTACTGTCTTTTCGAGGTAAGGGATATTATTATTTTTTTTAAAAAATGATATTATTTCTTTCAATATCATTATGCCAAAATATTGGTAATATTTTTCTTGTGAAATTTTAGACTTTTAGTGTCGGGGTTACTATTCACGTATACGACATTATTCACGTATACAGCACTATTCACGTATACGGCACTATTCACGAATACGGCACTATTCACAGAAAAATTAATTTTTTGTTTTTTGTCCAAGATATCTATTATGGATACTAGCTTTTATTGTATCCATGTTTTGATCATTCTTGAATTTTACTTCACTATGGTTATTTATGAAGTATTTTTGAACTTGGACTGTTTAAAGTACGAATCCTTATTATTTGTTCTTTTGTTTCACTGGATTCATTTTCTTTAAAATATTTTTCATCATCCTCAGTCCTAAATGATGATATTACTGAATATCTCTGGCCTGTAATGCAAAGATGAACAGGTGTTGAGATGAACATGACCAACTGATGAATATCTTTGGCCTGTAGTGCAAAGATGAATATTTGATTCAAGATGTGTATTGATTGATGTTACAGGGATAAAATATTGATGATGAACTTTTAAATTCATAGAAGAAAGTAGATTTCATTCTCTACGTAACTCTTCTAATGAATTTTTATTTCTGCTGTGAATATTGATTTAAAACTTGTTGTCTATTGTATTCTATCAGATTTTTCCCTGTTGAGGACTAACGATAATTTGTTCTATGTTATCTTAGTCATAATATTCTTTACTGGGCTAGTTGAGCTCACCCTTTTCCTTTTTGTTCCTTTTTTCTTCTCAGGAGGCTAGAATGTAGCGAGTACTAGACGGGGTATGGAATGAAGGTTCTAGAAATTCGTTTTAGTAGTCCTCACTATTTTGTAAAATAGTGTATCAATATTTGTAATGAGGACTTATTTGAGTGTTGATATTGTCTAGAAGATAATATTTGTTTTTAAATTCACAGTTTATGTGTTATCGTATTTTGCACGACAATTGTATTAATAAAGTTATAGTTCTTTCTGTACCATGTATTTGGCAACTCAGAGTGGGTGTTGTATACCTATTTTGGGGGCGTCACAGTTAGTATCAGAGCTTAGGGATATGATCTCTGGAGGAGATCGGGGAATAGAACTAGGAGGGGAGAGACGAGTATATCCTTCGCAAGTGTGTCCTACCTAAGCTTATTTGTTGGTTGGTCAAAATATAGGGATATTATGTGATATGTTGATTTCTTTAATTAACCCTTGTTTTATTGCAGTATTTGAGAATGTCAACCGAGTATGTTAACTGTGGAGTAACTGAAACCGTGGAGACACCTTTACTCATCAATGAGGAGAACGTGCAACAGGCCGGTAATGTTCCTCCTGTAAATAACACCACTGATCAGACGATGAACGATGGAATTTTTAGATGCTTTTTGCAGTTCATGCAAAATCAGACGAGGGAGACTCGTGTACAAAATACAAGTGGAAATAATAGAAACACATGGTTTGTCATAGCCAAACAGTTCAAAGAGTTAGGATCACCAGAATTCTGGGGAAAGCCGGATTCGATTAAGGTGGATACGTGGGTCAAGCAAATTACTAAGATATTCGATGTCTTGGGATGAACGAAGGAACAGAAGGTTCCATTCACTACCTTTATGTTCCGTAATGAGGCATATTACTGGTGGGAATCTGTGAAGCGTACCCATCCAGCCACACTCAGCATGTCTTGGGAGACATTTCAAAAACTATTTAATGACAAGTATTTTCCTGAAAGTATTTGTCATATGAAGGAGGTGGAGTTTATTAGATTGGAACAGAATAACATGACGGTGTCCCAATATGAGGCGAAGTTCACGGATTTATCCAGGTTTGCACCTCATTTGGTGGAGAATGAGGAACGTATGACGCAGATGTTTCTGAGAGGATTGAAACCCGACATACGTCAATATCTCATTTCTCATAAATTTTCTCTCTATTCGGATGTTGTCAATGTGGCTCAATTATTAGAGCGAGATAACGAGAGTACGCTCAAATTGAGGGACCACAACCAAGGTCATACCGGATGTGGCAGATCATCGTAACAATGATAACCAAATGGAGAAAGAAAAATACGGACAAAAGCGGTAACCACTTTGGTGGTAATCATGGCCATGAAAATAGAAGAAGTGAGTCAGGGGGGGATTTTAAAAAGAGGAGATTCAACAATGACAATGTGAAGACGTCAGCACCAGCAGCAACTAGTTCTAAGGGAGGAGAACGACCATCGGTCGTATGCTATAAATGCGGGAAAGAGGGACATATCAGCCCAAATTGCCCACAACAGTTCAAGGTATGCTATAATTATGGAAAGGAAGGACATATCGCTCGAGATTGTACGGTAGCAAAACCAAGTCCAGCGGGGATGGTGACTAAAAAAGGTTGTCCCAGAAAAGTCAAAGTCAACTGTTCTTGGAAGAGCGTTTGTCGTGACTGGTCAAAATGCGAGGAACCCAAACGAGGTGATCACGGGTAATTTAATCATAAATTCTTGCAAAGTTTATACATTACTAGATACCAATGCTACCCATTCATTTATCTCTCCTGCTTGTGCTCAACGTTTAAACTTAACTCCGGAGAAATTAGACTTTGATTTATCTGTGGAGACTCCGTTAGGAGAAACTTTCATTACATCCACTGTTTATAAATCTTGTTTGATCTAAGTTGGCACCATCACATTACCTTTTGACCTTATCTCTTTAAAGATACTTGCTTTTGATGTGATTTTAGGGATTGATTGGTTAACTACTCATCATGCCAAAATTGATTATTTTCGTAAGGTTGTTAGTTTTCATATTCCTAACCAACCCGTTGTACGAATTCAAGCAACTAAACCACTAAAATCAATCACTGTAATATCAATTCATAAAGTTATTCGTTTATTGAAAAATGGATGTCAAGCTTTCTTAGCCCATGTTATGGATTTGAATAAAGACACGTCGAATTTGAATAATATTCCTGTTGTTAGTAAATTTCCTGACGTATTTCCTGAAGAACTTCCCGGTCTACCCCCAGAACGTGAAGTTGAATTATTTATTGACCTTGAACCTGGTACAAAGCCCATTTCTAAAACCCCATATCGAATGGCTCCTATTGAACTTCAGGAGTTAAAGGTCCAACTACAGAAGTTGTTGGACATCAGTTTCATTCGTCCTAGTACATCTCATTGGGGTGCTCCTATTTTATTTGTAAGGAAGAAAGACAAAAGTATGCGACTTTGTATTGACTATCGAGAATTGAACCATGTCACCATCAAGAATAGGTTTCCGCTACCTAGCATTGATGACCTGTTTGACCAGTTATAAGGAGCACAATTCTTTTCAAAGATCGATCTTCGTTCTGGATATCATTAGCTGAAGATTAGAACTGAGGATATTCCAAAGACTGCCTTCAGAACTCGGTAAAGGCATTATGAATTCTTAGTCATGTCTTTTGCATTGACTAATGCTCATGCGACTTTCATGGATATGATGAACCGAATATTCAAGGAATATTTGGATCAGTTTGTTGTTGTCTTTATTAATGACATCCTCATATATTCCAAAAGTCGTGAAGATCATGAGCACTATTTGAAGCTGGTACTCCAAAGGCTTCGTGAAAACAAGCTATATGCCAAGTTGAAGAAATGCGAGTTCTGGCTTGAGGAAGTAGCATTCCTTGGGCACGTGGTGTCAAAACATGGAGTATCTGTTGACCCAGGGAAGATTGAAGCAATACAAAGTTGGGGGCAACCGAAGACGGTGACCGAAGTACATAGCTTTCTGGGCTTAGCTGGTTAATATCAGAGATTCGTGGAAGGATTTTATTAAATCGCTACTCTGTTAACTCAGCTGACTCGGAAAGATACAAAATTCGTATAGAGTGAGGAATGCGAGAAGAGTTTTCAAGAGCTTAAGAGGAGACTCATTTCGGCACCTGTTTTGACAATACCATCTGGTTCGGATGGATTTGTTATCTACTGATGATGCTTGGCAAAAAGGTTAGGGTGTGTTCTCATGCAATATGGGAAAGTCATAGCCTATGCCTCATGACAACTTAAAGAATATGAGAGGAATTATCCTACTCATGATCTAGAGTTGTTGACAATCGTTTCACTACTAAAGATCCGGAGGCACTATCTATATGGGGAGAAAGTGGAGATATATTCGCACCATAAAAGCCTCAAATATTTCTTCACCCAAAAGGAACTCAACATACGGCAACGACGTTGGCTTGAGCTATTGAAAGATTACGACCACACTATTCAATACCATCCTGGAAAAGTAAATGTAGTAGCTGACGCGTTGAGTAGAAGATCATATGCGAGAACGAGTGCGATGTTTTCAACACAAAGGCCCATTTTGTGTGATTTACAAAAGATGACGATAGAATTCAAGACTCTGGGGACCCATGCAATGATGTCAAGTATTCGCATAGAATCAAATTTAATCGATAAAGTTAAAGTTGCTCAAGCCTTAGACCCAGAGCTGATGCGTATGAAGAAGAAAATACAAGAAGGTGCTATTCCAGAAGCAAGAATCGATGAAGAAGGAATACTTCGAGTCCACTCCAGACTTTGTGTTCCTAACGAATCTGATTTGAAATACAAGATCATGATGGAGGCACACAATACACCATTTGAAATCCATCCTGGAAGTACCAAAATGTATCATGATCTTTGACATACATTTTGGTGGAACAATATGAAGAGAGAGATCACGAAGTTTATCTTGAGGTGTTTAACTTGTCAACGTGTAAAGGCGGAGCATCAAGTGCCTATGGGTCCATTGCAACCACTTGAGATTCTGAAATGGAAGTGGGAACACATTACCATGGATTTCGTTATGGGTCTTCCCACGGTTTCTCAAGGCATAAATGCTATTTGGGTTATTGTTAATAGATTAACCAAGTCTGCTCATTTCTTGCCAATACGGGAGACTTATTCCCTTGAACGTCTTGCTCGTATGTACGTAAATGAGATTGTGAGATTGCATGGAATGCCAGTATCCAAAGTTTTGGATCGTGACCCAAGATTTACTTCATGATTTTGGGTTAGCTTGCAAAAATCTATGGGGATGGATTTATAATTCAGTTCAGCATACCATCCTCAAACGGATGGACAATCAGAGATGAATATTCAAACTCTTGAAGATCTATTAAGACTCTGTGTCCTAGACTTCAAAGGGAGTTGGGATAAGTATTTACCATTGGTGGAATTCTCCTACAACAACAGTTATCAGGCAAGTATAGGTGTGGCTCCATTTGAAGCATTATATGGACGAAAGTGTCACTCTCCAATATGTTGGGATGAGGTGGGTGAAGCAACATTGTTGGGACTCAAGTTGGTACGTATGACTATGGAAAATATCCAAATGATTCGACAACGTATACAAACGGCACAGGATCGACAAAAGAGTTATGCGGATCTTCATCGAAAGGACATGGAATTTAGTATTGGGGATCATGTATTGTTGCGCGTTGCTCCATTGAAGGGAGTTACAAGATTTGGGAAGAGAGGAAAGCTCAATCCACGATTTATTGGTCCATTTTAAATTCTTGACCGAGTAGGAAATGTGGCCTATAGACACGCGTTACCTCCAAGCATGTCTCGTGTTCATAATGTTTTTCACATATTTGTGCTTCGTAAATATGTGAAAGACCCGAACCATGTTATTGAGTTAGAACCATAAGAGATAGCCGAAGACTTAACATACGAGGAGGTACCCGTCAAGATCTTGGATAGGAAGGAGCATGTCTTACGTACAAAGGTTATACCACAAGTCAAAGTTTTATGGAGGAACCATGAGGAAATGACCTGGGAGTTGGAAACGGAAATGAAAGCGAGGTATCCTCACCTTTTCGAAACACCAGGTACGTACGTCAATTTCGAGGATAAAATTTCATAAGGAGGGGAGGTTGTAAGACCCCAACTTATTATTAATGAAATTGAATTTCCTCTATTTATTAGTTTGAAATAGTAAGGGTTGATTTGATTAATGTGGTTAGTTATGGGTAAAATGCGCAAATATTTTAAATAAGCAAGTGGTTGTAAAATATTTATTGTTGTCAGGGAATATTCGTTTGGTCATGGAATATTCTTGCTATCGGGGAATATTCGTACGACGGCACAGCCTTGTGTGGGCTCCATAACCGAAAGCAATTGGATGAAGAAAACGACAAGTATAAGTTGTTTATAAATAACGGCGTAGTTATTACTCAAGTAATCTTGTTGAAATACTTTGTTGGTTAAAACACAAGAATAAGATTTGCAGTATTGCACCAATTATTGATTCTTACGTAAGAAGACACTACTCAATAATTGTTACAGTAATTACTGTTTAATATTTTATTTTATTGATTCAATAATTGCTATGTTGATATTTTATATTATTGTTGTTTCAATAATTGTCACTGCACAATATTTTCCTTTATCAAATTAATAATTCATATTATTTGAATAATATTATTAGATAGCATTATTGACAATGTCTAGAAAGTTCTGTCTAAGGAGAGGTTTGGTCACCTAATGGCGCGCCAGTAAGGAGAAATCCTTATTGGAAAGCCCCTCTTTCCTGAACCCGCTTCGATTGTCGATGATTGTGATTCTATAATATTATTTGTGAAAAATTAATTATTGATTTATATGATGAGGAAAATATTCATTTTATGTGGATATAGATGGAGAAAATTTTTAATGTGACAATTGTTGAAAATAAATATTTTATCTTTTTATGATAAAATAATTCATTTAAATATATTATTATATTATAATAATATAATAATGGTGATATCTTTATAATGAATGTGGGATATATGAATAAATGAGGAGGAAGAGTATTTTTGTTACAATAAATGTTAAAAACATGTTAAACATGTCGGTGGACCCCATTTCTTGACTGAAATTTGATTAAAGCTTGCAAAATCGTCCGTATGTGGATTTTGGTCAATTTCTGTTTGGAATTTGGAAAAACTTTCATCTGCAAAGTTGTAGAGAATTAAATTTCCTATGGAATGGACATAAGATTTGAATTCTTTTGATAAAAAAGCTATTTATTATGAATTATTGAAGTACCAAAGATCTAGAATAATTATTTTTTTAAAGTTTTAAATTCTTTTTAAAAGAAAAACATTTTTTACACTTGGGTGGGCCCCACATGAGTGGTAAACATGTTGAATTCAGTTTTCTTGGTGTGCATAGGAAATTTATATAATTATATTAATATTTTATTAAATTTTCTGCTTTGGTGTTCTAAGCAATTTCCTATAAATAGGGCGCTTAGGTTAGAATTGAAAATCACACCAGAAACTGAAATCTTCTCTCTCTATATTATCGAGCGTATTCTTGTGAGTATTTTGATACTTTGAGTGTTGTTATACGGTGAAAGAGATATTATTATTTTTTTAAAAAAAAAATGATATTATTTCTTTCAATATCATTATGCCAAAATATTGGTAATATTTTTCTTGTGAAATTCTTGACTTTTAGTGTCGGGGTTACTATTCACGTATACGACATTATTCACGTATACAGCACTATTCACGTATACGGCACTATTTACGAATACGATACTATTCACAGAAAAATTAAATTTTCATTTTTTGTCCAAGATATCTATTATGGATACTAGATTTTATTGTATCCATGTTTTGATCATTCTTGAATTTTACTTCACTATGGTTATTTATGAAGTATTTTTGAACTTGGACTGTTTAAAGTACGAATCTTTATTATTTGTTCTTTTGTTTCACTAGATTCGTTTTTTTTAAAATATTTTTCATCATCCTCAGTCCTATATGATGATATTACTGAATATCTTTGGCCTATAGTCCAAAGATGAATGAATTTTTTATAAATATCATTGGCCTGTAATGCAAAGATGAACAGGTGTTGAGATGAACATGACCAACTGATGAATATCTTTGGCCTGTAGTGCAAAGATGAATATTTGATTCAAGATGTGTACTGATTGATGTTACAGGGATAAAATATTGATGATGAACTTTTAAATTCATAGAAGAAAGTAGATTTCATTCTCTACGTAACTCTTCTAATGAATTTTTATTTCTGCTGCGAATATTGATTTAAAACTTGTTGTTTATTGTATTCTATCAGATTTTTCCCTGTTGAGGACTAACGATAATTTGTTCTATGTTATCTTAGTCATAATATTCTTTATTGGGCTAGTTGAGCTCACCCTTTTTCTTTTTGTTCCATTTTTCTTCTCAGGAGGCGAGATTGTAGCGAGTACTAGTCGGGGTATGGAAAGAAGGTTCTAGAAAGTCATTTTAGTAGTCCTCACTATTTTGTAAAATAGTGTATCAATAATTGCAATGAGGACTTATTTGAGTGTTGATATTTTTTAGAAGATAATATTTGTTTTTAAACTCACAGTTTATGTGTTGTCATATTTTGCACGACAATTGTATTAATAATGTTGTAGTTGTTTCTATACCATGTATTTGGCGACTCAGAGTGGGTGTTGTATACCTATTTTTGGGGCGTCACACAAACTTTACTCCAAAGATGTGCCTCTCATGTGCAAGAGATCTGTGGGGATAAAGCTTTGTCTATTTGAGGATGTGTATAACATATTCCATCATCGGTCCTCTCTGATGAGGATGGTCTTCTCTGGTTTGTGTCACCAGTATATACCACGATCATGTCGGAGTTACTGCCAACAGTATGTATTGTCAGGGCTGTCTGACCTTCGCTGATTTGTGTATCACCGAATAAATCCATGCTGAGCAAACTGTCAAGGCTACTTGACCTTCATTAATGTGCGTATCAAAGGTTGCATTGCGTTGTGACCCCCGCCGGGGAAGGTTGTGGATAAGTACACTGATGGATGAGATCATCGAATGGCCTCTGATGCTTCGATGGGTTTACTTACCATCGATTGAAATGATGTCAAGGTTGCTTGACCTTCATTGATTTGTACATCAATGCTTGAATTGCGTTATAACCCCCGTCGGGGATTCATTCATGGACGAATAATGCGTTGTAACCCCCGCCGGGGATACGTGGATGAGTGAAAATCTGTGTTGTAACCCCTGTTGGGGATTATGTCAAGGCTGCTTGACCTTCATTGACACATATATCAATGTTCGAATTACGTTGTAACCCACGTCGGGGATTCTTTATCAATGTTTGAAATCGGCGTTGTGACCCCTACCGGGGATACTTTATCAATGATCGAAATTGGCGTTGTGACCCCCGCCGGGAAAGGTGTCTTTTAGGGTTACGACCTTGTATTTGGCGGCATCAGACCTGTGTGATGTATTGTCGAGCATGATTTGCAAAAGCTGAAATCACTGGTATAGTATACATTGCATTCAAAGTTTGGCCCGTGAGAACCAGGATTCCAGGCTATTCCGCTCAATCGCGTAGCATTTTTATTCCTAATTTGGCCTTTTTAGCTTGTGAGACATCCTTTGCAACTCGAACTGGACCGAGCCGGAAGGGTGGGACCTATGTAGGGGTGCCGCAAATACACCTGTGGCAGCTGCAGGTGGACCTACGGCCAACCGTGAGTATGAAATGGCTGAAGGTTGCTTTTATAAGTTACTTTCAAGTTGCGCCGCAAAGGAAATTCGAGAGCTCTTCTTCAGACCTACTGAGTTTGGGAAACTTTCTGCACATTCTTCCACCGTACAAGTGTTCTACACTGTCCTAGTAATGTATGCATATATTATTTTCCAGTTTCTATCCGTTGGAAAATGACTTATCACATGAAATGCACTTATACAAATAGTTGTGAATATGCATGCTGATATGACTTGATAAAAAATATTCAACATAGTAAATGTTAGTATTAAACCATGTTAAACATAATGATGTGAAAAAATTTAACTTTTGCAGCAGTCAAATTGGCACCTTTTACTGTCATTTCTTATCCTATTTGACGACAAATGAGTAAAGGTAGAAAAGCAAAATAATCCTGGTAATTAGACTACAGTTATGGTTTTTTTACTATGATGTATTAATGCATGTAGGATGTATATGAATGTGGGTAGGTGTGCTACTGAATGGCCACCTAGTCATGCCTATGTGTATGTAAATAGTCCTATTTACAAAGGGGACTATGACAAAATTTTCCAAAATATAGGCATTGGGTAGTCATGCATTTTTAACTCTACTGTAGACGTGTGTTAAAATAATGCATGCATGAATGTAGTCATAAAATGCATTTTGAAAAGCTCTAGGTTAAACATTACCACACCCTTTCTGAAGTGCTTTGGAAACTTGTTGTCCAGATATCATGGATCCAGATCAGCCGAGTAGTTCCCGCAGGACCACTTCTAGTGTATGGAGAAGGGCTTCTGAAGTGCCTCGACCCCGTTCTGTTAGACAGCCTCGTCGTTTGGTGGAGGTGGTGATACGTCCTATCCAGGTTGAAGTGCCGAACATCGAGGACGAGAAGGAGGATGTACCAGCTGAGGTTCTTGCTCCTGCTGCACGTGTTCCCCATAGGGATTTGCTAGGCATTTAAGTGGAGAACCCAGAGCTCCTGGGTGATTTGAGTCAACACCCTTCAGTTTACCTGCATGCAACTAAGGTATAAAGTTAGATCTTAATCTTCCTTATCTCCTATTGATGAGGAGTAAAGGGTTCTGATGTTAATCTGCATTTGATGTAGGTTCTCGGCTTTACACAGTCTCCAGGGAACTGGTTCAACATCCACTCTATGTATGCATGATGACTATAGAGGGATTATACATGGCTGGGGATTCGGGACAATCTTTTCCATTCTTCCCCGTCATTGTCCCTGGGGTTACCTTAGGGCATTGTCTGAGCGCTGGTTTCACCAGACTCAGTCACTCCATTTGCTGGACTGTGAGGTGATGACGACGCCGATGGATTAGCAGTTTATCACAGGTATGGAGTTTGGAGGGGAGGCAGTGCCTTATATGGCGGATATCACCCCTACTTTCGTCAAATCCTTGCTAGGAGTTTCGGTGGAGGCGCTCAAGGGTAGGACTGTTCGTACAGGTCCTTTGAGCATAGATGCTATGAGTGGGCTATTGAGTGAGCCCATACCCGATGATGTGAGAGTAAGGGATCGCATTCTTCAGTGATTGTTCCTGATGATCATTAGGGGTTGCTTCATAGCAGATAACTCTTCTATGGTGTCCTTCGCTTTGATCAACGCCACTCGACACATGGACCGTATAGGAGATTATGATTGGGGTTCCTACACCTTCGCCTATTTCCTCAGGGGAATGTACATGTGATCGCAAGCCTTGACCGAGGCTTGGTTAGGATTCTACCCGTTTCTGCTGGTGAGTATTTCTCTTATCTTTTCCTATGTATAGGTTAAGAGTGTTGACTAACAGCAGATGTTTGCCTTTGTGTTGCCAGTTTTGGGCCTATGAGAGGCTTCCATGTTTGCGTCCTGTGAGTGTGTTAGGTTTAGATACCTATCCACGAGGAAGGAGATGGCATCATTCGATACTGGTGGGCGTCCCTGTTGCTGAGGGTTTTACTCATTGCCGCCTACAACTGGAGTTGTTGACAGCGGATGTCATCACGTGGGTTCCCTACTCTGGGGAGCATTTGAGCATTGGATTTGAGGATGGGTACCCGACTGGTGTTGAGCACGTGATTTCCACCCGTAGGATTCCTCTCTTCACAGATGGAGGATGGGAGCTCTATTTAGGTGAGCGTGCTTTCAGGAGCACTATAGGAGAGATTCGTATGCCGATCTTGCCTCCTGTCAGGCGTTATTGGTCTGTTTAGCAGTCACCAGTCATTGATATCCCATTGTTGGGGATTGCCAGCTTTCAAATTATCGAGGGTCCTCTTTTCTCGTGAGATGTTCCAAATTGGTGGTTCCCTCATACCATTGGAGCCCAGACCCGCGCCACTCAGTTCATGGGGGATATGGTTCCAGGATCCGTGATGATGACGGATTGACTAGCATGTGTCCGAGATTCGACTCATTAGACACAGATTGATAGTTTGACCCGGCAGTTGGACCAGGCACATTTCTTTATCCGGCACTTGGGTAAAGATCCTTTAGAGGAAGATACTTTTGATCCTTCCAGCTTTGGTGCTGGCCCCTCAGGTGACCCATATGGCTTTACCGGTGCAGATCATCCCTTATATAGGCCTGAAATTTCTGTGGATAGAGATCCAGTGACTCAGGAGGAGTTACATCAGGTAGACAGGATTGATGTGGACATTGACACCATTGACTTCTTCTGATGTATATTCTTGTTATCTCTTTTGATAGGCCTCTGTTAGATATTGGGTATCTTTTTCCCATTCTTGCTATATCATTTGATAGGCCTCTGTTAGTTGTAGGGCAATTTTGCCCCATTTCCCTGTATTTTAGTTGTATAGAGATGTATTAGATGATGATATACTTAGGAATGTATGTACAGTTTTCCATTCCCTATATCATATTGCCATCTATTATATCATGCATGTTATTATGTTATGCATATGTATGTATGTCCAGAGATATTTAGCATTGACCCCTGGATGGTCTTATGACACGACCTATACAGATGTCTTCTTCGACAATTAGCCGTATTGATCATACCCCACCATTTTTGGTGGCATCTGGTATGCGTTCATGGTATGATAGCATGTCACCATCAGACAAGGTGACTGTAGATCATCTGTTGCAGCATACTATTACCCTGTTGATGTTTCATGTTCCCACAGGATTCGTGGAGGGCATGCTGGAGCACTAGGTATCGGAGAGGTGGGTTTTCCAATTTGGGACCCAGGAGTTGACTCCTATTCTGGAGACCTTGCGTGAATATAGTGATTGGAGACATGAGTAGGCAGTTTATGACCCTTACTGGCTTGAGGCGTAGGGTGGTGCAGGATGAGCTCACATCTGGACATGTTATATCCCAGCATTTTTTGTTTGACAGATTTGGCTCTGAGGATAATTATACATGGCATTCCGGGGATTTCACCACAAAGGAGGATCATTGGCATTTGGCCAGAGTGGATGTACTGCTATTGTGCATACTGTCATATCTCTACATGCCATGATACATGGATGAGTTGGATATAGGAGTCATCATGGCAGTGAGAGCTCTCAGGGAGGGTCACACCATCGTACCCATGATTATGGCAGAGACTCTGAGGTCGGCCACATACTGCTGCACTTATCCGACGAGAGTTTTTACTGGCAGCTCAGTCATGTTGTACGTGTGGTTTATGTCACACCTGAGACCGATTGGCACTTTCAGACGGCATGGGCATTGCTTCACCCATGATATAGCCATGTCATACTCCTTTCAGCCTGCGAAGTGTACAGATGCTACATCTTGGTTAGCTTTCCTGGCAGGGATCGGAGATCCGTTTGCTATATTGCCGTGTAAAAGGCTCAGCTCACCCTACATCTTCATTACTCATGCCCCGGGCATGGATTATCTTCCTTTGGCTGGCTTGAGAGGCATAATCACTTATCACCCGCTGGCCGTGATGTGTCAGTTTGACCAGTTCCAAGACTTCCATCCTTTTGAGGGGGCATTAAGTCAGCGCTTCGCTTCTCGCCATTTATCAGCAGAGGATAGATCCAGGTTGTATGCCTGTTGGGATCAGTGAGTGCTAGCTGAGTTTTTCATCAGCCATCCGGGTTGTTCTGCAGAGTATTATGCATGGATGGAGACAAAGACTGCATCGGCTGCGGTATTATCCACAGTGTAGGGGATTGATTCCGACGATGAGGAGCTTATGGAGGAGGCTGATATTACCATCGAGGAGTTGACTACTGGGTTGCCAGTATTTGTGATGGATTCTCCCACTACGAGTGCTACTGTGATTCAGCATTGAGCATAATATTTGGAGCAGAGTTTACATCTGATGACCTTTGAGAGAGATCAGGCTAGGGCCTTGATGTTGACAGCTCTTGATGGGAGAGACGCCGCTCTATTGGAGAGAGACGAGGCCAGATCAGCCAAAGATGCATTGATTATAGAGCGGGATGTTGCCCTATCTTCCCGGGATGTAGCCATTATAGATAGTACTTCAGTGAGATCCCTTACGACTGACATCCTTGCCGATATGAGTGCATATATTTATGACCATCATGCCATCATGCAGTTAGCTTCGGATATGCTAGCTCATGTAGATACCATTGGGCAGGAGCTTGCAGCGTTACCTCCTTCTTCAGAGAGGGATGCTATGTTAGATCTGATAGTCCGCATACATACAAATCCGTACATAGACTTGTATTTTCCTGTACAGACTAGCTTAGCCATTTTGTCATGTATAACACATATTGTATATATCAAACAGTATTATATATGGCAGAGAAATATATTTTGATTCACATCCCTTTCAGTTGTGCCTTGATACTTGCTTGATATTTGCATGCTTCTTCAGGGCTTGTGATCTTGATGCATTATGAACTCATCCTTGATATGTGGACATTAAGATATCGCAGGATCTTTTAGAACTGATCATTGATCTGTGTGTATCCCTACAATCTTTGGTGTCTTGGGACTGGTTTCTGTATGGAAATGTAGAGAGGAGTGTGGCTTTTCCTCTCTGAGATTGACCGCACCACAGATGGTCGCCAGTACTCCAAATCTCCTATTTGTGAGGAGAGGTTAGGTAATTCCATCCCTTTGGTCTAAAGCCGATGAAATGTGGTGGATTGAAGTTTGATCCCAGTACCGTGTGACAAGTATTTTTGTTTTGGTAGGGGGTTAGACCGAACCATAAATGGCTGCCTACGTACTTCTATTAAATAGTAGAAGCTTTATTTATAAAGAAGGGTGTAGAAGTGTTTTTGTTTTTGTAGAAAAAGGGTAGAAATGTTTTTATTTTTTTTATTGCGACCAGGCCATATAGAATATGGTTGCCTATGTACTCCCAGGTATCAGGGAGATCAGGTTAACGTAGTTCGCCCCTCAGGATGAATTGTAGCCGAAGAGAAGTATGAATCCCATGTACAGGCTACACTGCGAGGAGAAAAAAGTTTGATCCCATGATTGGGATAAACTGCAGGTGTGGAAAAAGTTTGATCCCCTCTTCAGGACAAACTGCAAGCATAGAAAAGTTTAATCCCGTCTTCAGGATAAATTGCAGGTGTTAAAGGTTCAATCCCTAGGGGAATAACCGAAATTGTGTGAAAGGTTTGAAATGAGGTGAAACCAGGCTGCTGGTTTGAAGTGTATGTTTCCCTGAGGGGCAGAAGAGTATGTAAAAATTGTTAGAAAACTGGAATGACTGGTGATTTGATGATCCAAAACCAGGATGTTTGCTTGATAGAAACCTCAGACATAGTACCATTTCACGGTGTCCGAGTTGATGAGTTGTGGAAATTCATCACCGTCCATTTCCTGCAGTCTGAGAGCGCCTCCTGTCAATACCTCCTTGACAATAAACGGGCCTTCCCAGTTAGAAGTGAATTTTCCCTTAGATTGATCTTGGTTGTCAATGATCTTCTTCAAAACCAAGTCATGTTGTTTAAAATGTCGTAGCCGGACTTTCTTGTTGTAAGATCTTGCGATTCTTTGTTGATATAGCTGACCATGGAAGATAGCCGCGGTTTGCCTTTCATCTATTAGAGACAATTGGTGATACTTGTCTTGGACCCATTGGTCTTCATCCAACTGAGCATCCATCAACACTCTGAGGGATTCCATTTCCACCTCTATGGGGAGCACTGCTTCCATCCCATAGGCTAACGAGTAGGGGGTTTCCCCAGTGGAAGTACACATTAAAGTTCTGTAGGCTAATAAAGTCAGAGGCAATAGGTCGGGCCATCCTTTGTGATTGGCGGACATTTTCTGCATGATCTTCTTGATGTTTTTATTAGCCGCTTCAACAGCACCATTCATCTTTGGATGGTAGATGACGGAGTTAAGGTATTTGATATGGAATTTACTGCATAACTCCTCCATCATTTTGTTGTTGAAGTTCTTAGAATTGTCTAACACAATAACCTCTGGTTGTCCATATCGACAAATGACATTGTTTTTGATGAAAGCAATGATGACTTCTTTGGTAAACTTAGGGAAGGTGGCTGCTTCTACCCACTTGGTGAAGTAGTCAATCATGGTGAATATGAATTGATGTCCATTACTGGCTTTGGGCTCGATGGGCCGATCAAGTCCATTCCCCACATTGAGAAGGGCCATGGCGAATTCATATTGTGGAGTTCCCTTGGAGGGGCATGGATAGCATTCCCATGAATTTGGCATTGATAGCACCTCTTGACGTGATCATCACAGTCAGCTTTGAGCGTAAGCCAATAATGCCATGTTCTGAGGATCTTCTTAACAAGTAGGGGTCCACTCATGTGTGGGCCACATACTCCACTATGGATCTCATCCATGACCCTCTGAGCTCGGTCTTTGTCCAGACATCTGAGGAGACCTAATCCTATATCTCTTTTGTAGAGTGCATCTCCGCTCAGGTAGAATTTCATAGCAAGTCGATGGATCCGCCTCTTTTCAGTCAGGCTCGCCTCAGCTGGTGTAGATCCATCTTCTAGATACTTCTTGATATGTTGATACTAAGGGTTGTGGATGGGAGGTAGCTCATCCGATACTTCTCCAACATAGTTCCCATAAGTTGGGGCCTTTTCCAGGGAAAATGTGATTCTTGGCATGTTTTCCTTATCAAGTATGTGAATCAAGGAGGCCAACATTGCTAGTGCATCAGTAAAATCATTCCTATTATGAGAAATGTGTAGAAAGAAGATTTCTTTGAACTCCAAAGCCATCTGTAGAACTTGCCGATGGTAAGGCAGAAAATGTAATTCTTTGATTTGATAGATTCCCGTGGATTGTTTGATTACCAACTCTGAATCCCCAAAGACAGCTTAACCACCGATGCCCATTGAATGTGCAAAGTTTTAGCCCCATGATCTGACCTTCATACTCGGTTGTGTCGTTGGTGCCGATAAACCGCAATTTGACTACGATGAGATATTTCTCCCGTCATCGGGATACTAGAACTGCTCCAGCTCCAGAGCCTTTTGTGTTAACAGCTCCATCAAAATACATTTTCCACGTATGGCATGCATTGTACTGATGGTGTTGCTGAATTGTTATTACCCCTTCATCGGGAAAATATGTTTCCAAGGGTTTGTAATCCCCTGCAGGTGCGACGACCAGTTTATCCGCAATTCCTTGACCTTTGATAGACTTTTGCGTCACGCAAACGATGTCAAATTGCTGTAGGATCAACTGCCATCTATACAGTCGACAATTCAGTATGGGCTTACTGAACTCATACTTGAGAGGATCCACGCAGGATATGAGATGGGTTGTGTGACCATGTAGGTAATGTTGTAACCTCATGGAAGCCCATGCTAAAGCACAACAAGTTATCTCAATCAGAGTGTACTTGTGTTCATTGCTACTGAATCTTTTGTTGAGGTAATAGATAGCTCGTTCTTGGCCTCTATCATCTTTTTGTCCCAGCATACAGCCCATAACATTGTCATTAATGGACAGGTACATGAACAGGGGAACATCATCCCTGGGAGGTACCAAAATAGGAGCGTTAACTAGCTGCTCTTTGATTGTAAGGAAGGCTTTTTGACACTCATCGTTCCATTTCATGGAGGAATTCTTCCTTAACAATTTGAAAATGAGCTCACAGGTTGTTGTGAGTTGAGAAATAAACCTGCTAATGAAGTTGATTCTTCCCAAAAATCCCTGTATTTCCTTCTTTGTCTGAGGAATGGGCATTTCCTTGATGGCCTGGATTTTGGTGGGATCCAGCTCAATCCCTTTGTGGTTGACTAGAAAACCTAGCAACTTGCCTGATTTAACACCAAAGGTGCACTTGGCTAGATTAAACTTTAAGTTGTACTTACGCAACCTGTTGAAGAGCTTTTTGAGTTGGTCTAAATGGTCTTCTTCCCTTCGGGACTTGACAATGATGTCATTCACGTAGATCTCTATCTCTTTATGCATTAAATCATGGAAAAGAGCCATCATAGCTCGCTAATAGGTTGCCCCGGCATTGATGAGGCCGAATGACAACCGCCTGTAGCAGAATGTTCCCCAAGGTGTGATGAAAGTAGTTTTTCATGATCTTCCTCAGCGACCATAATTTAATGGTACCTCACGAAGCAATCAGCAAAGTAGTACATGTCATATTGAGCAGTATTGTCAATAAGAATATGGATAAAGTGCACAGGAACAATGTAAATTCGCACCTTTCCTCCTAGTTTAGGCACGGGAACAATGTTGGATATCCATTCTGGATATGTGGACACCATGATAATGCCAGCTTGAAATTGTTTCATAATTTCTTCTTTTACCTTTAAACTCCACTCAAGTTTCAATCGCCTGAGCTTCTGACTTACCGGCTTAAATCCCTCCTTAATGGGAAGGCAATGAAGGACAATGTCAGTGGACAAAACCACCATGTCTTTGTGAGACCATGCAAACACATCCTGGAATTGGGTTAGTAGGGCAACCATGTCATTCTGTTGGTTTGGGGTTAGGTCTGAACCAATCTGGATTAGCTTAGGGCTTTCTAAGGCTCCAAGATTGAAAGAAGTGGTTTGGTCAAGGTTGGGTTTAGGTTTGTCTTTGACCCATTCCTTAATCTCCTGAGGTGTCTCAATGTCCTCTTGGATTTCCATCAAGTCCGAGTCCAACTTTTCATCAAAGTTACAGTCCTTGTGGAGAAAAGGCAACTCATCAGCAAGTACAGGCACATCTAAATTCATAGTCCTGAAACAAAATATGCTTTCACTTAATATATGAAACTATTTAATCATACAAAAGTGTTAGTATGTACTGATAAAATAACTGCTAATACTGTACAGAAAAGTAAGCAATTAAAGTTATCTACAGGCCAGAGGGATTTCTTCTCGTTTTACCCTCGTCGACCAATGCATGGAGTGCTGCTCTAATTGTCGATGGCAAAGTCCTGATGGACTGCAGTGATGGAGGGGCTGTCATCATCCTCCTTCTCCCGAATGATGACCATAACATCTGGGAAATCATCGTTTGGGGTATATCTGTTTGTATGTTCATCATGGACAATGATGCGTATGCATAACATCATCAAGGCGATGTCATGTTTACGTTTCCGTTCCCTTTCTTCAACTTCAGGATTAGGAATCAGAACCTCTTTTGCTTTGAATGGTATTGGTTTGGGAAATAGCATGGCCATAACATGGGTTGGCACCTTTACTGGAGACTGTATCAGCTCATGAGGTGCAGGTGGAGAATATCGCCGTGTGGCAAAAGCTTGAGGAATCTGCTTGTGTTTATAAGGATTCCTATGAATAGAACTGGCAGAACAGCCTAGTCCGGATGTCCCAGTTTGACTGGACATTTGAATTAGGTGCTTAATACCCTGCTGATTTTACCCAGCTCTTGTCCCGGCTGATGACCCAATGACATCATTTCTTGCGTGGCCGACATAACCTCGGCAGAAATCTTGGGTATGGGAAATGGTGCTTCAATAGGATGGTATTGCGTGTTACTCACTTCCAAAGTATGAAAACTGACCGTCTCAACTGCAGAATTGAAGCTGATGATTGGTAGGTCCCCTTGTTCAGGACATTCCGTCTCAGCGTTGACAGTGACTAGGCTATTGTTGACAATGTATTTGAGTTGTTGATGTAGTGTAGAAGGGACGGCTCCAGCCATATGGATCCATGGTCTACCCAATAGCAGGTTGTATCCTGAATCTATCTTGAGGACGTGGAATGATACATTGAATGTGTTTGGACCAATCTCAATTTGCAGCTCAATCTCTCCGACGAAATTTCGTCGGGATCCATCAAAAGCTTTGATAACCGTATGGTTGTTTTGGATCCGTTTGAGATTGACATTCATCTTCACTAAGGTGGCATAAGGACATATATTTAGAGACAAACCTCCATCTATCAAAACTCCAGCTAACATATACCCAGAGGACAAAACTACAATGTGCAATGGCTTGCAACGACCGATCACTTCGGGCGGTATGTCGTCATCAGTGAAGGATATCACATTGTTGTTAAAAATGTGATCAACCAGATGTTGAAATTTTTCCACATCCCCTAATTTCGGTAAGTAGGCTTCTTCCAAAACCTTCAATAATATCTTCTTGTGATCCTCGAAAGAAAAAACCAAGTCCAGTATTGAGATCTGATGTGGAGCTTCTCTTAAGCTTCGAACCACTTTGGCTTCATTATGGCCCATAGTGCAGAGGAATTTCTTAATCTTCTCCATGGGAATCTTCCCCTTGGCTTTGATGGCGGGCTTCATCACCCTTTGAGGAAGATATAGTGGATTTTCCTTCGACATTGTAGTGGTAGTATGAGACATGGATCCTTTAGCTTCTCCATAATTCCATGGGACTTTGTGTAAGCTGATAATAGGATATTGTGGTCTGAAGGGTAAAGAAATTGGCTCTGGTGCAGCCACTTTCAAAGGATTGTCAGCTCCTTTGAGTTGAATTGCTTGTATGGGAAATGGTTTGACAGTGTCATCAGCTTCAGCGGATATAACTGCTACTAATCCCTTCCATTTGGTAGGACAGGTATTCCCACTCTCGAGTAGTACAGTGTCATCGTCTTCCAGCTGCAGGACACCGCTGTCAATTAGATTTTGAATAAGGTGGCGGAGTGCCCAACATTCTTCTGTGCTGTGACCACGAGATTGTGAATGATATTAACATACTCCATCGGAGCTAAACCGTCTTTAACATAGATTGATTGGAGGTAGAAGGGAGGTAATTCTTCCTTCGTTGATTAGCATCTGAAATATCTCCTCCATAGGTTGGCCCAGGTATGTAAATTCCCTTTTATTGGCAAAATCCTGATGGGCTTTAGCACTTTCTCTTTTCACAACCTTATCCTCCATAGCTTCGCTTTCTGAAGGTGATGGTGGAGCATTTATAACAAAAGGAAGGAGATATGCATGCTCTTGGATGACTAACTGGCGTGTGACTTGATGTTGATGGCTCACCAATTCTGCCAATTGTTCAATTTTCTTACAAAGAGCTTTCATCTTTCGTTCCATAGCAAATTGAAACTTTACGTAATCCCATCTGTCAACACCGTCTTTGATGGTTTGGAATGATTCACTATTAAAATTGGAACTCTGTCCAGTGCTCCAACTAATCATGTTGACCTCTTCTTCTTTGTATTGAGGAAGAGGGTTGTCTTGCACATGAGGTTGATCTGGTTTGGTAACCACGATCTCACTGTTGTCTATTAAATCTTGGATCTTGTGTTTTAAGGCCCAACAATGTTGAGTATCATGTCCAGGTGCCCCGGTATGATAAGCACACTTCCAAGTAGCATTGAAACCCCTCCCATTAGGGTTGGCTGGTGGAAGAAGATGCATAATTTTCTTCTGAGTATTCAGAAGAGAAAGAATATTCTTGAGCGAGTCCCCTAAGGGTGTGAACGTTTGAGGGAACTTTGCTTCTCCACTTTTAGGAAATGGAGGGTTTGAAGACTATGCTTGGAAAGGGGAGTAGTTTTTCCTCTGTATAGGCATGTTCTGACTGCCTTTTTGACCTTGTAGTATCAAGGAAACATCTTCCTCTTTCTTTTTATGGACCCTCCGGGGGTTGTTTCCATAAGACCCGGATTGGATGTGCTCAGCAACTGCCTTGAGAGCAGCTAGGTCTTGAATCTTTCCTGACTTCAACCCCATTTCAACCATCTCTCCATGCTTGATCATTTTAGAAAATGGTTTACCAATACCAGCTAAGACTCTTTCATAGAAAGGAGCTTCTTGTATGTCTATGAAAGTCATGACAATTTTTGACTCTATCATGGAAGGAATAACTTGAGCAAAGAAGGCGCCCCACCTTTAAATACATTTCCGAAAGACTCATTAGACTTTTTCTTGACCTTGGTAATCTGGTACTTGTCAGGAGCCATCTGAGATTGAAAAATGTATTGAGTGAGGAAGGCGTGAGCTAGCTCTTCCCAGCTATGGATCTTTGAGTTGTCTAATCTGGTATACCATGAACGGGCTTCTCCAGTTAGACTCTTCTGGAACAGTTGCATTCTGAGCTTCTTGTTTTTTGCAGAAGATCCAAGTTCTCCAATGAACACCTTTAAATGTGTGTAAGGATCCCCTAATCTGTCATACTTTTCAAAGTCAGGGGTTTTGAATTTCTCTGGATAATGAACACTAGGGACTATGCAAAGGTCAGCATATGAAACACTTCCATGTGTTCCAATCCCTTTGAGAGCACGGATAGTTTCTTCCATTTGAAGGACCTTCTTCTTGATATCATCGGTGTCTGGATCTCCTTTGAGATGGGTGTTTTCAGGGTCATTATTGGTCTTATCCAACTGAGGTTCTGGATTTATTTTATCCAAACCTTGTGTTCCTCCTTATGTAGAGGATTCGGAATGTATAGGCATCTTTGAGCCCTGAGTAGACTGATGCAATTCTTTAAGCAGAACAGCCAAATCTGTAATTTATTTACTCAATCCGTCAAATTCTTCTCGAGAAACGGCATTAGACTGGTTAGAAGAAGACATGATTGGATGTAGGCTCATGGCCATTTTGGATTTTGAGCAGGTAACAGGCCCAATTGTTTTCCTACAAAAGACTTATGTAGTTTAGTCTTAGGGATAATGCAAATGGTATCATAATGTGTCCATTTTAGGAATATCATCCTACAAAAATGGGTGTTATTTGATAGCATGTCATGTATGCACAAATATTCTTCATATTTTCCATTACATAAAGATGAACATGGAATAAATTTACAAGTAAATGCTTTTACATGTAATAGAAAATGGAAAGCATGAAGAGACTTTCCTCCACATTTGGTTTATCAGAGGCTGACCTATCTTAGGGTTACTCTCGTGGCTTTTTGGCATGAAGGTCCCCAGATCATCGCAATCTACTTGACGGGAAGTTAATCCGGTCTTTCAACTGGAGCGAATCTGGGTGGTGCCTTTACTGAGCCTCGTTGGAATTAGTTTCCCTATGAGTCCAGTAATCAAACACCGACAGGATAGCCTCCTTGTGAGACCCCAGATTTTATGAATAAAGATTTAAATTTCTCGAAATATTTTTTTTAAATATTATGGAGCGGATTTGATATAATGTTACAGTTGTGGGTAGTATTTATAAATTTGCAAAGTATGCAAGTTGTCATATTATATTCGATTGGTCAGGGAATATTCTTTTTGTCAGGGAATATCCGTACGACGGTATAATCATTGGTGGACCCCACAACAGAATTATTGTCGGATTGATAAAACGATAAAAATATTTTTATGAAAATAACGGCGGAATTTTTACCGTTATCTTCGCTGAACTACTTTCAGTAGTAAAAGTACAATGTCTACGCATGGTTGCATAGTAGCACATGGTATTGATTATTGATGCTTACGTGAGAAGTCACTCAGTTTTATTCAATTATTACTATATTAATTATTTCATAGTATCTCACGTTATTTGATTCAATTATTGTCGATATTTTATATATTATTAAATCAATAATTGAAATGACAGAGTTATTAATATTATAAATTGCAATATTAACAATGTCTAGAAGTTCTGCTAAGGAGAGGTTTGGTCACCTAATTGCGCGCCAATAGGGAGAAATCCTTATTGGAAAGCCCCCTCTTTCCTGGGAAAGACCTGGTAGATTAATATTGTGAATTATAATAAAGGTGATAAATGTTGTTAAAATTATTAAGGTAATTTTTATAAAGATTTGCTTATTTTATGGACCCCTATTTACCCATTTTTCAAAATATTTGGTAGAAAATTTTTATAAAGGTGGGGCCCACATGTGGGTCCCATTTGTGTTGGAAAAATGATTTTGGAAATGGAAGAGTATACGTATGGAAGTATATGTATGTATTGAGTGTATGGTGGGAGAAAATGATATGTGAAAGTGATAGGTGTGTGATGTGTGTGTGAGTGGAAAATGGTGGAAAAGTGGTAGTTTGATAGTGATGTGTAAGAGTGTAGTGAAATTGATTTTTGGGTGGGTGGGGGATTGATGTTTGTTATGGGGGAGAAAAATTAAGTGGGAGATATATTATATATATATTTATTTATTTAGCATGTGTTTATATATATATATGTCTTATATTTTATTTTTGCTTGGATCCAAATGGTTAGTTGATTGACATTTGCATTGGTATGATATCAAAACCTTGATACGTAAATCTGCAGAATTATTTCATCTATGAACAGTGCCCTTCCATTCTCCTATAAATAGAGGTTCATTCCTTCATTATTTTCTTACGAATTCACTGAAACTCTATAGAGAGAAAGAAGAATAGTTTTTTTGTTACTTCACTACTCTTATATCCAGTTCTTTTACGGTAAGGGATATTATTCTTTTATATTCATGAAGAGAACTTCTGTTATTCCATTCCTTATTATTCTGTTGGAATAACCTGTATACGTGGGCTACCCTATACTTGGGTGACATTCTTCTATTATTCTCGCCTTTTTATTATTCTCATTGGAACATCCATGCATGCGTTATCTATACGGACTGGTTCTGCTTTTTATTATTCTTTGAATATCCTCACATCATGCGCTTTACACCTACCGATTCCGTTATTTATTATTCTATTGGAATAACTTTGTCTATGCTAAGTACCGCATACATGGTGATTTCATTATTATTCCATTCTTTATTATTCTCATTTGAACATCCCGCTTGCATGCAATTTCACCGACCGTTCCGCTATTTATTATTCTCGTTGAATAACTCCGTCCATGCGAAGTATCGCATGCATGATGATTTCTTTTGTCATTCCATTCTTTAATATACTCAGTTGGTTAAAGTTTTGACTTCTATACTCCATGAAATTAGTGGAATATCCTTGATATTTGTGCTTCATCCAGTATTTTTTTCATGGAAATATTCTTCTGAGCATTCTTGAATTTTACTCTACAAAGCAGTATCATGTTCATAATTTGGACGTTATTGGTTCCTAAACAAATTAATTCGTGAACTTGTTTTATTGAATTCTTATATCATTGTCATCATCCTCATGTTTATATTTTATTGAAAGTCATCTGTGGCTTGTAGTGCATGGATGGACTTGGTATGATTATGACCAAGGATTATTCGGTGTAATTATGACCGTAATGTTACAAATGATGTTGTAAAAGTCTTCATTGGCCCGTAGTGCATTGATGGACAGTTGTTGGTATGATCATGACCATTGATGAATACACGAATATCCTTGGCCCGCAGTGCATGGATAATTTATGGTCGTGGCCCTGATGAATATCCTTGGCCGTAGTGCAGGGATGATGTGGATTATTTAATAAGCTAAGTCTCAGCGATAAAAGTGATGAAAACCTTTTTAAATCATAAAAGATAGTAGACTTTATTCTCTACTTGACTCTTTTAATGGATTGTTTATGCCGTTGCAGTTAAACTTGATGTCTATTATATTTTATCAGTTTAACATTGTTGAAGACTAATGATATTTTATCCTGCAGTATCTTAGTCATAATATTTCTTACTGGGCTAGTTGAGCTCACCCTTTCTTTCACTGTTCTCTTCAGGAAATGAGAATGTATCTGGGACGAGTCGGGGAACGGAGTGATGGTCCTAGATGGTGTATTAGTAGTCCTCACTATTCTGTTAAATAGTGTGACAATAAATGTAATGAGGACTCTATCTGAGAGTGGATATTGTCTAGAAGACAGTATTTGTATTTAAACTCACAGCTCTCTTGTTGTATAATTAAGATTGTATTTTTATTTTGTACCATGTATTTGGTGACTCAAAATAGGTGATGTATTCCTATTTTGGGGGCGTCACAGTTAGTATCAAAGCTTAGAGATATGATCTCTGGCTAAGATGTGAGACAAGAATTAGGAGGGGAGAGACGGGTAATTCCTTCGCTAGTATGACCTACTTAAGTTTACTTGTTATTTAATTGGTCAGTCAGAGTATAGAGATAATATGAAATATGTTATTTAACCCTTGTTTTGTGGCAGTATTTGAAAATGGCAGCTGAAAATGTCAACAATGGAGTGAATGAGACCGTGGAGACACCTCTAATCACCAACCAGGATAATGTAATATCAGGCAAAGAAGGAATTAGAGATATTCATGTGGTGAGGGAAGAATTAATAGTTGCACCCGAGCTAGTCACAGAGGTAGCAGCTGAGAGTGAGGAAGAAGAGGAACATGAGGAGAATTTATTAAAAGAAATTTTTGATCAAAATGTAGAACTGCGAGATCGTATTCGTGAGCTAGAAGAACAGATTGAAGAATGGCAAGCGGTTGTGGAGCAAAAGAATGCAACAATTCAAAATTGTGTTACCCGATATGTGATGCTCGAACAAAATCACGCTTTGGCAGGGTGTAAAATATTAAAGTTGGAATCTGAGAATTCAAATATCAAAGATCAGCTGAAAGAAGAAACAACTGAATGAGTGAGAATGAAGGATGCGTGGATAAAAGCCGCACGACATGTTCATATTGTAGAAAGAAACATCCGATCCAAAAAGGCTAAAATAGATGATATACATTTCTCTTTTTGGACAGCAATTGGAAGAACCCAACATCGAGTTTTGAATTACCCTGTACAGAGTGGTCAATCTCAATTCGATATGGATCGAAGATTGATGATTCGGATCATGAATCGTGAGTACGATGAAGCGATTGAGGGTGGAATATGCCTATATAGAAAAGTCAATTCCAACGATAGTGATGACACCAAATGCTACCCCAGACAAGTCAAAGCCGGGTAGTTCAAAGGAGAGCGGTTGTCATGACTTCCCAACAAGTGAGGAACCCAAATGAAGTTATCATGAGTAAGATAATCATAAACCCTTGCGAAGTTTATACCTTATTCGATACCGGTTCTACTCACTCTTTTATTTCACTTAGTTGTGTTCAATGTTTAAATTTGACTCCGGAGAAATTAGACTTTGATTTATCTGTTGAAACTCTGTTAGGAGAAACCTTCGTTACCTCTACTATTTATAAATCTTGTTTGATTCAAATCAACACTTTCATGTTACCTGTCGATCGTATCTCTTTAAAAATACTTGCCTTTGATGTGATTTTAGGAATCGATTGGTTAACTAATCATCATGTTTTTGTAAGGTTGTTAGCTTTCATACTCCTAACCAACCTGTTATGCGAATTCAAAGTAACCAAACCACTAAAGTCAATCATTGTCATATCAAGCCATAAGTAAAGAGCCCCGATCCTTTCATTGTTGACTTCCTTGTGTGGAATGCACCGAAGCCAGACTTTTTGTAGGAGACATTGTGAATGACGATAGCAAGTTGATAGGTATCAATGTGACGTGTTATCCAAGTCTTGGATGAGAGTCACAGTTTTGAATGATAATTCTATCGTTAATAAATTTCTTTATGTATTCTTGAAGACTTCTTAGACTACCCTAGAGCGTGAAATCGAATTTTGTATTGACCCCAGTACAAAACCTCATTTCTAAAACCCTCAAATATTTCTTCAACTAAAATGAACGTAATATGCACCAAAGACGTTGTCTTGAGCTGTTGAAGATTACGATCGTACCATTCAATATCAACGTGGAAAAGCAAACGTGATAGCTGACGTGTTGAATAGAAGATCGTATGCGATTACAAGTGCGAATATACGAACCCACGTGAAGATAACGAATATACGAGTAGAATCGACTTTAATCGATCAAGTTAAAGCCGCTCAAGCTACACACCCGAATCTGATGAATGTGAAGAAGAAGGTTCAAGAGGGCGTTATTATAGAAGCAAGAATCAACGAAGAGAGGAAATCTAAACCCTCGATTTAATTGGCCCATTTGAAATCTTAGATCGAGTAGGAACTGTGGATTATAGGTTCGTTTTACCGCCAAATATGTTGCGTGTTCATAACGTTTATCACGTATCGATGTTACGTAAATATGTGGATGACCCGAACCACATTATTGATTTAAAACCGGACGAGATAGCGGATGATTTAACATTTGAGGAGATACGTGTTAAAATCTTGAATAAGAAGAATCGTATTCAACACTCAAGGGTTATACCTCAAGAGTTAGAATTTGAAATGAAGTCAAGGTATCCTCATCTGTTCGACATACAAGGTACGTACATAAATTTCGAGGGCAAAATTCCATAAGGAGGGGAGATTGTGAGACCCCAGATTTTATGAATAAAGATTTAAATTTCTCAAAATATTTTTTTTAAATATTATGGAGTGGATTTGATATAATGTTATAGTTGTGGGTAGTATTTATAAATTTTGCAAAGTATGCAAGTTGTCATATTATATTCGATTGGTCAGGGAATATTCTTTTTGTCAGGGAATATCCGCATGCGAATTGTACAATCATTGGTGGACCTCATTAATGTAATTATTGCCGGATTGAGAAAACGACAAAAATATTTTTATGGAAATAATGCGGTAAGTTTTACTGCTAATACTGTTGAACTATTCGGTAGTAAAAGTATGATGAATACGCGTGGTTGCATAGTAACACACGGTATTGATTATTGATGTTTACGTGAGAAGTCACTCAGTTTTGTTCAATTATTGCTATAGTAATTGTTGCATAGTATCTCACGTTATTTGATTCAATTATTGTCGATATTTTATATATTATTAAATCAATAATTGAAATGACAGACTTATTAATATTATAAATTGTAATATTAACGATGTCTAGAAGTTCTGCCAAGGAGAGGTTTGGTCACCTAATTGCGCGCCAATAGGGAGAAATCCTTATTGGAAAACCCCTCTTTCCTGGGAACGACCTGGTCGATTAATATTGTGAATTATAATAAAGGTGATAAATGTTGTCAAAATTATTAAGGTGATTTTTATAAAGATTTGCTTATTTTATGGACCCCTATTTACCCATTTTTCAAAATATTGGTAAAAAAATTTTATAAAGGTGGGGCCTATATGTGGGTCCCATTTGTGTTGGAAAAATGATTTTGGAAATGGAAGAGTATACGTATGGAAGTATATGTATGTATTGAGTGTATGGTGGGAGAAAATGATATGTGAAAGTGATAGGTGTGTGATGTGTGTGTGAGTGGAAAATGGTGGAAAAGTGGTAGTGTGATAGTGATGTGTAAGAGTATAGTGAAATTGATTTTTGGGTGGGTGGGGGATTGATGTTGGTTATTGGGGAGAAAAATTAAGTGGGAGATATATTATATATATATATTTATTTATTTAGCATGTGTTTATATATATATATATATATATATATATATATATATATATATATGTCTTATATTTTATTTTTGCTTGGATCCTATTGGTTAGTTGATTGACATGTGTATTGGTATGATATCAAAACCTTGATACGTAAATCTGCAGAATTATTTCATCTATGAACAGTGCCCTTCCATTATCCTATAAATAGAGTTTCATTCCTTCATTATTTTCTTATGAATTCACTGAAACTCTAGAGAGAGAAATTATAGAGAGAAAGAAGAAGAGTTTTTTTTGTTACTTCACTACTCTTATATCCAGTTCTTTTATGGTAAGGGATATTATTCTTTTGTATTCATGAAGAGAACTTCTGTTATTCCATTCCTTATTATTCTGTTGGAATAACCTGTATACGCGGGCTACCCTATACTTGGTGACATTCTTCTATTATTTTGTCTTTATTATTCTGTTAGAACATCGTGTCTGTGCGTTATACGCCGGACCTGGTTCCGTCTTTATTATTCTGTTGGAATATCCTATCTGTGCGTTTTACGCCGGACCTGATTCCATTATTTATTATTCATTGTTGAATAACTTTGTCTATCTGGCACCGCATACATGGTGATTTCTGTTGTTATTCCATTCTTTATTATTCTGTTGGAACATCCTGTCGGTGCGAATTTCGCCTGACCTGGTTCCGTTACTTATTATTCTGTTGGAATAACCTATCTATGTGAAGTATCGCATGCATGGTGATTTCTTTTGTCATTCCATTCTTTAATATACTCAGTTGGTTAAAGTTTTAACTTCTATACTCCATGAAATTAGTGGAATATCCTTGATATTTGCGCTTCATCCAGTATTTTTTTCATGGAAATATTCTTCTGAGCATTCTTGAATTTTACTCTGCAAAGCAGTATCATGTTGACAAATTTGTACGTTATTGGTTCCTGAACAAATTAATTCGTGAACTTGTTTTATTGAATTCTTATATCATTATCATCATCCTCATGTTTATATTTTATTGAAAGTCATCTGTGGCCTGTAGTGCATGGATGGACTTGGTATGATTATGACCATGGATTATTCAGTGTAATCATGACCGTAATGTTACAAATGATGTGGTAAAAGTCATCATTGGCCCGTAGTGCATTGATGGACAGTTGTTGGTATGATCATGACCATTGATGAATACATGAATATCCTTGGCCTGTAGTGCATGGATAATTTGTGGTCGTGACCCTGATGAATATCCTTGGCCGTAGTGCAGGGATGATGTGGATTATTTAATAAGCTGAGTCTCAGCGATAAAAGTGATGAAAACCTTTTTAAATCATAAAAGATAGTAGACTTTATTCTCTACTTGACTCTTTTAATGGATTGCTTATGCCGCTGCAATTAAACTTGATGTCTATTATATTTTATCAGTTTAACATTGTTGAAGACTAATGATATTTTATCCTGCAGTATCTTAGTCATAATATTTCTTACTGGGCTAGTTGAGCTCACCCTTTCTTTCACTGTTCTCTTCAGGAAATGAGAACGTAGCTGGGACTAGTCGGGGAATGGAGTGATGGTCCTAGATGGTGTATTAGTAGTCCTCACTATTCTGATAAATAGTGTGACAATAAATGTAACGAGGACTTTATCTGAGAATGGATATTGTCTAGAAGACAGTATTTGTATTTAAACTCACAGCTCTCTTGTTGTATAATTAAGATTGTCTTTTTATTCTGTATCATGTATTTGGCGACTCAGAATAGGTGATGTATTCCTATTTTGGGGGCGTCACACTCCTGGTAGAGGAACCACACAACATACATTCACATACAACGTGTCTCACCGTTTATGAAAATGATGACATATGCGAAGCACTAATATCACATATAAATATATTGTAGTGCAGTAAGTAAAATGCATTCGTACACATTCATCATAAATGTAAATGCAACATTCACACACAAGCATATAACTGTTTTGAAAAGCTTGTAGTAGCGACTTAAACCCTTTTACTGGTGTCCCCAGCAGAGTCGCCACCTGTCGACGTCGGGATTTTTATTTGTCCCTTTTCGTTTCTTGTTCTTTGGTGTTCTCATGTTATGTGAGATTTGTTTGAAAAAACAAGTGATAAAGGTCCGACATGTATAATGTCTACGATTTGACTGTAAGAGTCGCCAGTTGGTGTTTTTAACTGGTTGCACCAACGCAACCGAGAAAAGATTTGCACATTGACCCAGTGATGTGACACTGCTTAAACGGGTCTGTGAAACCGAGATTCATTTGAGTTCGGGGGTTTGATTATGCGGAGGGAAGGTGTTAGGCACCCCCCGACATCCGTGTTGCCACGATGACCGCCACTTCTCAAGAAATTTTTATATGAATGTGTGTGTGTGTGGATCAATGTGCAATTTATTTGGAAGTAGTGCGAGGCCTCGTTCGCACCTATATACAAAGGGTTTGAATTTGTATGAAAATTCAGTTTTAAACATGATATAACAGTGAAGTTTTATAAAAGTGGTTTTTCAAACCATGTACTCAATAGTAATTGAGACCTTTTTATACTTCCATTTTATTATTAAATGTTTGGCTTGTTTGCTTTTATTTTCAAAATATGAAGCATCTTCGAGAAAGTATATACAGCAGTGTTGAACTCCTCATGGGCATGACAGCCATCTAAGGAAATTCAAACACCGTGAATAATTTACAAGCTGCTTACAGCTGAAAATGTCCATCACGGGAATCGAATATAGATTCAAGAGATCAATCAGGATCACATGATTCCTAGGCTCACATGATGCCGCAGATTATATAAAAAGCGATAGCGATTATTTATATAAAAGTCAGAAATATATATATATATATATATACACAAACATGATCAACCAACACGAAGCACCTCCATGGGGCATCGAAAATGTAAATATATAAAAGCGATAAATATATATATAGAGACATGATCAACCACCACGAAGCACCTCCATGGGGGATCAAAAAAGTAAATAAAGTCAGAAAAGATTTATCAACCACCACGAAAGTAAACTCCAAAGTGACTAAATGTAAAGAAAGCAAAGAAGATGATCAACCGCCACGGCAAGTAAACTCCAAAGTGACTAAATGTAAAGAAAGCAAAGAAAAGGCCAATAAGTAAACTCCAAACTGATGAAATGTAAATATATATATAAATATATATATATATATATATAAAAAATCAAGAAATGTCTCAATATAAAGTCCAAAGCTCATCTGATATTGTAGTAACTCAATATTTTCAATAAGAAATTTTGCAATTTAATTTATATATATATATATATATATATATATATATATATATATATATATATATATATATATATAAGGTGGGAATATGTGTATGTAAAGTGTATGTATCTATGTGATAGATAAATTTATTTATTAGATGTAAATAATTTCTTATTAGATTTATTGATAGTTATAGATTATATTCTTTTAATTTTGTAATAAAAATATTTATTAATTATTTTCCATGAAAATAGGATTATGGTATATATGATATGATTATTAGGATTCTATGATATGTATTTTATTATATTGGTTAGGTTAATTATTTTAGCTTAATTAATGATAGTATGTGTGAAGGTTATGTGATATGAATTCGGATATAAATGTTTTAAAATATTCGAGTTATTATTAATAACTTTAATATTTTGGCAATGGTTTTATTAATAATTTGATATTATTTAGATATTATTGATAGAGAATTATTTGATATTTAAATCATTTTATAATTATTCCTGTTTGAAAATTTGTGATAAATTATAATAATTATTTGAAAATTATTATGAGGCTATGAAAAATAGTATGGTGATATTTAGGTTGTCCGTATAATATTAAGGGTATTGAATAGAGTTTTAGACCGGATAAGAACTCCGATACGCCGTTCAGACAATCGACATGTCTTTGAAATTGATACAGACTTAGATAGTTTGACTGTATATGTGTTTATTTGAGATTTAATGACTTTAAAACATGTGTGCCAATGTGATTAGGTTATGTGCTAACTGCAATAGGCAGTGTTATGTGTTATAGTATGTTATTCTAATCGATCGAATGATTTTATTAATGATAGGTTGTTGAATTAGAGATAAAATTAGTTTCGTATTGTAAGCAGCAGACCAGGCAAGTATCCTACCTTTGCATTTCCTTTATGCAATGGACATGAGTAAGAATGATTCAGAATTATATTATTAATGTACAGATTGTTAAACCTATATTATATACGCCCATTGATTATCAACATGTTAGTATATGGTAATTCAGATATTTATTCTGTTCATTAATTTCTATAAATGATTATACAAGTTTCCCCACTTGGATAATCATTGTATTTAAACACATGTTGATACACCTTTGATATATACATATATGTTGAATTATAGATTATTGTTGGATAAGATAAAACCTTTTGTTTGGAACCCTGACAAGTATGAACATCCCGAACATGGGAAAATTTTTATGCGCTACGGCGGACAAAGGATGAACAATAATATCGTTCTAGCAATGTAGTATTGATCAATACAGGGGACATTGGGCAGATCACCCTCGTGTCTTTAAGTTATGACGGTTTGCAGATGAAGTTCTGTTAAACCTATTCGAAAATGAAAAACAATGTTCATAGTATGTCGCCTTAACCCTACTTATAGTCAGTACGCAGTTTCAGAAATGTGATAGAGAGTTGTTATGTTATTGTTATCGGTTCAGATTACTTCACAACTTTTGATTTGTTGTAGAAGGGAAGTACAAAGAAAACATTTAATCCTTTCCGCTAATATTTAAAATTGTTATTACTTGCTGGGCACTCAAATGCTCATCCTTGCTTAATTTAAATGTTTTCGCTTTAGTATGATCGATCGTAGGGCTCTCGCCAAGAACAAAAGGAGAAGAAAGCTACCCTAATAAGTTTGTGTTATCTTATGTAATAGCTAGACTTAAATAAGATGATTATATTTATTATCTATCCCAGTAATGAAATGTTTTAAGGTCACAGACACAGGATTTAGAAAACTCTGATATGTAAATTAAGTTTGATATTTATGATAATTTTATTACTTCCGCTCATAGAAATGGTATCGTAATGCACTGAATTCGGGTTTCAAGTATCCGAATTTGGGGGTGTTACATTTTGGTATCAGAGCTTTAGGGTTAGAAACCTTAGGTGGGGGTAGACCTTAGGCTATAACCTTAGAGCAGAGGAAAACGTTGAAAGTACAAATAACTCACGTAGAGTTTAAAAGGAGATGAACCGAATAAATTCATCGTCAAACAAAAATAAAAGATAACTTATATAAAACTATTATTTGCTGTGTGTATATATTATATGATAATCAAGATAGTTTGTGTGTAGATGTCAGATAGAAAAGGATTAGGATACCCTCAGATCGTAAGGAAGGAGTTAACCTCCATAACTGAGCCAATATCAAAGCTTATAGCTGAAATAGAGGCTTACATTGAAAGCAACCCCGATGAGGTAATTATACTGGAAAAATGTAGTATCGGACCCAGAAACGATAGGTAGAGTATAGTTAAAGAATATAAGGACAAGCTCGAGTTCTTAAACTCATATGTTTGTGATGAGTTCTTAAACTCATAATATGTAGTAAAGTTTGACGAACTAGGTATAGTTATGTGTGAATGAATATTGAGGATAATGAGAATATATAGATTACTAAGCAATTGATTTTTAGTGAAAGCGTAAGAAATAAGTAATAGTAGTAGTAGTAGTATTAGTGTTACTTGAATAGGTATGATTCTATGTGGTGTAAATGATAGGTATGTCTGTGTAAGGTAATATTTTGTATGACAGCGATTCCCGACTCTTGAGTCAAAGGGATAGCGGATGTTTAAAGTAGAATGCGCTATGGTATGTCAAGTGCTACGAATATGGATCTATATTAGATTAATGAAATAGGTTAATATGCTAAACTTATATGATAAGATTTAGAATGTAGAGAATAATATATGGTTTTACTTAATCAGATAATGCCGCCAAGACGTCAAACTCAAAACCAAAGGGCAGAAGAGTCTGCCAATAATGTTGAGGGACAACAACAAGCAGACCCGATGCAGCAATTTGCGAACATGATGGCACAAATTATGCAGCAAGGAGTGCCAGTTCCAGGAAACCAGCCGGACAACCGCTTCGCTAATTTCAAGGACTTTAAGGCTGTAGGACCACCAGAATTCAGAGGAGCAACTGACCCTATAGAAATAGTTGTGATAGCTAGGGTAACAGAGGGGCACAAGACAGCTTTTGCCACCTATACGATGAAAGGAGGAGCAAATTTTTGATGGGAGTCAAATCAAGCTATAGCCGGAGAAGGGAGTAGCAGTAGTAGGACTAGAAAAAGGAAAGGAGATAATTTCGGGAATACCGAAATTAGGTCAGGAGGGGGAAAGAATAAGGTTATGCAGTGTGGAAATTGTGGAAAGAATCACTCGGGAGAGTGTCTTAAAGGTAAGTTAGTGTGTTATAAGTGTGAGCAGAAAGGACATATCTCTCCCAACCGTCCCCAATCCTAGGATGAATAGAGGTGTTTCAAGTGTGGATCGATGGAGCATAAGGTGAAAGACCGTCCAAAAGGAGAAGGGATGCGGGAAGTGTGATTACGAAGAAAAGTAATGGCGGGGACGTTGGCGATAACGGGACTGACTTCAACAAACAACCCAACAGAATCAACCGCAAGAGTCTTCAGTACGACCGTTCAAGATACCGTGGCAAGATGGGGATGCAACTCCGGTATTATTCGAATCAAATTTTATTTTCCTATATATAACTTTCAGATATATATAGTAGTGTATTATTTATAAAGAAATTTTGAAGGAGAAATTTGAGTTCTATTAGAAATCGAATTTCTGTAAGATTAGATAGACGAGCTTCATGATGAGTAGTTAAAGATTAGTTCGATCAAATCTAATCGAGATCTACTTGAAAAGACTATGTATGATATTTTTCCTAGTGTCTATAGGTTTTAAAGCGGTGATTCCGGGGACGGAATCCTTATAAGGGAGGTTGAATGTAGTAACCCAATATTTTCAATAAGAAATTTTGCAATTTAATTTATATATATATATATATATATATATATATATATAAAGGTGGGAATATGTGTATGTAAAGTGTATGTATCTATGTGATAGATAAATTTATTTATTAGATGTAAATAATTTCTTATTAGATTTATTGATAGTTATAGATTATATTCTTTTAATTTTGTAATAAAATATTTATTAATTATTTTCATGAAAATAGGATTATGGTATATATGATATGATTATTAGGATTCTATGATATGTATTTTATTATATTGGTTAGGTTAATTATTTTTAGCTTAATTAATGATAGTATGTGTGAAAGGTTATATCGATATGAATTCAGATATAAATGTTTTAAAAATATTCTGAGTTATTATTAATAACTTTAATATTTTGGCAATGATTTTATTAATAATTTGATATTATTTAGATATTATTGATGGTAGAATTATTTGATATTTAAATCATTTTATAATTATTCCTTGTTTGAAAATTTGTGATAAATTATAATAATTATTTGAAAATTATTATGAGGCTATGAAAAATAGTATGACTGATATTTAGGTTGTCCAGAATAATATTAAGGGTATTGAATAGAGTTTTAGACTGGATAAGTACTTCGATATCGTCGTTCAGACAATCGACATGTCTTTTTGAAATTGATCTGACTTTTAGATAGTTTATTCAGATATGTGTTTATTTGAGATTTAATGACTTTAAAACATGTGTGCCAATGTGATTAGGTTATGTCTTTGTCGCAATAGGCGGTGTTATGTGTTATAGTATGTTATTCTAATCGATCGAATGATTTTATTAATGATAGGTTGTTGAATTAGAGATAAAATTAGTCACGTATTGTAAGCAAAGCACTGTGCAAGTATCCTACCTTTGCATTTCCTTCATGCAATGGACATGAGTAAGAATGATTCGTAATTATATTATTATCAGATGCATTGTTAAACCTATATTATATACGCCCATTGATTATCAACATGTTAGTATATGGTAATTCAGATATTTATTCTGTTCATTAATTTCTATAAATGATTATACAAGTGTCCCCACTTGGATAATCATTGTATTTAAACACATGTTGATACACCTTTGATATATACATATATGTTGAATTATAGATTATTGTTGGATAAGATAAAACCTTTTGTTTGGAACCCTGACAAGTATGAACATCCCGAACATGGGAAAATTTTTATGCGCTACGGCGGACAAAGGATGAACGATAATATCGTTCTAGCAATGTAGTATTGATCAATACAGGGCACATTGGGCAAATCACCCTCGTGTCCGTAAGTTATGACGGTTTGCAGATGAAGTTCTGTTAAACCTATTCGAAAATGAAAAACAATGTTCATAGTATGTCGCCTTAACCCAACTTATAGTCAGTACGCAGTTTCAGAAATGTGATAGAGAGTTGTTATGTTATTGATATCGGTTCAGATTACTTCACAACTTTTGATTTGTTGTAGAAGGGAAGTACAAAGAAAACATTTAATCCTTTCCGCTAATATTTAAAATTGTTATTACTTTGGCACTCAAATGCTCATCCTTGCTTAATTTAAATGTTTTCGCTTTAGTATGATCGATCGTAGGGCTCTACCACCAAGAACAAAAGGAGAAGAAAGCTACCCGAATAAGTTTGTGTTATCTTATGTAATAGCTAGACTTAAATAAGATGATTATATTTATTATCTATCATGTAATGAAATGTTTTAAGGTCGCGTACCTGGGATTTAGAAAACTCTGATATGTAAATTAAGTTTGATATTTATGATAATTTTATTACTTCCGCTCATAGAAATGGTATCAGAATGCACTTTGAATTCGGGTTTCAAGTATCCGAATTTGGGGTGTTATGAGATATAATCCGACAACAGTTCATATATATAAGTGTATATATATATATATAAGCAAATAAATACTCCAGACATAAGTCTAGGCTCAATTGAGGCATAACTCGATAATGTTGGTCCATATATAAATATATATATATATATAAGTATATATATATAGACAAAAATGAAAACCACAGCATCAAGTTCGCATACACACACAACACGACTCTCAATGTGAAGAATAGTGTGTGCAAAGATGAAGAGAAAGGCTTTATAGAGTGTGTGAGAAGGCTTACGTTGGTCGCCAAGGCAAAGCTCTATGACTCTAGATGGATAAACACTCATCTCCCACCGGTAAAATATAGCTATATGTGAGCTAACAGGTGTTTAAAATGAGAAAGCACTCAATTTGGGGTGTGTATAGAGCAAATTGGACAGGGCTTCCTCGCCTCTTTCTCTCCTACAAATGGCCACCCCATGCTCTATATTTATAGAGTTGGGAGCCGCAAGTGTACATGCGGCAGCCGAAGATGCACATGCGGCTGCCCGGGGTGCCCTAGGCTCTGCGGGTCCCACCGTCTAGAAGTACGTGCACTCGTGCACTGTGATGTCCTCTCAAACTTGCAGAACTTCAATCCAAGCATCCAAACGAGGTGTACAAAACCTTCTTCGGACTTCTTTTGTCAAGATTTACCCAATGACATGGGATTAGAGGTTGTACGAAGTCAGGAAGAGGGGAGCATGCCATGGTCTTCAAGCTTCAAATTTTATCCGTTGTGCTACCACGCGTAATAGTCACTCAGGATTGGAACTCCTTGGCTCTTGTGGGACATTGTTGTGTAGAAATGTATGTATGAAATGTTGAGATGGTGTGCTAGGGTTGAGGTGGCAAGATGATAATTTTGCCCCTCACCGGGGTTATCTCTAATTTGGGCTGATAGTAGATGTTGCTCAGGGTTACATCTGAGATTGGACTGTTGCAAGTGTTTGAATTCCGCAAGGTCATCTATAAGTGTGCCTATCTTCCCGGTGTTAGATCCAGGTCTTTGGAATGAGTGCCTCGACAGGAGGTCTAAGATTGAAGCTGATTACATGCATTTGAAACAAGCATTTCCGGAGTTATCGCCGGAACTGAAATAGCATTCCTTTGGGTTATCTCCGATGATGAAACTTGGGGTTATCTCTGAGGTTGGGCGATACTCCTGTGTGTTCCGGTTGAAATCAAGTTCGGTAGTATTCTAATGGATGTGAGTCATCCTCCGTGGTTATCTCCGAAAGACGAATCTGCCCTCCTATAATGTTAGTAACAGGTGTGTAGAAAATTTCGAGTGTCTACAGTATCCAATAGAGGTAGGGTAGACTCGACATACTATCAGCCGGGATGTTATCACCGGTCTTGCCGCATCGGATTTTTATAATGCCTTAAGGAAAATGTAATCTAGTAGTAGCTAGAGTAGTTTTAGATATGTAAATATTGTGTATCTAATAGTGACGTAAAACCCTCTTTTGTATATCAAAAGGGTAGTCTTTTGTAAATCCTAATTTTTGGAAAGTAATTGCGAGATAGTAATGTAATAAGCTTAGGCTGTGTAATGAAACGATGTAGTATTATTCTACAATGAATGAATTAATATAAGCCTTTTTACGAAACATGTTGAGTAATGAATGTTGAAGTTATTGTTTAATCTTGAATAATAACTAAGTAATAAGAAAAGAAAAATAATGAAATGTGTTGTTTATTGTAACAGCAAAATACCGCTAAGAAGGAGACAACGAAACCAAGACGCTAATGTAAATCAACCGGAGGGAGGTCCGGTTAACCCGATGCAGGAATTTGTTAATTTATTAACAGCCGCATTTAATAGGAATGGGGCTATTATCCCCATAAATCCGGGAGTAGTACAAGCTACTACTTTTAAGGATTTTAAAAGTGTTGATCCGCCAGAGTTCAAAGGAACTACGGACCCCATAGAAGCCCAAACATTGGTGAAAGAAATTGAGAAGGCATTTATCATAGCAAATGTCGAAGAGGGTCAAAAGGTTGCCTTTGCAACCTATATGATGAAAGGTGAAGCCAATTTTTGGTGGGAGGCTAACTAGGCTAAAGCTGGTATTGAGAATGTAACGTGGGTGAGGTTCAAAGAGATATTCTTCGAGAACTACTTTCCCACGAATATGCAAGGAAGTATGGAGATGCAGTTTCTTGATTTGAAACAAGAGGACATGACAGTTCCCCAATATGCTGCTAAGTTTAATGAACTAGCGAGGTTTTCTCCACACCAAGTGGACACTGAAGTAAAATCCCAAATTTTACGAATAAAGATTTAAATTTATCGATTTTTTTTTTGAATATTATGGTGTGGATTTAATATAATGTTATAGTTGTGGGTAATATTTATAAATTTTGTAAAGTATGCAAGTTGTTATATTATATTCGATTGGTCAAGGAATATTCTGTGTCGGGGAATATTCATACGACGGCGCAATCATTGGTGGACCCCACAATGGAATTATTGTCGGATTGAGAAAACGACAAAAATATTTTTATGAAAATAACGGCGAAAGTTTTACCCTTAATACTGTTGAACTACTCGGTAGTAAAAGTACAAGAATACGCTGGGTGGTTGCATAAGAGCACACTCAGTATTGATTATTGATGCTTACGTGAGAAGTCACTCAGTTATACTCAATTATTGCTACAGTAATTGTTGCATCATATATCTCATATTATTGATACGATTATTGTCACAGTATCATCTACTTATATGATATATAATTAAATCAATAATTGAGACGACAAAGTTATTCATATTATTAAATTGCAATATTTACAATGTCTAGAAGTTCTGCTAAGGAGAGGTTTGGTCACCTAATCATGCGCCGCCATAGGAAAAATCCTTATTGGAAAGCCCCCTCTTTCCTGGGAACGACCTGGTTGTTAAATATTATGAGTTATAATATTAATGATGAATAAGTTCGTGTTGATTAAAGATGAATTTGATAGTTCCATTGTGTTGGGATTATTGGTGTTAGTTGAAATCGATATCTATTCCGATGATAATTGATGTCTGGGGGTTATATTGATAAATCGGGTAATTTATCGGATAAATGAGCAATTAATTGCTACTAATTCATATGCTTATATAACTATTTGTTCACATGTGTGTACTATTGAGTCACATTCATTTACTATTAGGGGAGTTGGTGCAAGATTGATAATACTTGCATGACTAAGTTAAAGATGGAGGTATAGATGGAGGTATTATACTGTAATTAATTTTTTCACATGTTTAGAACTATTAAGTCACATGATTTACTATTGAGTCACATGATTTTACTATTGATTCACATGATTTACTATTAGGGGAGTTGGTGCAAAATTGATAATACTTGCAGGACTAAATTAAAAATGAAAGAAAAGTTGGATGTATTGTACTGTAATTTTTGAGCCCCAAAACGTGCAATTATCGAAACTATATTTTTCTATAAATGGAAGCTCATTCTTCCTTCATTTCTCACCAATTCAATAAAGCTTTAGAGCCATTATTATAGAGAGAAAGAAGAAGAGAAGTATGCTCCCTCACACTATTCCAAAGATCCAAATCTTCTTTTGAGGTAAGGGTATTTTTTTTATATTCATGAAAAGAACTTCATTATTCCATTCTTTATTATTCTCGTTGAATAACTCAGATACGCTGCTACCATATACTTGGTGAAATTCTTCATTATTCCATTATTTATTATTCTATTGAATAACCTGCTCATCTGAGTACCACATACATGGTGAAATTTTGTTGTTATTCCATTCTTTATTATTCGTTGAATATCCTCACTGCACGCTTTTACGCCGGACCGGGTTCTCATCTTTTTATTATTTTGTTGGAATATCTTATCTGCATGCGTTTTACGCCTGGACTGGTTTCGCTCTTTATTATTCTCGCTTGGAATATCCTCGCTCAGGCGCTTTTACACCCACATGGTTCCGTTATTTATTATTCATTGGAATAACTCGCCTATGTGAAGTACCACATGCATGGTGATTTCGTTGTTATTCCATTCTTTATTATTCGCTGGAATATCATGTCATGGTGTATGCTTTTTATTTGGGACCGGTTCCGCTCTTTATTATTCTCGTTGGAATATCCTCGTCTCGTGTGTTTTACACCGACATGGTTCCGTTATTTATTATTCTTGCTGAATAACTCGTCATATGAAGTACCACATGCATGGTGATTTCGCTGTTATTTCCATTCTTTATTATTCATTGGAATATCATGTATCATGCGTTTTATACGGGGACTGGTTCCGCCTTTATTATTCTCGCTGGAATATCCTCATCATATGCTTTCTGCCGGACCGGTTCCGCTTTTTTATTATTCTCGCTGAAATATCCTATTGCGCGTATTACGCTGACACAGCCCGTTAATTATTATTCTATTGGGATAACTCGTTTGGCGCGTCACCGCATGCTTGGTGATTTCTTTTGTTATTCCATTCTTTATTATACTCAGTTGGTTAAAGTTTTGACTTCTATACTCGTCATAAAATATCATTTTATTTAGTATTTTTTGTTACGAGTTACTATTCATGGGTTACTATTCACCCGATTACTATTCACTCTAGTATTATTCACTCGGGTATTCAGGGTACTTTTCATGCCGGAATACTATTCAGGAGTTACTATTCACGGGTTACTATTTACTGAAAATACTATTCACCTGAATATTATTCACTCGAATATTTGGAGTACTTTTTATGTCGGGTTACTATTCACAAGATACTATTCCCGAAGTACTATTCACGGGGTACTATTCACGATAAAAAATTGATTCTTTTATGTCCAAATTATTTTTGGTGCATGAATATTATTCTTGAATTTTACTCTACAAAGAAGTATCATGTTGAAAATTTGGATGTTATTAGTTCCTGGATAATTAAATTCTTGAACTTGTTTTATTGAATTCTTATATCATTGTCATCGTCCTCATGTTTATATTTTATTGAAAGTCATATGTGGCCTGTAGTGCATAGATGGACTTGGTATGATTATGAACAGGGATTATTCAGTATAATCATGACCGTAATGTTACAAATGATGTGGAAAACGTCCTCATTGGCCCGTAGTGCATTGATGGACAGTTTTTGGTATGATTATGGCTATGGATTCTCTTCGGCTAAGGGAGCAAAGATGAATTATTTTATGGCATGATAAGGACCGTTGATGAAAACACGATTATCTTTGGCTCGTAGTGCGTGCATAATTCTTGGTCGTGATACTAAATAATATCCTCGACCAGTAGAAGTGGATGATTTGATGATGTGGATTATTTATTGTTTGAGTCTCGTGATAAAAGTGATGAAAAACTTTTAAATCATTAAAGATAGTAGATTTTATTCTCTACTTGACTCTTTTTAATGGATTATTTGTTCCACCGCAGCTTAAACTTGATGTCTATTGTATTTTATCAGTTTAACATTGTTAAAGACTAATGATAATTTATTCTGCATTATCTTAGTCATAATATTTCTTACTGGGCTAGTTGAGCTCACCCTTTCCTTCACTGTTCTCTTCAGGAAATGAGAATATAGCTGGGACTAGTCGGGGAATAGAGTGACGGTCCGAGATGGTGTCTTAGCAATCCTCACCATTCTGTTAAATAGTGTGACAATAAATTTAATGAGGACTGAATTTGAGTTTGTATACTGTCTATGAGGACTCCATTGAGAGTGGATATTGTTTAGAAGATAATATTCTTATTTAAACTCTCAATTTATGTTTTGTCGTATTTTACACGACAGTTGTATATTTAAGTTTGTATTTGAATTTTGTACCATGTATTTGGCGACTCAAGATGGGTGATATATACCTGTTTTGGGGGCATCACAACCGAGGTTAGGAAAGCTCGACGGTTCGAGTAGGGCTTGAAACCCTGGCTCTATAACCGTATATCTGTGTTCCAAAGTACGTCGTTTGAGATCATTTTAGAGAAGGTGATAATCGTCGAAGGTGGTAGCGAGGCTCTAAGCCAGTACCATAAAGATAAGAAGAATAAGGGGAAGGTTGATTGGGGAGTGAAGATATATGGAGCCAGCGGGAGTGGCGAAGTACAGAAATGGAAAGTGTTTAACTCTAGGAATATCGGAGTGAAACAAGGAGATCTGAAGAGGAGAATGGAGGCATACAAAACCTATGGGAAGACTTATCTGGGAGTCTATCTCAAGGGGAAGGCGGTATGCTATAACTGTGGACAGGAGGGGCACATTTCGCCTAACTGTCCAAGTCCGAAGAAAAACCACGGATGCTTTGTGTTGGGTCAACTAACCACATGGCAAAGAACTGTTCGAAGAAAGGGACGGACGGGAATAGGGGCACTAATAGCGGTAAGTTAGCTATTAGTGGTCCAGCGCAGTCGGGTAGGATGATGGCCCGTACCTTTAACATGATAGTCTAAGATGCAGTTGCGTCAGGGGACGTAGTCGTAGGTATTATTCCGATCAACGACATAAATGCTTACGTGCTGTTTGATTCGGGTGCTACTTGTTCGTTTATAGCATGTGATTTTGCTAGACGATTAGGATTACTTCCCAAAAAGTTGCCTATACCTTTAAATATTAAGGTAGCAAACGAAGAGATAATTCATGTTGAAGATATTCGTAGGAGTTGTTGTGTGGACATACGGGGTTGTAAATTATCAGTAGATTTGATACCGATAAAGTTAGAAGAATTCGATGTAATTCTCAGAATGAATTGGTTGGTTAACCATGGGGAAATTATAGATTGTCAGAAGAAATGTGTGAATATTAGAACATTGAGACAACCTCAGGTAGTATTTTACGGGAATAGATCGTCGGGGCGTTCGTGTTGTCTTACCATGACACAAACTAGGAAATTATTAAGGAAGGGATGTGTAGGTTATATGTGCCATGTTGATGATACCCAGAGAATGGTAGCAACTATGGAACAAATACCTATAGTTAACGAATTCACGGATGTATTTCCAAGTGAATTGTCAAGTCTTCCATCGGATAGGGAGACCGAGTTTGTAATAGACATTGTGCCAGGAGCGGCTCCAGTTTCCAGGGCACCATATCTTATGGCGCCGGTGGAGATGATGGAGTTGATGGTACAGTTACAAGATCTGTTGGATAGGAAGTACATACAACCGAGTGTTTCGCCATGGGGAGCACCGATACTATTTGCAAAGAAGAAGGACGGATCGTTAAGACTTTGTATCGACTACAGAGAGTTGAACAAGTTAACGATAAAGAATAAATACCCATTGCCCATGATCGATGATCTCTTTTATCAGTTGAAAAGGGCAAAGTATTTTTCTAAAATAGATTTAAGGACGGGGTATCACCAATTGAAGGTTAGGAAGGAGGATGTACCAAACACGGAATTCAGAACTCGTTATAGTCATTACAAGTTTCTGGTGATGTCATTTGGGTTGACTAATGCACCAACTGTATTTATGGATATGATGAACAGAGTGTTCAAATAATATTTGGACAAGTTCGTTGTATTGTTTATCGATGATATTCTAGTCTATTCTAAGATGCCAGAAGATCATGCTGAACACCTAAGAATAGTGCTGGAGACACTAAGGAAGGAGAAGTTATATGCGAAGTTCACTAAGTGTGAATTTTGGTTGGAAAAAGTATAATTTTTAGGTCATGTCATTGACTAAGAGGGGATTTCAGTAGATCCAGCGAAGGTGGAAGCCGTGATGAATTGGGAACAACCAAAAACACCGACTAAGTTGCGGAGTTTCCTAGGGTTGCAGGATACTATCGGAGATTCATCCAGAATATTTCAAAAATAGCTACTCCGTTGACTAACTTGAAAAGGAACATGGTGAAATATGTGTGGACTGAGAAATGCGAGGACAACTTTCAGGAACTGAAGAAGAGGTTGAGTGAAGCGCCTGTTTTGTCATTACCCGATAACACATGAAATTTTTTAGTTTATAGCGATGCTTTGCACAAAGGACTGGGTTGCGTGCTCATGCAGCATGGCAAGGTCATTTCATATGCATCAAGGCAGTTGAAGGATTATGAGAAAGTTTACCCTACTCATGATCTGGAACTAGCCGTAGTAGTTTTTGCCTTAAAGATATGGAGACATTATCTTTACGAAGAAAAATGTGACATATACACGGACCATAAGAGTCTAAAATATATCTTTACATAGAAGGAGTTAAATATGAGACAGAGGAGATGGCTGGAGTTGATAAAGGATTATAACTGTGAAATCATGTATCACCCTAAAAAAGCCAATGTAATTGTCGATGCCTTAAGTAGAAAGGGTCGGGAGAAGTTGTCTATGTTAAAGGCTCAAACTGAGTTAATAATAGAGATGGCTAGGATGGAAATAGAAGTGAAGTTGCCAAGTGAGTCGGGGTAGAGACTGTTTGCGACATAAATTCAATCTAACATAGTAGAGAGAGTTAAGGAGGTGTAACTCAAAACTGGTGAGTGTGACCGGATAAAGGAGTGGTTAACCAATGAAAAAGATTTAAAGTATAGTCTTGATAACGAGGGGTTATTGAGATTTGAAGGAAGAATTTGGGTTCCGAATGAGACAGAATTAAAGGAGCAAGTATAATAAGAGGCTCATAGTTCGAGGTTCTCGATTCATCCTGGTAGTACTAAGATGTATCAAGACCTTCGACAGAGTTTTTGGTGGCCGAACATGAAGAAATAAATAGCCGAGTATGTGAGTAGGTGTTTGACTTGTCAAAAAGTTAAGGTCGAACATCAACGACCAAGTGGCTTGTTACAGTCATTAGAGATTCCAGAGTGGAAGTGAGATCATATCACGATGGAATTTGTGGTGGGACTTCCGACTACAACGAAAGGGTATGATGCGATTTGGGTAATAGTGGACCGATTAACGAAGTTGGCTCACTTTTTGTCAATTAGGGGAAAATATAACTTGGACCAGTTAGCTAAACTTTATGAAGGAAATAATTTCCAGACATGGAGTACCAGTTTCAATTGTGTCAGATCGTGATCCACGATTCACATCGAACTTTTGGAGGAGTCTGTAGGAGCAGTTGGGAACGTAGTTGAAGCTGAGTACTACATATCATCCACAAACTAATGGACAGAGTGAGAGGACAATTCAGACGTTAGAAGATATGTTAAGATCTTGTGCATGGATTTTAAGGGTAGTTGGGATGATCATCTACCATTAGTAGAGTTTGCGTATAACAATAGTTATCATGCAAGCGTAGGTATGCCACCTTACGAAGCTTTATATGGAAGAAAGTGCAGAACACCACTACGTTGGGACGAAGTGGGAGAACGCTAAATGCTAGGGCCAGAATTGGTGCAGCAAACATCGAATGTATTGAAGTTGATACGAATGTGTCTCGTAGCAGCTCAAGAGAGACAAAATAAGTATGCAGACTTGCATTAAGAAAATAGGGAGTTTGAAGTAGGCTTTAACATGTTTCTAAAGGTATCTCCCTAGAAAGGAAAGATACGCTTTGGAAAGAAGGGAAGTTAAGTCCAAGGTTTATAAGACCTTTTGAAGTTTCAAAATGGGTAGGTGAGGTAGCTTATATGATAGCATTACATCTAGACCTAGAACGAATACATAACGTGTTTCATGTATCTGTGTTACGTCTTTATAAGCCGGATTATAAGCACGTAATAGAGTATGAGCCTACTTATATCGGGAAGGACTTAACGTACGAAGAGATGTCGATTCAAATTATCGATAGAAAAGAGCAAGTTCTGCGGAACAAAGTTATACCTTCCGTGAAGGTGTTATGGAAGAACCACGATACAGAAGAAGCAACGTGGGAATTGGAAGAAAAGATAATGAAGGATTACCCTCAATTATTTACGTAATGTGAGACGAGATTTTGGGGACAGAATCTTTATAAGGGAGGGGGAGAATGTAACGACCGAGAAATTCGGATTCATTGTAAAATAATTTTATTTAATTAAATAATAAATAAAATTATAGTATTTGTTATTATAAGCGTTAGTAAGATGAATGTCATTCTATAACCTAGAAATGTCGGAACATTGTAGTAGTTCAACCATGTGAAAGAATTAAAGTGTTTGAATTTCCAAGACGAAAATAAAAGTTTTCCGAGAAATTTTTCAAAAAATAATATTCATCGATTTCTACTCGGGAATTATTTTTGAACTTCCGAGAAATATGTAATGATAATATCGAAGTGAGTTGGATTATGTAATAATAATTCAAGTATGGAAAACATAATTTTTCGTGATGCGACGAATTCGAGAATGTTAGGGAAAAATAAAGCGTTAGGTTAATGTGATAATTGTATGATACGATGTATTATATGAGGTAAGGTAATAATCTGAGTATGATATGAAGTATTATATGGGTATGTATGAAGGATGGAATATTGTATATTATGAATTAGTATACGAAGTTAGAATACAAGAATAATACGTAAACAATACGTTATAAGGCTTTTAGCCAAATGAAATGGACTTGTGGGATTGTGTAGCAAATTGTAAAGTCCAATAGAAATTAATGTGCAAGCCCAAGAGTAGGTAATGTTAGAGCCCAAGTCGTTGTGAATGGAAAGCCCAAAGTAGATTAATGTAAGCCTAAAGGAATAAGTTAAGTTAATTAAACCTCAAGCCCAAGCTATAATCCAATGGATTAAAGTGATCTATGGGGAAATCCATGATCATTGGGTTAATCTTGGTGGCCAAGATAATTATGTAATGACCAAGCAAAAGAAGTAGGGAGTAAGTTTACTTAAGAGCTAGGTAATGAATAGTATGGAGGTTACTAAGGAGGTGGGATTTGGCTTTTGTCCATTATGCCCTAACTTAGGAAATTCTATAAATAGCAAGGTAGGATTTCATTTGTTGCTTGTTCATTTTCACCCAACACTTTCAACTTAATTGTTAGAGAGATTAAGCAAGAATAAGCTAGATTTTCATTTGTTAGAAAGGAAGAAGAAAAGCTTGTTCATCAAGGGTAAGCATCTTATGTCATTAGTCTTCCATCTCTACCATTATAGGTTGATAAGAGAAGTGTGTATTAATGGACATGTATGCTAAGAAATGATAGGAATAAATAATCTAAGGACTTAAGTCCTAATAAGCCTAGAATAAGCACTTTGTTCATAGATAAGCTATGAACTAAGGATGAACTTGTAAGACTTGTATCATGTTTACATGAATGAAGTTTATATGTTAAAATGATGTAAGAATGTTGGTTAGAGGACTTAAACCATAATAAGTTACGAGAAATGAAATAATATGTAATTTATACTTTGATAAGTTATAAACTCATGAAGCATAAGTAATAACTTATAATGCAAATAAGTTGTTGTAATATGTAGGTTGAGATGTCAGTATGATGGATAGAATCCATTTGAAATGATGAACAAATCATAAGTAACGAAGTTATGCTGGAATTCTCATGATTGGACGATAATCGTTAAATTCGTGAAATTATCGGATTAGAAGTCAAATATTGATATTGAGCTCGAAAACGTTGGTTTTCGATGGGAACAAGTCTTATTTGGCATTATAGAGTTTCGGACTCGAAAATGGCCGAATTCCGACTTAGAACGAAGAAACGAGCGTTGAACATTCACGAACGTTTATCATTTTCGTTAATAATGAACCAATGGGTGAATTTTGAGTTAACGAAGTTGAAAATATAAAATTCTTGCATGAACACGTAGAGTATGTGATTTGTGACCTAATGGCTTTTGAACTAGCCAATTCGGACTTAAAATGATCAAATTTGGAGTCTGGGAAGTTCGTTATGTAAAGAAAAACTTTTCACTGTCTGGTGCACAGAGCTGGCGCCACAGCGCCAACCCAAGGCCAATGTTTGGGTGCATAAAGTTTTGACCTACTGGGGAGTTCTGCCGTAACGTGACATATTATACTAAGACTCATGCACAATGGCCATGAGTCCTCAAGTTTAGGTATCAAGAGTGGCGTAGCAATGCCTACCACTACACAAGGACTCGTCTCACAGCCGCCAAGCCCCGACCTTTGCCACTTATTAACTCGCTACCAGAAGTGCGGCAAGAAAGAAGGAATGTCATACCAAATTTCAAATTTTCTGGGTTTTGATAGTAAAGAATGTTTGTAAGTACAACAAGGATGGTAATTGATTAACAATGAAGTAAAGCTTAATTATAACATTGTTAAGACATTGTTAAACCTTAGTATGATAACTAAAGGTTAATGATAATTAATCGAACATGAACGTGATGACAATGTAAATTATAAATAGCAAGCCGGAACCAATAGTAACAAATTTAATACATGATTTGATTGAGAAGAAGGATAAGATTCATTAGGAACCTTATATGTTTAATCATGACCTAACGTGTTATGTTATGTGATCATCTATTGTAGAAACCATAAAGACTTAAAGTGAACATGTAATAACAGTAGCAGGCGCTGAAGGCAAGTATTCTAACCCTTGTCTATGTTCAGTCTAGAAAAGCTTTGTGATTCATGTATTCTTACTCATGAATTGATGTATGATGAAGTCAAAGCCAATTCTTTTGACTAGACTTACGATATACTGGATTTCTTATAATCTATCGAAGTATGGTCAATGTTTTACCAAGTTATATTTGTGTGGTTTTCAAATGAAGACTGAGTATGCTGAACAAATGTTTTGTCGTCAAACGACGGGCACGTGAGGTTGCCACAACTTAAACGTACATATGTTTAAAGAATGTAGTGTTGATAAACATATAGATATATAAAGTCGATCACCTGACGCGTTTCGTAAGTAATGCCGGACTTACGGACTTAGTGTCAGGATGTCCTTTTCAAAGAAAGTATGAAATGCTCAAGGTCTTGGACTAGAATTAATGTTTTAGTGAATATTGTTAATTTTTAAACGTTTTAAAGAAAAGAGAAGTGCTATTTTGAATTATTGATAGTATTTCATAACTATTGTCCAGCTTATCAAGATATATGATTTATATGATTCAAGAATATTGTTAAATGGAATTGTTATACTTGCTGAGCTAGTTATGCTCACTCTTGCTTGAACCATATGAATGCAGCTAAGACCAAATGGATCGAAGGATCCGGCAAGGATAAAGGATTGGCTAAGTCGAACCTGTAGCTTACCTATGTAATAGTATAGGTTTGTAAATGATAATATTTAATATTATGACAAGAACAAATGTAATAGTTATAAAGAACCTGGGGAATGGTAATATTGATTTGTAATATATATAAGACATATTCATTCTTTTGAGGCTTTTCGATTGAATGTTTGTGTGAATCAGAAGACCGCGCGAGAGCACCATCTGCTCCAATGGTTGGAAGATACCCGAATTTGGGGCGCGCCACAATATCCTTTAAGTGGTTAGCAAATAGATATCATAAAAGATCGACGTCAACATTCAAAGACCATATCAAATCAAGGTTGCAATTTTGGTTACTTTTTTCATTCACTAACTCTATCCTAATGAACCAATTTTAATATAGAGCATGTAAGAGAGAATATTTGCAAGAAATAAGAATTAGTGTCAAATAGTGATATAGAACACCTTGACTAAGTATAATTAGTGATGTAATATATACAAATGCAGATACACTGGTATCCGTATCTAAAAAATTATTTCATCATCCGTATCCCGACAAATTTTAAAAATATTATCTATATACGGTATTCGAAATAATATCTGAATATGGATAATATTTGGGTATTTTAATTGTTTATCAATCACAAAAAATAAAGGGAAAGAAAACTATAATTGCGATGAATTTAAAGTGAAAGATGGAGGGGGAAGAGGATTTTGAAAGGGTCTTAAGTTATACCAGAGAGATCGATGCCTTGGAGGATAAGGTTTTCCATGGCGTCTTGTAGATCTTCGGTGGGGTCCATTCTCAGATCTTCCATGTTTCCCCTCACCATTTCATCGAATGTTTGTTGTCGTATTGTACAGACAACGCCAATTTTGCTGGACCCGCATCTCTTTTTATCTCTCCGCCATCCTCTGATATGGCGTAATGAGTGAACACACTGAGCAAAGTGGGTGAGAGAATGATTGAGAATAGTGAGGTACGTAATTAACGTGCGTGCTCATTAGACTATCCCGTAGTATATAGAGGGAAATCTAGTGTTTGTCATGTTGCAAATGGTCCATAATTTAACAAGTCATATGCTATATAATGTATGTATGCATGTATCTATCTCTTTATTTTCTATATATATATATATATATATATATATATATATATAAAACTAAATGAAATTAGTTAAACAAAATTAATGTTTGCAACTGAATTCATACAAAACGAAAATAATTTTGATTTGTTTTCCCCCAAAAAATATATAGTAGGACAAGAAAGGAAATACAATGGGAGTAGCAGAGTGGGGCCACGTTGTCGTTTTGATACATAGATCATGAGAGTTAAGTGGGCATGATTATAATTAATTCTGGAAAAATGATGATGGTGAGGGTTGAAGTTGCAATAAATGTATTGTACAACTAATTAAGTAAAGAAGAATTGAAATTGAAACAGGAGGAACTATTTTTGTACACATGCAGCTAGAGCTAGCTAAACCATAACTACTCATCGATCGTACTTGCTAAACAAGGTCATGGTTAAAAATATTCCAAAAGATAAAAGAAGATCAATAAAATTAAAAACCATAAAAAATTCATGGGGCGGGGGGTTAATTAACCTAGCTAAGAAATTAAGAAACAGAACTTAAATTACCCAAAACAAAATTATTTCATAACAAACCCTAGAAATAAAAACAAACTTAATTCAAGAAATATTGAACTTAATTCAAGAAAATATGAATAAAACTCGTGGAAAACAATTCTGAAAAAAAATGAAGAAACATAACTTAATTACCCAAAACAAAACAATTTCATAACAAACCCTATAATATGTGGAGAAGAAGCTAATAATGATGTGTAAATCTTATTACCTAAAAAAGAAGCAGCGCAGAGGCTGATCGGAGACCGGGAAAGAAGATAGAGACTGAGATGGTGATTGGAGAGTCGATCTGTGATCTGTTGACTGTCGATAAGTCAATCGATTGTCGATGAGCAACAACGGAGATGACTCAGACGAGACCGAAGACGACTCGCACTGCATTTGAGACTAAAGAGTGGAGAGAGAGAGAGAGAGAGTAAAAATGGTGAGTCAGAGAAGAGAGCGAGAGGAGATCAATTTTGATTTGGGTCTTTGGGATAAAGGTAGAAGCCGTAAACGGTTTACAATTAGCAAATAAATGGTTTTATTCAATTAACCGATAAAACCCAAGAAAAACCCCAATTATTTGCACAATCTTATGTATTAGTGTGAATAATTTTTATCCATCTATAAAATTAATTGTAAAAAAACAAAATATTACGCTTGATAGTAATATATGAGATTTATCTTTTTCGGCCCAAATATTTGTGTTGTATAATTTTATCTATCTACAATTAATTGTAAATAATAAATAAATTTAATTTAATTACAATATATAGAATACAATAATATATAAGATAAATGATGTAACATATTTGAATTGTAATTTAGAGTATTGATTATTCTGGTATAAATTTTTTGCACTTGTTTCGATGCAAATAAAGATGTTTAACGATTCAAATAAATTTTTATCATTTTCAAAATCCTAAATTTCAAAATAAATACTCTAATTATAAATATAATTAGAATAAGAATAAATAAATAAATAATGAGTTTTAAAGTATAGTTCATTAATTAATGAATATTATTTTATTTATTTTAATAAATACAATAATCAATACTCTAAATTACAATTCAAATAAGTTTTCATCATTTTCAAAATCCTAAATTTAAATTTCAAAATGAATGCACTAATTACAACTATAAATATAATAAAAAAAATACTAATAACAAGTTTTTAAATATAAATAATAATGTTCTAAATTACAATTCAAATAAGTTTTCATCATTTTGAAATCCTAAATTTCAAAATGAATGTTCTACTTATTAATGTTTAGATGTTCATTAATAAGTAGATGTCTATTTTAAGTGTGTGGAGTAATAATTTAGTGTGTATAAATATTTATAATCTATAGTTAGATTCAAAAAATTACATTGAATATTTAATTTTTTTTTCAAATACATGATTAAAGCTTTAATAATATGTTTATGGGAACTTTTATTTATTATTTATCCTCAATACTCTACTTAAATTTGAATTCATAATCGAATTCGATTTGGATTCGAATTGCATTTATAAAACTCTATTCAAATTTGACTCGACTCTAATATTCATTACTCAAATTCGATCTGACTCAGATCGAATTATATTCAAACTACTTGTGAGCTTCGAATTCAAGCTCAAAATTTGAGTCTCTTCATAGTAACTACTTCTATAATAGATATAATAATAAATTAAACTTATTATTTTACTTAAAAATTAATATATATATATATATATTTACTATTACACTTTACAAATATAAAATCACAATTAAAAATAAAATAAAATAATTATAATTAATTATTCTAATTTTATTTAACTTTGTATATATTATAAAAAAAATGTATTGAGTACCAACTCGAATATGTATCAAATCACAATCGAGAGTTCAAGTAGTTTGAATCTTAAACGAGTCGAGTATAATCTTATTCAAATTCTACTCATATTTTTATTCAAATTATTTTTTACTCAATTTTAGATCATATTATTAACGAATACAAATCTCATTTTCATTTTTTCGAGTCGACCTCGAATCAAACCTAAACCTTTTGATTGGTTTGCATGTTCCGGAATGACTTATAAGTTAAAATATAAGTTGACTTATGAATTATTTTAAGTTGTGACTTGAAAGTAAAAGCGTTCGGCATCAATTTGATGTATAAGTCAAAAATTAAGTTAAAACAAGTTATAAAAGTATTCGGCTTATAATGATTTATAAGGTAAAATAAATGTAAAGATTACTAAAAAGAACATTAATAAAAAGAGGGACAAAATAGATATTATATTTCTTCAAACTAACTTATTTTAGAAATACTTACTTATTTTTTTGACTTAAAACTCAACCTATAAGTAAAAAAATAAGTCATTCCCGATTAGGTGTATAGTAACAAATGACTTATAACTTGGGTTTGACCAATTTATAAGTCATTCCCAAACATGCTCGAGCCATACTTAGAGCTCTTTATACGTTGGTCAAACCAAATTATAAAGAGCTTTTTACTGTTTGAGTGTTCGCGAATAACTTTTTTTTTTGACTTATAAGTCAAAAATAATAAAATAACAATTTGTAAGTTAAAATAAAATGACTTATAAGGCATTATTAATAAATTATTTTGACTAAATGTAATGACTATTTTTCCGCTACTCTGTCTTGATAAATTACATTACTACCCCCAACCTAAAAAGCCTTATATCAAACATTTCTTCACAATGGCTCGAAGATCTGCTCCACTCTGTCCTGCCTCTCTTTGTGCTCGATCCGTCAATTTTTTGGTTTCTCTTTCCTTCGGTCCGCGGCTGTTACTCATGCCACTCATTCTACTCCTTCAATTGTCGTTACTCCTTCTATTGTTGTTAGGTACCAAACCTTAGACCAAATATTCGATATATATATATATATATATATATATGTGTGTGTGTGTCTGTGTGTGTGTATTATGTTATGTTTGAATCTTTGGCATGTGGTTTTTCTTTTCCTTTATCTCTTTAATTTTAACTGTAGTTTCAGAGCATGTGGGTTTTGATTCAATTTCATTTGTTGTTAATTTTTGTTGTTCAAATGTTTGATTGATTGAATGAATTGTTGTATATTGGGTTATGCTTAATTAGGAATAGGCGAGCAGTTTAATTTTTAGTAAATTTTAGCTACTCTGTTTGAAAATGTTGTATGTGACAAAATTTAATGTTTCGACTGTCATTTGTATGCATGGTTGATTAATTTTTATTATACAACTGATAACAATAACCCCCAATTTCTCTTTTTGTTATGACAAAAGGGAAAACCCAGGTAGATAGAATGACCACTAATAACTGTCGTGTGCTCAATGCTCATTTCCCAGAGTTTGATGAAGTGATGATTTAGCTTTTTACTAACTCAATTGTGCTATACCTGAAACATCTTGGGCACTGATCCTAATATTATTAAAGCATTGCTTTATCAATCTCAGATGTGTGGGTTTGTTTTAATAAAGTATATCAAGGGTCCAAGACCATTTAATATTGACATTTTTTGGAGAATCTGTTTAATATTCACTTTTGGTCCCTGTCACAGTTTGCCTTGGATATAATGGAAATTTGGTGCATCTAAAATGTTTACTTAATTCTTCTTTTTTATTTCCCGTCCTCGATACTTGAGTTATTTTGGTGTTTATTGTCTAGATTAATTTGTCTAATGTAATTTTTCATTTATGTGTCAATTACAGGCTCTTAATACATTCAACACAGCTGTTGTATCACCGATATAATACGTAATGTTTACATCATTAACCATTTTGGCTAGAATTATCATGTTTAAGGTATTATTCTCTTCATATCAAATTCCTGCAACTACAGTTGATTAATTGATTATAGACTATTCCTGCATCTCTTCATATTAAATTCTTTTCCTTATTACTTCTTTCACTCCTAGCTAGTATTTATATATTCATTAGCTGAAAATTGCTATTGGTTGTGTTTGCTTTTTTATTTTTCTTACGCATGCTAATCATGTAAAGAATGTGTTGGGAATACTATATATGAACTCCCTTTAAGAAAGTCATAAACTCAAAGAAAGACATATATATATATATATGTGTGTGTGTGTGTGTGTGTGTGTGTGTGGGGGGGGGCATATCATTTCTGTTAACTACCTTTAGTTTATTTGTAGAAAGAATTTCCATTGATATTCTTGTTCTAATGGAGATATGCATATTTCGTTATTTACCTGATAGGAAGATAATAATAATTTTGTAAGTGTAGTACTACTATGAGCCTTTAATTAATTATGTTAGGGAGGAGATTCAGTCAGAGTATGGTGTTGCAGCTCAATTATTAAGTGTTGACAATACATTTGTAAGGATGCGTGGATAGCCTAGCAAACTTTAGTGTTTGCATTACTCTATTATAGAAGAAAAGAAAGGGGGAACAAATTTAAGAGGAGGTTTGGAGGGAAGACCTTGTATAAGATCGTGGAAAAAATAACTGTGACGCTCCCAAATTCAGGACCTTGAAACTCAAACTCGGTGTTTCACGATACTATTTCTATGAGCGGAATAATAATAATAATAATATAGATACCAAACTTAATTTACATATTTATCAGAGTTTAAACCCAAGTACGTAACCTTTAATACATTCATTACAATACATGATAATAATAATATCATAGTCTTAATAAAGTTAAACTATTACATAAAATAGCACAAACTTATTCTGCAATCTTCCATTTTCCTTTGTTCTTAGCCAAGCCATCTGGTTGTTCACACTTAGCTGAAAATATTTTTAATTAGGCAAGGATGAGCATTTGAGTGCCCAACATGTAATAACAATTATAATTATTAGCTGAAAGGATTACATATTTTCTTTGTACGACACTTCTACAACGAATCAATGGTTGTGAAGTAAACTGAACCAATAATTATATATTAATTCTATATCAAAATTTTGAAACTACGTACTGACTATATCTGGGGATTAATCGGCAGACTATGAACTTTGTTTTCTATTTTTGAAAATGTTAAACAGAACTTCATATGCAAACCGTCATAACTTACGAGCTCGGGGGGTTGATCAGCCCGTTATGTCATGTATTGATCAATACTACATGCAAGAACGATATTATCGTTCATCTATCCGCCTTTGGCGCACAAAAAGTTTTTCCATGTACGGGATGTTCATACTTAGTCGGGATTCCAAACCAAAATAATTCGGTTGGATAATAGTAAGGTTTTATCTTGTTCAACAATAATCTATAAGTTTGTGTCTAGCCAAATCAATTAGCTTAGACGACTTTTTAGTTAATATATACATACCGAAAAAATTTATAAATGTGTATCAACATGTGATTAAATATAATGATTATCCAAGTGAGGACACTTGTATAACCATATATAGAAATTAACGAATGTAATAAATATTTGAATTATAATATAATACTATGTTGATAAACAATGATAAGATATAATATATATAACAATAGAGTTAATAATCCGCACAATAATAATATAATTACGAAACTTTCTATTTATGTCCATTGCATAAAAGTAAATGTAAAGGTAGGATACTTGCACAGTCCTATTGCTGCTAATAATACATAACTTAGTTTTATCTTTTATATAGAACCTATCATTAATAAGATCATTCGTTCGATTAGAATATTATATCATAACACATAGTACTGCTCTTTGCAGTCAACACATTACCTAATCACATTGTCACACATGTTTAATAGTCATTGGATCACAAACAAACACGCATCTAGTCAAATTATCTAAGTCCAGATCAATTTTAAAATATTTGCAAAATCAAGCGACGACTTTATCGGGTAATTATCGAGTCTAAGACTCTATTCTGTAATTCAATAACTGTAAATATCAATCATATTATTTTTAAATGACTTATAATAATTTTTAATTAATTATTATAATTTATCATGATTTTTCAAACACTGGAATTATTATTAAATGATTTAAATATTAAATAATTTTATTATTATTAATATTTAATTAATATTAAACTATTAATGAAACCATTGCCAAAATATTAAAGTAATTTATAATAACTTAAAATACTTTTAAAGTATTAATATTTCCTTAAATGATTTAAAATCATTTTTAAATAATTAACATTAATATTTAAATATTAATGTACTATTTATCAAAATAGTAAAATTTATTAATTATAACTTAAAATATTTTTAATTCATTTATATCCCTTTAAATGCTTTTTTAAATTAGTAAAACCATTTTAAAACTATTTATTTAATATAATTATTAAATAAATTTAATATCATTAATATTAAATCAATATCAATAATATTAAATTATTAATGAAATTATCCTTTAAATATTAAAAGTTATATTTTATAACTTAAAATATCTTTAAACACTTTATTTTTATTTAAAATGATTTTTATAATATTAAAATTATTTTTAAACAAATTTTATTTAATATAATTATTAAATAACTCTAATATCATTAATATTAAAATATTAATGTTTTTCATGACAAAATATCAAAAGTTATATTTTATAACTTAAAATATTTTATAACCTTTAAATCCTTTTATATGATTTTTAAATCATTAATTCTATTTTTTCATAATTTATTTAATACATTTATTAAATAACTTAACTATCATTAATATTAATTTATTAATGAAATTCATCACAAAATATTAAAAGCCATTAAAATAACTTCAAATATTTTCTTATATCATAATATAATTTTAAATGATTTTTAAGTATAAAATCATTTTTAAATAATTTATTTAATATAATAATTAAATAAATTAAATACCTTTAATATTTCAAAAATATTAAATATTAATGAAATATATTCAAAATTATTAAAAACTAATTTTAGGAATTTATTTTGTATTTTTCATAATTAAAATTATTTTTTCTAATTATTTAATAAAAATAATAATTTTATAAAGAAACTGTCAAGAAAGACCCACTTTATAGTGATGTAATCGCCGCTATAGGTGTTTTCTTCATGTTCTTGCCAAACCCAAAACTTCATGTAGAATGAATGAGTGAGGACCATGTTTGACCAAGATTAAAAATGTGTAATGTGTTTCTGGACATACTATTGATCAGATCTTGTAGTGATAGTACAAGACTACATGATCCAATAACAAACAATGTCATACTGCATCATAATTAAGAGATCAATGCCTTCAAAGTAGCTGTCAGAGTTGTTCTTCATTTTCTGGGTACCCAAATGAAGAATAGTTCGACTAGCCTACTTTGGGCTTCCACTACTTGTTGCTCGTGTAATGTTTTAGTGATTTAATGCTTCCAGTGTGTAGACAACATACACGTGAATGTATCTATATATTACATCTAACCATCATAACAACAATGTAATAGCCGATCTTGCTAGAATCAAACCATGTCGGAAGCCACGCTTATGAGCTTTCGGGTTACCTAAAAAACTCATCCGTGAACTTTCTGCTTGGTTTGACCATCCCTCAAATCCAGTATGTTTGTAATATAAGCGATCTAAAAGCATTAATATGAAGTATAACTACCATACTATAACTTGAATACAACAACAAACATAAATCAGTAAACACAAGAGAGATCTAGAGGTATAAAGAAGTCATTAGATTAGCGGTTACGGCCTGCTTCGGGTTACCCGAAACGTTTCGGTCATGCCCAATAACGGCTTTTGACCAACAATGTCTTGAAATCTGTTAATGCTATGACCTTGATTCAAGTTACAGTTTAAAGAGCTCATATCATACTATAAGATCAAAGCTTAAAACAACCAAAAACATAAACAAAGAAAGATCTACAGGGTCTGACATTAGCTAGGTTGTCAGACACAAAATAATTTTTTTCCAGATTTTGAAAACCTTTAATTTCGAGTACTTAGATGTTATGGATCTACAAGATACCAACCCAGATCATTGATTCACACTACATAGAACATATTACAACACATAGACACAACTTTTAACAGAAGATCAAGGGTCAAATTTTTTATTAGGGTTTTATACCTTTAAGCACAAATTCTTGAATCTATGCCTCTGATTTGTTGTGAGTGTTAGTGGGGCTTGATTTGTGACTGATATATGAAGGAAATTTCGGAAGTTTTAGAGAGAGAAGCTCTAGGATATGTGTTTGTGCAAAAATAAGCTTGAAAATGATTTTACTCTCTCCAATTTCATATATATATGACTTGCAATGCACATGGTTGATATATTTAGGCTGATTTGCTGGACTTAGAAACACATGGGTTTGGTTAGAGTTGGTGACCAACTCTTATTTTAGCAAGATTTGCAAGCTATCTCTTAAATAATGCAAAAAGGGTAACAAGGTCATTTGCCTTATGATTTTAATTGCCAAATTGTAAACTTGACAAACCCTTAGGGTTTGACCCTTAGGGTTTAACCCTAAGATTTTCAAAATTTTAATTTTCTAGGCTTTGTATTTAGGGTTTAATAATAAAAATTTTTAGTTTCTAAAAATAGTAAATTAGGTTTTCCTAATTAAATTAGGTTTCCTAATTATCTATAATTACTTATTAGGTTTAAAGAGTTAATAATTAGCATTAAGATGACTACATTAATGATTAGGACTCCCAATTAGCAAATTAGGGTTAATAACTTAATAATTAGGGTTTCTAATTAGCTATTAGGTTTTCTAACAATTAGGGTTTCCAAATATTAATAATTAGGGTTTTCCTAATTAAAATTAATATCTATATTAACATGAATCACATAACACAATTTCTTACCAATCATAAACTCCAGTTTGAGTTTCAAATTAGGGTTAAACCAATTAATGATAGGGTTTTGACATTATACATATAATTGACCAACAATTATCAATACGTACCTACCGTACATATTTATAGCATTGAAATATAAATAATATTATATTATTATTCTCATTCCTTGTTCCAGATCCAAAATTAGGGTTAGGATTCCATATCTGATTTATCTTTCATATATAACATTATTAATTAAGTTAAAATAATTAACTTAACTAATAAAAATAAATTCATATAATAAAATAAAATAATTATTATAATAATTCTAATAATCATTTCATATATTATTTAAATAATATATAATTATATTTTCATGGAAAATAAATAATAAAAATATTTCTACTATAAAATTAATTATTATAAAAATATAGTTTATAATGATCAATAATTCTAAAATAAAATTATTTATAATTATTCATGTAATAAATATATTTTTATTTATCACATAAATACATACGCTTTGACTTATACATATTTCCCATATTTATTTTAATAAAAAAAAATTTATATGCAAATTTTTTTATTTATTTATATAAAAAATATCGGGTTATTACAATAACTACCTGGTAACTAATTTGGAACGAAGAGATATATTAGAAATGTGCAGTTTTTCTAGGAAAACACTCTTTTAAGTCTTAAGGTATCACCTCACTTATTAATGTCTCCACTGACCGAGACAACCTTGTTTTTTTTTTCTTATTTAGATATGAAGAAGGTTGAACTTGAATGGTCCTAGGAACATCTTAGCCAATTGACTAGGGGGTCACGACACTAAATAATCCTACTTGGTTGTTCATTCATGTGAGATTTTTTTTTATAAAAAAAATATAATTTCATCTCTGATTTGTGGAGGTATAGCAGTAGTGAAGTTTCTAGTTCAGTCTACTAGTTGGTGATATGTCCAGTTGTTACTTTGTAAGTGACAATATGTTGCACATCATCCTCAATTTAAGAAATCCAAATATGTATAAATCCAATTACCTTAGGAACTCCTTACACATTCGGTAGAAACTAATATACAATATAACCGTGTACAGTTTGGCACAAAGACTTGGACTAAAAACATTATAATGCATGTATAAATTCTCGTTATAAAGTTATCAACCATTATATATTTGAAAAATTTATGATATGATTAACCGTGGTTTTTATCTCCTGCAGTAAATTGCATGCACTGGGGAAAAAAAAATTCCTCGGTTGTTGAGTATGAAACAACTGCAAGATCTGATGAGGAAATGATGTCCACTCATTGGAATTTCTGATATAACTTGTGATATAGCAGTTTCAAAAGTTTGTTAACCAACCTACATTAGTTGAGTCACCTTTCTTCAGCTATTATCTTTGTATCACATTGTCTCTACTAACATCCTATTTGTAATGTTGTGATATGTTTAGCTGTCAACATTCTCCCAACTGAGTTTGCAAAAGATGTTATTAATTTCTTAGTTTATTCTTGCATTTTTTTAATTCATCCATAAAATAAGTGTTTGGGATTTTTTTAGTGTCCCTTTTAGTTTTGTTGTTCTTTGGTGTTCTCATGTTAATGTGAGATTTATTTGAAAAATAAGTGAAAAAGGTCCAACATGTATAATGTCGACAATTTGACTTTAAGAGTCGCCAATTGATGTATTTAATCGGTTTGCACTAACGAATGGCAAAACGTTTGCACATTGACCCGATGATGTGACAATCGCTAAACGGGTCCGTGAAACCGAGATTCATTTGAGTTCGGGGACTTGATTATGCGGAGGGAAGGTGTTAGCACTCCCGACATCCGTGTTGTTGCTTGTGACCACCACTTTTCAAAAAAAAGCATTATATGAATGTGTGTGTGTGTGTGTGTGGATCAATGTGCAATTATTTGGAAGTAGTGTTGTACCTCGTTACACCTATATATACAAAGGGTTTGAATTTATAGAAAAATTCGCTTTTAACCAGATATATCAATGAAGTTTTGTAAAAGAGATTTTTCAAACCCGCATGCTCAATAGTAATTGAGGCCTTTGATACTTCCATTTTATTATTAAATGTTCGGTTTGTTTGCTTTTATTTTCGAGATCGAGGCATCTTCGAGAAAATAATATATACAAATGCGCTAAACTCCTCATGGGCATGACAACCATCCAAGAAAATTCGAATAATCGTAAATAATGTACAAGTCGCTACAAATTTGAAAACGTCCATCACGGGAACCGAATCTAGATTCAATGGGCTGAATCTGTGATCACATGATTCCTAGGATCACATGATACTGCAGTTTGTATGGAAAGCAATAAGCAGTTATATATATAAAAGTTGTAAATATATATACAGATATGATCAATCAACACGAAGAAACTCCATAGGGGATCAGAAATGTAAATATAAAAGCGGTAAATATATATATATATATATATATATATATATATATATATATATATATATATATATATGACATGATCAACCACCACGAAGTAAACTCCAGGTGGGACGAAATGTAAATAAAGTTGTAAAAGCGATCAACTGCCACGAAGTAAACTCCAGGTGGGACGAAATGTAAATAAAATTGTAAAAGCGATCAACTGTCACGAAGTAAACTCCAGGCAGGACGAAATGTAAATATATATATGTACATATATATATATATAAGCAGTAAATGAACCGGATATAAATCTAGGCTCATCGGATATGTCCGACAACAATTATATATATAAGCATATATATATATATATAAAAGCAAGTAAATGCTCCGGATATAAAATCCAGGCTCATCGATATATCTGATAACATGATTATATATATATGTATATATATATATATATATATATATATATATATATATATATATAAGCAAGTAAACGCCGAGCATATAAGTTCAGGCTCAATCGAGGCATAACTCGATAATGTTAGTCCATATATAAAATATATACATATATATAAGTATATATATACGAGATGAAATGAAAACCACTTGACCAAGTCCGCAAACACACACAACATGACTCTCAATGTGTATAACAGTGTGTGCTAATATGAAAAGAAAGGCTTTATAGAAAGAAGGCTTACAGTGGGCTGCCAATGTAGACTTCTATGACTCCATGTGGATAAACACTCAACTCCCGCCGGATAAAAGTATAGCTATATGTGAGCTAACAGATGTTTAAATTGAGGAAACACTCAATATGGGTGTGTACAGAGTAAATTGGACAGGGCTTCCTCGCCTTTTCTCTCTCTTCTCCCTCTCAAATGGCTGACCCCAAGGTCTATATTTATAGACTGATGGCCACATGTGTACTGCAGTAGTAGCAGCTTACACTCATACCGGGTCGAGGTGCCCCGGCTTCATGGGTCCCGTTGTCTCAAGACGCGCGTGCTGCGCATCCTTTGTAATGTCCGCTCAAACTTGCAAAACTACAATTCGAGCATCCGAACGAGGTATATGTGACCTTCTTCGGACCGCTTGTGTCGAGAGTTACGCAATGACATGTTATTTGCCCTTTTTGATTCCAGGAAGATGGGTCCATGACCGAAATAGTATTCCTGGGTCTCCGTCAGGCAATTCGGTAAGCTGTTTTGCGTAGTTCGTGCTCCGAAGTTAAGATATGGTTCTTGTGGGACTTCTTTTAAAGATATTTGAGTTGAAATGAGTGTATTGGACTTGAAGTGAAGTTGAGTCGGCAGAATGACCATTTTGACCTTCCCAGGGTTATCTCCGGCTTTCGCAATTTTGTAGTCGTCTTTTCGCAGGTTATCTTTGAGGTTGTCATCTTTGTTGACTCTGAATATCCTCGTGGTTATCTTTGAGGTTGGAAAAGATGCTTTTGCCCTCCTGCATAGTTAGTAACAGGAAAAGAAAATTTCGAGTGTCTACAGATGCCCCTCTTTATCATGTTCATGCAATGCAATGGAATGGACATGATAAAGATTAGTAGACACTTGAAATATGACAAGGTATTTTTAATGATGCAAAATGTAGTGAATGTTATGATGAATGTTTAAAATGTTTTCGTAAATCGCAGTTTGCAAATCGCACATCGCATTTCGCACTTCGCATTTCGCTTTTGGTCGATTGCACTTCGCAACTCGCACATCGCGTCGCATATCATAAATCACAAATCACAATGTAATGAATGTTATGATGCATGTTTAAAATATTTTCGCAAATCTCTTTACCTTTACCGGGGATTGCTGATGCCTATGCTGGTGTTGACTACAACGGCTTGGCTTTTTGTTGGTGTCGCTAATGCCTGTTTGATGAAGAGAAATTGAGATGTCGCTGATGCATACGCTGGTAGTTTATAATGGTGTCTACCCTGATGGTAGTTTGATAACAGATCCTACCTTGCTGGTAGTTGACATCGCCCAACTATTTTGGTTCCCACTCAAACGGTAGTATACAAAGCTTTCATTGCTAGACTATCTTGATGTTGCACTGAATTGATACCAATGGTTTTGAATACCGGATCTCCCGATACCTTTGCTAAAGTAATATTCAAAGGTTTGCTTCGTTAGATTCTGTCTGATGTTACGCTGGATAGAGATGTACGTTGATGTAGCGCCTCACCCTTTTTGAGGTGATTTGTAGCTTCCTTTCGCTGTTGAGTGCTTGTGCCCCATTTCCTTGAACATTTGATTCAGAATCTTACCGAATCGATGATCCGAATGTCACCGATATCCCCAGGGGTGCAGTTTGTACTTTCACTGCCGAACTTTGAACTTTAGTGTAGAGGCCTCAACTTATGATGATTTGGCGCAAATTAACATGTTTGATGGTGTAGATTTCATTCGCCAGACCTTTTGTTATTTGGCTTCTGTTCTTAAGTTAAGAACTTTGTTGAGAATTTTCCCCTTCGTTTGTAGGGGCACGCTAATGTAGCCATGATTCTTTTCAGGAGTTTTCCTTCTTTTGATGATAGGCCTGATCCCGCCTTAAAATCCTTCGCTTTCCTGGAATCAGAAAATGCCCCAGTCCTTTCGCATACTGATGTCGGGGATTTATACAAAAAACTCTCTTTGTTGATGAAGTCGCAAGTGAGTAATATCCAAATCGCTAGTAAGCTGATGTGGGGGAAGCTTTGATGATGATGGACCATGCTGATGGTGTTGACTAGGGCATTTTCCTCTTTAGGATTTTATAAATGCCCCAGTGTTGAATTGTCATTGTTTTCGAGATTGCCCAAGTCTTGTTGTAGTGGTCGCAATATCGGGTTGTCGTCAATTTTGAAATTGCCCCAGCCTTGCTTGTTATCTGGGATAGTCGTTTTGACAGATGGGCTGATAAGATGCTGATATCGCAAGAGACTTTTTCCTCTGTACCAGATGGTGAACAAGTATAGGACTTGGGTTTTGATGCCTCCAATCGTTATTCCTGACTTGTTATTGCAATCGGTCTTGATTTTCTTTTGATTTGATGAAGACTCGTGATTAAGGGTGTCGAATCTTTGAAGGTCTTCGCTGCTGGTTGTATTGGCATATCGATGTTTCTTCCTTTCTAGGATTTGTGCCAGATTTGATGGAATGACATTGCAGTGTTGTTGGGTCTTCTCAACATAGGTCGTTGACTTGGAGGGTCGTTCTTGGGATCGACGTTTGGATTTGGACATTTCTGTTGAGGGTCAGATCGCACCACTGGTGGTTTCCTACGTACTCCCATAAGTGTGGGAGATCAGGTCTGCGTAGTTCCTACTTGAAAAGATAAATGGCTTGACAAGTGTTTGTTTGAGAACCGTTTGTTTGAGAAGTGTTTGTTTGAGAAGTGTTTGGTTTGATAAGTGTTTGGTTTGGGTATTTTTGGGTTTTTGTTTGGTTTGACCGCCCCATAAATGGCTGCCTACGTACTCCCATTGAAGAAGGGAGATCAGGTCTTTCATAGTTCGAACTTGGTGTAAGAGGTTCAACGCTGAATGTGAAAAGGAAGAGAGGTGTATAAATGTTTTTGTTGTTTTTGTTTTTGTAGAAAAAGGGCATAAATGTTTTTTGTTGTTTTTGTTGTTTATTGCGACCGGGCCATATAAAATATGGTTGCCTACGTACTCCCGTGTATCAGGGAGATCATGTCGACGTAGTTCGCCCTGATGAGCTGAAACCTGAATGACTTGATTTTTGATTTTTTTTCTTTTTTTCTTTTTTTTTTTTTTTTTTCTTTTTTTTCTTCCATCATTTCGCATTAGATCATTCCATCTTGGGTTCTCGCCAGATCATCGCTCATAGCCTTCACCTCATCTCGAACTTTATGTCTCAAGTGGACATCTTAAGCTTTTATTTCCTTTTCGCCTTTTTTGGTCATAAGGAATTCTATCTCCAGCTCTCCATTTTCAATGAGATACTGGATTTTATGTCGCGAAGACCAACATTCCTCAGTCGTATGTCCAAGTGAGTTAGAATGGTAGAGACATATCTTGGTGGAATCATAACTCTTTATCTTGGGATTTATAGGAGGCAGTAGCTTAGTAATCCTTCCTTTGCTTATCAGAAAATGTAGCATTTCTTCATTGGATTTTCTTAGAGGGGTGAATTTTTGGACTCTTGTGGAGGTTGTTTGATCTTTCTTCTTTGAGAATTCGCATTCCCCCGAGCGATTTTTCTGTTGGTGAGATCTTCTAGCAATTTTATCATCCCCCTTCTCTTGGCCTTTTGATAGTTAAGTGAAAAACTGCCTCGTATCTTGATGTTGGCGCACTATCAGCTTAGCTAGCAGATTTACTTGATTTTGGATCGTCTCTAATATTTGCATTACTATGATACCCTCCTCCAAGTTTTCCCACTTTAGGACATTTGTTCTGTGCCTTTGGGGGTAGTCCTTTGTCCTTCGTATGCACTTACGAATTGGATATATTTCAGCGCTTCCTGACCCGATCATGTTTACTTCTTCCGTATCATGCTGCAATGGAAGGTTGGTGTTGACATTTTGTTGGTCAGGTTGTTGGACCATAATACTGCCACTTTCGATCAAATTTTGAATTTTATGCTTTAAGGACCAACAATCTTGTGTATCGTGTCCCGGAGATCCTGAGTGGTAAGCACATCTCTGGCTTGGATTGTATCTTTTGCTCCCTGGTTCCAGAGGTGGGGCTAGTTCGGTAATTTTCTTATGATCCATCAATATCGCCAAAACATTTTCAAGAGAATCGCCTAATGGAGTGAACACCCGATTTTTTGTTCTGTCAAATTTTCTTTTCTTGTCCTGGAATTAGTTAAATGCAAACTATTCTTTGAAATGGCGATTGTCTCACTTTTTTCCAAATGGGGGACCGTAGGTTGGTCTACTAGATTGCCTCTCAGACAACAAGGATACATCTTCACCGCTTTTATCGGGTACCCTCGATCGATCGCTTGCATACTTGCCAGTCTGTATATTCTTGGCGACTGCTTCCAAGGCAGTGAAGTCATTAATCTTGCCTGCCTTCAGGTCCATCTCTGCCATTTTCCGTGTTTGATCATTTCCGAGAATGGCTTTCCTATGCCTTCTAGGATCCTTTCGTAGTATGGAGCTTTTTGGATATCAATAAACGTTATTACCATCTCAATTTCTGTCATTGATGGAATGACTTGTGCTGCTAGATGTCTCCACCTTTGGGCATATTCTCGAAAAGATTCAGTACTTTACTTTTTGACTTTAGTCACTTGGTATCGATCAGGTGCCATTTGTGACTGAAAATTGTACTGATTTAGAAAGACGTGGGCCAATTTTTCCCAGTTATGGATTTTGGCATTGCAAGTCGGGCATACCAGGCTTTAGCCTCTCCGCTGAGACTCTTTTGAAAAAGCTGCATCCTGAGGCTTTCATCTTCAACATAAGACCCCAGTTCGCCAATGTATACTTTCCGGTGCGTATAGGGATCGCCTTCCCCATTGTACTTTTTAAATTCTGGGACTTTGAATTTGGCAGGATAGCGAGCCCCTGGGAATATACAAAGATATGAATATGTGACACTCCCATAGTTTCCAGTCCCTTTGATTGGCCGGGATGGTCTCCTCCATTTGTTGGACTTTCTTTCTTATATCCCCGCCTCGATCATCCCCGAGATTTGTGATTTCTTTATAGAATGAGGTTTTTGTATCTGGTTTCCATCTTTTTTGCCAAATACCTCGATCGCCCCCTAGATGGATGACTACTCGTTGAGTGGGCATTGTTTGGCCTTGGATTCCTCCATGTGTAGAGGATTCGTGTGGATGGGTATTTGTGGACCCATAGTAGGTCGGTGTAGCTCTTTGAGCATAACAACCAACTTCGTAATTTGATAGCTTAATCTTTCGAACTCTTTATAAGAGAAAGGAATAAGATCGGGCTGGGCACTTTTATCCATATCTGACTCTGGGCTTAATGCCCTTTTGGACTTTGAACGGGAAATAGGATCAATTGCTTCCCTACAAAAGACTTATGTAGTTTAGTCTTAAGGTAATGTAAATGTTATCATAATATGTCCGTTTTTAGGAATATGGTCTTGCAAAAACGGTTGTTAATTGATAACATGCATGCATAAGCAAACTTTATATTTTCCATTACATAAAGATGAATATGGAATAAAAATTATAAGTAAATGTTTTTACAAGTAATTGAAAATGGAAAGCATGAAGAGACTTTTCTCCGCGTTTGGTTTATCGGAGGTTGACCTATCTTAGGGTTACTCTCGCGGCTTTTTGGCATGAAGGTTCCCAGATCATCGCAATCTACTTGACGAGAAGTTAATTCAGTCTTTCAACTGGAGCGAATCTGGGTGGTGCCTTTCCTGAGCCCCGATGGAATTATTCTTCCTACAAGTCCAGTAATCAAACATCGATAGGATAGCCTCCTGGTGGAGGAACCACACAATATACATTCACATACAACGTGTCTCACCGTTTATGCAAAATGATGACATGTGAGAAGCACTAATATTATAGATAGATATTTAGCAGTGCAGTAAGTAAGATGCCAGAAGATCATGCTGAACACCTAAGAATAGTGCTGGAGACACTAAGGAAGGAGAAGTTATATGCGAAGTTCACTAAGTGTGAATTTTGGTTGGAAAAAGTATAATTTTTAGGTTATGTCATTGACTAAGAGGGGATTTCAGTAGATCCAGCGAAGGTGGAAGCCGTGATGAATTGGGAACAACCGAAAAACGCCGACTGAGGTGCGTAGTTTCCTAGGGTTGCAGGATACTATCCGAGATTCATCCAGAATTTTTTCAAAATAGCTACTCCGTTGACTAACTTGACAAGGAAGACGGTGAAATATGTGTGGACTGAGAAATGCGAGGACAACTTTCAGGAACTGAAGAAGAGGTTGAGTGAAACGCCTATTTTGTCATTACCTGATAACACGTGAAATTTTTTAGTTTATAGCGATGCTTCGCATAGAGGACTGGGTTGCGTGCTCATGCAGCATGGCAAGGTCATTGCATATGCATCAAAGCAGTTGAAGGATTATGAGAAAGTTTACCCTACTCATGATCTGGAACTAGCCGCAGTAGTTTTTGCCTTAAAGATATGGAGACATTATCTTTACGAAGAAAAATGTGAGATATACACGGACCATAAGAGTCTAAAATATATCTTTACATAGAAGGAGTTAAATATGAGACAGAGGAGATGGATGGAGTTGATAAAAGATTTTAACTATGAAATCATGTATCACCCTAGAAAAGCCAATGTAGTTGCCGATGCCTTAAGTAGAAAGGGTCGGGAGAAGTTTTCTAAGTTAACGGCTCAAACTGAGTTAATAACAGAGATGGCTAGGATGGAAATAGAAGTGAAGTTGCCAAGTGAGTCAGGGTAGAGACTGTTTGCGACAGAAATTCAACCTAACATAGTAGAGAGAGTTAAGGAGGTGCAGCTCAAAACTGGTGAGTGTGACCGGATAAAGGAGTGGTTAACCAATGAAAAAGATTTAAAGTATAGTCTCGATAACGAGGGGTTATTGAGATTTGAAGGAAGAATTTGGGTTCCGAATGAGACAGAATTAAAGGAGCAAGTATTATAAGAGGCTCATAGTTCGAGGTTCTCGATTCATCCTGGTAGTACTAAGATGTATCAAGACCTTCGACAGAGTTTTTGGTGGCCGAACATGAAGAAATAAATAGCCGAGTATGTGAGTAGGTGCTTGACTTGTCAAAAAGTTAAGGTCGAACATCAACGACCAAGTGGCTTGTTACAGTCATTAGAGATTCCGGAGTGGAAGTCAGAGCATATCACGATGAACTTTGTGGTGGGACTTCCGACTACAACGAAAGGGTATGATGCGATTTGGGTAATAGTGGATCGATTGACGAAGTTGGCTCACTTTTTGTCAATTAGGGGCAAATATAACTTGGACCAGTTAGCTAAACTTTATGAAGGAAATAATTTCCAGACATGGAGTACCAGTTTCAATTGTGTCAGATTGTGATCCACGATTCACATCGAACTTTTGGAGGAGTCTGTAGGAGCAGTTAGGAACGCAGTTGAAGTTGAGTATGGCATATCATCCACAAACTGATGGACAGAGTGAGAGGACAATTCAGACGTTAGAAGATATGTTAAGATCTTGTTTCATGGATTTTAAGGGTAGTTGGGATGATCATCTACCATTAGTAGAGTTTGCATATAACAATAGTTATCATGCAAGCATAGGTATGGCACCTTACGAAGCTTTATATGGAAGAAAGTGAAGAACACTACTACGTTGGGACGAAGTGGGAGAACGCCAAATGCTAGGGCCAGAATTGGTGCAGTAAACATCGGATGTAGTGAAGTTGATACGAATGCGTCTCGTAGCAGCTCAAGATAGACAAAAGAAGTATGCAGACTTGCATCAAGAAAATAGGGAGTTTGAAGTAGGCTTTAACGTGTTTCTAAAGGTATCTCCCTGGAAAGAAAAGATACGCTTTGGAAAGAAGGGAAGTTAAGTCCAAGGTTTATAGGACCTTTTGAAGTATTAAAATGGGTAGGTGAGGTAGCTTATATGATAGTATTACCTCCAGACCTAGAACGAATACATAACGTGTTTCATGTATCTGTGTTACGTCCTTATAAGCCGGATTATAAGCACGTAATAGAGTATGAGCCTACTTATATCGAGAAGGACTTAACGTACGAAGAGATGTCGATTCAAATTATCGATAGAAAAGAGCAAGTTCTACGGAACAAAGTTATACCTTCTGTGAAGGTGTTATGGAAGAACCACGATACAGAAGAAGCAACGTGGGAATTGGAAGAAAAGATAATGAAGGATTACCCTCAATTGTTTACGTAATGTGAGACGAGATTTTGGGGACAGAATCTTTATAAGGGAGGGGGAGAATGTAACGACCGAGAAATTCGGATTCATTGTAAAATAATTTTATTTAATTAAATAATAAATAAAATTATAGTATTTGTTATTATAAGTGTTAGCAAGATGAATGTCATTCTATAACCTAGAAACTTCGGAACATTGTAGTAGTTCAACCATGTGAAAGAATTAAAGTGTTTGAATTTCCAAGACGAAAATAAAAGTTTTCCGAGAAATTTTTCAAAAAATAATATTCATCGATTTCTACTCGGGAATTATTTTTGAACTTCCGAGAAATATGTAACGATAATATCGAAGTGAGTTGGATTATGTAATAATAATTCAAGTATGGAAAACATAATTTTTCGCATGCGGACGTAATTCGAGAATGTTAGGGAAAAATAAAGCGTTAGAAGCTAATGTGATAATTGTATGATACGTATGTATTATATGAGGTAACGAATACGAGTATGATATGAAGTATTATATGGGTATGTATGAAGGATGGAATATTATATATTATGAATTAGTATACGAGTTAGAATACAAGAATAATACGTAAACAATACGTTATAAGGCTTTTAGCCAAATGAAATGGACTTGTGGGATTGTGTAGCAAATTGTAAAGTCCAATAGAAATTAATGTGCAAGCCCAAGAGTAGGTAATGTTAGAGCCCAAGTCGTTGTGAATGGAAAGCCCAAAGTAGATTAATGTAAGCCTAAAGGAATAAGTTAAGTTAATTAAACCTCAAGCCCAAGCTATAATCCAATGGATTAAAGTGATCTATGGGGAAATCCATGATCATTGGGTTAATCTTGGTGGCCAAGATAATTATGTAATGACCAAGCAAAAGAAGTAGGGAGTAAGTTTACTTAAGAGCTAGGTAATGAATAGTATGGAGGTTACTAAGGAGGTGGGATTTGGCTTTTGTCCATTATGCCCTAACTTAGGAAATTCTATAAATAGCAAGGTAGGATTTCATTTGTTGCTTGTTCATTTTCACCCAACACTTTCAACTTAATTGTTAGAGAGATTAAGCAAGAATAAGCTAGATTTTCATTTGTTAGAAAGGAAGAAGAAAAGCTTGTTCATCAAGGGTAAGCATCTTATGTCATTAGTCTTCCATCTCTACCATTATAGGTTGATAAGAGAAGTGTGGATTAATGGACATGTATGCTAAGAAATGATAGGAATAAATAATCTAAGGACTTAAGTCCTAATAAGCCTAGAATAAGCACTTTGTTCATAGATAAGCTATGAACTAAGGATGAACTTGTAAGACTTGTATCATGTTTACATGAATGAAGTTTATATGTTAAAATGATGTAAGAATGTTGGTTAGAGGACTTAAACCATAATAAGTTACGAGAAATGAAATAATATGTAATTTATACTTTGATAAGTTATAAACTCATGAAGCATAAGTAATAACTTATCATGCAAATAAGTTGATGTAATATGTAGGTTGAGATATCAGTATGATGGATAGAATCCATTTGAAACGATGAACAAATCATAAGTAACGAAGTTATGCTGGAATTCTCATGATTGGACGATAATCGTTAAATTCGTGAAATTCTCGGATTAGAAGTCAAATTTTGATATTGAGCTCGGAAACGTTGGTTTTCGATGGGAACAAGTCTTATTTGGCATTATAGAGTTGCGGACTCGAAAATGGCCGAATTCTGACTTAGAACGAAGAAACGAGCGTTGAACATTCACGAACGTTTATCATTTTCATTAAAAATGAACCAATGGGTGAATTTTGAGTTAACGAAGTTGAAAATATAAAATTATTGCATGAACACGTAGAGTATGTGATTTGAAGATATATGATTTATATGATTCAAAAATATTGTTAAATGGAATTGTTATACTTGCTGAGCTAGTTATGCTCACTCTTGCTTGAACCATATGAATGCAATTTAAGGCGAAGCGATCAAAGATCCTCCGTGAGGATAAAAGAAAGGCTAAGGCGAACCTGTAGCTTACCTATGTAATAGTATAGGTTTGTAAATGATAATATTTGATATTATGACAAAAACAAATGTAACAGTTATAAAGAACCTGGGGAATGGTTGTGACGCCCCCAAAATAGGTCCATTCCATCCAACTTATTCTGAGTCGCCAAATACATGGTACAGAAAACAACTACAACTTTATTACAACAATTGTCGTGCAAAATACGACAACACTTAAACTGTGAGTTGAATTACAAATATTGTCTTCTAGACAATATCCACAACCAAATAAGTCCTCATTACAATTATTGAAATTTTATTATACAAAAATGGTGAGGACTACTAAGACAGCTATCTTGAACCATCACTCCACACCCCGACTAGTTCCTGTTATAATCTCGCTTCCTGAGAAGAAAAATGGAACAAAAGGAAAGGGTGAGCTCAAATAGCCCAGTAAAGAATATTATGACTAAGATAATGTACAACAAATTATCCTTAGTCTTCAACAGGGAAAAATCTGATAGAATACAATAGACAACAAGTTTTAGATCAACAACTGCAGCGGAAACAATAATTCATTAGAGGAGTTAAGTAGAGAATGAAATCTACTAACATCTATGAATTTAAAAGTCCATCATCAATATTTTATCCCTGTACATCAATCAATATATATCTCAAATCAAATATTCATCTTTGCACTATAGGCCAAAGATATTCATCAGTCGGTCATGTTCATCTCAACACCTGTTCATCTTTGCACTACGGGCTAAAGATATTCATCAATTGGTCATGTTCATCTCAACACCTGTTCATCTTTGCACTACGGGCCAAAGATATTCATAAGAAAATCAACCATCTTTGCACTATAGGCCAAATATATTCATAAGAAAATCAACCATCTTTGCACTACAGGTCAAAGATATTCAGTAACATCATCATTTAGGACTTAGGATGATGAAAAATATTTTTTTAAGAAACGAATCCAGTGAAACAAATGACAAGGATTAAGGATTAAGGATTCGTAATTCAGTTTATCCATGTCCAAAAATACCTCAACAACAATCATAGTGGAGTAAAATTCAAGAATGATCAAAACATGGATACAATCAAAGCTAGTATCCAGAATAGATATTTTGGACAAAAAGAAGAAATTTCATTTTTCGGTGAATAGTGCCGTATACGTGAATAGTAACTCCGACACCAAAAGATAGAAATTTCACAAAAAACATCAACACGCTTCGTGAATAGTACTTGTGAATAATAACTCGTGAATAGTAACTCATGAATAGTAACTCATGAATAGTAACTCCGACATAAAAAAGTTCCAAATTTGATAAAAAGTTCCAACCAATATTTCGGCATAATGATATTGAAGAAATAATCTCACTTACGAAGAAAATAACATCCCTTACCTCGAAAGACAGTACTTCTAGTTGAAACACCGGATATAGGCTATGACTTGAACTTGCACCGTATATCAACACTCAAAGTATACTCACAAGAATACGCTCAAAATATCGAGAGAGAAATAGAGAAAACTTGGGTTTACAGTGTGATTTTCAATTCTAACCTAAGCTCCCTATTTATAGGAAAATGCTTAGAACACCAAAGTAGAAAATTGAATATAATAATATTATTTATAAACAAAATTCCTTAGCCCACCTTTGAAATCTGATTTCAGCCATAGCACATGTTAAATGAGGTTCACAAACTCACCAAAAATGTTTTTCTCAAAATAATTAATTAAAACTCCCAAAAATCAATTATTTCGGAACTCTGAAACTTCAATAATTCATAATAAATAGCCCTTTTATCAGAAAATTCGAATCTCGCGAGTTTTATAGGAAATTAAATTCTCTACAACTTTGCAGAAGAAAGTGTTTCTAAATTCCAAACAGAAATTGACCGAAATCCATAAACGGACAATTTTACAGGCTATAATTAAATTTCGGTCAATAATTGTGTCCACCAACACACAAAATATGTGTTAAACATTTAATGCCACAAAAATACTCTTCCTCCTCATATACTCATATATCCCACATTCATTGTAAAAATATCATCGTTAATATATTATTAAAATAATATATTTAAAAGAATTATTTTATCAGAAAAAGATAAAATATTAATTTTCAACAATTGTCACATTAAAAATTTTATCCATCTATATCCTCATAAAATCAATAATTTTCTCATCATATAAATCAATAATTAATTATTCATAAATAATATTACAGAATCACATTATTGACAACTAGGCAGTTCCCAGGAAAGAGGGGGCTTTCCAATAAGGATCTCTCCTTACTGGCGCGCAATTAGATGACCAAACCTCTCCTTAGATAGAACTTTCTAGACATTGCCAATAATGTTATCTAATAATATTATTCAGATAATATGAATTATTGCTCCGATAATAGAAAATACTGTGCAGTGATAATTATTAAAATAACAGTAATATAAAATATCAACACATCAATTTTTAAATCAATAAAATAAAATACTGAACAGTAATTACTATAACAATTATTGAGTAAAGGCCTTCTTACGTAAGAATCAATAATTGGTGCAATCTGGTAATTCTTTCTTACAACAACAACGCAGACATCGTGTTTTAACCACCGGGTATTCCAACAATGATAATTGTAATAACTATGCCGTTATTTATAACCAACTTATTCTTGTCGTTTTCTTCATCCAATCGCTTTTCGCTACGGGGCCCACACAAGGCTGCGCCGTCGTATGAATATTCACCGACAACAATGAATATTTTATCACCACTTGCTTATTTAAAATATTTGTGCATTTTAACCTTAACTAACCACATTAATCAAATCCATCCTTACTATTTCAAAATAATAAATAAAGGAAATTCCTTTTTATTTTAAAAAATTTCGGGGTCTTACAATGGTAATATTGATTTGTAATATATATAAGACATATTCATTCTTTTGAGGCTTTTCGATTGAATGTTTGTGTGAACTGTAGCACCGTGGAGCACCATCTGTCCTTTTCAAAGAAAGTATGAAATGCTCAAGGTCTTGGACCAGAATTAATGTTTTACTGAATATTGTTAATTGTTAAACGTTTTAAAGAAAAGAGAAGTGCTATTTTGAATTATCGATAGTACTTCATAACTATTGTCCAGTTATTGAAGATATATGATTTATATGATTCAAGAATATTGTTAAATGGAATTGTTATACTTGCTGAGCTAGTTATGCTCACTCTTGCTTGAACCATATGAATGCAGCTAAGACCAAATGGATCGAAGGATTCGGCAAGGATAAAGGAAAGGCTAAGGCGAACCTGTAGCTTACCTATGTAATAGTATAGGTTTGTAAATGATAATATTTGATATTATGACAAGAACAAATGTAATAGTTATAAAGAACCTGGGGAATGGTAATATTGATTTCTAATATATATAAGACATATTCATTCTTTTGAGGCTTTTCGATTGATTGTTTGTGTGAACTGTAGCACCGTGGAGCACCATCTGTCGGGTTGGAAGATACCCGGATTTGGGGGCGTCACAATATCCTTTAAGTGGTTAGCAAATAGATATCATAAAAGATCAGACATCAACATTCAAAGACCATATCAAATCAGTGTTGCAATTTTGGTTACTTCTTTTCATTCACTAACTCTATCCTAATGAACCAATTTTAATATAGAGCATGTAAGAGAGAATATTTGCAAGAAATAAGAATTAGTGTCAAATAGTGATATAGAACACCTTGACTAAGTATAATTAGTGATGTAATATATACAAATGCAGATACACTGGTATCCGTATCTAAAAAATTATTTCGTCATCCGTATCCCGACAAATTTTAAAAATATTATCAATATACGGTATTCGAAATAATATCTGAATATGGATAATATTTGGGTATTTGAATTGTTTATCAATCACAAAAAATAAAGGGAAAGAAAACTATAATTGCGATGAATTTAAAGTGAAAGATGGAGGGGGAAGAGGATTTTGAAAGGGTCTCAAGTTATACCAGAGAATTCGATGCCTTGGAGGATAAGGTTTTCCATGGCGTCTTGTAGATCTTCGGTGGGGTCCATTCTCAGATCTTCTATGTTTCCCCTCACCATTTCATCGAATGTTTGTTGCCGTATTGTACAGACAACGCCGATTTTGCTGGACCCGCATCTCTTTTTATCTCTCCGCCATCCTCTGATATGGCGTAATGAGTGAACACACTGAGCAAAGTGGGTGAGAGAATGATTGAGAATAGTGAGGTACATAATTAACGTGCGTGCTCATTAGACTATCCCGTAGTATATAGAGGGAAATCTAGTGTTTGTCATGTTGCAAATGGTCCATAATTTAACAAGTCATAGGCTATATAATGTATGTATGCATGTATCTATCTCTTTATTTTCTATATATATATATATATATATATATATATATATATATATATAAACTAAATGAAATTAGTTAAACAAAATTAATGTTTGCAAATGAATTCATACAAAACAAAAATAATTTTGATTTGTTTTCCCCCAAAAAAATATATAGTAGGACAAGAAAGGAAACACAATGGGAGTAGCAGAGTGGGGCCACGTTGTCATTTTGATACATAGATCATGAGAGTTAAGTGGGCATGATTATAATTAATTCTGGAAAAATGATAATGTTGAGGGTTGAAGTTGCAATAAATGTATTGTACAACTAATTAAGTAAAGAAGAATTGAAATTGAAATAGGAGGAACTATTTTTGTACACATGCAGCTAGAGCTAGCTAATCCATAACTACTCATCGATCGTACTTGCTAAACAAGGTCATGGTTAAAAATATTCCAAAAGATAAAAGAAGATCAATAAAATTAAAAACCATAAAAAATTCATGGGGCCTAATTAATCTAGCTAAGAAATTAAGAAACAGAACTTAATTACCCAAAACAAAATTATTTCATAACAAACCCTAGAAATAAAAACAAACTTAATTCAAGAAATATTGAACTTAATTCAAGAAAATATGAATAAAACTCGTGGAAAACAATTCTGAAAAAAAATGAAGAAACATAACTTAATTACCCAAAACAAAACAATTTCATAACAAACCCTATAATATGTGGAGAAGAAGCTAATAATGAAGTGTAAATCTTATTACCTAAAAAAGAAGCGCAGCAGTAGAGGTCGAGGCAGAGGAAAGAAGATAGAGACTGAGATGGTGATTGGAGAGTCGATCTGTGATCTGTTGACTGTCGATAAGTCAATCGATTGTCGATGAGCAACAACGGAGATGACTCAGACGAGACCGAAGACGACTCAGACCAGACGAGACTAAAGAGTGGAGAGAGAGAGAGAGAGTAAAAATGGTGAGTCAGAGAAGAGAGCGAGAGGAGATCAATTTTGATTTGGGTCTTTGGGATAAAGGTAGAAGCCGTAAACGGTTTACAATTAGCAAATAAATGGTTTTATTCAATTAACCGATAAAACCCAAGAAAAACCCCAATTATTTGCACAATCTTATGTATTAGTGTGAATAATTTTTATCCATCTATAAAATTAATTGTAAAAAAACAAAATATTACGCTTGATAGTAATATATGAGATTTATCTTTTCTTGCCCAAATATTTGTGTTGTATAATTTTATCTATCTACAATTAATTGTAAATAATAAATAAATTTAATTTAATTACAATATATAGAATACAATAATATATAAGATAAATGATGTAACATATTTGAATTGTAATTTAGAGTATTGATTATTACGGTATAAATTTTTTGCACTTGTTTCGATGCAAATAAAGATGTTTAACGATTCAAATAAATTTTATCATTTTCAAAATCCTAAATTTCAAAATAAATACTCTAATTATAAATATAATTAGAATAAGAATAAATAAATAAATAATGAGTTTTAAAGTATAGTTCATTAATTAATGAATATTATTTTATTTATTTTAATAAATACAATAATCAATACTCTAAATTATAATTCAAATAAGTTTTCATCATTTTCAAAATCATAAATTTAAATTTCAAAATGAATGCACTAATTACAACTATAAATATAATAATAAAATAATAATAATGAGTTTTTAAATATAAATAATAATGTTCTAAATTACAATTCAAATAAGTTTTCATCATTTTTGAAATCCTAAATTTCAAAATGAATGCTCTACTTATTAATGTTTAGATGTTCATTAATAAGTAGATGTCTATTTTAATTGTGTGGAGTAATACTGTAGTGTGTATAAATATTTATAATCTATAGTTAGATTCAAAAAATTACATTGAATATTTAATTATTTTTTTTCAAATACTTGATTAAAGATTTAATAATATGTTTATGGAAACTTTTATTTATTATTTATCCTCAATACTCTACTTAAATTTGAATTCATAATCGAATTCGATTTGGATTCGAATTGCATTTATAAAACTCTAGTCAAATTTGACTAGACTCAAATATTCATTACTCAAATTCGATCCGACTCAGATCGAATTATATTCAAACTACTTGTGAGCTTCGAATTCAAGCTCAAAATTTGAGTCTCTTCATAGTAACTACTTCTATAATAGATATAATAATAAATTAAACTTATTATTTTACTTAAAAATTAATATATATATATATATATATATATATATATATATTTACTATTACACTTTACAAAAATAAAATCACAATTAAAAATAAAAATAAAATAAAATAATTATAATTAATTATTCTAATTTTATTTAACTTTGTATATATTATAAAAAAAATGTATCGAGTACCAACTCGAATATGTATCAAATTACAATCGAGAGTTCAAGTAGTTTGAATCTTAAACGAGTCGAGTATAATCTTATTCAAATTCTACTCATATTTTTATTCAAATTATTTTTTATACTCAATTTTAGATCATATTAATAACAAATACAAATCTCATTCTCATTTTTTCGAGTCGACCTCGAATCAAACCTAAACCTTTTGATCGGTTTGCCTGTTCGGGAATGACTTATAAGTTAAAATATAAGTAGACTTATGAATTATTTTAAGTTGTGACTTGAAAGTAAAAGCGTTCGGCATCAATTTGATGTATAAGTCAAAAATTAAGTTAAAACAAGTTATAAAAGTATTCGGCTTATAATGACTTATAAGGTAAAATAAATGTAAAGATTACTAAAAAGAACATTAATAAAAAGAGGGGCAAAATAGACATTATATTTGTTCAAACTAACTTATTTTAGAAATACTTACTTATTTTTTTGGCTTAAAACTCAACCTATAAGTAAAAAAAAAGTCATTCCCGATTAGGTGTATAGTAACAAATGACTTATAACTTGGATTTGACCAATTTATAAGTCATTCCCAAACATGCTCGAGCCATACTTAGAGCTCTTTATACGTTGGTCAAACCAAATTATAAAGAGGTTTTTACTATTTGAGTCTTCGCGAATAACTTTTTTTTTGACTTATAAGTCAAAAATAATAAAATAACAATTTGTGAGTTAAAATAAAATGACTTATAAGTCATTCTTAATAAGTTATTTTGACTAAATGTAATGACTATTTTTCCCCTACTTTGTCTTGATAAATTACATTACTACCCCCAACCTAAAAAGCCTTATATCGAACATTTCTTCACAATGGCTCAAGATCTGCTCATTCATCACGCCTCTCTCGCGTGCTCGATCCAATCAATTTTTGGTTTCTCTTTCCTTCGGTCATGGTATTTACTCATGCCACTCATTCTACTCCTTCAATTGTCGTTACTCCTTCTATTGTTGTTAGGTACCAAACCTTAGACCAAATATTCGATATATATATATATATATATATATATATATATATATATATATGTATATATATATATATATATATGTGTGTGTGTGTGTGTGTGTCTGTGTGTGTGTATTATGTTATGTTTGAATCTTTGGCATGTGGTTTTTCTTTTCCTTTATCTCTTTAATTTTAACTGTAGTTTCAGAGCATGTGTGTTTTGATTCAATTTCATTTGTTATTAATTTTTGTTGTTCAAATGTTTGATTGATTGAATGAATTGTTGTATATTGGGTTATGCTTAATTAGGAATAGGCGAGCAGTTTAATTTTTAGTAAATTTTAGCTACTCTGTTTGAAAATGTTGTATGTGACAAAATTTAATGTTTCGACTGTCATTTGTATGCATGGTTGATTAATTTTTATTATACAACTGATAACAATAACCCCCAATTTCTCTTTTTGTTATGACAAAAGGGAAAACCCAGGTAGATAGACTATTCCTGCATCTCTTCATATTAAATTCTTTTCCTTATTACTTCTTTCACTCCTAGCTAGTATTTATATATTCATTAGCTGAAAATTGCTATTGGTTGTGTTTGCTTTTCTATTTTTCTTACGCATGCTAATCATGTAAAGAATGTGTTGGGAATACTATATATGAACTCCCTTTAAGAAAGTCATAAACTCAAAGAAAGACATATATATATATATATATATATATATATATATATATATATATATATATGTGTGTGTGTGTGTGGGGGGGGGTGGGGGGGGGGGGGGGGGGGGAGGGAGCATATCATTTCTGTTAACTACCTTTAGTTTATTTGTAGAAAGAATTTCCATTGATATTCTTGTTCTAATGGAGATATGCATATTTCGTTATTTACCTGATAGGAAGATAATAATAATTTTGTAAGTGTAGTACTACTATGAGCCTTCAATTAATTATGTTAGGGGAGGGAGATTCAGTCAGAGTATGGTGTTGCAGCTCAATTATTAAGTGTTGACAATACATTTGTAAGGATGCGTGGATAGCCTAGCAAACTTTAGTGTTTGCATTACTCTATTATAGAAGAAAAGAAAGGGGGAACAAATTTAAGAGGAGGTTTGGAGGGAAGACCTTGTATAAGATCGTGGAAAAAATAACTGTGACGCTCCCAAATTCAGGACCTTGAAACTCAAATTCGGTGTTTCACGATACTATTTCTATGAGCGGAATAATAATAATAATAATAATAATAATAATAATAATATAGATACCAAACTTAATTTACATATTTATCAGAGTTTAAACCCAAGTACGTAACCTTTAATACATTTATTACAATACATGATAATAATAATATCATAGTCTTAATAAAGTTAAACTATTACATAAAATAGCACAAACTTATTCTGCAATCTTCCCTTTTCCTTTGTTCTTAGCCGAGCCATCTGGTTGTTCACACTTAGCTGAAAATATTTTTAATTAGGCAAGGATGAGCATTTGAGTGCCCAGCAAGTAATAGCAATTATAATTATTAGCTGAAAGGATTAAATATTTTTTTTGTACGACACTTCTACAACGAATCAATGGTTGTGAAGTAAACTGAACCAATAATTATATATTAATTCTATATCAAAATTTTGAAACTACGTACTGACTATATCTGGGGATTAGTCGACAGACTATGAACATTGTTTTCTATTTTTGAAAATGTTAAACAGAACTTCATATGCAAACCGTCATAACTTACGCGCTCGGGGGATTGATCAGCCCGTTATGCCCTGTATTGATCAATACTACATGCAAGAACGATATTATCGTTCATCTATCCGCATTTGGCGCACAAAAAGTTTTCTAATGTACGGGATGTTCATACTTAGTCGGGATTCCAAACCAAAACAATTCGGTTGGATAATAGTAAGGTTTTATCTTGTTCAACAATAATCTATAAGTTTGTGTCTAGCCAAATCAATTAGCTTAGACGGCTTTTAAGTTAATATATACATACTGAAAATTTATAAATGTGTATCAACATGTGATTAAATACAATGATTATCCAAGTGAGGACACTTGTATAACCATATATAGAAATTAACGAACAGAATAAATATTTGAATTATAATATAATACTATGTTGATAAACAATGATAAGATATAATATATATAACAATAGAGTTAATAATCTGGCACAATAATAATATAATTCTGAAACTTTCTTATTTATGTCCATTGCATAAAGTAAATGCAAAGGTAGGATACTTTGCTTTGGTCTCCTCTTGCAATAACATGAACTTAGTTTTATCTTTTATATAGCAACCTATCATTAATAAGATCATTCGCTTCGATTAGAATATTATATCATAACACATAAATCTCGCTTCTTTCACGATCAACACATTACCTAATCACATTGTCACACATGTTTAACAGTCATTGGATCACAAACAAACACGCATCTAGTCAAATTATCTAAGTCCAGATCAATTTCTGAAATATGTCGTGTAGCGATGACTTTATCGGGTAATTATCGAGTCTAAGACTCTATTCTGTAATTCAATAACTGTAAATATCAATCATATTATTTTTAAATGACTTATAATAATTTTTAATTAATTATTATAATTTATCATGATTTTTCAAACACTAGAATTATTATTAAATAATTTAAATATTAAATAATTTTATTATATATTAATTAATATTAAACTATTAATGAAACCATTGCCAAAATATTAAAGTAATTTATAATAACTTAAAATACTTTTAAAGTATTAAAATTTCCCTAAATGATTTTTAAAACATTTAAAATCATTTTTAAATAATTAATATTAATATTTAAATATTAATGTACTATTTATCAAAATAGAAAAATTTATTAATTATAACTTAAAATATATTTTAATTCATTTATATCCCTTTAAATGCTTTTTAAATTAATAAAACCATTTTAAAACTATTTATTTAATATAATTATTAAATAAATTTAATATCATTAATATTAAATCAATATCATTAATATTAAATTATTAATGAAATTATCCTTCAAATATTAAAAGTTATATTTTATAACTTAAAATATCTTTAAACACTTTATTTTTTATTTAAAATGATTTTTATAATATTAAAATCATTTTTAAACAAATTTTATTTAATATAATTATTAAATAACTCTAATATCATTAATATTAATATATTAATGTTTTTCATGACAAAATATCAAAAGTTATATTTTATAACTTCAAATATTTTATAACCTTTAAATCCTTTTTATATGATTTTTAAATCATTAATTCTTTTTTCATAATTTATTTAATACATTTATTAAATAACTTAACTATCATTAATATTAATTTATTAATGAAATTCATCACAAAATATTAAAAGTCATTAAAATAACTTTAAATATTTTCTTATATCATAATATAATTTTAAATGATTTTTCAAGTATAAAATCATTTTAAATAATTTATTTAATATAATAATTAAATAAATTAAATACCTTTAATATTTCAAAAATATTAAATATTAATGAAATATATTCAAAATTATTAAAAACTAATTTTTAGGCTTTAAAATAATTTTTAGGAATTTATTTTGTATTTTCATAATTAAAAACTATTTTTTTCTAATTATTTAATAAAAAATAATAATTTTATAAAAGCGTAAGCTAAAGATCGCTTTATAATGACGTAACCGCCGCTATATAGGTGTTCTTCATGTTCTTGGCCAAACCCAAAACTTCATAGACAGTGAACGAGGGACCATGTTTGACCAAGATTAAAAATGTGTGTAATGTGTTTCTGGACATGCTATTGATCAGATCTTGTAGTGATAGTACAAGACTACATGATCCAATAACAAACAATGTCATACTGCATCACAATTAAGAGATCAAAGCCTTCAAAGTAGCTTTCAGAGTTGTTCTTCATTTTCTGGGTTACCCAAATGAAGAACTGTTCGACTAGCCTACTTTGGGCTTCCACTACTTGTTGCTCGTGTAATGTTTTAGTGATTTAATGCTTCCAGTGTGTAGACAACATACACGTGAACGGATCTATATATTACATCTAACCATCATAACAACAATATAGCGGATCTTGGCCAATTCAAACCATGTCAGAAGCCATGCTCATGAGCTTTCTGGGTTACCTAAAAAACTCATCCGCGAACTTTCTGCTTGGTTTGACCATCCCTCAAATCCAGTATGTTTGTAATATAAGCGATCTAAAAGCATTAATATGAAGTATAACTACCATACTATAACTTGAATACAACAACAAACATAAATCAGTAAACACAAGAGAGATCTAGAGGTATAAAGAAGTCATTAGAGTCGTTACGGGCTGCTTTTTAGGTTACCCAAACGTTTTGTCATCTTGGTCAACGACTTTTGACCAACAATGTCTTGAAATCTGTTAATGCTATGACCTTGATTCAAGTTACAGTTTAAAGAGCTCATAGCATACTATAAGATCAAAGCTTAAAACAACCAAAAACATAAACAAAGAAAGATCTACAGGGTCTGACATTAGCTAGGTTGTCAGACACAAAATAATTTTTTTCCACATTTTGAAAACCTTTAATTTCGAATACTTAGATGTTATGGATCTACAAGATACAAACCCAGATCATTGATTCACACTACATAGAACATATTACAACACATAGACACAACTTTTAACAGAAGATCAAGGGTCAAATTTTTTATTAGGGTTTTATACCTCTAAGAACAAATTCTTGAATCCATGCCTCTGATTTGTTGTGAGTGTTAGTGGGGCTTGATTTGTGACTGATATATGAATGAAATTTCGGAAGTTTTAGAGAGAGAAGCTCTAGGATATGTGTTTGTGCAAAAATAAGCTTGAAAATGATTTTTCTCTCTCCAATTTCATATATATATGACTTGCAATGCACATGGCTGATATATTTAGGCTGATTTGCTGGACTTAGAAGCACATGGGTTTGGTTAGAGTTGGTGACCAACTCTTATTTTAGCAAGATTTGCAAGCTATCTCTTAAATAATGCAAAAAGGGTAAAAAGGTCATTTGCCTTATGATTTTAATTGCCAAATTGTAAACTTGACAAACCCTTAGGGTTTGACCCTTAGGGTTTAACCCTAAGATTTCCAAAATTTTAATTTTCTAGGCTTTGTATTTAGGGTTTAAAATTAAAAATTTTTAGTTTCTAAAAATAGTAAATTAGGTTTCCTAATTATCTATAATTACTAATTAGGTTTAAAGAGTTAATTATTAGCATTAAGATGACTACATTAATGATTAGGACTCCCAATTAGCAAATTAGGGTTAATAACTTAATAATTAGGGTTTCTAATTAGCTATTAGGTTTTCTAACAATTAGGGTTTCCAAATATTAATAATTAGGGTTTTTCTAATTAAAATTAATATTTATATTAACATGAATCACATAACACAATTTCTTACCAATCATAAACTCCAGTTTGAGTTTCAAATTAGGGTTAAACCAATTAATGATAGGGTTTTGACATTATACACATAATTGACCAACCATTATCAATACGTACCTACCGTACATATTTATAGCATTGAAATATAAATAATAATTATATAACATTATTAATTAAGTTAAAAATAATTAACTTAACTAATCAAATAAATTCATATAATAAAATAAAATAATTATTATAATAATTCTAATAATAATTTCATATATTATTTAAATAATATATAATTATATTTTCATGGAAAATAAATAATAATAAAATTTCTACTATAAAATTATTTATTATAAAAATATAGTTAATAATGATCAATAATTCTAAAATAAAATTATTTGTAATTATTCATGTAATAAATATATTTTTATTTATCACATAAATACATACACTTTGACTTATACATATTTCCCATATTTATTTTAATAAAAAAAAAATTATATGCAAAATTTCTTATTTATTTATATAAAAAATATCGGGTTATTACAATAACTACCTGGTAACTAATTTGGAACGAAGAGATATATTAGAAATGTGCAGTTTTTCTAGGAAAACACTCTTTTAAGTCTTAAGGTATCACCTCACTTATTAATGTCTCCACTGACCGAGACAACCTTGTTTTTTTTTTCTTATTTAGATATGAAGAAGGTTGAACTTGAATGGTCCTAGGAACATCTTAGCCAATTGACTAAGGGCAAAGGTCAGCGACTAAATAATCCTACTGGTTGTTCATTCATGTGAGATTTTTTTTTATAAAAAAAATATAATTTCATCTCTGATTTGTGGAGGTATAGCAGTAGTGAAGTTTCTAGTTCAGTCTACTAGTTGGTGATATGTCCGGTTGTTACTTTGTAAGTGACAATATGTTGCACATCATCCTCAATTTAAGAAATCCAAATATGTATAAATCCAATTACCTTAGGAACTCCTTACACATTCGGTAGAAACTAATATACAATATAACCGTGTACAGTTTGGCGCAAAGACTTGGACCAAAAACATTATAATGCATGTATAAATTCTCGTTATAAAGTTATCAACTATTATATATTTGAAAAATTTATGATATGATTAACCGTGGTTTTTATCTCCTGTAGTAAATTGCATGCACTGGGAAAAAAAAAAATTCCTCGGTTGTTGAGTATGAAACAACTGCAAGATCTGATGAGGAAATGATGTCCACTCATTGGAATTTCTGATATAACTTGTGATATAGCAGTTTCAAAAGTTTGTTAACCAACCTACATTAGTTGAGTCACCTTTCTTCAGCTATTATCTTTGTATCACATTGTCTCTACTAACATCCTATTTGTAATGTTGTGATATGTTTAGCTGTCAACATTCTCTCAACTGAGTTTGCAAAAGATGTTATTAATTTCTTAGTTTATTCTTGCATTTTTTTAATTCATCCATAAAATAAGTGTTTGGGATTTTTTTAGTGTCCCTTTTCGTTACTTGTTCTTTGGTGTTCTCATGTTAATGTGAGATTTATTTGAAAAAACAAGTGAAAAAGGTCTGACATGTATAATGTCGACGATTTGACTTTAAGAGTCGCCAGTTGGTGTATTTAACTGGTTGCACCAACGCAACCGAAAATGTTTGTACATTGACCAAGTGATGCGACACTGCTAAACGGGTCCGACATGTATAATGTCGAAAATGTTTGCATTTCGCACTTCGCATTTCGCTTTTGGCCAATCGCACTTTGCAACTCGCACATCGCATTTCGCATATCACAAATCGCAAATCACAATGTAATGAATGTTATGATGCATGTTTAAAATGTTTTCGCAAATCGCTTTACCTTTACCGGGGATTGCTGCTTCTGGTGTTGACTACAATGGCTTAGCTTTTTGTCGGTGTCGTTAATGCCTGTTTGATGAAGAGAAATTGAGATGTCGCTGATGCATACGCTGGTAGTTTACAATGGTGCCTACCCTGATGGTAGTTTGATAACAGATCCTACCTTGCTGGTAGTTGACATCGCCCAACTATTTTGGTTCCCACTCGAATGGTAGTATACAAAGCTTTCATTGCTAGACTGTCTTGATATTGCACTGAATTGATACCAATGGTTTTGAATACCGGATCTCCCGATACCTTCGCTAAAGTAATATCGGATCTCCCGATTCTTTTCAGGAGTTTTCCTTCTTTTTATGATAGGCCTGATCCCGCCTTAAAATCCTTCACTTTCCTAAAATCAGAAAATGCCCAGTCCTTTCACATATTGATGTCGGGGATTTATACAAAAAAATCTCTTTGTTGATGAAGTCGCAAGTGAGTAATATCCAAATCGCCAGTGAGCTGATGTGAGGGAAGCTTTGATGATGATGGACCATGCTGATGGTGTTGACTAGGGCATTTTCCTCTTTAGGATTTTTGATAAATGCCCCAGTGTTGAATTGTCGCTGTTTTCGAGATTGCCCAAGTCTTGTTGTAGTGGTCGCAATATCGGGTTGTCGTCAATTTTGAAATTGCCCCAGCCTTGCTTGTTATCTGGGATAGTGATTTTGACAGATGGCTGATAAGATGTTAATATCGTAAGAGACTTTTTCCTCTGTACCAGATGGTGAACAAGTATAGGACTTGGGTTTTGATGCCTCCAATCGTTATTCCTGACTTTTTATTGCAATCGGTCTTTATTTTCTTTTGATTTGATGAAGACTCATGATTAAGGGTGTCGAATCTTTGAAGGTCCTCGCTGCTGGTTGTCTTGGCATATCGATGTTTCTTCCTTTCTAGGATTTGTGCCAGATTTGATGGAATGACATTGCAGTGTTGTTGGGTCTTCTCCACATAGGTCGCTGACTTGGAGGGTCGTTCTTGGGATCGACGTTTGGATTTGGACGTTTCTGTTGAGGGTCAGATGGCACCACTGGTTTGACAAGTGTTTGTTTGAGAAGCGTTTGTTTGAGAAGTGTTTGGTTTGATAAGTGTTTTGTTTGGGTTTTTTGGGGTTTTTGTTTAGTTTGACCGCACCATAAATGGCTGCCTACGTACTCCCATTGAAGAGGGGAGATCAGGTCTTTCATAGTTCGAACCTGGTGTAAGAGGTTCAACACTGAATGTGAAAAGGCAGAGAGGTGTATAAATGTTTTTGTTCGTTTTGTTTTTGTAGAAAAAGGGCAGAAATGTTTTTTGTTGTTTATTGCGACCGGGCCATATAGAATATGGTTGCCTATGTACTCCCCTGTATCAGGGAGATTAGGTCGACGTAGTTCACCCTGATGAGCTGAAACCTGAATGACTTGATTTTTGATTTTTTTTCTTTTTTTTAATTATTATTTATTTTCTTTTTTTTATTTTTTTTTTCAATATTTACATGCATGGAAAATAAAAGGCATACTACGGATAAAGTGATACCGTCCCAACATCTTCTGGAACTCGCAACTTTATCCCCTGGATCTATATTTTTTGGCTAGTTGAGGCCTGATAGTCCAGTTGTCAGTGGTTGTGTTGCCTTCAAGGCTCGCGACAGAGGTTACTTCTTGGTCTTGAATATCTTCACTCATGGCCATAACTTGATCGCTTCCTGGTTCAGTACATTCCTCAGGGATGTTTGAGCTGGACCCATCGCAAAAAGGTATGAACTCTTGATTCTTTGATGGGTTGGTTTCCCCGACAACCTCACCACCTTTTCCTTCATCTGTTCCTTCACGCTTTTCCTGGGCTTGAGAGGATTCGACCATGAAATCTCCCTTGAACTGTTGTCACATTTCTTGCAAGGAATTTTCCCTTTTGGCTTTTCCTTCCTTGGAAAGGATCAGTATTTCCTCCGCATCACCCAAGGTTATAAGATCTAGAATGCGGTTGTCATCTTTGGACCACAGGACGTTGGATGTTGGCGGAGGAATCTCCTTTGGGGATTCCCCTGTCTCCTCTGTCATTTCCTGCATTAGGATCATTCCATCTTGGGTTCTGCCAGGATCATCGCTCATAGCCTTCACCTCATCTGAACTTTCTGTCTCAAGTGGACATCTTAAGCTTTTTATTTTCTTTTCGCCTTTTTTGGTCATAAGGAATTCTATCTCCAGCTCTCCATTTTCAATGAGATCCTGGATTTTATGTCGCGAAGACCAACATTCCTCAATCGTATGTCCAAGTGAGTTAGAATGGTAGAGACATATCTTGGTGGAATCATAACTCTTTATCTTGGGATTTATAGGAGGCAGTTGCTTAGTAATCTTTCCTTTGCTTATCAGAAAGTGTAGCATTTCTTCATTGGATTTTCTTAGAGGGGTGAATTTTTGGACTCTTGTGGAGGTTGTTTGATCTTTCTTCTTTGAGAATTCGCATTCCCCCGAGCGATTTTTCTGTTGGCGAGATCTTCTAGCAATTTTATCATCCCCCTTTTCTTGGCCTTTTGATAGTTAAGTGAAAAACTGCCTCGTATCCTGATGTTGGCGCACTATCAGCTTAGCTAAAGATTTACTTAATTTTGGATCGTCTCTAATATTTGCATTACTATGATACCCTCCTCCAAGTTTTCCCACATTAGGACATTTGTTACATGCCTTTGGGGTAGTCCTCCATCTTTCAGATGCACTTACGAATTGGATATATTCGATTCTTCTGACCCGATCATGTTTACTTCTTCCATATCATCTTTTAACGGAAGGTTGGTGTTGACATTTTGTTGGTCAGGTTGTTGGACCATAATACTGCCACTTTCAATCAAATTTTGAATTTTATGCTTTAAGGACCAACAATCTTGTGTATCGTGTCCCGGAGATCCTGAGTGGTAAGCACATCTCTAGCTTGGATTGTATCTTTTGCTCCCTGGTTCCAGAGGTGGGGCTAGTTTGGTAATTTTCTTATGATCCATCAATATCGCCAAAACATTTTCAAGAGAATCGCCTAATGGAGTGAACACCCGATTTTCTGTTCTGTCAAATTTTCTTTTCTTGTCTTGGAATTGGTTAAATGCAGCCTGTTCCTGAAATGGTAGATTGTCTAGCTTTTTCCAAATGGGGGGACTGTAAGTTGGTCTACTAGATTACCCCTGTACAACAAGGGATACATCTTCACTGCCTTTATCGGGTACCCCCTTGAGATCGCTCGTATACTTGCCAGTCTGTATATTCTTGGCGACTGCTTCCAAGGAAGTGAAGTCATTAATCTTGCCTGCCTTCAGGCCCATCTCTGCCATTTGCCGTGTTTGATCATTTTTTAGAATGGCTTTCCTATGCCTGCTAGGATCCTTTCGTAGTTCAGAGCTTCGCTTCTTGGATATCAATAAACTTCATTACCATCTCAGTTTCTGTCATTGATGGAATGACTTGTGCTGCTAGATGTCTCCACTTTTGGGCATATTCTCGGAAAGATTCAGTACTTTGCTCTTTGACTTTAGTCACTTGGTATCGATCAGGTGCCATTTGTGATTGAAAATTGTACTGATTTAGAAAGGCGTGGGCCAATTTTTCCCAGTTATGGATTTTGGCATTGTCAAGTCGGGCATACCAGGCTTTAGCCTCTCCGTGAGACTCTTTTTTTAAAAGTCATTCTCGAGGCTTTCATCTTGAAATAAGACCCCAGTTCACGATGTATACTTTCAAAAGTATAGGGATCGCCTTCCCCATTGTACTTTTCAAATTCTGGTACTTTAAATTTGGCAGGATAGCGAGCCCCTGGGAATATACAAAGATATGAATATGTGACACTCCCATAGTTTCCAGTCCCTTTGATTGACCGGATGGTCTCCTCCATTTGTTGGACTTTCTTTCTTATATCCCCAATTTCTCGATCATCCCTGAGATTTGTGATTTCTTTATAGGAATGAGGTTTTTGTATCTGGGTTTCCATCTTTTTGCCAAATACCCTGACTGCCCCCTAGTATGGATGACTCTGGTTGAGTGGGCATTGTTTGGCCTTGGATTCCTCCATGTGTAGAGGATTCTGTGTGGATGGGTATCTGTGGACCCAGAGTAGACTGGTGTTGCTCTTTGAGCATAACAACCAACTTCGTAATTTGATAGCTTAATCTTTCGAACTCTTTATGAGAGATAGGAATAAGATCGGGCTGGGCACTTTTATCCATATCTGATTCTGGGCTTAATGCCCTTTTGGACTTTGAACGGGAAATAGGATCAATTGCTTCCTTACAAAAGACTTATGTAGTTTAGTCTTAAGGTAATGTAAATGTTATCATAATATATCCGTTTTTAGGAATATGGTCCTGCAAAAATGGTTGTTAATTAATAACATGCATGCATAAGCAATCTTTATATTTTCCATTACATAAAGATGAATATGGAATAAAAATTATAAGTAAATGTTTTTACAAGTAATTGAAAATGGAAAGCATGAAGAGACTTTTCTCCGCGTTTGGTTTATCGGAGGTTGACCTATCTTAGGGTTACTCTCGCGGCTTTTTGGCATGAAGGTTCCCAGATCATCGCAATCTACTTGACGAGAAGTTAATTCAGTCTTTCAACTGGAGCGAATCTGGGTTAATCTTGGTGGCCAATTAAACCTATACTATTAAGTTAAGTTAATTAAACCTCAAGCCCAAGCTATGATCCAATGGATTAAAGTGATCTATGGGGAAATCCATGATCATTGGGTTAATCTTAATACAAGATAATTGTGTAATGACCAAGCAAAAGAAGTAGGGAAGTTTTACTTAAGAGCTAGGTAATGAATAGTATGGAGGCTACTAAGGAGGTGGGATTTGGCTTTTGTCCATTATGCCCTAACTTAGGAAATTCTATAAATAGCAAGGTAGGATTTCATTTGTTGCTTGTTCATTTTCACCCAACACTTTCAACTTAATTGTTAGAGAGATTAAGCAAGAATAAGCTAGATTTTCATTTGTTAGAAAGGAAGAAGAAAAGCTTGTTCATCAAGGGTAAGCATCTTATGTCATTAGTCTTCCATCTCTACCATTATAGGTTGATAAGAGAAGTGTGGATTAATGGACATGTATGCTAAGAAATGATAGGAATAAATAATCTAAGGACTTAAGTCCTAATACGCCTAGAATAAGCACTTTGTTCATAGATAAGCTATGAACTAAGGATGAACTTGTAAGACTTGTATCATGTTTACATGAATGAAGTTTATATGTTAAAATGATGTAAGAATGTTGGTTAGAGGACTTAAACCATAATAAGTTACGAGAAATGAAATAATATGTAATTTATACTTTGATAAGTTATAAACTCATGAAGCATAAGTAATAACTTATCATGCAAATAAGTTGATGTAATATGTAGGTTGAGATGTCAGTATGATGGATAGAATCCATTTGAAACGATGAACAAATCATAAGTAATGAAGTTATGCTGGAATTCTCATGATTGGACGATAATCGTTAAATTCGTGAAATTCTCGGATTAGAAGTCAAATTTTGATATTGAGCTCGAAAACGTTGGTTTTTGATGGGAACAAGTCTTATTTGGCATTATAGAGTTGCAGACTCGAAAATGGTCGAATTCTGACTTAGAACGAAGAAACGAGAGTTAAACATTCACGAACGTTTATCATTTTCGTTAAAAATGAACCAATAGGTGAATTTTGAGTTAACGAAGTTGAAAATATAAAATTCTTGCATGAACACGTAGAGTATGTGATTTGTGACCTAATGGCTTTTGAACGAGCCAATTCGGACTTAAAATGATCAAATTTGGAGTCCGGAAAGTTCGTTATGTAAAGAAAAACTTTTCACTGTCTGGTGCACAGAGCTGGCGCCGCGGCGCCAACCCAAGGCCAATGTTTGGGTGCATAGAGTTTTGACCTCTTTGGGGTGTTAACCAGAACGCAACATATTGTACTAAGACTCATGCCATGCAGCCAGTCCTGAGTTTAAACATTGAAGAGTGCAATGCAGCCCTTGCCCACTACACAAGGACTCAAAGCGTCTTTGCGCCAGAATACGACCTTTGCCACTTTATTAACTTCATGTGCCATTCATAAGAGAAGAAGGAAAAGTAAATGCCAATGCCAAAATTTCTAGGTTTTGATGGTAAAGAATGTTTATAAGTACAACAAGGATAGAAATTGATTAACAATGAAGTAAAGCTTAATTATAACATTGTTACGACATTGTTAAACCTTAGTATGATAACTAAAGGTTAATGATAATCAATCGAACATGAACGTGATGACAATGTAAATTATAAACAGCAAGCCGGAACCAATAGTAACAAATCTAATACATGATTTGATTGAGAAAAAGGGTAAGATTCATTAGGAACCTTGTATTTTAATCATGGCCTAACATGTTATGTTATGTGATCATCTATTGTAGAAACCATAAAGACTTAAAGTGAACGTGTAATAACAGTAGCAGACGCTGAAGGCAAGTATTCTAACCCTTGTCTATGTTCAGTCTAGACAAGCTTTGTGATTCATGTATTCTTACTCATGAATTGATGTATGATGAAGTCAAAGCCAATTCTTTCGACTAGACTTACGATATAATGGATTTCTTATAATCTATCGAAGTATGGTCAATGTTTTACCAAGTTATATTTGTGTGGTTTTCAAATGAAGACTGAGTATGCTGAACAAATGTTTTGTCGTCAAACGACGGGCACGTGAGGTTGCCACAACTTAAACGTACATATGTTTAAAGAATGTAGTGTTGATCAACATATAGTATTATAGGCTGATCACCTAGACGTGCTCGTAAGTAATGCCGGACTTACGGACTTAGTGTCGGGATGTCCTTTTCAAAGAAAGTATGAAATGCTCAAGGTCTTGGACTAGAATTAATGTTTTACTGAATATTGTTAATTTTTAAACGTTTTAAAGAAAAGAGAAGTGCTATTTTGAATTATTGATAGTACTTCATAACTATTGTCCAGTTATTGAAGATATATGATTTATATGATTCAAGAATATTGTTAAATGGAATTGTTATACTTGCTGAGCTAGTTATGCTCACTCTTGATTGAACCATATGAATGCAGCTAAGACCAAATGGATCGAAGGATCCGGCAAGGATAAAGGAAAGGCTAAGGCGAACCTATAGCTTACCTATGTAATAGTATAGGTTTGTAAATGATAATATTTGATATTATGACAAGAACAAATGTAATAGTTATAAAGAACCTGAGGAATGGTAATATTGATTTCTAATATATATAAGACATATTCATTCTTTTGAGGCTTTTCGATTGAATGTTTGTGTGAACTGTAGCACCGTGGAGCACCATCTGTCGGGTTGGAAGATACCCGGATTTGGGGGCGTCACAATATCCTTTAAGTGGTTAGCAAATAGATATCATAAAAGATCAGACGTCAACATTCAAAGACCATATCAAATCAGTGTTGCAATTTTGGTTACTTCTTTTCATTCACTAACTCTATCCTAATGAACCAAATTTAATATAGAGCATGTAAGAGAGAATATTTGCAAGAAATAAGAATTAGTGTCAAATAGTGATATAGAACACCTTGACTACGTATAATTAGTGATGTAATACATACAAATGCGAGATACTGCGGTATCCAGTATCTAAAAATTATTTAGTCATCCGTATCCCGACAAATTTTAAAAATATTATCTATATACGGTATTCGAAATAATATCTGAATATGCATAATATTTGGGTATTTGAATTGTTTATCAATCACAAAAAATAAAGGGAAAGAAAACTATAATTGCGATGAATTTAAAGTGAAAGATGGAGGGGGAAGAGGATTTTGAAAGGGTCTTAAGTTATACCAGAGAGATCGATGCCTTGGAGGATAAGGTTTTCCATAGCGTCTTGTAGATCTTTGGTAGGGTCCATTCTTAGATCTTCCATGTTTTCCCTCACCATTTCATCGAATGTTTGTTGCTGTATTGTACAGATAACGCAGATTTTGCTGGACCCGCGTCTCTTTTTATCTCTCCGCCATCCTCTGATATGGCGTAATGAGTGAACACACTGAGCAAAGTGGGTGAGAGAATGATTGAGAATAGTGAGGTACGTAATTAACGTGCGTGCTCATTAGACTATCCCGTAGTATATAGAGGGAAAACAAAATTAATGTTTGCAAATGAATTCATACAAAACGAAAATAATTTTGATTTGTTTTCCCCCAAAAAATATATAGTAGGACAAGAAAGGAAACACAATGGGAGTAGCAGAGTGGGGCCACGTTGTCGTTTTGATACATAGATCATGAGAGTTAAGTGGGCATGATTATAATTAATTCTGGAAAAATGATGATGGTGAGGGTTGAAGTTGCAATAAATGTATTGTACAACTAATTAAGTAAAGAAGAATTGAAATTGAAACAGGAGGAACTATTTTTGTACACATGCAGCTAGAGCTAGCTAATTCATAACTACTCATCGATCGTACTTGCTAAACAAGGTCATGGTTAAAAATATTCCAAAAGATAAAAGAAGATCAATAAAATTAAAAACCATAAAAAATTCATGGGGCGGGGGGTTAATTAACCTAGCTAAGAAATTAAGAAACAAAACTTAATTACCCAAAACAAAATTATTTCATAACAAACCCTAGAAATAAAAACAAACTTAATTCAAGAAATATTGAACTTAATTCAAGAAAATATGAATAAAACTCGTGGAAAACAATTCTGAAAAAAAAATGAAGAAACATAACTTAATTACCCAAAATAAAACAATTTCATAACAAACCCTATAATCTGTGGAGAAGAAGCTAATAATCAAGTGTAAATCTTATTACCTAAAAAAGAAGCAGCGCAGAGGCTGATCGGAGACCGAGAAAGAAGATAGAGACTGAGATGGTGATTAGAGAGTCGATCTGTGATCCGTCGACTGTCGATAAGTCAATTGATTGTCGATGAGCAACAACGGAGATGACTCAGACGAGACCGAAGACGACTCAGACCAGACGAGACTAAAGAGTGGAGAGAGAGAGAGAGTAAAAATAGTGAGTCGGAGAAGAGAGCGAGAGGAGATCAATTTTGATTTGGGTCTTTGGGATAAAGGCAGAAGCCGTAAAAGGTTTACAATTAGCAAATAAATGGTTTTATTCAATTAACCGGTAAAACCCAAGAAAAACCCCAATTATTTGCACAATCCTATGTATTACTGTGAATAATTTTTATCTATCTATAAAATTAATTGTAAAAAAACAAAATATTACGCTTGATAGTAATGTATGAGATTTATCTTTTTCGGCCCAAATATTTGTGTTGTATAATTTTATCTATCTACAATTAATTGTAAACAATAAATAAATTAAATTTAATTACAATATATAGAATACAATAATATATAAGATAAATTATAGTTAATTTATGTTGTTCAAATGTTTGATTGATTGAATGAATTGTTGTATATTGGGTTATGCTTAATTAGGAATAGGTGAGAAGTTTAATTTTTAGTAAATTTTAGCTACTCTGTTTGAAAATGTTGTATGTGACAAAATTTAATGTTTCGACTGTCATTTGTATGCATGGTTGATTAATTTTTATTATACAACTGATAACAATAACCCCCAATTTCTCTTTTTGTTATGACAAAAGGGAAAACCCAGGTAGATAGAATGACCACTAATAACTGTCGTGTGCTCAATGCTCATTTCCCAGAGTTTGATGAAGTAATGATTTAGCTTTTTACTAACTCAATTGTGCTATACCTGAGACATCTTGGGCACTGATCCTAATATTATTAAAGCATTGCATTATCAATCTCAGATGTGTGGGTTTGTTTTAATAAAGTATATCAAGGGTCCAAGACCATTTAATATTGACATTTTTTGGAGAAACTGTTTAATATTCACTTTTGGTCTCTGTCACAGTTTGCCTTGGATATAATGGAAATTTGGTGCATCTACAATGTTTACTTAATTCTTCTTTTTTATTTCCCGTCCTCGATACTTGAGTTATTTTGGTGTTTATTGTCTAGATTAATTTGTCTAATGTAATTTTTCATTTATGTGTCAATTACAGGCTCTTAATACATTCAACACAGCTGTTGTATCACCGATATAATACGTAATGTTTACATCATTAACCATTTTGGCTAGAATTATCATGTTTAAGGTATTATTCTCTTCATATCAAATTCCTGCAACTACAGTTGATTAATTGATTATAGACTATTCCTGCATCTCTTCATATCAAATTCTTTTTCTTATTACTTCTTTCACTCCTAGCTAGTATTTATATATTCATTAGCTGAAAATTGCTATTGGTTGTGTTTGCTTTTTATTTTTCTTACGCATGCTAATCATGTAAAGAATGTGTTGGGAATACTATATATGAACTCCCTTTAAGAAAGTCATAAACTCAAAGAAAGACATATATATATATATATATATATATATGTGTGTGTGTGTGTGTGTGTGTGTGTGGGGGGGGGGGGGGGGGAGGGAGCATATCATTTCTGTTAACTACCTTTAGTTTATTTGTAGAAAGAATTTCCATTGATATTCTTGTTCTAATGGAGATATGCATATTTCGTTATTTACCTGATAGGAAGATAATAATAATTTTGTAAGTGTAGTACTACTATGAGCCTTTAATTAATTATGTTAGGGGAGGGAGATTCAGTCAGAGTATGGTGTTGCAGCTCAATTATTAAGTGTTGACAATACATTTGTAAGGATGCGTGGATAGCCTAGCAAACTTTAGTGTTTGCATTACTCTATTATAGAAGAAAAGAAAGGGGGAACAAATTTAAGAGGAGGTTTGGAGGGAAGACCTTGTATAAGATCGTGGAAAAAATAACTGTGACGCTCCCAAATTCAGGACCTTGAAACTCAAACTCGGTGTTTCACGATACTATTTCTATGAGCGGAATAATAATAATAATAATAATATAGATACCAAACTTAATTTACATATTTATAAGAGTTTAAACCCAAGTACGTAACCTTTAATACATTCATTACAATACATGATAATAATAATAATATCATAGTCTTAATAAAGTTAAACTATTACATAAAATAGCACAAACTTATTTTGCAATCTTCCCTTTTCCTTTGTTCTTAGCCGAGCCATCTGGTTGTTTACACTTAGCTGGAAATATTTTTAATTAGGCAAGGATGATCATTTGAGTGCTCAGCAAGTAATAGCAATTATAATTATTAGCAGAAAGGATTAAATGTTTTCTTTGTACGACATTTCTACAACGAATCAATGGTTGTGAAGTAAACTGAACCAATAATTATATATTAATTCTATATCAAAATTTTGAAAGTACGTACTGACTATATCTGGGGATTATTCGACAGACTATGAACATTGTTTTCTATTTATGAAAATGTTAAACAGAACTTCATATGCAAACCGTCATAACTTACGGGCTTGGGGGGTTGATCAGCCCGTTATGCCCTGTATTGATCAATACTACATGCAAGAACGATATTATCGTTCATCTATCCGCCTTTGGCGCACAAAAAGTTTTCCCATGTACGGGATATTCATACTTAGTCGGGATTCCAAACCAAAATAATTCGGTTGGATAATAGTAAGGTTTTATCTTGTTCAACAATAATCTATAAGTTTGTGTCTAGCCAAATCAATTAGCTTAGACGGCTTTTAAGTTAATATATACATACTGAAAATTTATAAATGTGTATCAACATGTGATTAAATACAATGATTATCCAAGTGAGGACACTTGTATAACCATATATAGAAATTAATGAACAGAATAAATATTTGAATTATAATATAATACTATGTTGATAAACAATGATAAGATATAATATATACAACAATAGAGTTAATAATCTGGCACAATAAAAATATAATTCTGAAACTTTCTTATTTATGTCCATTGCATAAAGTAAATGCAAAGGTAGGATACTTGTCTGGTCTGCTGCTTACAATACGCAACTTAGTTTTATCTTTTATATAGCAACCTATCATTAATAAGATCATTCGTTCGATTAGAATATTATATCATAACACATAGTACTGCTCTTTGCAGTCAGCACATTACCTAATCACATTGTCACACATGTTTAACAGTCATTGGATCACAAAAAAAACACGCATCTAGTCAAACGCTAAAGACTGCCTATAGCGACAGAACCGTCGCTATAGGTGTTCTTAATGTTCTTGGCCAAACCCAAAACTTCATAGACAGTGAGCGAGGGACCATATTTGACCAAGATTAAAAATGTGTGTAATGTGTTTCTGGACATGCTATTGATCAGATCTTGTAGTGATAGTACAAGACTACATGATCCAATAACAAACAATGTCATACTGCATCACAATTAAGAGATCAAAGCCTTCAAAGTAGCTGTCAGAGTTGTTCTTCATTTTCTGGGTTACCCAAATGAAGAACTGTTCGACTAGCCTACTTTGGGCTTCCACTACTTGTTGCTCGTGTAATGTTTTAGTGATTTAATGCTTCCAGTGTGTAGACAACATACACGTGAACAGATCTATATATTACATCTAACCATCATAACAACAACAGAATAGCCAGATCTTGGCCGGTTAAACCATGTCAGAAGCCATGCTCATGAGCTTTCTAGGTTACCTAAAAAACTCATCCGTGAACTTTCTGCTTGGTTTGACCATCCCTCAAATCCAGTATGTTTGTAATATAAGCGATCTAAAAGCATTAATATGAAGTATAACTACCATACTATAACTTGAATACAACAACAAACATAAATCAGTAAACACAAGAGAGATCTAGAGGTATAAAGAAGTCATTAGATTTGCTCAGGCTGCTTCAGGTTACCCAGATCGTTTTCGTCATGCCAGTCAACTCGACTTTTGACCAACAATGTCTTGAAATCTGTTAATGATATGACCTTGATTCAAGTTACAGTTTAAAGAGCTCATAGCATACTATAAGATCAAAGCTTAAAACAACCAAAAACATAAACAAAGAAAGATCTACAGGGTCTGACATTAGCTAGGTTGTCAGACACAAAATAAATTTTTTCCACATTTTGAAAACCTTTAATTTCGAGTACTTAGATGTTATGGATCTACAAGATACCAACCCAGATCATTGATTCACACTACATAGAACATATTACAACACATAGACACAACTTTTAACAGAATATCAAGGGTCAAATTTTTTATTAGGGTTTTATACCATTAAGCACAAATTCTTGAATCTATGCCTCTGATTTGTTGTGAGTGTTAGTGGGGCTTGATTGTGACTGATATATGAAGGAAATTTCGGAGGTTTTAGAGAGAGAAGCTCTAGGATATGTGTTTGTGCAAAAATAAGCTTGAAAATGATTTTTCTCTCCAATTTCATATATATATGACTTGCAATGCACATGGCTGATATATTTAAGCTGATTTGCTGGACTTAGAAGCACATGGGTTTGGTTAGAGTTGGTGACCAACTCTTATTTTAGCAAGATTTGCAAGCTATCTCTTAAATAATGCAACAAGGGTAACAAGGTCATTTGCCTTATGATTTTAATTGCCAAATTGTAAACTTAACAAACCCTTAGGGTTTGACCCTTAGGGTTTAACCCTAAGATTTCCAAAATTTTAATTTTCTAGGCTTTGTATTTAGGGTTTAAAAATAAAAATTTTTAGTTTCTAAAAATAGTAAATTAGGTTTCCTAATTATCTATAATTACTAATTAGGTTTAAAGAGTTAATTATTAGCATTAAGATGACTACATTAATGATTAGGACTCCCAATTAGCAAATTAGGGTTAATAACTTAATAATTAGGGTTTCTAATTAGCTATTAGGTTTTCTAACAATTAGGGTTTCCAAATATTAATAATTAGGGTTTTCCTAATTAAAATTTATATCTATATTAACATGAATCACATAACACAATTTCTTACCAATCATAAACTCCAGTTTGAGTTTCAAATTAGGGTTAAACCAATTAATGATAGGGTTTTGACATTATACACATAATTGACCAACCATTATCAATACGTACCTACCGTACATATTTATAGCATTGAAATATAAATAATATTATATTATTATTCTCATTCCTTGTTCCAAATCCAAAATTAGGGTTAGGATTCCATATCTGATTTATCTTTCATATATAACATTATTAATTAAGTTAAAAATAATTAACTTACCTAATCTGAAATAAATTCATATAATAAAATAAAATAATTATTATAATAATTCTAATAATCATTTCATATATTATTTAAATAATATATAATTATATTTTCATGGAAAATAAATAATAAAAACATTTCTACTATAAAATTAATTATTATAAAAATATAGTTTATAATGATCAATAATTCTAAAATAAAATTATTTGTAATTATTCATGTAATAAATATATTTTTATTTATCACATAAATACATACACTTTGACTTATACATATTTCCCATATTTATTTTAATAAAAAAAAATTATATGCAAATTTATTTATTTATTTATATAAAAAATATCGGGTTATTACAATAACTACCCGGTAACTAATTTGGAACGAAGAGATATATTAGAAATGTGCAGTTTTTCTAGGAAAACACTCTTTTAAGTCTTAAGGTATCACCTCACTTATTAATGTCTCCACTGACCGAGACAACCTTGTTTTTTTTTTCTTTTTTAGATATGAAGAAGGTTGAACTTGAATGGTCCTAGGAACATCTTAGCCAATTGACTAGGGGCAAAGGTCAGCGACTAAATAATCCTATTGGTTGTTCATTCATGTGAGATTTTTTATTATAAAAAAAATATAATTTCATCTCTGATTTGTGGAGGTATAGCAGTAGTGAAGTTTCTAGTTCAGTCTACTAGTTGGTGATATGTCCGGTTGTTACTTTGTAAGTGACAATATGTTGCACATCATCCTCAATTTAAGAAATCCAAATATGTATAAATCCAATTACCTTAGGAACTCCTTACACATTCGGTAGAAACTAATATACAATATAACCGTGTACAGTTTGGCACAAAGACTAGGACTAAAAACATTATAATGCATGTATAAATTCTCGTTATAAAGTTATCAACCATTATATATTTGAAAAATTTATGATATTATTAACTGTGGTTTTTATCTCCTGCAGTAAATTGCATGCACTGGGGAAAAAAAATTCCTCGGTTGTTGAGTATGAAACAACTGCAAGATCTGACGAGGAAATGATGTCCACTCATTGGAATTTCTGATATAACTTGTGATATAGCAGTTTCAAAAGTTTGTTAACCAACCTACATTAGTTGAGTCACCTTTCTTCAGCTATTATCTTTGTATCACATTTTCTCTACTAACATCCTATTTGTAATGTTGTGATATGTTTAGCTGTCAACATTCTCCCAACTGAGTTTGCAAAAGATGTTATTAATTTCTTAGTTTGTTCTTGCATTTTTTAATTCATCCATAAAATAAGTGTTTGGGATTTTTTTAGTGTCCCTTTTCCTTGTTCTTTGGTGTTCTCATGTTAATGTGAGATTTATTTGAAAAAACAAGTGAAAAAGGTCCGACATGTATAATGTCGACGATTTGACTTTAAGAGTCGCCAGTTGGTGTATTTAACTGGTTGCACCAACGCAACCGAAAATGTTTGTACATTGACCAAGTGATGCGACACTGCGAAACGGGTCTGTGAAACCGAGATTCATTTGAGTTCGGGGGCTTGATTATGCGGAGGGAAGGTGTTAGGCACCCCTCGACATCCGTGTTGCCACGGTGACCGCCACTTTTCAAAGAAACTGTTATATGAATGTGTGTGTGTGTGTGTGTGGATCAATGTGAAATTATTTGGAAGTAGTGATGTACCTCGTTCGCACCTATATACAAAGGGTTTGAATTTATAGAAAAATTCAATTTTAACCAGATATATCAATGAAGTTTTGTAAAAAGAGATTTTTCAAACCCTATGCTCAATAGTAATTGAGGCCTTTGATACTTCCATTTTATTATTAAATGTTCGGCTTGTTTGCTTTTATTTTCGAGATGCGAGGCATCTTCGAGAAAATAATATCTGAGATGCTAAACTCCTCATGGGCATGATGACCATCCAAGAAAATTCGATAATCAGTAAATAATGTACAAGTCGCTTATAGTAAAAACGTCCATCATCGAACCGAGAATCTAGATTCAATGGGTTGAATCAGATCATCACATGATTCCTAGGATCACATGATAATCTGCAGTTTGTATGGAAAGCAGTAAGTAGTTATATATATAAAAGCTGTAAATATATATACAGACATGATCAATCACCACGAAGAAACTCCATGGGGGATTAGAAATGTAAATATAAAAGCGGTAAATATATATATATGGATATGATCAACCACCACGAAAGTAAACTCTGTGTGGACGAAATGTAAATAAAGTCATAAAAGCGATCAATCGCCATGTAAGTAAACTCTGTGCATGATTTAAATGTAAATATATATATATATATATATATATATATATATATATATATATATATATATATATATATATAAAGCGATAAATGCACCTTGATATAAATTCGTGCTCATCGGATATGTCCGACAACAATTATATATATAAGTATATATATATAAAAGCGTAAATGCTCTTATATAAAATTGAAGCTCATCGAGATATGTCCGATAATGCTTATATATATAAGTAAATATATATAAAAGCGTAAAATGCTCCTAGGATATAAAATTGAGCTCATCGATATATCCTCGACAACAATTATATATATAAAGAAACGCCCGACATAAGTTCTAGGCTCATCGTGGCGAGTCTCGACCACGATTTATATATATATATATATATATATATATATATATATATATATATATATATATATATATAAGCAAGTAAACGCTCGCACATAAGTTCAGGCTCAATCGAGGCATAACTCGATAATGTTAGTCCATATATAAAATATATACATATATATAAGTATATATATACAGACAGAAATGAAAACCATGGGCCGAAGTCCGGGCAAACACACACAACACGACTCTCAATGTGTATAACAGTGTGTGCTAATATGAAAAGAAAGGCTTTATAGAATGTAAGAAGGCTTACAGTGGGCTTCCAATGTAGACTTCTATGACTCTATGTGGATAAACACTCAACTCCCGCCAGATAAAAGTATAGCTATATGTGAGCTAAAAGATGTTTAAACTGAGGAAACACTCAATATGGGTGTGTACAGAGTAAATTGGATAGGGTTTCCTCGCCTTTTCTCTCTCTTCTCCCTCTCAAATGGCTGACCCCAAGGTCTATATTTATAGATCGATGGCCAGCAGTGTACCTCTGGCAATTGCAGCTACACTACTTGATGGTCGAGGTGCCCCCGGGCTTCGCGGGTCCCGTTGTCTCGAAGTACATGCACGCTTGCACTGTAATGTCCGCTCGAACTTGAAGAACTTCAATCCGAGCATCCGAATGAGGTATATGTGACTTTCTTCGGACCGCTTGTGTCGAGAGTTACGCAATGACATGGTATTTGCCCTTTTTGATTCCAAGAAGATGGGTCCATGACCGAAATAGCATTCCTGGGTCTCCGTCAGGCAATTCGTTAAGCTGTTTTGCGTAGTTCGCGCTCCAAAGTTAAGATATGGTTCTTGTGGGACTTCTTTTAAAAAGATTTGAGTTGAAATGAGTGTATTGGACTTGAAGTGAAGTTGAGTCGGCAGAATGACCATTTTGACCTTCCCGAGGTTATATCCAGTTTTCGTAATTTTGTAGTCGTCTTTTCGCAGGGTTATCTTTGAGGTTGTCATGCTGTTGACTCTGAATATCCTCGGGGTTATCTTTGAGGTTGGAAAAGATGCTTTTGCCCTCCTGCATAGTTATTAACAGGAAAAGAAAATTTTGAGTGTCTACAGATGCCCCTCTTTATCATGTTCATGCAATGCAATGGAATGGACATGATAAAGATTAGTAGACACTTGAAATATGACAAGGTATTTTTAATGATGCAAAATATAGTGAATGTTATGATGAATGTTTAAAATGTTTTCGTAAATCACAGTTCGCAAATCGTACATCCATTTCGCACTTCGTATTTCGCTTTTGGCCAATCGCACTTCGCAACTCGCACATCGCATTTCACATATCACAAATTGGAAATCACAATGTAATGAATGTCATGATGCATGTTTAAAATGTTTTCGCAAATCGCTTTACCTTTACCGGGGATTGCTGATGCCTATGCTGGTGTTGACTACAATGGCTTAGCTTTTTGTCGGTGTCGCTAATGCCTGTTTGATGAAGAGAAATTGAGATGTCGCTAATGCATTCGCTGGTAGTTTACAATGGTGCCTACCCTGATGGTAGTTTGATAACAGATCCTACCTTGCTGGTAGTTGACATCGCCCAACTATTTTGGTTCCCACTCGAATGGTAGTATACAAAGCTTTCATTGCTAGATTGTCTTGATGTTGCACTGAATTGATACCAATGGTTTTGAATACCGGATCTCCCGATACCTTCGCTAAATTAATACCGGATCTCCCGATTCTTTTCAGGAGTTTTCCTTCTTTTGATGATAGGCCTGATCCCGCCTTAAAATCCTTCGCTTTCCTAAAATCAGAAAATGCCCCAGTCCTTTCGCATACTGATGTCGGGGATTTATACAAAATACTCTCTTTGTTGATGAAGTCGCAAGTGAGTAATATCCAAATTGCTAGTGAGCTGATGTGAGGGAAGCTTTGATGATGATGGACCATGCTGATGGTGTTGACTAGGACATTTTCCTCTTTAGGATTTTTGATAAATGCCCCAGTGTTGAATTGTCGCTGTTTTCGAGATTGCCCAAGTCTTGTTGTAGTGGTCGCAATATCGGGTTTTCGTCAATTTTGAAATTGCCCCAACCTTGCTTGTTATCTGGGATAGTCGTTTTGACAGATGGGCTGATAAGATGTTAATATCGTAAGAGACTTTTTCCTCTGTACCAGATGGTGAACAAGTATAGGACTTGGGTTTTGATGCCTCCAATCGTTATTCTTGACTTGTTATTGCAATCGGTCTTTATTTTCTTTTGATTTGATGAAGACACATGATTAAGTATGTAGAATCTTTGAAGGTCCTCGCTGCTGGTTGTCTTGGCATATCGATGTTTCTTCCTTTCTAGGATTTGTTCCAGATTTGATGGAATGACATTGCAGTGTTGTTGGGTCTTCTCCACATAGGTCGCTGACTTGGAGGGTCATTCTTGGGATCGATGTTTGGATTTGGACGTTTCTGTTGAGGGTCAGATGGCACCACTGGTGGTTCCCTATGTACTCCCATAAGTGTGGGAGATCAGGTCTGCGTAGTTCCTACTTGATAAGATAAACGGTTTGACAAGAGTTTGTTTGAGAAGTGTTTGGTTTGATAAGTGTTTAGTTTGGGTTTTTTGGGGTTTTTGTTTGGTTTGACCGCACCATAAATGGCTGCCTACGTACTCCCATTGAAGAGGGGAGATCAGGTCTTTCATAGTTCGAACCTAGTGTAAGAGGTTCAACGCTGAATGTGAAAAGGCAGAGAGGTGTATAAATGTTTTTGTTGTTTTTGTTTTTGTAGAAAAAGGGCAGAAATGTTTTTTGTTGTTTTTGTTGTTTATTGCGACCGGGCCATATAGAATATGGTTGCCTACGTACTCCCATATATCAGGGAGATTAGGTCGACGTAGTTCACCCTGATGAGCTGAAACCTGAAACCTGAATGACTTGATTTTTGATTTTTTTTTCTTTTTTTTTATTATTTTTTTTCTTTTTTTCTTTTTTTTTCAATATTTACATGCATGAAAATTAAAAGGCATACTACGAATAAAGTGATACCGTCCCAACATCTTCTGGAACTCGCAACTTTATCCCCTGGATCTACATTTTTTTGGCTAGTTGAGGCCTGATAGTCCAGTTGTCAGTGGTTGTGTTGCCTTCAAGGCTCGCGACAGAGGTTACTTCTTGGTCTTGAATATCTTCACTCATGGCCATAACGTGATCGCTTCCTGGTTCAGTACATTCCTCAAGGATGTTTGAGCTGGACCCATCGCAAAAAGGTATGAACTCTTGATTCTTTGATGGGTTGGTTTCCCCGATAACCTCACCACCTTTTCCTTCACCTATTCCTTCACGCTTTTCCTGGGCTTGAGAGGATTCGACCATGAAATCTTCCTCGAACTGTTGTCACATTTCTTGCAAGGAATTTTCCCTTTTGGCTTTTCCTTCCTTGGAAAGGATCAGTATTTCCTCTGCATCATCCAAGGTTATAAGATCTAGAATGCGGTTGTCATCTTTGGACCACAGGACGTTCGATGTTGGCAGAGGAATCTCCTTTTGGGATTCCCCTGTCTCCTCTGTCATTTCCTGCATTAGGATCATTCCATCTTGGGTTCTGCCAGGATCTTCGTTCATAGCCTTCACCTCATCTGAACTTTCTGTCTCAAGTGGACATCTTAAGCTTTTTATTTCCTTTTCGCCTTTTTTGGTCATAAGGAATTCTATCTCCAGCTCTCTATTTTCAATGAGATCCTGGATTTTATGTCGCGAAGACCAACATTCCTCAGTCGTATGTCCAAGTGGGTTAGAATGGTAGAGACATATCTTGGTGGAATCATAACTCTTTATCTTGGGATTTATAGGAGGCAGTAGCTTAGTAATCTTTCCTTTGCTTATCAGAAAGTGTAGCATTTCTTCATTGGATTTTCTTAGAGGGGTGAATTTTTGGACTCTCTTGGAGGTTGTTTGATCTTTCTTCTTTGAGAATTCGCATTCCCCCGAGCGATTTTTCTGTTGGCGAGATCTTCTAGCAATTTTATCATCCCCCTTTTCTTGGCCTTTTGATAGTTAAGTGAAAAACTGCCTCGTATCCTGATGTTGGCGCACTATTAGCTTAGCTAGCAGATTTACTTGATTTTGGATCGTCTCTAATATTTGCATTACTATGATACCCTCCTCCAAGTTTTCCCACTTTAGGACATTTGTTACAGTGCCTTTGGGGTAGTCCTCTCATCCTTCAGATGCACTTACGAATTGGATATATTTCGGTATTTCTAACTTTGATCATATTTACTTCTTCCGTATCATGCTGCAACGGAAGGTTGGTGTTAACATTTTGTTGGTCAGGTTGTTGGACCATAATACTACCACTTTCGATCAAATTTTGAATTTTATGCTTTAAAGACCAAGAATCTTGTGTATCGTGTCCCGGAGATCTTGAGTGGTAAGCACATCTCTGGCTTGGATTGTATCTTTTGCTCCCTGGTTCCAGAGGTTGGGCTAGTTCGGTAATTTTGTTATGATCCATCAATATCGCCAAAACATTTTCAAGAGAATCGCCTAATGGAGTGAACACCCGATTTTCTGTTCTGTCAAATTTTCTTTTCTTATCTTGGAATTGGTTAAATGCAACTTTATTCTTTGAAATGGCGATTGTCTCGCTTTTTCCAAATGGGGGGACTATAGGTTGGTCTACTAGATTGCCCCTGTACAACAAGGGATACATCTTCACTGCCTTTATCGGGTACCCCCTTGGGATCGCTCACATACTTGTCAGTCTGTATATTCTTAGCGACTGCTTCCAAGGCAGTGAAGTCATTTATCATGCCTGCCTTCAGGCCCATCTCTTCCATTTTCCGTGTTTGATCATTTTTTAGAATGGCTTTCCTATGCCTGCTAGGATCCTTTCGTAGTACGGAGCTTCTTGGATATCAATAAACGTCATTACCATCTCAGTTTCTGTCATTGATGGAATGACTTATGCTGCTAGATGTCTCCACCTTTGGGCATATTCTCGAAAAGATTCAGTACTTTGCTCTTTGACTTTAGTCACTTGGTATCGATCAGGTGCCATTTGTGATTGAAAATTGTACTGATTTAGAAAGGCGTGGGCCAATTTTCGATTATGGATTTTGGCATTGTCAAGTCGGGCATACCAGGGCTTTAGCCTCTCATTGAGACTCTTTTGAAAAAGTCGCATTCGAGGCTTTCATCTTGAAAGATAAGACCCTGTGTCGCTAATGTATACTTTCAAAGTATAGGGATCGCCTTCCCATTGTACTTTTCAAATTCTCGGTACTTTAAATTTGGCGGATAATGAGCCCCTCAGAATATACAAAGATATGAATATGTGACACTCCCATAGTTTCAGTCCTTTGATTGAATTTGATGGTCTCCTCCATTTGTTGGACTTTCTTTCTTATATCCCCAATTTCTCGATCATCCCTGAGATTTGTGATTTCTTTATAGGAATGAGGTTTTGGTATCTGGGTTTCCATCTTTTTGCCAAATACCCTGACTGCCCTTTAGTATGGATGACTCTGGTTGAGTGGGCATTGTTTGGCCTTGGATTCCTCCATGTGTAGAGGATTCTGTGTGGATGGGTATCTGTGGACCCAGAGTAGACTGGTGTTGCTCTTTGAGCATAACAACCAACTTCGTAATTTGATAGCTTAATCTTTCGAACTCTTTATGAGAGATAGGAATAAGATCGGGCTGGGCACTTTTATCCATATCTGATTCTGGGCTTAATGCCCTTTTGGACTTTGAACGGGAAATAGGATCAATTGCTTCCCTACAAAAGACTTATGTAGTTTAGTCTTAAGGTAATGTAAATGTTATCATAATATATCCGTTTTTAGGAATATGGTCCTGCAAAAATGGTTGTTAATTGATAACATGCATGCATAAGCAATCTTTATATTTTCCATTACATAAAGATGAATATGGAATAAAAATTATAAGTAAATGTTTTTACAAGTAATTAAAAATGGAAAGCATGAAGAGACTTTTCTCCGCGTTTGGTTTATCGGAGGTTGACCTATCTTAGGGTTACTCTCTTGACTTTTTGGCATGAAGGTTCCCTGATCATCGCAATCTACTTGACGAGAAGTTAATTCGGTCTTTCAACTGGAGCGAATCTGGGTGGTGCCTTTCCTGAGCCCCGTTGGAATTATTTTTCCTACGAGTCCAGTAATCAAACATCGACAGGATAGCCTCCCGGTGGAGGAACCACACAACATACATTCAAATACAACGTGTCTCACCGTTTATGCAAAATGATGACATTTGCGAAGCACTAATATCACAGATAGATATTTAGCAGTGCAGTAAGTAAGATGCATTAGTACACATTCATCATAAATGTAAATGAAACATTCACACACAAGCATATAACAGTTTTGAAAAGCTTGTAATAGCGGCTTAAGCCCTCTTACTGGAGTCCCCAGCAGAGTCGCCACCTGTCGACGTCGGGATTTTTTAATGTCCCTTTTCGTTACTTGTTCTTTGGTGTTCTCATGTTAATGTGAGATTTGTTTGAAAAAATAAGTGAAAAAGGTCCGACATGTATAATGTCGACGATTTGACTTTAAGAGTCGCTAGTTGGTGTATTTAACCGGTTGCACCAACGCAACCGAAAAGGTTTTCACATTGACCCAGTGATGTGACACTGTTAAACGAGTCTGTGAAATTGAGATTCATTTGAGTTCGGGGGATTGATTATGCGGAGGGAAGGTGTTAGGCACCCCCCGACATCCGTGTTGCCACGGTGACCATCTCTTTTCAAAGAAACTGTTATATGAATGTGTGTGTGTGTGTGTGTGGATCAATGTGCAATTATTTGGAAGTAGTGATGTACCTCGTTCTCACCTATATACAAAGGGTTTGAATTTATAGAAAAATTTAGTTTTAACCAGATATATCAATGAAGTTTTGTAAAAAGAGGTTTTTCAAACCCTGTGTTCAATAGTAATTGAGGCCTTTGATACTTCCATTTTATTATTAAATGTTCGGCTTGTTTGCTTTTATTTTCGAGATGTGAGGCATCTTCGAGAAAATAATATCTGATAGTGCCAAACTCCTCATGGGCATGCCAACCATCCAAGGAAATTCGAGACAATCAAATAATGTACAAGCCGCCATAATTTGAAAAACGTCCATCACGGAATCGAATCTAGATTCAATGGGCTGAATCTGTGATCACATGATTCCTAAGCTCACATGATACTGCAGTTTGTATGGAAAGCAATAAGCAGTTATATATATAAACGCTGTAAATATATATATACTGACATGATCAACCACCACCACGAAGCAACTCCATGGGGGATCGGAAATGTAAATATATAAAAGCGGTAAATAAATAAATAAATAAATAAATATATATATATATATATATATATATATATATATATATATATATATATATATATAAAAAGCAAGTAAATGCTCCGGATATAAGTCTAGGCTCAATTGAGGCATAACTCGATAATGTTAGTCCATATATAAAATATATACATATATATAAGTATATATATACAGACAAAAATAAAAACCACGGACCGAAGTTCGGGCAAACACACATAACACGACTCTCAATGTGTATAATAGTGTGTGCTAATATGAAAAGAAAGGCTTTATAGATTGTAAGAAGGCTTACAGTAGGCTGCCAATGTAGACTTCTATGACTCTATGTGGATAAACACTCAGCTCCCGCCGGATAAAAGTATAGCTATATGTGAACTAATAGATGTTTAAACTGAGGAAACACTCAATATGGGTGTGTATAGAGTAAATTGGATAGGACTTCCTCGCCTTTTCTCTCTCTTCTCCCTCTCAAATGGCTGACCCCAAGGTCTATATTTATAGACTGATGGCTGCAGGTGTACCTGTGGCAGCTGCAGTTACACCTGTAGCTGGTCGAGGTGCCCCCGGGCTTCGCGGGTCCTGTTGTCTCGAAGTACGTGTTCGCGTGCACTGTAATATCCGCTCGAACTTGCAGAACTTCAATCCGAGCATTCGAACAAGGTATATGTGACCTTCTTCGGACCGCTTGTGTCGAGAGTTACGCAAAGACATGGGATTTGCCCTTTTTGATTCAGGAAGATGGGTCCATGACCGAAATAGCATTCTTGTGTCTCCGTCAGGCAATTCGGTAAGCTGTTTTGCGTAGTTCTCGCTCCGAAGTTAAGATATAGTTCTTGTGGGACTTCTTTTGAAGAGATTTGAGTTGAAATGAGTGTAGTTGACTTGAAGTGAAGTTTAGTCGACAGAATGACCATTTTGACCTTCCCAGGGTTATCTCCAGTTTTCGCACATTTGTAGTTGTCTTTTCGCAGGGTTATATTTGAGGTTGTCATGCTATTGACTCTGAATATCCTCAGGGTTATCTTTGAGGTTGGAAAAGACGCTTTTTCCCTCCTGCATAGTTAGTAACAGAAAAAGAAAATTTCGAGTGTCTACAAGTGTTTTACTAGCCTGATTAAAGTATGTATATCTAAATCTAACTTTTCTTCAACAAAACTTCTCAACATTTTGGGGATATCTTATCCAAAGTTATTTAAAAATAAATAAAATAAATAATAATTTAAAAATACAAAACGATGCTTTTTAGGGAAAAAAAGAAAGGTGAAATGTGCTTATTATCTTAATTTAGGGCAATGAAATAAAAATTATTGACAATGAATGTAGTCCATATTAGACTATGAAACAGCAAAAAATTCAACGAGTTACAAAAAAAAAATTCAACATATATATGTAAAACAATGAGTTATAAGAAACAATTCATATAAATTTTTTAAAAAATTAATTATAATTTTTTCAAAATTAAAAGTGAGCGAATATGATCATTATAAACTACATTTAATTTATTAAAAATTCTAATTTTTGTAATTTAGAAAATATATCTATATGTGTTTAATTTTAATTAAAAAGATTATAACTCATGGAAAAAAAATATTTAAAACTAGACATGAGATGGAGGGAGTGAAACATTTGACAGTATAAATTTGTGTCCAAACAAATAAAAATTTTAAAATGTAAAATGATGAGTTTTGGGGAAAAAAAGATAGGCCGAAAAGTGCCTATTGGGCAACAATTTACTAATCGTTGCCAAAAACTATACAGAATACGCAATGAAAAAAATGTTGACAATGAATGTGATCCATATTAGGTAACTAAATATAGCAACAACAAAATATTCGTTGCTCACGATAAGGAGAAATCACATCGGCAACAAAAAAGCAAATAGGCGGGAATTTTTTTTCACGCCAACGAATTGGCAATAAATATTTGCAATGACCTATGAATTTCGTTACAAAAAATGAAAGCCTTTCACAAACTTCAACGAATGACATATTTCATTGCAAAATAAGCATTTTTGGCAACGAATTTAAAAGTCGTTGCTCGAAAAATCGTTGCCAAATGTCTATTTTTTTGTAGTGATCCTATCTGTCTATACAACACATAAGACCTAGTATCAAGTCAAACTATTGCAGTCTGAATTGAGTTCGGTACTATTTCAACACCCCGACAGCCTAGTCGGATAATTATCAAGCCTAATTCCAATAAGACTCTACTTAAATGCTTCATAATTATCTTAGATAATTTATTGAATCAGTTAAAATATTTTTCAAAGGCTCATAATAATTTTTAAGTAATTGTTATCATTTATCATGATTTTTCAATCATTAATATCATATTTATATGAATTTAATACCACTTAATTCCATTATCATTAATATTTATTTAATATTAAATATTAATGAAATTCTTAACATAATATTATAATATATTTATAATATCTCAAAGTATTTTAATACTTTATTATTGCCTTTAAATGATTTTAAAATAATTAAAACCATTATTAATTAACTACCATTAATATTAAATATTAATATAATTCATGACAAAATATCAAAAGTTATATTTTATAACTTCAAATATTTTTATAACACTTAAATAATTTTTATATGATTTTTAAATCAATAATTCTATTTTTCCACAATTTATTTAATAAATTTATTAAATAAATTAATTATCATTAATATTAATTTATTAATGAAATTTATCACAAAATATTAAAAGTTATTAAAAATAAATTAAAATATTTTCTTATATCATAATATAATTTTAAATGATATTTCAAATATTAAAACCATTTTAAAGTAATTTATTTAATATTATAATTAAATAAATTAAATATCATTAATATTCCAAAATATAAATATTAAGGAAATATATTCAAAATTATTAAAACCCATTTTAAGCTTTAAAATATTTTTTAGGAATTTATTTTGAATTTTTAATAATAAACACTATTTTTCTCAATTTATTAAATAAAATAATTAATTTTCTAATTAAGCTGTCGCTAAAAGTTCTATAGGCTACAAAACCGTCGCTATAAGTGTTCTTTAGCCAAGCCCAGAACTTCATGTCAGTTATCAAGGTTACTAGTTTGACCACTTCAAATTTAATGTTTTTAAAGTCATCTAGGCTTGTAATTATGTCAATGTTGTAGTACTTATGTAATACTACAACTACAAATCGATTTCAGGACCAAACTATATCACAACTGAGAGATCTAAGCTCTCAAAAGCATTGTCAGACATGTTGTGAGACCCCAAATTTTATGAAATGAAAGTATTCAATTTTTATAATTATTATTTTATTTAGTAAATAAATTGATAAAAGGTTAAAGTTAAGGGTGATATTTGAAAATTTTTCAAAGTAAGCAAGTTGTCATAAATAATCGGTGATAAAGGTATAGTAATACCCGTGGTTGCATAGTAGCACACGGTATTGATTATTAATGCTTACGTGAGAAATCACTTAGTTTTATTCAATTATTGTCACAATATTTTATATTATTAAATTAATAATTGAGACGACAAAGTTATTCATATTATTATTTGCTATATTGACAATGTCTAGAAGTTCTGTCAAGGAGAGGTTTGGTCACCTAGCCAATAAGGAGAAATCTTTATCGGAAAGCCCCCTCTTTCCTGGGAACGACCTGGTTGTTAAATATTGTGAGTTATAATATTAATGATGAATAAGTTCGTATTGATTAAAGATGAAATTGATAGTTCCATTATGTTGGGATTATTAGTGTTAGTGGAAATCGACATCTATTCAGATAATTATTGATTTCTTGAGGTTAAATTAACCAATCAGGTAATTAATCGGATAAATGAGAAATTAATTGCTATTAATTCACATGATTATTGTGATGCCCCCAAAATAGGTCCAATCCATCCAACCTATTCTGAGTCGCCAAATACATGGTACAGAAAAAACTACAACTTCATTACTACAATTGTCGTGCAAAATATAACAACACATATACTGTGAGTTTTAATACCAACTGTGACTCATGTCCCAACTATGGACAACACCTCACTTTGATACATTACATAAAGGTACAGTCAATAACTGTTTTAGAAATTAAAATCTTTGGGAAGTGGTCAAGAAAACCTTCCTACATAGGAGGCCATGCGTCTAAGTTATGATAGATATCATATGCCCACAGAATTATCCTTGGTTAATCCAATAGACCCCAAAGAAAAACGAGAAGATTACTATTATGTTCTTTCCAATGGTGAGTCTTCTCTTGACATATAACTATCTCCACTGTCTGCAATTGAAAATTATATTTCAACCAAACTCCAAGATCATATAAGTAGTGCTCGTAGATATACTCAAAGAAGTGGATGTGCACAACCCACATCTTATGATAACATGAGGTTGTATGTCATTAGACATCTTGTATGATAGTGGAAAACACCCTTCAAAGTTGGGTTCACCTCACCCTATTCGGTTCACCAAAATTAAATATCAAATGACGATACAATACGACACACTTATCTAAAGTTCTTAATAAAATTATTTCCATACTATTTAGGAAGAACCTCAACAATTTATAGACCACCGCTCTATTCCCCTGTACCCCCTCTTTCAAACCTAACTACACTCTTATTACAGAAAGGATTTGTGAAGCAAAAGGGTGAGCACAAATAGCCCAAAAAAAGAATATCATGACTAAAGATAATTAAATTTTCAATAGCCTTCATCAAAGAATAAATCAAAGATTTAGAACATATAGTAGATGATAAAAATTTCAACCATAGTTGCAATAGAACGAAGCAATCCATTAGAAGAGTCAAATAGACCATAAAGTCTATTATCTTCTCCATGTTAAAAGTCCACCAATAATGCTTTAATTCACTCAGAACATCAATTAATGCCTTCCTCATCCACAATCATGTGAATAACTCATAACCATAATTGTGGTTCTAAATTCCTCTTCTCATCTAGGACGAAGATAATTTACATCACCTGTCTTTACCTGAAACATCAAAGATCATGGTTATACCAAATCACAGTTCCTGTATCATACTAATAGATTCATCTTTGCACTACGGGCCAAAGATATTCAACAACAGGTCATCTTTGCACTACATGCCAAAGATATTCAACAAAATGTCATCTTTGCACTACGGGCCAAAGATATTGATCAATAGTTCATCTTTGCATTACGGGCCAAAGATATTCAATAATAGGTCATCTTTGAACTACGGGCCAATGATATTAAATAATAGGTCGTCTTTGCTCTACGGGCCAAAGATATTAATATCTCAAAGAAATATATAATCATTTCAGAATTTATATAAACAATAATTATAACTATGTTGATCAATTCACCTTTGCACTTAAGTTAAAAATATTCAATTATAAATTCAATGGTCATGATCATACCAGTCAACAATTCATCTTTGCACTACTAGCCAAAGAGAACCCATAGTCACGATAATATCAATAATCTACCCATCTTTACCCTCAAGTCAAAGAGAAATATCATCATTAGGGTTATAAAAATGTTATATATGATAATAAAAACAATATGATCAATAGCTGCATTTAATTTCAAGAGTAAGATTCATAAATCAACGATAATTTGGTCAGAAAAAGAAACTAATTTTATCGTGAATAGTACCCCATGAATAGTAACTCGTGAATAGTAACCCCGATACAAAAAGATAAATTTTCACAATAAAATTCATATCAATATTTATAACATCTTAATCCTAATGTTATAAATCACTTAATAATCTTATAATCTAATATCATTAATATTACCACAATATCTTAATCATTTCTTAAACTTATAAACAATTTATTTTAATTATTTACACTTTACTAATTAATGCATTTAATCATCCCAAAATGTCAAACTCATAAGATTTCATCACCAATAACCAACAACCTCATCAAAAATCTGCATATACCATATATAGGATTTCTAAGCCATAAAATCCTATTTTCTAATTTTGTTACTTCACATAACATATTTAATTCATTTACTCATAACTAATCCATTTTCATGAAAAATACCAAATCGGGTTCCCAAAAATATTTTTTTCCGGGATTTAGCGTAATATAGTCCCTTGAACATATATTTTTTCTAAATTTTAAAATTCATTTACTATTTTTCACACGGCCAAACCTCATTAATATTTAGACATTTATCATAAATTATACTTTTGTCCCAAAATTCAAATTTCATGTGGTATATCTGCTATTATATACATGTACTCCCAATAAAAATTTCACTAATTTTGGAGTTAACCACAAGGAGTTATAAGAGTTTACTTTTAAAGTAGTCTTTTCTCATAAAATTCATAACTCTTAATCTATACATCCAAAAATCACCATTGTTGGACACAATTAAAAAAACTCATCAAATTATCATTTCAAATTTTTCCAGAATTTTTGAGGGTCGGAAAAATTACGAAACTGAAAAACATAATAACCCTTAAAATCCCTTACCTCAAAGAAACAGTACTTCAGAATGAAATGTCGGATATGATGCTTGAATGAAACTTGTATTGAATAGCAACTCTCAAAGTATCTAAATACTCACAAAATATGCTCCATAATATAGAGAGAGAAAGAGAGAAATCTTATGTTTCTGGTGTGATTTTCAATTCTAATTTAGCCCTCTATTTATAGGAAAATGTTAGCATCCGAAAGGCATTTTGACCTGCTTTACTTGATGGCTTTTTTTACTCATTACTATTGCCACCCACCACATTTGAATTAGAATTTCAGCACATTTTTTCACCAACCATAGGTGGGGCCCACATATTCTAGAATTTTCCACCAAAATGATAAATTCCAAAACTTCAACAATTTCTAAACCAGTCACCTCTTAAAATTCATAACAATTTATACGTTCATTTTTAACGGTTCAAAATTTGTGGCCATATACTCAACTTATATATATAACATATCTAAAAATCACAACGATCCAACGGTCGGATTAAAAATTATAACTCACGCAATATATCATAAGAACACTGGTTTGATTTTTAATACCTCATTTCCGACAAAAATACTGATAAAACACCTCAACATTAATTCCTTTATTTATAACCACATAAATAAATCCATCATTTATATCCGCATCAAATAAATATTTTCTTATCATATAAATCAATAATTAATTATTAACAAATACTATTACAGAATCACAATTATGACAACCAGGCCGTTCTCAGGAAAGAGGGGGCTTTCCGATAAGGATTTGTCCTTACTGGCGCGCAATTAGGTGACTAAACCTCTCCTTAGACAGAACTTTCTAGACATTGCCAATAACACTAACTAATAATATTATTCAAATAATATGAATTATTGATCTGATAATGGGAAATACTGTGCAGTGACAATTATTGAAACAACAATAATATAAAATATCAACGCAACAATTATTGAATCAATAAAATAAAATATTGAACAGTAATTATTGTAACAATTATTGAGTAGTGCCTTCTTACGTAAGGATCAATAATTCAAAAATATTGTCCAATGCCGTGTATTACTGTGCAACCACGCATATTACTGTATTTTTAACCATCAGGTATTCCAACAAGATTAATTGGTAACAATAACTACTACCATTATTTATAAAAACTCATACTTTGTTGTTTTCTTCATCTAACTGCTTTTCATTATGGGGCCCATAAATGGTCAAGGCTGTCGCATTTAATATTCCCCCGACAACAAGAATATTCCACGACCAAACGAATATTCCCCATGTAAAATGAATATTTTATAACCACTTGCATGATTTTGAAAATTTTATATATATCACCTTTAAATTTAACTTTTTATCAATTTAACCATTTACTAAATAGGAAAATTGAATACTTTTATTTTATAAAATTCGGGGTCTTACAATTATAACTATTTATTCACACGTGTGTACTATTGATTCACATTCATGTACTATTAGGGGAGGTGGTGCAAGATTGATAATACTTGCATGACTTAGTTAAAAATGGAGGTATAAATGGAGGTACTATATTGTAATTCGTATTTTCACATGTATAGAACTACTGATTCACATGATTGAACTATTGATTCACATGATATACTATTAGGGGAGGTGGTGCAAGTTTGATACTTGCAGGACTAAATTAAAAATGAAGGAAAAGATGAATGTATTATACTGTAATATTTTGAGCCCGAAAACGTGCAATTATTGAAACTATATTTTCCTATAAATAGAAGCTCATTCTTCCTTCATTTCTCACCAATTCACTAAGTCTCACAAGAGCAATTATAGAGATAGAAGCTATAGAGAGAAAGAAGAAGAGTAGTCTGCTGCTTCACTACTCTTGTATCCAGTCTTCTTCTGAGGTAAGGGGTATTATTTATTTCATATTCTGAAGAGATATTATTTTTTTTGTATGCGTATGAATATTAGTTTCTTTTAATATTCGTAAAGAATATCATCTCCGTTCAATATTCGTAGGAATATTATTTTCGTTCAACAAATGTAAAATTATTATTTCTTCGTAAATGATATTATTTCTTTCAATATCATTATGCCGGAATATTGGTATGAATTTTATTATGGAATTTCAACCTTTTTGTGTCGGAGTTACTATTCACTCTAGTATTATTCACTAGGGTATTTGGGGCACTTTTCGTATCGGAGTACTATTCACGGGTTACTATTCACCCAGTTACTATTCACTCTAGTATTATTCACTCGGGTATTTGGGGTACTTTTCGTGCCGGAGTACTATTCACGAGATACTATTCACCCGATTACTATTCACTATAGTATTATTCACTCGAGTATTCGGGACACTTTTCACGTCGGGGTACTATTCCCGGGGGTACTATTCCTGAAGTACTATTCATAAGGTACTATTCACAGGGTACAATTCACCCGAATTTTTTTTTTCCGTTCAAATTATTTTTTATACATGAATATTATTCTTGAATTTTACTCCACAAAGCATTATCATGTTGACAATTTAGATATTTTTAAACTCTGGATAAATTTTAAGTCTTTAATATTTATCCTTGATTGCGTTTGATTAATTCTTATATCATTGTCATCATCCTCATACTTATATTGTGATGAAAGTCATCTTTTGCTTACGTGCATAGATGGACTGTTGATTATTAGTTTTATGGTTTTATATCTTTGGCTTACGTGCAAAGATGGACTGTTGATTATTGATTTTACAATTGTATATCTTTGGCTTACGTGCAAAGATGAACTGTTGATTGAAAGCTTTGGCCCGTAGTGCAAAGATGGACAGGTGTATGACATGATCATGACCACTGGTGATACTAACGAATATCCTTGGCCCGTAGAGCATGGATAATTCGATGATGTGATTGGCAGGATCATGACCATTAGTTAACAGTAGAATGTCTTTGGCCGTAGTGCACTGACAAACAATTGATTGGTATGATCATGACCATTGGTTTTATAGTTGAATATCTTTGGCCCGTAGTGCAAAGGTAGACAACGGATTGGTTTGATCATTGTTATTACATTTGAATATCTTTAGCCTTTGGGGTAAGGATATTGAGTAAACGTTCTATTAAGCTTTTGTGGCATGGAGGAACTGTCGATTTACATGATTATAAATATGAATTTTGGATTTAACTATAATCTTTGGTGGTTCAGGTGAAGACAGGTGATGAAAGTTCTTTTTTGTATAACAAAGAACTATTTATGAGTATTACAGGAATGAAATATTAACGATGGACTTTTAATCTAGAGGAGACAGTAGACATTATGTTCTACTTGACTCTTCTAATGGATTGCTTATTCCGCTGCAGTTGTTGAACTAAAACTTGTTGTCTATTGTATTCTATCAGTTGTTATACTGTTGAAGGCTAAGGATAATTTATTCTGCATTATCTTAGTCATAATATTTCTTACTGGGCTAGTTGAGCTCACCCTTTTGCTTTCATTGTTCTCTTCAGGAAATGAGAACGTAGCTGGGACTAGTCGGGGAATGGAGTGATGGTCCGAGATGGTGGCTATAGTACTCTTGACTATTTTTATAAAATAGTGTGATAATAATAGTAATGAGGACTCCATTGAGTGTGGATATTGTCTAGAAGATAATATTCGTGTTAAAACTCTCAGCTATGTTTTGTCGTATTTTTAACGACAGTTGCATAAAAGAAGTTTGTATTTGATTTATGTAGTGTGTATCTGGCGACTCAGAATGGGTGATGTATTCCTGTTTTGGGGGCGTCACACATGTTCTTCAATTTATGGGTTTTCTAGAAATGAAGAACAGTCTCAGGTACCTACTTTGAACCTTTAAATCTTTGATGTCCAGGTTTGCTTAGTGTGTTTTATTGGTTCAATCATGTAGAATACATGTCAAGGAACAATTCTATAACATAATATCAGTCTAACAACAACACATTTAAGAGATCCCGCCCGGTCAACCTACGTCAGAAAACTGGGTCTTGATCTTTCTAGGTTTTCCAAAAATGTTGTTAAGGCTGATGGTCAACGCTAGTTTGACCACCCATAACTTTGATCATGTATAAGATATGGTTGTTCTATGAGTTTTAATATGTAGTATTCATGTCAATCTACAAGTCTATTACAACAACATGTCCTAAATCATTACAAGAAGCAAGATCAGAGGCCATCAAAATGCATGTCAAACTTTTTGGGAAAATCTGGGTAACCCAGAAACGGATTTCGTGCTCGATCAACGCACTTTGACCGCTTAAATATGGAGATCTAGACATGGTATGGAGGTGATTCCACTTCTAGTCTACTCTCTTTATGGCAAAGAACAAGTTTATAACATAAAACACACATAAAACCTAACACACACTATGACGCCCCCAAAACAGGTATACATCACCCATCTTGAGTCGCCAAATACATGGTACATGAATTCAAATACAACTTAATTATACAACAGTCGTGTAAAATACGACAAAACATAGCTGAGAGTTTAAATAAGAATATTGTCATCTAGACAATATCCACACTCAATGGTGTCCTCATTAAAATTATTATCACATTATTCCGTAGAATAAGGACTACTAAAGCCATTTATCGTGGACCATCACTCTATTCCCCGACTCGTCCTAGCTATATTCTCATTTCCTAAAGAGAACAATGAAAGAAAGGGTGAGCTCAACTAGCCTAGTAAGAAATATTATGACTAAGATAATGCAGAATAAATTAACCTTAGCCTTCAACAGTATAACAACTGGTAGAATACAATAGACAACAAGTTTTAGATCAACAACTGTAGCGGAAATAAGCAATCCATTGGAAGAGTCAAATAGAGCATAAAATCTACTATCTTCTATGATTTAAAAAGTTTTTCATTAACTTTATCGCTGAGACTCAGCTTAATAAATAAACCATATCATCGATTCTTCCCTGCACTACGGGCCAAGGATATTCATTAAATCATCAATGGTCATGACTATACCGAATAATCCCTGGTCATAATTATACCAAAAACTGACCATCAATGCACTACAGGCCACTGAGGACTTTCACCACATCATTCGTCACATTACGGTCATGATTATACCGAATAATCCCTGGTCATAATCATACCAAGTCCATCTATGCACGTAAGCCAAAGATGACTTTCATCACAATATAAGCATGGGGATGATGACAATGACATAATAATTCAATAAAACAAGTTCAAGGATAAATTTTAAAGATTTATAATTTAATTTATCCAAAAATCAATAACGTCCAAATTGTCAACATGATACTGCTTTGTGGAGTAAAATTCAAGAATAATACCCATGTACCAAAAATAATTTGGACAGAAAAGAAATATATTTTTTGTGTGAATAGTACCCCGTAAATAATATTTTGGAAATAGTACCCCATGAATAGTACACGGACATAAAAAGTGCCTCAAATACCCGAGTGAATGATACTAGAGTGAATAGTAATCGGGTGAATAGTAACTCATGAATAGTACTCCGGCACAAAAAGTTCCCCGAATACCCGAGTGAATAATACTAGAGTTAATAGTAACCAGGTGAATAGTAACCCATGAATAGTAACTCATAACAGAAAAATACCAAAGAAAACGATATTTCATGACGAGTACAAAAGAAATGATATCCCGTATGAGTATAATAGAATATACTGAAATCGCAAATGGATTTTCACCCGCCATGCGGTAATCCACATAATGCATCATTTCCACAACTTAATAAAGAATGAATATGAAGGATCATTTACCATGCATGCGGTAATCCATATAGACGTGTTTTCTAATGTAATAATAAAGAATGGAATAATGTAAGAATTCACCGTGCATGCGATAGACCACACAAACATGTTATTCCAATGTAATAATAAAGAATGGAACCAGTCACAATGTAATCTTGCATGAATGTGATATTCCAATGTAATAATAAAGAACGGAACCGTGTCATGCGTAATCCGCATGCATGTGATATTCCAAATGTAATAATAAAGAATGGAATAACAATAGAATTCACTGGCATGCGATAGATCGCATTATAGAGAGAGGTTATTCAATGTAATAATAAAGAATGGAATAATGAAAGAATTTCACCATGTATGTGGTACTTCACATGACAAAGTTATTCCAACATAATAATAAAGAATAAAATAATAGAAGAATTTCACTATGTATACGGTGATCACAGATACAAAGTTATTCCAACAGAATAATAAGGAATGGAATAACAATAACTCTTTTCATGAATACGAAAGAAATAATACCCCTTACCTCAGAAGAAAACTGGAATAGTGACGTAGCAGACTTCTCTTCTCCTTTCTCTCTATAATAATTGCTCTATAGCTTTAGTGAATTGGTGAGAAATGAAGGAAGAATGAGCTTCTATTTATAGGAAAATATAGTTTAGATTAATTGCACATTTTGGGGCTCAAAATATTACAAAGATAATACCTTCCTCTTTTTCTTCATTTTTTTAATTTAGTCATCCAAGTATTATCAAACTTGCACCACCTCCCCTAATAGTAAATCATGTGAATCAATAGTAAATCATGTGAATCAATAGTTCTAGACATGTGAAAAATACGAATTACAGTATAGTACCTCCATCTATACATCCATTTTAAACTTAGTCATGCAAGTATTATCAATCTTGCACCAACTCCCCTAATAGTAAATGAATGTGAATCAATACTACACACATGTGAACAAATAGTTATAATCATGTGAATCAATAGCAATTAATTGCTCATTTATCCGGTTAATTACCCGATTGGTCAATATAACCTCCAGACATCAATTGTTATCGAAATAAATGTCGATTTTCACTAACACTAATAATTCCAACACAATGGAACTATCAATTTCATCTTTAATCGACACGAATGTATTCATCATTAATATTATAATTCACAATATTTAACAACTGTGTCGCTCCTGTGAAAGAGGGGGCTTTTCGATAAGGATTTCTCCTTATTGGCTCGCAATTAGGTGACCAAACCTCTCCTTGACAAAACTTCTAGACATTGTCAATATTGCAAATAATAATATGAATAACTTTGCCGTCTCAATTATTTATTTAATAATATAACATATTATACAGATGATACTATGAAAATAATTAAATTAATAATACGAGAGATATGATGCAAAGAATTATCGTAGTAATAATTGAGTATAACTAAGTGACTTCTTACGTAAGCATCAATAATCAATATCGTAGCTACTATGCAACCACGCCAGACATCGCATTTTTACTACTAAAGGTATTTCAAAAGTTTTAACAGTAACACTTTCACGTAGTTATTTTTATAAAAGATAATTACATGCGTTTACTAACTACGACAATACTTCTGTTGTGGGGTCCACCAATGATTGTGCCGTCGTACGGATATTCCCTGACAAATCGAATATTATATAACAACTTGCATACTTTGCAAAATTTTCAAATATTACCCACAACGATAACATTATATCAAATCCACACCATAATATTCAAAAAAATATTTCGAGAAGTTTAAATCTTTATTCATAAAATTTGGGGTCTCACAATCTCCCCTCCTTATGAAATTTCACCCTCGAAATTTATGTACGTACCTGGTATGCCAAAGAGATGAAGATACCTTGACTTCATTTCAGATTCTAACTCTTGAGGTATAACCTTTGAGTGTTGAATACGATCCTTCTTATCCAAGATTTTAACATGTATCTCCTCATACGTTAAATCTTCTGCTATCTCGTCTAGTTCTAATTTAATAACGTGGTTCGGGTCATCCACATATTTACGTAACATCGATACATGAAAAACGTTATGAACACGCGACATACTTGGCGGTAAAATGAGTCTATAGGCCACAGTTCCTACTCGATCAAGGATTTTAAATGGGCCAATAAAATCGAGGGTTGAGATTTTCTCTCTTCATCGATTCTTGCTTCTAGAATAACGTCCTCTTAAACCTTCTTCTTCACATTCATCAGCTCTGAGTATGTAGCTTACATGACTTTAACTTTATCGATTAAAGTCGATTCTACTCGTATATTTGATATCGTGGGTCCCTAGAGTCTTTAACTCTATCTTCATCATTTGTAAGTTATACGAAATGGGTTTTTGTGTTAACAAAGTCACACTCATAAACGCATACGATCTTCTACTCAACGCGTCAGCTACCGCATTCGCTCTTCCATGATGATATTGAATGGTATAGTCATAATCTTCAACAGCTCGAGCCAACGTCTTTGGCGCATAATACGTTCATTTTGGTTGAAGAAATATTTAAGGGTTTTAGAAATGGGTTTTGTACTGGGGTCAATACAAATTCGATTTCACGCTCTGGGGGTAGGCCAAGAAGTCTTCAAGAATACGTCAGGAAATTTATTAACAATAGAAATATCATTCAAAACTGTGACTCTCATCCAAGACTTGGATAACACGTCACATTGATACCTATCAAGTTGCCATTGTCATTCACGACGTTGCCTAAAGAAAGTCTGGCTTTGGTGTTTCCCAAGACTTAGAAGTCACCAGCGAAAGGCTCGGGGCTCTTTACTTACGGCTTGATATGACAATGATTGACTTTAGTGGTTTGGTTTCTTATAATAGGTTGGTTAGGAATATAAAAGCTAACAACCTTACGAAAACAATCGATTTTGGCATGATGAGTAGTTAACCAATCGATTCCTAAAATCGCATCAAAGGCAAGTATTTTCAAAGAGATAAGATCGACAGTTAACGTGAAAGTGTCGATTTGAATCAAGCAAGATTTATAATCAGTGGAGGTAACGAAGGTTTCTCCCAATGGAGTTTCAACAAATAAGTCAAAGTTTAATTTCTCCAGAGTCAAATTTAAACGTTGAGCGCAAGCAAGAGAGATAAAAGAATGGGTAGAACTGGTGTCTAATAAGGTATAGACATCGCAAGAATTTATAATTAACTAACCCGTGCGCTAACTTCGTTCGGGTTACTCGCTTTTTGAGAAGTCACGAAAAATGCTCTTCCTGAAACCACCGACTTTGTTTTGTCCGTATCCGCCTTTGGTGCCACCGTCCCAGATGGACTTGACTTTGGTGCACGAAAAAATCAGGCTAGGTGACCTTCTTTTCCACAATTGTAACATGCTTTGGACTGCATCACGCAGTTTGGACTAATTTGTCCCTCCCCTCCGTATTTGAAGCATACAATTGGTGGTCGTTCTCCTTCCTTGAAAACGGTGTTGATCTCATTGCCTTTCCATCGTTGTTGAACCTTCTCTTCTTGAAATTTCCACTCCTATTATCTTGGCCATGATTACCACCGAAGTGGTTACCATTCTTGGCATGATAATATCCCCCAAGATGGTTATCATTGTTCCGATGGCCGTTGCCACCGGTACGATTATTATCGTGTTGTTGGTCGTTGCCTTTTTGGTTGTCTTGACTCATTATCGCTCCCAATAATCGAGCCCTATTCACAACATCTGAATATAAAAAAAGTTTGTGAGAAATGAGGTATTGACGTATATCGGGTTTCAAACCTCTTAGAAACATTCGCGTCATTCGCTCCTCATTATCGACCAAATAGGATGCAAACCGGATAACTCCGCAAATTTAGCCTCGACACGACTACGGTCATATTGTTTTTCTCCAACTTGATAAACTCCACCTCCTTCATGTGACGAATACTTTCGGGAAAGTACTTGTCGTTGAACAGCTCTTAGAACTTCTCCCAAGACATCTTGAGTGCGTTAGGCTGGGTACGTTTTACAGATTCCCACCAGTAATCTACCTCTTCACGCAACATAAATGTGGCAAAGGGAACCTTTTGCTCCTCAGAGCATCCAAAGACATCAAATATCTTGGTGATTTGCTTTAACCACGTCTCTGCCTTAAGTGGTTCTGGCTTTCCCAAAAACTCCGGTGGTCCCAGCTCCTTGAACTGCTTAGCGGTGACCACCCAAGAGTTGCCAGTGTTTCCACTTGCATTTTGAACAGGAGTCTCTCTCGCCTGATGTTGTATGAATTGCATAAAGCCTTTGAACATCCCATCATTCACCATTTCATCGGTGTTATTGTTTACCTGAGGATTATTGTCTTCCTGTTGCACATTATCCTGGGTATTGATCATTGGTGACTCAACGGTCTCATGTGCTTCATTGCTGATCTCAACATTTTCAGATGCCATTTTCAAATACTGTCACAAAAACAAGGGTTAATTGACATATCACACATTATCCCTATACTCTGACCAACCAATTAAATACCAAATAAACATAGGTAGGTCATACTAGAAAAAGGAATTCCCCGTCTCTCCCCTCCTAGTTCTTGTCTCACATCTCAGCCAGGGATCATATCCCTAAGCTTTGATACCAACTGTGACGCCCCCAAAATAGGTATACATCACCCATCTTGAGTCGCCAGATATATGGTACATAAAATTCAAATACAACTTAATTATACAACAGTCGTGTAAAATACGACAAAACATAGCTAAGAGTTTAAACAAGAATATTGTCATCTAGACAACATCCACACTCAATGGTGTCCTTATTACAATTATTATCATATTATTCCGTAGAATAGTGAGGACTACTAAAGCCATTTATCCTGGACCATCACTCCATTCCCCGACTCGTCCCAAATATATTCTCATTTCAAGAGAACAATGAAAGAAAGGGTGAGCTCAACTAGCCCAAGAAGAAATATTATGACTAAGATAATGCGTATAAATTATCCTTAGCCTTCAACAAAGATAAAAACGATAGAATACAATAGACACCAAGTTTTAGATCAACAACTGCAGCAAAAATAAGCAATCCATTAGAAGAGTCAAGTAGAGCATAAAATCTACTATCTTCTATGATTTAAAAAGTTTTTCATCAACTTTATCGCTGAGACTCAGCTTAATAAATAAACCATATCATCGATTCTTCCCTGCACTACGGGCCAAGGATATTCATTAAATCATCAATGGTCATGACTATACCGAATAATCCCTGGTCATAATCATACCAAAAACTGTCCATCAATGCACTACAGGCCACTGAGGACTTTCACCACATCATTCGTCCCATTACGGTCATGATTATACCGAATAATCCCTGGTCATAATCATACCAAGTCCATCTATGCACATAAGCCAAAGATGAATTTCATCACAATATAAGCATGAGGATGATGACAATGACATAATAATTCAATAAAACAAGTTCAAGGATAAATTTTAAAGATTTATAATTTAATTTATCCAAAAATCAATAACGTCCAAATTGTCAACATGATACTGCTTTGTGGAGTAAAATTCAAGAATAATATTCATGTACCAAAAATAATTTGGACAGAAAAGAAATATATTTTTCGGGTGAATAGTACCCCGTGAATAGTACTTCAGAAATAGTACCCCGTGAATAGTAACCCGACACGAAAAGTGCATCAAATACCCGAGTGAATGATACTAGAGTGAATAGTAACCCATAAATAGTAACTCGTGAATAGTACTCCGGCATAAAAAGTGCCCCGAATACCCGAGTGAATAATACTAGAGTGAATAGTAACTGGGTGAATAATAACCCCTGAATAGTAACTCATAACAGAAAAATACCAAAGAAAATGATATTTTATGACGAGTACAAAAGAAATGATATCGCAAATGAGTATAATAGAATATACGAAACTTCAAATGGATTTTCACCCGCCATGCGGTAATCCACGTAGACAGATCATTTCCACAATTTACTAAAGAATGAATATGAAGGATTATTCACCATGTATGCGGTAATCCACATAGACAGGTTATTCCAACATAATAATAAAGAATGGAATAACAGAAGAATTCATCAGGCATGCGATAGGATCGCATGATAGGTTATTCCAATGTAATAATAAAGAATGGAACCAGTGTCATGCGTAATCCTTGCAGCATGTGATATTCCAATGAATAATAAAGAATCGGAACCGAATGCGTAATCCATGCATGCACATGATATTCCAATAGAATGATAAAGAATGGAATAACAATAGAATTCACTAGGCATGTGATAGATCACAAGCAGATGAGTTATTCCAATGTAATAATAAAGAATGGAATAACAGAAGAATTTCACCATATATGTGGTACTTAGCGTGAGACAAAGTTATTCCAACATAATAATAAAGAATGGAATAATAGAAGAATTTCACCATGTATACGGTAGTCCGCGTATACAGGTTATTCCAACAGAATAATAAGGAATGGAATAACAATAGCTCTCTTCATGAATACGAAAGAAATAATACCACTTACCTTAGAAGAAAACTGGAATAGTGAGGTAGCAAACTTCTCTTCACCTTTCTCTCTATAATTTCTCTCTATAATAATTGCTCTATAGCTTTAGTGAATTGGTGAGAAATGAAGGAAGAATGAACTTCTATTTATAGGAAAATATAGTTTAGATAATTACACATTTTGGGCTCGAAATATTACAGTATAATACCTTCCTCTTTTTCTTTATTTTTAATTTAGTCATCCAAGTATTATCAAACTTGCACCACCTCCCCTAATAGTAAATCATGTGAATCAATAGTAAATCATGTGGATCAATAGTTCTAGACATGTGAAAATATGAATTACAGTATAGTACCTCCATCTATACCTCCATTTTTAACTAAGTCATACAAGTATTATCAATCTTGCACCAACTCCCCTAATAGTAAATGAATGTGAATTAATAGTACACACATGTGAACAAATAGTTATAATCATATGAATCAATAGTAATTAATTGCTCATTTATCCGGTTAATTACCCGATTGGTCAATATAACCTCCAGACATCAATTGTTATCGAAATAAATGTCGATTTTCACTAACACTAATAATTCCAACACAATGGAACTATCAATTTTATCTTTAATCAACACGAACTTATTCATCATTAATATTATAATTCACAATATTTAACAACCAGGTCCGTTCCAGGAAAGAGGGGGCTTTTTGATAAGGATTTCTCCTTATTGGCGCGCAATTAGGTGACCAAACCTCTCCTTGACAGAACTTCTAGACATTGTCAATATTGCAAATAATAATATGAATAACTTTTCCATCTCAATTATTGATTTAATAATATAACATATTATACAAATGATACTGTGAAAATAATTGAATCAATAATATGAGAGATATGATGCAGCAATTACTATAGCAATAATTGATTATAACTGAGTGACTTCTTACGTAAGCATCAATAATCAATACTGTGTGCTACTATGCAACCACGTGTATTACTGTACTTTTACTACCGGGTAGTTCAACAATTTTAACGGTAACACTTTTGCCGTTATTTTTATCATCTTTGCACCAGGTTACATGATACTATAATGATAAATAAAATAAAATTTGATGTTTCAAAACATTGTCGTCTAGGCGAAACAAGTATCATAGACTGTAACGATCGAGAAATATTTGTAATTAATTTAAATATTTATTGAATTAAATAAATATTTTTAAATAATTTATTTATTGAGAAAAATAAATAATTGATGAATTGTGGTGCATTAATTTAGTAATGAAATTGAATAATGGTAATTTTATTTGAAGGATTTAATTTAATGAAATAATTAAATTAAATAAATTGTTTAATATTAAAGAAAATAAGTAAATTAAATAAAATAATGTTTAAGTCTAATTTATTAATTAAATTAGATATATAATAATTTATTAATCATAAGTATAATTATAATAAGATTATAATTATTATAATTATTATTGTAAGTTATTTAAATTAACCAGAGTGTGACAAGTGAAAATAATATAATATAATACTATTAAAATAATCTAGTATGTGGGAGATTATGTGTAACCAAACGCAGCCTTATGGCTTTTGGTTTATTTTAACTGACGCATTTTTGTTTTTTCACCTGACGTACATGGGGGGAGAAGGAGCCAGTTATATGTTATACGTTCTTTTTCTAAGGCTAGTACTGAGCTTGGTGAGGAAGAGAGGAAATACAGAGGTTTTGAGAGAGAGAGAGAGAGAGAAAGAGAAAGAGGGTTTTCTGTGATTTTGCCAAGAGGAAGGAGAGTTTCACCATCTCTTGCAAGCATACAACTAGGGTTTGAAGGTATATTTTACTTCTAATGTTTATATTTTGAGTTTCTATGATCATCTTCTGTAAATTTCTTATCACATGGGATTTATACATGTATGTATGTGGTTTACAATCTGTTAATCATCGTTTGTGAGTGCTATTTGATGATTAGATTACAGGAAATTGGTTTGTAGGAAGAAATTAAAATAACAGTGGTTATGTATGAAAAATAGCCTAAGAAAGTACAAAGTTTTATGTCAAATATGTGTTATAATCTGTAAATTGCTGTTGGATTATGTTAGTATGTTAAGAAATGAAAACGGCGTAGTTTGAATCGTATTAATTGGTTAAGAAACGAAGTCGTGGCGATCGAATTCGCTAAAAGTGATAAAAGTGATGAAATTGGGAAAATTGTGATTTTGATTCTTCAAAATTGAATATATGTAATGTTTAAGTAGCTAGAGTGATGAATAGCATGCTTAACTATGTTGTTACAAAGTTTTAAATGTTGAGTTTGGTGAATTTCTGTGGAATTGGGATTTTTTTTTGGCCTATAACAAAGATTGTGTTCGAGTTTCGCAATCATTTGTTTTACGGTGCTTAAGCGTGGGCGTATTTGCCTATGGGCGCGAGTACGTGGAGGTTACAAAGGGTAATAGTGGCGCTGTCAAGCACTAGTGGTCTAGCAGACCCAGAATTAAACTGTTAACAACATAGCTTTGGGAATGCTAACCTAACTTATTTTAATGATTGTAGAGGAACCTAAAACGTGTTATAAAATGCAATAACATGTTGCAATCACAGAGTTGAGGCTATGGATTATGAACTTGTAAGTTGTGAAAGTTCATATCGTGATGTCATGAGAATTGGTGTTGTTATGAAATCACCATGTCGAGTACTATTATATAATTAAGAATTCAGATGTATGGTACTTGAATGACTAGGATAATCATATCCTAAGCTAAAGACTATAGACTTGACTAAAATGGAAAAAACCAATGAAGTGAATGTTAATATAACTCATTGTTATTGTGATCCTAATGATATTTGTAGGATATTTAGTGAACATTTATTATACTTGTGTAACTTACACCCGAGGCAAGTTTCCTAACTTCATTCTCTTTATAATGAATGCAAGTTCCATAATTCTGTTATTTTGTTATTGTCAAGCAAGCTTTCTAGTTCTAAATTATCATTATGCAAATCTTATATTACAGTTGAGCAAGCCTTTTGATTCTATCTCGTGTATGATTGTACAAGCTCTTGTAATCTAGTTCGTTACATCGCGCGATTTTTACTTTCCTAAGTCTTGTTATTGTTATTGAAAGTATATATTGTTCTAATGCATTGATTCAAATGAGATTGTTCTAGCTCTTTTGAATGTGGTAATTTTCACACATACTAAGTCTATTCAATTATACATTGTTGTTATTCGATCTTTGACTTTGATAACCTTGTTCAATTCTATATTGTTGTATTAAACCTTCAAGTAGTAAACAAACTCTTATTGATTGAACTAGTCTATTATGGAATAGTGTTCTAAAATTCTAGAACCACTGATAAGTTAGTTCCTAGCTAAACTTTCTTTAGTACGGAAATTCTAAATCCAAACTGAGACGAATAACCCTAACATAGGGGATTTTGTACGTGTAACATTCAGATGTTTGTGCACAATACATGGTACAAAGGGCTGATCCCCCTAAGTACGTTAAGAAGAGTCTGTATAGTCTAAATGACTGTTGAGGTTGAGGTAATAATACCTAAATACCGGGGACATAGTTCGTGGTCTTAATACCCTCAGATATTAAATTCGAACTTGTTTTCTATTTTTGATTCGTAGAACAAGTTTATTATTGTTCAGCATTCGTTGTTCATTCACATGTTATTATCACTACTACTCTTTATATCAGCGAGCAATTGTTTGCTCACTCTTGCATTTAACACTGCATCTAAAGTTAAGAAAGTTGATGAGCCATCTACTAGCAAAGGAAAGGGCAGGATGTCCAAGAGTTGCAGATTTATGAGAATCCATTTAAGTGAATTACGTTATAAGACTTATTTTATTTTGTGATGTATTCCACAGACTTATGTAATAATTTAAGGTTAGATTACCGAGGATTGTTTTATAATGATGTAACCCTTTAATGGGAAAGATTATTGTTTAAGCTATTTAAATTATATCTTTATCCTTTGTGATGGGTAGTTAGATGTAATAGTTTTTGATAGTGAGCACCAAATTCTGTGGAAATGGAGTACCTGGATTTTGGGGTGTCACAGGTTGGTATCAAAGCTTTAGGTTATGAACCTTAAGTGGGGAAACCTTAGGAAGTAACCTTTAAGGAGACAGAAAACATAGAGGTGTCCAACTCTTATCGAGTTTTAAGGAATGGATTAAGGTATCCATTGAAGCTAAACAATAAAAGACATTATGTGCTATGTGTTAATAACTTATGTGCTCGCGAGTATCGAAAAAAAATGTTAAGTAAAACTTAAAATATTTTTTTGTCAGGATGTCTAATGAAGGAGGATCCAATCCAGCTAGGGAAGTTATACCTCAGGTACCTAGAGATGAGGAACCCCGGGATATTCACGTTGTGCAGGAACAGTTGATTCAGGAGGATGAGCCTATAATGGATTCCGAGGAGGATAGCTCTGAGGAGATAGAGGAGGATGATGAGGAAGAGGATCATGTGGAGTTTCCACTAAACTCCATATCAGCTGAGATGTATGACGCACTGTACGACCGTAACATAGAATTATAAGACAAGGTTGAGGAGCTGAAGGAGTTGGTTGCGATGCATCACGCTACGATAGAGCAGAAGGATGCGAGATTTAGGAACTCGACTCACTCCTTGGAAAGACAGAGTGGGACCTAGTTCATACCAAGGGTCAGCATGAAGATCTGTTGGCGGTAAACGATAAGATGAAGACTGATATGGAAAAGTTAAAAGATGACTTAAAAGAGGAGTCAGTTAAGTGTGGGAGAGCAGAGGATGCTTGGATGAAGGCGACTCAACGTGCAGACCGTACTGAGGCTAAATTCCAAGTGAAGAAAGCCAAGATGAATGAGATGGATTACGCCTTTAATTCTGTGATTGATAGGCCCATGATCGAGTCTTTTATTATCCACCTCAGTTTGAAGACTCGCCATGGTTCATGATGGATCATAGAATGGCGTATTATATCATAGAGGAAGAGCATCGAGAAGCTTTACGACGTCTTAATATGTCTAGATAGAGATAATAATAATAATAATAATAATAATAATAATAATAATAATAATAATAATAATAATAATAATAATAATAATAATAATAATAATAATAATAATAATAATAATAATAATAATGTGTGAGTAAATAAACTGTGAATCCCTTATTTTGAGATGAATAAAGGGATAGTATGAGTATGTAATCCTGAAACTTGTCTAGTTCAAGAAAGTGAATGTTAATAGCAGTTATGCTATCTTTAATATGTTTTAAAACGTTATGAATGATTAAAATATCAAAGTTTATTTGAAATGTTATGTGTTATAATTTTAATCTTAGAATGCTTAAGTTAAACTTTAAATACTCAAGAAGTTGATGAATGAACTAATAAGCGTATATCTTAACAGAAAATGCCTCCTATAAGAAGACAACCACGTCAACAACCACCTCCTGAGGGGTCTACTAATAATAATAACGAGGCCAACGCTAACCCGGTTCAGTAGTTGGTAACCTTGTTAACGGAAGCACTTGCGAATCAACCAAAAGCTCAAGTCACAACCTTTAAGGAATTCAAAGCGGTTGGACCGCCAGAGTTTCAAGGGTCTATGAATCCAGTTGAATCCCAAACCTAGATCATGGAAATGGAGAAGGTGTTTGATGTTGGTCATTTTACCGATCAATATATGTGTGCAAGTATACACGGTTAACAAGTAATAATGAGTAAGTAAAGTATCGTTCCCACAGAGAATTAACTAATAAAGTTTACTAGCACTAACCCATAACCATTTCAGTCTTATTTAAACGAATGATTTATTATAGTGATGAAAACTATAAAATTAAATAATACTAACTATCCCTAGAATGAAACTAGATAATGAAGACTCAAGATTACAATTTCCCCTATTGAATCATTTAAATCGACACACATCCTATTAAGCCAAATTAATTATAGTGGATTGTTAGTCGAGAACACAAAAGTGAAATATAGCTATCTCTCGATGTACCATACCCATATCACATGTAATCCAGAATTGATAAAATACACATGAACACCCACATTATCTAAACTGCTATATGTCTATGTCATTTACAAATAAATAGGATTTAAGCCCAAGTTCTCAATTAACTACGAGTGATGCTTCGGTATATGTCTATCCTAAGCATGAATCATACATTCCATCACCATGTAGAACATACAAACACAAGCTATCAAGATCAGATCTAAACCCATACTTCGTTTTTCAAGTTCATATGGATTATCACAATAATTGATGGCCAATCAACTAAGAAAATAAGCATGAATCTTAATAGATAATCTCATAACAATTAATAAGACTAACAATGAAGTATGTCAAAATAAACTAGGAAATAGATTCCATTGCAATCCCAAAATAGAGTTTAACTCATAGTTGAATTAGAATCCATGATCCACAATTCAATATACATTGAAAGATACAAATAGAAGTAAAGAGAGTTAGGGATTAAGAATAGCAAATATGAGTTTCTTCTCTTGTTTCACTTCTGAACTTTCAAGGATCTTCAATTGCTTCAATCCCCAAATCTTAGCTCTTTTAGGGTTCTAATCTAATAAGGAAATTAAAGAAAAGAAAGGGGCATATGTAATGTAGATTGATCCCCCAAGGGTGGAATCCCCCTTTACATCATGAAAATACGTCTCCTTTATAAGCCCTAATTGAATCCCCCTCTAAGTTACGCTTCAATCGCACTATCTAGTGAAAAAGTCATCTCTAGTCAACTTCCAAAGTGGCGCGGCTACGCTGGAATTGGCCTGAAGTTAGGCGCGCCCACGCTCAAGTATCAAATCACATTTTTTTGTTCTAGGGATTTGCGTGGCCGCACCTAAAATACACTAGAAATCTGTGCGCCCGCGCCATGGATTTTCTGCTGCAGTGTCCTCTGGTAAAACGACCATAACCTTTGATCCGGGAAGAGTTACGGGGCCTTCCACCTAGCACATCGAAGCTCTCGACAAGCTCTACAACTTTCATTCTTTGAGAATTGAGAAATGATGCACGGATGAAGGCTGAAATTGGGTTGGAAGTGACAGCTATGCAAATGGCTATCCAAAATAGTGACGTTCAACGTTCGTTGGTACAAAGGTCATAACTCTTGCATTCGAACTTCGATTTGAATGATTCAAGATGTTCCGGAAAGCTAAGAATAAGATCTAAAACATAATCCAAGTTCCAAGCCAAGAACATGAAATGAATATGATAGCCCAAACGATGTCCGGATTGCTTTTCCTTGCGTTTTCATACCAATAGTCGCTCACATCATTCCCAAGCATAAGATCTATAAAATGAACACAAAATGCATGAAAAGTAACTAAGAAACATGAGTATAAGCAACTAATTCAAGTAACAGATACCGAATAAGTAGGTATAAAACCAACTTATCAAATACCCCCAAACTTAAACCGTTGTTTGTCCCCAAGCAACACAAAATAATGCAATCTACATGCTATGCAAGCTACGCTATTAATACAATGAATCCCCAGGTTTCCAGCCATGTTAAGAATTCCTATAAGATATGCCTCAGAGAAATATCAAGATCCAAGAACAAAGCATCAAACTAAGCTAAAGTCATAATGACATACAATCAGATAATCCTAACCTGCTATAAAGATGATGTGTGTGTGATCTGTTCACAGATAAGCTTGACAAAGGTGAAGATAGCACATGCTATATTGCTTAAGACAGAAAATTGAAGTTTAAATCAAGAACTGCATATACTAATGAGACATCAACTACTCCAACACATCAATACAAATTAAGGTTCAACAATGGGTTTATTCTGCTTTATTTTTACTCACGAAGGCGATTTTCGCACTTTCCCGCGGTGTTTATTGATTTTTTTAATTTTTTTTTATATTTCCCATGACTGTGCAATGTCTCATTCCATTAGGCTAACAGTGCTACCCCTTAGCGAGCTTTCAACCAACAACTCCTAGACCATTAAGACCTTAGGGCGCTAGGTGTAGAGACAATCCCCTCGGGCGTACTTACTCAAGTTACAAAGGCCCCGAAACAAGACTAGCCACGGTAATTATTCATTTTTTTCTCTTTTTTTTTCTATTCTTATCTTTTTCTTTTTCTCTTTTCTTTATATAAAGCAAGCATACCCATGCGTTCCCAAAACTTGAGTTTCAGTGTCTTCATAGTCATTACTCACTTCCTACACAATTCTATCATTAAAAACAACATTTTCCTCTCAGCAGACAAGCATGCTAATCTTAACCAACAAGAAAATAGGAACATTGTCGTGCTACCTGGTAACATCTAAACAGCAAGCATGAATTATATCATGTATAAAATTATAACTAAGCTCAAGATATCAACCAAGTTCAAAAATCTATCAAATTTCTATGTCATCATCATTGCCAAATTAGAATTCAACTAACTAAAAGCACGGGATTATGCAATGTTATGCAACTAAATAGATATTAAGTAAACAAAAGAAAAAATTTAATTCTTTGCAAATTAAACTAATAACTAGTAACATGAAATTAACTATATGTAACATGAAATTACTTTATATGATGCAATTACACTACATGCTCTAAACTACTAACTAAACCCAATACCCCCAAACTTAAAACGAATAATGCCCTCATTGTAATTTAAAGTTAAAGAGTACTCCCCTAAGTGGCAATGTCATCTACGTTCGCCTCCTCAAGATCCGATGGTGTATCAGGCAATGGATAAGTTTGAGATAATCTAAAGTTGGAAACTGAGTGTGGACTTCTAACTGTCCGAATGCTTGAGTTAGAAAATTCTAAAAATTTAGCATTGTTTGTTTTCTATGACTGAGCTATGGCGCGATCGCACTGTGTTTGGCTTGTAGTTAGGCGCGCATCACCACTACCCCACTGCACTTAGCGACTTTTTTTTTTTGACTTCATTTGATCTTGAATGCTTATAGCAATTGGATTGAACCTGAGAGGAGAAATAATCAAACTATTATTAAGACTTACAACTATGAAACATCTATGAAATATGGAAGTATGAAGAATTAAACATAGCAGAAGAAGTAAATGGAAATGCAAATAAGAATTAAACAAGGAGGGAGAAAGATTGGATGGGGAGCCTCCCATCTAGCGCTTTCGATTTATAGTCCGTTAGTTGGACTCTTTTCTTGACACGCTATCCCATTCCTCTCGATAAGCTAGAAACCCTCCATCCATTAGAATCCTGCAATGTGTGTTTGGTAGGTTCCCCATCATGAGAGTCTATGAATTGAAATAACCTAGCATATTTCCTGTAAATGATGTCTCCATTTCTATTGCATCTCTAAGTGCTTCTCCCATTGCATCTGTGAATAGATTTTTGCATTGAGGCACGAAAGATTCAACTGGCTTTTCTTTTTCTATTATCGCTTCCTCTGCCCACCATGGTTTGTAAGAGGCCTCATAATCGCAAAAATTCTTACTTTAGATGTGACTACCAAGGGGACATGGGTGTGTAAAGTTCACTGAATTTTTTAACTCTAATTGTGAAGGCACATGGGGTATAATACAAGTTAGCTCATGTTCTTAATTTTCCATACCCCTAGTTGTCTCCTCAATGTCCACTCCTTTCAGTTCATTCAGTGGCATGTACACTTTTGGTTCTCCATCAGTTTCATCGTCCATGTCATAGCACCAATTGTTTGGAGGGCGATTGTTCAAGGCTTCGAACATTTGATCCATATGATTCTGAAGATTTTGAATTGACCTATCTTGCTCAATCATCTTCTCCTCAGTTGATGCTACAAATTTGAACCACAAATCCTCCAATCTTGAATTATCTTGTTCAGTTTCAAAATTCATGTATTGATGACCATTCATTGAGGAGTTAACGAGTTGTTCCATCTATCTATTAAGATTTTGGCTTGATAACTCCTGACTCATCATCATCTCTTTATGGTCTGCTATGCTTTTTGACATGAATTCCTTCAGCCTTGAATTTTCTTCTTGTTGCATTGGAGGTGGATATGAGAAATCTGATGGATATGTTGGACCTAGAACACAGTCTTGGTCTTGATAGTTACAATTCAATTCATAATCTGGGTGATACCCCCAACCTTGATGATAATTGGGATAAACATAGTTGTTGAGGTAATCACCCCCAAACTGTATTTGTCCAACTCTGATGTTGCACTGATAACTCAGATGCTCGCCAACACAATATTCACATGTAACTGCTATCTCTCGAGTGCGTTGGGCTGCAAGAACATCCAACCTCTTCGAAAGTGTTTCAATTTGTGCTGACAATGTAGAAAATACATTGAGTCCTTCTGTTCTTGTGTCCCTTGGTTGAATCCTATTTGCATAAGGCCATTGATAAGCAAAGTCATCCATGGTACCTGAAAAGAGAAAAATATAGGAAGATAATTAAAATAAAATAAAATATTTAAATTAAGACTAATTTGATTGAAATTAATGTTGGCAAAAATTATTAAAATAATTCCCCAAAGAATTCGCTTAAAAACTTGTTGGTCGCTTTACCAATCAATATATGCGTGCAAGTATACACGGTTAACAAGTAATAAAGAGTAAGTAAAGTATCGTTCCCACAGAGAATTAACTAATAAAGTTTACCAAGCACTAACCCATAACCATTTAAGTCTTATTTAAACGAAAGATTTAATATAGTGATGAAAACTATAAAATTAAATAATACTAACTATCCCTAGAATGAAACTAGATAATGAAGACTCGAGATTAGAATTTTCCCTATTGAATCATTTAAATCGACACACTTCCTGTTAAGCCAAATTAATTATAGTGGATTGTTAGTCGAGAACACAAAAGTGAAATATAGCCATCTCTCGATGTACCATACCCATATCACATGTAATCCAGAATTGATAAAATACACATGAACACCCACATTATCTAAACCGCTATATGTCTATTCAATTTACAAATAAATAGGATTTAAGCCCAAGCTCTCAATTGACTACGAGTGGTGCTTCGATATACGTCTATCCTAAGCATGAATCATACATTCCATCACCATGTAGAACATACAAACACAAGCTATCAATATCAGATCTAAACCCATACTTCATTTATCAAGTTCATATGGATTATCACAATAATTGATGGCCAATCAACTAAGAAAATAAGCATGAATCTTAATAGACAATCTCATAACAATTAATAAGACTAACAATGAAGTATGTCAAAATAAACTAGGCAATAGATTCCATTGCAATCCCAAAATATAGTTTAACTCATAGTTGAATTAGAATCCATGATCCACAATTGAATATACATTGAAAGATACAAATAGATGTAAACAGAGTTAGTGATTAAGAATAGCAAATCTGAGTTTCTTCTCTTGTTTCACTTCTGAACTTTCAAGGATCTTCAATTGCCTCAATCCCCAAATCTTAGCCCTTCTAGGGTTCTAATCTACTCTAATCTAATAAGGAAATTAAAGAAAAGAAAGGGGCATATGTAATGTAGATTGATCCCCCAATGGTGGAATCCCCCTTTAAATCATGAAAATACGTCTCCTTTATAAGCCCTAATTGAACCCCCCTCTAAGTTACGCTTCAATCGCACTATCTAGTGAAAAAGTCATCTCTAGTAAACTTCCCAAGTGGCGCGGCCGCGCTGGAATTGGCCTGAAGTTGGGAGCGCCCACGTTCAAGTATCAAATCACGTTTTTTTGATCCAGGGATTGGCGCGGCCGCGCCTAAAATACACTAGCAATCCGCGCGCCCGCGCCAAGGATTTTCTGCTGCAGTGTCCTCTGGTAAAATGACCATAACTTTTGATCCGGGAAGAGTTACGGGGCCTGCCACCTATAAAATCGAAGCTCTCGATGAGCTCTACAACTTTCATTCTTTGAGAATTAAGAAATAATTCACGGATGAAGGCTGAAATTGGGTTAGAAGTGACAACTATGCAAATGGCCATCCAAAACAGTGACGTTCAATGTTCGTTGGTACAAAGGTCATAACTCTTGCATCCGAACTCCGATTGGAATGATTCAAGATGTTCCGGAAAGCTAAGAAGAAGCTCTACAACATAATCCAAGAACATGAAATGAATATGATAGCCCAAATGATGTCCGAATTGTTTTTCCTTGCGTTTTCATACCAATAGTCGCTCACATCGTTCCCAAGCATAAGATCTACAAAATAAACACAAAATGCATGAAAAGTAACCAAGAAACTTGAGTATAAGCAACTAATTCAAGTAACAGATATCGAATAAGCAGATATAAAAGCAACTTATCATTTGACGTTGCCAGAGTCAACGAGAATCAGAAGACTACGTTCACAATGTTTATGCTGAAGTCTGAAGCTAGCTACTGGTGGCAGGCAAATAAGGTTCGTAGGGGAAAAGGAGTGATAGCGTGGGATATATTTAAGAAGATATTTTTTGAAATGTACTTTCCAGTGAGTTCTCGGAATCAGTTGGAAGTGTAATTTCTGGAGTTGAAGCAAGGAACTATGACGGTGCCAGAATATGCTGCGAAGTTTAACGAGTTGGCAAGGTTTGCCACTTATCAAGTCAATACCGACGAGAAAAAGGTGAGAAGGTTCGAACAAGGATTGAAACCCTAACTGTATAGCAAGGTTTCAATTTTCCAATTAGATACATTTGCCGTTGTACTGGAAAAGGCAATTATCGCAGAATGTGGAAGCGATGCCTTGACCAAGTAAAATCAAGAACAGAAGTAGAGGAAGAATGAGAATGAAAATAAGGCTGGTGGAAGTAATGTTGGAGGTAACAATCAGAAGAGGAAGTGGAGCGAGAATTCGAATACGGGAGGACAGCAAGGAAATCAGCAAAAGAAAAAGTTTGAAGCTTGTACGACTTACGAGAAGAACCATACAGGGGTATGTTTGAAGGGAAAGCGGGTGTGTTTCAACTATGGTCAGGAGGGACACATTGCACCGAACTATTTTAGCCTAAAGAAAGGAGCATGTTATACCTGCGGTTTGAAGGATCACATGGCTCGTGATTGCCCTAAGAAGCCAGCGGGAAGTGCAAGTGTAGGAAAAGTAAACAACAACGGTGGTGGTGCATTGACTATCACTGGACCAGCACAGTCAAGCCGACCTACTGTGAGGACTTTTAATATGACCGTGCAGGATGCTTTACAGTCTAAGGATGTGGTGTCAGGTATTATTCTGATTAATGGTATTAATGCTTATATGCTATTTGATTCGGGTGCTACTTGTTCATTTATATCCGATGAATTTGCTAAGAACTTAGATTCGCATCAGGAAGAATTAGAATTTCCCTTAAGCATAGAGATTGCGAATAGGGAAGTGATTCTTGTTAGATTCATATATAGGAATTGTAGAGTGGTTATAAAGAATCACGAGATGATGGTAGATTTGATACCAATTAGACTTGGTGAGTTTGATGTTATATTGGGAATGGATTGGTTATTTAATTATGGAGTAGTAATTGATTACCAAAGGTAATGTGCTAACCTTATGACTTCGTCAAAGGTTGTGTTCTATAGCAGCAAGTCACCTCGACAAGAAAGTTATCTGATGGTGATGCAAGCCAAGAAGTTTTTTAGACAAGGAGGTGTAGGATATTTAGCCTTCATAGTCGATACACAGAAGAAGAGTGCAAATTTAGAAGAGATACCGATCATAAGAGATTTTGCAGACGTATTTCCAGATGATTTACCAGGTCTTCCGTCGGATTGACAAATCGAGTTCGTGATTGACCTACTACCAGGAATGGCTCCGATATCTAAGGCACTGTACAGAATGGCCCCGATAAAGATGAAAGAGCTAATGGTGTAGTTGCAAGAATTACTTGATAAGAAGTATATCCAATCAAGTGTTTCGTTATGAGGAGCACCTGTGTTGTTTGTTAAGAAGAAAGATGGATCGATGCGGCTCTGCATTTACTATCGAGAATTGAATAAGGTCACAATCAAAAATAAGTGTCCATTACCAAGAATTGATGACTTATTCGATCAATTGAAGGGAACGAGGTATTTCTCAAAGATAGACTTGAGAAGTGGTTAACATCAGCTAAAGGTGAGGCCGGAGGTGTACCGAAGACAGCATTCAGAACTCGGTATGGTCATTATGAGTTTCTGGTTATGTCTTTTGGTTTAACCAATGCACCTGCAGCGTTCATGGATTTGATGAACATGGTGTTTAAACCATTCTTAGACAAATTTGTGGTGGTGTTTATTGATGATATATTGGTATATTCCAAGACCAAAGAGGAACATGTTGAACACTTAAGAATGATGTTGGAGACATTAAGAAAAGAGAATTTGAACGCTATGTTCTCAAAATGTGAATTTTTGTTGGAACGCATACAGTTTCTCGGACACGTTATTGATAAGGACGTAATTTCTGTAGATCCATCAAAAGTGGAAGCTGTAATAAACTAGGATCAGCTGGAGACACCGTCAGAGGTAAGGAGTTTCTTAAGATTGGTAGGTTACTATAGGCATTTTATTCTGGACTTTTCCAAGATCGCCACTCCGTTGACAAATTTAACTCGGAAGACGGTTAAGTTTGTTTGGACAGAGAAGTGCGAGGAAAGTTTTCGAGAATTGAAGAAGAAGTTGAGTTCAACACCTGTGTTGTCATTTCCTGATGATACAGGAAATTTTGTGTGGTATAGTGACACATCACATGAAGGACTAGGTTGTGTGCTTATGCAGAACGACAGAGTTATTGCGTATGCATCACGTCAGTTGAAAGATTACGAGAAAGGGTATCTGACTCATGACTTAGAGTTGACGGCAGTGGTGTTTGCCCTGAAAATTTGGAGACATTATCTTTATGGAGAGAGGTGTGAGATATATACTGATCATAAGAGTTTAAAGTATATCTTTACACAAAAAGATTTGAATATGAGACAAAGAAGATGGTTGGAGCTAATCAAAGACTATGACTGCGAGATTTTCTATCATCCCAGAAAGGCGAATGTTGTTGCTGATGCTTTAAGTAGGAAGGGACGAGAGAAGTTAATGTTGTTGACTGCTAAGGAGAAGCTAGTGTCGGAAATGGCTAAGTTGGAGTTAGAAATTAAATATCCGACGAAATCAGATGAAAAGTTGTTCCAGATGGGAAATGGTTCAACGTTGATAGATAAGGTGAAGAATGCACAACTTCAGGATGAAGACTGTAAAAAGATAAGAAGAAAAGTATCCGAAGGTGAGGAAAACAAATTCAAAATTGATTCAAAAAGGTTACTTCGATTCAAAGGGAGAATTTGGGTCCCGCCAATACAAGTGATTAAAGAGGAAATTTTGAATGAAGCTCACAACTCAAGATATTCAATTCACCCTAGGAGTACAAAGATGTACCAGGATCTTAGACATCATTTTTGGTGGCCGAATATGAAAAAGGATGTGGCTGAGTGCGTGGAAAAATGCTTAACGTGTCAGAAAGTTAAAGCTGAACACCAAAGGCTAAGCGGATTATTGTAACCGTTGGAGATACCAGAATGGAAATGGGAGCATATCACAATGAAAATGGGAGCATATCACAATGGATTTTGTGGTAGGTCTTCCAATGACTAAGCAAGGTTATGACGCCATTTGGGTGATTGTCGATCGATTGAAGAAGTTGGCACACTTTTTGCCAATCAAGATTAAATTTAACCTAGATTGGTTGGCAAAACTATATATGAAGGAAATTATTTCAAGACACGGTGTAACTGTGTCCATTGTATCAGACAGAGATCCATGTTTCACATCTAATTTCTGGAAACGATTACAAGAATGTTTGGGAACACAAATCGAGAATGAATGACAACAGCATTACATGCTCGTAATCGAGCGGATAAAGTGAGAGAACTATCCAAATACTAGATGATATGCTCAGAGCATATATCATGGATTTCAAGGGAAATTGGGATGATCATTTACTGTTGATTGAATTTGCCTATAATAATAGTTATCACGTGAGTATTGGCATGCCGCCTTATGAAGCGTTATACGGCAGGAAATGTAGGACTCCGTTATGCTGGGATGAGGTAGGTGAACATCAGCTATTGGGTCCAGAATTGATACAACAGACTGTCGAGATTATCAAGGTTATTCGAGCAAGATTGATAGCTGCAAAGGATAGACAGATGAAATTTGCCGATCAACATTGACAAAATCAGGAATTCGATGTTGGTAGTTATGTTTTCTTAAAAGTGTCTCCCTGGAAGGGGAAAATTCGGTTTGGCAAGAAGGGGAAATTAAGCCCTAGGTTTATAGGACATTTTGAAGTGCTTTGACGAGTTGGTGAAGTGGCGTATGAGGTAGCTTTACCTCCGGAATTGGAGCATATTCATAATAATTTCCATGTATCAGTATTAAGGCCATATAAGCCTGACTATAAATATGTTATAGAATATGAGCCCTTACAGTTTGAGAAAGATTTGTCATATGAAGAAGTCCCTGTTCAAATTATAGACAGGAAAGAGCAAGTATTGAGGAATAAAGTGATACCTTCTGTTAAGGTAGTCTGGAGAAACCACAATGCTGAAGAAGCTACGTGGGAACCTGAAGATGTTATGATGAAGAATTATCCTCAGTTATTTGCTGGATCTTGTATAGCGATTCCGGGGACAGAATCCTGTTAAGGAAGGAAGAATGTAACGAATAAATTTTTCTAGTCGTGATTCTGGGGACATAATCCTTTTAAGGAGGGAAGGATGTAACAATAGAGAAATATTTGTAATTAATTTAAATATTTATTGAATTAAATAAATAATTTTAAATAATTTATTTATTGAGAAAAATAAATAATTGATGACTTGTGAACATTAATTTAGTAATGAAATTGAATAATGGTAATTTTATTTGATTTGGATTTAATTTAATGAAATAATTAAATTAAATGAATTGTTTAATATTAAAGAAAATAAGTAAATTAAATAAAGTAATGTTTAAGTCTAATTTATTAATTAAATTAGATATATAATAATTTATTAATCATAAGTATAATTATAATAAGATTATAATTATAATAATTATTATTGTAAGTTATTTAAATTAATCAGAGTGTGACAAGTGAAAACTATATAATATAATACTATTAAAATAATCTAGTATGGGGAAGATTGTGTGTAACCAAACGCAACCTTATGACTTTTGGTTTATTTTAACTGACGCCTTTTTATTTTTTCACCTGACGTACGTGGGGGGAGAGGGAGCCAGTTATATGTTACGCGTTCTTTTTCTAAGGTTAGTACTGAGCTTGGTAAGGAAGAGAGGAAATACAGAGGTTTTGAGAGAGAGAGAGAGTTTTCTGTGATTTTTCCAAGAGGAAGGAGAGTTTCACCATCTCTTGCTAGCATACAACTAGGGTTTGAAGGTATATTTTACTTCTAATGTTTATATTTTGAGTTTCTATGATCATTTTTTGTAAATTGCTTATCACATGGGATTTATACATGTATGTATGTGGTTTACAATCTGTTAATCATCGTTTGTGAGTGCTATTTGATGATTAGATTACAGGAAATTGGTTTGTAGGAAGAAATTGAAATAACAGTGGTTATGTATGAAAAATGGCCTAAGAAAGTACAAATATGTGTTATAATCTATAAATTGATGTTGGATTATGTTAGTATGTTAAGAAATTAAAACGACGTAGTTTGAATCGTGTTAATTGGTTAAGAAACGAAGCCATGGCGATCGAATTCGCTAAAAGTGATAAAAGTGAAGAAATTGGGAAAATTGTGATTTTGATTCTTCAAAATTGAATATGTGTAATGTTTAAGTAGCTAGAGTGATGAATAGCCTGCTTAACTATGTTGTTAAAAAGTTTTAAATGTTGAGTTTGGTGAATTTATGTCGAATTGTGATTTTTTTTGGCCTAGAATAGAGACGTGTTCGAGTTTCTGCAATAATGTTTCGTACAGAAGCGTGGCGCGCATTTGCCTCTTAGGCGCTGTGTCTTGTTATTGCGTGGTAGCGTTGAATAATAAAAAAGGTGTGGTGGCGTGGTCGCGCCAGTTTCTAGCAGATCCAGAATTAAACTGTTAACAACATAGCTTTGGGAATGCTAACCTAACTTATTTTAATGATTGTAGAGGAACCTAAAATGTGTTATAAGATGCAATAAAATGTTGTAATCATAAAGTTGAGGCTATGGATTATGAACTTGTAAGTTATGAAAGTTTGTATCATGATGTCATGAGAATTGGTGTTTTTATGAAATCACCATGTCGAGTACTGTTATATAATTAAGAATTCAAATGTATGGTACTTGAATGATTAGGATAATCAGATCCTAAGCTAAAGACTATAGACTTGACTAAAATGGAAAAAACCAATGAAGTTAATGTTAATATAACTAATTGTTATTGTGATCCTAATGATATGTTTAGGATATTTGGCGAACATTTATTATACTTGTGTAGCTTACACCCGAGGCAAGTTTCTTAACTTCATTCTCTTTATAATGAATGCAAGTTCCATAATTTCGGTATTTTGTTATTGTCAAGCAAGCTTTCTAGTTCTAAATTATCATTATGCAAATCCTATATTACCGTTGAGCAAGCCTATTGATTCTATCTCGTGTATGATTGTACAAGCTCTTGTAATCTAGTTCGTTACATCGCGCGATTTTTACTTTCCTAAGTCTTGTTATTGTTATTGAAAGTATATATTGTTCTAATGCATTGATTCAAATGAGATTGTTCTAGCTCTTTTGAATGTGGTAATTTGCACACATACTAAGTCTATTCAATTATACATTGTTGTTATTCGATCTTTGACTTTGATAACCTTGTTCAATTCTATATTGTTGTATTAAACCTTCAAGTAGTAAGCAAACTCTTATTGATTGAACTAGTCTATTATGGAATAGTGTTCTAAATTTCTAGAACCACTGATAAGTTAGTTCCGAGCTAAACTTTCTTTAGTACGGAAATTCTAAATCCAAACTGAGACGAACAACCCTAACATAGGGGATTTTGTACGTGTAACGTTCAGATGTTTGTGCACAATACATGGTACAAAGGGCTGATCCCCCTAAGTACGTTAAGAAGAGTCTGTATAGTCTAAATGACTGTTAAGGTTGAGGTAATAATACCTAAATATCGGGGACATAGTTCATGGTGTTAAGACCCTCAGATATTAAATTCGAACTTGTTTTCTATTTTTGATTCGTAGAACAAGTTCATTGTTATTCAGCATTCGTTGTTCATTCACATGTTGTTATCACTACTACTCTTTATATCAGTGAGCAATTGTTTGCTCACTCTTGCATTTAACACTGCATCTAAAGTTGCGAAAGTTGATGAGTCATCTACTAGCAAAGGAAAAGGGCAGGATGCCCAAGAGTTGAAGATTTATGAGAATCCATTTAAGTGAATTATGTTATAAGACTTATTTTAATTTGTGATGTATTCCACAGACTTGTGTAATAATTTAAGGTTAGATTACCTGGGATTATTTTATAATGACGTAACCCTTTAATGGGAAAGATTATTGTTTAAGTTATTTAAATTATATCTTTATCCTTTATGATGGGTAGTTAGATGTAATAGTTTTTTATAGTGAGCACCAAATTCTGTGGGAATGGAGTACCTGGATTTGGGGGTGTCACATAGACTATTCTTTAAACCATTCAAAAATCTTTGGAAATCAGTTTTATAATCTCAACAAGTAACGATGTGTCGGTGTCCCGAAGTCTACACATGCACAATAGTCACCAGGAGTTAAGAATAAAGATTCATTTTCAAAAGCACATAGTACGTATTTAGCCTGATGTCAAAAATTTTGAAGTCTAGCATAGCTAGGAGATTTGGAAAACCTAATGTCTCCAATAATGATCAATTGCTTAATAATCTATCTATTCCTATAATCCTCAATACTCCATTCACACAAAACTATACACAGTTCATCAAACTTACCACAGTTATGTGTTCAGGAACTTTCTATATTAAGAACTTATCCTAGTCAAACCTTTGGCGTCCATTCGCTGAGGGGTTCAAAAATATTTCATATAATTATGAGTCACAAACCTACCATAAGTATGTGTTTTAAGAACTCGCACCTAATCTTATATTCCCTACCTATATTCTATCTATCTATTATACACCTGAGAAAAGAATCACCTTCTCAACAGGTATATTGAAAATAGCGCAACACAGACATTTCAATGATTATCAATGCAAGAAACTAAGTGGTTTTTACACCAAGTACAATTCTCATCCCATACGAAGAATCATACAACTTAGCTACTAACAAGAGTAATCAATTGAAATCCCCACCTAATCTTAGCTCCCTTCTCAATACGAATTTCATTTAATCCGTATTTATAATCCTTTCTTGAATCTGTACCAATTTTTAGTACCACTGATACACAACAATTTTTGCTGTAAACCTTTCAATCATTCAATAAATTCTATTCTTTGCTATAACCTTATCAGATCACGGGGTGATCTCATCGTATATATTACGATTCATTTCTATACTATGATCGTTTTGTTTTACGATCTCCTATCCCTGTACTTTTACAACTCACCGACACACTAACTCTATTTGAGTTAGAACTTATCCTAATCACTGCAGTTATTAGTCTCAGGTAACCCTACCTAAGGTTTATAACCTACAGCTCTGATACCAAGTGTAATATCCCAAAAACTCGGCTTTGATACCAACTGTAGCATTCCCAGATCCCGGTTCTAATCACCAAGGATCTGGTTTACTATTTCTATAACTATTGCGGAAGATATAAACATAAATTGTTTATACATTAAACATTACACACTAATCCCAAGGTCGAGAACCTTCACATAATACCTAAATCAATATCATATCTAACATACAATGTTATCATCAAACAATACTTGTGACGCCTCCAAAATAGGTATACATCACCTATTATGAGTATCCAGATATCACACTATAAAAATTAAATAAAAACTTCATTTATACCACTGTAAAACTGTCGTATAGAATACGACTACAGTTAAAAGTGAGTTTTAATACAAATGTATGTAACTCTCATGGTACTTCGACCACAACCTTACAATGATACTTTACATAAAAGAATAGTCAAAAACTATTTTAATTAGAAATTAAAATATTTGGGAAGTGCTCAAGGAAACCTTCGTACATGGGAGGCCATGCGTCTAGGTTATGATAGATATCATATGTCCACAGAATTATCCTTGGTTAACCCAATAGACCCCAAAGAAAAATGAGAAGATTACTATCATCTTCTTTCCAATGGTGAGTCTTCTCTTGACATATAACTATCTCCACTGTCTCCAAGTGAAAATTATATTTCAAATAAACTCCAAGATCATATAGGTAGTGCGTAGATATACTACGATGAAGTGGATGTACACAACCTGTCTTATGATAACACGAGGTTGTATGTCATTAGACATCTTGTATGATAGTGGCAAAACACCCTTCCAAAGTTGGGTTCACCTCACCCTATTCGGTTCACCAAAATTAAATATCAAAATACGTATACAATACGACACACTTATCTAAAGTCGTCGATAAAATTTTTCCATACTATTTAGGAGAACCTCAACACTATATAGACCACTTGCTTCTATTCCCCGATTATCCCCGCTCAAACCCGGCTACACTCTTATTACCTAAAAGGAATTGTGAAGCAAAAAGGGTGAGCATAACTAGCCCAGTAAAGAATATCATGACTAAAGATAATTTACATCATCAATAGCCTTCATTAGTAATACATTAGAGATTTAGAACATATGGTAGATGATAAAATTTTTCAACCATAGTTGCAGCAGAACGAACAATCCATTAGAAGAGTCAAATAGACCATCAGATCTATTATCTTCTCTATGTTAAAAGTCCACCAATAATGTTTTATCCCTGTATAATCAATCAACAATTCCGGTCCACAATTATATGAATAACTCATAATCATAATTGTGATTCTAAACTCCTCTTCGCACCCAGGACGAAGAATATTTTCGTCACCTATCTTCACCTGAAACATCAAAAATCATGGTTATACCAAATCACACTTTCTGCTCATAATCATACTAATAAATTCATCTTTGCACTACGGCCAAAGATATTCATTAACAATTCATCTTTGCACTACAGGCCAAAGACATACAATTGTATTTTAAAAGAGTCAAGTAGAGCATGATATCTACTATCTTTTACGAATTTAAAATTTTATTATCAATATTTTTATCGCTGAGACTCAGCTTAATAAATAATCCACATCATCAAATCACCCCTGCACTACGGTCAAGGATTTCGTTAATATCACATCCATGAATTAATATTTCATTGCTGAGACTCAGCTCAATAATTAATCCACATCATCGAATCATCCCTGCACTACAGTCCAAGGATATTCGTTAATATCACGTCCACGAATTATCTATGCACTACGGGCCAAAGATAATTGTGTTTTCATCAACGGTCCTGATCATGCCATAAAACAATTCATCTTTGCACCATTGGATGAAGAGAATCCATAACCATAATCATACCAAAACTTGTCCATCAATGCACTACGGGCCAATGAGGACTTTTACCACATCATTTGTAACATTACGGTCATGATTATACGGAATAATCCCTGGTCATAATCATACCAAGTCCATCTATGCACTACAGGCCACAGATGACTTTCATCATAATATAAACATGAGGATAATGACAATGATATAAAGAATCAATCAAATGAGATAAAGGATAAATATTAAACATTTATAATACAATTTATCCAGCGTTCAATAATAACCAAATGTTTTTAATCACTTAATAATCTTATAATCTAATATCATTAATATTATAACAATATTTTAATCATTTCTTAAACTTATAAATAATTTATTTCAATTGTTTACACTTTATCAAATAATGCATTTAATCATTCAAAAATGTCATACTCATAAGATTTCATCATCAATGATCAAATCCCTCATCAAAAAAATTTGCATATACCCTATATAGGATTCCCAAGCCATAAAATCCTATTTTCCAATTTTATTATTTCACATAAGATATTTAATTCATTTACTCATAAATAGTTCATTATCATAAAAAATACCAAATCAGTCCCAAAAATATTTCTTTTCTGAGATTTAGCAGAATATAGTCCCATATTGAACATATATTTTTTTCAGAATTTTTAAAATTCATTTACAATTTTTCATATGGCTAAAACTGCCGAATATTTAGACATTTATCATAAATTGTACTTTTGTCCAAAAATTTTAAAATTTACAGGATATACTCCTGTTATATACATATACTCCCAATAAAAATTTCACCAATTTTGGAGTTAACCACAAGGAGTTATAAGGGTTTACTTTTAAAATAGTCTTTTCCTATAAAATTCATAACTCCTAATCTATATATCCAAAAATTACCATTTTTTGACACAATCTAGAAAACTCATCAAATTACCATTTCAAATTTTTTCAGAATTTTTGAGGATCCCTGGCAGAAACCCCTTTTGAATGAAAATACTATTCATATGAATACGAAGGATCATTCACCATGCATGCGGTAATCCACATAGATAGGTTATTCCAACAGAATAATAAAGAATGGAATAACAGAAGAATTCACCATGCATGTGATAGACCGCACAGACAGGTTATTCCTAACAGAATAATAAAGAATGGAATAACAACAGAATTCACCATGCATGCGATAGACCACACAGACAGGTCATTCCCACAGAATAATAAAGAATGGAACCAGGTCACGCGTAAACTCACAGACAGGATATTCGGACAGAATAACAAAGAATGGAACTAGGTCATGCGTAAACGCACAGACATGATATTCCGACAGAATAATAAAGAATAGAATAACAGAAGAATTTCATCATGTATACGGTAGTCCGCGTATACAGGTTATTCCAACAGAATAATAAGGAATGGAATAACAATAGTTCTCTTCATGAATACAAAAGAAATAATACCCCTTACGAGTACAACAAATAATATCCCTTACCTCAAAAAAAGACTGGATATAGGAGTAGTGAAGCAGCCGAATAGTTTTCTTCTTTCTCTCTATAGTTTCTTTCTCTAGAGTTTCAGTAAATTCGTAAGAAATAATGAAGGAATAAGCTTCTATTTATAGGAGAATGGACTGAATAGTAACTAATTCATGAACGATCAAGATTGATTTATTTTTAAACGGACGGTCCATATTAATTTACTATGCAGTATTACTAAAATATTCTAATAAAACAAAATCTTTTAAATAAAATATAATATATTATATTTATAATCTAATAAAACGAATAACTTTATAAAGTATTACATTTTATATAAAAAAGATTTTATTATGAAAATAGTATGCAGGTACTATGCAAACATCAACATGCATAATAGAATATTATATATTCTATTTATAGTATAATAAAACGAATAACTTTATAAAAGTATTCCATTTTATATAAAAAGATTTTACTATGCAAACACTATGAAGGCACTATACAAATACTATGCATAATAGAATATTATATATTCTATTTATAGTTTAATAAAACAAATAATTTTATAAAATATTCTGCTTTTATATAAAAAGATTTTACTATCTGAAACACTATGCAAACATTATGCATAATAGAATATTATATATTCTATTTATAGTCTAATAAAACGAATAACTTTATAAAAGTATTATGTTTTATATAAAAAGTTTTCTATTTTATTACACTTATAATATTAATAAAACAAACTTTATCACCATTATTATAATTCACAATATTAATGGACTAGGTCGTTCCCAAGAAAGAGGGGGCTTTCCAATAAGGATTTCTCCCTATTGGTGCGCAATTCGGTGACCAAACCTCTCATTGGCAGAACTTCTAGTCATCGTTAATATTGTAAATAATAATATTAATAACTTTGTTATCTCAATTATTGATTTAATAATATATAAAATATCGACAATAATTGAATCAAATAATGTGAGATACTATGCAATAATTATTGTAGCAATAATTGAGTATAACTGAGTGACTTCTCACATAAGCATTAATAATCAATACCGTGTGCTACTATGCAACCACGTGTATTTTACCACCGATTATTTTATAACAACTTTGCTTACTTTTGCAAAATTTTCACATATCACCCTTAAATTTAACCTTTTATCAATTTAACCATTTACTAAATAGAATAATTATAAAAAAATTAAATACTTTCATTTCATAAAATTCGGGGTTTTACAATCTCCCCTCCTTATGAAATTTTGCCCTCGAAATACGTACCTGGTAGTTCGAAGAGATGAGAATACCTTGTTTTCTTTTCGGATTGTACCTTCCCGGTTATATCCTCTGTATCATGATTTTTCCATTGCTCATCTCCTGTATTTTAGATATCATTTTAGAATATATCTTCAAAACAAAGGTTAATTGTCATATCACAATTTGTCAACTTATCAAGTAAACCATTTCAGCTTAGGTAAGTCACACACTAGTGAAGTATATTACTCGTCTCTCTCCTCCAAGTTCTAGACTCATATCTCCGCCAGCGACCATATCCCTAAGCTCTGATACCATTTGTGATGCCCTGAAAATAGGTATACATCACCTATTATGAGTCGCCAGATATCACACTATAAAAATCAAATACAAACTTCATTTATACCACTGTTGAACTGTCGTATAGAATACGACTACAGTTAACTGTGAGTTTTAATACAAATGTATGTAACTCTCATGGTACCTCGACCACAACCTTACAATGATACTTTACATAAAAGTATAGTCAAAAACTATTTTAATTAGAAATTAAAATCTTTGGGAAATGCTCAAGGAAACCTTCGTACATGGGAGGCCATGCGTCTAGGTTATGATAGATATCATATGTCCACAAAATTATCCTTGGCTGATCCAATAGACCCCAAAGAAAAATGAGAAGATTACTATCATCTTCTTTCCAATGGTGATTCTTCTCTTGACATATAACTATCTCCACTGTCTCGAAGTGAAAATTATATTTAAAATAAACTCCAAGATCATATAGGTATTGCTCGTAGATATACTCAGCAAGTGGATGTGCACAACCCTGTCTTATGATAACACGAGGTTGTATGTCATTAGACATCTTGTATGATAGTGGCAAAACACCCTTCCAAAGTTGGGTTCACCTCACCCTATTCGGTTCACCAAATTAAATATCAAATGACGTATACAATAGGACACACTTATCTAAAGTCATCAAAAAAATTATTTCCATACGATTTAGGGAGAACCTCAACAGCTATAGACCACCGTTCTATTCCCCTGTTATCCCTACTCGACCCAGCTACACTCTTATTACCTAAAAGGAATTGTGAAGCAAAAAGGGTGAGCACAACTAGCCAAGTAAAGAATATCAGGACTAAATATAATTTACATCATCAATAGCATTCATCAGTAATAAATCAGAGATTTAGAACATATGGTAGATGATAAAAATTTTCAACCATAGTTGCAGCGGAAAGAGCAATCCATTAGAAGAGTCAAATAAACCATCAGATCTATTATCTTCTCTAAGTTAAAAGTCCACCGATAATATTTTATCCCTGTAACATCAATCAACAATTCAATTCCACAATCATATGAATAACTCATAATCATAATTGTGATTCTAAACTCCTCTTCGCACCTAGGACAAAGAAAATTTTCATCACCTATCTTCACCTAAAACATCAAAAATCATGGTTATACCAAATCACACTTTCTGCTCATAATCATACTAATAAATTCATCTTTGCACTACGGCCAAAGATATTCATTAACAATTCATCTTTGTACAACAGCCCAAAGACATACAACTGTATTTTAGAAGAGTGAAGTAGAGCATGATATCTACTATCTTTTACGAATTTAAAAATTTATTATCAATATTTTTATCGCTGAGACTCAGCTTAATAAATAATCCACATCATCCAATCACCCCTGCACTACGGTTAAGGATATTCGTTAATATCACAACAATGAATTAATATTTCATTGTTGAGACTTAGCACAATAATTAATCCACATTATCGAATCATCCCTGCACTACAGTCCAAAGATATTCGTTAATATCACGATCACGAATTATCTATGCACTACGGGCCAAAGATAATCGTGTTTTCATCAACGGTCCTGATCATGCCATAAAACAATTCATCTTTGCACCCTTAGACGAAGAGAATCCATAACCGTAATCATACCAAAAACTGTACATCAATGCACTACGGGCCAATAAGGACTTTTACCACATCATTTGTAACATTACAGTCATGATTATACCGAATAATCCCAGGTCATAATCATACCAAGTCCATCTATGCACTACAGGCCACAGATGACTTTCATCATAATATAAGCATGAGGATAATTACAATGATATAAAGAATCAATCAAATGAGATAAAGGATAAATATTAAACATTTATAATAAAATTTATCCAGCGTTCAATAATAACCAAATGTTATTAATCACTTAATAATCTCATAATCTAATAATATTATAAAAATATTTTAATCATTTCTTAAACTTATAAACAATTTATTTCAATTGTTTACACTTTATCAAATAATGCATTTAATCATTCAAAAATGCCATACTCATAAGATTTCATCATCAATGATCAAATCCCTCTTCAAAAAAAATCTGCATATACCCTATATAGGATTCCCAAGCCATAAAATCCTATTTTCTAATTTTATTACTTCACATAACATATTTAATTCATTTACTCATAACTAGTTCATTTTCATGAAAAATACCAAATCAGTCCTAAAAATATTTCTTTTCTGGGATTTAGCAGAATATAGTCCCATATTGAACACATATTTTTCTCAGAATTTTTAAAATTCATTTACTATTTTTCATATGGCTAAAAACTATAGAATATTTAGACATTTATCATAAATTGTACTTTTGTCCAAAAATTAAAATTTATAGGATATACTCACATTATATACATGTACTCCTATAAAATTTCACCAATTTTGGAGTTAACCACAAGGAGTTATAAGGGTTTACTTTTAAAATAGTCTTTTCCTATAAAATTCATAACTCCTAATCTATACATCAAAAAATTTCCATTTTTGGACACAATCTAGAAAACTCATCAAATTATCATTTCAAATTTTTCTAGAATTTTTTAGGGTCAGAAAAATTACAAAACTGCCCCTAGCAGAAACCCCTTTTGAACGAAAATACTATTCATATGAATACGAAGGATCATTCACCATGCATGTGATAATCCACATAGACAAATTATTCCAACAAAATAATAAAGAATGGAATAACAGAAGAATTCACCATGCATGTGATAGACCGCACAGACAGGTTATTCCTAACAGAATAATAAAGAATGGAATAACAACAGAATTCACCACGCATGCGATAGACCACACAGACAGGTCATTCCCACATAATAATAAAGAATGGAACCAGGTCACGCGTAAACTCACAGACAGGATATTCGGACAGAATAACAAAGAATGGAACTAGGTCATGCGTAAACGCACAGACATGATATTCAGACAGAATAATAAAGAATAGAATAACGAAGAATTTCATCATGTATACTAGAGTCAGTAATGAGTTATTCCAACGTAATAATAAGGAATGGAATAACAATAGTTCTCTTCATGAATACAAAAGAAATAATACCCTTACAAGTACAACAAATAATATCCCTTACCTCAAAAAAGATTTGGATATAGGAGTAGTGAAGCGGTAGAATAGTTTTCTTCTTTCTCTATAGTTTCTTTCTCTAGAGTTTCATGGAAATTAAATAAGAAATAATGAAGGAATGAGCTTCTATTTATAGGAGAATGGAATGAATAGTAACTAATTCATGAATGGTCCAGTTTGATTTATTTTTAAACGGATGGTCCATATTAATTTACTATGCAATTATTACTAAAATATTCTAATAAAACAAAATCTTTTAAATAAAATAAAATATATTATATTTATAATCTAATAAAACGAATAACTTTATAAAAGTATTCTATTTTATATAAAAAAAAATTTACTATGCAAATACTATGCATGCACCTTTATACAAACACTATGCATAATAGAATATTATATATTCTATTTATAGTCTAATAAAATAAATAACTTTATAAAAATATTCTATTTTATATAAAAAGATTTTACTATACAAATACTATACGCAGTACTATGAAATACTATGCATAATAGAATATTATATATTCAATTTATAGTCTAATAAAACGAATAACTTTATAAAAGTATTACATTTTTATACAAAAAATTTTTACTATGCAAACACTATGCGGTACTATACAAATACTATGCATAATAGAATATTATATATTCTATTTATAGTCTAATAAAATAAATAATTTTATAAAAGTATTACATTTTATATAAAAAGATTTTACTATACAAACACTATGCAGCACTATACAAACACTATGCATAATAGAATATTATATATTCTATTTATAGTCTAATAAAATAAATAATTTTATAAAAGTATTACATTTTATATAAAAATATTTTACTATACAAACACTATCACGCAGCCTTTATACAAACACTATGCATAATAGAATATTATATATTCTATTTATAGTCTAATAAAACGAATAACTTTATAAAAGTATTCTGTTTTATATAAAAAGTTTTCTGTTTTATTACATTTATAATAATAATAAAACAAACTTTATCACCTTTATTATAATTCTCAATATTAATCGATCAGGTCGTTCCTAGAAAAGAGGGGGCTTTCTAATAAGGATTTCTCCCTATTGGCGTGCAATTAGGTGACCAAACCTCTCCTTGGAAGAACTTCTAGACATTGTTAATATTGCAAATAATAATATTAATAACTTTGTTATCTCAATTATTGATTTAATAATATATAAAATATCGACAATAATTGAATCAAATAACGTGAGATACTATGTAACAATTACTGTAGCAATAATTGAGTATAACTGAGTGACTTCTCATATAAGCATTAATAATCAATAACGTGTGCTACTATGCAATCATGCGTATTTTACCACCGATTATTTTATAACAACTTGCTTACTTTTGCAAAATTTTCACATATCACCCTTAACTTTAACATTTTATCAATTTAACCATTTACTAAGTAAAATAATTATAAGAAAATTGAATACTTTCATTTTATAAAATTTGGGGTCTCACAATACTATTACAAATCTAGCTACACACATAATCCCTAGCTGAACTTGTCTTTGACTATTCCTTGTATTTGACGTATTCGCCTAATCTGCAATGTTTATTATGATATAGCAAGGGTGAGCAACAAGTTTGCCCAGCAAGTGTAAGTTCAATAAATTAAGGATATATCATGATGGAAAGAATTGAACAATAAGCTGGCTAAAATTCTACAATATAATTATAAACTAGCATGAACAAATTGTCATAGTTGAACGAACATTAAACATGAACAACTATATCTGGACCGAATGGTAATGAAGGTGATCAGCCTTACATACCTGATGAACACATGCAATATGTACATAGTGCGAATAAATAATTCATAGACATGGTATAATCAACAATGATTATCCATAATTATATTTGAATGAACAACTCGAGGTCGAGTTAGAGAAAAGTTGCATGTACCGTTGATTACCGTTACACAACCTATTTAGCTTTATCTGAAGACCTAATATTAATAATTTTGATTTCCAAGTTAGAATAATATCATCAGTATAAAATAACCTAAACACATTACCACATAATCATATCCGTCTATACAACACATAAAACCTAGTATCAAGTCAAACTATTGAAGTTTGAGTTGAGTTCGGTACTATTTCGACATCCCGACAACCTAGTCAGATAATTATCGAGCCTAATTCCAATAAGACTCTACTTAAACGCTTCATAATTATCTTAGATAATTTATTTAATCAGTCAAAATATTTTTCAAAGGCTCATAATAATTTTTAAGTAATTATTATCATTTATCATCATTTTTCAATCATTAATATCATATTTACATGAATTAAATACCACTTAATTCTATTATCATTAATATTTATTTAATATTAAATATTAATTAAATTTTAACATAATATTATAAAATATTTATAATATCTTAAAGTATTTTTAATACTTTATTATTGCCTTTAAATGATTTTAAAATAATTAAAACCATTATTAATTAACTACCATTAATATTAAATATTAATATAATTCATGACAAAATATCAAAAGTTATATTTTATAACTTAAAATATTTTTATAACACTTAAATAATTTTTATATGATTTTTAAATCAAGAATTCTATTTTTCTATAATTTATTTAATATATTTATTAAATAAATTAATTATCATTAATATTAATTTATTAATGAAATTTATCACAAAATATTAAAAGTCATTAAAAATAACTTAAAATATTTTCTTATACCATAATATAATTTTAAATGATTTTTAAATATTAAAACCATTTTTAAGTAATTTATTTAATATTATAATTAAATAAATTAAATACCATTAATATTCCAAAAAATATTAAATATTAAGAAAATATATTCAAAATGATTAAAAACTCATTTTTAGGCTTTAAAATAATTTTTAGGAATTTATTTTGAATTTTTAATAATTAAAAACTATTTTTCTCAATTTATTAAATAAAATAATTAATTTTCTAATTAAACTGTCGCTAAAAGTGCTATAGGCGACAAAACCGTCGCTATAAGTGTTCTTGGGCCAAGCCCATAACTTCATGTCAGTTATCAAGGTTACTAGCTGACCACTTCAAAATTTAATGTTCTCGAAGTCATCTAGGCTTGTAATTGTGTCAATGTTGTAGTACTTATGTAATACTACAACTACAAATCGATTTCAGGACCAAACTATATCACAACTGAGAGATCTAAGCTCTCAAAAGCATTGTCAGACATGTTCTTCAATTTCTGGGTTTACCAAAAATGAAGAACACTGTCAGGTACCTACTTTGAACCTTTAAATCTTTGATGTCTAGGTTTGCTTAGTGTGTTTTATTGGTTCAATCATGTAGAATTAATACATGTCAAGGATCAATTCTATAACATAATATCAGTCTAACAACATCACATTTAAGAGATCCCGGCCGGTCCACCTATGTCAAAAAACTGGGTCTTGAACTTTTTGGGTTTTCCAGAAATGTTCTTAAGGCTGATGGTCAACGCTAGTTTGACCACCCATAACTTTGATCATGTATAAGATATGGTTGTTCTATGGGTTTTAGTATGTAGTATTCATGTCAGTCTACAAGTCTATTACAACAACATGGCCTAAATCATTACAAGAAGCAAGATCAGAGGCCATCAAAATGCATGTCAAACTTTTTGGAAAAATCTTGGCAACCCAGAAACAGATTTTGTGCTCGGTCAATGCACTTTAACCGCTTAAATCTGGAGATCTAGACATGGTATGGAGGTGATTCCACTTCCAGTCTACTCTCCTCATGACAAAGAACACGTCTGTAACATAAACCACAAATAAAACCTAACACACAAATCTAGAAGCCCTAATATTTGCTTGTCAGACCATATTTTCCAACTTTTCCAGATTTTTGAAAACTTGATTTTCGTGCCTCTAGATATTATGGATCTAAGCTATAACAACCCAGATCACTTAATAACATCCTAATACACAACTTAAAACAATAAACAACAATTGTAGAGGTTAGCTAGGTTGCTAAGTAAAGTGAAGTTTTTTCTCTCTCTTTGATCTATAAATAAATTTGATACAATGTATATAACTGATCTAGATGGCTGATGGCTGGAGTTTTTGCACATGGGGTAGATAGAATTGGTCACCAAACAATTATATGGCAAGATTTGCAAGCCACCTTATTAAAGAAATACAATAAGGGTATTTTAGTCTTTTTGATCACCATTTTAATGGCATAATTATCATTTGATCCAACCCTTAGGGTTTACAAATTCAATTCTAGGATTTCTAATTAGGGTTTAAAATGAAAATTTTAGTTACTAAAAATGTAAATTAGGGTTCCCTAATTAAATTAAGTTTCCTAAACCCTTATGACTTGTAATTAGGATTAATATTTCCTAATTAACATGAAACTTTCGTAATTAGTAATTAGGGTTTCTAATTTTTGTAATTAGGGTTTCTAATTTACAAATTAGTGTTTTCTAACTAATTTGTTAGTTTTTACCCTAATTAAGTTTGTAATCAATACACTTAAGCTTTTGAGCTCCCAATTTAGGGTTTTCAACTTCCGAATTAGGTTTCGGATTCCCGAAATTAAAATTATGGTTTCCAGAACCGGTTTCAAGTGTTTCTTATCAATCCTTAGAATTTTCTAACTGAACGCTGACATTCTTAATATAACTTTAGGGTTTGTCACTAATTTAAGTTATTTGATCAACCCTTGACCCTTAACCACATAATGCACACATATATGACCATATTCACAGAACATATATACTTATACACTTAACCATGTAAGCCTTCACCAAAAATTTTTAAATTCTCAAAAATCCATCTCAAAAATGTCAAATCCATACAGTTATTTTCTGTCTAGGTCTATTATTTAACCTCTATTTAATATTTTAAGATTTTATTAAATTATTTAAATTCTCGAGTCGTCACATTCCATTTCAAATATATATAACCTTCTGGTGACACAACAATCTATATATAAATAAATAGGTAGACAACTCCTTGTCAATTACATCATCATGTAACTCCTTATGTTTTGCCTCTTGGATTATTTTGATCAAGTGGTGGCACATCCGAATCAAAATTATCTAAGTTAAGTGCAACCTAGGACTTCCATATATTCAAAAAAGAAAAATATTGTCCTTGTGGTGGCATAACAAAATAATATTGTTCAATTTTCATTATAAGCATGAAATGTGATAAATTAACATCTTAAATACTTAATACTTGCCTTGTGGTGACACAACAAACTCATATTAAATATTTAATACTCTATTAATTTTATCATGTTAGAAGGCGACGTTCGATATTCCAAATATCTTTGAATGCTTAGGACTTAATATAATTTCTTTGAGGGGTTTGTTATTAATTATCTCATCTTGTTAAGCTTACACACACACACACACACACACACACACACACACACACACACACACATATATATATATATATATATATATATATATATATATATATATATATATATAAATACGTGTCATTTTATTAAACATACAAAATATGTTTGCATAATATATATATATATATATATATATATATATTAGCATGCATATATAGAATACTATATTATACCCGGATTGATTATGGACTTTTCTTCTAGTTTGGTTCACTAGAGCCATAAAGTGAACCAAAACGTCAAACCCTAGTGTGCAAGAATTAACATTTAAATATAACTATTACATTTAAACCCAGGATCCATTACAAACGGTTCTTCAAGCGCTCCTTGCTTCTTGATCTCAGGTTCTTCAAAAAATTCTAACTAATTCTATTACATAAACTATTTAATTTAAATAGAAACTTTGATTAACAGTCAAGGGGAAGTTTATAGGAGAGAGATATAATTTACATCAAGAAGAAAACTAGAAAAGACAAGGAACACAGACCCCATTTAATAAAACTCATTCATTCAAGCATCCAACCAAAATAAATTCAATCACATTGATCAATAGTCCATAATCAACCCCATTTATTATCATACATATCACCATATGTATCAATAAATAAAACACTCATCTTATGAATAATAAACATTTAATATATATATTGATATCATTTTAATGGACAAATTTAATTAGCATCAATTTCAATTTTGATTTAAAATAAAAACCTTTATTTAATCAATATTAAATTATATTCTAAACACAAAATAAACAACTTTATTTTAATTTAGAATTTCTGAAAAAACATAAAATCCAATTTTAATTTGAATAAACCTTTTATTTTAATTAGAACTCAGATTTTATAAATAAAAACAATTTTTTATTCCTTTCGAGTCAATTTCATACCCCCAAATGTCTTTGGTATATAAGCTATTTACATTGGATCAACCCGTTTTCAAAAACCCATTCTTGTGACTGCATTTTGAGATTTATACTTATGAATCGGCGTTGCGGTAGCAATCAACAATTTTGAAAAGCGACGTAGCATTATTGACTTTTTCATTCATGAACTTTTTCAATTTGCGAATTCTGCTATTTTTCTCCAAAAACACAATTTTATGCTAACAATTAAACCCAAAAATTTTGTATAAGCCAATCATGTATGATGATAAAGCATATACTTTGTAATCAATCTTATTTATTTATTAATAAAAGTATTTATTTACTAAAGGCATTTAATTTATCTACATGGTGCTGTTTTAATAATATTAAACCTATAGTTTTAAGCAATGCTTTTAGAATAATGATGAGATCATGCTAATGAGATCTAAATTTTAAGATAAATTAAAAACTAAAATGTTCCCAATCAATAGATTACTAACAAGGGAATTAGTGAATCTAGATAGATTGGTACATACGTTGCTTGCTCATTGGATGAGGATGATTGATCTTATGATCATTTACGTGGAGACACTAAAGCAAGTATGTAGGTGCTTATTGTAGAATAAGTTCACTGAACGTGACTCGTTAAGGAATACCTAATGGAGTTTTACTTACCTATCAATAGGAATTCCTGTAGTGATAGTAGTACAAATGATCCTTAGACTTGAGATCATCATAGTATCTTGTGTATAATGAATTACATTTTTACTTATTCTTTAAGACCTTTAGGGTATATAAAAGGGTATGCTTGAGTGTAATAAGTTATATATGGAGATAATGAATGATCAATAAAGAATCTACCACTTCTAGTAAAAGAAGACAAATGTCCTATTTGTTTCGATAAATGACAACCCAGGAATCCTTGGCCAAGGTGAAATGAAATTAAAAAGCAGTTTGTAATTTGCATTTATTCGGAGTTGTGCATTTGGGAATCGAAATACATATAATTAAATAAAATAAGATTTGACAGTAATTCCATGCCTTATATTTAATTGGGACATTTTATGGTGGAAGGAGTAAATTGTACGGCAACTATTTACTCAAAGGTTCTTTTATGATTAATGTTGAAATCTATATTATCTAAAAAGTCGTTAATCGCTAAGGAGGCTTATCCTTATTATAGAATTAATATTGTTTATTTAAATAAATTAATAGTTTAATTTGTTTATTTAAATGAGATTAGAATTATTCTAATTGATTTATTCACAACCAATTTAATATGGAGAACCTAAAGGGTCACACCATAAAAGGAAGAATAATTATTTAAGAAGTTAATGGCATAATTGTTAGGTTTACTTAAAACAAGAATATGCAATCAAAGCAGATAAACGAAGCAGAAGCGAAGTAAAAAATGGATTTTAAAATTTTCTTACAAATCATAAACCAAGATCATTCTTGTGCTTAATTATCAATCTAGAAAGAGAAGGAGAATTAGAATCATACCCTTGTAGATACGAGCTTCCACTTATAAAGATATCAGTTAACCCTTTTTAATATAATTAAAATAGGGTTTTATTTAATTAATTAAACCCCTTTAATTAATTAGGCTCCTTAATCTTATTAGGGATAATTAATTAAACTCTTTTAATTAATTTGCCTCCTTATCCAATTAGGAATAAATGAGAGTACTAATATTAAAGTAATTTCCAAACTCCTTTAGAAATTAAAATAATAATAATTGTAATAATATTAATAAGACTCCTTTTATTTATTTATATTTAATATTTCCAAAATATTAAATAATAAATATTAAGCTATTTAATTCACTCTATCACCATAGATTAAATTAAATACACTTAATGGAACGATCGAGAAATTAAGATTTATTGTAAAATAATTTTATTTAATTAAATAATGAATAAAATTATTTTATATGTTATTATTATGTGTTAGCAAGATGAATGTCGTTCTATAACCTAGAAATGTCAGAATGTCGTAGTATTTTGACTACGTGAAGGAATTAAAGTGTTTGAATTTTCAAGATGAAAATAAAAGTTTTCCAAGAAATTTTTCAAAAAACACTATTCACTAATTTCTACTCGGGAATTATTTTTGAACTTCCGAGAAATACGTAACGATAGAATATAGAGGTGAGATGGATTATGTAATAATAATTCACGTATGGAAAACGCAGTTTTTTGCCTGGGGACTAAATTTGAGAACGTTAAGAAAAGTAAAGCGTTAACGAATTAAACGATGATATCGTGTGATACGTAAGTATTGTACGAGATAATGAATACGAGTATGATACGAGGTATTATACGAGTATGTAAGAATGATGGTATGTCGTATATGATGAATAGTATATGAGTTAGTATACATATACGAGAATAATACGTAGATTATACGTTATAAGGCTTTAAGCCAAGTGTATTGGACTTGTAGGATTTGTTAGGAATTATACAAGCCCAATGGTAGGAATGATTAAGTCCAATTGGAATTAATGAACAAGCCCAATGTTGGTTTAATGCAAGCCTAAAGCATAAGTTAAGTTAATTAAATTTAAAGCCCAAATTAAGAACCAGATCCGTTGATCGATCCAATGGGTAAGAATGACCCATGGGGCAACCCATATGGGCCCCATGATCACATGGGTGATCTTGGTGAGCAAACAAAGGATAATTTATGTGATTACCAAGTAATAAATAGTAAAGAGGTGGTTAAGGAGGTGGATGGCCTAAATTGTAAGACCCCGAATTTTATGAAATAAAATTATTCAATTTTTCTTATAATTATTATTCAGTAAAGGCTTAAATTGATAAAAATTTAAATTTAAGGGTGATATATGTAAAGTTTACAAAATAAGTAAGTGGTTATAAAATACTCATTGTTATCAGGGAATATTCATTTGGTCGTGGAATATTCTTGTTGTTGGGGAATATTAAATGCGATGGCGCAAATGACCATTTAGGGGCCCCATAATGAAAAAACCGCTTGGATGAAGAAAATAAAAAGTATGAGTTTTTATAAATAACAGCGTAGTTATTCTGAATTAACAATTGTTGGAATACCCGTGGTTAAAAACACACAATAATACGGTGTTGTTGCGCATAGCAGATATAAAGATTGCACCAATTATTGATTCTTATGTAAGAAGACACTACTCAATAATTGTTACAGTAATTACTGTTCAATATTTTATTTTATTGATTCAATAATTATTACGTTGATATTTTATATTATTGTTGTTTCAATAATTGTCACTGGACAGTATTTCCCATTATCAGATCAATAATTCATATTATTTGAATAATATTATTAGATAGCATTATGGGCAATGTCTAAGGAAGTTCTGTCTAGGAGAGGTAATTTAATTGCGTGCCAGTAAGGAGAAATCCTTACCGGAAGGCCCCCTATTTCTTGGGAACGACTTGGTTGTCATTATTGTGATTCTGTAATATTATTTGTGAATAATTAATTATTAAAATATATGATAAGAAAAATATTTATTTTATGTGGATATAAATGGATGAATTTTTAGAAAAGTGACAATTGTTGAAAATTAATATTTTATCTTTTATGAGAAAATAATTCTTTCAAATATATTATTATATTACATTATGAATGTATAATGTGATAATATAATAATATAATAATGGTGATATTTTTACAATGAATGTGTGATATATGAATAAATGAGGAGGAAGAGTATTTTTGTTACAATAAATGCTACAAACATGTTAAACATGTTGGTGGACCCCATTTTTGACTGAAATTTGATTATAGCCTGCAAAATCATCCGTATATGGATTTCGGTCAATTTCTGTTTTGAATTTGGAAAAACTTAAAGCTACAAAGTTGTAGAAAATTTAATTTCCCATGGAATAGACATAAGATTTGAAATTTTCTGATAAAAGGGCTATTTATTATGAATTATTAAAGTTCCGGAATAATTGATTTTTGAAGTTATAAATATTTTTATTAAGAAAAATGTTTTTTTTATTTTTTATGGGGTGGCTCCCACTTGTTGCTGATGTTTTGGTCTGGTGGTGTGCGTAGGAAATTAAAAATAAAATATTAATATTTTATTAAATTTTCTGCTTTGGTGTTCTAAGTATTTTCCTATAAATATGTTGTTTAAGTTAGAATTGAAAATCACACCAGAATCTGAAGTTTTCTCTCTCTATATTATCGAGCGTATTTTGTGAGTATTTCGATACTTTGAGTGTTGCTATACGGTGCAAGTTTCCTTCAAATTATATCGATATTCCAATTGAAAGTACTATTCTTTTGAGGTAAGGGGTGTTATTTTCTTCGTAAATGATATTATTTCTTTCAATATAATTATGCCAAAATATTAGTATGATTTTTCTTGTGAAATTTCTACCTTTTCGTGTCAGGGTTACTATTCACGTATACGACACTATTCACAAATATGACACTATTCAAAGAAAAATTAAATTTTCGTTCTTTGTCCAATATGTCTATTATGGGTACTATCTTTGATTGTATCCATATTTTAATCTTTATTATTGAATTTTTCTCTACTATGGTTTATTATGGAGTTTTTTTAAACTTGGATTGTCTAAAGTACAAATCCCTAATCTTTGTCCTTTTATTTCACTAGATTTGTTTCTTTAAAAATATTTTTCATCATCCTCAGTCATAAATGATGATATTACTGAATATCTTTGGCCTGTAGTGCAAAGATGAATGATTTCCTGATGAATATCTTTGGCCCGTAGTGCAATGATGGACAGGTGTTGAGATGAACATGACCAACTAATGAATATCTTTGGCCTGTAGTGCAAAGATGAATATTTGATTCAAGATGTATATTGATTGATGTTACAGGGATAAAATATTGATGATATACTTTTAAATCATAGAAGATAGTAGATTTTATTCTCTACGTAACTCTTCTAATGAATTGTTATTTTCGCTGCGAATATTGATATAAAACTTGTTGTCTATTATATTTTATCAGATTTTTCCCTGTTGAGGACTAAGGATAATTTGTTGTACATTATCTTAGTCATAATATTCTTTACTGGGCTAGTTGAGCTCACCCTTTTCCTTTTTGTTCCATTTTTCTTCTCAGGAGACGAGAGTATAGCGAAAACTAGTTGGGGTATGGAATGATGGTTCTAGAAAGTTGTTTAGCAATTCTCACTATTTTGTAAAATAATGTATCAATAATTGTAATGAGGATTATATCTGAGTGTGTATATTGTCTAGAAGACAATATTTATATTTAAACTCACAGTATATGTGTTGTCGTATTTTGCACGACAATTATATTAATGAAGTTGTAGTTGTTTCTGTACCATGTATTTGGCGACTCGGAATGGGTGATGTTTACCTATTTTGGGGGCGTCACATAAATGTCCATTAAGCCCACACTTAGCTTTTCCTATAAATATGAGAGCTTGATTTCATTATTTACTTATTAGATTTCCACCAACATTATAAGTGCTTATTAGTTAGAGAGAAAAAGCTAAAAAAAGCTAGAATTTGTTAGTTCAAGAAGTAAGAAGAAGAACAAAAATTAACCAAGTGATCATCAAAGGTAATGATATTAAACCATAATTCTCCCTCTCTTCATTTGTTAGAGAAGTGAGTAGTGGTAGAACTTGTATGCTAAGAAGTGATGAGAATGACTAATCAAAGGACTTAAAACTTAATAAGTCATGATCAAGTAATTCGTACTTATATAGGTTATGAACTTGTGAGAAACGTATAAGAACTTATCATGTGTTTACATAATGAAATATGTTTGGTTAGGATGTTAGTATGATGGAATGAATCCATTTAAAATGGTTTAAAAATCTCAAGTAACGAAGTTATAGCGGAATTCATGAGTTTAGACGTTAATCGTCGAAATCGTGAAATTCTCGGAATGGAAGTCAAATTTTGACATTGAATTCAGAAACGTTGGTTTTCGATGGAGAATAGTCTCATTTGGCATTCTAGAGTTACGAACTCAAAAATGACCAAATTTTGACTTAGAACGAAGAAACGAGCGTTGAACTTTCACGAACGTTTATCGTTTTCGTTAAAAATGAACTCAAAGGTGAATTTCGAGTTAACGGATTCAAAAATATAAAATTCTTACATGAACACTTAGAATATGTGATTTGTGAGCTACTGGCTTTTGAAAGAGCCAATTTGAACTTAAAATGAACAATTTAGGAGTCCGGGAAGGTCATCAATGTAAGCCATCTGTCATCACCATCTGGTGCACAGAGCCAGCGGTGCAGAGCCAGCCAAGGCATTAATAGTGGCGCCGCCATACTCATAGGCATTGCCATCGATCTTCAGTAGTTTCACTGCACAAATGCGACCAAGTGAACTAAGATTCGCTACGCTAACGCTAAGACCTCGACTCACCATTTGAAGAGTGGCGCCCATGATCTTGAGAGTAGAGAGGGAAAATGGCCTTAAGGCACCAACACTAGATTTTGCACAGTAATGAAAGCTTATGAAGATAGAAGGAAGATGATTGTTTAGTAATGAACTAAAACTTAATGTAACATTGATTAAGATGTTTTAAACCTTAAGTATTACACTAAAGGTTGAAGATAACTTACGCGAACGTAAACGTAAGAACAATGTAAAACATAACGACAAGCCGAATTCAATGATAAACAATCTAAGGCATGATTAAATTTAGAAGAAAGGTAAGGTATAGTAGTAAACATACTTGATTATATATGACCTAATGTGGTGTATTACGTGATCTTGTATTGTAGAGACTTTAAAGACTCAAAGGAAAAATAATTATACAGTAGCTAATGCTAAAGGCAAGTGTTCTAACCCTTGTCTATGTTCAATCTAGATAAGCTTTGTGATTCATGTTTCTTACGCATGAATTGATGTATGACAAAGTCGAAGAAAATTCTTTCGTCTAGACTTAAGATGTTTTATGGATTTCTTATAATCAATCAAACTATTTTCAATGTTGTCAAGTTTTGCCAAACTATGTTGGTATGGTTTTCAAATGAAGACTGAGTATGCTAAACAAATGTTTTGTTGTCAAACGACAGGCACGTGAGGTTGCCACAACTTAAACGTACATATGTTTAAAGAAAGTAGTGTTGTACAACATAGAGTACTATAGGCTAATCACCTAGGCGTGCTCATAAGTAATGCTGGACTTACAGACTTAGTGCCAGGTTGTCCTTTTCAAAGAAAGTATGAAATGCTCAAGGTCTTGGAATGGAATTGATGTTTTACTGAATGTTGTTCATTGAAAAATGTTTTAAAGGAAAGAGAAGTGCTATTTTGAATTATCGATAGTACTTCATAACTATTGTTCAGTTATTGAAGATATACAATTTATATGTTTCAAGCATGTTATTTAAATGGAATTGTCATACTTTCTGAGCTAGTTATGCTCACTTTTGCTTGAAACATATGAATGCAGCTAAGACCGAACAGACCGAAGGATCCAAAAAAGATAAAGGGAAGGCTAAGGCAAACCAATAGATTACTTTTGTAATAGTCTAGGTTGAATGTTGATATTATTTGATATTATGACAAGAACGAATGTAATGGTTAGTAAGAACTTGGGGAATGGTAATATTGTTTGGAATATATATATAAGACATATTCGTTCTTTTGAGGCATTTCAATTGAATGTATGTGTGAACTGTAGCACCGTGTAGCATCATATGTCGGGTTAGAAGATACCCAGATTTGGGGGCGTCACAGGTTGGTATCAAAGTATTAGGTTATAAAACTTAAGGGGGAAATTAAAACCTTAAGTCATAACCTTAAGAGAAGTTAAAGAAGTAAAAGATGAAATTAACCTTAAAAATGCATTATATATGTTATGTGTTTTTATTATTCTACTGACGTGTACTAATCAAACTAAATTGTTTTGTTGTAGATGTCAGGAGAAAACAAAATGTATAGGGATATACATGTAGTGAGTGAGATCCTACCGAACCCTATAGTAGAAGAACTTGAAGTAGTAGTTATTGAGTCTGGAGACTTGGAGAACATAGACCTCATGTCTATGTTCGATGACATGTCTGAGGAAGAGGTGGAGGTGGTGTCATATAACACCATAGCACCTGAGGAAGAAATGACTCCGAGGGAGTCAATGAGATCACTGTTCATGATAGTATTCGATAGAAACATCCAGTATTGTAAGGAGGTTAAGGAGCTGAAAGAAGAGCTTCATGTTGACTTGGAAGATAAGACGAGTATGGAGATGATGTGGGAGGAGGAACACGATGAACGAGTTTCTATGAAGGAAAAGGTCCACGAGCCGAAACAAGAGGTCTTTGAGCTCAGGCAGGAGCTAAAGACCAAGAAACAGAAGATAGAGAGGATGTCCTATATACATAGGAGTTCTCATGTGGATTTTTAGCAGAAAGTAGCTGGGTATCCGATAGAAGCAGGGCAGACTCGGCATACTATCAGCCGTGATGTTATAGCCGGTCTTGCCAACACAAATTTTGAGAATGCCATACGGCAGATGTAACCTAGTATTAGCTAAAGTAGAGTTAGATATATACATATGATGTATCTAGTAGTGACGTAAAACCCTCTTTTGTATATCAAAGGGTAGTCTTTTGTAAATTCCAATTTTTGGAAAGTAATTGCAGGATAGTAATGTAATCAGCTTAGGCTGTGTAATGTGAACGATGTAGTATTATACTACAAGAAGCAAATCAATATAAGCCTTTGTATGGAATATATTGTGCAACGAGTTGAAGTTATTGTTTAATCATGAATAATATCTAAGTAACAAGAAGAAAGTAATAATGATGTGTTAATTATCTTAACAGCAAAATGCCGCAAAGAAGGAGACAACAAAATTAAGATACTAATGTTAATCAACCAGAGGGAGGTCCGGTTAACCCGATGCAAGAGTTCGTTAACTTGTTAACGACCGATTTTAATAGGAATGGGGCTAATATCTCTGTGAATCCTGCAGTAGTACGAGCTACTACTTTTAAGGATTTTAAGAGTGTCGGTCCGCCGGAGTTCAAAGGAACTATGGACCCCATAGAAGCCCAAACATGGGTAAAAGAAATAGAGAAGGCATTTGTCATTGCAAATGTCGACAAGGGGCAGAAGGTTGCTTTTGCAACCTATATGATGAAGGGTGAGGCCAACTTTTGGTGGGAGGCAAACCAGGCTAGGGCTGGTAAAGAGAACCTTACGTGGGTACGAATCAAGGAGATTTTCTTCGAGAACTACTTTCCCACAAGTATGCAGGAGAGGATGAAAATACGATTTCTAGAATTAAAACAAGGGGAGATGACGGTTGCTCAATACGCTGCCAAGTTCAATGAACTGGCGAGATTTGCTCCACATCAAGTGGACAGTGAGGTGAGAAAGGCTAGGAGGTTTGAGAAGGGCTTGAAACCCTGGCTCTATAATCAAATATTTGTGTTCCAAAGTACTTCTTTTGGGACCTTACTAGAGAAGGCGATAATCGCTAAAGGTGGGAATGAGGCTCTAAGCCAGTATCAAAAGGATAAGAAGAATAAGGTGGATGGGGGAGTGAAGATCGAAGGAGCCAGCGGGAGTAACGAAGGTCAGAAGAGGAAGGGGTTTAACTCTGGGAATACCAGAGTGAAACAAGGGGATCCTAAGAGGAGGATGGAGGCATACAAGACCAGTGGGAAGACTCATTCAGGAGCTTGTCTCAAGGGGAAAGCCGTATGTTACAACTGTGGACAGGAAGGGCACATTTCGCCTAACTGTCCAAGTTCGAAGAAAAATCACGGATGCTTTGTATGTGGGTCAACTGACCACATAGCAAAGAACTGCCCGATGAAGGGGATGGGCGGGAATAAGGGTGCTAATAGCAGTAAGTTAGCTATTGGTGGTCCAGCGCAGCCAGGTAGGCCGATGGCCCGCACCTTTAATATGACGGTGCAAGATGCAGTTGCACTCGGATATGTAGTTTCAAGTATTATCCCGATTAACGATATAAATTCTTACGTGCTGTTTGATTTGGGTGCTACTTGTTCGTTTATAGCATGTGATTTTGCTAGAAGATTAGGATTACTTCCCGAAAAGTTGCCTATACCTTTGAATATTAAGATAGCAAACGAAGAAATAATTCATGTTGAAGATATTCATAGGAGTTGTTGTAAAACCCCGAATTTTATGAAATGAAAGTATTCAATTTTCTTATATTTATTATTTTATTTAGTAAATGGTTAAATTGATAAAATGTTAAAGTTAAGGGTGATATTTGAAAATTTTGCAAAGTAAACAAGTTGATATAAAATATTTGTTGTGTCGGGGAATATTCGATTGGTCAGAGAATATTCGTTGTAATAGGGAATATTCATACGACGGTACAATCATTGGTGGACCCCACAACAGAAGTATTGTCGTAGTTAAAAAACGACAGAAATATCTTTTTATAAAAATAACAGCGAAAGTTTTACCTTTAAACTGTTGAACTACCCGGTGGGTAAAAAATACAAGATACGCTGGCGTGGTTGCATAGTAGCACACAATATTTATTATTGATGCTTACGTGAGAAGTCACTCGATTATACTCAATTATTACTACAAATAATTCTTTGCGTAATATCTCTCATATTATTGATTCAATTATTGTCACAGTATTAATATTTTATATTATTAAATCAATAATTGAGACAACAAAGTTATTCATATTATTATTTGCAATATTGATAATGTCTAGAAAGTTCTGTCGATGAGAGGTTTGGTCACCTAATTACGCGCCAATAGGGAAAAATCCTTATCAGAAAGCCCCCTCTTTCCTGGGAATGATCTGGTTGTTAAATATTATGAGTTATAATATTAATGATGAGTAATTGTTAATAGATTAAAAATGTGTTTATTAAAGATAAATAATTTATGGTAAATATTTATTCAATTTTTGATATAAATATAGGGATTGTTATGAGGCGTTTGTTGTAAGTTTGACTTAATATTCCATGGGAAGATTTACTAATTTTATGGACCTTTGATGGTGGTTTTAATAGATAACTAATCTGGACCATTGATGGTGGTTTTAATAGTTAATCAATCTAGACCATTGATTGCGGTTTTAATAGTAAATCAATCTGGACCGTCGGTGGTGGTTTTAATAGTAAATCAATCTAGACCGTCGGTGGTGGTTTTAAAAGTAAATCAATCTGGACCGTTGGTTGTGGTTTTAATAGTAATCAATATGAACCGTTCATTCTAATAGTAAATCAATCTGGACCGTTCATCAATTAGTTACTATTTAGTTCATTCTCTTATAAATAGAAGCTTAATTCTTCTTTCATTCTCACCAATTCATTGAGACTCACAAGAGAAACTATAGAGAGCAAGAAGAAGAGTAATCTGCTACTTCACTATTGCAGTATCCAGTGTTCTACTAAGGTAGGGGATGTTATTTTCGTTTGGTAAGGGGTATTATTTCTTTCGTACTTTTTGTATTAATCCTTTAATATGTCGGAATAACCTATCTACGCGGATTACGTACCGTATGACAAGTGAAAATCTATTTGCAGTTTCGTATATTATTTGTTTTCATATTCTTAAATCTAAACTTACTATGGTAAGTATTTCTTCTATAATTCCTGAAATTAGTGGAATATCCTTGAGTTTTGCGCTTCATCCAGTATCGTTTCATTGAAATATTGATATGAACTTTCTTATTAAATATCAATATTTTCACCCGGGATAATATTCACGGGTTACTATTCACTAGAGTATTCAGGGCACTTTTCATGCTGGGGTACTATTCACGAGTTACTATTCATGAGTTACTATTCACTTGATTACTATTGACTCAAATATTATTCACTCGGATATTTGGAACACTTTTCATGTCGAGGTACTATTCACGGGGTACTATTCTCAAAGTACTATTCACGGGGTACTATTCAACAAAAAATTTATTTCTTTACTGTCCAAATTATTTTTGATATATGAATATTATTCTTGAATTTTAGTCCACAAAGCAGTATCATGTTGACAATTTGGACATTATAAAATTCTGGATAAATTAAATTATAAATCTTTAAAATTTATCCTTTGATTTCATTTAATTGAATTCTTATATCATTGTCATCATCCTCATGCTTATATTGTGATGAAAGTCATCTTTGGCTTACGTGCATAGATGGACTGTTGATTGGTATGATTATGACCAGGGATCATTCGGTATAATCATGACCCGTAATGTTACAAATGATTTGGTGAATATCCTTGGCCCGTAGTGCAGGGACGATTCGATGATGTGGTTTATTTATTAAGCCGAGTCTCAGCGATAAAGTTGATGAAAAACTTTTTAAATCATAGAAGATAGTAGATATCAAGCTCTACTTAACTCTTCTAATGGATTGCTTGTTCCACTACAGTTAAACTTGTTGTCTATTATATTCTAGCAGTTTAGCATTGTTGAAGGCTAACGATAACTTATTCTACATTAGCTTAGTCATAATATTTCTTACTGGGCTAGTTCAGCTCATCGTTTTGCTTCCATTTTTCTCTTCAGGAAATGAGAACATAGCCGGGACTAGTCGGGGAACAGATTGATGGTCCGAGATGGTGTTATAGTAGTTCTCACTATTCTATAAAATAGTGTGACAATAAATGTAATGAGGACTGTTTGAATTTGGATATTGTCTAGAAGATAATATTTGTGTAAAAACTCTCAACTTATGTTTTGTCGTATGTTACACGATAGTTGTATAATTAAGTTGTATTTGAATTTTGTACCATGTTTTTGGAGACCCAAGATGGGTGTTGTATGAAAGTAGTATGCACACAAGCCAATCATGTTTGATGATAAAGCATATACTTTGTAACAATCTTATTCATTTATTAATAAAAAGTATTAATTTATTAAAGGCTTTTAATTATCTACATGATGTTGTTTTGAATATGTGATAAACCCATAGTTTTAAGCAATGCTTTTAGAATAATGATGATGATCATTCTAATGAGATCTAAATTCTTAGAAAGCTTAAAACTAAAATAGTTCCCAATCGTTGGATTACTAAATTGGGGATTAGTGAATCCGGATAGATTGGTACATACGTTGCTTGGCTCATTGGATGAGGATGATTGATCTCATGATCATTTGTGTGGAACACTAAAGAAAGTATGTAGGTGCTTATTATAGAATAAGTTCAACCGCGTGGCTCGCTAAGGAATACCTAATGGAGTTTTACTTGCCTCTGTCAATAAGAATTCCTGTAGTGATAGTAGTACAAGTGATCCTTAGACTTGAGGTCATCATAGTATCTTGTGTATGATGAGTTATACTTTGACTTATTCCTTAAGACCCTTAGGGTATATCAAAGGGTATGCTTGGGTATAATAAGTTGTACATGGAGATAATGTATGATCAATAAAGAATCTACCACTTCTAGTAAAAGAAGAAATGTCCTATGTGATTCGATAAATGACAACCCAGGTGAGTCCTTGGCCAAGCGCGAATGAAATTAGAAAGGAGTTTCTAATTTGCATTTATTTGGAGTTGTGCATTTAAGAGTCAAAATACATATAATTAAATAAAATAAAATTTGACAGTAATTCCATGTCTTATATTTAATTGGGACATTGTATGGTGGAATGATTGAATTATACGGTAACTATTTACTCAAAGGTTCTTTTATGATTAATGTTGAAATCTATATTATCTGGAAAGTCGTTGATCGCTAGGGAGACTTATCCCTATTGTAGAATAAATATTATTTATTTAAATAAATTAATAGTTTAATTTATTTATTTAAATAAGATTGGAATTGTTGTAATTGATTTATTCATAAGAAGTTTAATATGGAGAACCTAAAGGGTCACACCATAAAAGGAAGAATAATTATTTAAGAAATTAATGGCATAATCGTAATAATAAGTTAAGTATATTTAATTTAATCTATGATAATAGAATAAATTAAATAGCTTAATATTTATTATTAAAGATTTTGGAAATATTAAATATAAATTAATAAGAGAAGTCTTATTATTATTATTACTATTATTATTATTTAATTCCTAAAGGAGTTTGGGAATTAATTAATAAAAGTACTCTCATATATCCTAATAAGATTATGAGCCTAATTAATTAAAATAAAACTCAATTTCTTAATTATTAAGGAGGATTGGCCACATCTATAAATAAGAGGAGTTTTATTATGGGTGAGGTGGTGGTTGACGTTTTCACAGAATACGTAATTCCAATAGTTGGGAGAGGACACCCTTTTCTATGAGAGATAAAAAACTAGGGTTTTGCTAAATACCCATCTTCTTGAATCTTTCTTCTTCCTTGGTGGATCACCTCTAGAGGCCAAACACTTGGGTGGCTAACGTTGATCAAAGGAAGGAACCAACCTTGGTGGATTCAAGATGAACGCGAAAAAGATTGGAGGTGAACTTGTATCTGAGGAAGCTCGAATCTTCAAGGGTATGATTCTTGTTCTTTCTTTTTCGTTTAATTGATAATTGTGCATAAAGGATGATTCAGGTATATGGTTTGTAAAATTTTAAAAATCTGATTTTCCAGGTTTTCGCCTATTTTGTGCAATTTGATTGCGTTCATGAATATTACAAACGTAATAATGTATACCTATTTTGGGGGCGTCACAGTTGGTATCAAAGCTTAGGGATATGATCCCTGATTGAGATGTGAGATAAGAACTAGGAGGGAGAGATGGGGAATTCCTTCGCTACTATGACCTACCTAAGTTTATTTGGTATTTAATTGGTCGGTCAGAGTATAGGGATAAAATATGGCATGTCAATTAACCCTTATTTTGTGGCAGCATTTGAAAATGGCATCTAAAAATGTTGAGATCAGCAATGAAGCAAATGAGACTGTTGAGTCACCAATGATCAATACCTAGGATAATGTGAAACAAGAAGACAATAATCCTCAGGTAAACAAAAACACTGATCAAATGATGAATGATGGAATGTTCGGAGGCTTTATGCAATTCATGCAACATCAGGCGAGAGCGGCTCCTGTTCAAAATACTGGTGGAAACACTGACAACTCATAGATGGTCACCGCTAAGTAATTCAAGGAGCTGGGACCATCAGAGTTTTTGGGAAAGTAAAAACCACTTAAGGCGGAGACGTGGATAAAGAAAATCACCAAGATATTTGATATCTTGGGATGCTCCGAGGAGCAAAAGGTTCCATTTGCCACCTACACGTTGAGCGAAGAGGCAGATTATTGGTGGGAATCAGTAAAGCGTACCCAGCCTCCTACACTCAAAATGTCTTGGGAGAAGTTCCAAGAGCTTTTCAATGACAAGTACTTTCCCGAAAGTATTCGTCATATAAAGGAGGTGGAGTTTATCAAGTTGGAGCAAAATAATATGACCATGTTGCAGTACGAGGATAAGTTTTTCGAGTTATCCTGGTTCGTATCCCATTTGGTTGATAATGACGAGAGAATGACGCGAATGTTTCTGCAAGGTTTGAGACCCGAAATACATCAATATCTCATTTCTCACAAACTGTGTTTGTATTTAGATGTTGTAAATAGGGCTCAATTATTGGAGCGCAATAATGAGTCAACCCAACCAAGAGAGAGTAGTCAGCAAGTCGATAATACCAATGGTAGCAGTCATCGAAGCGGTGACAAAAAACGTGGAGGGAATCAACATGCCATAAATGGTAACCACTTTGGTGGTAATCATGGCCAAGATAATAGAAGAAATGATTCAAGTGGAAATTTCAAGAAGAGAAGATTTAACAATGACGGGAAGACGTTGGCACCAACACCAGCAACAAATTCTAGGGGAGGAGAACGACCGCCCGTTAGATGCTACAGATGCGGTGAGGAGGGACATATAAGTTCAAACTTTTCACAGCCTTCCAAGGTATGTTTTAGTAGTGGAAAAGACGGTCACATAGCTCGATTTTGTCTTGTAGCAAAATCAAGTCCAGCTGGGACGGTGGCACCAAACGCGGATACAGACAAAACAAAGTCGGCGGTTTCAAGAAGAGCATTTTTCGTGACTTCTCAAAAAGTGAGTAACCCGAACGAAGTTAGCACGAGTTATTTAATTATAAATTCTTGCGAAGTCTATACCTTATTAGATACTGGTTCTACCCACTCTTTTATTTCTCCTACTTGCGCTCAACGTTTAAATTTATCTCCGGAGAAATTAGACTTTGACTTATTGGTTGAAACTCCGTTAGGAGAAACCTTCGTTACCTCCACTGTTTATAAATCTTGTTTGATTTAAATCGAAACTTTAACATTACCTGTCGATCTTATCTCTTTGTAAATACTTGCATTCGATGTGATTTTAGGAATTGGTTGGTTAACTACTCATTATGCTATAATTGATTGTTTTCGTAAGGTTGTTAGCTTTCATATTCCTAACCATCCTATTATGCAAATTCAAACAACCAAACCACTAAATTCAATCACTGTCATCTCAAGCCATAAAGCTATTCGTTTATTGAAAAATGTATGTCAAGCTTTCTTAGCTCATATCACCGATTTAAACAAAAATACGTCAGATTTGAATGATATTTCTATTGTTAATAAATTTCCTGACGTATTCCCTGAAGAACTTCTTGGCCTACCCTTAGAGCGTGAAATTGAATTTTGTATCGACCTTGAACCCGATACAAAACCCTCAAATGTTTCTTCTCCTAAAACGAACATAACATGTGCCAAATCAGTTGGCTTGAGCTATTGAAGATTATGACCATACCATTCAATATCATCGTGGAAAAGCGAATGTGGTAGCTGACGAGTTGAGTAGAAGATCATATGTGGTTACGAATGTGACGTTGTTAACACAAAGACCCATTTCGTACGACTTGCAAAAGATGGAGATAGAGTTAAAGACTCCAAGGACCCATGTGATAATGGTGAATATACGATTAATTGATAAAGTTAAAGCCGATCAAGCTACAGACTGAGAGCTGATGAATGTGAAGAAGAAGGTTCATGAGGGCGTTATTCTAGAAGAAAGAATCGACGAAGATAGGAAATCTCAACCCTCAATTTTATTGGTCTATTTGAAATCCTCGATCGAGTAGGAATTGTGGCCTATAGACTCGCTTTACCGCCAAGTATGTCGTGTGTTCATAACGTTTTTCACGTATCAATGTTACGTAAATATGTGGATGATCCGAACCACATTATTGAATTAGAACCGAACGAGATAGCGGAAGATTTAACGTAGGAAGAGATACCTGTTAAAATCTTGGATAAGAAGGAACATATTCTACGCTCAAAGGTTATACCTCAAGAGTTAGAATCTGATGAGGTATCCTCATCTCTTCGACATACCAGGTACGTACGTAAATTTCGAGGGCGAAATTTCATAAGGAGGGGAGATTGTAAGACCCCGAATTTTATGAAATGAAAGTATTCAATTTTCTTATAATTATTATTTTATTTAGTAAATGGTTAAATTGATAAAAGGTTAAAGTTAAGGGTGATATTTGAAAATTTTGCAAAGTAAACAAGTTCATATAAAATATTCGTTGTGTCGGGGAATATTCGATTAGTCGGAGAATATTCGTTGTAACATGGAATATTCATATGACGGTACAATCATTGGTGGACCCCACAAGGGAAGCATTGTCGTAATTAAAAAACGATATAAATATCTTTTTTTATAAAAATAACGACGAAAGTTTTACCGTTAAACTATTGAACTACCCAGTGGTAAAAGTACAATAATACGCGTGGTTGCATAGTAGCACACGGTATTGATTATTGATGCGTACATGAGAAGTCACTCAGTTATACTGAATTATTGCTATAGTAATTGCTGTATAATATCTCTCATATTATTGATTTAATTATTGTCACAGTATTAATATTTTATATTATTAAATCAATAATTGAGACGATAAAGTTATTAATATTATTATTTGCAATATTGACAATGTCTAGAAAGTTCTGTCGAGGAGAGGTTTGGTCACCTAATTGCGCGCCAATAGGGAGAAATCCTTATCGAAAAGCCCCCTCTTTCCTTGAAATGATCTGGTTATTAAATATTGTGATTTACAATATTAATGATGAATAATTGTTAATAAATTAAAAATGTGTTTATTAAAGATAAATAATTTATGATAAATAATTATTCAATTTTTTGATATAAATATAGGGATTGTTATGAGGCATTTGTTGTAAGTTTGACTTAATATTATATGGGAAGATTTACTAATTTTATGGACTGTCGATGGTGGTTTTAATAGATAACCAATGTGAGATTTCGAATTTTATGAAATAAAAGTATTCAATTTTTTTATTTTGGTAAATAGTTAAATTGATAAAAGTTTAAAGTTAAGGGTGATATTTGAAAATTTTGCAAAGTAAAAAAGTTGATATAAAATATTTGTTATGTCAGGGAATATTCGATTGGTCGGGGAATATTCATTTTCACAGAGAATATTTGTTTTGTATTCCTACTTCTACACTCATTTTGTTGAAGTATTATTTCTATACTCCATGAAATTAGTAGAATATCCTTGATATTTGCGCTTCATCTAGCATCTTTTCATGAAAATATTATTCTGAGCTTTCTTGATAATTATTGATCTTTTTATGCCGGAATACTATTCACGAGTTACTATTCATGAGTTACTATTTACGGGTTACTATTCACCCGATTACTATTCACTCGAATATTATTCACTCGGATATTCGGGGCACTTTTCGTGTCGGAATACTATTCATGAAATACTATTCACCCAATTACTATTAACTTGAATATTATTCATTTGGGTATTTGGGGCACTTTTCATGCTGAGGTACTATTCACGAGGTACTATTCTTGAAATACTATTCACAGGGTACTATTCATGGGATACTATTCACCCAAAAAATATATTTCTTTTCTGTCCAAATTATTTTTGATACATGAATATTATTCTTGAATTTTACTCCACATAGCAGTATCATGTTGCCAATTTGGATATTTTTAAACTCTGGATAAATTTAAAGTCTTTAATATTTATCCTTGATTTCGTTTGATTAATGCTTATATCATTGTTATCATCCTCATGCTTATATTGTGATGAAAGTCATCTTTAGCTTACGTGCATAGATGGACTGTTGATTGGTATGATTATGACCAGGGATCATTTGGTATAATTATGACCCGTAATATTACAAATGATGTGGTAAAAGTCCTTATTGGCCCGTAGTGCATTGATGGACAGTTGTTGGTATGATTATGACCAGGGATTATTCGGTATAATCACGACCATTGATGATTACATGAATATCCTTGGCCCATAGTGCAGGGATGATTCTATGATGTGGTTTATTTGTTAAGCTGAGTCTCAGCGATAAAGTTAATGAAAAACTTTTTAAATCATAGAAGATAGTAGATATCATGCTCTACTTGACTTTTCAAATGGACTGCTTATTCCACTGCAGTTGTTGATCTAAAACATGTTGTCTATTGTATTCTATCAGTTGTTATACTTTTGAAGGCTAAGGATAATTTATTCTGCATTATCTTAGTCATAATATTTCTTACTGGGCTAGTTGAGCTCACCCTTTTCTTTCCCTGTTCTCTTAAGGAAATGAGAATATAGCTGGAACTAGTCGGGGAACGGTTTAACGGTCCAGATGGTTGTTTTAGTAGTCCTCACTATTCTGTGAAATAGTGTGATAATAATTGTAATGAGGACTCCATTGGGTGTGGATATTGTCTAGAAGACAATATTCGTGTTAAAACTATCAGCTTATGTTTTGTCGTATTTTTCGCGACAGTTGTATAATTAAGTTTGTAGTTGAGTTATGTACCATGTATCTGGCGACTCAAGATGGGTGATGTATACCTATTTTGGGGGCGTCACAACCAATCTGGACCATTGATTGTGGTTTTAATAGTTAATCAATCTGGACCATTAATGGTGGTTTTAATAGTAAATCAATTTGGATAGTCGGTGCTGGTTTTAATAGTAAATCAATTTGGATCATCGGTGGTGGTTTTAAAAGTAAATCAATCTGGACCGTCGGTGGTGGTTTTAAAAGTAAATCAATCTGGACCGTCGGTTGTGGTTTTAATAGTAATCAATATGAACTGTCCGTTTTAATAGTAAATTAATCTGGACCATTCATGAATTAGTTACTATTTAGTTCATTTTCCTATAAATAGAAGCTTAATTCTTCTTTCATTCACACCAATTCATTGAGAGTCACAAGAGAAACTATAGAGAGAGAAACTATAGAGAGCAAGAAGAAGAGTAATCTGCTACTTTACTATTGCAGTATCCAGTCTTCTACTAACGTAGGGGATGTTATTTTCGTTTGGTAAGGGTAATATTTCCTTCGTATTCATAAGGAATACAATTTTTTTGTATTCATCCTTTAATATGTCAGAATAACCTATCTATGCGGATTACGTACCGTATGAAAGGTGAAAATCCATTTGCAGTTTTGTATGTTAGTTCTTTTCATATTCTTAAATTTAAACTTACTATGGTAAGTATTTCTTCTATAATTTCTGAAATTAGTGGAATATCCTTGAGTTTTACGCTTCATCCAGTATCGTTTCATTGGAATATTGATATGAACTTTCTTATTAAATATCAATATTTTTACCTGGGGTACTATTCACGAGTTACTATTCACCTAGTTACTATTCACTAGAATATTATTCACACAGGTATTCAGGGCACTTTTCATGCCAGGGTACTATTCACGAATTACTATTCATGAGTTATTATTCACCCGATTACTATTCACTCAAATATTATTCACTCGGGTATTCGGAACCCTTTTCATGCCAGGGTACTATTCATAGGGTACTATTCCCGAAGTACTATTCACAGATTCACGGGGTACTATTCACCAAAAAATTTATTTCTTTACTGTCCAAATTATTTTTGATACATGGATATTATTCTTGAATTTTACTCCACAAAGAAGTATCATGTTGACAATTTGGACATTATTAAATTCTGGATAAATTAAATTATAAATCTTTAAAATTTATCCTTTGCTTTCATTTAATTGAATTCTTATATCATTGTCATCATCCTCATGCTTATATTGTGATGAAAGTCATCTTTGGCTTACGTGCATAGATGGACTGTTGATTGATATGATTATGACTAGGGATCATTCAGTATAATCATGACCCATAATGCTACAAATGATTTGGTGAATATCCTTGGCCCGTAGTGCAGGGATGATTCGATGATGTGGTTTATTTATTAAGCTGAGTCTCAGCGATAAAGTTGATGAAAACTTTTTAAATCATAGAAGATAGTAGATATTATGCTCTACTTGACTCTTCTAATGGATTGTTTGTTCCGCTGCAGTTAAACTTGTTGTCTATTATATTCTATCAGTTTAACATTGTTGAAGGCTAACAATAACTTATTCTGCATTATCTTAGTCATGATATTTCTTACTGGGCTAGTTGAGCTCACCCTTTTACTTCCATTGTTCTCTTCAGGAAATGAGAACGTAGCCGGGACTAGTCGGGGAATGGAGTGATGGTCAGAGATGGTGTTATAGTAGTTCTTACTATTCTATAAAATAGTGTGACAATAAATGTAATGAGGACTCCATTTGAGTTTGGATATTTTCTAGAATATAATATTCGTGTAAAAACTCTCAGCTTATGTTTTGTCGTATATTACACGACAATTGTATAATTAAGTTGTATTTGAATTTTGTACCATATTTTGGCGACCCAGGATGGGTGATGTATACCTATTTGGGGGGCGTCACAGTTGTTCCGTAGATATAAGAGGTTGTAAATTATTGGTAGATTTGATACCGATAAAGTTGGGAGAATTTGATGTAATTCTCGGGGAAATTATAGATTGTCAGAAGAAATGTGTAAACAGTAGAACGTTGAGACAACCTCAGGTAGTATTTTATGGTAATAGATCGCCGGGGCGTTCGTGTTGTCTTACTATGACACAAACGAGGAAATTATTGAGGAAGGGATGTGTAGGTTATTTGTGCCATGTTGTTGATACCCAGAGAGTGGGAGCAACCATGGAACAAATACCTATAGTTAAAGAATTCATGGATGTATTTCCAAGTGAATTGCCGGATCTTCCACTAGATAGGGAGATCGAGTTTGTAATAGACATTGTGCTAGGAGCGGCACCAGTTTCCAGGGCACCGTATCGTATGGTGCCAGTGGAGATGTAGGAGCTAATGGTTCAATTACAAGAACAATTAGACAGAAAGTACACTCAACCGAGTGTTTCACCGTGGGGAGCACCGATACTATTTGTAAAGAAGAAGGATGGATCGTTGAGACTTTGTATAGACTATCGAGAGTTGAACAAGTTAACGATAAAGAATAAATACCCATTGCCCAGGATCGATGATCTTTTTGATCAGTTGAAAGGGGCAAAGTATTTTTCTAAAATAGATTTGAGGACGAGGTATCATCAGTTGAAGGTTAGGAAGGATTATGTACCAAAGAAGTCATTCAGGACTCGTTATGGTCATTACTAGTTTTTGGTGATGTCATTTGGATTGACTAATGCACTAGCTGCGTTTATGGATATGATGAACAGAGTGTTCAAAAAATATTTGGACAAGTTCATCGTAGTGTTTATCGATGATATTCTAGTCTAATCTATGACGCTAGAAGATCACGTTGAACACTTAAGAATAGTGTTGGAGACACTAAGGAAGGATAAGTTGTATGTAAAGTTCACTAAGTGTGAATTTTGGTTGGAAAGGGTACAATTCTTAGGTCATGTCATTGACCATGAGGGGATTTTATTAGATCCAGCGAAGGTGGAAGCCGTGATAAATTGGGAACAACCAAAAACACCGACTGAGGTGCGAAGTTTCCTAGGGTTAGCTGGATACTATCGGAGATTTATCCATGATTTTTCCAAGATAGCTACTCTGTTGACTAACTTGACAAGGAAAACGGTGAAATACGTGTGGATTGAGAAATACAAAGACAACTTTCAAGAACTGAAGAAGAGGTTAAGTGAAGCACCTGTATTGTCATTACCCGATGATACAGGAAATTTCGTAGTTTATAGTGATGCTTCGTATAGAGGACTTGGATGCGTGCTCATGCAGCATGGCAAGGTCATTGTGTATGCATCATGACAGTTGAAGGATTATGAGAAAGTTTACCCTACTCATGATCTGGAACTAGCCGCGGTAGTGTTTGCCTTAAAGATATGGAGACATTATCTTTACGGAGAGAAATGTGAGATATACACGGACCATAAGAGTCTAAAATATATCTTCACATAAAAGGAGTTGAATATGAGACAAAGGAGATGGCTGGAGTTGATAAAGGATTATGATTGTGAAATCCTGTATCACCCTAGAAAAGCCAATATAGTTGCTGATGCCTTAAGTAGGAAGGGTCAAAAAAATTTGTCTATGCTAATGGCTCAAACTGAGTTAATAACAGAGATGGATAGGATGGAGATAGAGATGAAGTTACCGAGTGAGTCCGGACAAAGACTATTTACGACGGAGATTTAATCTACTATTGTAGAGAGAGTCAAGGAGGTACAACTCAGAAATGATGAGTGTGACTAGATGAAGAAGCGATTAACACATGAAAAATATTTAAAGTATAATCTTGATAATGAGGGGTTATTGAGATTTGAAGTAAGAATTTGGGTTCCGAATGAGACGGAATTAAAGGAGCAAGTGTTACAAGAAGCTCATAGTTTGAGGTACTCGATTCATCCTGGTAGTACTAAGATGTATCAAGACCTTCGATAGAGTTTTTGTTTGCCGAACATGAAGAGAGAGATATCCAGGTACGTGAGTAGGTTCTTGACTTGTCAAAAAGTTAAGGCCGAACATCACTGACCAAGTGGCTTGTTACAATCATTGGAGATTGCGGAGTGGAAGTGGGAGCATATCACGATGGATTTTGTGGTGGGACTTCCGATTAATCAGAAGGGGTATGATGCGATTTGGGTAATAGTGGACTGGTTAACGAAGTTGGCTCACTTTTTGCCAATACGGGTTAAGTATAACTTAGACCAGTTAGATAAACTTTATGTTAAGGAAGTTATTTCCAAACATGGAGTACCAGTTTTGATTGTGTCAGATCGTGATCCATGATTCACATCGAACTTTTGGAGGAGTCTGCAAGAACAGATGGGGACGCAGTTGAAGTTGAGTACGGCTTATCATCCACAAACTGAAGGCTAAAGCGAGAGAACAATTCAGACGTTAGAAGATATGCTAAGATCTTGCGTCATGGATTTTAAGGGTAGTTGGGATGATCATCTTCCACTAGTAGAATTTGCGTATAATAATAATTATCATGCAAGCACAGGCATGCCGCCTTACGAAGCCTTATACGGAAAGAAGTGCAGAACACCATTGTGTTAGGATGAAGTGGGAAAACACCGAATGCTTGAGCCAGAATTGGTACATGATGAGTAGGTTTTATACCTATGAATCCGATATTATTAAACTTAATTACTGTTATCGTTAATTGTTTTTAGTATCTTTTTATGTGTTTTGTGTTTATTTCTTGTAGGTTGGAGTTGGAGGGACAAATTGGTCATTTGGGAGAAGAAAAAGGTCAAAAATCATTAAAATTAGAGCTGAGTGGTATTTTTGTAATTATGCGGTCCTAGTCAAGCACCTAGGCGCTTGGAAATGGCCTGGGTTGAGCGCTTAGGCGCTCATATGTGGCTAAAGAAGGATTTTTCTACTGCTAAGTGGGTTTTTGAAGCCAAGAAGGAATCTAAAAGAGGGCTGAGACTAATACAAATAGGAGAAGACTTTAGAAAAGACGGGGCACTTATTTTTTCAAGAGATTTGCATAGAGGACAACGAAGAAAAACACGAAGGAGAATTGCAAGGGCTAAAGATCAAAGAGAGAGTATTGGAGAAAATTCAGAGTTTCTTCTTCTCTTCTCTAGTTTTATCTTTTGTAATTATCTGGAATGTTTGGATTATTAATCTGGATGATGTTTTTCTTTATTATTATCATGAACCAAACTTTAATTACGATTGCAACAGAATTTGTTATGTAGTTTAAATAAAATCTTCCCATTGAATGAAAGTTGGTTTTTATTGAATTGTTTATTATATCTTTTGCTTATTGATTAATTGTTTGGCCAACAATTATTGTGATAATCTATATAAAATTTGAAGATGGAGTATAGATTGAGATCTGGATATGATAACATTTGTTCACATAATCTGATTAGGGTTAATATGATTAGCATGTAGGATAGGAATATACCTATATGTCTTTTGTATACATTGAAAGAATTTGTGCGTTAAACCCTAATTAACTTGATTCACATAGGAATACAGTGAGTTGATTAACAGGGGTGTTCCTTGTAATTCCGCATCTTAAAGATTGGATTTAGGAGGAGTTGTTCACATGTCTTTGGAAGAGGTGCGTGAATTTTATAAAGCATTCTTGGATAGTGATTCATTTTAATTAATTGATTTAAATGGGAAGTAAATTGGTTTAAATGAAATACTAAGGGAAGTTGTAATCTTAACCTGTTAAATCTGCAGTTACTCTTGTGAAATTCTGATTTTAATTATTAGTTTTGTTGAGTTTAATTTTCAAATCACAAACAATATTTCGTAGTTTAAAATAGGATTAATTGCATTAGAATTAGTAATTGATAAATATTAGTCTATTTCCTCGTGGGAACGATATCCTTGCTTGCTGAATATTACAATTGAACGCGTATGCTTGCATGTTAAAATGCTATTAAGAAATTAGGTAACAAGTTTTTGGCGCCGTTGCCTTGGATATTAGTTTAATATTTTGTCAATATTAATTTTGGTAGAGTTAATCTTAATTTAAACATTTTTCTTTTCTGTTCTATTCAGGTGTTCTTAACTATTATATGCAAACGCGATCGAAGAAGCCAGATTTATTACCTTATGAGGAAGACATCAAAAAAAAGTTTCAACGGTTGTGTAAGTGGGTTAAAGAAACCAAAGAGGCACTTGATAATAAAGATATTATGGCTAAAGAAGAGCAAAAAGCATTGCGGGATTATGCTACGCCGCGGGTTACTGAAATTCAATCGAGTATTACGAGGCTTGCCATTACTGCTACAAGTTTTGAGATAAAATCGGGGACAATATAGATGATTCAAAATTTATGTCAGTTTGAAGGGTTACCGAATGATGATCCGAACGATCAAATAGTCAGCTTTATAGAAATCTGCGATACTTTTAAGTACAATAATGTGTCAGAGGATGCAATAAGGCTAAGGCTGTTTCCATTTACTCTCAGAGATAAAGCTAAGAGTTGGCTCTATTCACTACCACCAGGCTCGATTACTATATGGAACGACCTAGCTTAGAAATTTCTTGCAAAGTTTTTCTAGCCTGCAAAAATAGCTAAGTTACAGAACGATATCTTCTCTTTCGTTCAGTACAATTCAGAATCACTATATGAAGCATGGAAGAGATTCAAAGACTCATTGCGAAAATGTCCACACCATGGGATTCCTAAATGGCTTCAGGCGCAAACTTTTTATAACGGTTTATTCAGTACAGTGAGATTGAGTATGGATGCTGCAGCGGGAGGAGCCATTATGGTCAAGAATTATGATGAGGGGTATAAGTTACTTGAAACCATGGCAGCTAATAATTATCAGTGGCCAACAACAAGAACGACTCAGCCAAGGACAGTCGGGGTTTATGAAGTGGATGCGATGACAACATTGTCAGCTCAAGTGACAGCTCAGATTTCTGCTCTTACAAAGAAGATAGATGCACTTGGGGTATAACCAGTTTAGAAAGTGGAAACGATTTGTGAAATGAAATATGTGAGGGTAGCCACTCAAGTGATCAATGTGCAATAAATCCTAAGTCAGTCCAGTTTGTTTCAAGTTATAACAGGTAGCAGGGCAGTTATCCAAAGAATTACACCCCAAGAGTGAGAAACCACGCAAATTTTTCTTGGACTAATAATCAGTCACATGCTCAAGCACAAGCTCCAAGGCAATCATATCCATCTGGATTTCAGCCACATCAACAATCTCAACAACACCCACATCCTCAACAACCTGATAAGCTACCATAAATGGAAGAGTTGTTGGCAAGATTGGCAACTCAGTTTGAAGCCACAACGAAAAACCAATCAGCTGCAATAGAGAACCTTGAGAACCAAATTAGGCAGATAGCTAGTGCTTTGAATACTAGAACTCCAGGTTCTTTACCCAATGATATGGAGAAAAATCCAAGGAATAACAGAAATGAATAATGTAATGCAGTTACACTCGAAAGTGGGAAGGAGTTGACTACAGATCTAGATGGACAAATGAAAATAATTTCTGTTCAGATGGTCAAAAAAGAGAGTGGAAATTCGAAAAATAAATCTGGGGAAAAAGTTGTGAAAAAATAACAAGATAAGCAAACAGCAGTCGTACCACATGTGTCATTTCCTCAAAGATTACAAAAGCAGAAATTAGATAGACAGTTTTAAAAATTTTTAGAAATGTTCAAAAAGCTGCAAATCAACATTCCATTCGCAGATGCTTTATAACAAACGCCTAGCTATGCGAAATTCATGAAAGATATTTTAGCAAGAAAGAGGAAGCCAGGGGAGTTCAAAATTGTAGCGTTGATAGAAGAATGTAGCGCAATTCTGCAAAGAAAGTTACCACCGAAGTTGAGGGATCCAGGTAGCTTCACCATACCGTGCACGATTGGACCCTAGTTCTTTAACAGATGTTTGTGTGATTTGGGTGCGAGTATTAACTTGATGCCACTTTCGATCTACACTCAGTTGAGACTACCAGCACCAAAGCCAACAAATATATCTTTACAACTCGCAGATAGATCAGTGACATACCCTAGGGGCATTGTGGAAGACATATTAGTGAAGGTGGACAAATTCATATTTCTAGCTGACTTCATTGTGTTGGACTATGAAGAGGATAAAGACATGCCCATTATCCTTGGAAGACCATTTTTAGCCACTGGAAGGACATTAATTGATGTACAAAAGGGAGAGTTAACAATGAGAGTCCAAGATGAAGAAGTAACATTTAATGTTTTCAAGGCTATGAAATTTCTGAAGGGAGAGAAAGAGTGCTTTAGAGTTGATCTGATTGAAGAAGCAACTAGAGAGGTATTTAGTGAATATGTGAATGAAGACCCTCTTGGAACTGCATTGGTTAGTGAAAATTTATTTGATGATTTAATTGTGTTAGAATGGGTTCAAATGTTAGATTCAGCTTCGAAGTTCACACGATGTTTGCAAAAATTTGAACCTCTGGATTATTGGGGAAAGCCAGATGAAAAGGTGAAATCATCCTTAGAAGAACCGCCTACCTTGGAACTTAAACCATTGCCTATCCATCTATGGTATGCCTACCTTGGTTCTTCTTCTTCCTTTCCAGTAATTATTTCTACATCACTTGATAAGGTTCAAGAAGAAAAGCTACTAAGGGTACTTCGGCAATACAAGACTGCTCTTGGGTGGACTCTTGTGGATATCAAGGGGATAAGCCCATCAATTTGCATGCATAAGATTTTGTTAGAAGATGAAGTGAAACTGACTATTGAACAACAACAAAGACTTAATCCCATCATGAAGGAAGTTGTCAAAAAGGAAATCATTAAATGGTTGGATGCGGGAATTATCTACCCTATCTCAGATAGCTCATGGGTAAGTCTGGTTCAATGTGTGCCAAAGAAAGAGGGAATAACAATAGTTGCAAATGAGCATAATGAATTGATCCCGACTCGAACAGTTACGGGTTGGCGGGTGTGTATGGATTATAGAAAGTTGAACAAGGCCACTCGTAAGGACCATTTTCCTCTACCATTCATAGATCAGATGTTGGACAGGCTTGCAGGGCATGAGTATTATTGTCTCTTGGATGGATACTCAGGTTATAACCAGATTTCCATTGCACCCAAGGACCATGAGAAGACGACATTCACATGCCCATATGCTACCTTTGCTTTTCATAGAATGTCTTTTGGATTATGTAATGCGCCAGCGACATTTCAACGGTGTATGATGGCTATTTTTTCCGATATGGTTGAACAAAATCTCGAGGTATTTATGGATGATTTTTTAGTTTTTGGGGATTCGTTTGATTATTGTTTGGAAAATCTCACTCTCATGCTCAACCGATGTATGTAGACAAATTTGGTTTTAAACTGGGAGAAATGTCATTTTATGGTGCAAGAGGGAATAATCTTGGGTCATTCAGTGTCATCAAAAGGAATTGAGGTTTATAGAGCTAAGATCGAAACCATTGAGAGTCTGCCACCACCTATTTCAGTAAAGGGTATTCGAAGTTTTTTGGGACATGTTGGTTTCTATAGACAATTTATAAAAGACTTTTCCAAAATCACGAAACCACTTTGCAATCTTTTGGAGAAGGATTTCCCATTCAACTTTGATCAAGCATGCCTGGAAGCTTTTTATGTGTTGAAAAAGAAACTAATTACTGCACCTATAATCATAGCGCCAGATTGGAGTATCCCGTTTGAATTAATGTGTGATGCTAGCGACTTTGCGATTGGCGCAGTTCTTGGCCAACGAAAGGATAAAATTTTTCACGCTATATACTATGCTAGTAAGACGTTAACGAATGCCCAACTTAATTATACGACTACCGAGAAGAAGCTATTAGCAGTTGTTTATGCATTTGATAAATTTCGCTCATATTTGATTGGGACAAAAGTGATCGTGTTTACAGATCATTCGGCAATTAAGTACTTAATAGCAAAGAAGGATGCGAAGATGAGATTAATTAGATGGGCATTATTGTTACAAGAGTTTGACTTGGAGATCCGGGACCGAAAAGGGACAGAAAATCAGGTTGTTAATCATTTATCATGATTAGAGAATGCAGAACTAAAAAGAATGACACAACAATAATCAATGAATTTTTCCCAGATGAACAACTGTTTGCGATAAGGATGGATATACCATGGTATGCAGATTATGTAAATTTCATTGTGAGTAAGGTGTTTCCGCCAGATTTGACAAGTCATCAGAAGAAGAAATTTCTCCATGATGTAAAACAGTATTTATGGGATGAGTCATTTTTATTTAAAAAGTGTGGAGATCAAGTAATAAGAAGGTGTGTTCCGGAAGTTGAAATGGAGAATATTCTATACCAATGTCATGCATCTGACTATGGTGGACATTTTGGGGGAGAAAGAACGGCAGCTAAGGTGCTTCAATGTGGATTCTTCTGGCCAACACTCTTTAAAGATGCCCGTGTATTTTCATTGAAATGTGACATATGCCAAAGAGTTGGTAATATATCAAAGCGACAAGAGATGCCACTAAATATGATCCAAGAAGTCGAATTATTTGATGTTTGGGGCATCAACTTCATGGGACCCTTTCCATCATCTTTTAGTAACTCCTATATACTTCTAGCGGTGGACTATGTTTCGAAATAGGTTGAATCTATAGCATCGCCCACAAATGATGCTAAGGTTATGGTTAAGTTCATCCGAAAGAATATTTTCTCTAGATTTGACACTCCTCGTGAAATCATTAGTGATGAAAGCACACACTTCTGTAATATGCAGTTCTCAGCTATTCTCGCTAAGTATAGAGTCACTCATAAGATAGCTACTGCTTACCATCCACAAATAAGTGGTCAAGCCTAGGTATCTAACCGAGAAGTAAAACGAATCCTCGAGAAGATAGTGAACCCTAGTCGGAAAGATTGGGCTAGCAAGTTGGATGATGCTTTATGGGCATACCATACAACTTACAAAACTCCAATAAGGATGTCTCCGTACAGGTTAATATATGGGAAGGCATGCCATCTTCCAGTTGAACTAGAACATAGTGCTTATTGGGCAATCCGGAAGTTAAACTTTGATATGTCTGCTGTGGGAGAGAAGCGCCTCTTACAATTGAACCAAATGGATGAATTCAGACTCCAATCGTACGAAAACGTGAAGTTATATAAAGAAAAGGTTAAGAGGTGGCATGACGAGAAAATTCTGGAAAGATAGTTTGAAGTAGGGCAAACATTGTTATTATACAATTCAAGGCTTAAACTGTTTCCAGGAAAGTTGAAATCCCGTTGGTCAGGGCCATTTGTCATTACAAAAGTTTATCCTCACGGAGCTATGGAGGTGGAAGACCCGGATGCTAAACGTAATTTCAAAGTCAACGATCAGAGATTGAAGCACTACTATGGGGGTTGTGTTGATCGTGAAAAGACATTGGTAAACCTTGCCGATTAGAACAGAGAAGAATGTCAGGCGGAAGACTACAAACCAAGCGCTAACTGGGAGGCAACCCAAGAATTTTTATTTATTTAGTTATTATTATTTGCTTTACTGTTAGATTATTTAGTGGTTAAACTTTAATAGTTTAGGATTTGTTACACCCCTTATGTTCTCTAACACGATCTTCATTTGATTTTTGAATAGGAAACAAGATTTCATATTTGGCGGATTCGACTAATAGCTACTACGACAACCCAGTCGAGGGTCTCGCTTAGAAGGGAAAACATGTTGAAGTAGGGCAAACAGTGCTATTATACAATTCAATCTACTATTATAGAGAGAGTCAAGGAGGTACAGCTCAGAAATGACGAGTGTGACCAGATGAAGAAGCGGTTAACACATAAAAAAGATTTAAAGTATAATCTTGATAACGAGGGGTTATTGATATTTGAAGGAAGAATTTGGGTTCCGAATGAGACGGAATTAAAGGAGCAAGTGTTACAAGAAACTTATAGTTCGAGGTACTTGATTCATCCTAGTAGTACTAATATGTATCAAGACCTTTGACAGAGTTTTTGGTGGCTGAACATGAAGAGAGAGATAGCCGAGTATGTGAGTAGGTGCTTGACTTGTCAAAAAGTTAAGGCTGAACATCAACGACTAAGTGGCTTGTTACAATCATTGGAGATTCCGGAGTGGAAGTGGGAGCATATCACGATGGATTTTGTGGTGGGACTTCTGATTACTCAGAAGGGGTATGATGCGATTTGGGTAATAGTGGACCGGTTGACAAAGTCGGCTCACTTTTTGCCAATATGGGTTAAGTATAACTTAGACCAGTTAGCTAAACTTTATGTTAAGGAAGTTATTTCCAGACATGGAGTACCAGTTTTGATTGTGTCAAATCTTGATCCACGATTCACATCGAACTTTTGGAGGAGTCTGCAAGAACAAATGGGGATGTAGTTGAAGTTGAGTACGACTTATCATCCACAAACTGATGGCTAGAGCGAGAGAACAATTCAGACGTTAGAAGATATGCTGAGATCTTGCGTCATGGATTTTAAGGGTAGTTGAGATAATCATCTTCCACTAGTAGAATTTGCGTATAATAATAATTATCATGCAAGCATAGGCATGCCGCCTTACGAAGCCTTATACAGAAAGAAGTGCAGAACACCATTGTGTTAAGATGAAGTGGGAAAACGCCGAATGCTAGGGCTAGAATTGGTGCATAATGAGTAGGTTTTATACCTATGAATCAATATTATTAAACTTAATTATTACTATCTTTAATTGTTTTTTAGTATCTTTTTATGTGTTTTGTGTTTATTTCTTGTAGGTTGGAGCTGGAGGGATAAATTGGTCATTTGGGAGAAAAAAAAAGGTCAAAATCATTAAAATTAGAGCTGAGTGGCATTTTTGTAATTACGCGGTCCTGGTTAAGTGCTTAGGCGCTTGGAAATGGCCTGGGTTGAGCGCCTAAGCGCTCATATGTGACTAAAGAAGGATTTTTCTACTGCTAAGTGGGTTTTTGAAGCCAAGAAGGAATCTAAAAGAGGGCTGAGACTAATACAAATAGAAAAAGACTTTAGAAAAGACGGGGCACTTAATTTTTCAAGAGATTTGCAGAGAGGACAACGAAGAAAAACACGAAGGAGAATCGCAAGGGCTAAAGATCAAAGAGAGAGTATTGGAGCAAATTCAGAGTTTCTTATTCTCTTCTCTAGTTTTATCTTTTGTAATTGTCTGGGATGTTTGAATTATTAATCTGGATGATGTTTTTCTTTATTATTATCATGAACCAAACTTTAATTACGATTGCAACAGAATTTGTTATGTAGTTTAAATAAAATCTTCCCATTGAATGAAAGTTGGTTTTTATTGAATTGTTTATTATATCTTTTGCTTATTGATTAATTGTTTGGCCAACAATTATTGTGATAATCTATATAAAATTTGAAGATGGAGTATAGATTGAGATCTGGATATGATAACATTTGTTCACATAATCTGATTAGGGTTAATATGATTAGCATGTAGGATAGGAATATACCTATATGTCTTTTGTATACATTGAAAGAATTTGTGCGTTAAACCCTAATTAACTTGATTCACATAGGAATACAGTGAGTTGATTAACAGGGGTGTTCCTTGTAATTCCGCATCTTAAAGATTGGATTTAGGAGGAGTTGTTCACATGTCTTTGGAAGAGGTGCGTGAATTTTATAAAGCATTCTTGGATAGTGATTCATTTTAATTAATTGATTTAAATGGGAAGTAAATTGGTTTAAATGAAATACTAAGGGAAGTTGTAATCTTAACATGTTAAATCTACAGTTTCTCTTGTGAAATTTTGATTTTAATTATTAGTTTTGTTGAGTTTAATTTTCAAATCACAAACAATATTTCGTAGTTTAAAATAAGATTAATTGCATTAGAATTAGTAATTGATAAATATTAGTCTATTTCCTCGTGGGAACGATATCCTTTCTTGCTGAATATTACAATTGAACGCGTATGCTTGCGTGTTAAAATGATATTAAGAAATTAGGCAACAGTGCAGCAGACAGCGGATGTAGTGAAGTTGATACGGATGTGTCTTATAGCAGCACAAGACAGATAGAAAAAGTATGCGGACTCGCATCGAGTAAATAGGGAGTTTGAAGTAGGCTCCTATGTATTTCTAAAGGTATCTCCGTGGAAAGGAAATATACGCTTTGGAAAGAAGGGAAAGTTAAGTCCAAGGTTTATAGGACCTTTTGAAGTTTTAAAACGGGTAGGCGAGGTAGCTTATATGATAGCATTACCTCCAGACTTAGAACGAATACATAATGTATTTCATGTGTCTATGTTACGTCCTTATAAGCCGGATTATAAGCATGTAATAGAGTATGAGCCTATTCATATCAAGAAGGACTTAAGGTATGAAGGAATGCTGATTCAAATCATCGATAGAAAAGAGCAAGTTCTACGGAATAAAGTTATACCTTCAGTAAAGGTGTTATGGAAGAACCACGATGCTGAAGAAGCAACGTGGGAACTGGAAGGAAAAATGAGGAAGGATTATCCTCAGTTATTTGTTTAATGTAAGACGAGATTCTGGGGATAAAATCTTTATAAGGGGGGAAGAATGTAACGACCGAGAAATTCAGATTTATTGAAAAATAATTTTATTTAATTAAATAATGAATAAAATTATTTTATATGTTATTATTATATGTTAGAAAGATGAATGTGGTTCTATAACCTAGAAATGTCGGAATGTCGTAGTATTTTAACTACATGAAGGAATTAAAGTGTTTGAATTTTCAAGACGAAAATAAAAGTTTTTCGAGAAATTTTTCAAAAAACACTATTCACTAACTTTCTGCTCGGGAATTATTTTTGAACTTCCAAGAAATACGTAACGATAGAATATCGAGGTGAGATGGATTATGTAATAATAATTCATGTATGACAAATGCAGTTTTTTGCCTGCAGACTAAATTTGAGAGCGTTACGAAAAGTAAAGCGTTAACGAATTAAACGATGATGTCGTATGATACGTAAGTATTGTACGAGGTAATGAATACGAGTATGATACGATGTATTATACGAGTATGTATAAATGATGGTATGTTGTATATGATGAATAGTATACGAGTTATTATACGAGAATAATACGTAGATTATACGTTATAAGGCTTTAAGCCAAGTGTATTGGACTTGTAGGATTTGTTAGGAATTATACAAGCCCAATTGTAGGAATAGTTAAGTCCAATTAGAATTAATGAATAAGCCCAATGTTTGTTTAATGCAAGCCCAAAGCATAAGTTAAGTTAATTAAATTTAAAGCCCAAATTAAGAACTGGATCCGTGGATCGATCCAATGGGTAAGGATGACCCATGGGGCAACCCATGTGGGCCCCATGATCACATGGGTGATCTTGGTGAGCAAGAAAATGATAAGTTATGTGATTACCAAGTAATGAATAGTAAGGACATGGTTAAGGAGGTGGAATAAAGAGGCGGATGGCCTGAATGTCCATTAAGCCCTCACTTAGCTTTTCCTATAAATATGAGAGCTTGATTTCATTATTTACTTGTTAGATTTCCACCAATATTATAAGTGCTTAATTGTTAGAGAGAAAAATCTAGAAAAGCTAGAATTTGTTAGTTCAAGAAGCAAGAAGAAGAACAAAGATTAACCAAGTGATCATCAAAGGTAATGATCATAAACCATGATTCTCCCTCTCTTCAATTGTTAGAGAAGTGAGTAGTGGTAGAACTTGTATGCTAAGAAGTGATGAGAATGATTAATCAAATGACTTAAACCTTAATAAGTCATGATCAAGTAATTCGTACTTATATAGGTTATGAACTTGTGAGAAACTTATAAGAACTTATCATGTGTTTATATAATGAAATATGTTTGGTTAGGATGTTAGTATGATGGAATGAATCCATTTGAAATGGTTTTAAAATCTCAAGTAACGAAGTTTAGACGTTAATCATCGAAATCGTGAAATTCTCGGAATAGAAGTCAAATTTTGACATTGAACTCGAAAACGATGGTTTTCGATGGAGAATAGTCTAATTCGTCATTCTAGAGTTGCAGACTCAAAAATGAACAAATTCCAACTTAGAACAAAGAAACGAATGTTGAACATTCATGAACGTTTATCGTTTTCGTTAAAAATGAACTCAAAGGTGAATTTCGAGTTAACGGATTCGAAAATGTAAAATTCTTGCATGAACTCTTAGAGTATGTGATTTGTGAGCTAATTACTTTTGAACGAGTCAATTTGGACTTAAAATGAACAATTTAGGAGTCTAGGGAGTTCATCAATATAAGCCATCTATCATCACCATCTGGTGCACAGAGCCGGCGCTATAGCGCCAACCAAGGCATTAATGGTGGCGCCGCGGTGCCAGGCATGGCCATAAGTTACAGTAGTTTTACGTCGCATCGCGGCCAGGTGAACTAAGATTTGCACCGCAGCGCCGAGTCCGGACCTCAACCACTAAAGAGTGGTGCTTGTTGCAAGCATAGAGGGAAGGCTGGCCAATGGCCAAAGACTACATTTTGCGTAGTAATGAAAGCTTATGAAGATAGAAGGAAGATGATTATTTAGTAATGAACTAAAATTTAATGTAACATTGTTTAAGATGTTTTAAACCATAAGTATTACACTAAAGATTGATGATAACTTACTCGAACGTGAACGTAAGAACGATGTAAAACATAGCGACAAGCCGGAACCAATGATAAACAATCTAAGGCATGATTAGATTGAGAAAAAGGGTAAGGTATAGTAGTAAACATACTTGATTATATATGACCTAATGTGGTGTATTATGTGATCACGTATTGTAGAGACTTTAAAGACTCAAAGGAAAAGTAATTATACAGTAGCAGACGCTAAAGGCAAGTGTTCTAACCCTTGTCTATGTTCAATCTAGACAAGCTTTGTGATTCATGTTTCTTACGCATGAAATGATGTATGATGAAGTCGAAGCCAATTCTTTCGGCTAGACTTAAGATGTTTTATGGATTTCTTATAATCTATCAAACTATTTTCAATGTTGTCAAGTTTTTCCAAACTATGTTGGTATGGTTTTCAAATGAAGACTGAGTATGCTAAACAAATATTTTGTCGTCAAACGACATGCACGTGAGGTTGCCACAACTTAAATGTAAATACATTTAAAGAAAGTAGTGTTGTACAACATAGAGTACTATAGGCTGATCATGTAGACGTTCTTGTAAGTAATGCCTGTAACGCCCCAAAAATTTTGGATTTTTGAGAATTAAAATTTTATTTTTATTATGTGGATTAAATGAATTTAATTAATTATTTATGAGAGTAAGCTAATTGAAGGTCGTTCTATGACCTAGACATAGCGAAATGTCATAGTATTTTGGCTACGTAATAGAATTAAAGTGTTTGAATTTCCAAGACGAAAATAAAAGCTTTCCGAGAAATTTTTCGAAAAACACTATTCACGCATTTATGCTCGGGAATTATTTTTGAACTTCCGAGAAATACGTAATGATAGAATATCGAGGTGATAGAATATTCAATAATATTTCAGTTATGGAAAACGCAGTTTTTTGCCTGCGGGCTTAAAACCTAACGATTAGGGAAAGTGTGTTCCGAGAAGAAAAATGTAATACGTATAATGAATTAAAGCGTTGATCATATAATACGTAGGTATTGTACGAGGTAATGAATACGAGTATAATACGAGGTGTTATACGAGTATGAATGAATGATGGTATGTCATATGTGAATAAGTATACGAAGTGGAATACAAGATTAATACGTAAATTATACGTTATAAGGCTTTAAGCCAAATGTAATGGACTTGTAGGATTGTGTAGAACATTGTAAAGTCCAATAAGAATTGATAAGGCCCAAGTGTAGAAATGGGTAAGTCCAATAGGAATTAATGTGTAAGCCCAATGCAAGCTAATGGTAAAGCTCAAAGAATTGTTAACGCAAGCCCAAAGTACAAAGAGAGATTAATTGAATTTAAGGTCCAAAGCAAGGTTGATCCATTGGGGAAACCCATGATCACTTGGATAACCCAAAGTGGTGACCAAGTAAAGTACTTGGTGACTAAGTAAAAGTGATGAGCAAGCAAAGGATAAGTTATGTGATTAACAAGCAAACTTAAAAGCTAAGTAAAGTGCTTATGTGATAAACAAGCAAAAGTGCTTAAGTGTGGTGTCCAAGTTTACATAATAAGCTAGGTAATGAATAGTAAGGAGGTGGAGTGGCTTAATGATCAAGTAGACTTAATGACCAAGTGTTGTGGGGAGCAAGTTAACTTAGTGTTTAAGCTAGGAATAATAAGGAGGTGATTAAGGAGGTGAAATGGCCTAATGACCAAACTACCCTAACCTAGCAAGTCCTATAAATAGCAAGCTTGGTTTTCATTTTGTTGGTTGTTCATCAAGTTGAGAGCTTATTGGTTAGAGAGAATAAGTGAAAATAAACTACAAAAGCTAGAACAAGTTAGCCTTTGAAAATTCAATAAGCAAGAAGAAGAACAAGGATTAAGCAAGTGATCTTCATAGGTAAGAGCTTAAACTATAATTCTCTTTCTCTTCCATTGGTAGGGAAATGGGTAGTGGTAGAACATGTATGCTAAGGAATGATAAAAATGAGTAATCAAAGGGCTTAAGTCTTAATAAGCCGTATAAGTCATGAATAAGCTATTCGTAATCAAATAAGTTATGAATTAAGGAAAAACTTGTAGGAACTTGTAATATATTGCAATAATGAAGTTAATATGACTAGAAGATGAGAGACTGATGGTTAAAAGGATTTAGACCATGTTAAGTCATGTGAAGTAAAATCATAAGTAGTTATACTTTTATAAGTTATAGACTAATGAAGAACAAGTAAGTACTTATCATGTAAATAAGTTAATGAGGTATGTATGTCAAGATTTTAATATGATGGATTGAATCCATTTGAAACGATGAACAAATCATAAGAAATGAAGTTAAGGCGAAATTCACTAGTTTGGACGATAATCGTCGAATTCGTGAAATTCTCGGAATGGAAGTCAAATTTTGATATTGAGCTTGGAAACATTTGTTTTCAATGGAGACAAGCCTCATTTGGCATTATAGAGTTGCGGACTCGAGAATGACTGAATTCTGACTTAGAACGAAGAAACGAGCGTTGAACGTTCACGAACGTTTATCGTTTTCGTTAAAATGGACTAATAGGTGAATTTTTAGCAAACAAAGTCAAATAGATAAAATTCTTACATGACCACGTAGAGTATATAATTTATGAACCGTAGGCTTTTGAACGAGCCAATTTGGATTTATAACGAAGAAGTTATGCGTCCGGGAAGTTCACAAAATTCAAAGTCTGCAAAATTTTTCTAAGACACAGATTTGGCGCCCCGACGCCAACCCAAGGCCAAATGGTGGTGTCGTAGTGCCATAATAGTGTCAGGGCATACTGTTAACTCGCGCTATGGCGCGAGATGAAGAGTTAAGTGTGGCACCGCGGTGCCAGTCCTAGAGTTTTGATAGACAAGAATGTTTACAAGTATAGAAGGAAAGATAACTCATTAGTAATGAAATAAGGTGTTAATATAACATTGTTAAGGCATTGTTAGACACTTAATGTATGATGATTAAAGGTTAATAATCAATTGAAGATGATTATAATGAGAACAACGTAATGTGTTAAGTTTCATTTATAGAAATTTGTTGACCAAGTTGATTATGAATCCAATGGTTTGCAATACAAGTATGGGTTATGTAATTACTTAATGAATAATGATAAGACCTTTCCTAAATCACTGTTACGGTGATGACTTTAGGAATTTAATGTTGTTTAATGAGTAGTAAAATGACGAGCGTAAAGTAAAAAGAACGTGAACCGTATTCAATAATGATAAGGCCTATAACATTAAGAGTTACAACTAAAAGTTGTTAAGTAATACGTGAACGTAAACGGTATGCAATAAAGTGTACTTAACAAATGACGATCGAGTTTTGATTAATAATGTTAGTAAGCCGTGAGGAAGGATGATTAACTCGAAATGAGTTCTATTAATGAAGTAAATCCACGTAAGACATAGAAGAGAAAGAAGTTGGTAAGAATAATGTAAAATATAATGGCAAGCCGGAACTAATAGTAACAAATCTAATATATGATTAGATTGAGAAGAAGGGTAAGATTCATTAGGAACCATGTATGTTCATTCATGACCTAATGTGGTATGTTATGTGGTTATGTATTGTAGAGACCACAAAGACTGAAAGGAAAAGTTATTTTTACTGTAGCAGACGCTGAAGGCAAGTTTTTCTTAAACGTTTGTCTAACCTTCGTGTTAGCCAAGTTTTCTGTGATTCATGTTATGAGATGAATGAAGTGTTTTACTAAAGGGTCGATGCCAGTTTTATCTCGGCTAGACTAATCTTGAAAAGCTAATTGATTTATTTACAAGTCTTTTAATATAGAATTGCTAATGATATCCTACGCCAATTGTTTGGTACGGATTCAAGGTAAGCCTAAGTATGAATAAACAAATATATTTTTCATCGATTATTCGAAGGGCACGCAAGGTTACCAAAACTTAAATGTACATATGTTTAACAGGATGTAGTGTTGATCAATATAGAGTACTATGGGATGATCACCCAGAAGTGCTCGTAAGATATGCCGAACTTACGGACTTAGTGCCGGGTTGTCCTTTTCAAAGAAAATATGAAATGCTCATGGTCTTGAGCCAGAATTGATGTTTTATTGAATATTGTTATTGTAAAACGTTTTGAAGGAAAAGAAATGCTATTTTGAATTCTTGATAGTACTTCATAACTATTATCCAATTATTGAAGATATATGATTCCTATGTTTCAAGCATGTTGCTTAAAAGAAATTGTTGTAATTGATGAGCTTCTTATGCTCACTCTTGCTTGAACCATATGAATGCAGCTAGGACTGAACGAACCGAGGGATCTGACAAGGATAGAGGCAAGACGAAGCTGAACGATTAGTTTACCTTGTAATAAACTAGTATGTTGAATATATCATAGTATGATGAACAAAGAATGTAATGGTTTTAGAACCTGGGAACGGGATGTAATATTATTAATGTAATAAGAATGTCGTTGATACACACATTTTGATGTCGATTCAATAGAATGAATGTACAGTTATGAGTACCGTGTAGCACCATCTGTCGGGTTGAAAGATACCCGGATTTGGGGGCGTCACAATGCCGGACTTACGGACTTAGTGTCGGGTTGTCCTTTTCAAAGAAAGTATGAAATGCTCAAGGTCTTGGATCGAAATTGTTGTTTTACTGAATGTAGTTCATTGAAAAATGTTTTAAAAGAAAGAGAAGTGCTATTTTGAATTATCGATAGTACTTCATAACTATTGTTCAGTTATTGAAGATATACAATTTGTATGTTTTAAGCATGTTGTTTAAATGTAATTGTCATACTTGCTGAGCTAATTATGCTCACTCTTGCTTCAACCATATGAATGCATCTAAAATCGAACTGACCAAAGGATTCGAAAAAGATAAAGGGAAGGCTAATGCGAACCTATAGATTACTTTTGTAATAGTATAGGTTGAATGTTGATATTATTTGATATTATGACAAGAACGAATGTAATGGTTAATAAGAACTTGGGGAATGGAAATAATGTTTGGGAAATATATATATATAAGACATATTCGTTCTTTTGAGGCATTTCAATTGAATGTATGTGTGAACTGTAGCACCGTGTAGCACCATATATCGGGTTGGAAGATACCCGGATTTGGGGGCGTCACACTTAACATATTATTACGATTATGCTATTAACTTCTTAAATAATTATTCTTCCTTTTTTGGTGTGACCCTTTAGGTTCTCCATATTAAACCGATTGTGAATAAATCAATTAGAACAATTCTAATCTCATTTAAATAAATAAATTAAACTATTAATTTATTTAAATAAATAATATTTATTCTACAATAAGGATAAGTCTCCTTAGCGATCAACGATTTTCCAGATAATATAGATTTCAACATTAATCATAAAAGAACATTTAAGTAAATACTTATCGTGCAATTCAATCCTTTCACCATACAATGTCCTAATTAAATATAAGACATGGAATAATTGTAAAGTCTTATTTTATTTAATTATATGTATTTCGATTTCCAAATACACAACTCCGAATAAATACAAATTAGAAACTACTTTCTAATTTCATTCCACATTGGCCAAGGACTCTTGGGCTGTCATTTATCGAATCACATAGGACATATCTCTTATATTACTAGAAGCGGTAAATTCTTTATTCATCATTCATTATCTCCATATATAACTCATTATACCCAAGCATACCTTTTGATATACCCTGAGGGTCTTAAGCAATAAGTCAAAGTATAAATCATTATATACAAGATACTATGATGATCTCAAGTCTAAAGATCACTTGTACAACTATCACTTCAGGAATTCCTATTGGTAGGTAAGTAAAACTCCATTAGGTATACCTTAGCGAGTCACGTTCAGTGAACTTATTCTCCAATAAGCACCTACATACTTGGTTTAGTGTCTCCACACAAATGATGATGAGATCAATCATCCTCATCCAATGAGCAAGCAACGTATGTACCAATCTATCTATATTCACTAGTCCCCTTTTTAGTAATCCATAAATGGGAACATTTTAGTTTTAAGCTATCTAAGAATTTAGATATCATTAGCATGATCTCGTCATGATTCTAAAAGCATTGCTTAAAACTATAGGTTTATTGTTGGTCGGAAAAATGATCACTAAACACGTGCAAGTATACGCGGTAACAAGTAATACACTGATAAGTAGAATGTTGTTCCCATGAGGAACTATCACTAATATTTACCAAGTACCAACTTTGTATCGCGAAAGTCTTATTCGAACAACAATAAACGAAAGTGTGATTAATCTAAGCATAACTAATTATCAAAGCAAGTAAATGGATAACAAATAGTAATCAAAGGAATTACAAGCTAAGGTTACAACTTCACCCACTCAAGCATTCTGTCGAACACCTGGCGTGCTATGTTTCATCAAACTACCTACCTTTTTCTCTCTGGTCTTAATGGTCAACAAAATTTGTCGACCGATAAAACTCAAGTGCTCATACACCCCTGTCAAGGTATGCACAAATATATCCTTCTCAGATCCACCCGATAGGGAATATAACAGAAAAGAATGCCCAAGCTAGATACAATCCTACATATGTCTATGCGAATTGATCAGAACAAGGATTTAAGCATAAGTTCTCAAATAGGTCGCACTTGGCATGCAAATATATATCTATTATACGTAAAACTTATGAAGTCGAAACCCACAATCACATGCCAATATATTCAGGTGTAAATCTACAATCCTTCTATCTATATCATGTAAATTACCAAAATCATCACTAATGTCATAGCGAGAATCATAAGCATAAATATATCGAACCAAATCATATGGTGCCAACCAAAGAGATAAGACAGTCAATTTAAATAACAAAGGGTTCCATTATAACCTTAGAGCCAATATTCAGTTCATAGCTATTGAACAAAATACAAGTAGCAATAACGACAACAAGTATAGAATACAAAATTAGAGGAAATAAATAGATAAGAGGAAACTCTGTCAAAGCCCTTCAATCTCCATGCATTCCGTTCACTGCTCTTGACGCTCCAAGGTTATGCCAGACTTCTCCCTAATCTACCTAATCTATATTTACAAACATCAACTAAGAGAAAGGAAGAGAAATTACAAAAGAGAACTAATCTAAGCTAATTATTTGATCTTAGATCTACTGAGTCTCTCTTTTGCAGAGCTTCTCTTTCCTTATATATGTGTCTCCGTCATTTGCTAGGTCAAACACAAGACCTCTCTACCTGGGCACCGGAGGTGGCGTTGTTAAAGTCAGGTCACTAAGTCAGAGTTAGCCGCTACCATTTTATTAAATATGAAGGATACGGAGCTCGCATCTTGCAGTCACGAGCCAAAGAAGCATCATGTAGCCATGCACACAAGGTGATGTCGCCAGAAGGTCCAGTGGTCGCACATTTGCGCAGTGTGAGAAATATGACCGTTTTGCCCCCTGAATGCTAGAAAAGCACTGTAAAGCTCTGCAATACATCAGTTAAGTATAATAACACTATATTTATATAAAGCTATATAAAAAGTACGAATTCAGGCAATAATTTAAGTCATAAAGTATCCAATTCGCGGGTATAAATCCCACTCATCAAATACCCCCAAACTTAAGTCTTTGTTTTTCCTCGAGCAAACTATCTAACACAGAAATAACAGTAGAAATTAAAAACATGGAAGGAATATAAAACTATATACTAGCATCGTGGCTACGAATCTCAATCTAAGCTACTCCCAAAGAACAAGGCAAACACATGCATGAGTAAGGGTTCATTCTATTTCAAGCATAAGACTGTATTTGATCTATTCTATATGTGTGTGTGAAGACCAACCGTCCTGACTAATCATAGCTTAAATAAGTTCGCACAGTCAATTGTTAATACTAAAATGCACACTCCGTAACTTAAAATTTAACAAGCATTAAGAATAAGACACAAGTGTAGTAAAGGATCAAAAGACTCTAGCATGAAAATAGTAAAATTTGACTCGGACAGTTCTTAATTACCTTAGGCAAATCAGAACTACCCATTAATGAGCTTTTGATCAGTGACTCCCAAGCCAGACGACTTTAGGGCACTAGGTGTAGAACACCCCTAAGAATCTAGTAACTCGAGCAGCAAAGGCCACGTAATCAACATTAGCCCAAATTAGACTTTAGGAAAAATGAAGATTATAAGGTGAGTGCATTTTATGCTCCATCTCAATATCGGTCCTGCGTTTATGGGCAAGTGCGTTTTACACTCCATCTCGACCCACCACAAGACTTTCGATATTCAATTTTCATTATCATTTTATTCTCTTTTTTTATATATATCTAAACATGCACGAATCCAAGATCCAAAACTGTATAAACGTCTAAGTCTTTTATTACCTTGTAAAAATGAAGGTTTATAAGAGTGAACAAAACTCTCAAAGCAATAAACACGCGAACTAAATTCGAAACATAACTAGTTAACACAGTTGGTTGGTACTTGCTAGAAGGACGGATCAATAACAGTCTAAACATATCAACTAACAAACCCCTAGTTCATGGCATGCTTGACACGACTCTAAGAGAGACAAAACTCATTTGGCGCTAGTCATAGCCACAATAAAAAAAATAATGATAAATATAACACGCTTGCTAAATAGCAGCTCAAAATAGGGTAAGATAGCCATTAACATGGCACAAGCATATAAATCCGTAACATCCCCAAAAAGATGGCTATAAACCACAATCATGTTAATAATATTGAAGCATTAATAAATAAAACCAAAAACAGTTCATGGCATCCATAATAATAATAATTCAAAGCAAAATTCCGCAGTTCAAAACGACTGCACCATAATACTGATAATAAAAACATAACAAAATACTAAAGTATGCAACCTAACATGGCAGTAGACAGAAATAAACAGATAGTAGTCAAAACACCCCCAAACTTGAGGTAAACAATGCCCTCATTGCTTAACATAAAACAATCGATATAAGAGGGCTTCCCTGAAGATCGCTCACTCGGCATCAGCTCCATCCTCATCAGCTTCGTCCTCGTCAGCGTCGGCGGGCGGTGATGGTGGTCAGACAGGAGGCTCCGGGAACTGGTATGGCGTGAACTCAGCATTCTCGCCACAATAATCAGTGTAGATGCTCTACATAGTGTTTACCAACTCATCCTGGTACTGCATCGTAATTTCCTACCTCTGAGCCACAGCTGCGATGTGCCTCTGCTGCCTGCGAGCCTCGGCGTCGTGTTTTTGATGTAGTAGGGTGAGAGATACCATGATGTCAGCCAGTAGTCCCTGTCCAGCGAGGCCTGCTTCTGGAGCGGCGTCCGGAGCCTGCGAGGGCTCGGCCTCTGATGTAGGAGGTAGAACTTTAGGTGGCACGTATCCCTCGCCTTTGACATGAGACTCTTCCCCGTCCCACTCATAGTAGCATTTGATTGTCAGGTGGTCAATGACTGTCATGGGTGGCGAGGCTATCTCATCGGGCCCCCACTGGATACCTTCCTGCTTGCACAAGGTGGTGATCAATGATGGATGTGGAAGTCCAGCAGCAACGTTACTCTTGATTGCCTTTCGAATGGAGTCGTGAATGAGCACGCCAATTGTGAGACACCAAATTTTATGAAATGAAAAGTATTCAATTTTCTTATAATTATTATTCTATTTAGTAAATGAGTAAATTGATAAAAGATTAAAGTTAAGGGTGATATTTTAAAATTTTGCAAAGTAAGCAAGTTGATATAAAATATTCGTTGTGTCAGGGAATATTCTTTTTGTCAGGGAATATTTGTACGACGGCACAATCATTGGTGGACCCCACAACGGAAGTATTGTCGTAGTTAGAAAATGACAAAAATATCTTTTTATAAAAATAACGGCAAAAGTTTTACCGTTAAACTGTTGAACTACCCGGTGGTAAGAGTACAATAATACGCGTGGTTGCATAATAGCACACGGTATTGATTATTGATGCTTACGTAAAAATCCACTCGGTTTACTCAATTATTGCTACAGTAATTGTTGCATAGTATGTCACGTTATTTGATTTAATTATTGTCACAGTATCATCTGCATAATATTTTTTATTATTAAATCAATAATTGAGACAATACATTTATTCATATTATTATTTACATTATTGACAATGTCTAGAAAGTTCTGTCGAGGAAAGAGGTTTGGTCACCTAATTGCGCGCCAATAAGGAGAAATCTTTATCGAAAAGCCCCCTCTTACCTAGGAATGATATGTTTGTCGATATTGTAAGTTATAATATTAATGATGAATAATTGTTGAAGTATTAAAAATGTGTTTATTGAAGATAAGTGAATTACAAAAGTTAGAGGGGAATAATGCAAACTTAGAAAACTTTAGGGTACTAAAGTTTAATAAGTAAATCAATCTGGATCATTGATGGTGATTTTAATAGTAAATCAATCTGGACCATTGATGGTGGTTTTAATAGTAAATCAATCTGGACCATTGATGGTGGTTTTAATAGTAAATTAATTTGGACCATTGATGGTGGTTTTAAAAGTAAATCAATCTGGACCATCGGTGGTGGTTTTAAAAGTAAATCAATCTGGGCCGTCGGTTGTGGTTTTAATAGTAATCAATATGAACCGTCCGTTCTAATAGTAAATTAATCTGGACCGTTCATGAATTAGTTACTATTTAGTCCATTCTCCTATAAATAGAAGCTTAATTCTTCTTTCATTCTCACCAATTCACTAAGATTCACAAGAGACACTATAGAGAGAGAAACTATAGATAATAAGAAGAAGAGTATTCTACTACTTCACTATTGCAGTATCAAGTCTTCTACTAAGATAAGGGATATTTTTTGTTGTATTCATAAGGGATGTTATTTTCGTTTGGTAAGGGATATTATTTGTTATATTCGTAAGGGGTATTATTTCTTTCGTATTCATAAGGAATACTATTTTTTGTATTCATCCTTTAATATGTCGGAATAACCTGTCTACGCGGATTACGTACCGTATGACAGGTGAAAATCCATTTAAAGTTTTGTATGTTATTTCTTTTCATATTCTTAAATCTAAAATTACTATGGTAAGTATTGCTTCTATAATCCTTGAAATTAGTTGAATATTCATGAGTTTTGCGCTTCATCCAGTATCATTCTATTAGAATATTGATCTGAACTTTCTTATTAAATATCAATATTTTCACCCAGGGTTCTATTTATGGGTTACTATTCACCCAGTTACTATTCACTATAATATTATTAACTCAGGTATTCGGGGAACTTTTCATGCTGGGGCACTTTTCACAAGTTACTATTCACGGGTTACTGTTCACCCGATTACTGTTCACTCAAATATTATTCACTCGGGAATTCGGGGCACTTTCTATGCCGGAGTACTATTTACGAGTTACTATTCATGAGTTACTATTTACCCAGTTACTATTTACTCAAATATTGTTCACTTGGGTATTCGGGGCACTTTTCATGTCGGGGTTACTATTTATGGGGTACTATTCCCAAAGTATTATTCACGGGGTACTATTCACCCAAAAAATTTATTTCTTTTATGTCCAAATTATTTTGATACATGAATATTATTCTTGAATTTTACTCCACAAAGTAGTATCATGTTGACAATTTGGATATTTTTACACTCTGGATAAATTTAAAGTCTTTAATATTTATCCTTGATCTCACTTGATTGAATCTTTATATCATTGTCATCATTCTCATGCTTATATTGTGTTGAAAGTTATCTTTGGCCCGTAGTGTAAAGATGGATTATTGATTATTTGTTTTACAGTTGTATATCTTTGGCTTACGTGCAAAGATGGACTGTTGATTATTGGTTTTACAATTATATATCTTTGGCTTACGTGCAAAGATGAACTGTTGATTGATAGCTTTGGCTTGTAGTGCAAAGATGGACAGGTGTATGACATGATCATGACCACTGGTGATACTAACGAATATCCTTGGCCCGTAGTGCATGGACAATTTTATAATGTGATTGGCAGGATCATGACCATTAGTTAACAGTTGTATGTCTTTGGCCGTAGAGCAGTGACAGATAATTGATTGGTATGATCATTGGTTTTATAGTTGAATATCTTTGGCCCATAGTGCAAAGATAGACAACTGATTGGTATGATCAATGTTATTACATTTGAATATCTTTAGCCTTTGGGGTAAGGATTTTGAGTAAACGTTCTATTAAGCCTTTGTGGCAAGGAAAAACTGTTGATTTACATGATTATAAATATGAATTGTGAGTTTAACTATAATCTTTAGTGGTTCAGGTGAAGACAGGTGATGAAAGTTCTCTTTGTCTTGGGTACAACAAAGAACTATTGATAAGTATTACATGAATGAAATATTAACGATGGACTTTTAATTTGGAGGAGATAGTAGACATTATGTTCTACTTGACTCTTCTAATGGATTGCTCGTTCCGCTGCAACTATGGTTGAAAAGTTTTATCATCTACCAAATGTTCTAAATCTCTGATTTATTATTGATGAAGGCTATTGATAATTTAATTATATTTAGTCATGATATTCTTTACTGGGCTAGTTGAGCTCACCCTTTTGCTTCACAATTCCTTTCAGGTAATAAAGTGTAGCTGGGTCGAGCGGGGATAACAGGGGAATAGTGTGATGGTCCGAGACTGTCGAAGTTTCTCAATACATTATAAAACGGCATGACATGTAATATATAATTGTATTGAGGACCTAAGATGTGTGTGTCGTATTTTATACAGCACTTAATAATTGATTTTGGTGAATGTTAGATAGGGTGATGAGAACCCCGACTTTGAAAGCATCAAAAGTGCACCTCATTAGAATGAACAAGATAGTAATCTTCTCATTCTTCTTTGGGGTCTTGAAATATTTGTTGCTGTATTTTATATGGCATTGTAATAATTTGAGTTTTAGTACTGTCTACGAGACAATATTGTATTAAAACATACAGCTTATGTGTTATCATATTTTGTACGACAGTTCAATAGTTGTATTAGATTTTTGTAGTGTGATATCTGGCGACTCAGAATTGGTCATCTGGACCTATTTTGGGGGCGTCACACCAATATCCACATGTAGACTCATGACAATGGCGAATAGCAGGATTGCCCTATCCTTAATTACGTCGCTCAAATGACGGGACGGGATTATGTTGGCACAAATGAAGCCGAACCACGCCTTCCCGTAGCGACTGAGTGCTGAAGCCTAGAAATTGGTCTTTTCACCCGTGTAGTCATTTTTCTTCCACGTAGTTCCAGGCTTGCAGAGCCGCCTAATGATATCTTTAAGATCATAGTTGCGGAGTCCCGGCTCCAGATAGTCTTTTCCCTCATAGTTGGGTGTTCCAAACAAGGCATTGATGGCCTGATTACTATACGCCACTAGCTTCCCCCGAACTTGAACAACAACAGGGCCTTCGGGATTGGCGTTGGCATAGAATTCTTGAACCACAGATACAACAACTGACACAGGTGGTTTGGTGAAATGACTCCAATTGCGCTCTAGTATCATGGTGGTTAGCTCTCCATCTTTCTTGTCCAGACTGAACCCCCGCTCAGGAATCAGATTTCGCGTGCCAAATGAGCTTTTGTACCTTTTCCAAGCCTCCTCATTGATAAACTTGGCTCTATCCCAAGCCGTTGATGGTGGCACGACGGACGAAGAAGACCCTCCGACACTAAGTCCCTGCCTTTTGGGAGCGAAGTCAAAAATCTCAGTAGGTTTGATGTAAAAGCAGTCCCTAAGCAGTGCCAAAATTCCACCAAACTTAGGCGAAGTAGACCCTAACAATTGCCAATATCAAACAGCCCCAAAACAGTCAAGTTCTTCTCTCAAGAATTTTATCAAACACTTGGAGTGCGTTCTTCAAAACCAACTTTTGACAGACCTTGCTTGGAGGAGCTCTAACCAGATTTCCGGCAGTGGAAATCACCCAAACAGATAACAAGAATGTGACGCCCCCAAAATAGGTATACATCACCCATCTTGGGTCGCCAGATACATGGTACATAATACAAATACAACTTAATAATATAGCTGTCGTGTAAAATACGACAAAACATAAATTGAGAGTTTTAATAAGAATATTGTCATCTAGACAATATCCACACTCAAAGGAGTCCTCATTACATTTATGGTCACACTATTTAACAGAATAGTGAGGACTACTAATACTATCATCTGGACCGTCACTCCGTTCCCCGACTAGTCCCGGCTACATTCTCATTTCCTGAAGAGAATAGTGAAAGAAAGGGGTGAGCTCAACTAGCTCAGTAAGAAATATTATGAGTAAGATAATGTAGAATATATTATCATTAGCCTTCAACAATGTTAAACTGAAAATATAACAAACATCAAGTTTAACTGCAGCGGATCAAGCAATCTATTAAAAGAGTCAAGTAGAGAATAAAATTTACTATCTTTTATGATTTAAAAAGGTTTTTCATCACTTTTATCACTGAGACTCAGCTTAATAAATAATCCACATCATCCCTGCACTACGACCAAGGATATTCATTAGTATCATAACCACAAATTATCCATGCACTACGGGCCAAGGATATTCGTGTATTCATCAATGGTCATGATCATGCCAACAAATATCCATCAATGCACTACGGGCCAATGAGGACTTTTACCACATCATTTATAACATTACGGTCATGATTATACCGATTAATCCCTGGTCATAATCATACCAAGTTCATCTATACACTACAGGCCACATATGACTTTCAACATAATATAAACATGAGGATGATGACAATGTTATAATAATTCAATAAAACAAGTTCAAGAATTAATTTATCCAGAAACTAATAACGTCCAAATTGTCAACAAGATACTTCTTGGTAGAGTAAAATTCAAAAATGCTCAGAAGAATATTTTCATGAAAAGATACTGGATGAAGCGCAAATATCAAGGATATTCCACTAATTCCATGGAGTATAGAAGTCAAAACTTTAACCAACCGAGTATAATAAAGAATGGAATAACAAAAGAAATCACCGTGCATGCGATAGATCAAGATGCATGTGTTATTCCAATGTAATAATAAATAACGGAACCAGGTTATGTGACAACCAGAGAAATTAGACAAATTATTAAAATCTTAAATGATTGATTTAAGGTCAAATAATAGACATAGACAGAAAATAAGTGTATGCGTTTGATATTTTTGGGATGAAATTTTGAGGATTTCAAAATTCTGTGAAGGATTTAGGTGAATTATTCAGGATTAAGTGTAAATGTGTTTATGTTTAGTGAATATGGTATTATGTGTGCACGATTATATGGTTATGGGTCAAGGGTGACGGATAAATTTTATCGATGTCAAACCCTAATGTTATTAAAACGCCAACGTTCAATTAGAAAACCCTAACGTCTGATAAGAAACCCTAGAAATTGGTTTTGAAACCCTAATTTCAGTTTCGGGAATCCAAAACCCTAATTCAGAATTTAAAACCCTAATTCTGGAATTTAAATGTTGTGTATAAGGTTTAACGTCATTAATTATAATTTATTAGGAAAAACCCTAACGAATTACTTGAAACCCTAATTGCTTATTAGAAAGCCCTAATATTAAATCTGGGAACTCTAATTTCAAATTTTGGGTATTTGAAACCCTAATCTAGGAACTTAAATGAAGATTATATTGCTTAAGTGTTATTAATTACAATAGTAATTAGGGTAAAGCTTAATTAATTAGTAAACCCTAATTTCAAATTTTTAAACCCTAATTATTTTGTTAGGAACCCTAATGTACAATTATGGATAATTGCAAAATTAGTCATCTTAATTAGGAAATATTAATCCTAATTTGTGTTAGTCCTAATTTAATTAGGAAAGTATACTGTAATTAGGAAACTCTAATTATAATTTAAAGATGTTAATTTTTCATTTATGAAAACCCTAATTTAGAAATCCTAAAAGGTGAATTATGGAAAGCTTAGGTTTAACCCTAAGGGTCAAACCCTAAGAGTTTGCAACAAATGACAATTCTAGAAATAAAATGGTATGAAAAAGACCAAAATACCCTCTCTTAACTTTTATGTTAAAAAAAAGAGTTATGGTCACAAATGAAGCCACATCTCTTAAGTTACAACCAAACACCTTGGATCAACCAAAATTGAACACCTAGCCACATTTACAACCATGGATTTAAAAGATCTAAGATTAAAAAGTAAGAAATACTTACTTTACTTATCATTTGCTCCAAGTCCCTTCTCTCTCTATATTTTCGGATCTTAGAGTGAGAAAGTGTGAGAAACAAAGCTAAGATCATGTAATAACAAGCTAAGATCAGATCATCAAGGATCAGTTCATGAATCAAATTTTTAAAGGTATAAAAACTCAAACTTAGAAATCTGATGATTTGATGTTAAATGTTGTTGTTGATTGGTTAAAGTTGTGTAATAGAGTGTCATTTGATGATCTGGGTTGCCAAAACCTAGATCCATATCACTTAGATGCACGAATCTAGCATTTCTTGAAATCTGGAAAAGTTGAAAAGTTTGGTCCGATAATCATATGTCGTACCTTTAGATCCGTGTGTGTTAAGTGTTTTGTGTGTTTTATGTTATAAATCTGTTGTATGACATGTGGACTTGGATATGGAACTGAAAGCAGGTTCATATCATGTTTAAATTGAAAGTTATAAGCAGTCAAAACCCTTTGATCAACCACGAAATCTGGAATCTGGGCTGCTCAGATTTCGTCTTGCAAGATTTTCCAGGCTCTTAATCTTGCTGTATGTTAATGTTTTGGCCACATTATTACTTTCTCATGATTACTTTCTTATGTGACATTCTTGACTCTTAGTTATATGAAATGTTTATGAACCACTCAGCGAATGGACGCCAAAAGTCTGACTAGGACAAGTTCTTAAACTCATATGATTGTGGCAATTTATGAACTCATAAGTGTGGTTTGATGAACTGAGTATAGTTATGTGTAAATGGAGAATTGAGGATTATAGGAATAGATAGATTGTTAAGCAAATGATTATTACTGAAGACATAAGTTTTCCAAAATTCCTAGCTATGCTAGACTTCAAAATTTTGACATCGAGCTAAATACGCACTATGTGTGTTTTTTTTTTAAATTTATAGACTCGTAACCATTTTTGAAACGGTTTAAAGTACAGTCTATGCTACTTATTTCGGCTAGACGCAAATGATTTGAAATATCAAAATTTATTTTAATTATCACTTATGTACCATGAAACCTAGTGCAGAGATGATAAAAAGGTGATGGAGTTGTAAATATAGGAATACTTAGTGTGAATTTGACCTAAAGTCGCTGTTCCACTATTGTATGATGTATTATGACAAAGTCATACAATGACGGCATCCTTAAACGGACTGTTAATACAGTACGACATCATGACATCATTCTCGAAAATGTTTTCAAAATTTTAATTTGCCAACGGGGTTTGGCTACACCTAAATAATTCGATTGAATTGAATTATTGATGTGAGTCTACGCTATTCGATTCAGCTAGACTAATGTTTATGAAAACTCTAAGTGTTCATTGAAAAAAATTTCCCGAACAAAATTGTTTTGGTGCGGAATCCTATGATAAGACTAAGGTGAACTATGTTGTTTGGATAAATAATCCAATCTAATAGCGTAAATATTCGCTAAACATAATTAATACGTTATGCATGACGTAAGAGTAGGATATGCTAATCACCTAAAGTACTAGTAACGGTAGTTTACCTTCTTTGTGATTGTAAACCTACCAAGTAATGTAAAGTTTTGCGGTAGGAATACCGTTAAAACTAGGTGTTCATGATCTATATGACCCCTCAGCAATTTGAAAACTTTTACTCATGTGAGTGGTGTATTGGGTAACATGTGATGATGTGTATGATTGGTGTATAGTGCATGGTATAAGGAGTAAGGTGTAAAGTAAATTTCGGGGACGAAATTTTTAGAAGAAGGGGTGAATGTGACAACCCGAGAAATTAGACAAATTATTAAAATCTTAAATGATTGATTTAAGGTCAAATAATAGACCTAGACAGAAAATAAGTGTATGCATTTGATATTTTTGGGATGGAATTTTGAGGATTTCAAAATTTTGTGAAGGATTTAGGTGAATTATTCAGGATTAAGTGTAAATGTGTTTATGTTTAGTGAATATGTTATTATGTGTGCACAATATATGGTTAAGGGTCAAGGGTTGACCAGATAAATTTTATCAGTGTCAAACCCTAATGTTATTAAGAACGTCAACGTTCAATTGGAAAACCCTAACGTCTGATAAGAAACCCTAGAAATTGGTTTTGAAACCCTAATTTCAGTTCCGGAAATCCGAAACACTAATTCAGAATTTAAAACCCTAATTCTGGAATTTAAATGCTGTGTATAAGGTTTAACGTCATTAATTATAATTTATTAGGGAAAACCCTAATGAATTACTTGAAACCCTAATTGCTTATTAGAAAGCCCTAATATTAAATCTGGGAACTCTAATTTCAAATTTCGGGTATTTGAAACCCTAATCTGGGAACTTAAAGGAAGATTATATTTCTTAAGTGTTATTAATTACAATAGTAATTAGGGTAAAGCTTAATTAATTAGCAAACCCTAATTTTATATTTTTAAACCCTAATTATTTTGTCAAGAACCCTAATGTACAATTTTGGATTTAATTGCTAAATTAGTCATCTTAATTAGGAAATATTAATCCTAATTTGTGTTAGTCCTAATGTAATTAGGAAAGTATACTGTAATTAGGAAACTCTAATTATAATTTAAAGATGTTAATTTTTCATTTATGAAAACCCTAATTTAGAAATCCTAAAAGGTGAATTATGGAAAGCTTAGGTTTTAACCCTAAGGGCCAAACCCTAAGGGTTTGCAACAAATGACAATTCTAGAAATAAAATGGTATGGAAAAGACCAAAATACCCTCCCTTAACTTTTATGTTAAAAAAAAGAGTTATGGTCACAAATGAAGCCACATCTCTTAAGTTACAACCAAACACCTTGGATCAGCCAAAATTGAACACCTAACCACATTTACAACCATGGATTTAAAAGATCTAAGATTAAAAAGTAAGAAATACTTACTTTACTTATCATTTGCTCCAAGTCCCTTCTCTCTCTATATTTTCGGATCTTAAAGTGAGAAAGTGTGAGAAACAAAGCTAAGATCATGTAATAACAAGCCAAGATCAGATCATAAAGGATCAGTTCATGAATCAAATTTTTAAAGGTATAAAAACCCAAACTTAGAAATCTGATGAATTGATGTTAAATATTGTTGTTGATTGGTTAAAGTTGTGTAATAGATTGTCATTTGATGATCTGGGTTGCCAAAACCTAGATCTATATCACTTAGATGCACGAATCTAGCATTTCTTGAAATCTGGAAAAGTTGAAAAGTTTGGTCTGACAGTCATATGTCAGGGCCTTTAGATCCGTGTGTGTTAAGTGTTTTGTGTGTTTTATGTTATAAATCTGTAGTATGACATGTGGACTTGGATATGGAACTGAAATCAAGTTCATATCATGTTTAAATTGAAAGTTATAAGCAGTCAAAACCCTTTGACCAACCATGAAATCTGGAATTTGGGCAGCCTAGATTTCGTCTGACAAGATTTTTCAGGCTCTTAATCTTGCTGTATGTTAATGTTTTGGCCACCTTATTGTGTTTTTGTTGTAGCCTGACATGAATACTTCATGCTAAAAGCTTCAGATCACTCAGATCGATAACCGAACCGTATAAAAGTTGTGGTCAAACGTGGATTGAAAAACTGCTCCCAGAAATGTTCAGGAATAGTTTTCCCTTCCTACTTTGACCGGCCCAGAATTTCTTTTGGTGATGTTGTTGTGATGATCTAAGGTTATAGAATTTTACACTAATATTAGTACTACAAGAATGAACCATTATATCGTACAAAGAAAGCCCAGATTGCATGTTAGGAGGATTGGAAAATGGGTACTTCGACTGTTCTTCAATTCAGGAAAACCCAGAAATTGAAGAACATGTCTGACAAGGTTTTCTGTTGATTAGATCTCACTGGTATGTTGTGTATTGGCTAGGATCTTGGTTGCTATTTGTAGTATTACACTTATACTACAACATCAATACGTTAGATTGCCTAGAAACGGTATGATCAAAGAATTAATGAAGGTCAAACTAGCAACCTTGGTGTCTGACATGGTGTTCTGGGTTTGTTGAAGAACAACCAAAGAACACCATCAGCGACGGTTTTGTCGCCTAAAACCCCTATAGCGACACTTTATTTCTAAAAATAAATTATTTTATTTAAAAATTAGAGAAAAATAGTTTTTAATTATTCAAAAATACATAATAAATTATAAAAAATTATTTTAAAGCCTAAAAAATAGTTTTTAATTATTTTGAGTATATTTCAAAAATATTTAATATTTTTGGAATATAAAAGGTATTTATTTATTTAATTATAATATTAAATAAATTATTTAAAAAAGTTTTAACTCATGAAAAATCATAAAAAATTATATTATGATATTAGAAAATATTTTAGGTTATTTTTGATGACTTTTAATATTTTGTGATGAATTTCTTAAATAATTTGATATTAATGATAATTAATTTTTTAATAAATATATTAAATAAATTATAGAAAATTATAATTTATAATTTAAAAATCATATAAAAATGATTTAAGTGTTATAAAAATATTTTAAGTTATAAAATATAACTTTTGATATTTTGACATGAAAATATTAATATTTTAATATTAAAAGCAATTATCGGATAATGAATTTAAATGTTTAAAATTATATAATTATAATTTTAAGGTATTAAAATACTTTGATATATTATAATTATATTATAATATTATGTTATGATATTCATTAATAATGAATATTAATGATTAAGGAATTATGTGGTATTTAATTCATTTAAATACAATATTAATGATTGAAAATTCATGATAAATGGTAATAATTATTTGAAAATTATTTTGAGCCTATAGAAATTATTTTGAAAATTATCTATGATAATTGTTAAGTGTTTAAAGCGAGTTTAATTGAACTTAAACTCGATATTGTCCAACTGTAATTGGCTTGGATGATAGAATTGTGTCGGTTTTCAAGTCGATTTAAATAGTTTGACCGATACTAAGTCTTATGTGTATTATGTATATCGATAGGATTATTTGATAATGTGTTTAGGTTATTCTATATGTATATGTATATATATATATATATATATATATATATATATATATATATATATATATATATATATATAATAGTATTATACTGTGATGATATTATTATCTAATATTGAGATCTATATTACTAATATTAGGTCTTCTGATAAAGCGTTATAAATTGTGTAGCGGTAATAATCAATTCGCTCATGCAAGTTTTACTTAACTCTACTAAGAGATGTTTTATTCAGATATGCTTATGGTTAATCATTGTTAATTGTCATGTGGAATTGTACTCTGTACATATTGCATGTATAAGTCAGGTATGAAAGGCTGATCACCTTCATTACCAGTTGGTCCAGATATATTTGTTCATGTTCAATACTTGTTCAGTCAAAAGTTTGTTCATGCTAGTTCTCAATTATATTGATGAATTATAGCCAACCTATTATTTAGACTCTTTCAATCATGATATATCCTTAAATTGTATTTAAACTTGCTGGGAAACTTTCATGCTCACCCTTGCTATATCATGATAAATATTGCAGATAAGGCGAATGCGTTCGGATACAGGAAAAAGATAATGCCAAGTTCAGCTTTGGATAAAATGTGCAGCTAGATTGTAAAAGTACAGTTTGATAATAATGTCATGTGTTAGATAGTTTATGATTTGTGTATAAGTTAAGGTTACTCAATTTTGGGGAAATGTGTGTAAAGTGTATTGTATAAACAATTTATGTTTATATCTTCTGCAAATAGTTATAGAATGATTGAACCGAATCAACGGTGATTTGGGACCTGGATTTGGGGCTATCACAGGTTATGCATAAATGCACATACATGATATTTCAACAGAATAATAAATAGCGGAACCAGTCGGATTTAAATTCACAAAGCGACAGTGATGTTCCAATGAATAATAAATAACGGAACTAGGTCATGCGTAAATGCATGTATGCGAGGATGTTCCAATGTAATAATAAAGAATGGAATAATAGAAGAATTTCACCATGTATGCGGTATTGTGATGTAGACAAAGTTATTCCAACATAATGATAAAGTATGGAATAACAGTAAGAATTTCACCAAGTATAGGGTAGACCACAGTATAAAAGTTATTCCAATGTAATAAAAAATGGAATAATGTAAGTTCTTCATGAATAATACGAAAGAAATAATACCCCATACCTTAGAAAGAACTCAGATATTGGAAAAGTGAAGTAGCAGAATACTTTTCTTCTTTCTTTCTATAGTTTCTCTCTCTAGAGATTCAGTGAATTCGTAAGAAATAATGAAGGAATGAGCTTCTATTTATAGGAGAATGGACCTAATAGTAACTAATTCATGAACGGTCCAAATTGATTTACTTTTAAACTGACTATCCATATTGATTTACTATGCAAAGATTAATAAATTATTCTAATAAAACAAAATCTTTTAAATAAAATATAATATATTCTATTTATAGTCTAATAAAACAAATAACTTTATAAAAGTATTCTGCTTTTATATAAAAAGATTTTACTATGCAAACACTATGCAGCACAATATTATGCAAAACACTATGCATAATAAAATATAATATATTCTAATTATTGTCTAATAAAACAAATAACTTTATAAAAGTATTCTTTTTATATAAAAAGATTTTACTATGCAAAACACTATGCATAATAAAATATATTATATCCTAATTATTGTCTAATAAAACAACTAACTTTATAAAAGTATTCTGCTTTATAAAAAAGCTTTTTCCTGCTTTTATTATTACATTAATAATACTAATAAAATAAAATTTATATATAATATATATATATATATATATATATATATAAAAACTTCGTGACTTCATAAAAGGCACCTCAATATATTTCACAACATTTATCATCATTAGTATAATTCACAATATTAATCGACCAAAATGCTCCTCAGAATGGGGGCTTTCCAATAAGGATTTCTCCTTATTATGCCGCAATTAGGTGACCAAACCTCTCTTTGACAGAACTTCTAGACATCAGTAATATTGCAAATAATAATATTAATAACTTCGTCATCTCAATTATTGATTTAATAATATATAAAATATTGATAATAATTGAATCAAATAACATGAGATACTATGCAGTAATTACTGTAGCAATAATTGAACAAAACTAAGTGACTTCTTACGTAATCATCAATAATCAATACCTTGTACTACTATGTAACCACACGGATTACTGTACTTTTACTACCAGGTAGTTCAATAGTATTAACGGTAAAACTTCCGCCGTTATTTTCATAAAAATATTTTTGTCATTTTCTCAATCTGACAATAATTCCGTTGTGGTGTCCACCAATGATTGTACCGTCGTACGGATATTCCCCAACAAAAAGAATATTCCCCGACCAAACGAATATTATACAACAACTTGCATACTTTTCAAAATTTATAAATATTACCCACAACTATAACATTATCTCAAATCCACACCATAATTTTGAAAAAAATATTTCGAGAAATTAAATCTTTATTTGTAAAATTTGGGATTTTACAATCTCCCTCCTTATGAAATTTCACCGAAATTTACGTAAAGTACCGGTATCTTAACAAATGAGGACACTTCGCCAGATTCTAACTCTTGAGGTATAACCTTTGAGCGCAAAATATATTTCAAGATTTTAACAAGTACATCTTCATACGTTAAATTATCCACTATCTCGTCCGGTTCTAAATTAATAATGTGGTTCGGGTCGTCCACATATTTACGTAACATTGATACGTTAAAAATGTTATGAACACGCGACATACTTGGCGGTAAAACGAGTCTATAGGCCACAGTTCCTACTCGATCGAGGATTTTAAATTGGCCAATTAAATTGAGGGTTGAGATTTCCTCTCTTCATCGATTCTTGTTTCTAGAATAACACCCTCTTGAACCTTCTTTTTCGTGTTCATCAGCTCCGGGTCTGTAGCTTGATCTGCTTTAACTTTATCAATTAAAGTCAATTCTACTCGTATATTCGCTATCTTCACGTGGGTCTCTAGAGTCTTTAACTCTATCTTCATCATTTGTAAGTTATACGAAATGAGTTTTTGTGTTAACAACATCGCACTCGTAAACGCATATGATCTTCTACTCAACGCATCCGCTACCACGTTCTCTCTTCTACGATGATATTGAATGGTATGATCATAATCTTCAACAGCTCGAGCCAACGTCTTTGGCACATTATAAGTTCATTTTAGTTAAAGAAATATTTGAGGGTTTTAAAAATGGGTTTTGTACTGGGGTCAATACAAAATTTAATTTCACGCTCTGGGATAGGCTAGGAAGTCTTCAGAGAATACATTAGAAAATTTATTAATAATAGAAATGTCATTCAAAACTGTGACTTTCATCCAAGACTTGGATAGCACGTCACATTGATACCTATCAACTTGCCACTGTTATTCACGACGTCCCTTATGGATATTCTGGCTTCGGTGTATTCCAAGACTTGGAAGTCACCAGCGAAAGGTTCACGACTCTTTACTTATGGCTTGATATGAAAATGATTGACTTTAGTGGTTTGGTTGCTTGAATTCGCATAACAGGTTGGTTAGGAATATGAAAGCTAACAACCTTATAAAAAGCTTGATGAGTAGTTAACCAATCGATTCCTAAAATCACATCAAATGCAAGTATTTTCAAAGAGATAAGATCGACAGGTAACGTGAAAGTGTCGATTTGAATCAACAAGATTTATAAACAGTGGAGGTAACGAAGGTTTCTACTATCGAAGTTTCAACCAATAAGTCAAAGTCTAATTTATCCGAAGTCAAATTAAACATTGAGCGCAAGCAAGAGAGATAAAAGAATGGGTAGAACCGGTATCTAATAAGGTATAGACTTCGCAGGAATTTATAATTAACTAACCCGTGATAACTTCGTTCGGGTCACTCGCTTTTTGAGAAGTCACAAAAAACGCTCTTCCTGAAACCACCGACTTTGTTTTGTCTGTATCCGCCTTTGGTGCCACCGTCCTAGCTGGACTTGACTTTGGTGTACGACAAAATCGGGCTAAGTGACCTTCTCTTCCACAATAATAACATGCTTTGGACAGCATCGCGCAGTTTGGACTGATATGTCCCTCCCCTCAACATTTGAAGCATATAATAGGTGGTCGTTCTCCTTCCTTAACAACGGGTGCTGATGCTGACGTCTTTCCATCATTGTTGAATCTCCTCTTCTTGAAATGTCCATTCTTATTGTTTTTGCCATGATTACCACCGAAGTGGTTACCATTCTTGGCATGATAATTTTCCCCACGATGGTCATCATTGTTCCGATGGTCGTTGCCACCGATACGATTATTATCGTGTTGTTGGTCGTTACCTTTTGGTTGTGCTGACTCATTATTGCGCTCCAATAACTGAGCCTTGTTCACAACATCTAAATATAAACAAAGTTTATGAGAAATGAGGTATTGACGTATATCGGGTTTCAAACCTCTTAGAAACATTCGTGACATTCGCTCCTCATTATCGACCAAATGGGATGCAAACCGGGATAACTCTGTAAACTTAGCCTCGTACTGTGACACGGTCATATTATTTTGCTCCATTGCTTATCTCAACATTTTCAGATGCCATTTTCAAACACTGTCACAAAATAAGGGTTAATTGACATATCACATATTATCCCTATACTCTGACCGACCAATTAAATACCAAATAAACTTAGGTAGGTCATACTAGCGAAGGAATTCCCCGTCTCTCCCCTCCTAGTTCTTGTCTCACATCTCAGCCAGGGATCATATCTCAAAGCTTTGATACCAACTGTGACGCCCCCAAAATAGGTATACATCACCCATCTTGGGTCGCCAGATACATGGTACATAATACAAATACAACTTAATAATATAGCTGTCGTGTAAAATATGACAAAACATAAATTGAGAGTTTTAATAAGAATATTGTCATCTAGACAATATCCACACTCAAAGGAGTCCTCATTATATTTATTGTCACACTATTTAACATAATAGTGAGGACTAATAATACTATCATCTGGACCGTCACTCCGTTCCCCGACTAGTCCCGGCTACGTTCTCATCTCCTAAAGAGAACAATGAAAGAAAGGGGTGAGCTCAACTAGCCCAGCAAGAAATATTATGACTAAGATAATGTAGAATATATTATCATTAGTCTTCAACAATGTTAAACTGATAAAATATAACAAACATAAAGTTTAACTGCAGCGGAACAAACAATCCATTAAAAGAGTCAAGTAAAGAATAAAATCTACTATCTTTTATGATTTAAAAAGGTTTTTCATCACTTTTATCGCTGAGACTCAGCTTAATAAATAATCCACATCATCCCTGCACTAAGGCCAAGGATATTCAGTAGTATCACAACCACAAATTATCCATGCACTACGGGCCAAGGATATTCGTGTATTCATCAATGGACATGATCATGCCAACAACTGTCCATCAATGCACTACGGGCCAATGAGGACTTTTACCACATCATTCATAACATTACGGTCATGATTATACCGATTAATCCCTGGTCATAATCATACCAAGTCCATCTATGCACTACAGCCACCATGTATGACTTTCAACATAATATAAACATGAGGATGATGACAATGATATAAGAATTCAATAAAACAAGTTCAAGAATTAATTTATCCAGGAACTAAAAATGTCCAAATGGTCTACATGATACTTCTTTGTAGAGTAAAATTCAAGAATGCTCAGAAGAATATTTTCATGAAAAGATACTAGATGAAGCGCAAATATCAAGGATATTCCACTAATTTCATGGAGTATAGAAGTCAAAACTTTAACCAGCTGAGTACAATAAAGAATGGAATAACAAAAGAAATCACCAGGCATTCGATGAATCATACATGCATGTGTTATTCTAACATAATAATAAATAACGGAACCAGTCATGCGTAAAATGCACGCATGTGATATTCCAACGTAATAATAAATAACGGAACCAGTCAAAGTAAAATTGGCAATCGAAGGTGATGTTCCAATGTAATAATAAATAATCGGAATTCAGTCATGCGTAACGCACGCATGTGATGTTCCAAATGTAATAATAAAGAATAGAATAATAGAAGAATTTCACCATGTATGCGGTACTTCACATAGACAGGTTATTCCAACATAATGATAAAGTATGGAATAACAGAAGAATTTCACCAAGTATAGGGTAAACCGCGTATACAGGTTATTCCAACAGAATAAAAAAAATGGAATAAAGAAGTTCTCTTCATGAATACGAAAGAAATAATACCCCTTACCTTAGAAGAACTGTATATTGGAAAAGTGAGGTAGCAGAATACTTTTCTTCTTTCTTTTTATAGTTTCTCTCTCTAGAGTTTCATTGAATTCGTAAGAAATAATGAAAAAATGAGCTTCTATTTATAGGAGAATGGACCGAATAGTAACTAATTCATGAACGGTCCAGATTGATTTACTTTTAAACGGACGGTCCATATTGATTTACTATAAAGTATTAATAAATTATTCTAATAAAACAAAATCTTTTAAATAAAATATAATATATTCTATTTATAGTCTAATAAAATAAAAGAATTCTGTTTTATATAAAAAGATCTTACTATGCAAACACTATACATGCACTATGCAAATATTATGCATAATAAAATATAATATATTCTAATTATTGTCTAATAAAATAAATAACTTTATAAAATTATTCTCAGTAGTATAAATGATTTTACTATGCAAAACACTATACATAATAAAATATATTATATTCTAATTATTGTCTAATAAAACAAATAACTTTATAGAAGTATTATGTTTTATATAAAAAGATTTTACTATGCATAATAAAATATATTATATTCTAATTATTGTCTAATAAAACAAATAACTTTAGAAAAGTATTATGTTTTATATAAAAAGCTTTTCTGTTTTATTACATTAATAATACTAATAAAATAAAATTTATATAATATATATATATATAAACTTCCGTGACTTCATAAAAAGGCACCTCAATATATTTAACAACATTTATCATCATTATTATAATTCACAATATTAATCGACCAGGTCGTTCCCAGGAAAGGGGGGGCTTTCCAATAAGGATTTCTCCCTATTGGCGCGCAATTATGTGACCAAAAATCTCATTGACAGAACTTCTAGACATCGGTAATATTGCAAATAATAATATTAATAACTTCATCGTTTCAATTATTGATTTAATAATATATAAAATATTGACAATAATTGAATCAAATAACGTGAGATACTATGCAAAGAATTCATCAGTAGCAATAATTGAACAAAACCGAGTGACTTCTTACGTAAGCATCAATAATCAATATCGTAAAGCTACTATGCAACCACGCCAGACATCAGATGTTTTACTACCGGGTAGTTCAATAGTATTAACGGTAAAACTTCCGCCGTTATTTTCATAAAAATATTTTGTCATTTTCTCAATCCGACAATAATTCCGTTGTGGTGTCCACCACTGATTGTATCGTCGTACGAATATTCCCCAACAAAAAGAATATTCCCCGACCAAACTAATATTATACAACAACTTGCATACTTTTCAAAATTTATAAATATTACCCACAACTATAACATTATCTCAAATCCACACCATAATTTTGAAAAAAAATATTTCGAGAAATTAAATCTTTATTCGTAAAATTTGGGATTTTACAAAGATTTTCACAAACACTATAATTAAACCAACAATATCTCTGTTTGAATGAAATCCCAAAAAAAATACCTTAAGATGAAAAACCCTAGTTGAGAACTTGAGGAAGACTTTAAAAGGCAATCGAGGCTATCGGTTTTCTACGTTGGTTGGTGATTCTATGAATGATGCCTGAATTGGTTGCTTTGTAGATGGTGGGGGGTTTCATGGAGAAAACGAACTGTTTTTTGCTCGTGCTGCCGAATTGTGCTTAGAGATATCGAGAGAAATTGGGAGCAATGTTGGCTAACTGCTGCTAATAACAGTTTTTAAAAACAAAGTCTCGCTACCGGCGCCACGGAGCAAGATGTCCTTTGTTCCTTGGCATCGCGGCGCGAGTTAACAGTAGGCTCTGAATCTGGGTGGTGTTGCGGCGTGGATTGTGCTTCCTTCTTTGGCGTCGTGGCGCCGAATAGCGATGTGTGTGGTACTTTGTTGTAGGCGCGCCCGAGAGGCCCTTTTTCCTTAGCGTTATAAGCGAGATGAGAGTCATGGGCATTAAACAAGGCGCCGCGGCGCGAAGTCCAGTAGAAATGTTGGCACTGCGACGTGAGCCTTGTATCTGAGAATTTCTGCACAAAAACAATGTTTTAGCTCACATATCTTACACAAATATATATAATTCTATATTAAACACATGATAACTAGATTAACTATACTACTATGTGTAAAATTACAAAAGAACAGGAAAACATGTTGCAGTCACAAAAACATGCTTAATACAACATGGCAGTACAATATCTGGCAGCAATGTTAGCAAAGTAAATATAACAGACAATAAATATAACTAGACATAGGTAAGGAAAAACATATAAAAATAATACTGAGATGGGGGTGCCTCCCCACCAAGCAATTATTTTAAAGTCGTCGGCTTGACTATACTGATGCCGCTCAATCCGGCTCATAGACAAAAATGATCTTTTTATGCCGCCTGTTTGTTAATTCCTTTACATTTTTGGTCGACATGGATGATTGGCCATCCTCCATTCCCTTGTCTATCCACTCATCCTTTGGCACAAAGAATCTTTTGCCACTGGAATTATCCACTAATTCGCCTATTTCATTAAATTGAAAGCGTTCTTCATGCTCTAGCGGGCCCTCCAGGGTTTTCACAGTCGGGAGCGTGGTTTCTGATTGTAGATCAATATTGACTATACAACTGCTGTTTATCCTTTTGTCTCCAACTTCAGACTCCATCGGTTGGCTAGTTTGCACTATGACGTCTCCCTCAACTACTGTACGAAACTCATCGCATTTTCCTCGTATATCCACCGTGCAATGCTCTACTGCTTCATCGTCGAGATCAATTATGGCCGGAAGATTGCCTTGTGGTTGATTTGTGATGGCATTGATGAGTTGGCCCAATTAATTCTCAAGGTTGTGCAGTGAGGCTTCTTGGCTTGCCATCTGAACCTCATTTCTCTCAATAAAGTTGGTGAGAAGCTCCCCAAGCCTGTTCTCTTCTTCTCGTGTTGAGGACTCAGAAAATTTCTCATTGGGTCGAGACGTAACCTCATATTATGGTGGAGATTGGTTGTCAAACTGATTTGGATAGGAGTAATTTGGATCTTGATATTGCTCTTGACTGTAGTCCCAAGAGTTTGGATAACCCTGATAGTTTAGATGATAAGAGATCGGTTCAATGTCAGCTCGTTCCTGACAGTAGGCATTCTGAGTGGACTGACACTCATGATTGTCAGAAAACCTCAAGACATTTGTAATTTGAAATTGTAATTGCTCGAGTCCTTCTTCCGAGCTTGGTTGTGTCGTCCTCTCATAAGGCCATTGATAACAATGATAGTCCATTACCTGTAAACTTAAAAATAAAAAGGAATATCAAATAAATAAAATATATATATATATATATATATATATATTCAAATTAAGACTAAATTGATTTAACTCAATATTGGACAATATTAGAATAACAGTTCCCCGGTAATGGAGCCAAAAACTTGTTAGTTGGAAAACAGATCACTAAACACGCGCAAGTATACGCGGTCTAACAAGTAATACAATGATAAGTAGAATATCGTTCCCACAAGGAAATATCAATAATATTTACCAAGTACCGACTTTGTATCGCTAAAGTCTTATTCGAACAACAATAAATGAAAGTGTGATTAATCTAAGCATAACTAATTGTCAAAGCAAGTAAATGGATAACGAATTGTAATTGAAGGAATTACAAGCTAAGGTTACAACTTTCAAATTTCACTCGTGCATTCTCATCGAACACCGGCGTCTTTATGTTTCATAAAACTACCTACCTTTCTCTCTCTAGTCTTAATGGTCATGACAATTTGTCGATCGAGAACACTCAATTGCTCATACACCCCTATTGAGGTATGAATAAACATATCCTTCCCAGATCCACCCGATATGGAATAGAACAGAAAAAAATGCCTAAGCTAGATATAATCCTACATATGTCTATGTGAATTGATCAGAACAAGGATTTAAGCATAAGTTCTCAAATAGGTCGCATGTGGCGCACACACACACACACACACACACACACACACACACACACACACACACATATATATATATATATATATATATATATATACTACACACAACTTATGCAGTCAAAACCCACAATCACATGCCAATATATTCAGGTGTAAATCTACAATCCTTCTGTCTATATCATGTAAATTACCAAAATCATCACTAATATCTTAGCAGAATCATTAAGCATAAATATATCGAACCAAATCATATGGTACCAACTAAAGAGATAAGACTGTCAATTTAAATAACAACGGGTTCCATTATAACCTTCGAGCCAATATTCAGTTCATAGCTATTGAACAAAATACAAGTAGAATTAAAGACAACAATTATAGAATAAAAAATTAGAGGAAATAAATGGATAAGAGGAAACTCTGTCAAAGCCCTTCAATCTCCATGCATTCCGCTCAAATCAAGCTTTCCAATCCGTGTCGCTCACTGCTCTTGACGCTCCAAGGATATGCCAGACTTCTCCCTAATCCACCTAATCTATATTTACAAACATCAACTAAGAGAAAGGAAGAGAAATTACAAAAGGGAACTAATCTAAGCTAATTATTTGATCTCAAATCTACTGAGTCTCTCTTCTACAGAGCTTCTCTTTCCTTATATATACGTCTCTGTCATTTCCTAGGTCAAACACAATACCTCTCTGCCTGGGCATCGGAGGTGGCGCCGCGGCGCGGGTCACTAAGTTGTAGTTGGCGTTGCAGCGTCACATTAGTATAAAGGACACGGAGCTCGCGCTGTAGCGCGAGCCAAATAAACATCAGTGGCATCGTAGCATGAAGGTGATATCAGCAAGGTTCAGGGGGTGGGGTTGCGGCGCGACCAATAAGCTTGGCATTGGCGCCACGACGCGAGTGTGAAAAATATGACCATTTTGCCCCCTGAATGCTAGAAAAGCATTGTAAAGCTTTGCAATACATCAGTTAAGCGCAACAACACTATATTATTATAAAACTATATAAAAACTATGAATTTAAGTAATTATTTATGTCATAAAGTATACGATTCGCGGGTATAAATCCCATTCATCATTTATCGCATATTATTAAAACAGTATCATGTAGATAATTAAATGCCTTTAATAAATAATGGATCTGAAATATTCTCTTGAGAATCCACACGTTCCAGGGTGACATCTCCTCTTTAATTGATTGCTTTGATTAAATAAAACGACCGCAACACGTGTTTGGATTTTCTAATTAGACCTGGATTCCTTAGCCTGTGCAACAGCTTTGATGTTGTCACAAAATAAAGGTATTGGTCCTCTAATGCTAGGAACCACACCAAGTTCGGTTATGAACTTCTTCATCCAAACAGCCTCCTTTTCAGCTTCACTTGCAGCTATGTACTCTGCCTCTGTCACTAAATTAATAACTGTTTGCTGTTTGGAACTCTGCTAACTCACTGCGCCACCGTTTAAGGTAAACACATACATTGAAATGGATTTACTGTCATCTTTGTTCTTTTGAAAACTTGAGTCTGTGAAGCCTTCTAGTTTTAATTCAGGTCCACCATAGACAAGAAATATATCCTTAGTTCTTCTTAAGTAGTTTAGGATATTTTTCACTGCCTTCCAGTGCTTTTCTCCTGGATTCGACTAATATCTGCTTGTTACACTAAATGTGTGAGCGACATCCGGTCTATTACATATTGCTAAAGTATAAAGAATCTTACTCATAGGGTCTCTCTCCTCAGGTGTCTTTGGGACCTTTTTCTTAGAGAGATGTATTCTATGGCTCATCGGCATGAGACCTCTTTTGGAATCCTCCATGCTAAACCTCTTTAGCATCGAGTCAATATAAGTTCCTTGGGACAAGCCAAACATTCTTTTATATCTATCTCTATAGATCTTTATCCCCAAAATATAAGATGTTTCTCCCAAGTCCTTTCATGGAGAAGTGTTTAGATAACCATATTTTTATCGATTTTAACATAGGAATATAATTATTTATCAATAATATATTAATAACGTATAATAGAAGGAATGATATAGCACTCTCATTAACCTTCTTGTACACACATGGTTTATTTTCATTTTTGATAAAATCAAACTCTTTGATTGTCTCATCAAAACGGATGTTCCACCTACGAGAAGCTTACTTCAATCCATAAATGGATCGTTATAGCTTACATACTTGATTTTTTCCAACATTTAAAACAAATTCCTCTAGTTTCCCATTGAGGAAGACCGTTTTCACGTCTATCTGCCATATTTCGTAGTCATGGTAAGCTGCAATCGCAATCAAAATTCGAATGGACTTGAGCATCACTACTGGTGAGAAGGTTTCATCATAATGAACTCCTTATCTTTGTTTGAAACCTTTTGCAACCAGTCGGGCCTTATAGGTCTCTACCTTTCCATCTGCTCTACATTTTCTTTTAAAGACCCATTTACACCTAATAGGCTTAATGCCTTCAGGTGGTGAAACCAAAGTCCATACTTAGTTTTCATACATGGAGTCCATCTCGGATTTCATGGCTTCTTGCCACTTCTCTGAGTCTTTACTACTCATAGCTTGTTCATAATTCAATGGATCATCATCATCTACGATGCGTACCTCATCGCCATCTTCTATGACAAATCCATACCTATCAGGTATCTTCGGTACTCTTCCAGATTTATGAATAAGGTATGGTACAGAAGGTATCTCTACTTGGATAGGTTCATCCATTTGGTCTGTAGTGGTTTGTGGTTCTTGAATTTCTTCAAGATCTATTTTCATCCCACTGGCCCCTTCAAGGATAAACTCCTTTTCTAAGAAGGCAGCATATTTGGCAATAAACACCTTTTGTTCAGTAGGATTATAGAAATAATATCCTAAACTTTCTTTAGGATATCCAACAAATGTGCACTTATCAGATCTTGTTCCAAGCTTATCATTCTGAAACCTTTTCACGTAAGCTGGACATCCCCAAATCTTAACATGCTTAACACTAGGCTTCCTCCCTGTCCACATCTCATATGGTGTCTTAGGGATGGATTTTGAGGGAACCTTATTTAGTAGATATTTAGCCTCTTCTAGGGCATATCCCCAGAATGACATCGAAAGATCGGTAAAAATCATCATGGAACGAACTATGTCTAATAGTGTTCAATTTATCCTTTCAGATACACCATTTAACTGTGGTGTTCCTGGTGGAGTCCATTATGAGATTATACCATTATCTTTGAGACGATTGAGAAACTCACTGCTTAAGTATTCACCTCCTCGATTTGATCGAAGAATCTTAATACTCTCTCTAGTTTGCGTCTCTACTTCACTTCTTAACTCTTTGAACTTTTCAAATGATTCAGATTTGTATTTCATTAAATACACATATCCAAATCTTGAGTGATCATCAATGAATGTAATAAAATATGAATACCCTCCTCGTGCATTAGTTGTCATAGGTCCATATACATCTATGTGAACCAACGCTAACAACGCTGTAACTCTTTCTCTTTTTCCACTAAAAGGAGATTTACTCATTTTTCCCATGAGACAAGATTCACAATGTAACAATTCAAGATTTTATTTGTAATTTAAAATATTTATTAAAATTAAATAAATATTTTATTTATGTAGTTGTTGTTAGAAGATACTTGTGAATTAAATCTATTAGATAATACTCTAATTTAATTTAATATTTAGAGAGTTGTTAAAGATAACATGAAGGGATATATTGACGCTTTTAATTTAATAATTTAAAATGGTACGTAAGTTATTAAATAAAATTATAATGAGATAATAATTTTGGGATTTGTAGATTAAGTGGGAGATTTATTTAGTTTGTTGTAATTAGTTTATTTAACTAATATTGGATATGAAAATCCAAAGAAATAATATGAGATTATAAAATATAGTATAAATGATTTACTAAAATAAATTAAAGTATCTTTAAATGGATTTACCCAAACAAGGCTTAAAGACATTAAGTCTTTATTTTAAAAGTGTTTTTGCAAAACAAAGCCTTATGGCTTTTGAATTTTGAATTTGAATTTGAATTAAAATAATAAATATATTTATATAATAATAATAATAATAATAATAATAATAATAATAATAAAATAATTAATAATTTTATAACTGATGTATGTTAAGTTTTTGTAACTGTTATTTTTTTAAGTGTGCGTATAATGGCTATCCGTTTTTTATTTTTACACATAAGTGATAGTTGCTTTTACGTGAAAAGAAATTGGCTTATACTAAAACTGAAAAAGAAAGAAGGAAGTTGTAGAGAAATTTGAGAGAGTTTGAGAGTGAGTTGAGAGATGATTTCTGAGATTTTCCAAGCAATGTCGGTGTTTTAGAAAGGATTGTTCAAGCAAAAGAAGGTATACTTCCATAACCTTAGTATTATATATATATATATATATATATATATATATATATATATATATATATATATATATATATATATATACGTATGTTCTACATCATGTATTTCAAGTCCCAGTGAATTCAATTTTTTTGAATTGTTGTTATACAACTAGTTAATTGAAATTGTGTGTAATGGTGGTGTTAGAATTTGCATTTAGACAAGAATTAGTGTGCTAATCACGGTAAAAAGAAAGAAAACTGTTTACAGTGAATATTTATATATATAGTTGTGAAAGTACCAAATTTGGTGGTTAATTTGTAAACTAATCTTTAAATTGAGCATTGAATATGTTAATTCGGTAAGAAACGAAAAAAACGTAGTTTGAATGAGTTAAATTGGTGTAGAATTGTGGTCACAATTTTAATTTTTGTGAAGGATGTAAAAAATGGAGTTTTTGGTATAAAACATGGAATTTAAAGAATTTAAATCGGTTGTAGTGTTGTTTAATTGTTCTAAGTTGGTGAATATGTGAGGAACCATGTTTATATGAGTTCTATATCAATTGGATATGTTAAATTTACTATTTTGTGGATGAAATTCATGTTAGTTGGGCTAAACAAAGCGTTTACAGTAGACTGCATAGTTTTTGTTTGTGTACTCAAATACAATAAGACCGTGTCAAGGCTAAAACGACGCAATTACGCTTATAAGACACCGTATGCCAATCTTAGGCTTAAGTATGGCACAACTGCGTCATACCCTGATCAGAGGCAGTGATGACTATTACTTTTACAGACTTTGAAGACCTATGGTAACCTTGTCTAATGATATGTTAATGTGACAAACATATAATGAAGAGGTTGAAACAGAATCATATCATGTGATTAGTAATTCTAGAGTTGTAAAAAGATTAGTAAGTTATGAAAGCGATATGTTATGATTTAAGGTACACAATGAATAGTGAATAAGTGTTGTGAAGTTAACACTTGAAATTTCTAAAATACATATGGTGTAAAGTAAAACTTGCACTAAAGTAACAAATTTAACTAAAAGTGAGTTCTATTTTGGAAAGTATATGTTAGTATACCTAATAGATATTGTGATCCTAATAATGTATGTAGGTGAACGTGAGTTGTAATTTATAGCTTACGTACGAGGCAAGTTCCTTACTCTAAACTTTAATTAAGCAAGTTCTTTTATCTTCAAACTTTATTGGAGAAAGCTTTAACCCTAACTTTATTCGAGCAAGTTTTGAATTCTAATCATTATTTATTTATTCTAACTTATTATAGCTAAGCAAGTTTCTTTAGTTTAGTGAATGAAACTTTTTGAACTTTAATTTCAATATTGAGCTGTCATATTTCATTTACTTTGCATAAGTTATCATCATGTCGAGCAAGCTTTGTTTCCAGCTTGTTATCAGTTAATGTATGTTTAGTAATTCAATTCCTTATTTGACAAAGATCATAGCCTTACCTTAATATCACTCAAGTAAGGATTATTTTTTAATTCAATGCTTATGCTTTTTAGTTATTTCTAAGCATGAGTTTAATGTATAGTTGGATCACTTGTGATTCTTAATCATTTTACATTAAATTGTTATTGATCACTTATATTGATGTTAAGTCTTGTTGATTCAACTAATCCTTTAGTTGATGATCATGAAACTCTAAATTACCCTTGAAGCTTATCCAAACCAAACTTTATTTGGTGCGGACTTGTACTCTAAAACTGATAAGAACAACCCAATTATAGGGGAGTTATTTTACGCAATTCGTTTAGATGTTTGTGCAAAATACATGGTACGAAAAGATGATCACCCTAAGTACGGGGAGTCCTTACAGTTTTACTGTTTAGGTTAAAGTTGTAAGATTACATGTAACCGTGAACATAGTTCGTGGTCTTGTGACCCTCAGTTACATTTTGTATATTGATATCAGTTTTGATTATCATTGACAGAGTATTATTCATCTCTGATGAGCTTATTCATTGGCATTTATTATGCTATTATTATTCATTGATATTTCAAGTGAACATTTGTTTTGCTCACTCTTGCATATATATGCTCATTGCAGCTAAGGTTGACAAGGTTGATGAACCTACCACTAGCAAGGGAAAAGGGAAAATGAACAAGTGTTGAAGACTTGTAATTTATTTATTGTCCTGATGATGACTTTATATTTAATGATGTAATGTAATCATTTTATTTCCGTACTTGATTTATGTTAAAGGTTAGATAACCCGGGAGACTTTTGATTTTATGATGTAACCCTTTTAATGGGAAGATTGATGGTTTAATTTTATTATAATTGGGTAGTTATATATAAATGAATGGAAAGTGAACCCCAAATCTTATGGGAATGAAGTACCAAGATTTGGGAGTGTCACGGGATTGTATCAAAGCTTTAGGTTATGAACCTTAGGTGGGGAAAAGCCTTAGGAAGTAACCTTATAGAAGATTGAAAAGATAGTGGTGATAAACACTTATCAAGTTTTAAGAAAGAAGTAATAAAACACTTTATGTACTTATGTGGTTGTAACCCGTGTGCTCGCGAGTGTCGAGTAGTAATGATTAGTAATTAAAACTAAAAATTTTGTTGTCAGGATGGCTAATGTAGGAGAATCCAGTCAAGTGTAACGTCCGAGAAAATCAGATTTTTATATGAATTAAATTTTTATTTGATTATGTGAATTAAATTAATTTAATTGATTATTTATGTGAGTAAGCTGTATGAAGGTCGTTCTATGACCTAGAATGTGTAGATGTGGTTAGGATTCTGGCTATGTGCTAGGATTAATTATTTTGAATTTCCAATACGAAAATAAAAGTTTTCCGATAAATTTTCGTAAAAACACTATTCATCTGTTTGTGCTCGGGAATTAAGTTTTAAATTCTGAGAAGCGCGTAATGATAGAATTCTACGACGAGATGGAATATCCAATAATATTTTAGTTATGACAAACGAAGTTTTTGCTTGCGAACTTAAAACCTAAGGGTAAGGAAAAGTGATTTTCGAGAAGGAAATGAATGCGTATAATGATTAGGGTTATTATACGTGTGATATACGAGTAAGATACTAGTTAGTATACGAGTATAGTATGAAGAACATTACGACGTTTAATACAAATATCGTACGAATACTATACGAAGAGAATACGTGAGTTATACGCGTAGAATACTATTAGTTCTTATTGGACTTTGAGTTTAGGGACTTTGTAGAATCCAATTGGACTTGGATTATGTCAAGCCCAATGCATTATGAAATCAAGCCAAGATAGGCCCAATATGAATTAATTCTAAGGCCCATACCAAGAAACCAAATCGCGGATCGAATCGATGGGTCACTGTATGGGTAAAACCCATGGGGGGACCCACAAGGCCATGTGGACCGGCCACTTGGTGGCCAAGTAAAGTGTTTACTTGGTGGCTAAGTTGCAATGGAGGTGTGAATAGTAAGAAGGTTACCAATTAACCATTTTGCCCTCCATTTGAATTGCCTATATAAGAAATCTTAGCTTGTTCATTTGTTGTTTTACAAACATTAACCAACATAATTGAGAGAGAGAGAGAGAAGTGCTAGAAAAAAGTAATCATGTGAGCTTGAAGCAAATCATACAAGTTTTAAGTAAGAACGCGAAGAACGATAAGGTAATAATTCGTAAAACCTTAGTCTTTGATCCTTTTCTATTTTTTTTCGTAGAGAAGTATGAATTGGTGGAGCATGTCTCTTCCGGAGGAATAAGGTTGGCTATTAGTGAATTAAACATTTACAAGCCATGTATAAGTAGGAATCATAAGCGTTTAAGTAAGTTTAACCGATGAAAAATCATTAAGTTTTGACTTGGTTGTTGATGGGCAAATTGAAAACCATCATTTATAGGGTATGTGAATATTGCTTTGTTAGAATGTAGATAATGAATCAGTGGATTTGTTCCATTTGATTTGGCATATAAAACACGAGTAACGAAGTTATGGCAAAATTTAGAAAATTAGACGTTAAACGTTGAAATCGTATAATTCCGGATTAGTAGTCAAAACTTGTCATTTAGTTCAAAAACCCTAGTTCTCGATGGCATAACGTAGAATAACGTATTCAAGAGTCATGGTCTCAGGAGCAGTCAAATTCTGACTTGGAACGAAGAAAATGAGCTATAAACGCTCACGAGCATTTAACGAACGCTTATTAGGATGTTAATAGTGAATTCATTGTTAATGGATTTAAAAAAAACTTTTATCCTGATGAAATCGAAGTATATGTTACGTGTAAGAAAATGGCTTTTGAACGAGCCAATTCCAACTTAAAACGACTAAGTTATGAGTCCGGGAAGAATCGTATTGGAAATTAGAAAAACATTTCAAGGGCTCAGGGGAGGCGCTGCGGTGCCACCCCAAGCTTTAATCTCCACGCCGCAGCGCCGGATGAGGAACATTAGCTACTAGAGAGTGGCACCACAGCGCCACTAGTACAAAGGAATCTCACACCGCAACCGGGGGACCCGCAAAACACATCATTGTTAGTTGGCGTACAGCCACTAATAGTGTATTGATGTTTGGCCGCCAGCACTTAGTGGTGGAGAAAAGTTGGGCAAGTTAGTTTTCTAATCCCAATTGATTATAAACTAATAGTGAGGCATGTATATACTTAATATATGTGATGCCCCCGAAATAGATATACAACACCCATTCTGAGTCGCCAAATACATGGTACAGAGAGCAAACTACAACTTCAATAATACAATTGTCATGCAAAATACGACAACACATACTGTGAGTTTAAATACAAATATTGTCTTCTAGACAATATCCACACTCAAATAAGTCCTCATTGCAATTATTCAAACACTATTTTACAGAAATAGCGAGAACTGCTAAAACATCTTTCTAGAACCATCACTCCATACCCCGACTAGATCCTGCTATATTCTCACCTCCTGAGAACAAAAATGGAACAAAAAGGAAAAGGGTGAGCTCAACTAGCCCAGTAAAGAATATTATGACTAAAATAATATACAATAAATTATCGTTAGTCCTCAACAGGGAAAAATCTGATAGAATATAATAGACAACAAGTTTTAGATCAATATTTTGCAGTGGAAACAGCAATCCATTAGAAGAGTCAAGTAGAGAATGAGTTCTACTATCTTCTAAGATTTAAAAGTCCATCATCAATATTTTATCCCTGTAACAACAATCAATATACATCTTTAATCAAATATTCATCTTTTCACTACAGGCTAAAGATATTCATTTATATCACCAGTTGGTCATGTTCATCTCAACACCTGTTCATATTTCCACTACGGGCCAAAGATATTCATCAATTAATCATTCATCTTTGCACTACAGGCCAAAGATATTCATCAATTAATCATTCATCTTTGCACTACAGGCCAAAGATATTAAGTAATATCAACATTTAGGACTGAGGATGATGAAAAATATTTTAAAGAAAACGAACCCAGTGAGACGAAGGACAAATATTAGGGATTCGTAGTACAGTTTATCCAAGATCAGTAATACTTCATAATAACCAATTTTGAAGCAGAATTCAAAAATAAAGACCAAAACATGGATACAATCAAAGATAGTAACCATAATAGACATCTTGGACAAAAAAGAAGAAAATTTCATTTTTCAGTGAATAGTGTCGTATTCGTGAATAGTGCCGTATACGTGAATAGTAATCCTGACACAAAAAGTTCTAAATTTGATTAAAAGTTCAGATCAATACTTCAGCATAATGATATTGAAAGAAATAATATCATATATGAAGAAAATAACATCCCTTACCTCAAAGAAACAGTACTTCGGAATGAAATATGGGATATGATGCTGAATGAAACTTGTATTGAACAGCAACTCTCAAAGTATCAAAATATTCACAAAAATACGTTAGAGAATCTAAAGAGAAAGAAAACTAGTTTTTGGTGTGATTTTCAATTCTAACCTAAGCGTCTATTTATAGGAAAATGCTAGAACGCCATAGGAGACTAAAATAATAAAATATATTATTTCTTTTTCTTTCTTCCACGCATGTGCTAAGTTGAAAATTTAGACCAGCCACCTTTGAACCATTTTCCAGCAGCCCACATGTTGTTAACCAAAGTGGGTCCCACCCATAAATTTAATAAAAATCATTTTATATTTCGAAACTTCAAAAATTCATAGAAAATAGCCCGTTTATCAGAAAAATACGAATTTTATGTCCATTCTGCCTGAAATCGAATTCTTTACAACTTTGTAGCTTTGAGTTTTTCCAAATTCCAAACAGATAATATCTAAAATCCACAAACGGGTGATTTTTAATACCCCCATTCCGACAAAATACTGATAAAACACCTCAGCATTAATTTCTTCATTTATAACCATATAAAATAAATAAATCCATCATTTATATCAACATCAAATAAATATTTTCTTATCATATAAATCAATAATTAATTATTCACAAAAAATATTACAGAATCACAATTATGACAACTAAGTAGTTGCCCTGGAAAGATGGGGCTTTCGATAAGGATTTTTCCTCATCAAGGCCAAGCAATTAGATGACCAAACCTCTCCTTAACAGAACTTTCTAGACATTGTCAATAATGCTATGAATTATTGATCTGATAATGGAAAATACTGTGCAGTGATAATTATTGAAACAACAATAATATAAACTATCAACGCAACAATTATTGAATCAATAAAATAAAATATTGAACAGTAACTATTATAACAATTATTGAGTAGTGCCTTCTTACGTGAGAATCAATAATTCAACTATATTGTGCAATATTGTGTGCTACTACGGTAACTACGCCAGACATCAGATTTTAACCACCGTATTCCAACAAAGGTTAATTCAGAACCATTATGCTTGTTAATTATAAAAACTCATACTTTATCGCTTTTCTTCATCCAACAATTATCCCGTTATGGGGCCCACGAATGATCAAGGCCATTGCATTTGATATTCCCGACAAAAAGAATATTCCACGACCAAATGAATATTCCCCGACAAAAGGAATATTTTATAACCACTTGCTTATTTTGTAAAATTTGCACATTTCACCCATAACCAAAGCATTATATCAAATTAACCCTTATTAATTTAGAATAATGAATAGAGGAAAATTTAATTTTATTTATAATAAGTTGGGGTCTTACAATATACATGATAAAACCATTCCTATATAGTATATATATAGCGATGACTTTAGAAGATGAATGTCATATATAGTAATTAAACGAAGAACGTGAGATATACGGAAGTAAAGTTTATTCAAACTTTGGTAATTAACCGATGATGATCAAGTCTTAGTTTAGTGATGTAAGAACGTTAATAAGCCGTAATGAAGAATAGTAAGTCGAATTGACAATTATTAATGAAATAAATTCAATTAAGACATAGAAGAGAAAGAAGATGGTAAAAAACAATCTGATTAGATTGTTTTTTAGCTAATTACCGTGTGCTATGTGAATATATCATGTAGAGACTATAAAGATCAAGAATTATTGAATATTTTATTTGAAGACGCTTGAAGGTAAGTTTTCTTAACGCTTGTCTAACCTTCGTGTTAGCCAAGTTTCTGTGATTCATGTTATGAGATGAATGAATTTTTTTACGAAAGGGTCGATGCCATTTTAACTCGACTAGACTATTCTTAAGAGTTAGATTTATTTTTTACAAGTCTTACGATATAGAACTATTAACTCTATCCTATGCCAAGTATTTGGTATGGATTCAAGGTAAGTTTGTATATAAACAAACAAAGGTATTTTCATCGATTATTCAATGGGCACGTGAGGTTTCCAAAACTTAAACGTAAATACGATTGACGGATGAGTGTTGATCAACATAAAGTACTATAGGTTGATCACCTAGAAGTGCTCGTAAGATATATCGGACTTACGAACTTAGTGTCACGATATCCTTTTTCATGAATGAAAACAAAAAAAAGAATGTTCATGGTCTTCTGACCAACTCTGAATTCCTACACTACTATATGTATTCTGGAATTGTCTTTTTGTAATGAGAAGTGCTATTTAATGTTTCATAGTACTTCATAGCTACTTGTTCAGTTATGGAAGATAATCATATAATTCTCAACGTGATATTTGTATTATCTTTTGTTAGACTTACTGAGCTAGTTATGCTCACTTCTTGCTTGAATTATATGATTGCAGCTAAGGCCGAAAGAACTGAGGATCCTAGTAGGGATAAAGGCAAAGCTAAGCTGGATAAGTAGATTATCCTGTAATAGATTAGTATGTTGTAAGAATCATATTATGATAAATGAAGAATGTATCGGTTTCAGAACCTGGGAAAGGATTTATTATTATTATTATTGTAATAAGAATGTAGTAATTATGTTCATTTTGATGTTGTTTCAATGGAATGAATGTATAGTGATGATTACCGTGTAGCGCCATATCTGTGGGTTGAAAATACCTGGATTTGGGGGCGTCACAGGCTAGGGAGGAGGGACCCCAGATGCCTAGAGAGGAGGAGCCTCGAGATATTCAGGTGGTTTGGGAACAACTACTGCCACGGGAGTCATCTCTGTTGGTCAAAGTGGTTGAGCAGGAAGGCTTACCTGATGCGGATGATGAGGTAGAGACGGATGAGGAGGATCCCGTTGAGCTACCACATTCGGATGAGGATGAGGATGAGGATGACGAGGAGGAAGAGTTTCCACCAAACTCGATTGCCTCCCGTATGTATGACGAAGTATACGACCGCAATGTGGAACTTCAGGATAGAGTTGAGGAATTGGAAGAGATAGTAGTGGAACAGCAGACCTCGATGGCGCAGAATGTGACAACCGAGATTTTGTAATTTAATTTAAATATTTATTGGATTAAATAAATATTTTTCGATGAATTAATTATTAGATTAATTAATTAATTGATGAAGTTGTGATAGATTAATTAAATTAAATGTGTTATATTTATTAAATTGAAGTGGAGAATTTTATTATTCGATGTACGTATTTATGTGAGCTTATTGAATTAAAAAATATTAAATATTTAATAAGCCTATGTTATTTTAATTAATTTAATTCTTAATTAGAGATTTAATAATTTAATATTATTATTAAATGAGAAATTTAATTATGTGACTATGTGCATTATTGAGAAATTATTATATTTTATTTAAAATAAATTATATAAGATATTGATTTATTTTATAATGGATGTGACATTAATTAAACTATATGATAAGGTTTATTAAATTAAATGATTTTAAAACCCTTTATGTTAGCTAAACATGGCACTAAGGGAAGTTGGAGGCAGTTAACCCATGATTGGGTAACTGACCACCAATGCACGTCAGTTCTTCTCTTTTTATCAGACGTCTTCTCTTTTCTTCATTATTTGCCTAAGTCTAGAGAGCTTAACATAGAGAAATACAGAGAGAGTTTGAGAAATTTTTGAGAAAGATTGTGAGTATTGTGATTATAGTAGAGAGAATTGTCATCCTTGTTCATCTACGCTTGGGTAATCCTCTTCGACCCAAATTTTTATTTTACGTCTTTTAAAGTTTTCATGAATATGGCTTTCATTCATTCTGTAAGTCTCTGTAATTGGAAAATGGTGTTGTTGTAGGAATATATGTAGTAATTCGAGTAGCATAACATGTTTATTGTATATTATATGGGTTTCCATATCTTCAGTTTCATGAAATTATACAATAAAAGATTTCAGAGTATGTTATATGGCCATATGGCCTTATACGTGTTTTTAGTATGTCAAACATAAATGGTTTTACAAAATTTCCACTAATATGTGATTATGCATGCTAAAACGAACTAAATGAAAGTTGAATGGGTGGATTTGGTCTTATAACGAATCCATGGCGTTGAATTTTAGGATTTATGTTCAAAAATTCAAGAACATCAAGAACAGTACAATTTGCATGCTTTAATTCTATGATTATGTGTTTTAATGGGTTAAAATCACTCTATAAACGTTGGGTATTGATTATATATGAATTCTAACATGTGGGTATGTTTAATTTGGGGAATTAATGATCATGTAGTGTTTAATTCGCTGAACTCTGTGTTCTTCGTGAATTGGGAATCAAATTCTGGAGTGTCGCGTCATGTCATGCAGTGCCAACTCCGTAATCGATGTCCCGTGTCAAAAAAGATCAACCCCCACACCGATGCCCTCAGGCTTGAGCTACCACAAATACCATTGCACTGAGCCGCAGCACATAAGACATATATAAAAAGTGAAATACAAATACCACTTAGCGTAATGGTCGAAAATGAGTTTTTAAAAGTGTACAAGTATGAAAATGTGATAACAACTTAGTCTAATGATTATAAAGACTTGTTAGACCTATAATGAAATGTTAAAATAAATTATTAACATGTCCATAACACAATTACGTGTGGATTGAATGATCGAATGCATAATTAGTTTATTTTTTCATGAAGTCTTAATTTTACACTAAGTGTAATAATTGACTAAGTATAGTCATGAATTCGAGTTAAACAAAGAGTAAAGTTATGATGTTAGTACGTTGTTATTGACTAGTATTGTGAACATAATTGGTATGTAGGATTTAATTCAAAGAACGATTTTGTTTAAGTGTAATCTACACACGAGGGAAGTTTCTAAACCTTATCTTGTTACATTGAGCAAGTTTCTTAACTCTACATTTACGTTGAGCAAGTTTCTTACCCTAAACTTTCGTTGAGAAAGTTTCCTAATCCTACTTGTTATTGTTATATAAGTTGATTAATTCATCTTTCGATATTGAGCAAGTTCTCATTATTATTGATCAAGCATGTCTTATATATTAAAGCTTATTAATCTTCAAGCATGATGTTGTTATACAATAATTATTCTATTGTATACCTTTTTAGATGTTATTCAAGTTAAATATTCATTTACTATTAAACCTTGTTAGACTAGTGAACCCTTATTGATTCGACTAGTCCATAGTTGATGAGCGTTCTAAATTTCAGAACCCCTTGATGAATTATCCAAACCAAACTTTCTTTGGTGCGGACTCGAATGTCAAACTGAGATGAACAACCTTGTATAGGGGATTATTTACGCTTTAGCGTTAAGATATTGTGCACAGTATGGTACTAAGGGCTGATCTCCCTAAGTATGAGAAGAAGAGTCCATAGTCTTATGACTGTTAAAGGTTTCGAGTAATAATCCTTGACAACCTAGGACATAGTTCAAGGTCTTATGACCCTCAAAATTTCTTTTGATTCTTGTTATTCATTCTTGATTCAAAAGTTGAGCTTTATATCAGAAGTTATTATTTCTCTTGCTTGTTATTATTCACTGTTATACTTGTGGGCAATCGTGCTCACTCTTGCGTAATAATAACATTGCAGTTAAGAACGAAAGAGCAGAAGAACCTTTCATTAGTAAGGGCAAAGGCAAGATTAGCAAGTAATGAAGACTGATTATTTATGTGGTTATGTATTGATATTTAGAATTGATGTTATTTAAGACTTATTTGTTTATGTTTCCGCACAGATGATTTAAGGTTAGAGTAACCTGGGATTTATTTATTATGCAGTTGATGTAACCCCATAAGGGGAGAGATTTATTATTTATTTCTATCTATTGCATGGTTTGCATTTATTTATGGGTAGATAGATAGATGATGTTTGTACAGTGAACACCAAATCCTGTGGAAATGGAAGTACCGGATTTGGGGGTGTTACACAGAAGGACGACGAGATCCGAGATTTAGATGGACGTCTAAGTAATGTCGAATGGAAGCTGATTCACACTGAAGGAGAGAACGAGCAAATGGCAGAAGAGATCGCAGAGCTGAAGAACAAATTGAAAGAAGAGTCTACTAAGAGGGCAAGAGCCGAAGACGGGTATGAGGAAGCTTCTAAATGAGCCGGGGTAGCAGAGAGAGAGGTACAAGTAAAGAAGATCAAGATGGAGAAAATGAATAGTGCTTTCAACAACGTTGTAAACCGAGCTCAAGACAAAATCATGTATTATCTGATTCAGTTCGAGACGCTGCCATGGTACATACTAGACTGACGGACAATGTTCCGTATTATGGAAGAGGAGTGTCGTAAGACTATGCAGCATTTTAGTAGGTCGTCATAAGAAATGTAATTATTGTGTGATTAATGAGTAAATAAGATGTAAATCCCGGGTCTTATATAACCAACGGGATATGATGATGATGATGATGTTATCCTGAAACTTTTGTAGTTCAGGAAAGTAATGTAGATATCAGGGATGCTATCATGTCTATGTTTTTAAAAGATGATGAATAAATAAAATTTACTATTTATTCAAGATATTGTTTGCTATGTGGTAATTTTTTTTGATGTGCAAGTTGTATATATAATACTTGGAAGATTGAATAATAATCTAATGAGAATATTTTAACAGAAAATGCCTCTAAGACGTCAACCACGACAAAAGACCCCTAAGGGATCTACCAATAACAATAATGTTGAGGCTAATCCAGTTTAGTAATTAGTAACGTTACTGACAGGAGCATTGCAGAATCAACCGCAGAATCAAGCTGTGATATTTAAGGATTTCAAGGCGGTTGGGTCACCAAAATTCTGTGGGTCCATGAATCCGGTTAAGGCACAAACCTGGATCATGGAGATAAAGAAAGTTTTCAATGTTGCTAGAGTAGGTGAGAATTAAAAAACTGATTTTGCAACATTTATGTTGAAAGCAGAGGCTAGTTATTGGTGGCAAGCCAATAAAACTCGAGGAGGTCAAGGGGTAATGACTTGGGATAGGTTTAAGGAGATATTTTTTGAGACTTATTTCCCAGAGAGTTCAAAAAATCAGATGGAGGTGCAGTTTATAGAATTGAAGCAGGGATCAATGACGGTATCAGAGTATGCTACAAAATTTAATTAGTTGGCGAGGTTTGCGCCATATCAAGTTAACACAGATGAGCGCAAGGCTAGGAGGTTTGAACAGGGACTAAAGCCCTGATTGTACAGCGAAGTCTCTGTGTTTCAACTAAAGACATTTACAGCAGTACTGGAGAAGGCGATTCTCGTTGAGGGTGGAGGCGAGGTTGTAACAAAGTACAATCAAGAGCAGAGAAAGAAGAAGAATGAGGGTGGAGCTAAGAATGGTGGTGGTAGTAGTGGAGATGGTAATAATAACTTGAAGAGGAAGTGGAATGTAAATGTGGGAGCTGGGAACCAGCAGGGTAACCAACAGAAGAAGAAGTTCGAAGCATGTACTACATGCAGGAGGTTTCACACGGGTATGTGCTTAAGGGGGAAACGAGTATGGTTTAACTATGGCCAGGAGGGTCACATTGCCCCAAATTGCAATCAACCCAAGAAGAATGCTTGCTACACCTGCGGGTTAAAGGATCATTTTGCTCGCGAGTGTCCTAAGAAGAAATCTGGTGAGACAACTGTAAGCAAGGGAGGTGGAAGTGGAGGCACATTGACTATTACGGGACCAAATCTTAACTCAACTCCCCATCCATGACGAACCCAAGCTGTCCAAGATGTTCAATCAAATTGATCATCTTTAGAAAATGAGTCTCAACAGTAGTTCCCTTGGTCATCCGAGATCGGAAGAGCTCCTTAGATATCTCATATCTAGCAGTCCTACTTTGCTCACCATACAACTCTTGGAGTTGCAGCAATATTGTAGGAACATCCATGGTTTCATGCTGACGCTGAATCTTGTTACTCATGGATGCGAGCATGATGCATTGAGTTAAAGATACATCATCTTGCTACTTCTTAAAAGTAGCAATCTCTTCCTCAGAGGCTGCTTTAGAATGTTTTTGAGGGACGGGTGGATTTAAGACATAAGAAATCTTTTCAGCAGTGAGAACAATTCTCAAATTCCTTAACCAGACCGTTAAATTCAGTCCGGTTAGTTTGTTAGCATCCAATATGCTACGTAGTGAAATTAGTGAGTGTGACATTTTCAAAATTCTGCATGTAAAAGATAATATTTTAGAAAACTTTTATTTAATTAATTACCAAAATAAATTAGGTCTTATTTTAAATCGGTATCTCCCATTATTTTCTTCAAACTATATTACCCTCATTATATAGTTTGGCAATATCTAATTAAAGATTTTCTAGTTAGAATAAGGATCTCATTTTAAATGTGTATAGCCTTGTGTGTGCACAACAAACTATATATAGATAAATAGGTAGACAACTCTTGTCTATTACATCATAATGTAAATCTTTGTATTTTGCCTCTTAAATCATAATGGTCAAGTGTGTGCACATCCGAACTAAAATAATTTAAGTTAAGTCATACCCAGCATTTTCATATAAGTGAAGAAAAAACTACAGTCCTTGTGTGTGCACAACAAAGCGGTTGTTCAATTCCTTATAAACGTCATATGTAATAAAAACAGTATCTCAAATATTTAATACATGCCTTATGTGTGCACAACAAACTCATATTAAATATTCAATGCTTTATTGTTTTTATCAGGCTAGAAGGTGACGTTGGATATTCCAAATATCTTTGAACGTTACAACTTAATATAATTTCTTTGAGGGGTTTGTTATTATTTATCTCATCTTGTTTAGCGCGCATGCACATATATATATAAAATATCGTAATACAATTAAACATGCGAAACATGTTTGCTATATATATATATATATATATATATATATATATATATATATATATATAAAAATACTATATTCTACTCGGATTGATTATGGACTTTTATTCTAGTTTGGTTCACTAGATCCACTAAATGAACCAAAAGGCCAAACCCTACGGTGCAAAAATTAATATTTAAATATAACTATTACATTTAAATCCAGGCTCAATTACAAACGGGTCTTCAAGCGCTCCTTGCTCCTTGATCTTTGGTTCTTCGATAAATTCCAACTAATCTTATTATATAAACAATTTAATTTAAATAGAAACCTTGATCAGCAGTCAATGGGAAGTACATTGGAGAGAGATAGAATTTACATCAAGAAGAAAACCAGAAAAAGACGAGGTACGCAGACCCAATTTAATAAAACCTATACATTTAGGCATCCATCCAAAATAAAATCCAATCACATTGGTCATAATCCATAATCAATCACATTTATTATCATACAAATCATCATATGCATTAATAAATAACCTTTATCACATGAATAATTAATCCATTCCATATGTGCATTAATATCAATTAATGGACCAAATTTTGCTAAATTTTAGTTTTTTAACAAAATATACTCTTTTATTTTAATTAAAAAACAAATCCAAATTAAACTCTTTAGTTTTAGCAATCTGAAATCATATTTCAGATAAAACAAATACATTTATTTTAAACTTTTATTAATTAAATAAACCATTTGTTTAATTAAATAAAAAATTAAAGTTTTTCAGATTCTGCCTAAGGGTACAGCTGCACCAAGAATGAACTGGGTCGCGGCACAGCTGCACTTCAAATCTAGAAACTTATTTCCAGGTAACGGCATATAGTTAAGCTTTAGAATAAATTGGGTCACCACAGAATGTGTAGTTCATCCAAGAAATCGATTGATTGTGGCAAGCAAGCTGCTACCCGTAATGAATTGGAGATTGCAAATTTACCACGTAAATGTAAACTTTTTGTTGCCCAGAAAATCGATTTAATTGCATATAATACATACACGGAATCACAAAGACTGATAATTAGTACAAGATTGGCTCTGATACCACTGTTAGGTTTGCTAGAGACAAGAATATGCAATCAAGTCACATAAACGAAGCGGGAGCAAAGTAAAAAATGGATTTTAAAATTTTCTTTTAAACCATAAATCAAGATCATTCTTGTGCTTGATTATCAATCTAAAAAGAGAATGAGAATCAGAATCATAACCTTGTAGATACGAGCTTCCACAGGTACGAGTTCAACTCCTACTTCTCCGTAAACTCCTTCAATCTTCTGGTAGATTCCTTTCGTTGATCAACGTTAGCCACCCAAGCATTTGGCTTCTAGAGGTGATCTACCAAGGAAGAAGAAGAATCAAGAAGAAGTGTGTATTGGCTCAACTCTAGTTTTCTTTCTCTGTAGAAAAAGAGCGTACTCACCAACTCTTGGAATCATGTTACTTGATATCTGATATAAGACTCCCCTTATAAAGATATCAGTTAACCCTTTTTAATAAAATTAAAATAAGGTATTATTTAATTAATGAAAATCCTTTAATTAATTAGGCTCCCTTATCTTATTAGGGATAATTAATTAAACTCTTTTAATTAATTTGCCTCCTAATTCAATTAGGAATAAATGAGAGTACTAATATTAAATTAATTCTCAAACTCCTTTAGAAATTAAAATAATAATAATTGTAATAATATTAATAAGACCCTCTTATTAATTTATATTTAATATTTCAAAATACTAAATAATAAATATTAAGCTATTTAATTTACTCTATCACCATAGATTAAAATGAAATACACTTAACATATTATTACGATTATGCAATTAACTTCTCTATTAATTTATTTAAATAAATAATATTTATTCTACAATAAGGATAAGCCTCCTTAGTGATCAACTACTTTCTAGATAATATAGATTTCAACATTAATCATAAAAGAACCTTTGATTTAATAGTTACCTTACAATTCAATCCTTCCACCATACAATGTCCTAATTAAATATAAGACATGAAATTACTGTCAAGTCTTATTGTATTTAATTATATGTATTTTGATTCCCAAATGCACAACTCTGAATAAATAAAAATTAGAAACTACTTTCTATTTTCATTCCACCTTAGCCAAGGATTCGTGGGTTGTCATTTATCGAATCACGTAGGACATATCTCTTCTTTTACTAGAATCGGTAAATTCTTTATTCATCATTCATTATCTCCATATATAACTCATTATACCCAAACATACCTTTTGATATACCCTGAGGGTCTTAAGCAATAAGTCAAAGTATAAATCATTATATACAAGATACTATGATGATCTCAAGTCTAAAGATCACTTGTACTACTATCACTTCAAGAATTCCTATTGATAGGTAAGTAAAACTCCATTAGGTATTCTAAAAGCATTGCTTAAAACTATGGGTTTATCACATATTATTAAAATAGCGTCATGTAGATAATTAAATGCCTTTAATAAATAATTCTTTTATTAATAAATAAATAAGATTGATTACAAAGTATATGCTTTATCATCATACGTGATTGACTTGTGTGCATACTACTTTCAATAAGCATAATAATATGTTAATTGTATTTAATTTAATCTATGGTGATAAAATAAATTAAATAGCTTAATATTTATTATTTAATATCTTGGAAATATTAAATATAAATTATTAGAAGGAGCATTATTAATATTATTACAATTATTATTATTTTAATTTCTAAAGAAGTTTGAGAATTAATTTAATATAAGTACTCTCATTTATTCTTAATAGGATTAGGAGGCAAGTTAATAAAAAGTGTTTAATTAATTATCCCTAATAAGATTATGGAGCTTAATTAATTAAAGGAGTTTAATTAATTAAAAATACCCCATTTTAATTATATTAAAAGGGTTAACTGGTATCTTTATAAGAGGAGTGTTATATCATATATCAAGATATACGTAATTTTAATAGTTGGTGAGTACACTCTTTTTCTATACAGATAGAAAACTAGGGTTTTAGCCAATACACCCTTCTTCTTGATTTTTGTTCTTCCTTGGTGGATCACCTCTAGAGGCTAAACGCGTGGGTGACTAACGTTGATCAAAGGAATTAATCTACCCGGAGATTCAAGGAGATCACGGAGAAGTATGAGTTGAACTCGTACATGTGGAAGCTCGTATCTACAAGGGTATGATTCTATAACTTCTTATTGTTCATTCTAATTAATAACATGCGTAAAGGATGATCCGGGTATTTGGTTTATGAAAATTTTAAAATCTAATTTTGCCAAGCTTCTGTAATATCCCGAGTGTTTATGATAACGATCCTTAGAAAAGAAAATGAATGGGTTAAAGAATATATAATATTTGATATATGACTGTGTTTAATTAAATGTTATGTAATAAAACCTAAAAGTTGTTGAAGAAATGAATGGAGTATATATATATATATATGTAAAACTTTTTGCTAAGTTAACGTGTTGAAGTTATTCAACGATAACTGTGAAAGAGATTTTGCGAAAACCGAGTAAGGGAGGTTTCGTTGATTCCGAGGACGAAATCCTTATAAGAAAGGAAGGATGTGACATCCCGGATTTTTAAGAATTAATAAATGAGAATTTAATAAATAAAATTCATATTTTAAGATGTTTAAGTACGAGTATGTGTATATGTGTTATATATTTTGAAATATGTGAATTGGTGTGAAGACAATTTAAATGTTAATTTAATATTTATTGAAGTAAATAAATATTTTAATTGAATTATTTATTGAGATTATGTGATTAATATGGAGTAATGTAATTAAGTGAATTATATTAATTAAATAATTATTTAATATTTAATTAATATGTAATGATTTTATGTTAAAGTTTTAATTTAATTGAGATAATGTAGTGATGTGGTAATTGTTACATGAAGTTATAATTAGCGAGTAATTATAATGTGACAATTTTATGTGATTAATTGATGTTAAACTTTTAATTAATCAAATTAATGTTAAGATTTAATTAATTAAAGGATAACATTAAGAATATGTGTTAAAGGATCTATTAAAAGAGTTAAAAGAGTTTTTAAAACCGTTTTCCCAAACAAGACCTTACTTTCATTTTAAACATGTTTTATCCAAACAAGACCTTAACTATTAAATCCTGATTTTAAAATAATATGGTTTTTCCAAACAAGCCTTAGGGCTTTTAAATTTCTACTTTTGTAACTTATATATTAAATTGATAATTAATATATGTAATTATATTGGGAGTTACATATTCTATAATTATAAGTGTTATATGTATATTGTATATACACTAAGTTATGTTAGATTTTTAAACCTATGTCTAAACTAAGTACAAAAAGAAGAAGAGAGAATAAGAGGAAAAAGGCTGTCATTGATGGAGAAAAAGAAGAAAGGGAAAAAAAATCAAGAAGGCTTGCAAGAAGAAAAATGTAATAAATTAAAAATTTACAATTTTGTGCTCTATTTTGTTAGATCATTATGAACCAAGCAACTTTTGTTTTGGATCTTTAAAAAAAACTCATGATTTACATGAGTATTGATATTTTATATGTGTATCAAAGTATTTTTGAAATTAAAAGTTAGATCCAAAGTGAGAAAATCAAGTTTTGTACCAAAAGATTTAAGAAAAAGCTTTCCTTTGTATACTATATATATTTTTATGTTAGATGTGACAACCCAAATTTTTATAAGTTATTAAAATAGGAATTTAATAATTAAAATTCTTATTATGAGATATTTTGAGTTTGAGTATGTATATATATACGTGCTATATATTTTGAAATGTGTGATCTGGTGTGAAGGGAAATTTATATTCATATATTGGGAAAGTGAGGTTTAATAGTTAAGTTAACTATTGAAGAAATTAATTGAATTTGATAATTATTTTAAATATTTATTGAATTAAATAAATATTTTAAATAATTTATTTATTGAGGAAAATAAATAATGGATGAGTTGTGGTGAATTAATTTAGTAACTAAATTGATTAATGTTAATTAAATTGAGTATTTATAATTTTATCTGATGGATTTAATTTAGGGAATTGTTTAATTTAAAGGAAATAAATAAATTAAACAAAGTGATATGTCTAATTTATTAATTAAACTAGATATATAATTATTTGTTAATTATAAGGTATAATGATAATAAGAATTTTATTATTATTGTAAGTTATTTAAATTAGTTAAAGCTAAAGTTATTTAATTAACTAAATTAATGGTGTGACATGAAAACTATAGAATATAATAATATAAAAATAAATTAGTATGGAAATTATGTGGTTAGCCAAATAAGGCCTTGGGGCCTTTGGCTTGTTTCTAACTGAAGCCTTTTTGTTTTTTAACTGAAGTACGTGGAAGGTGAGGCCATATCAGTTTATGTTTTCACGCGTCTTATTTTTCTAAGGCTTAAGAGCAGAGTATAGAGAGAGTTTTGGAGAAAGTAAGAGAAAAACACAGTGAAAGAGAGAATTCTTTAAGATTGTCTAGAGGTATGAGAGAAATTTCTAAGCCTTGACAACATCTCTTGCTAGCAAACAATCAAAGGAATAAGGTATAACCCTAATTTTAACTTTATTTTTTGGAATTTCTATTGATAATTAGGTTGGATTGATATAAATACTTGTATATAGGGTTTATAATCTATTAATCATCGCGTGTGAGTGTTATTCGATGATCAAATTCGTGAGAATTGGGTTGTAGTAAAAGATTTCAAATAACAGTGTTTTGTGTATGAAAATGGCTTAGTAAGTCCAAAATTTGATGTTCAATCCTTGCTAGAATCTATTAATTGGTTATATATTGTGTTAGTATATCAAGGAACGAAAACAACGGAAGTTAAACGAACCAATTTGGTTGAGAAACGAATTCATAGTGAATGAATTCGCTAAATTTGTCAAACATAAACAATTAGTATGAACATGAGTTATAAATCCATATTTGGGTTGGCTAATGTTTTATGTTAGTTGATGGATAATTGGTATGTTGTAGCTTTATGAGTTACGAACCCATAGAATCGAAAATGGACTGATTTGGATGAGTATAACTCATGTTATGATCATTGGAAGGAGTTTTCATCTGTGTGATCGCGAAGAGTAGAGCCTGAGGGCCTGTTTTGTGACTTGGGGCACAGCTGCGCTGCCCCCAAGGCCATCAGTGTCTAGTGCACTGCTCTGACTTGTTGTAGTAAATTAAGCATAACCTTTTCATACGAACTCCGATTGAGGTGATTCAAGATGATCTGGAATGAGGACGAATAGACCTACAACTTTTATTCTTTGAGTGTTTCAATTTGAGATCGAGAAGAGGGGTAAAAATGGCCATTTTTGGGACTATTGTGTTTTCGGGAACAATCGGAGGGCGTCGGGCATGCACGTATGCAAGTGTAGTGCTCTTGACAATAAAAGATGTTGTTCTAAGTTATAGAACATGAATATTATTAAGTATAATGATGATTAACATTAATAAATGATATATTACATAAGTTTTATACGCATACTAAGCACACACAAGAGAGCCAAATTGGGCGTGTGATGAATAAACGTCGAAACGCCGTGATAAGTGATAAGGAATGTAAAAAAGTGTTTTAAGTCTAATGAAATGAATATTATAAGATATGAAATGGGTTTAATATAAAACTAATAATGATTCCTAGCAAGACTTAAACACTTGAATGAACTTTGAATATGAAATATAGTGAGATATAAGTCGAAAGTTAACACAATCAAATTGAACATTGTGTATCTATGATAGGAAGGGTTATGAGGCGTAAATTAAAGTTTACATTACAACTACTATGCATTTCTATATGACTAATAGTTGATGTGCATGATTATATAATTGTGTAGGGCACGTGAAGTGCAGATAACTGTAAGCTGTTAAACTGTTATTGGTAAACAACGATCAAGGCAAGTCTTTCAGTTCCTATTTGCTCTGTGAATTTGATTGTTTTAAACCTTTATTGAAAAGAGTATGATTTGTTATATATATGTTGAATGTATGAAATGTTAAATTCAACTTATGACTACGTTGATTGAGTAAAGCATGCTAGTTGAGTAAGGAACTCAATCTTTATACTTGTTATATGAACTATAACATGAATGTTATGTTAGTCCAATGTTTATGAGATATATGTTGAGCATGTTATTATATGCTACGTGATGCATCAAAACTATTATATTTTGCTGGGCTGTCGAGCTCAACCTTGCAAATAACCATATTTGCAGGTTAAGGATTGAAGGTACATTATGTGCTACTTGAATGACGTGGATCAAAAATAATTCACGCAGATTAATATTTTAGCTAAAGTTGTTATTTCTTAATAGCATGATTAAGATTCATGAGATGTACTAAATGTTTTATGATGTATAGTTTTATGTTGAGTTGTAAAGCTAATGTTAGAGTTATCTGATATGTAAAGGTTATCGGATTGAAATGTAAAGTTTTATATAATAACAGTGGTAAAGTGATCATAAAAATAAGATTGATCCAAAGACATGTAGATGGTAAAGGTTTTGATTCAGGGAATTAAAGTAAGAAGACATAAAAGTTTAAATTATTTCGCATTTTATAAAGCTTAACATCGAATGATGATGTAAAATCAGAAGGTAGATGTGTTATTAACGACCAAAGTTGGGAATTAAATTGTATGAATTTTGGGGTCGTTACAGTTGGTATCAAAGCTATAGGTTATAAACCTTAGGTAGGAGTACCGTAGGCTATAACCTTGAAGAATGAAGGTGAAGATAATGAAAAAATAAGCTCAAATAGAGTTTGAACAATAAGAAGTAATTTAAGAAATTTATAAAGAAAGGATTAAAACATGCATGAGAGGATTCAAAGAAGAATCTCGCTAAGTTATAAGGAATATGAATGTGGGGTTACCCAACTCCAATAATAAGAATGTGAGGTGATAATAAATAGAAAATGTCTATAAGAAGATAATGATAAAGAAGTTAAGAATCAAAAAGTTATATTTAAGTATGGTACAATTGTACTCTTTAGTAGTTGATGTATGGTATCTGGGCTAAACGATTCCTTCATAGAGCGGAGGTATATACGAACTAGCAACTCGAAACCTAGTTTGTTGGTTGTTTGTGGGAAACCACTCAGCGTACCATATTGAAACTGTTAGAAACTCGATGTGTACCAAGTATAGAAAATGGATACATATGATAAAAATGTAGAACTTGAATGAAAGGTGGAGCAATGTAAATGAAGTTAGAAGTTCTTAAAGGAAGAATTGTTTTATAAACAAGAAAATTCAAAGAAGAATCTTGAAGTGATAAAAAAAAAATGGGAGTTTCCTAACTCCAATACTTAAGATAACAAAGAATTTTGTAATGATGAAAAAAGTAAGAAAGGGGATCGTAAAACAAAACGATCACAAGTTAAGAAAAGACTTTTAAGGGAGATGATTATAGAATAAGATCACGACGTGATCTGTTTAAGTTATAAAGGAAAGATGGTCTGTAATGTTTGAATAATTATAGCTTGATGCTATGAAGATGATGTACTATGAAATAGTACGAGATAGATCACGAGGAGTTATAGATGATGTGATATGAGGAATTCATATCGAGCAAAGAGCAAGTTAAGAGTAAGATAGAGTTAGGTGGGATTTCAATTGAGGACTCATGTGATGGCTAAGTTGTACAAATCTTTGTATGGGTGAGGGTTTTGTGCTTCCACTCAGTTTATCACATTTATAATCATTGGAATGTTGGTGTCGCGCTATCAATGTATATGTGGCGAAAAGGTGATGCTTTTCTCATGTGTATATTTGATAGTTAGAAACTATTAAGATTAGTCAGATATTATTAGGATTAGGTGCGGTTCTTAAAACTAATGCATATAGTAAGTTCGTGACTCACAATAATATGGTATGTTTTGAACCTCTCAGCGAATGGACACCTATGGTCTGACTAGGACAAGTTCTTAAACTCATATTATTGTGGCAAGTTCCTAGATTTCCAATGTGCGGTAAGTTTGATGAACTGTATTGGGTAGAAAATGATTATAGTATAGAGAGCATTGATGAAGTTGAAGATTGATAGAATGGTTAAGTAATGAAGTAATGGAGTAATGATTGAAGTTGATGGATACCTGGATATTTTAAATCTACTAGTTATGCTAGACTTTCAAAATTTATTGACTTTGTGCTGATGTTTGCACTTCTGTTTTCTTGAAAAACATTGGATCAAATGATGAAACCAATGAGTTTTAAAAACAATACCGTAATTTGTATGTCTATGCTAATTGCTTCGGCTAGAAAAAAATGATTTGAAATGTATCAAAATGTATTTTTTTTATATCATCAATGCATCATGGAACCTGGTGCAGAGATAATAAAAATGATGGAGTCTTCAATGCAGTATTACTTAGTGTTGGATGTGATCTAAGGATCGTTAGCCCACTATGGTATGATGTAGTATGATAAAATCACCAAATGACGGAATCCTCAAATGAACTGTAAATACAGTGCGGTATCATGATGTCATAAAAAGATTTTTGAGATTTCTTTAAGATATGAGAATATATATATGCATATGTATATTTCGATTGATGTCCTAATTTATTATAGAAGTCTATGCTATTTGATTCAAATTTAGATGAATATTGAAAGATGTTCATTAAATTCAAGCGCTTTCTTGAGAAGTTATGCCAAACCAAATTATATTGGTGCGGATTCAGATGTTGAAAAGCTGAGGTGAACAACCCTATAAAAGGGGACATGTTATCGGAGACAATGGTTCCGAAAGTAACACATATAGTCGTTACGATGTTAAGATGTAATACGTTGTGCACAACGTAGGGGCACGATAAGTTTGATCACCTAGAGTAATTGCGAGAGAGTGTTTGATCTGCATGTGATTGCTAAACATTCATTAAAGATGGTTTATGGTGGTGATGCCTTTATCAAACTGGAGAAGAGTTTAAGGTCCGTATAGTCTTATGACTGTTAAAGGTTCAAGTTGAGATACTTGATAACCTAGGGACATAGTTCAAGGTCTTATGACCCCTCAGCACCATTTGGAATCTTTTAAAATTCACGAGAGTTATTCATCTTGCTTCCCCCATTATTGAGCAATTGTGGAAGATTCTTTCTATTCTAAAAGGCGAATGTGGTAAGGATGATATTCCTTAGAAAGAAGTAAGTCGTAGAATGCGACACTAAACGATGGATATGTTGAATAGGTGAGAAAAGAAATTTTTAAATGAGAAGGAGATGAGTTATCAAAGAATAATGTAAAACTTTTAATAGAAAAGTTTAATAATTGTAGAAAGATCTTTGTGGAAAGAAGTTGTTTTAGAACCCAATGAATGAATAAAATATTAACATAAAATCTATTTTGATAGATTGAATGAATGAAGATTAATAAATAAAATTTCGAGGATGAAATTCTTAGAAGAATGGGTGAATGTAATATCCCGAGTGTTTATGATAACGATCCTTAAAAAAGAAAATGAATGGGTTAAAGAATATATAATACTCAAATATAATTGAGTCTAAGTAAATGTTATGAAATAAAACTTACAAGAATTTATTATGAATAATGGTGGGAGTAAGAAATATGAAACCTATATTAAGGTAATGCGTTGAAGTTATTAAATGATAAATTTTGAAAAGAGATTTGGTAAAAATCGAGTAAGGGAGGTTTCGTTGATTCCGAGGACGGAATCCTTATAAGGGGGGAAAGATGTGAAAACCCGAATTTTTATAAGTTATTAAAATAGGAATTTAATAATTAAAATTCTTATTATGAGATATTTTGAGTTTGAGTATGTATATAAATACGTGCTATATATTTTGAAATGTGTGATCTGGTGTGAAGGGAAATACATATTTATATATTGGGAAAGTGAGGTTTAATAGTTAAGTTAACTATTAAAGAAATTAATTGAATTTGATAATTATTTTAAATATTTATTGAATTAAATAAATATTTTAAATAATTTATTTATTAAGGAAAATAAATAATGGATGAGTTGTGATGAATTAATTTAGTAACTAAATTGATTAATGTTAATTAAATTGAGTCTTGATAATTTTATCTAATGGATTTAATTTAGGGAAATTGTTTAATTTAAAGGAAAAAAATAAATTAAACAAAGTGATATGTCTAATTTATTAATTAAACTAGATATATAATTATTTGTTAATTATAAGGTATAATGATAATAAGAATTTTATTATTATTGTAAGTTATTTAAATTAGCTAAAGCTAAAGTTATCTAATTAACTAAATTAATGGTGTGACATGAAAACTATATAATATAATAATATAAAAATAAATTAGTATGGGAATTATGTGGTTAGCCAAATAAGGCCTTGTGGCCTTTGGCTTGTTTCTAACTGAAGCCATTTTATTTTTTAACTGAACTACATGGGAGGTGAGGCCATATCAGTTTATATTTTCACGCGTCTTATTTTTCTAAGGCTTAAGAGCAGAGTATAGAGAGTGTTGGAGAAAGAAAGAGAAAAACACATTGAAAGAGAGATTTCTCTAAGATTATCTAGAGGTAGTAGAGGAATTTCTAAGCCTTGACGTCATCTCTTGCCAGCAAACAATCAAAGGAATAAGGTATAACCCTAATTTTAACTTTATTTTTTGGAATTTCTATTGATAATTAGGTTGGATTGATATAAATACTTGTATATAGGGCGTATAATCTGTTAATCTTCGTTTGTGAGTGTTATTCGATGATCAAATTCGTGAGAATTGGGTTGTAGTAAAAGATTTCAAATAACAGTGTTTTATGTATGAAAATGGCTTAGTAAGTCCAAAATTTTATGTTCAATCCTTGCTAGAATCTATTAATTGGTTATATATTGTGTTAGTATATCAAGGAACGAAAACAACAGAAGTTAAACAAACCAATTTGGTTGAGAAACGAATTCATAGTGAATGAATTCGTTAAATTTGTCAAACATGAACAATTAGTATGAGCATGAGTTGTAAATCCATATTTGGGTTAGTTAATGTTTATGTTAGTTGATGGGTAATTGGTATGTTGTAGCTTTATGAGTTACGAACCCATAGAATCGAAAATGGACTGATTTGGATGAGTATAACTCATGTTATGATCATTGGAAGGAGTTTTGGTCTGTGTAATCGCGAAGAGCAGAGTCTGAGAGCCTGTTCTACGACTTGGGGTGCAGCTGCGCTGCCCTCAAGGCCATTTAGGAAGCAGCTGCGCCAGACATCAGTGTCTGGTGCACTACTCTGACTTGCTGTAGTAAATTAAGCATAACTGTTTCATACGAACTCCGATTGAGGTGATTCAAGATGATCTGGAACGAGGACGAATAGACCTACAACTTTTATTCTTTGAGTGTTTCAATTGGAGGTCAAGAACAGGGGTAAACATTGTCATTTTTGGGACTATTGTGTTTTCGGGGACAATTGGAGGGCGTCTGGCATGCACGTATGCAAGTGTAGTGCTCTTGACGATAAAAGATGTTGTTCTAAGTTATATAACATGAATATTATGAAGTATACTGATGATTAACATTAATAAATGATATATTAGATAATTTTTATACGCATACTAAGCACACACAAGAGAGCCAAATTGGTCGTTTGATGAATAAACGTCGAAACGCCGTGATAAGTGATAAGGAATGTAAAAAAGTGTTTTAAGTCTAATGAAATGAATATTATAAGATATGAAATGGGTTTAATATAAAACCAATAATGATTCCTAGCAAGACTTAAACACTTGAATGAACTTTGAATATGAAATATAGTGAGATATAAGTCAAAAGTTAACACAATCAAATTGAACATTGTGTATCTGTGATAGGAAGGGTTATGAGGTGTAAATTAAAGTTTAAATTACAACTACTATGCATTTCTATGTGACTAATAGTTGATGCACATGATTATATAATTATGTAGGGAACGTGAAGTGCAGATAACTGTAAGCTGTTAAACTGCTATTGGTAAACAACGATCAAGGCAAGTCTTTCAGTTCCTATTTGCTATGTGAATTTGATTGTTTTAAACCTTTATTGAAAAGAGCGTGATGTGTTATATATATGTTGAATGTATGAAATGTTAAAGTCAACTTATGACTACGTTGATTGAGTAAAGCATGTTGGTTGAGTAAGGAACTCAATCTTTATACTTGTTATATGAACTATAGCATAAATGTTATGTTAGTCCAATGTTTATGAGATATATATTGAGCATGTTATTATGTGCTACGTGATGCATGAAAACTGTTAGATTTTGCTGGGCTATCGAGCTCAACCTTGCAAATAACCAATTTTCCAGGTTAAGGATTGAAGTTACATTATGTGCTACTTGAATGATGTGGATCAGAAATAATTCACGAAGATTAATATTTTAGCTAAAATTGTTATTTTCTTAATAGAATGATTAAGATTCATGAGATGTACTAAATTTTTTATGATGTATAGTTTTATGTTGAGTTGTAAAGCTAATGTTAGATTTATCTTATATGTAAAGGTTATCGGATTGAAATGTAAAGTTTTATATAATAACAGTGGTAAAGTGAATCATAAAAATAAGATTGATTCAAAGATATGTAGATGGTAAAGGCTTTCATTTAGGGAATTAAAGTAAGAAGACATAAAAGTTTAAATTATTCCGCATTTTATAAAGTTTAACATCGAATGATGATGTAAAATCAGAAGGTAGATATGTTATTAACGACCAAACTTGGGAATTAAATTGTATGAATTTTGGGGTCGTTACATTAGATTCATTGGGTTCATGTGGTAAATGGTTTAAAATATATTAGCATGCTTAATACATGAGTTAAGGGCAAAATCCCTTTGGAATCACTCAAATATGTTAAGAAATGAGCAAGTTATGAATTAAATCCCAAACTACCTTAACTGTTGAACACAAGCTACTGACCAGTCACTTCTGTCCATTTTTCCAGGACCAAAACAGAACCAATATAGATGTTTGATATATGGAAACTATAGTTCGGGAAAGTACAAATCCAACGATACCTATTGGACCTAAATCCGATTAGTAGATTTCGTTTTATAAGCGTTTCGGTTAAGGACCCCAAATCTGAAAAATGAACCTACTGTTGAAGAAAACCTTGCTGACCAGTCACTTTGGGCCTGATTTCCGGGACCTAGACAGATTGGAATTTGGTGTTTGAAAACTGAAAACTATAGTCCAAGAAGATATGGATCCAACGAGTTTGATTGGGCCTCAATCGGAGTTGTGGATCTCGTAATACAAGCGTTTCTGTAAAAGACTCCAAAACTGAAAATGTTTACAAGGCATGTAACGAATAGTCGGTAGTCGCCCGTTTTTAGGGTGTTATAGTGAACCAAATGGACTGTTTCTTGAGCCTAAACCATAGCTTTGGAAGTCATGGTTCTAACGATACCAAGTGGGTCCAAATCGGACTTGTAGATTACCGTCTACAAGTGTTTCTGTGGAGGACCCCAACTTTAAACGAAAATTGTAGAATAAATAGAAAATAAATATTAGAAATTCATAATAAATTTGTAAAAATTATTTTAAAGTCTAAAAATTGGTTTTTAATAATTTGAAATATATATTCATTAATATTTTAATATTTTTAAATATTAATGATAGTTAATTTATTTAATTATTATATTAAATAAATTACTTAAAAATAATTTTAATACTTTAAAAATTATTTGAAATTATATTAAAGTGTAAGAAAATATTTTAAGTTATTTTTAATAACTTTTAATATTTTGTAATGAATTTCATTAATAAATTAAAATTAATGATAATGGATTTATTTAATAAATATATTAAATAAATTATGAAAAATTAGAATTAATTTTTTAAAAATCATATAAAAATGATTTAAGGGTTAGAAAAATATTTTAAGTTATAAAATATAACTTTTGATATTTTTCATGAAAACACTAATATTTTAATATTGATGGCGAGTTATTTGATAATGATTTTAACTCTTTTAAAATCATTTAAATGTGTTATTAAGGTATTAAAAATAATTTGAGATATTATAAATGATTTATAATATTATGTCATGATTTTCATTAATATTTGATATTAAATAAATATTAATGATAAAGGAATATTGTGGTATTTAAATCATTTAAATATGATATTAATGATTAAAAAAATCATGATAAATGATAATAATTAAATGAAAATTATTATAAGTTATTGAAAAATATTTTGACTGAAAATGAAATTATCTAAGGTAAATGTAAAGCATTTAGGCAAAGTCTTATGGAAATTAGACTCATGAATTATCCGACTAACCGTGTGGATGTTAGAAATTGTACCGAATTCAACTAAGACTGAAATAGTTTGACTTGATACCAAATTTTAGGTATTTTATAGACTGATAGGATTATGTGGTAATTTGTTAGGTTATATTATAACTATATTTAACAGTACTATACTGTGATGATATTATTCTAATATTTGGAGATCGGTATTATATATATTAGGTCTTCAGACAAAGCGATATAGGTTGCGTAATGGTAATCAACAGTGCACAGTAAGTTCTCTAACTCGACCTCGAGTTGATATTTTTGAAATATGCTTGGGGTTAATCATTACTGATTATACCATGTCTATGAATTATTGATTATCATTCTGTGCACATTGCATGTATTCATCAGGTATGAAAGGCTGATTACCTTCATTACCATTTGGTCCAGTTGATTTATTCATGTTCATTATTCATTCAGCTATGAAAATTTATTCATGCTCTTTCACAATGTTTATATTGTAGAAAGTTAGCCAGTTTATTGTTCAATTCTTTCAATCATGATATATCCTTAATTGAACTTATACTTGCTGGGCAAAATTGTTGCTCACCCTTGCTATATCATGATAAACATTGCAGATTAGGATGAATACGCCAAATACAGGAAAAGTCAAAGACAAGTCAGCTTTGGATTATATGCGCAGCTAAATTTGTAACAGTAATGTATGATAATAACTTTGTATGTCAGTTAGGATATTGATTTAGGTATTATGTGAAGGTTCTCAACCTTGGGGATAATGTGTAATGTTTAATATATAAACAATTTATGTTTATATCTTCCGCAATAGTTATAGAAATAGAATACTAGATTCATAGTTATTTGGGACCCGGATTTGGGGTTGTTACAGTTGGTATCAAAGCTGATAGGTTATACACCTTAGGTAAGAGTACCTTAGGCTATGACCTTAGGTTAAAAGAATAAGAAGTTAAGTTTAAGTTACGTATAATGAAAAGGTGATTCTTTTCACATACGTAGATGTATATGATGAGTTTAGTCCTAGAAATGTTATAAGAAGAATATTAGAATGGCGAGGTATAAAACTCGAATAAAATATTGAGTAACATGAATTATATTAAATTCTTAAAGGAAGAGTTAATAAATAAACAAGAAGATTCAAAGAAGAATCTTGAAGAGATGTGTAGATAAGAATCATGAGTTGCCTACCTCCAATAGCCAAGATAATGAATAATGATGAATAGAAAAAGTTTGTATGATTAAAAGTATAAATGAAATCGTAAACGATGAAAAAAGGAAAAAAAGAGGATCATAAAATAAAACGATCACAAGTTAAGAAAAGAATTTTAAGGGAGATGATTATAGAATAAGATCACGACGTGATCTGTTATAAAAGAAAGATAGTCTGTAATGTTTGAATAATTATAGCTTGATGCTATGAAGATATTGTACTATGAAATAGTATGAGATAACTCACGAGGAGTTATAGATAATGAGGTACGAAAAATTCGTATCAAGCAAAGAGCAAGTTATAAGCAAGATAGAGTTAGGTGGGATTTTAATTGAGGACTCATGTGAGGGCTGAGTTGTACAAACCTTTGTATGGGCAAGGGTTTTGTGCTTGCACTCAGTTTATCACATTTATAATCATTGGAATGTTGGTGTCGCGCTATCAATATATATGTGGCGAAAAGGTGATTCTTTTCTCATGTGTATATTTGATAGTTAGAAACTATTAAGATTATTCAGATATTATTAAGATTAGATACGGTTCTTAAAACTAATGAATATGGTAAATTCGTGACTCATAATAATATGATATGTTTTGAACTCCTTAGCGAATGGACACCTATGGTCTGACTAGGATAAGTTCTTAAACTCATATTATTGTGGCAAGTCCTGAACTTCCAATGTGTAGTGAGTTTGATGAACTATACTGGGGGTATAGGAAGATTGTAAGTTAAAATACAAGAATACTTAGTATAAGAGCATTGGTGGTGCTAGAAATAAAAGAAGTAGTCAGTAATGAGGTAATAGAGTAAAAATTGGAATTGATGGAGAAAATTAGGTATTCAAAATCTTCTAACATTGCTAGATTTTCGAAATTTATTAAATTCGTGCTGATGTTTGCACTTCTATTTTTGTCTTGAAAAACATTGGATCAAATGATGGAACCAAGGAGTTTTAAAAATAATACAATTATTCGTATGTCTATGTTAATTGTTTCGGCTAGACAAAAATGATTTAAAAATATCAAAATGTATTTTGTTTTTTTTTTTCGTAGTCATTAAGGCATCACTAAATATGATGTTGATTTGACAAACGAGGAAGTCATCAATGCAATTAAACATGGTGTTGGATGTGATCATAAGATCATCAACCCACTATGGTATAATGTAGCATGACAAAGTCATATAATGACTGAATCCTCAACGTACTATCGAGATAGTACGGTATCATGTCATCATAAAAGGATTTTTGGTTTTCTTTAAACTAAGAAAGATATGCCATATGAATTAGATAAAATTATTTTGATTGATGTCCGAATTTTTGCTAGTCTATGCTACTTGATTCAGCTAGACAAATATTGAAAGATGTTTATGGAATTCGAGCGTTTTTGGTCAAACTATGCCAAACCAAATTGTTTTGGTGCGGATTTAAATGTTAAGAAGCTGAGGTGAACAACCCTATAAAAGGTGAAGCACTATTAAACCTAGAAAGAAGTTCAAGGTCTTGCGATCCACTCAACATTATTAGAATCTTTTAAATTCTTGAGTTATTTATATCGCTTCCCAATTATTGAGCGATTGTGGAAGATTCTTATTACTCTGATGAAGAATGTAGCGAGAAGAATAGCCCTTAGAAAGAAGTAGTTGTAGAACGCTTTAATCCAGTGAATAGAGATTAACATAAAATCTATTTTGATAGATTGAATGTGTAACAATTCGGATTTTCAAATTATAATTTTAAATATTTATTGAATTATATAAATATTTATTTGAGGTGTTTATTGTTGATTAAATATTTATTGATGTGATGGTTGTTAATAAATATTTATGAATCTAAATTTATTAGATAGTGTTCTAAATTAAATTAATTTATAATTTAGAGAGTTGTAACATAACGTGAGATGTTATATTGTTATGTTGATTTAATAATTTAAATGGTATATTAAGTTATTAAATAAAATTATAATGAAATTATAATTTTGTGTTATTTGTTTAAAAGGTATATTTATTTAAAATATAGTGTATATAATTAAATTATTTGATTAATGTTGGATATGGAAATCCAAATCAATAATATATGACTATAATTGATAAACTAAATTGTTTATATAAAAAAATTAAAGGAGTTTAATTTAGAGATTTGTCCAACAAGGCTTAGATATATTAAGTCTTTAAATTTTAAAGGGTTTTGCCAAACAAAGACTTACGGCTTTTGGATTTTTAATTTTTAAATTTAAATAATATAAATATATATTTATAACCGATGATTTAATAAGGGTTAATTAGTAAATGTCGGTTTTTGGACGTTTGAAACTTTGCGTTGGCTGGAGTTATATTTGGTTTAGCATACTGAGTTTTGTGAGAGTTGGGAGAGAGCTTGAGAGAATTTGAGAGAGAATGATTTTAGAGCATTTTCAGTGTTTAACAAAAAGGATTTCAAGCAATTTGAAGGTACTTCGTATACAACCTTAATATTATATATATATATATATATGTGTGTGTATGTATATGTATAAGTACGACATAACTTATATGTGCTCTATGAATTCAAATTCTCTCGAATTGTTGTAGAAAACTAAGTTATTGCAATTTATATGTAATTTATGATGCTAGAGTTTATGATTGTATGCTAATTACAGTTTAAAAAGGAAGAAAAGTAAATTACAGTATATATTTTCTTATGTGGCTTATGAAAGTATCAACTTTGATGGTCAATTTGTATGGTAAACTGCAAATTGAAGCTTGTGTATGCTAGTCCATTAAGAAATGAAGATAACGTAATTTGAACGAACAATTTGGACAAGAATTGTGTTTATAGTGTTCATTTTTGTAAGAGATATCAAAAAATAAAGTTTTATATGAAAATATGGAATTTGAGGAAATTAAACTAGTATAATTGTTGTTAAATTGTTTTATGTTGAGGAATATGTTGGCAAACATGTTTATGATAGTTTTATATCAATTGTTTGTGTTAATATTACTATCTAATGGGTGAAATTTGTGTTTATTGGGCTAAAGTCGGCTACTATTCATAGTTGTCTCTACTTACTTCTCATGCACTGCAATAGTAATTTCTGTCGGTGAGTGCCAAGGCTAAAAAATTGTGCATTTCTGCCAGGTCCCGAGCTCTGTATGGCGTGACTTAGCCATACCATGGTTTGGGACAGTGACTTCTGCTGCTGCTGCATTTATGGGATAGCAACATACCTTGGTCCAATGATGTGTTAGTATGATAAACACGTAACAACAAGGTTAAAACAGAGTTATGTTATGTGGTTAGTAAATTTAAAGTTTCAAATGATTAGTAAGTAATGAACGTGGCATATTAGACTTAGTGAGCATGATGAATAGTAAACAGGTATTGTGAAGGTTAACACTTGAAATTTCTGATATTTGTATAATAGCATAAGACTTGTGCTAAAATGATAAGTTTAGCTAGAAATGTACATGTTATGGTATGTTAGCTTATCTAATAGGTATTGTGGTTCTAAACCTATGTGTAGGTGAACGTGAGTTTAATATTATAGCTTACGCTCGAGGCAGGTTTTCTAACTCTACATTTACGTTGAGCAAGTTTCGTACTTTAAACTTTTATTAATTGAACTCTTGTATTCCTAATCATTATTTGAGCAAGCTAGCTATGACTTTAACTTTATTCGAACAAGTTTTGAATTCCAATATTTATTGATGTATTCTAACTTGTTTATTGTTAGAAAAGTTTCTTTATTGTCCTTCGTTTACTATGAATGCAATTTTCTTGAATTCTAATTTCTAATGTTGAATTATCTTAGTTCATTTACTTGACACAAGCTATTCTTATAATGAGCAAGCTTTATTTTCAGCTTGCTATTACTTAATGTATCTTCAATAATTCATAGTCCTAGCTTAATATTATTCAAGCAAGGTTTGTTGTCATTCAATACTTATGCTTTGTAGTTATTTCTAAGCATGAGTTCAAGATATAGTTAGCTCGATTACACTTATTCATTGTTCCATATTAGGTTATTATTGATCAACTGTTGTGTTATCAAACACTATTGATTCAACTAGTCCTCTAGTTGATGATAGTCAAACTTCAAATTACCCTTGAAAGCTTATCCAAACTAAACTTTCTTTGGTGCGGACTTGTAATCTAAATACTGAGATGAACAACCTATTATTAGGGGATAATTTACGATTAGCGTTGGAATGTTTATTCACAATACATTGTACGAAGGACTGATCCCTCTAAGTACGAGGAGTCCTTATAGTCTTATGACTGTTAAAGTTGAAGTTGAAAGATTACTTGCAACTGTGGACATAGTTTGTGGTCTTATAACCCTCAGATATATATTTCTTATTTTGATCCCAGTTTTTGGTTATTATTGATAGAGTACTATTCAGTTTTGATGAGCCTATTCCTTGGCAGTTATTATTACTATTCTCCTGTTGATTCATTGTTATATCCAGTGAGCATTTGTTTTGCTCACTCTTGCATATATATACACTCATTGCAACTAAAGTTGAGAAGGTAGATGAGCCTTCAACTAGCAAAGGAAAGGAAAAAATGTACAAGTGATGAAGACTTGTAATTTATATTTATTGTTATGATGATAGACATTTAATTAATGATGTGATGTAATAATTTTATTTTCGCACTTATATGATGATTAAGGTTAAACAACCTGGGAAGATTTTTATTTAATGATGTAACCCTATTTAAAGGGATGAATTATGATTAAATATTATTATAATTGGGTAGATAGATATGAATGATTGGATAGTGAACACCAAATCTTGTGGGAATAAAGTACCTATATTTGGGGGTGTCATAGGTTGGTATCAGAGCCCTAGGTTATGAACCTTAGGTGGGGAAAAGCCTTAGGAAGTAACCTTTGAAAAGATAGTAATGATAAACTCTTATCGAGTTTTAAGGAAGAAGTAATAAAATACTTATGTGCTTATGTGGTTACAACTTATGTGCTCGTGAGTGTCAAGTAGTAATGATTAGTAACTAAAACTTAAAATTTGGTTGACAGGATGGCTAATATAGGAGGATCCAGTCAGGCTGGGGAGGAAGGATCCCAGATGCCTAGAGAGGAGGAGTCTCGAGATATTCAGGTGATTTGGGAACAACTACTGCCACGGGAGACAACTCTGTTGGTCAGAGTAGTTGAGCAGGAGAGAATACCTGATGAAGATGATGAGATAGAGACGGACGAAGAGGACCCTGTTGAGCTGCCACAGTCGGATGAGGAGGATGAATAAAAAGAACTTCCACTTAACTCAATTTCTTCCAGTATGTGTGACAAAGTATACGACCGCAATGTGGAACTTCAAGATACCATCGAGGAGTTGCAGTAGATAGTAGTTGAACAACAGACCTCGATGGCACAGAAGGACGACGAGATCCAGGATTGAGAGGAACGTCTGAATAATGTTAAAGAGAAGTTGGTCCACACTAAAGGAGAGAATGAGCCAATGATAGCAGAGATTACAGAGTTGAAGAAAAAGTTGAAATAAGAAGCTACGAAGAGGGCAAGAGTCGAAGACGCGTATAAGGAAGCTTACCAACGAGCCGAAATAGTAGAGAGGGACGCGCAAGCAAAGAGGATGAAGATGGAAGAGATGAATAACGTATTCAACACCATGATCAATCGAGCTCAAGATCTGGTCATGTGTTATCATATTCAGTTTGAGACGTTGTGACGCCCCCAAATCCGGGTTACCTGACCCCCGAGTTTGGTGTTCACGATCCACAATATAATAGCATCTAACTACCCATTAATATATGAATAGTAATATATACCACATTAACATACGCTGTTAATACATTAATCCTAGGACTACTAACCTTAACATTACAAACATGCCCCTTAGATATACAAAAAGGGCTTACAATACAACATAATGAATATGCTAATCATAACTAATTAATAACTATGCCTTTGCCTTCATCCTTCGTAGCACCTCCTGCCACTTCGTCCCTAGCTGAAAAGTTTTATTTAGCAAGGGTGAGCAACAAATTTGCTCCGCAAGTTAAGACATACAATAAATGTATAAGAATTCAAAACAACAGACTATCAATTTTTATAGAATGAAACCAAAGTTTGGGGAACTTTGAAATAGCTGAACAAATCGTTATTCAATAACAAGTCTTCTCGTATTCTATACAACACAATAATTCAATAATGAAAGAGTACAACGCTTTCAATGTTTCTACGATATTCAAAAGAATAATCAAGAATCAATTATGCGCAAAAACAAAGTGGAATGTTTTCCAGATTTATGCTGAGTGATCACACAAGATCTTGAACTTATCTTCTCGGGTATCTATCAAAGAATTACATTGATATATACTCAGGTGTATCAGTTAACCATAAAGATTAAATCATACCCCTCTGCAAGTACTCAGAGCTGGCCAACTCTCTTTACCCTATATTATGCATAATACGTAAGTCACGCGCAAAGATCAAATATACGATCAAAATATTCCCTTTTATATAAAAGGTTGTTCTTCTCAGTCTCAGAATCAAGATTTTGATTTAACAACGAAATACTGTGATTTCAAATTCTATTTGCTTCTCTTCTCTTCTCAAACCTATCAAGTTTTCTTTTTCGATCTAGCCGAAAGAAATGGCATTGATCGATCAATAATAATTAAATTCTCTTCTCTTCTCTTCTCGAACCTATCAAATTCTAACAAATGTTTGTCTAACCAGAATAATTGGCTAAGACATTTCTCAATATAATCTTGACAATAAATAAGAATTATCTGTACTATCAATTCTAGCTTCTACGGATATGAATATCCAACAACAGTTATTCTACGAATGTATATATTCCAAATCAGTAATTCAATTTGAATTACTAAACATGCGCTAACTGCGAAATATCAACAATAAATCCCTGCACGTGATCTAATTAGCAATAATTAACCACCAATAATAATTAAACAATACTAACTCAAGGTTGAGTTAGGGAACTTGCCTGATTCATTGACTACTGCTACGCAGTTTAAGTTAACTTCTTTTGTAAGACCTATCATTAATAAGATTTGTCTTTTAATCAGCATATCACACTTTGTATCATAATATAATTACTTTATCAATCAATTATCTAACACTTAATCACATAATTAAATATTAGATAACACCTTACAACATTAGCATTATTATCATCTTTTGATAATTCTTTAATCACTATATTATATACATTATGATTTAACACTTACCTTTTTCATTTCATAAGTTAATCTTTAACATCTAATAAGTCAAACATGAATCCAGCAACCTGGATTCTACATCTAGCAACTAAATTGCCAACTCAACAACCTGGATTCCAAATCCAACAATCTAAACTGCAATCCAGCAAACTGGATTCAACATATTTTCAATTCAGTAAACTGTTTTTCAATCCAGCAAACTGGATTCATAAATTATTCAATCCAGCAAGACGGATTCCATATCCTTTTCACAAAAATACCAAATCAACTTATTATTTTTCTATCCTTTGTCCAAACATATATACATATATTTCATACACATAAAGTATTTTTTCATAATTTTCCAACATCCTTTAGTATTTTTCAAAAATCATTTCTAGTGTGTAGCTTAAGAATTTAGCCCCATTATGTTCAACTCCAGAAATCCCCATCTCTTGACACAATCTTATATGTGTTAACATGAGCCTCCAGTTTAAATTTTGTGGCCATCGGAGTTATAGAACTCCGGTTATAGCCGTTTTCGTCGGAAAATCATAAAAATTGAAATGGTCATAACTTGGTCGTTTTAAGTCGTAATGAGCTCATTTTTGGACAACATGTACTTTATACCATATATTTTCATGTCCCAAAAGTCTGGAATTTATCTCATAAACTAAGTGGCTGAAACAACCTCTTTAATATTTTGGACAGTTTTCTTTTGTCCTTTAATAGTTTTGGAGTCCTTTACGAAAACTTAAATAAAATGAAATCTATAACTCCAATTAACGATCCGTCAATTTTGTTGGATTCGTATCTTTCTGATCTACAATTTTTATCTATCACAATCCATATTTGGACATGTTAAGCTCCAGGAAATTAACCCAGAAGTGGCTGGTCAAAACTGTTATTCGAACAGTTTTCTTAGCTTTGAGTAATTTGGTATAAATTCCATAACTTGCTCAATATTCAACCTAATTGAGTGATTCCTAAGGGGTTTTATCCTTCATACATTGATCTAGCATCCCAAGAACATAAATCACAAATATCCATCATTGATTTCAAAAATCAAAAGCTAGATCATACTTTGAAGTTTAAGCTTTCCGGAATATTCTATTTTTCTATTCCTTTTGATTTCAACCAAATCAACACCCAATAAGGGTAGATCTACACACAAAACACTCATCAACATGTATATACATGGTTTTTAAGTTTAGAACTATAGATTCAAGGTTTGATTTACAGTAATCAAAAATTACATAAACAAAAAGGGCTTTATACCTTTGCTTGATTTTCTTTCTCCTTCAAAAATATGAGATGGATCTTGGGTGTATGAAGATCAAAGTCTTCTCTTCTCCTTTTCCTCTTGGAGCTGCCGAATGGTAGCTCTCTCTCTCTCCCTCTCTTGTCTCTCTCTTTCTTTCTTAGTTTATGTTAGAAAATAAGATGAAAAGAAAAAGATAAGACTTAGATTTGCATTGTTGGAAAAGTAAGTATAAATATATTTGGTATATCTATCCCTAATCTACTAACATATCTAGCTCGTCTCTCTCCCACTCAATTACCAAGTGGTTTCTTGCAAGCTTGAACAAATATGTTGGCAAAATAAAAAGATGACACATAAGAGGAGTAGGTAGGAGTTGTTCACCAACTAAAGTAGGCAATCATTACATTCTTCCCCCCTCCTTTTTCCTCTCTAATAACCGGCCATGTGGCCTTAGTATGCTCCCAATTTTTCTTTATTTTTATCTCTTATTTAGCATACATAAGGTCCATAATACCCCCTCTCAATTGGGCTAAAAGTTGGGCCACTCAATTAATGTATTGCTTGGCCTCTAACCAATTTCATTGGGCCAACACTTGGGCTATAAAATTTATATAGTGCCATACCTTAATTCTTATCCAACCCAAATCATTTAATTAGGGTTTTCATTTCCTCAATTATAACATAAATTCTTACTCATGCACATTTATTTCCTTAATCCAATTAGACTTGCTATAATTAGGTTATAAAATTAATTAACCGAGATATATAAAATAAATCCCTTAGAATTAATATATATTTTATATACTAATATTCTCCCGTATCATAACCCTTAGGTTATTTAATTTTTCATTCTAATTTCTAATTAGGTTACCTTAGCTTCTCTTATTAAAATTGTAATTTCTATCGAATCCCTGTCTGATCTTAGGGTTAGGGTTTCTAAAGCTGTTAAGCACAACTCTACTCTAATTTCTCAGTCAATACACAAATTGACTAATTCTCGATGCCCGTATCATAGATACACAATACAATATTAACAGTCAATATTAAATAAATAAATAAATTCGTGAAATTTGGATTATTCGAAATCCCGGGTTATTACATTCACCCCTCCTTAAAAGGATTCCGTCCTCGGAATCACCGCTTTCTTATTCTCTACAATTTTTTAAAGTTGTATCATCAATACATTTTTATCAAAACAATATTAATTTATGTTTCAAATTCTAACCTGTTACTTGAATCTATAAAATAAAATAGTTCACAGAAATATCTGACTCATATTACTCGCGTAATTTAAGTTCTAAATAAAATCGTTACTTTCTTTGCCACCTCTAGTAGCCACCTTGCCTCTGCTTGTTGTCATGTTGAATGTACAGTAGTTGATCTTCCCAGCTATATGAGGTCCTCGGTTGCCAGGTTCCACCACCGGGTCCCTGGTTGGCACTTTCTTTCTCCACATTTTTCTTAGGACAATTCCGAACCAGATGATCAGTTGATCCACAGGCATAACAACCTTGTATCTTCTTTGGATTGGGACAATTGGGTGAAATGTGCCCCTCTTGCCCGCAGTTATAGCAGACTCCCTTCTTCTTCAAACAAACACCTGCATGATTCTTCCCACAATTCGCACAAGGCTCTCCTCCTTTCTTATTCCCCTCTATTATGCTGCCCGATTGGGTATTCTCACTCCACTTCCTTTTATTCTGATTACTACCACCACTGCTTCCTCCATCATTGTTCTTCTTCTTCTTTTCTTTATAAAATCGAGATGCAGCCTCGCTCCCTCCTTCAACAATTAACTCCTTGTCCAATAAAGCCGCGAACGTATTGATTTGCAACACTGCTACCTTGTTGAATATCCCTGGTTTCAGTCTGTTCTCAAATCTTCTTGCTTTTCTTGCTTCTGTGTCCACCTGATGAGGTGCAAATCATGCCAATTCGTTGAATTTGGCAGCATACTCCGAAACAGACATATTTTCCCGCTTCAATTCCAAGAACTTAACCTCCATCCGAGCTTGCATACTCAGTGAGAAGTAGTTCTCAAAGAATAGTTCCTTGATTTTGGTCCATGTCACTATAAATTTGTTCCGACTCTCACTTTGATTGGTCTCCCACCATGGTGGATTCTCCCTTCATTAAGTATGTCATAAAAAGCCGTCTTACGCTCTTACGCCACTCACATGAATGACAAATGCTTTCTCCATCTCTTTTACCCAAGTTTGTGCTTCAATAGGATCTGTGGTTCCCTTGAATTCAAGCGGTCCTACCTCTTTAAAGTCCTTGAAATTAGCCAATCTATCTGCTGGCTGATTCCTCGTTCTTCCCTTGGCTGGAGCTCTATTTTTCATAGCTTGGGCTAGCATGTCTACAAAATTCTGCATTGGGTCCGCTTGACCTCCTTCGTTATTTATCGACTTATCTTCCCTTTGATTTCGATTCTGTCGTCTAGGCGGAATGATCTGATTTAAATAAAAATCTTATATTAATTCTCTTTCCCTATGCAAATTCTTAACACAATAAGAATTCAACACATAGTTCTCATGTAATCGCATATTTATTCAAATTTCACATAGTACATATAGTACTTAACTTATATTACTATCCCTTTTTAAAATAATTTTAGGATTAACATACTCAACTTTACAAAAGCTGCAATTCTCCAACTTTACACAAAAAGTTGACATTTTCCATTTTCACATTACTATTTCTAGTTCATCAAACTTACCACACTTATGAGTTTAGTAACTTGCCACAATTATATGAGTGTATGAACTTATCCTAGTCAGACCTTTAGCGTCCATCCGCTGAGGGTCCAAAACATTTCATATAATTATGAGTCATGAACTTACCATAAGTATGAGTTTTAAAAACTTACAAATTAATCTTAATCTTATATTCGTATAGAAAATAAAGATTTCATTCATAAAAACATATATTTACATATGCTTAAGAATCATTCTCGATATTACAACACTTAATATCAGAAACATATACCAAAAGATACTACAACTTATATCTAAGTTATCTAACGTCCACTCCCTTCACTCGTCTTCTTCTTGCTGGGACACTTGTTGAATTCGTGCCCCGTTTGTCCACAGGAAAAACACTTCCTCAAATTCGGCTTAGGACAATGCAAAGAGATATGTCCTTCCTGCTTACAGTTGAAGCACACATTCTTCCATATCATGCATTCTCCCACGTGAGTCTTTCCGCACTTGCTACATGCTTGCCTCTTCTTTGGGTTTGAATTTCCATAGTTGTCGCTGTTGTTGTTCCTCTTTCTCTTCTTCTTGTCTTTCTTGCTGGCTCCTTCAGATGATTCATCACCTTCGGCCTTCATTCCCTCCACCTGTGCTTTAAGCTCATTCCGTTCTTCAGTCATTTCACGCAACGCCCGCTCCGTCTTCCACAACTCCTCCAAGAGAAATACCTTACTCCGGAGTTCCTGGACTTCTGCAGATAGCTGATCTTATTCACCAACCTTGATCTTATTCTTTAACTCCACCTTAGCTTCTTTAGACTCCGCCTCCTCATCACTACTAAGATACATCTCGGGATAATCATCATGATCACTCCCGAGATTAACCATGGGTTCATCCTTTCTCACTTCTTCAACAGACTCGGTCTGTGTTGGTACCTCGGCTACTGGCACTGGTGCTACAGCCGCTGGCATCTCCGAACTCATCTTATCTTCTCCCGACATCCTACAATCAGTTTAAATAACTTGATTAGTATTTCACCAGTACACACTCCTCGCACTATGTGTCCAATTATCTCACTATCGATATGCTTCTACAATCCCTCACTTAGTACTCTAAATGAGTATTCTCTATCTCGCTCATGGTTATAATCCTAGGGTTTTCCCCCACCCCACTTAAGGTTTATAACCTACAGATTTGATACCAACCTGTGACGCCGCCAAATCCGAGTTACCTGACCCCCGAGTTTGGTGTTCATGATCCACAATATAATAGCATCTAACTACCCATTAATACATGAATATTAATACATACCACATTAATATACGCAGTTAATACATTAATCCCAGGTCTACTAACCTTAACATTACAAACATACCCCTTAGATATACAAAAAGGGCTTACAATACAACATAATGAATATGCTAATCATAACTAATTAATAACTATGCCTTTGCCTTCATCCTTCGTAGCACCTCCTGCCACTTCGTCCCTAGCTGAAAAGTTTTATTTAGCAAGGGTGAGCAACAAATTTGCTCCGCAAGGTAAGACATACAATAAATGTATAAGAATTCAAAACAACAGACTATCTATTTTGATAGAATGAAACCAAAGTTCGGGGAACTTTAAAATAGCTGAACATATCATTATTCAATAACAAGTCTTCTTGTATTCTATACAACATAATTATTCAATAATGAAAGAGTACAACACTTTCAATGTTTCTACGATATTCAAAGGAATAATCAAGAATCAATTATGCGCAATAACAAAGTGGAATATTTTTCAGATTTATGCTGAGGGATCACACAAGATCTTGAACTTATCTTCTCGGGTATCTATCAAAGATTTACATTGATATATACTCAGGTGTATCAGTTAACCATAAATATTAAATCATACCCCTCTGGAAGTACTCAGAGCTGGCCAACTCTTTGTACCCTATATTATGCATAATACTTAAGTCGCACGCAAAGATCGAATATACAATCAAAATATTCCCTTTTATATAAAAGGTTGTTCTTCTCAATCTCAGGATCAAGATTTTGATTTAACAACGAAATACTGTGATTTCAAATTCTATTTGCTTCTCTTCTCTTCTCTTCTCGAACCTATCAAATTCTAACAAACGTTTGTCTAACCATAATAATTGGCTAAGACATTTCTCAAAATAATCTTGACAATAAACAAGAATTATCTGTACTATCAATTCTAGCTTCTAAGGATATGAATATCCAACAACAGTTATTCTACGAATGTATATATTCCGAATCAGTAATTCAATTTGAATTACTAAACATTCACTAACTGCGAAATATCAACAATAAATCCCTGGACGTGGTCTAATTAGCAATAATTAACCACCAATAATAATTAAACAATATTAACTCAAGGTTGAGTTAGGGAACTTACTGATTCATTGACTCTTTTACATGATTTAAGTTAACTTCTTTTGTAAGACCTATCATTAATAAGATTGGTCTTTTAATCAGCATATCATACTTTGTATCATAATATAATTACTTTATCAATTAATTATCTAACACTTAATCACATAATTAAATATTAGATAACACCTTACAATATTAGTATTATTATCATCTTTTGATAATTCTTTAATCACTATATCATATACATTATGATTTAACACTTACGTTTTTCATTTCATAAGTTAATCTTTAACATCTAATAAGTCAAATATGAATCCAGCAACCTGGATTCTACGTCTAGCAATTAAATATCCAACTCAAGAACTTTGGATTTCAAATCCAAAGAACCTTTGAATTCAAATCCGACAATCTAAACGCAATCCAAAGAAATTGGATTCAACATATTTTCAATTCAGTAAACTGTTTTTCAATCTAGCAAACTGGATTCATAAATTATTCAATCCAGAAAGCCAGATTCCATATCCTTTTCACAAAAACATCAAATCAACTTATTATTTTTCTATCCTTTGTCCAAACATATATACATATATTTCATACACAGAAAGTATTTTTCCATATTTTCCAACATCCTTTAGTATTTTTCAAAAATCATTTCTAGTGTGTAGCTTAAGAATTTAGCCCCGTCATGCTCAACTCCAGAAATCCCCATCTTTTGACACAATCTTATATGTGTTAACATGAGCCTCCAGTTTAAATTTTATGGCCATCGGAGTTATAGAACTCTGATTATAGCCATTTTCGTTGGAAAATCACAAAAATTAAAATGGTCATAACTTGGTCGTTTTAAGTCGGAATGAGCTCATTTTTTGACAACATGTACTTTATACCATATATTTTCATGTCCCAAAAGTCCGAAATTTATCTCACAAACTAAGTGGCTGAAATAGCCTCTTTAATATTTTGGATAGTTTTCTTTTGTCCTTTAGCAGTTATGGAGTCCTTTACTAAAACTTAAATAAAATGAAATCTATAACTCCAATTAACAATCTGTCAATTTTTTTGGATTCGTATCTTTCCGATCTACAATTTTCATCTATCACAATCCATATTTGGAAATGTTAAGCTGCCAGAAATTAACCCTGAAGTGGCTGGTCAAAACTGTTATTCTAACAGTTTTCTTAGCTTTGAGTAATTTGGTATAAATTCCATAACTTGCTCAATATTCAACCTAATTGAGTGATTCCAAAGGGGTTTTATCCTTCATACATAGATCTAGCATCCCAAGTACATAAATCACAAATATCCATCATAGATTTCAAAAATCAAAAGCTAGATCATACTTTGAAGTTTAAGCTTTCCGGAAAATTCTATTTTTCTATTCATTTTGATTTCAACCAAATCAACACCCAATAAGGGTAGATCTACACACAAAACACTCATCAACATGTATATACATGGTTTTTGAGTTCAGAACTATAGATTCAAGGTTTGATTTACAGTAATCAAAAATTACATAAACAAAAAGGGGTTTATACATTTGCTTGATTTTCTTTCTCCTTTAAAAATATGAGATGGATCTTGGGTGTATGAAGATCAAAGTCTTCTCTTCTCCTTCTCCTCTTGGAGCTGCCGAATGGTAGCTCTCTCTCTCTCTCTTGTCTCTCTCTTTCTTTCTTAGTTTATGTTAGAAAATAAGATGAAAAGAAAAAGATAAGACTTAGATTTGGATTGTTGGAAAAGTAAGTATAGATATATTTGGTATATCTATCCCTAATCTACTAACATATCTAGCTCTTCTCTCTCCCACTCAATTACCAAGTGGTTGCTTGCAAGCTTGAACAAATATGTTGGCAAAATAAAAAGATGACACATAAGAGGAGTAGGTAGGAGTTGTTCACCAACTAAAGTAGGCAATCATTACATTCTTCCCCCCTCCTTTTTCCTCTCTAATAACCGTCCATGTGGCCTTATTATGCTCCCAATTTTGCTTTCTTTTTATCTCTTATTTAGCATACATAAGGTCCATAATACCCCCTCTCAATTGGGCTAAAAGTTGGGCCACTCAATTAATGTATTGCTTGGCCTGTAACCAATTTCATTGGGCCAACACTTGGGCTATAAAATTTATATAGTGCCATACCTTAATTCTTATCCAACCCAAATCATTTAATTAGGGTTTTCATTTCCTCAATTATAACATAAATTCTTACTCATGCACATTTATTTCCTTAATCCAATTAGACTTGCTATAATTAGGTTATAAAATTAATTAACCGAGATATATAAAATAAATCCCTTAGAATTAATATATATTTTATATACTAATATTCTCCCGTATCATAACCCTTAGGTTATTTAATTTTTCATTCCTAATTTCTAATTAGGTTACCTTAGCTTCTCTTATTAAAATTGTAATTTCTGTCGAATCCCTATCTGATCTTAGGGTTAGGGTTTCTAAAGATGTTAAGTACAACTCTACTCTAATTTCTCAGTCAATACACAAATTGACTAATTCTCGATGCCCGTATCACAGGTACACAATACAATATTAATACTCAATGTCAATATTAAATAATAAAAAAAATTCGTGAAATTTGGATTATTCGAAATCCCGGGTTATCACAGACGCTGCCATCGTACATATTAGATCGCCGAACAATGTTCCGAATTATGGAAGAGGAACGTCGTAAGGCTATGCAACATTTTAATAGAACGTCGTAAATGTAATTATTATGTGATTAGTGAGTGAATAAGATGTAAATCCCGGGTATGATATAACCAATGGGATGTGATGATGATGAAGTAATCCTGCAACTTTGTAGTTCAGGAAAGTAAAGTAAATAGCAGTGATGCTATTGTTTTGATGTTTTTTAAAGATTGTGAATGAATAAAAGTTATTGTTTTATTCAAAGTGTTATGTGTTATGTGATAATCTTTTAGGATGAGCAACTTAAGTATATAATACTTAAGTTGAATAGAATCTAATGGATGTGTTTTAACAGAAAATGCCACCAAGACGCCAACCACGACAAAGGAACCTTGAGAATAACAACAATGTTGAGGATAATCCAGTTCAGCAATTTGTAACGCTACTGACGGGTGCATTACAGAATTAGGCACAGAATCAAGCTACGACATTTAAGGATTTCAAGGCAGTTGGGCCACCAAAATTCCATGGGTCCATGAATCCGGTTGAGGCACAGACCTGGATTATGGAAGTAGAAAATGTATTCGATGTTGCAAAAGTAGGGGAGGATTAGAAGAATGCTTTTGCAACATTCATGTTGAAAGTAGAGGCGAGTTATTGGTGGAAAGCCAATAAAACCCAAGGAGGTCAATGGGTAATGTCTTGGGAAAGGTTCAAGGAAATATTCTTTGAGACTTATTTCCCAGAAAGTTCAAAGAATCAGATGGAGGTACAGTTTCTGTAACTAAAGTAGGGCACAATGATAGTGTCAGAGTATGCAGCGAAATTCAACGAGTTAGCAAGGTTTTATCCATATCAAGTGAATATGGATGAGCGCAAGGCAAGAAGGTTCGAGCAGGGACTGAAGCCCTGGTTGTACAGTAGTGTTTCCCTATTTTTAGTTAAAGATGTTTGCATCAGTGCTTGAGAAGGCGATTCCCACTGAAAGTGGAGGCGAGGCTGTAACAAAACACAATCAAGAGTAGACAAAAAAGAAGAGTGAAGGTGAAGCTAAAAATGGTGGTGGTGGTAATGGTGGAAATGGTAACAATAATTTGAAGAGAAAGTGGAATGCAAATGTGGGAGCTGGAAATCAACAAGGTAACCAGCGGAAGAAGAAGATGGACGCATGTGCTACATGCGGGAAGTTTCACTCGGATATGTGCTTAAGGGGGAAGCGGGCATACTTTAACTGTGGCCAGGAGGGTCTCATTGCCCCAAACTGCACTCAACCCAAGAAGAATGCTTGCTACACCTGCAGGTCGAAGGATCACTTTGCTCACGGGTGTCCAAAGAAGAAAACTGGTGTGACAAATAGAAGCAAGGGGAATGCTAGTGGAGGTGCACTGACTATTGCTGGGCCAACGTCAACAAATAAGCCCATAGCAAGAACCTTCAATATGGCAGGGCAGGACGCGGTGCAGTCAAATGATGTCGTGTCAGGTATTATCCCAATCAATGATATAAATGCATATGTATTATTTGATTCAAGTGCTACTTGCTCGTTTATATCTGATGAATTTGCTAAGAGGTTAGAAATACCTAGTAAAGAGCTGAATTTCCCTTTAAATAGAGAAATTACGAATAAGGAAGTAATTCCTGTTAGATTCGTATACAAGAATTGTAGGGTGAATACAAAAGGAAATGTTATGAAAGTAGATTTAATTCCGATAAAACTTGGAGAATTTGACGTGATATTGGGAATGGATTGATTATTCAATTATGGAGCGATAATTGATTGCCAAAAGAAGTGTGTAAACCTTTTGATTCCGTCAAAGGTAATTTTTTATGGTAGCAAATCACCTAGAAAAATGAGATGTCTAACGATGATGCAGGCTAAGAAGTTGTTGAGTCAGGGTTGTGTAGGGTATTTAGCTTACATAGTCGATACTCAAAAGAAGGAGAGTGTAAAATTGGAGGAAATACCAGTGGTTAGGGAATTCGGGGATGTGTTTTCGGAAGATTTGCCAGGACTTTCGCCTGACCGAGAGATTGAATTCGTGATCGACTTAGCACCGGGAACCGCTCTAATATTGAAGGCCCCGTACAGAATGGCTCTGGTAGAGATGAAAGAACTAATGGTGCAATTGCAAGAACTGTTAGAAAAGAAGTACATTCAGCTGAGCGTATCACCGTGGGGAGCACCGGTGTTATTCGTGAAGAAGAAGGATGAGTCAACGCGTCTTTGCAATGATTATATTGAATTAAATAAAGTCACAATTAAAAAAAAATATCCGTTGCCAAGAATAGATGACTTGTTTGATCAATTGAAGGGTGCTAGATATTTCTCGAAAATAGATTTGAGAAGTGGATATCACCAACTGAAAGTAAGGAAGGAGGATGTACCGAAGACGGCATTCCGAACTCGCTATGGACATTACGAATTTTTGGTGATGTGTAACGCCCCGAAATCCGGTCTATTTTCACATCTGGATTCCGTACGTCGCCATCTTATCTTCTTCCAAACATACATCATTATATACTGAAATATAACAATATACATTCTGAAATTCCCAGGTTCTAAAACCTTATAACTCCTTTAATTACAAATAACGATAATTACATTATCCTTTACATCTTACACGAGTGACTTTCATTCGCCACAAAGGATATATAACAGTTCATTAAACTAATCTAAAGTTCATTTAACTTATTTTATATTACAAGTCTTCGCTCAATCTTCTCGCTCATCTATATTCTGAATGGCACTTCATCTGGATACCGTCAGCTTGATCTTTACGGGATCCTTAAGTTCTTCTAACATCGTTTGCTGAAAATGTTTTTCATTTAAAGCAAGTGTGAGAATTCAATTGCCTAGCAAGTCATAACAGTTGAATAAACATCTTCAAGAATTCAAACATTCTTTTAAGACTTCAATAACCGAACAAAGGTTATGAAGCAGCTTTAATAATAGGAATAATCTCTATTCCTATCATTTTAAAACAATATTCACTTTAATTTTAAAATACTTTCATTCTTATACCTATTTCATACACATTCTGTCTAGCTAGAATCATTAGCACAGACTTAACAATAACGGATCATGTATGAACAGAGCATTCTCTTATTGAACAGTTAAATCACATAACAGTTCATCTCATAGAAACACCGAGGTGTTCACATTATGGCACAAGGCCTCATATGTTCTACCACCTTGCACAAATATCGCACATTAACACATAGATGGAACTTCTCAAGTTCAACATCTGAGAAGTTTAAGAAACTAGCATTCATTTAAAATATGAATGAAGGTAGGAAACTTGCCTTACACCAATTAGTCATATACACTAATTAGTCATATATATTTGACTTATGCATTGATTTGCTTAACTTTACTTCTTAGGGTTCGCGTTCTTGCAACCTAAGTTTACACGACCACTTTCATTATCGTTCTACGGCTTTATGACATACCGAGATGTCTTACTTATACGTTCATCATCTTTGATGTTTTACATTCTTATCTTCTTCTTATAACTTCTCTAAGACTCGGCACACATCGTTTCTCTGCTAGTAGTCCATATGGTACTCTGAGTGGTTTCCCACAAACAACCAACAAACAAGTTCTCGTCTCATCTACACTTCCCATAATAGTGAGTTAGATCGGTTGCAATTTTGTATATACCTTCGCTCTCTGAAGGAATTGTTTAGCCCAGCTCCTATATGTCAACCATCAAAGGTTACGATTGTACCACAACATAAACTTATCGTAACTTATCTTAACCATTAATTATAACGTTCATTAAGTTAGTTTCTTATTCCTTACGGCTTTCTGGCAAATAAATGTCATACCTCGGGATTCATTCTTATACGACTCACCTTCGGCTTTCATTAATCTTATTACCGTTCATTACGGATTTCTTAATACCATTCGTATCTTACTTAATACTTTTGTTATCCCTTACTTGAACCCCATGTTCATTAGTCATTCTTATTGTCCAAGCCATACCGTTCGTTGTATGCTAAGACCGCTCGTTTATCGCAATAGCATTGCGTACACAGCGTCTATACGCTTCACACTTATCTCTCCTTCTCATGACATAACATCAAAATGTTATTCATTACCCTCGTTGCTCAATGTCTAAGGAATCACAACCATAGCAATCCTCCACGTTCGTTTATCATAACTATGGTCCCCGGATATCAATTCTGTAATCTACCGCTTAAATTCTCTATCTTTTAATCTTGATTAATCTTTCTGTTCAACCTTCACTAAAGGGTTATTATACTTGATTAAGGGTTACATTAGTTGAACATTATGTTCTTTATCTTTCCTTACGTTTCTCCCAAGAGTTGAGCATTTAAAAGCTCTTCTCTGGCTTTTTCCCTACACTAGCGCTGCGGCGCCACTCTCCCTTCTATCTCTCGTGTCGCGGCGCAAGTTTGTGGTACCTGGCTCCCTGGTCTGGCGCTGTAGCGCCACTTTACAAGGCATGGTTGGCGCAGCGGCGCCAAGCCCTAACCCTAGAAAATTTCTCGAAGTGTTAAATCTAATTTGAGACGCTTACTTTCCGCTTTCATAACTTATTCGTTATAACTCGGAACGAGGTCGTTCCAAAGCCATTCTCTTCCTTATCTTACGTATTTCAATCCCCCCTTGGACAGAACTTCATTCTGAATCCGTTAATAATTTGTTCATTCTTGAGTCTACGACTCACATTTTCTATGTTCTCTTACATTCTTATGAAACCCTACATGTTCGGGTTCATTTACTAACTTTCTAATTTTCATTCGTCTTTTACGAAATTTTCGCCATAACTTCGTTATAGCTAAGTTTTAATCCATTCTTCATGAACGTTTCTACCATTCCTAACCAAGAAATATGCATCTAACTTATACGTGATGGTTTTAAACTTTTCCATCAACAACAATTATCCTATGATGGTTTTAAATTTGTCCATCAACAACGTTCTTCGTGTTCTTCGCATGTTCTTCGTGTTCTTCGTTCGTTTTTCATTTTTAATCGATATTTTGGATTACGATTTCACTTTTTATTGGAATTTGATGTTATAGAACATCATTCCTTACTTATTTCACCTACTTATTTATATAATCCACTCGGATCGTTCTAATTCATTACGAATCTTATACTTCCTTAAAAAAATTATTTACTAAACTTCAAATTCTTATTTTCATTATTTCTCATGATTTCAACCATATGAAATCTTTCATAACCTCATCTACTTCTTATTCTCATTAATTTATGTTTTAAACATATAGGACTTAAAGAGAATTTAAATCCGACTAGGTTTTAGGCTACCTCTCTTCTTTATTTTTCTTCCGCTAGACAAAGTCGGCGATTTGCAAGCTTTTCTATTTCACGATTACTTTTGATCCGATCATTCATGATCATGCTCTTCCTTCTCCCTCTTTATCCGAACCCTCTCTCTCTAGTTTGTAGGATTTTCAAAATCCCATTTAAATGAATTAAGCTTACTATTTATAGAAAACCAAAGCTAGGGGTATTTTAGTCATTTCATCACCCAACCTCCTTACTATTCACACCTCCTTACTATTCATGACTTAGGTGTTAAGTTAACTTAGCCCTTAAGTCTACTTAGCCTTTAAGTTTCATGGTTCCGTCTTTCGGGTTTTCGTCCAACAGTTTTAAAAACTGCGATTCTCAGAATCCAAATATTTTTGGATATTTCGTCTTTCCTTTACCGATTAACTTTTACGTATTCTTCGGATTTCTGAAAAATTGAAAAACATGTTTTGGCGTTAAGCATTTTCCTTCACGATTTACCCTAACGTAGTTAAACGAGTGAAAAGTATACAGTGGTACTTTTCGTCATTTTTATTTTGTCCGATTTCTGCACGTTTTTTGAGAAAATTTTTATCGGTTTACTTAACTTTTCATGACATATTATCGACAATTCTTTCGACGGAATGTCATTTTGACATACCGAACTCTCGGAAAGGCTTAGGTTATTCAAACCCTAACCCTTAGGTTTCGTCGGGTGAATAATGCCTATTTCGTCTTTTTCCCCAGAAATATTTTTGTTCCCGAAAAATTTTCATTTTTCTCTTGAAAAATATTACTTGTTCAGTCTAGCTCATAGCCAGAATCCTCCCGACTTATAATCATCCTAGGTTCTAGAACGATTAATAAACACATAGCACATAATATTATTAATAAAAATTTATTTTATTAATAACTAATTCTTTAAACTTAAAATCTAGAAAATCTGAATTTCTGGGTCGTTACATGATGTCTTTTGGTTTGACAAATGCCCCTGCAGCATTCATGGATTTGATGAACTAGGTGTTTAAACCATTTTTACACAAGTTTGTGGTGGTATATATCGATGATATCTTAGTGTACTCCAAAACTCAAGAAGAACACGTGGAACACTTACGTCTAACGTTGGAGACGTTAAGAAAAGAAAAGTTGTACACGAAATTCTCTAAATGTGAATTTTGGCTAGAACGTGTACAATTTCTTTGGCATGTAATTGACAAGGATGGGATTTCTGTAGATCTGTCAAAAGTTGAAGTTGTGATAAATTGGGAACCACCAAGAACTCCATCAGAAGTAAGAAGTTTCTTGGGATTGGCAGGCTATTATAGACGGTTTATCCAGGATTTTTCCAAGATTGCCACTCCGTTAACAAATTTGACAAGGAAAGCTATAAAAAAAATTTGGACGAAGAAGTGTGAAGAAAGTTTTCAAGAATTGAAAAAGAAGTTAAGTGTGGCACCTGGTTTGTCATTACCAGATAATACATGAAACTTTGTGTTGTATAGTGATGCTTCACACAAGGGTTTGGGTTGTGTCCTTATGCAAAACGGCAAGGTCATTGCGTATGCATCAAGGCAATTGAAAGACTACGAGAAAGGGTATCCGACTCATAATTTAGAGTTGGCGGCAGTGGTGTTTGCGCTAAAAAGATGGAGACACTATCTCTATGGAGAAAAGTGTGAGATCTACACAAACCATAAGAGTCTGATGTATATTTTCACACAGAAGGACCTGAACATGCGTCAACGAAGATGGATGAAATTGATAAAGGATTACGATTGTGAGATCTTTTATCATCCAGGCAAAGAAAATGTTGTTGCAGATGCCTTGAGTATGAAAGGCCGAGAGAAGTTGATGTTGTTAATTGATAAGGAGGAGCTTATTTCAGCAATGGCAAGGTTAGAGTTGGAAATCAAATTTCTAAAAGAAATTGATGAAAAATTATACCAGATGGAAGCCAGTCCATCTTTGGTGGACAAAGTGAAGAACGCTCGACTGCAGGATGAGGAATGCAGAAAAATAAGAGAAAGTAAGGTCGAGGGAAAAGAAGTGAAGTACAAGGTTGATACTGAGGGAATGCTGAGATTCGAGGGACGAATTTGGGTTCCAGCAGTACAGGATATTAAAGAAGATATCTTGACAGAAGCTCATAGCTTAAGATATTCGATTCATCCGGGAAGTACGAAGATGTCAAGATTTGCAGTGACATTTTTGGTGGCCAAATATGAAAAGAGACGTCGCAGAATGCATTGTAAAGTGCTTGACATGTCAGAAAGTGAAGGCAGAACATTAAAGACCAAGCAGATTACTCCAACCGTTAGAAATACCATAATGGAAATGGGAGCATATCACAATGGATTTTGTGGTAGGCCTTCCAACGACTCAGAAAGGATACGATGTGATATGGGTGATAGTGGACAGACTGACAAAATCTGAACACTTTTTGCCAATAAAGATTAGAGTTAATCTTGATCAGCTGGCGAAACTATATGTTAACGAGATCGTGTCGAGACATATAGTTCCAGTATCTATATTGTCAGATTGAGACTCGAGGTTCACATCAAATTTTTGGAAGATACTACAAAAATGCATGGGAACACAATTGAAGATGAGTACAGCATATCATCCGCAAACTGATGGACAAAGCGAACGAACAATTCAGATGCTAGAAGATATGCTTAGAGCGTGCATCAGGGATTTCAAAGGAAACTGGGATGATCATCTACCGTTGGTAGAATTTTCATACAACAACAATTACCACGCAAGCATTGGTATGCCGCCATATGAGGCATTATATGGCAGGAAATGCAGAACTCCACTATGCTGGGATGAAGTTGGTGAACGTAAACTGCTAGGACCAGAACTGGTACAGCAGACCGCTGAAATTATCAAACTCATCAGAGCAATATCTGCTCAAGATCGACAGAAGAAGTATGCTGATTAACACAGGCAGAATCGTGAGTTTGAAGCAGGAGATTTTGTGTTCCTGAAAGTTTCTCCTTGGAAGGGGAAAATTCATTTCGGCAAGAAGGGAAAGCTAAGCCCAAGGTTTATTGGACCTTTCGAGATTCTACGAAAAGTGGGAGAAGCAGCTTATGAGGTAGCTTTACCTCCAGAATTAGAACATGTGCACAACGTTTTTCATGTGTCGGTGTTGCGACCGTATAAACTCGATTACAAACATGTGATTGAGTATGAACCGTTGCAGTTCAGTAAAGATTTGTCCTATGAAGAGATTCCTATCCAGATAGTAGACAGGAAGGAACAAATGCTCAGGAATAAAGTGATACCTTCTATGAAGGTGATATGGAGGAACCACAATGTCGAAGAGGCTACGTGGGAACTCGAAGCAGAAATGAGGAAGAATTACCCTGAGTTATTTGTTTAGTCTTTGTCTTCGATTCTAGGGACAGAATCTTTGTAAGGAGGGAAGAATGTGACGATTTGATTATTTGAGTTGTGATTCTGGGGACAGAATCCTTGTAAGGAGGGAAGGATATAACAATTCGAAATTTCAAATTGTAATTTTAAATATTTATTGAATTATATAAATATTTATTTGAGGTGTTTATTGTTGATTAAATATTTATTGATTATTTATTGATGTGATGGTTGTTAATAAATATTTATGAATCTAAATTTATTAGATAGTGTTCTAAATTAAATTAATTTATAATTTAGAGAGTTGTAACATAACGTGAGATGTTATATTGTTATGTTGATTTAATAATTTAAATGGTATATTAAGTTATTAAATAAAATTATAATGAAATTATAATTTTGTGTTATTTATTTAAATGGTATATTTATTTAAAATGTAGTGTGTATAATTAAATTATTTGATTAATGTTGGATATGAAAATCCAAATAAATAATACGTGACTGTAATTGATAAACTAAATTGTTTATAAAAAAATAAATAAATTAAAGGAGTTTAATTTAGAGATTTGCCCAACAAGGCTTAGATATATTAAGTCTTTAAATTTTAAAGGGTTTTGCCAAACAAAGCCTTATGGCTTTTGGATTTTTAATTTTAAAATTTAAATAATATAAATAAAATAAATAATATAAATATATATTTATAACCGATGATTTAATAAGGGTTAATTAGTAGACGTCGGTTTTTGGACGTTTGAAACTTTGTGTTGGCTGGAGTTATATTTGGTTTAGCATACTGAGTTTTGTGAGTTCAAAGAGAGCTTGAGAGAATTTGAGAGAGAAGGATTTCATAGCATTTTCAGTGTTTAAAAAAAAGAATTTCAAGCAATTTGAAGGTACTTCTTATACAACCTTAATATTATATATATATATATATATATATATGTATATGTATATGTATAAGTACGGCATAACTTATATGTGCTATATGAATTCAAATTCTCTCGAATTGTTGTAGAAAATTGAGTTATTTAATTTATATGTAATTTGTGATGCTAGAGTTTATGAGTGTATGCTAATTACAATTTAAAAAGGAAGAAAAGTAAATTACAGTATATATTTTTCTTATTTGGCATATGAAAGTATCTATTTTGATGGTCAATTCGTATGCTAAGCTGTAAATTGAAGCTGCAAATTTTAAGAAACGAAGATAACATAATTTGAACGAAGCAATTTGGACAAGAATTGTGTTTACGATGTTGATTTTTGTAAGAGATATCAAAAAATGAAGATTTATATGAAAATATGGAATTTGAGAAAATTAAACTAGTATATTTATTGTTAAATTGTTCTATGTTAAGGAATATATTGGCAAACCTGTTTATGATAGTTTTATATAAATTGTTTGTGTTAATATTACTGTCTAATAGGTGAAATTCGTGTTTGTTGGGCTAAAGTCGCTCTTGTTCATAGCCGCCTCGCTTCTTCTGTCTGTCTGTAGTAGCCTCTGTTTAGGTACCAAGGCTAAAATTTAGCAACTAATTAACGCAGCAATTCTTGCCTTGATCCAAACTTTGTGTATATGGCGTGGTTGCGCCCATACCACAGTTTGGGGACGATGACTTCTATTGTCATTGCGATTATGGGATAGCAACATACCTTGGTCCAATGATGTGTTAGTATGCTAAACACGTAACAACAAGGTTAAACAGAGTTGTGTTATGTGGTTAGTAAATTTAAAGTTTCAAATGATTAGTAAGTAATGAACGTGGCATATTAGACTTAGTGAGCATGATGAATAGTAACACAGGTGTTGTGAAGGTTAACACTTGAAATTTCTGTTATTTGTATAGTAGCATAAGACTTGTGCTAAAATGATAAGTTTAGCTAGAAATGTACATGTTATGGTATGTTAGCATATCTAATAGGTATTGTGGTTCTAAACCTATGTGTTGGTGAACGTGAGTTTAATATTATAGCTTACGCTCGAGGCAAGTTTTATAACTCTACATTTACATTGAGCAAGCTTCTTACTTTAAACTTTCATTAAGTGAACTCTTGTATTCCTAATCATTATTTGAGCAAGCTAGCTATGACTTTAACTTTATTCGAACAAGTTTTGAATTCCAATATTTATTGATGTATTCTAACTTATTTATTATTAGACAAGTTTCTTTATTGTCCTTCGTGTACTATGAATGAAATATTCTTGAATTCCAATTTCTAATGTTGAATTATCTTAGTTCATTTACTTGATACATGTTATTCTCATAATGAGCAAGCTTTATTTCAGCTTGCTATTACTTAATATATATTCAATAATTCATAGTCCTAGCTTAATATTATTCTAGCAAGGTTTGTTGTCATTCAATACTTATGTTTTATAGTTGTTTCTAAGCATGAGTTCAAGATATAGTTAGTTCGTTTACACTTATTCATTGTTCTATATTATGTTATTATTGATCAACTGTTATGTTATCAAACACTATTGATTTAACCAGTCCTCTAGTTGATGATAGTTAAACTTCAAATTACCCTTGAAAGCTTATCCAAACCAAAATTTCTTAGGTGCGGACTTGTACTCTAAATACTGAGATGAACAACTCTATTATTAGGGGATAATTTACGCTTAGCGTTAAAATATTTGTGCACAATATATTGTACGAAGGGCTGATCCCCCTAAGTACGAGGAGTTCTTATAGTCTTATGATTGTTAAAGTTAAAGTTGAAAGATTATTTGCAATTGTGGACATAGTTCGTGGTCTTATGACCCTCATATATATATTTCTTATTTTGAATCTAGTTTTTGGTTATCATTGATAGAGTACTATTCAGTTTTGATGAGCCTGGCAGTTATTATTACTATTCTCCTGTTTATTCATTATTATATCCAGTGAGCATTTGTTTTGCTCACTCTTGCATATATATACACTCATTGCAGCTAAAGTTGAGAAGGTAGATGAGCCTTCAACTAGCAAAGAAAAGGGAAAAATGTACAAATGATGAAGACTTGTAATTTACATTTATTGTTATGATGATAGACATTTAATTAATGTTGTGATGTAATAATTTTATTTCCGAACTTATATGATGATTAAGGTTAGACAACCTGGGAAGATTTTTATTTAATGATGTAACCCTATTTAAAGGGAGGAATTATGATTAAATTTCATTATACTTGGGTAGATAGATATGAATGATTGGATAGTGAACACCAAATCTTGTGGGAATAAAGGACCTAGATTTGGGGGTGTCACAAAATGAATGAAGATGAATAAATAAAATTTCGAGGACGAAATTCTTAGAAGAAAGGGTGAACGTAATATCCCGAGTGTTTATGATAACGATCCTTAGAAAAAGAAATGAATGGGTTAAAGAATATATAATATTTGATATATGACTGTGACATCCCGTATTTTTAAGAATTAATAAATGAGAATTTAATAAATAAAATTCTTATTTTAAGATGTTTAAGTACGAGTATGTGTGTATGTGTTATATATTGTGAAATATGTGAATTGGTGTGAAGACAATTTAAATGTTAATTTAATATTTATTGAAGTAAATAAATATTTTAATTGAATTATTTATTGAGATTATGTGATTAAAATGGAGTAATGTACTTAAGTGTATTATATTAATTAAATGATTATTTAATATTTAATTAATATGTAATGATTTTATGTTATAGTTTTAATTTAATTGAGATAATGTAGTGATGTGGTAATTGTTACATGAAGTTATAATTAGCGATTAATTATAATGTGATAATTTTATGTGATTAATTGATGTTAAACTTTTAATTAATTAAATTAATGTTAAGATTTAATTAATTAAAGGATAACATTAAGAATATGTGTTAAAGGATCTATTAAAAGAGTTTTTAAAACCGTTTTCCCAAACAAGGCCTTACTTTTGTTTTAAACCTATTTATCCAAAAGAGACCTTAACTATTAAAACCTAATTTTAAAATAATATGGTTTTGCCAAACAAGCCTTAGGGCTTTTAAATTTCTACTTTTGTAACTTATATATTAAATTGATAATTAGTATATGTAATTATATTGAGAGTTACGTATTATAACGACCGAGAAATTTGTATCCTTTGTAAAATAATTTTATTTAATAAAATAATGGTTAAAATAATATTATTTGTTATTATTATGTGTTAGTAAGATGAATGTCGTTCTATAACCTAGAAACATTGGAGCGTTGTAGTATTTTAACGACGTGAAGGAATTAAAGTGTTTGAATTTCCAAGACGAAAATAAAAGTTTTTTGAGAAATTTTCTAAAAAATACTATTCATAGTTTTCCGCTCGGGAATTATTTTTGAACTTCAAAGAAATATGTAACGTTATAATATCGAGGTAAGATGGATTATGTATTAATAACTCAAGTATGGAAAACGCAATATTTCCCATGCGGACTTAATTGAGAACGTTAAGGATTTAAAATCAAAATGAAATAAACTTGTGGAATCTTGTATGAAGTGCAAGTCCAATAAGCATTAAGGGACAAGCCCAAGATGTATTAATGATTAAGCCAAGTGTTGGTTTATATGAAGCCCAAATTGATTTAATGCAAGCCCAAAGATAAGTTAAGTAATTTAATACCTAAGCCCAATTAATAATCCATTGGGTAAATCTTGATCCATGGAGCAACCCATGTTGATGTGGGTTAATCTTGGTGACCAAGAACTTTAAGTGATGACCAAGTAAAAGATGTGGTGATCAAGTATAGGATAATTGTTGTGGTTAGCAAGTAAACTTGGTAAGTAAGGAATGAATAGTAAGGAGGTTAGTTTAAGGAGGTGGGATGACCTAAAGACTATTATGCCCTAATTGGAGGAGTCTATAAATAGCAAGCTTACAATTTCATTATTTGCTTGTTCAAACTATCCAACAACTTTCTTTATAAAGCAACTTAAGTGTTAAAGAGAATAAGCACATATAAGTCAAAACCTCCATTGTTAGATTTTCAAGAAGAAGAAGACTAGTTCATCAAGGGTAAGACTCTTGTACTATAATCTTCTATCTCTACCATAATAGCTTGATAGAGAAGTGATGGTTATGTATGTTAAGAATCATAAGAAGTGAATAATCAATGGACTTAAGCCGAATAAGTCATGAATAAGTAATTTAAACCTAAATAAGTTATGAACTTATGAAGAACAATGATGAACTTGTCATATGATTACTTTAAGATGTTAGTATGATTGATAAGATGTAAGAATGTTGTTTAAAGGACTTAAATCTATAATAAGTTATAAGGAATGAAAACTTGTAGTTTATAATTTGCTAAGTTATAAACTTATGAAGAATAAGTCAAAACATAACTTAAAAATAAGTTGTTATGATATGTAGTTTGAAATGTCCATATGATGGTTAGAAACCATTTAGAACGATAGTCAAAACCTAAGTAATGAAGTTTTGTCGGAATTCACACAATTGGAAGATAATCATCGAATTCGTGAAATTCTCGGAATGGAAGTTGGATTTTGTGTTTGAACTCAGAAATGTTAGTTTTCGATGGAGACAAGTCATATTTGGCATTATAGAGTTGCGAACTCGAAAATGATTGGATTCTGACTTAGAACAAAGAAACGAGCATTAAACGTTCACGAATGTTTATCGTTTTCATTAAAAATGAATCAATAGGTGAATTTTGAGTAAACAAAGTCAAATAAATAAAATTCTTGCATAAACAGGTAGAGTATGTAATTTGTGAACCGGAGGCTCTTGAACGAGCCAATTCGGACTTATAACGAAGAAGTTACGAGTCCGCGAAGTTCGCAAAGTTAAAAATTTGTAAAAGTTATCTGGTGCATAGAGTTGGCACCGCGGCGCCAACCTAAGGTATAATGGTGATGCTGCAGCGCCATGTATAGTGCACAAACATACTACAGAGTCGCGCCACGGCGCGGATAAGAGAGTTAAGTGTGGCGTCGTAGCGCCAAGGCCGAACTCTGGTTATCTACTGCTAACTTCATGCCATGCAAATAGAGATGAAATGTAATGATCGGTAATACCAAATCCTAAGGTTTGGCCAGTGATGAAGGTTTACAAGTATGAAATGAATGGTAACTCATTAGTAATGAACTAAAGCTTGATTATAATATTATTAAGACATGTTTAAACCTTAAGTATGATCAATTAAGGTTAAAGTAAGTCAATTGTATGTGAATGTAAGAACGACATAATGAAAAGCCAAAACCAATAATAACAAATCTAAGTCGTAATTAGATTGAGAAGAAGGGTAAGATTCATTAGGAACCGTGTATGTTCATTCATGACCTAATGTGTTATGTGATGTTATCATTTACTATAGAGACTTAAAGACTTAAACGTGAACATGTTATAACTGTAGCAGACGCTGAAGGCAAGTATTCTAACCCTTGTTTTAATTCAATCTGTACAAGATTTGTAATTCATGTATTCTTACACATGAAGTATTGTATGATAAAGTCAAAGCCCAACACTTTCGGCTAGACTTATATTATGTTTCTATCAAAAGCATGGTCAATGTTTACCAAGTTATATTGGTGTGGTTTTCAAACGAAGACTGAGTATGCTAAAAAATGTTTTGTCTTCAAACAACAGGCACATGAGGTTGCCATAACTTAAACGTACATACGGTTAATGAATGTAGTGTTGATCAACATAGAGTACTATAGGCTGATCACGTAGACGTGCTCGTAAGAAATGTCAGACTTACGGACTTAGTGTCAGGATGTCCTTTTCAAAGACCTTATGAAATGCTCAAGGTCTTGGATCGGAATTAATGTTTTACTGAATATTGTTGTTGTAAAACGTTTTAAAGGAAAAGAAGTGCTATTTTGAATTATCGATAGTACTTCATAACTATTGTTCAGTTATTGAAGATATATGATTCCTATGTTTCAAGCATGTTGTTTATTAGAATCGTTGTACTTGCTGAGCTAGTCATGCTCACTCTTGCTTGAACCATATGAACACAGCTAAGATTGAACGGACCTAAGGCTCCGGCAAGGATAAGGGCAAGGCGAAGATGAACCCGTAGAATACTTATGTAATAGTATAGGGTGTATGATTGTAATATATTTGATATTATGACAAGAACAAATGTAATGGTTATAAAGAACCTAGGGAAATGTTAATATTATTTTGAATATATAGAAGACATATTCGTTCTATTGAGGCTTTTCAATTAAATTTATGTGTGAATGGTAGTACCATGTAGCACCATCTGTCGGGTTGGAAGATACCTGGATTTGGGGGCGTCACAGGTTGGTATCAGAGCATTAGGTTATAAAACTTAAGGGGGGAAATAAAACCTTAAGTCATAACCTTAAGAGAAGTAAAAGAAGAAAATTACCTTATAAAAATGCATTATGTATATGTTATGTGTTTTTATTATTCTACTGACGTGTACTAATCAACTTAATTGTTTTGTGTGGATGTCAAGAGTAAATGTAATGAAGTTAGATGTACAGGCAGTTAGTGAAGAATTAGTTAACCAGATAGAGGTTATACCGAATCCCATAGCAGAAGAGCCCGAAGTAGTTGTCATTGAGTATGGAGACTTAGAGGATCCCGATCTCATGTTTGCGTTCGACAGCATGATAGAAGAGGAGGTGGAGGTAGTGTCTTTCAACCCAGTAGCAATAGCAGCAGAGATGGCTCCTAGAGAGTCATTGATGTCACTTTTTATGTCAGTGTTGGATAGAAATATCCATTACTGTCAGGAGTTTATGGAGCTGAAGGCAGAGCTCCAAGCTGTCATAGAGGATAAGATGGACGTGGGTCCATGTGGGAGCAGGAGAACGATGAGAGGATTTTGGCTAAGGACAAGGTCCATGAACTGAAACAGGAGGTCTTTGAGCTCAGGGGGGAGCTAAAGAACAAAAAGCAGAAGATAGGGAGAATGTCCTATATTTATAGAAGTTCTCATACAAACTTCCAGCAGCATGTAGCTGGTTATCCCATAGAGGCAGGGCAAACGCAGCATATTATCAGCCGTGATATTATTACCGATCTTGCCAAGGCAGATTTTGATAATGCCTTAAGGCAGATGTAATCTATTAGTCGATAGAGTAGTGTAGGTATGTATATTTGTGTACCTAGTAGTGACGTAAAGCCCTCTTTTGTATAACAAAGGGTAGTCTTTTGTAAATCCCAATTTTTGGAAAGCAATAGCGGGATAGTAATGTAATCAGTTTAGGTTGTGTAATGTAAACAATGTAGTATTATCCTACAATGAATAAATATAAGCCTTTTTATGGAACAACTGAGCAATTGATGTTGAAGTTATTGTTTAAATATCAAATAATAACTAATTAATAAGAAATGAATAATAACGTAATGTATTATTTGTTTTAACAGTAAAATGTCATCGAGAAGAGTACAACGAAACCAAGGCACTAATGTAAATCAGCAGGAGGGAGGTCCAGTTAACCCCATGCAGGAGTTTGGGAGGTCCAGTTAACAGCCACATTTAATAAAAAATAGGGCTAATATCCCTGTAAATCCGAGAGTAGCACGAGCTAATACCTTTAAGGATTTTAAGAGTGTTGGTTCACTGGAGTTCAAAGGAACTACGGACCCTATCGAAGCCCAAACGTGGGTAAAGGAAATCGAGAAGGAATTTATAATAGCAAATGTCGACGAGGCCCAGAAGATTGCCTTTGCAACCTACATGATGAAGGGAGAGGCCAACATGTGGTGGGAGGCCAATCAGGCTAGGGCCGGGATAGAGAATTTGATGTGGGTGAGATTCAAGGAGATATTCTTCGAGAACTACTTTCCCACGAGTATGCAGGGAAGAATGGAGATGTGGTTTCTCCAATTAAAACAAGGGGACATGACGGTTCCCCAATACGCCGCCAAGTTTAATGAACTGGCGAGGTTTGCTCCACACCAAGTGGACACCGAGGTTAGGAAGGAGCGACGGTTCGAGCAGGTCTTGAAACTCTGGCTCTATAACCGTATTTCTGTGTTCCAAAGTACATCGTTTGGGACCATTTTAGAGAAGTCAATAATCACCGAAGGTGGTAGCAAGGCATTGAGCCAGTACCACAAAGACAAGAAGAATAAAGGAAAAGTGTGATATCCCGAATTTTATGAAATAAAAGTATTCAATTTTTCTATTTTGATAAATAGTTAAATTGATAAAAGTTTAAAGTTAAGGGTGATATGTGAAAATTTTGCAAAGTAAGCAAGTTGATATAAAATATTAGTTGTGTCGGGGGAATATTAAATGACGACAAGACAATCATTGGTGGACCCAATAATGAAGAATTATTGTAAGTAGTTAGAAAACGACAAAATTATCTTTTTATAAAAATAACGGTGAAAGTTTTACTTAGTTAAACCGTTGAACTACACGGTAGTAAAGTAATGCGATGTCTGGCGTGGTTTGCATAGTAGCACAACGGTATTGATTATTGATTCTTACGTAAGAATTCACTTAGTTATACTTAATTATTGTTATAGTAATTGCTGCATCATGTCTCTCATATTATTGATTTAATTATTGTCACAGTATCATCTACATAATATTTTATATTATTAAATCAATAATTGAGATGACAAAGTTATTCATATTATTATTTGCCATATTAATAATGTCTAGAAGTTCTGTCAAGGAGAGGTTTGATCACCTAATTGCGCGCCAAAAAGGAGAAATCGTTATCGGAAAGCCCCCTCTTTCCTGGGATCGACCTGGTTGTTATATATTATGAGTTATAATATTAATGATGAATAAGTTTGTGTTGATTAAAGATGAAATTGATAGTTCCATTGTGTTGGAATTATTAGTGTTAGTGGGAATCAACATTTATTTCGATAATAATTGATGTTTGGAAGTTATATTGACCAATCGGGTAATTAATCGGATAAATGAGCAATTAATTGTTATTAATTCACATGCTTATAACTATGTGTTCACATGTGTGTACTATTGATTCACATGTATGTACTATTAGGGGAGGTGGTACAAGATTGATAATACTTGCATGACTAAATTAAAAATAAAAGTATAGATGAAGGTACTATACTGTAATTATTTTTTTCAGACGTATAAAACTATTGAGTCACATGATTGTACTATTAATTTATATGATATACTATTAGGGAAGGTGGTGCAAGTTTGATAATACTTGCAGGACTAAATTAAAAATGAAGGAAAAGATGAAGGTATTATATTGTAATATTTCGAGCCCCAAAATATGCAATTATCAAAACTATATTTTCCTATAAATAGAAGCTCATTCTTCCTTCATTCTCACCAATTCACTAAGACTCATAAGAGCAATTATAGAGAGAAGCTATAGAGAAAAGAAGAAGAGAAATCTGCTTCTTCACTATTCCAAAGATCCAGGTCTTCTTACGAGGTAAGGGTATTATTTATTTCATATTACAAGAGATATTATTTTTAAAGATTCATATGAATATTATTTTTGTTCAATATTCGTAAGGGATGTTATTCATTTCTTATTCATAAAGGTTATTATTTCTTACTATTCACCCGGGTAATATTCAGTTAGGGTATTATTCACGGGGTACTATTCACTCGGGGTATTATTCACAGGGTACTATTCACTAGGGTACTATTCACTAGGAGTATTATTTGTGGGGTATTATTTATGGGGTACTATTCACTCGGGTATTATTCACTCGGGGTACTATTCACAAAGTACTATTCATAAAGTACTATTCATGAAATACTATTCACGAAGTACTATTCATGGGGTACAATTCACGAAGTACTATTCACGAGGAACTATTTATGAAGTACTATTCACGGGATACTATTTGATGAAGTACTATTCACGGGGTACTATTCATGATGAAAATTTGATTATTTTTTGTCCAAATTAATTTTTTGTAAAACCCCAAATTTTACGAATAAAGATTTAATTTTTTCAAAATATTTTTTTGAATATTATGGTGTGGATTTGAGATAATGTTATAGTTGTGGGTAGTATTTATAAATTTTGCAAAGTATGCAAGTTGTTATATAATATTCGATTGGTCGGTGAATATTCTTTTTGTCGGGGAATATACGTACGACGGTACAATCATTGGTGGACCCCACAACGGAATTATTGTCGGATTAAGAAAACGACAAAAATATTTTATGAAAATAACGACGGAATTTTTATCGTTAAAACTGTTGAACTACTCGGTAGTAAAAGTACAGTAATACGCGTGGTTGTATAGTAGCACACGGTATTGATTATTGATACTTACGTGAGAAGTCACTTAGTTTTGTTCAATTATTGCTACAATAATTGCTGCATAGTATCTCACGTTATTTGATTCAATTATTGTCGATATTTTTTATATTATTAAATCAATAATTAAGTTGACGAAGTTATTAATATTATTATTTATAATATTAATGATGTCTAGAAGTTCTGCCAAGGAGAGGTTTGGTCACCTAATTGCGCGCCAATAGGGAGAAATCCTTATTGGAAAGCCCCCTCTTTCTTGGGAACGACCTATTCGATTAATATTGTGAATTATAATAATGATGATAAATGGTGTTAAATATATTGAGGTGTCTTTTTATGAAGTCACGGAAGTTTATATATATATATATATAAATTTTGTTTTATTAGTATTATTAATGTAAAAAAAGCGAGAAAAGCTTTTTATATAAAAATGTAATACTTTTATAAAGTTATTTGTTTTATTAGACAATAATTAGAATATAATATATTTTATTATGCATAGTATTTTGCATAGTAAAATCTTTTATATAAAGCAGAATACTTTTATAAAGTTATTTGTTTTATTATACAATAATTAGAATATAATATATTCTATTATGTATAGTGTTTACATAGTGTCTCAGATAGTATATGAATAGTAAAATCTTTTTATATAAAAGCGAATACTTTTATAAAGTTATTTGTTTTATTAGATTTTAAATAATATATATATATATATATATATTATAAATAGAATATATTATATTTTATTGCATAGTATCCTTTCTATATTTCCTATAAATAGGATGCTTAGTTAGAATTGAAAATCACACAGAAGTTTAGAGAATTCTTCTTCTATAATCTTGAGCGTATTTCTTTAGAGTTTAAGAAAGCTTTGAGCGTAGAAATAGTGCAAGTTTTCTTCAAGAATATCCTCGCCCTACCAGTCGGAATACTCTTCTTTCTAAGGTAAGGGATATTATTTGTTGTACTCGTAAGGGGTATTATTTCTTTTGTATTCATGAAGAGAGCTATTGTTATTCCATTCCTTATTATTCTATTGAAATAACCTGTATACGCGGACTACCGTATACATGGTGAAATTCTTCAGTTATTCTATTCTTTATTATTCTGCTTTAAATATCACATGCGTATGCGTTCGCATGACTTTGGTTCCATTATTTATTATTCTATTGGATTATCCTGTCTGTGCGTTTACGCATGACCTGGTTCCATTATTTATTATTACGTTAGAATAACACGTCTGTGCGGTCTATCGCATTCATGGTGAATTCTTCATTATTCATTCTTTATTATTACATTGGAATAACATTGTCTATGTGATTACCACATGTATGGTGAATGATCCTTTGTATTCATTTCTTATTAAATTATGGGCCCGATCCGCTCGTGGATTACTGCATAGCGCGAAAAATCTATTTCCAGTTTCATATATTCTATTATATACAGTTGGTTGAAGCTTTGGCTTCTATATTCCTTGAAATTAGTGGAATATCCTGGATATTTACGCTTCATCCAGTATCTTTTCGTGGAAATATTCTTCTGAGCATTCTTGAATTTTTCTCCACAAAGCAGTATAATGTTGACAATTTGGACATGAAATTTAAACTAGAAGCTCACGTTAACATGTGTAAGATCCTGCCAAGATTTGGAATTTCTAGAGTTAAACTTGAGGTAGCTAATTTCTTAAGGAATTAATTAGAAATTGATTTTTGAAAAATACTTAAGGGAGTTGAAAAATTATAAAAAAATACATGTTGTGTATGAAATATATGTATATATGTTTTTGGCAAAGGATAGAAAAATAACAAGTTAATTTGGTATTTTTTCATGAAAATGGTTTAGTTACGAACATATGAGTTAAATATGTTATGTGAAGTTGAAAAATTAGTAAATAGGATTTTATGGCTTGGGAATCCTATATAGGGTAGATGAAGATTTTTGATAAGGGATTTGATCATTGGTGATGCAATCTTATGAGTATGGCATTTTTGAATGATTAAATGCATTATTTGGTAAAGTATAAACAATTGAAATAAATTGTTTATAAGTTTAAGAAGTGATTAAAATATTGTTATAATATTAATAATATTAGATTATGAGTTTATTAAGTGATTGATAATATTTGGATAAATTTAAAGTCTTTAATATTTATCCTTGTTTTTATTTGATTAATGCTTATATCATTGTCATAAGTCTCATGTTTATATTGTGATAAAAGTCATCTTTGGCTTACGTGCATAGATGGACTTGGTGTGTATATGACCAGGGATTATTCGGTATAGTCATGACCGTAATGTGACAGATGATGTGGTAAAAATCCTCATTGACCTGTAGTGCATTGATGGACAATTTTTGGTATGATTATGACTAGGGATTATTCGGTATAGTTATGACCATTGATGATTTAATGAATATCCTTGGCCCGTAGTGCAGAGATGATTCGATGATGTGGTTTATTTATTAAGTTGAGTCTCAGCGATTAAGTTGATGAAAAACTTTTTAAATCATAAAAGATAGTAGATTTTATTCTCTACTTGACTCTTTTAATGGATTTCTTGTTCCGCTGTAGTTAAACTTGATGTCTTTTGTATTTTATCAGTTTAACATTGTGGAAGGCTAATGATAATTTATTCTGCATTATCTTAGTCATAATATTTCTTACTGGGCTAGTTGAGCTCACCCTTTCTTTCATTGTTCTCTTCAGAAAATGAGAATATAGTTGGGACGAGTCGGAGAATGGAGTGACGGTTAAGATGATAGCTTTAGTAGTCCTCACTATTCTGTTAAATAGTGTGACAATAAATGTAATGAGGACTCCTTTGAGTGTGGATATTGTCTAGATGACAATATTCTTATTAAAACTCTCAGCTATGTTTTATCGTATTTTTACACGACGTTTATATAATTAAGTTGTATTTGTATTTTGTACCATGTATCTAGCGACTCAAGATGGGTGATGTATACCTATTTTTTGGGGAGTCACAGTTGGTATCAAAGCTTAGGGATATGATCCCTAGCTGAGATGTGAGACAAGAACTAGGAGGGGAGAGATGTGGAATTCCTTTGCTAGTATGACCTACCTAAGTTTATTTGGTATTTAATTGGTCGGTCAGAGTATAGGGATAATATGTGATATGTCAATTAACCCTTTTTTTGTGACAGTGTTTGAAAATGGCATCTAAAAATGTTGAGATAAGCAACAGAGCAAAATAATATGACTGTATCGCAGTACAGGGCTAAGTTTGCGGAGTTATCCCGATTTGCATCCCATTTGGTCGATAATAAGGAGCGAATGATGCGAATGTTTCTAAGAGGTTTGAAACCCGATATACGTCAATACCTCATTTCTCATAAACTTTGTTTATATTCAGATGTTGTGAATAGGGCTCAGTTATTGAAGCACGATAATGAGTTAGCACAACCAAAAGGTAACGACCAACAACACGATAATAATCGTACCGGTGGCAACGGCCATCAGAACAATGATGACCATCGTGGGGGAAATTATCATGCCAAGAATGCTAACCACTTCGGTGGTAATCATGGCCAAGATAATAGAAGTGGAAATTTCAAGAAGAAAAGGTCATTTAACTCAATTTTGTCATATAGTGAAGTCAAGTCCAGCTGGGACGGTGGCCCAAAGGAGGATACGGACAAAACAAAGTTGGTGGTTTCAGGAAGAGCGTTTTTCGTGACTTCTCAAAAAGCGAGTAACCCGGCCGAAGTTAGCACGGGTTAGTTAATTATAAATTCTTGCGAAGTCTATACCTTATTAGATATCGGTTCTACCCATTCTTTTATCTCTTTTGCTTTCGTTCAACGTTTAAATTTGACTCCGAAGAAATTAGACTTTGACTTATCTGTTGAAGCTCCGTTAGGAGAAACCTTCATTACATGTGTTATCCAAGTCTTGGATGAGAGTCACAGTTTTGAATGATATTTTTATTGTTAATGAATTTCCTGACGTATTCCCAGAAGAACTTCTTAGCCTACCCCTAGAGCGTGAAATCGAATTTTGTATTGACCCCAGTACAAAACCCATTTCTAAAACCCTCAAGTATTTCTTCACCCAAAACGAACGTATAATGCGCCAAAGACGTTGGCTCGGGCTGTTGAAGATTAAGATCATACCATTCAATATCATTGTGGAAGAGTGAACGTGGTAGCTGACGCATTTAGTAGAAGATCATATGCGTTTACAAGTACGAATATACGAACCTACGTGAAGATAACGAATATATGATTAGAACCGACTTTAGTCGATAATGTTAAAGTTGTTAAAGCTACAGACCCGGAGCTGATGAATACGAAGAAGAAGGTTCAAGAGGGCATTATTTTAAAAGCAAGAGTTGCTGAAGAGAGGAAATATCAACCCTCGATTTAATTGGCCCATTTAGAATCCTCGATCGAGTAGGAACTGTGACCTATAGACTCGTTTTACCGCCAAGTATGTCGCGTGTTCATAATGTTTTTAACGTATCGATGTTACATAATATGTGGATGACCCGAACCATATTATTAAATTAGAACTAGATGATATAGCAGAAGATTTAACGTATGAGGAGATACGTGTTAAAATCTTGGATAAGAAGGATCGTATTCAACACTCAAAGGTTATACCTCAAGAGTTAGAATTTGAAATAAAATCAAGGTATCCTCACCTCTTCGGCATATCAGGTACATACGTAAATTTCGAGGGCGAAATTTCATAAGGAGGGGAGATTGTAAAACCCCAAATTTTACGAATAAAGATTTAATTTTCTCAAAATATTTTTTTGAATATTATGGTGTGGATTTGAGATAATGTTATAGTTGTGGGTATTTATAAATTTTACAAAGTATGCAAGTTGTTATATAATATTCGATTGGTCGAGGAATATTCTTTTTGTCGGGGAATATCCGTACGACGATACAATCATTGGTGGACCCCACAACAGAATTATTGTCAGATTAAGAAAACGACAAAAATATTTTATGAAAATAACGACGGAAGTTTTACCGTTAAAACTTTTGAACTACTCGGTAGTAAAAGTACAATAATACGCGTGGTTGCATAGTAGCACACAGTATTGATTATTGATGCTTACGTGAGAAGTCACTCAGTTTTGTTCAATTATTGCTACAGTAATTGCTGCATAGTATCTCACGTTATTTGATTCAATTATTGTTGATATTTGTATATTATTAAATCAATAATTGAGACGACGAAGTTATTAATATTATTATTTGTAATATTAACGATGTCTAGAATTTCTGCTAAGGAGAGGTTTGGTCACCTAATTGCATGCCAATATGGAGAAATCTTTATTAAAAAGCCTTGTCTTTCTTGGAAACGACCTGATCGATTAATATTGTGAATTATAATAATGATGATAAATGTTGTTAAATATATTGAGGTGTCTTTTTATGAAGTCACATAAATTTATATAATAATGATGATAAATATTGTTAAATATATATATATATAATATATATTTTGTTTTATTAGTATTATTAATGAAATAAAATATAAAAACTTTTTATATAAAATAGAATACTGTTATAAAGTTATTTATTTTATTAGACAATAATTATAATATCATATATTTTATTATGCATAGTGTTTTGCATAGTAAAATCTTTTTATATAAAATGAATACTTTTATAAAGTTATTTATTTTATTAGACAATAATTAGAATATAATATATTCTATTATGCATAGTATTTACATAGTGCTCGCGATAGTGTTTGCATAGTAGTAAAATCTTTTTATATAAAATGTAATACTTTTATAAATTTATTTGTTTTATTAGATTTTAAATAATATATATATATATATATATATATATTATAAACAGAATATATTATATTTTATTGCATAGTATCCTTTCTATTTTTCTTATAAATAGGATGCTTAGTTAGAATTGAAAATCACACCAGAAGTTCAGAGAATTTTTCTTCTATAATCTTGAGCGTATTCCTTTAGAGTTTAAGAAAGCTTTGAGCGTAGAAATAGTGTAAGTTTCCTTCAAGAATATCATCACCCTACCAGTCGAAATACTCTTCTTTCTAAGGTAAGTGATATTATTTGTTGTACTCGTACGAGGTATTATTTCTTTTGTATTCATGAAGAGAGCTATTGTTATTCCATTCCTTATTATTCTGTTGGAATAACTCTTTGTATCTGACTCTGGTATATACATGGTGAAATTCTTCAGTTATTCTATTCTTTATTATTCTGTCGAAATATCATGTCTATGCGTTTACGCATGACCTAGTTCCATTATTTATTATTCTGTTAGAATATCCTATCTCGTAAGCGTTCTGGCGCATGACCGATTCCATTATTTATTATTACGTTGGAATAACTTTTCTGCATACGGATTATCGCATGCATGATGAATTCTTCATTATTCCATTCTTTATTATTCTGGAATAACTTTGTCTATGTGGATTACCACATGCATGGTGAATGATCCTTTGTATTCATTTCTTATTAAATAATGGAAATGATCTCGTTTAAAGTGGATTCTTTGCATGGTGGTAAAAATCTATTTGCGCTTTATATATTCTATTATACACAGTTGGTTAAAGCTTTGGCTTCTATATTCCTTGAAATTAGTGGAATATCCTGGATATTTGCACTTCATCCAGTATCTTTTCGTGGAAATATTCTTCTGAGCATTCTTGAATTTTTCTCCACAAAGCAGTATCATGTTGACAATTTAGACATTTTTGAGTTCAGGATAAATTAACTTTTAAATCTTTAAAATTTATTCTTGAACTTGTTTTATTGAATTATTATGTCATTGTCATGATAAGTTATGTTGGTTATTATGTAAAAACATGAAAGCTTCTTGGAAATCACAATGGGTTGAAAATTAGATTTTGGTGAAAATAGAATATAAAATTCAATTGACCATATCTCCTATTATATTTTGAATTTTTGAGTGTCGTCAAGTTCTAGAGTTAGATCTATGAGTTTTCTAACTTATCCAAGTATAATCACTGGAAAAGGTGTTGTAGATTTTTGTGTGGACTGATTTTAGCAAAGGAGTCAAAAACTGCAAAGTACCAAAAAGGCTACTGTCCAGAAATTTAAAAGGGCATTTTCGCCCACTTTATTTGTGAGAAAAATTCTGGCCTTTTGGGACATGGAAATATATGGTATAAAGTACCTCTTGTCCAAAAATGAGTTCATTCCGACTTAAAATGAGCAAGTTGTGACTATTTTAATATTTAGGTTTTTCCGACAAAAAATGCTATAACCGGAGTTCTATAACTCTGATGACCATGAAATTTAAAATAGAAGCTCACGTTAACATGTGTAAGATCCTGCCAAGATTTGGGAATTTCTGGAGTTAAACTTGAGGTAGCTAATTTCTTAAGGAATTAATTAGAAATTGATTTTTGAAAAATACTTTAGGGAGTTGAAAAATTATAAAAAAATACTTGTGGTGTATGAAATATATGTATATATGTTTGGGCAAAGGATAGAAAAATAACAGGTTGATTTGGTAATTTTTAATGAAAATGGTTTAGTTACGAACATATGAGTTAAATATGTTATGTGAAGTTGAAAAATTAGTAAATATGATTTTATGGCTTGGGAATCCTATATAAGGTATATGCAGATTTTTTGATAAGGGATTTGATCATTGGTGATGAAATCTTATGTGTATGGCATTTTTGAATGATTAAATGCGTTATTTGGTAAAGTATAAACAATTGAAATAAATTGTTTATAAGTTTAAGAAGTGATTAAAATATTGTTATAATATTAATAATATTAAATTATGAGTTTATTAAGTGATTGATAATATTTGGATAAATTTAAATTCTTTAATATTTATCTTTGTTTTCGTTTGATTAATGCTTATATCATTGTCATCATTCTCATGTTTATATTGTGATAAAAGTCATCTCTGGCTTACGTGCATAGATGGACTTGGTGTGATTATGACCAGGGATTATTCCGTATAGTCATGACCGTAATGTGACGGATGATATGGTAAAAATCCTCAGTGGCCTGTAGTGCATTGATGGACAGTTTTTGGTATGATTATGACCAGGGATTATTCGCTATAGTCATGACCATTGATGATTTAATGAATATCCTTGGCCCGTAGTGCAGGGATGATTCGATGATGTGGTTTATTTATTAAGATGAGTCTCAAGTATTAAGTTGATGAAAAACTTTTTAAATCATAGAAGATAGTAGATTTTATTCTCTACTTGACTCTTTTAATGGATTGCTTGTTCCACTGCAGTTAAACTTGATGTCTTTTGTATTTTATCAATTTAACATTGTGGAAGGCTAATGATAATTTATTCTGCATTCACCATGCATGCAGTAATCCACATAGACAAGTTATTCCAACAGAATAATAAAGAATGGAATAACAGAAGAATTCACCATGTATGCGATAGACCGCACAGATAGGTTATTCCCAACATAATAATAAAGAATGGAACTAGGTCATGCGTAATCCGCACAGATAGGATATTCCAACAGAATAATAAAGAACGGGATAACAACAAAATTCACCAGGCATACAATAGACCACATAGACAGGTTATTCCAACAGAATAATAAAGAATGGAATAACAGAAGAATTTCACCATGTATGCGGTACTTCGCATAGACAGGTTATTCTAACATAATAATAAATAATGGAATAACAACCCTTACGAGTGTTGAAAGAAAATAACTCTCTTCATGAATAAGAAAGAATAATACCCCTTACCTCAGAAGAAAACTAGATACTGGAATAGTGAGGTAGCAGACTTCTCTTCTTCTTTCTCTCTATAATTTTTCTCTATAATAATTGCTCTATAGCTTTAGTGAATTGGTGAGAAATAATGAAGGAATGAGCTTCTATTTATAGGAAAATATAGTTTCGATAATTGCACATTTTGGGGCTCAAAATATTACAGTATAATACCATCGTCTTTTCCTTCATTTTTAATTTAGTTCTGCAAGTATTATCAAACTTGCACCACCTGTGAGAGCCCCGAATCTGGGCCCCAAATCACCGCGGATCCGCTTCACTCATTCTACTACTATTGTGGAAGATATAAACATAAATTGTTTATACATTAAACATTATACACTATCCCAAGGTCGAGTAACCATAACTTATACACATTTCATAACTTATCTGACACATGATATTATCATCAACATGACTATTACAAATCTAATCGCATGCGTATTAACTCTAAAATTTGGGCTGTCTTTAACTTTCCTTGTATCCGACGCATTCACCTTAATGTCGCAATGTTTTATCATGATATAGCAAGGGTGAGCATGAAAGTTGCCCAGCAAGTTTAAATACAATTTAAGGATATATCATGATTGAAAGATTTAGAATAATAATCTGGCTATAATTTCACAATGTAGTTGTGAATTAGCATGAACAAACATTTGACTGAACAAGTATTACATATGAACAATATATATCTGGACCAACTGGTAATGAAGGTGATCAGCCTTTCATACCTGACTTATACATACAAGATGTACAAAGTACAATTCTACATGGCAATCAACAATGATTAACCATAAGCATATCTGAATAAAATAAGTACTCTTAGTAGAGTTAAGAAAAACAAACTTGCTGTTAGTTGATTCTGATATCGAAAAATAACTTAGCTTTATCCAGAAAACCTAATACGAGATAATACCGATCTCCAAATATTAGAATAATATCATCACAGTATAAAATAACCTAACACATTACCACATAATCCTATCAGTCTATTCAGCACATGAAACTTTGTATCGTCAAACTATTTAAGTCTCGACTTGAAGCGACACGATTCTAACATCCCGCGATTACAATCGGACAAATATCGAGTTTAAGTTCAATTAAACTCTGCCTAAACAATTAACAATAACCTTAGATAATTATATTATCGGTCAAACATTTTCATAAACTTGTAATAATTTTTCGGATAATTAATATCATTTATCAACATTTTTCAATCATTAAAACCATATTTAAATGAATTAAATACCACATAATTCCTTACTCATTAATATTAATTTATTGCTAAACATTAATGAATTACATGCCATAATATTATATCATATTTATAATATCTCAAAGTATTTTCAATACCTTATTATTTTCTTTAAATGTTTTAAAGTAATTAAAAACATAAATCAATAAGCGATATTAATATAAATACCACATTATTCCTTGATCATTAATATTTATTTAATATCAAATCATAACATAATTTTATAATATATCAAAGTATTTTAATACCTTAAAATCATAATTCTATGATTTTTTTTAAACAATCAAATCTATTATCCGATAATTGCTATAAATATTAAAATATTAATATTTTCATGCCAAAATATCAAAAGTTATATTTTATAACTTAAAATATTTTTATAACACTTAAATCATTTTTATATGATTTTTAAAGCATTAAATCTAATTTTTCCACAATTTATTTAATATATTCATTAAATAAACTAATTATCATTAATAATAATTATTAATGAAATTCATCACAAAATATCAAAAGTTATCAAAAAGAACATAAAATATTTTCAAACACCATAATATAATTTTTCATGATTTTCCATGAATTAAAACTATTTTTAAATAATTTATTTAATATTATAATTAAATAAATAAATACCATTTATATTCCAAAAATATTAAATATTTTCAAATATACTCCAAATAATTAAAACTATTTTCGGACTTTAAAATAATTTTTCATAATTTATTTAGTACTTTTAATAAATAAAAATCTATTTTTCTAATTTTTAATTCATTTTTGGAATTTCCAGAAAATAAAAATAATTAAAACCGTCGCTAAATCCTTTAGCGACAGACAACCGTCGCCTTAGGTGTTCTTGAGCCTCAAGAACACTGACAAGGCAGCGTGCGAGGGGCTGGTTTGACCACAATTAAAACAGTGTTCTTTTTGCTTTATGAGTTGGTTAAAATTTTCAGATTGTAGTACTCATGTAATTCTACAACTGCAATCAAGTTTCATGCTCAAATAACAACACAGCTGAGAGATCTAAGCTCTCAAATTACTTGTCAGACCTGTTCTTCAACCTTCTGGGTTTAACAGAATCAAAGGTACCTACTTTGGGTCCGTATAACTTTCATTCTATGTTCGATTTATGTGATCTAGGGGTTCTATTTTGTAGTCTGGATGTCAAGGTACCATTATATCACATAATATTAACTTAAAAACATCACACATGTAAAATTTGAGCCGGTCAAACTAAGCCACAAAACTGCTCTTGGCCGAATTCTAGGTTTTCCAGAATTTCTTCAAAGCTGGTGGTCAACGCATGGTTGACCTATTATAACTTTCATCCTGGTTATGATCTAAGTAATCTAAAAGCTTATTTATGTATTCCATATAACAGAAAACAACATAAAAACAACCACTTCGCCCAACACTTAAACCACAACAAGATCAAGAGCACAGAAAACGTTGTCAGGCGATCTGGGTTTCTGGGTTTGCCCAGAATTCCATAAATCGTGATCGGACAACTGTCTTTGACCGTTCATAACTTTTGATCTAGACAATATCTGGACTTGATTCAAGTTGGAGATTAAAGACCAAATAACATACTACAACTACAAACTATTAAAACACTAAAACAATTAACACACATACAGTTTATGGGGTTACGACATTTGCTTGTCAGACCATTTTTCAACCTTTTTCTAGATTTTTGAAAATGCTAGATTCGAGTAATTTGATGTTATGGGTTTGTGTTATGACAACCCAGATCATCATTTGACACCCTATTACACATGTTTAACCAACAAACAACAACATTAAACATCAGAATCATAGATTTGCAAGGTTAGGGTTTTATACCACTTTTTGAGCTTTGATTCATGAATCTGACTTTGGATACTGTTCTTGGCTTGATAGAGATCATGCTAGGGACTGAAATACTTGATATTTTTGTGGGTCTATAGAGAGAGACTTGGTTGGGTGTTTTTGGACAAATGAGCCAAATTAGTGTATGTTTCTCTCTCTCGATCTATATATAATGTATGATCTGATGAATGGTGATCATGTTGGTTGATTAAAGGCTAGCCCATAGACCACATGCCTAGCAAAGGTTGGTCACCAACTAAAGTTATGGCAACCTACACAAGTTATCTTATTAAATAATGCTAAAAGGGCATTTTGGTCATTTGGCTCATAAAGTGCATGGCAACTTGGTAATTTCCCATAATCATTAGGTTTCAAAAATAGAAATTTAATATTTCTAAATTATAATTAGGATTTGATAATTATATTATAATTTCCTAATCATAAAACAAGCTTGCCAATTAGGATTATTATTTCCTAATTAAATTTGCTAATTTAGCAATTAGGATCATAATTGGTCATTAGAGTTTATAATCCACTAATTAGGATTTTACATAGAAAATAATCTTTCAATTCAGAAATTAGGTTTCCTAATTTAGATTAGGGTTTCCTAATTACAATAAAGTTTACTAATTCATTCAAGCTTGCTAATTAGGGTTAAGGCTTCGTAATTAACATTAAACTTATAAATTAATAATTAGATTTTCTCTAATTGTACATTAGGGTTTCCAACATTAGAAATTAGGGCTTTCTAATTAATCAATTAGGGTTATCCCTAATTATACTTACAATAGAAACTCTATACTTATCTTCAAGCTTCCCACTTAGGGTTTTAATATCCGATTAGGGTTTCAAACCAGAATAATTAGGGTTCAAATTTTGGAAATTAGGGTTTGCTAAATAATTAAGCTTTACCCTATTAAGCTTATAATCTAAATCACTTGAGCATTATAATTCTCGTTATATTCCCGGATCGGGGTTTCAAATATTAGAAATCAAATTTAGATTTTTCGAGATATGGTATTAGTTTTTTTTCTTCTAATACTCAAATAGGGTTTCCAGTAATTCATTAGGGTTTTCCCTAATTATACTTATAATTAATAATGTTAAACCTTATACATAGCATTGCATTCCCAATCTAGGGTTTTTAATATCCGAATTAGGGTTTCTTATAAATCGTTAAAATTTTCTAATCGATTTCTTGACGTTACGTTCGTAATAATATTAGAGTTTGACACGACGTATATAATTTATCTTTGATCAACCCTTTACTCTTAACCACATTCTGTACACATACATAACAAATTTCACAGAACTTAATCACATAAATCCTTAATCCTGAATAATTCACCTAAATCCTTCATAGAATTTTGAAATCCTCAAAATTCAATCCTAATAACATCAAACGCATACACTTATTTTCTGTCTAGGTCTAATATTTGACCTTAAATCAATCATTTAAGATTTTGTAAAATTGTCTAAATTCTCGGGTTGTCACATTCACCCTCCTTATAAAATTTAGGTCCCCTAAATTCACCTTACACTACTTACACCGTGCCTTATACCTTATTCCATTCACATATCGATACTACCCAATTCACCACTCACAAGAGTAAAAGGTTTCAAATTGTCTTTGAGGGTCATATAGACCATGAACACATAGATTTAGCGGTATTTATACTGTAAAAAGCATACATTACTTGGTGCATTTACAATCACAAAGAAGGTAAACTACCATTACTAGTACTTTAGGTGATTAGCCTATCGTACTCTTACGTCATGCATAACGTATTAATCATGTTTAGCGAATATTTACGCTACTAGATTGGATTATTCATCTAAACATCATAGTTCACCTCAGTCTTATCATAGGATTCCGTACCAAAACAATTTTGTTCGGGATATTTCTTTCAATGAACACTTAGAGTTTTCATAACATTAGTCTAGCTGAATCAAATAGCATAGACTCGTATCGATAATTCAATTCAATCGAATTATTTAGGTGTAGCCAAACCCCGTTGGCAAATTAAAATTTTTGAAAACATTTTCGAGAATGACGTCATGATGTCGTACTGTATTAATAGTCCGTTTGAGGATGCCGTCATTGTATGACTTTATCATTACACATCATACAATAGTGGAACAGCGACTTCGGGTCAAGTTCACACTAAGTATTCATGTATTTACAACTCCATCACATTTTTATCATCTCTGCACCAGGTTACATGGTACATGAGTGATAAATAAAAACAAATTTTGATATTTCAAATCATTTGAGTCTAGCTGAAATAAGTAGCATAGATTGTACTTTAAACCGTTTCAAAAATGGTTACAAGTCTACATTTTTTTTAAAAGGCACATAGTGCGTATTTAGCTTGATGTCAAAATTTTGAAGTTTAACATAGCTAGGAGTTTAGGAAAACCAAATGCCTCCACTAACAATCATTTGCTTAACAATTTATCTGTTCCTGAAATCCTCAATCCTCCATTCATACACAACTATACCCAGTTCATAAAATCACACTTACGAGTTCATAAATTGCCACAATCATATGAGTTTAAGAACTTACCCTAGTCATACCTTTGGCATCCATTCGCTGAGGGGTTCATAAATATTTCATATAACTATGAGTCAAGAATGTCACATAAGTATGAGTTTTAAGAACTCGTACTTAACCTTATATCCTCTACCTATGACCTATCTATTTGTTATACACATGAGAAAGGAATCACCCTCTTAACTTATCGTATAGCAAATGGCAAATAATACGACACACAAACATTTCAATGATTATCAATGCTAGAAATTAAGTGATTTTTACACCAAGTACAATTCAACTCTCATACGAAGAATCATACAACTCAGCTGCCGACATGAGTCCTCAATTGAATCCCCACCTAACACTAACCCCTTCTCCATAATTTAATTTAATTCAGTATTCATTCATAATTCTTCTCGGATCTGTATGCTAATTTTATAGCACAATTTCATACAAAGCAATCTTCTTTGAAAACTTTTCATCATTCTCTTGATCTTTCTTTATACCATAACCTTATCGAGATCACGGAGTGATCTCATCGTATATATTACGATTCATTGCTATTCTCTGATGATCGCTTTGTTTTACGATCTCCTATCAATATGTACTTTTAGTCTTTTAGACTCTATCTATTCATCACTACTTTGCTCACCTTTATTATCGAGTTAAAGAACTCCGTATCTTTATAACTCGCTTGAGATTAGTCTTTGAATCTTACCGAGCACTAACTCTATTTGAGTTAGATCTTATCCTAATCACTGCGATTATTAGTATAAGGTAACTCTACCCTAGGTTTATAACCAACAGCTTTGATACCAATTGTGACAGCCACGAATCCGGGCCCCAAATCACCGCGAATCCGGTTCACTCATTCTACTACTATTGCGGAAGATATAAACATAAATTGTTTATACATTAAACATTATACACTATCCCAAGGTCGAGTAACCATAACTTATACACATTTCATAACTTATCTGACACATGATATTATCATCAACAAGACTATTACAAATCTAATCGCGCATATTAACTCTAAGCTGGAACTGTCTTTAACTTTCCTTGTATCCGACGCATTCACCTTAATCTGCAATGTTTTATCATGATATAGCAAGGGTGAGAATGAAAGTTGCCCAACAAGTTTAAATACAATTTAAGGATATATCATGATTGAAAGATTTAGAATAATAAGCTGGCTATAATTTCACAATGTAGTTGTGAATTAGCATGAACAAACATTTGACTGAACAAGTATTACATATGAACAATATATATCTGGACCAACTGGTAAAGAAGGTGATCAGCCTTTCATACCTGACTTATACATACAAGATGTACAGAGTACAATTCTAAATGGCAATCAGCAATGATTAACCATAAGCATATCTGAATAAAATAAGTACTCTTAGTAGAGTTAAGAAAAACAAACTTGCCTGTTCCGTTGATTACCGATACGAAAAATAACTTAGCTTTATCCGAAAACCTAATACAGATAATACCGATCTCCAAATATTAGAATAATATCATCACAGTATAAAATAACCTAACACATTACCACATAATCCTATCAGTCTATTCAGCACATGAAACTTTGTATCAGGTCAAACTATTTAAGTCGACTTGAAACAAACCTGATTCTAACATCCCGACGATTACAATCGGACAAATATCGAGTTTAAGTTCAATTAAACTCTTGCTAAACAATTAACAATAACCTTAGATAATTATATTATCGGTCCAAACATTTTTCATAAACTTGTAATAATTTTTCGGATAATTAATATCATTTATCAATATTTTCAATCATTAAAACCGTATTTAAATGAATTAAATACCACATAATTCCTTAGTCATTAATATTAATTTATTGTTAAACATTAATGAATTACATGCCATAATATTATATCATATTTATAATATCTCAAAGTATTTTCAATACTTTATTATTTCCTTTAAATGTTTTAAAGTAATTAAAAACATAAATCAATAACGATATTAATATAAATACCACATTATTCCTTGATCATTAATATTTATTTAATATCAAATCATAACATAATTTTATAATATATCAAAGTATTTTAATACCTTAAAATCATAATTCTATGATTTTTTAAAACAATCAAACCTATTATCCGATAATTGCTATAAATATTAAAATATTAATATTTTCATGCCAAAATATCAAAATTTATATTTTATAACTTCAAATATTTTTATAACACTTAAATCATTTTTATATGATTTTTAAAGCATTAAATCTAATTTTTTCCACAATTTATTTAATATATTCTTTAAATAAACTAATTATCATTAATAATAATTATTAATGAAATTCATCACAAAAATATCAAAAGTTATCAAAAAGAACTTAAAATATTTTCAAACACCATAATATAATTTTTCATGATTTTCCATGAATTAAAGCTATTTTAAATAATTTATTTAATATTATAATTAAATAAATAAATACCATTTATATTCCAAAAATATTAAATATTTTCAAATATACTCCAAATAATTAAAAACTATTTTTCAGATTTTAAAATAATTTTCCATAATTTATTTAGTATTTTTAATAAATAAAAATCTATTTTTCTAATTTTTAATTCATTTTCATAATTTCGAAAAATAAAAAATAATTAAAACCGTCGCTAAAGCCTTTAGTGATGACACAAATCGCTTTAGGTGTTCTTGAGCCTCAAGAACAACGATAAGGCATCGTCTTGAAAATTGGTTTGACCACAATTAAAACAGTGTTCTTTTTGCTTTATGAGTTGGTTAAAATTTTCAGATTGTAGTACTCATGTAATTTTACAACTGCAATCAAGTTTCATGCTCAAATAACAACACATCTGAGAGATCTAAGCTCTCAAACTACTTGTCAGACCTGTTCTTCAACCTTCTGGGTTTAACAGAATCAAAGGTACCTACTTTGGGTCTGTATAACTTTCATTCTATGTTCGATGTATGTGATCTAGGGGTTCTATTTTGTAGTCTGGATGTCAAGGTACCATTATATCACATAATATTAACTTTAAAACATCACACATGTAAAATTTGAGCCGGTCAAACTAAGCCACAAAACTGCTCTTGGCCGAATTCTGGGTTTCCCAGAATTTCTTCAAAGCTGGTGGTCAACGCATGTTTGACCTATTATAACTTTCATCCTGGTTATGATCTAAGTGATCTAAAAGCTTATTTATGTATTCCATATAACAGAAAACAACATAAAAACAACCACTTCGCCCAACACTTAAACCACAACAAGATCAAGAGCACAGAAAACGTTGTCAGGCGATCTGGGTTTCTGGGTTTGCCCAGAATTCCATAAATCGTGATCGGTCAACTGTCTTTGACCGTTCATAACTTTTGATCTAGACAATATCTGGACTTGGTTAAAGTTGGAGATTAAAGACCAAATAACATACTACAACTACAAACTATTAAAACACTAAAACAATTAATACATACGGATTTATGGGGTCTGACATTTGCTTGTCAGACAATTTTTCAACCTTTTTCCAGATTTTTGAAAATGCTAGATTCGAGTAATTTGATGTTATGGGTTTGTGTTATGACATCCCAGATCATCATTTGACACCCTATTACACATGTTTAACCAACAAACAACAACATTAAACATCAGAATCATAGATTTGCAAGGTTAGGGTTTTATACCACTTTTTGAGCTTTGATTCATGAATCTGACTTTGGATATTGTTCTTGGCTTGATAGAGATCATGCTAGGGACTGAAATACTTGATATTTTCGTGGGTCTATAGAGAGAGAGACTTGGTTGGGTGTTTTTGGACAAATGAGCCAAATTAGTGTATGTTTCTCTCTCTCAATCTATATATAATGTATGATACAATGAATGGCTGATCATGTTGGTTGATTGAAGGCTAGCCCATAGACCACATGCCTAGCAAAGGTTGGTCACCAACTAAAGTTATGGCAACCTACACAAGTTATCTTATTAAATAATGCTAAAAGGGCATTGTGGTCATTTGGCTCATAAAGTGCATGGCAACTCTTGGTAATTTCCCATATCATTAGGTTTCAAAAATAGAAATTTAATATTTCTAAATTATAATTAGGATTTGATAATTATATTATAATTTTCTAATCATAAAACAAGCTTGCCAATTAGGATTATTATTTCCTAATTAAATTTGCTAATTTAGCAATTAGGATCATAATTGGTCATTAGAGTTTATAATCCACTAATTAGGATTTTACATAGAAAATAATCTTTCAATTCAGAAATTAGGTTTCCTAATTTAGATTAGGGTTTCCTAATTACAATAAAGTTTACTAATTCGTTCAAGCTTGCTAATTAGGGTTAAGGCTTCCTAATTAACATTAAACTTATAAATTAATAATTAGATTTTCTCTAATTGTACATTAGGGTTTCCAACATTAGAAATTATGGCTTTCTAATTAATCAATTAGGGTTATCCCTAATTATACTTACAATAGAAACTCTATACTTATCTTCAAGCTTCCCACTTAGGGTTTTAATATCCCGATTAGGGTTTCAGACAGAATAATTAGGGTTCAAATTTTGGAAATTAGGATTTGCTAAATAATTAAGCTTTACCCTATTAAGCTTATAATCTAAATCACTTGAGCATTATAATTCTCCGTTATATTCCCAGATCAGGGTTTAAAATATTCGAAATCTGAAATTAGGATTTTCAGATATGGTATTAGGTTTTTTTTCTTCTAATACTCAAATAGGGTTTCCAGTAATTCATTAGGGTTTTCCCTAATTATACTTATAATTAATAATGTTAAACCTTATACATAGCATTTCATTCCCAATCTAGGGTTTTTAATATCCGAATTAGGGTTTCTTATAAATCGTTAAAATTTTCTATCTGAACGTTGACGTTCTAAATAATATTAGGGTTTGACACAGATATAATTTATCTGATCAACCCTCGACTCTTCACCACATTCTGTACACATACATAACAAATTTCACAGAACTTAATCACATAAATCCTTAATCCTGAATAATTCACCTAAATCATTCACAGAATTTTGAAATCCTCAAAATTCAATCCTAATAACATCAAACGCATACACTTATTTTCTGTCTAGGTCTAATATTTGACCTTAAATCAATCATTTAAGATTTTGTAAAATTGTCTAAATTCTCGGGTTGTCACACCACCTCCCCTAATAGTAAATCATGTGAATCAATAGTAAATCATGTGAATCAATAGTTCTAGATATGTGAAAATATGAATTACAGTATAGTACCTCCATCTATACCTCTATTTTTAACTTAGTCATGCAAATATTATCAATCTTGCACCAACTCCCCTAATAGTAAATCATGTGAATCAATAGTACACACATGTGAACACTTAGTTATAAGCATGTGAATTAATAGCAATTAATTGCTCATTTATCCGGTTAATTACCCGATTGGTCAATATAACCTCCAAACATCAATTATTATCGAAATAAATGTCGATTTCCACTAACACTAATAATTCCCACACAATGGAACTATCAATTTCATGTTTAATCAACACGAACTTATTCATCATTAATATTATAACTCACAATATTTAACAACCAGGTCGTTCCCAGGAAAGAGGGGGCTTTCCGATAAGAATTTCTTCTTATTGGCGCGCAATTAGGTGACCAACCCTCTCCTTGACATAACTTCTAGACATTGTCAATATTGCAAATAATAATATGAATAACTTTGTCCTCTCAAGTATTGATTTAATAATATAACATATTATGCAGATGATACGGTGACAACAATTGAATCAATAATATGAGAGATATGATGCAGCAATTACTGTAGCAATAATTGAGTATAACTGAGTGATTTCTCACGTAAGCATCAAAAATTAATACCGCGTGCTACTATGCAACCACACGTATTACTGTACTTTTACTATCGGTTATTTTATGACAACTTGCTTACTTTGAAAAAATTTCACATATCACCCTTAACTTTAAACTTTTATCAATTTAACTATTTACCAAAATAGAAAAATTGAATACTTTTATTTTCATAAAATTTGGGATCTCACAAACGGAATTAAAGGAACATGTATTACAAGAGGCTCATAGTTCAAGGTTTTTGATTCATCCTGATAGTACTAAGATGTATCAAGACCTTCGACACAGTTTTTGGTGGCCAAACATGAAGAGAGAGAGATAGCTGAGTATGTGAGTAGGTGCTTGACTTGTCAGAAAGTTAAGGCCGAACATCAATGACCAAGTGGCTTGCTACAGTCATTGGAGATTTTGGAGTGGAAGTGGGAGCATATCAAGATGGACTTTGTGGTGGGACTTTTGACTATAACGAAAGAGTATGATGCCATTTAGGTAATAGTGGACTAGTTGACGAAGTCGGCTCACTTTTTGCCAATTAGGGTCAAGTATAACTTAGACCAGTTAGCTAAACTTTATGTTAAGAAAATAATATCTAGACATGGAGCACCAGTATCGATTGTGTCAGATCGTGATCCACAATTCACATCAAACTTTTGGAGGAGTCTACAAGAGCAGTTGGGAACGCAGTTAAAGCTGAGTACAGCATATCATCCACAGACTGATGAACAAAGCGAGAGGACAATTCAGACATTAGAAGATATGTTAAGATCTTGCGTCATAGATTTTAAGGGTAGTTGGGATGATCATCTGCCGTTAGTAGAGTTTGCGTATAACAATAGTTAACATGCAAGCAAAGGTATGCCACCTTACGAAGCTTTATACGGGAGGAAGTGCAAAACACCTTTGTATTGGGATGAAGTGGGAGAACGCCGAATGCTAGGGTCAGAATTGGTGCATCAAACAGCGGATATGGTGAAGCTGATACGAATGCGTCTCATAGCATCTCAAGACAGATAAAAGAAGTATGTGAACTTGCATCGATAAAATAGGGAGTTTGAAGTAGGCTCTTACGTATTTCTAAAGGTATCTCCGTGGAAAGGAAAGATACGCTTTGGAAAGAAGGGAAAGTTAAGTCCAAGGTTTATAGGACCTTTTGAAGTGTTAAAACGGGTAGGTGAAGTAGCTTATATGATAACATTATCTCTAGATCTAGAACGAATACATAACGTGTTTCATGTATCGGTATTGCGTCCTTATAAGCCGGATTATAAGCACGTAATAGAATATGAGCCTATTCATGTCGAGAAGGACTTAACGTACGAAGAGACGCCAATTCAAATTATCGAAAGGAAAGAACAAGTTCTGCGGAATAAAGTTATATCTTCTGTGAAGGTGTTATGGAAGAACCACGATGCAACAGAAGCAACATGGGAATTGGAAGAAAAGATAAGGAAGGATTACCCTCAGTTGTTTGAGTAATGAGAGACGAGATTCTGGGGATAGAATCTTTATAAGGGGGGAAGAATGTAACAACCGAGAAATTCGGATCCTTTGTAAAATAATTTTATTTAATAAAATAGTGAATAAAATAATATTATTTGTTATTATTATGTGTTAGTAAGATGAATGTCGTTCTATAACCTAAAAACGTCGGAGCGTCGTAGTATTTAACTGTGAAGGAATTAAAGTGTTTGAATTTCCAAGACAAAAATAAAAGTTTTTCGAGAAATTTTCTGAAAAACACTATTCATAGTTTTTCGCTCGAGAATTATTTTTGAACTTCAGAGAAATACGTAATGTTATAATATCGAGGTAAGATGGATTATGTATTAATAACTCAAGTATGAAAAACACAATATTTCGCATGTGGACTTAATTGAGAACGTTAAGGATTTAAAATCAAAATGAAATAAACTTGTGGAATCTTGTATGAAGTGCAAGTCCAATAAGCATTAAGGGACAAGCCCAAGATGTATTAATGATTAAGCCAAGTGTTGGTTTATATGAAGCCCAAATTGATTTAATGCAAGCCCAAAGATAAGTTAAGTAATTTAATACCTAAGCCCAATTAATAATCCATTGGGTAAAGCTTGATCCATGGAGCAACCCATGTTGATGTGGGTTAATCTTGGTGACCAAGAACTTTATGTGATGACCAAGTAAAAGATGTGGTGATCAAGTTTAGGATAATTGTTGTGGTTAGCAAGTAAACTTGGTAAGTAAGAATGAATAGTAAGGAGGTTAGTTTAAGGAGGTGGGATGACCTAAAGACTATTATGTCCTAACTAGGAGGAGTCTCTAAATGGCAAGCTTACAATTTCGTTATTTGCTTGTTCAAACTATCCAACAACTTTCTTTATAAAGCAACTTAAGTGTTAGAGAGAATAAGCACATATAAGTCAATACTTCCATTGTTAGATTTTTAAGAAGAAGAAGACTAGTTCATCAAGGGTAAGACTCTTGTCCTATAATCTTCTATCTCTACCATAATAGCTTGATAGAGAAGTTGTGACAACCCGAATTTTCGTAAGTTATTAAAATAAGAATTTAATAATTAAAATTCTTATTATGAGATGTATATATTCTGAATTATGTGTTTTGGTATGAGTAAATTAAATTTATATGAGTTTTAATAGTTTATTAAACTATTAAAAGTGAATAAAATTAGTTATGAAAAAGGAATATGGTGGCAAAAGAAATTAACTAAATAATATTAGCTAATTAAGATGGAAATTATATTCTGGAATAATATAATTTAATTTATATACCTTGTTGGCAATGAAATTATTATGAGTTTAAGCTCGTAAATGAAGCGAGTAATTCACTTAATTTAAATAATGAGTTAATACAAATATAATTGGTTTAATAAAGTGGGAAGGTAATATATTACATGTAAGAGTAATGTGTTTATGTAATGGCTTAATATATTATATTTAGCCAATTGAATGTAAATGGAGTATGAGAATGAGAAGAACCAATATAATTATAAATAAATATTGGTGTTAGGATTAATGAATTAAATAAATATCTAAATTTTTATTAAAAGTATAGATTAAATAAATTGTCTTGGGACAATTTATAAAAGGAAAGAAAATTGTATAATTATACATAATAATTGTATAATTTATTAAAATAATTAGTGAAATAAATATTAATTATTTTAATAGAAATTTTTAGTTGATTAAAGTGTTTTACTTATGAATGTAATTCCATAAGTCATATGGGTAAATAGATGGGAAGAATGTTGGCTAAATAATTTAGCAATAAAAAGAAAAAAATGAATGAAGTGTGACATATTAGAGGAATTAAAAAAATATATTGTATAGTATGAAAATGAAATAAAATGAAGATAAGTCAAATGAGTTTGTTTGAGGTCAAGCCAAACATGGCCTAGACCTTTTGTCTTTTATAACAGTTGGGGATTTTGGGTTTATAACTGATACAAGTTAAGATCACGTATGTTTCATCAGTTATTTCTCCTTCATATGAGTAAAGAAAACACATAGAGAAAGCTGGAGTTTGGAGAGAAATTGAGAAGCAATTGAAGCAATGGATTGTTACAAGAAGGAATTAAGAATGAATTTGGAGCAAGAATTCAAAGGATTACATCAATTAAACTTCAAATTGAGAGGATCATCACTGAGCAGATAAGTTATAACATTAAACAGCACTCAAGGCAAGTTTCTCAGTTTATTTATGTGGACTTATAATTGCTATAGATAATTGTTAGCATGATTTATATTTATAAGTATGTAATACCTATGAACTGCATTATTTGCTTTGTGAATGATGAATGTCAAATTATGACTAATTATTGAATTGAGTCAGGAAACTCAATATATATGTGCAATGAATGACATGTGTAGTATGATATGGTACGTATGTTGCTACTAGCAGGACATGAATGTGATAAATGCATGTACTGAATGTGAAACCTATGTGATATGTGATGCATGATAGACTGTTAGACTTGCTTGGCCGTCGTGCTCAATCTTGCTTAATTTGTAGGTTAAAGTTATGATGCGATTTATCGTGGTTAGGAGCGTATGGAAAGAAGACTAGTGATTTAATTGAGTGTGTGTTGAATCATTTGATGGTATTTTCATGTGTAAATCACATATGTGTAAAATTTTAAATTATTCGATAGATGAAGATTATTTGTTCTAAAAAGGGGATATGCTTGAAAGAATGAATTGTATATATATACACTCATATCTACTCATGCTAAATAAGTCATATAATAAATATGATTCTAGTATAAAGAAGAATTGTAAAGGTTGCGATTCAGGAAATGAATGAATGGAAAGAAAAAAAAATTATTTCGCCTTTTTAGCTATTTTAACATTAAATAATGTTTTAAAGCTAGAACAAGATAATATTAACGCACAAGATCGGGGAGAGAAATTGTCCCAATTTTGGGGTCGTTACAGAAGTGATGGTTATGTATGTTAAGAATCATAAGAAGTGAATAATCAATGGACTTAAGCCGAATAAGTCGTGAATAAGTAATTTAAACCTAAATAAGTTATGAACTTATGAAGAACAATGATGAACTTGTCATATGATTACTTTAAGAAGTTAGTATGATTGATAAGATGTAAGAATGTTGTTTAAAGGACTTAAATCTATAATAAGTTATAAGGAATGAAAACTTTTAGTTTATAATTTGCTAAGTTATAAACTTATGAAGAATAAGCCAAAACAGAACTTAAAAATAAGTTGTTGTGATATGTAGTTTGAAATGTCCATATGATGGTTAGAATCCACTTAGAACGATGGTCAAAACCTAAGTAATGAAGTTTTGTCAGAATTCACACGATTGGACGATAATCGTCGAATTCGTGAAATTCTCGGAATGGAAGTTGGATTTTGTGTTTGAACTCAGAAACGTTGGTTTTCGATGGAGACAAGTCATATTTGGCATTATAGAGTTGCGGACTCAAAAATGACCGAATTCTGACTTAGAACGAAGAAACGAGCGAACGTTCACGAACGTTTATCGTTTTCGTTAAAAATGAACCAATAGGTGAATTTTGAGTAAAAAAAGTTAAATAGATAAAATTCTTGCATGAACACGTAGAGTATGTAATTTTTGAACCGTAGGCTCTTGAACGAGCCAATTCGGACTTATAACGAAGAAGTTATGAGTCCGGGAAGTTCGCAAAGTTAAAAATCTGTCAAAGTTATCTTGTGCACATAGTTGGTGCCGCGTCGCCAATGTAATAACCCGATATTTTCTATATATTTAAAATAGAAATTTTTGCGTATAATTTTTTTATTATTATTAAAAGTGAGAATGCGTGCAAGGTAATGTTTATGTATTTATGTGATGAATATAAATTATATATTATTACATGAATTATTACAAATAATTTTATTTTAGAATTATTGATCATTATAAAGTATATTCTTTTAATAATTAATTTTATAGTAGAAATGTTTTTATTAATTATTTTCAATGAAAATATAATTATTATATTATTTAAATAATATATGAAATGATTATAGAATTATTATAATAATTATTTTGTTATATAAATTTATTTTAGATTAGTTAAGTTAATTATTTCTAACTTAATTAATAATGTTGTATATGAAAGATAAATCAGATATGGAATCCAAACCCTAATTTATATTTTTGATCAATGAATGAGAATAATAATATTATATTATTATTTGTCAGTGTTATAAATATATATGTTACGTGTGTAAGGTTAATCAAGGGAGCAGTTTTATTATAACCTGCGAAACCCTAATGTTATTGATAAACCTTAGTTTTGAAGTTAAATGAGACTTTAAAATCTGTCTAGTAATTATGTTATGTGATTAATGACATTTATTATAATATTATTTTATTTCAGTGCTGTAAATATGTACTGTATATGTGTGGACTGATAATGGATGGTCAATTATGATACAGTATTACAAAATTCTAGTATTATTTTAATAAACCTTAATTCGATAATCAAATAAGACTGTAAGATTTTTAAGTAATTTAGTTAGGTTATAAATGTTATGTGTTATTGATTTTAACCCTAATTATTATTTAGGAACCCCTAATTGCACAATGATAACCCTAATTGTTAAAATTAGGAATTTTAAATGTTAAAACAAAAATCCTAATTGTTAATTGTAAACCATAATTGCTAATTTGACATGCTTAATGATAATTAGTAAAATCTAAACTTAATTTTCAAGTCTATGTAACGAGGAAACCTAATTAATTAAGAAACCTTAATTTTGTATTTTTAGAAACTAAAATTTTATTTTTGCAAACCTTAATTGGAAAATTTACAATTTTTGTGCTAAACCCTAAGGGTTTGTCAAGGTTACAACTTTGCCATTAAAAGCAAAAGCCAAATGACAAGAATACTCTTTTTGCATAATTGAAGCTTACTTGTAAATCTAGCTAAAGCTTTAGTTGGTGATCTACTAATATTGATAATGTGACTTATTTATCAACAACTCAGCTAATTCTTGCCAGTAATCTCAGCCATGTGCATTGTATCACATGATATATAGATCTAAGGAGAGAGAAATGTCATTTATTAGCCTCTTTTGTACATAAACTCCCAACCAAGTCTCTATCTCTCCAAAACCACAAAATATATTAGCATACCAGTCACAAAATCAAGCCCCATTATCACCATAACAGATTTAGAAGCCAAGAATCAAAGCTTGCTCATAGAAGGTATAAAGCTAACCCTAGAAATCTGGTCATGTATGCTATGTTAGAAGTTATGATTTTGTGTTATAATGTGTTGTTTATAGTGTTATTAAGTGATCTGGGTTGATAGATGTTAGATCCATAACATCTATAAGATCAGATCTAGTGTTTTTGCAAATCTGGAAATTTTTTGTTTTTGTGTCTGACAGTCAAATGTTAGTCCTCATAGATCTTTGTATGTTATGTGTTGTTGTTGTTTAAGTGTTTGATCTTATAGTCTGTTGTGAGGTCTTGGATCAGGAACTCGAATCAGGGTCAGATCTGGTTTATATTTGAAGTTATTCATGGTCAAAGGTCGTTTACCGACCTTGACTTTCTAAAATCTGGGTAACCCAGAAAGTCTTTAGCAGCGTCTGACAATACTTTGCAAGCCTTGATCTGTCCGTTGATTAAGAGATTTGATGTTGGTTTTGTAATCAGTTTGTAGCCTGACATTTGTACTTTATATTTAAGGCTTTAGATCTTTTAGATAATCAACAGATTGAACGGAGTAAGTGGTCAAAGTAGGCCACTCGCACTGATTTAGCAATTCTGGAAAACCCAGATTCATGAAGAACAAGGTCTCTGACATGGTTTGACCATGCCAGATCTTGTTAATGTGTTGTTGATAGAGTGATCTGATGTTATATACTTGTACTATGACATGTGAACTACATGTATGAACCTTTATATCACACTAAGCGACCTCAGAATGCAAAATATAAGGAGATAAATATAGGACCATCAACTGTTCTTCATTTTCTGGAAAACCCAGAAATGAAGAACAGCGTTGTCAGACTTTTCTGAAGCTTAGATTTTCATGTTGTGTTGTAGATTGGTCATGTAATCGACTGATACTTGTAGTATTGCATGTATACTACAACATTAAAGCAAATACAAACCCAGAATATGTCATGATCATAGGAATTAAACCGGTCAAACATACCCACTCGCTAATTGGCTATGAGTTTCTAGGTTTGGCCAAGAACATGAAGAACACCTATAGCGACGGTTCTGTCGCTATAGGCAGTCTTTAGTGACACTTTATTTCTAAAATTATATTTTTATTAAATAATTAGTATTAAATAGTTTTTAATTATGAAAAATACAAAATAAATTCCTAAAAATTATTTTAAATTCTAAAAATTAGTTTTTAATAATTTTTAATATATTTCATAAATATTTAATATTTTTGAAATATTAAAGGTATTTAATTTATTTAATTGTTATATTAAATAAATTATTTACAAATGATTTTAATACTTGAAAAATCATTTAAAATTATATTATGGTATAAGAAAATATTTGAAGTTATTTTTAATGACCTTTAATATTTTGTGATGAAATTTCATTAATAAATTAATATTAATGATAATTAATTTATTTAATAAATGTATTAAATAAATTATGAAAAATAGAATTAATGATTTAAAAATCATATAAAAAATGATTTAAAGCTTATAAAAATATTTTAAATTATAAAATATAACTTTTGATATTTTGTCATGAAAAATATTAATATTTTAATATTAATGATATTAGATTTATTTAATATTTATATTAAATAAATTAGTTTTAAAATAATTTTAATATTAGAAAATCATTTTAAATAAAAATAAATAGTTTAAGAATATTTGAAGTTATAAAATATAACTTTCAATATTTAAAGGTAAATTTAATATTCAATGATATTATGTTTATTTAATAATTATATTAAATAAATAGTTTAAAAATGGTTTTATTAATTTAAAATCATTTAAAAGGATATAAATGAATTAAAAATATTTTGAGTTATACTAAATGACTTTTAATATTTTAGTGAATAGTACATTAATTTTTAAATATTAATGATAATTATTTAAAAGTGATTTTAATTATTTTAAAAATAATTTAAGGATAATATTAAGGTTTTAAAAAGTATTTTAAGTTATTATAAATAACTTTAATATTTTGGCAATGGTTTCATTAATAGTTTAATATTAATTAAATATTAATAATAATAGAATTGTTTAATATTTAAATCATTTTATAATGATTCCAGTGTTTGAAAAGTCATGATAAATTATAATAATTGTTTAAAAATTATTACAAGGTTATGAAAAATAATATGGCTGATATTTACATCTATTGAACTACAGATTGAGTCTTAGACTCGATAATTACCGATAAAGCCGTCGGTACGCCGACATGTTTCAAATTGATCTGGACTTATATAATTTGTCTGTATACGTGTTTGTTTGTGATTCAATGACTGTTAAATATGTGTGACAATGTGATTAGTTTATGTGTTGACTGCAAATAGCAGTACTATGTGTTATGATATGTGATTCTAATCGATAGAATGATCTTATTAATTATAGGTCATGATATAAAAGATAAAACTAAGTTTCGTAACAGTAAGCAGCAGACCAGGCAAGTATCCTACCTTTGCATTTACTTTATGCAATGGATATAAGTAATAATGTTTCAGAATTATATTATCATTATGTCATAATATTAACCCTATTATTATCAATTATGTATCCGATCATTATTTACCAGAACAGTATTATTTAGATATTTATTTTGTTCGTTAATTTCTAAATATGGTTATACAAGTGTCCCCACTTGGATAATCATTGTATTTAATCACATGTTGATATATATATATATATATATATATATATATATATTTGATCTTCAATATGTATACAGTAAAAGCCGTCTAAGCTATTTGACCTAGCTAGACACATATTTAAAAATATCGTTAAATATGATAAAACTTTGTTGTATCCAATCAAATTGCTTTGGTTTGGATTCCCAGCTAAGTATGAACATCCAAAATATGGGAAAACTTTTATGCGCCCAAGGCGGAAAAGATGAACGATAATATCGTTCTTGCATGTAGTATTGATCAATACAGGGCCCATGGGATGTACACCCTCGCACCCGTAAGTTATGACGGTTTGCAGATGAAGTTCTCTTTAACCTTTTCGAAAATAGAAAAAATTGTTCATAGTCTGTCGACTACCCTATATATATAGTCAATACGTATTTTCAAAAATTTGATATAGAATTGTTATGTTATTATTATGGGTTCAGTTTACTTCACAACTGTTGATTCGTTGTAGAAGTGTCGTACAAAGAAAACATTTACTTCTTTCAGCTTATATTTATAATTTCTATTACTTGCTGGGCACTCAAATGCTCATCCTTACTTAATTTAAATGTTTCCAGCTAAGTGTGAACAAACAAAAGGTTCGGCCATGAGCAATGGAAAAAGGAAAGCAAACAGATAAAGTTTAATGGTATCTTTTGTAATAGTTAGACAATGTTTAGACAATGATATTTATTATTATCATGTATTGTAATGAATGTAGTAAAGGTTGCGTACTTGGGATTAGACTCTGATAAATGTAAGTTAAGTTCGATATTCACATTATTTTTATTATTATTAGTATTATCCCGCTCATAGAAATTTTATCGTAAAGCACCGAGTTCGTGTTTCAAGTACCTGAATTTGGGGGCGTTACAGCCAACCCAAGGTATAATGGTGGTCTTTGCAGTATGTATAAAGGTCTGTAAATATCATAGAGTCAGTGCATGCCACGGACAAGAAGAGAGTAAAGTATGGCACCGCAGCAGCCAAAGGCCGGCTCTAGTTATCTATAACTCAACTTACAGCATATGAGATGAAAAGTAATGAATAATGCCCATATTGTCAGCTACCCCCTAGGCTTTAGCCAAAGGATGAAGGTTTACAAGTATGAAATGAATGGTAACTCATTAGTAATGAATTAAAGCTTGATTATAGTATTGTTTAGACATGTTTAAACCTTAAGTATGATCAATTAAGGTTAAAGTAAGTCAATTGTGTGTGAATGTAAGAATGACGTAACGAAAAGCCAGAACCAATAATAACAAATCTAAGTTGTAATTAGATTGAGAAGAAGGGTAAGATTCAATAGGAATCGTGCATGTTCATTCATGACCTAATGTGTTATATGAAGTTATCATTTACTGTAAAGACTTAAACGTGAACGTGTTATAACTGTAGCAGATGCTAAATGCAAGTATTCTAACCCTTGTTTCAATTCAATCTGGACAAGATTTGTAATTCATGTATTTTTAAACATGACGTATTGTATGATAAATTCAAAGCCAACTCTTTCGGCTAGACTTATATTATGTTTCTATCAAAAGCATGGTTAATGTTTACCAAGTTATATAGGTGTGGTTTTCAAACGAAGACTGAGTATGCTAAAAAATGTTTTGTCGTCAAACGATAGGCACGTGAGGTTGCCACAACTTAAACGTACATACGTTTAATGAATGTAGTGTTGATCAACATAGAGTACTATAGGCTGATCACCTAGACGTGCTCGTAAGAAATGTCGAACTTACAAACTTAGTGTCGGGATGTCCTTTTCAAAGACCTTATGAAATGCTCAAGGTCTTGGACCGAAATTAATGTTTTACTGAATATTGTTGTTATAAAATGTTTTGAAGGAAAAGAAGTGCTTTTTTAAATTATCGATAGTACTTCATAACTATTGTTCAGTTATTGAAGATATATGATTCTTATGTTTCAAGCATGTTATTTATTAGAATTGTTGTACTTGCTGAGTTAGTCATGCCCACTCTTGCTTGAACCCTATGAACACATCTAAGATTGAACGGACCGAAGGCTTCAGCAAGGATAAGGGCAAGGCGAAGACGAACCCGTAGAATACTTATGTAATAGTATAGGGTGTATGATCGTAATATATTTGATATTATGACAAGAACAAATGTAATGGTTATAAAGAACTTGGGGAAATGTTAATATTATTTTAAATATATAGAAGAAATATTCGTTCTATTGAGGCTTTTCAATTAAATTTATGTGTGAATGGTAGTACCGTGTAGCACCATCTGTCGGGTTGAAAGATACCCGGATTTTGGGGCGTCACACGTATTCTATAATTATAAGTGTTATATGTATATTGTATATACACTAAGTTATGTTAGATTTCTAAACCTATGTCAAAACTAAGAACAAAGAGAAGAAGAGAGAATAAGAGGAAGAAGGCTTCCATTGATGGAGAAAGAGAAGAAAGAAAAAAAAATCAAGAAGGCTTGCAAGAAGAAAAAGGTAAGAAATTGAAAATTTATAATTTTTGTGCTCTCTTTTGTTAGATCTTTATGAACCAAGCAACATTTGTTTTGGATCTTTAAAAAAAAAACTCATGATTTACATGAGTATTGGTATTTTATGTGTATCAAAGTATTTTTGAAATCAAAAGTTAGATCAAAAGTGAGAAAATCAAGTTTTGTACCAAAAGGTTTAAGAAAAAACTTTCCTTTGTATGCTATATATATTTTTATGTTAGATTCATTGGGTTCATGTGGTAAATGGTTTAAAACATGTTAGCATGCTAGATACATGAGTTAAGGGAAAAACCCCTTTAGAATCACTCAAATATGTTAAGAAATGAACAAGTTATGAATTAAATCCCAAACTACCTTAACTATTAAACACAAGCTACTGATCAGTCACTTCTATCCATTTTTCTGGGACTAAAATTGAACCAAAAGAGATGTTTGATATTTGGAAACTATAGTTCGGGAAAGCACGAATCCAATGATACCTATTGGACCTAAATCCGATTTGTAGATTTCGTTTTATAAGCATTTCCGTTAAGGACCCGAAATCTGAAAAATGAACCTACTGTTGAAGAAAACCTTGCTGACCAGTCACTTTGGGCCTAATTTCTAGGACCTAGACAGATTGTAATTTGCTGTTTGATAACTGAAAACTGTAGTTCAAGAAGATACGGATCGAATGAGTTCAATTCAGCCTCAATCGGAGTTGTGGATCTCATAATACAAGCGTTTCTGTAAAAGACTCCAAAACTGAAAATGTTTACAAGACATGTAACGTACAGTCAGTAGTGTCCTGTTTTCAGGGTGCTATACTGGACCAAATGGACTGTTTCTTGAGCCTAAAACGTAGCTCGGGAAGTCATGGTTCTAACAATACCAAGTGGGTCCAAATCGGACATGTAGATTACCGTCTACAAGTGTTTCTGTGGAGGACCCCAACTTTAAACAAAAATTATAGAATAAATAGAAAATAAATATTAGAAATTCATAATAAATTTGTAAAAATTATTTTAAAGCCTAAAAATGAGTTTTTAATAATTTGGAATATATATTCATTAATATTTTAATATTTTTAAATATTAATGATAGTTAATTTATTTAATTATTATATTAAATAAATTACTTAAAAATGATTTTAATACTTTAAAAATCATTTAAAATTATATTAAAGTGTAAGGAAATATTTTAAGTTATTTTTAATGACTTTTAATATTTTGTGATAAATTTCATTAATAAATTAATATTAATGATAATAAATTTATTTAATAAATATATTAAATAAATTATGGAAAATTAGAATTATGTTTTAAAAATCATATAAAAATGATTTAAGGGTTAGAAAAATATTTGAAGTTATAAAATACAACTTTTGATATTTTTTCATGAAAACACTAATATTTTAATATTAATGGCGGTTATTTGATAAAGATTTTAACTGCTTTAAAATCATTTAAATGTGTTATTAAGGTATTAAAATAATTTGAGATATTATAAATGATTTATAATATTATGTCATGATTTTCATTAATATTTGATATTAAATAAATATTAATGATAAAGTAATATTGTGGCATTTAAATCATTTAAATATGATATTAATGATTAAAAAAATCATGATAAATGATAATAATTATCTGAAAATTATTGTAAGTCATTGAAAAATATTTTGACTAAAAATGAAATTATCTAAGGTAAATGTAAAGCATTTAGGCAAAGTCTTATGGAAATTAGACTCATGAATTATCCGACTAGACTGTGGGGATGTCAGAAATTGTACCAAATTCAACTCAGACTGAAATAGTTTGACTTGATACCGAATTTTAAGTATTTTATAGACTGATAGGATTATGTGGTAATTTGTTAGGTTATATTATAACTATATTTAACAGTACTATAATGTGATGATATTATTCTAATATTTGTAGATCGGTATTATCTATATTAGGTCTTCAAACAAAGCGATATAGGTTGTGTAACGGTAATCAACGGTACATGCAAGTTCTCTAACTCGACCTCGAGTTGATGTTTTTGAAATCTGCTTGGGGTTAATCATTACTGATTATACCATGTCTATGAATTATTGATTCTCACTCTGTGCACATTGCATGTATTCAGCAGGTATGAAAGGCTGATCACCTTCATTACCATTTGGTCCAGTTGATTTATTAATGTTCATTATTCGTTCAGCTATGAAAATTTATTCACGCTCTTTCACAATATTTATATTGTAGAAAGTTAGCCAGCTTATTGTTCAATTCTTTCAATCATGATATATCCTTAATTGAACTTATACTTGCTAGGCAAAATTGTTGCTCACCCTTGCTATATCTTGATAAACATTGCAGATTAGGAAGAATAAGTCAAATACAGGAAAAGTCAAAGACAAGTCAGTTTCGGATTATATGTGCAGCTAAATTTGTAACAGTAATGTATGATAATAACTTTGTATGTCAGTTATGATATTGATTTAGGTATTATGTGAAGGTTCTCGACCTTGGGGATAGTGTGTAATGTTTAATATATAAACAGTTTATATTTATATCTTCCGCAATAGTTATAGAAATAGAATACCAGATCCGTAGTGATTTGGGACCCGGATCTGAGGTTGTTACAGCTTCCGTTTATTTTGCAATTTGATTGCGTCTATGATTTTCAAAAACCTAACAGTAGTAACAGAGCCAAACCTTTATGCTATTATTAATTGCTTAGATTATATATATTTGATTGATATCTATTTTATACAAATTTTATGGGCTTAATTGTTAATATAGAATTGAGTTTTTGGAGAAAAACTGCATAATTCGCGATCTTGAAAATCAAGTTTCTCTGAATCAAGGCCGCAGCGCTGCAAGTACCGTAAAGGAATAAAAATTGTTTTTATTTATAAAATCTAATTTCTAATTAAAATAAAAGGTTTATTTAAATTAAAAATTAGATTTCATGTTTTCAAGAAATTCTAAATTAAAATAAAGTTATTTATTTTGTATGTAGAATATAATTTCATATTGATTAAATAAAGGTGTTTATTTTAAATCAAAATTAAAATTGATGCTAATTAAATTTACCCATTAAATTGATATCAATATATATATATATATATATATATATATATATATATATATATATATTAAATGTTTATTATTCTTAAGATGAATGCTTTATTTATTGATACATATGGTGATATGTATGAAAATAAATGAGGTTGATTATAAACTATTAAACAATGTGATTGGATTTATTTTGGTTGGATGCTTGAATGAATGAGTTTTATTAAATGGGGTAAGCGTACCTCGTCTTTTCTGGTTTTTTTCTTGATATAAATTCTATCTCTCTCATATGTACTTCCCCTTGACTGCTGATCTAGGTTTCTATTTAAATTAAATAGTTTATGTAATAGGATTAGTTAGAATTTTTGGAAGAACTAGAGATCAAGGAGCAAGGAGCGCTTGAAGACCCATTTGAAATGGAGCCCGGGTTTAACTGTAATAGTTATATTTAAATGTTAATTCTTGCACACTAGGGTTTGACCTTTTGGTTCACTTGGTGGCTCTAGTAAACCAAACTAGAATAAATGTACATATTATATATATATATATATATATATATATATGTGTGTGTGTGTGTGTGTGTGTGTGTGTGTGTGTGTGTGCGCGCGCGCTAAACAAGATGAGACAATTAATAACAAACCCCTCAAAGAAATTATATTAAGTCCTAAGTGTTCAAAGATATTTGGAATATCGAACGTCGCCATCTAGCATGATAAAATTAATAGAGTATTAAATATTTAATATGAGTTTATTGTATCACCATATGGCAAGTATTAAGTGTTTAAGATGTTAATTTATCACATTTGATGCTTATAAAGAAAATTGAATAATATTATTTTGTTGTGTCACCACAAGGACAATATTTTTCTTTTTTGAATATATGGAAGTGCTAGGTTGGACTTAACTTAGATAATTTTGATTCAGATGTGTCACCACTTGATCAAAATAATCTAAGAAGTAAAACATAAGGAGTTACATGATGATGTAATTGACAAGGAGTTGTTTACCTATTTATTTATATATAGTTTGTTGTGTCACCACAAGGCTATATATATTTGAAATTGGAACCTTATTCTCACTAGCAAAAGCTTTAATTAGATTTTCCCGAACTATATAGATGAGGGTAATATATTTTGAAGAAAATAGTAAGAGATGCCAATATAAAATAAGACCTAATTTATTTTGGTAAAATTAATTAATTAAATAAATGTTTGCTAAAATATTATTTTTTTTCACATGCAGAAATTTGAAAATGTCACATTCACTAATTTCATTGCGTAGCATACTTGATGCTAACATACTGACTGGACCGAATTACACTGACTAGTTAAGGAATCTGAGAATAGTTCTGATAGATGAAAAGATTTATTATATCCTTAATTCACTTGTCCTTGCAAAAGTTGTAGAAACAACCTCTGAGGAAGAGATTGCTACTTTCAGAAAATGGCAAGATGATGCATCTGTGGCTCAATGCATCATGCTCACATCCATGAGTAACGAGCTTCAGCGTCAGCATGAAACCATGGATGATCTTACTATACTGATGCACCTGCAAGAGCTGTATAGTGAGCAAAGTAGGACTGCCAGATATGAAATATCTAAGGAGCTCTTTCGATCTCGGATGACCGAGGGAACTGCTGTTGAGACTCATGTCTTAAAGATGATCAATCTGATTGAACATCTTGGACATCTTGGGGTTATCATGGATGGGGAGTTGAGTCAAGATTTAGTCTTGCAGTCACTCCCTAACACCTTCTCATAATTTGTTGTGAATTTTCACATGAATAAGTTAGATGTTAGCTTGACTGAATTACTTAACATGTTGAAAACTGTTGAAAGTCACTTCCCATCCAAGAAGGACCATGTCTTAATAGTGGATGATTCTTCCAAGAAAAGGAAGAGGCCCAAGGTATCTTCTAAAAAGAAGAAATCCAAGAAGGCTAAAGGTAAGGTGAAAGTGAAGGATCAAAAGAAACCTGATCCAACTAGCAAAGGAATTTGCTCCCATTGTAACAAGCCGGGTAACTGGAAGAGGAACTGCAAGGATTATCTTGCGGAGCAAAAGTAGAAGAAGCTAGGAGAAGCTTTGAATCCTAATCAAGGTTTATTTATGATTGAAATTAATTTTTCTGAAAGTCAATCTTCTACTTGGGTATTAGATATCGTATGTGGTTCTCACATATGTAATAATATGCAGGGACTAGTCAGAAGTAGAAAGCTGATCAAGGATGAGATCGTCCTATGAGTTGGAAATGGAGAAAAGGTTGATGCATTAGCTGCAGGGACTTATTATTTAGCACTGCCTGCGGGCAAGTTCATTAATTAAATAATTGTTATTTTATTTTGAATATCATTAGAAACATTATTTTAATTTTTGTCTTGGATATAGATGGTTTTGACATTATAATAAAGAATAAAAGTTGTTCTATTTATAATAATAATGTTTAATATGGTGTTGGTAATTTGCGAAATGGACTTTATATACTTGACTTGCATGAAAATATACTTCAAATTGAATAAACTAAAAAAAGAAAAGAGATGATGTTAATTATACCTATATGTGGCACTGTAGACTTGGTCATATTAATGAAACAAGATTATCCAAGTTGCATAAAGATGGGCTCCTAGAGATATCGGATTATGAATCATATCCAACTTGTGAATCTTGTCTCATGGGAAAAATGAATAAATCTCCTTTTAGTGGAAAATGAGAAAGAGTTACAGAGTTGTTAGTGTTGGTACACACAGATGTATGTGGACCTATGACAACGACTGCACGAGGAGGGTATTCTTATTTTATTACATTCATTGACGATCACTCAAGATTTGGATATGTGTATTTAATGAAATACAAATCTGAATCATTTGAAAAGTTCAAAGAGTTTAGAAGTGAAGTAGAGAAACAAATTGGCAAAAGTATTGAGATTCTTCGATCAGATCGAGGTGGTGAATACTTAAGCAGTGAGTTTCTCAATTGTCTCAAAGAAAATGGTATAATTTCACAATGGACTCCACCAGGGATGCCACAGCTGAATGGTGTATCTGAAAGGAGAAATCAAACATTGTTTGACATGGTTTAATCAATAATGAGTTTTACCGACCTTCCAGTTTCCTTATTGGGATATGCCCTAGAATCGACTGCATACCTACTTAACAAGGTACCTACCAAATCCATCCCTAAGACCCCATATGAGTTATGGACAGGGAGGAAACCAAATTTTAATCATGTTAAGACTTGGGGTTGTCCAGCTTATGTCAAAAAGTTTTAAATTGATAAGCTACATACTAGATCCGAAGGGTGTAGATTTGTGGGATACCCTAAAGAAATATCATAGTATTATTTTTATCATCCAACAGATTAAATGGTGTTTGTTGTGAAATATGCTGCCTTCTTGGAAAAGGAGTTTATCCTTAAAAGGGTCAGTGGGAGTAAGATATATCTTGAAAAAGTTCAAGAACCATAAAATACTACGGATCAAAGTCAGGTACCTAACTAAGTGGAAGAACCTATTGTAACACACCCTATTCATAAATCTGGAAGAGTACCGAAGATATCTGAAAGGTATGGATTCGTCATAGAGGATGATGATGAGGTATGCATCTTAGATGATGATGATCCATTGAATTACGAACAGGCTATATGTAATAAAGACTTAGAGAAGTGGCAAGAAGCCATGACATCCGAGATGGACTCCATGGATGAAAACCAAGTATGGACTTTGGTTTCACCACCTGAAGGCATTAAACCTATTGGGTGTAAATGGGTCTTTAAAAGAAAGGCTGGAGCAAACGGTAAGGTAGAGACCTATAAGGCCCGACTGGCTGCAAAAGGTTTCAAGCAAAGAAAAGGAGTTGACCATGATAAAACCTTCTAACCAGTATCTATGCTTAAGTCCATTCGGATTTTGCTTGCGATTGCAGCTCACCACGACTACGAAATCTGGTAGATGGACGTGAAAATGGCCCTCCTCAATTGGAAACTTGATGAGGATGTGTATATGACACAACTAGAGGGATTTCTTTCAAAAGTTAGAACAAATCAAATTTGTAAGCTACATCGATCCATTTATGGATTGAAGCAAGCTTCTCGTAGATGGAACATCCGTTTTGATAAGACAATCAAAAAGTTTAATTTTATCAAAAATGAGGATGAACCATGCGTGTAAAAGAAGGTCAGTGGGAGCGTTGTTTCATTCCTTGTATTATACGTTGATGATATACTAATGATAGGGAATGATATTCATATGCTATAATCGATTAAAATTTGGTTATCTAAACACTTCTCCATGAAGGACTTGGGAGAAACATCCTCTAACGTCCACAAATTTTAAACTACTTATTAATTAAATATGTGATTTAATTTTAATGAGTTAGTTTTGTGAGCCTATTTAAACCTTAAGTGGTTATGTGAATTTACGAAATGATTAAAGGGAGTCACTAATAGTTGATTTAAATTAGTGGACTAACCCTAAGACTTTGATATCAAGGAATTGATAGGATTCTTAATGATTAAATATTCAATTTATTTGAATATAGTAGCAAGAGTTGAACATGTTGATTAATTTCAATTATGAGTAATTAATTGATAATGTGTTAATTAATAATTATTATGAATAAATAATAATTAATGTGTAAAAGATTAATAATTTATAAAATGATTATATGTATACTTGATTAATTTGTGCAATACAATGAAACCTTTATTATATGGTAGTTAACTATATATTTTATATAGTATAAGGTATATTACATTAATATGTCTATATATTATATATATAGACTATATAGTAAGAGTTATTTTCATTCATGTGAGTTGCATAATAATATTGTTATATGATATGAAGTGTGTGGGTAAACATTCATGTATATCCTATTGACATATAATAATATCAATTTTTAAATTAATAATGATTTCATTAAGTTATTATGATAATAATAGTCATGGTAATTGAAAATGTACATGAATTATATGTATGTGCACTACTTGATACCTTGTAATTGGGAAATACATTGTATGCCCTTTAAATTATTATACCCTATGTTATATGAAATAAATTTTGTAGACATATTTTATAACCAAAGTTTATATTATGTGTATATATGGTATAAGCCAATTGTTCCATTTCATTGTTTGCAAATGCTGGGATTTATTTGTCCCATAATTAGAGTGCCATTTCTTTCTTCCCACGTGAACAAGCTAGCAAGCCTAAACTAGCTCCATCTCAAATTCATCAAACCTAGATCAATTAGTTGATGGGGAGTGGGATTCATGAGTGAATTCACCAACTCTCTCTTACCCATTATACATTCTTGAAATCCAATGTTTTGATTTGTGAGGTAATGACATTATCTAGTTAACCATTCTTCTATAAATAAGACCTTCATCTTCCTAATCAAAATTTGATGAGAATTAGTTTGCTAAAAGTGAGTAGATTGATAGATTTCAGCTGAATTGATTCACAAAGGTATAACTTCCTATCCCTAATCTTCATTTTTTTGATAAATTGCTTAGTGAATTGATTCTTTGAATTAAGCATGTATTAGTTGATATTTGATTTGGGTCATGTTGATTAGTGTTATACAAGCTTCTAAATGTGTTGGGTTATGTTAGAAACCCTTTCCATAAGGAAATTTTGTGATGGGTTACTGAATTGCCAAAGCAGAGCGATTATCCGCCTCTAGCCGAAGATCAAGGCTAGTAGCTACGCATGCATACATGCACTGTGTCCGTGTTTCTGTTATATTCTTGATGTGCTAACTTGTTGGTACACTGTTAAAGAAAGCTTGTAAACTATTTTAGCACGCACATGTAAGCACATGCATATAGTATGAACAAGTATGATAATGTTAGTACATACAACACTTATGGTTTGAAATAAAGATTATAGTTTCAAAAATGAACTTCGTCACGAACACATCATGTGAGCATTCTGACTATAAACATGATGATATGAGTTATATTGACATGAGATGCAAGACTAAAGTGATTAAACATACTTGCATACATGATTGAAAGTTAAGACTATTTCAAAGATAAGAAACTTAAGACTTTTTAAAGTGAACTTGACCAAGACTTTTATCTTGTAAGTTCTGACCATTTTAGCATGCATATGTGGCTGGAAAATATGATGTGAATGAATGAGAGTTATATGTTAAGGTGCCTTGTATAAACTAAGTTGACATAGTGTAAAATTCAAAGAAAGTTAGAATGAGAAAACTAATGTCACCAAGAAATGAGTAAAGTACGTTATGACCATGCAAGCATGTATATTAGGACTCATTATGCCTATAGATACATTAGCATAAACATCGTTTGGTTAATGTATGGTTTTCACTTATTCACACATAGTCATAAAAAGGAAATTTCTAAAAAATGAACTATATGAGTAAAGTATACATGTGTTGTCTATATACAAGCATGCCTACTGAGTATTGAATAATCGAGTTGTAAGGAACAAATGATTACATGACCTTTTTGTGTTTCAATGACATATAAAGTGTAAGTTAAACTTGAAGTAATGAATTCAAGTATGATCGTGTGTTATATGTCAAACTCTAGCATGTACGTATGTTAAGATATATGTGTAATTAGTGTATGTTAGAGTTGGACTGAAGTCAGGAAGTGCAGAAGCTCAACCTTGGTGCAGCCAGGACCAGCAGCAATTGCTTATTCCCTAAAGCTCTGAGACTAGGCGCAATTGTCTTGATCTTCTGCGATTTTGAATAGATTCTGTTTTTGGTTTTGAACTTTAAGGCATGCTTATATGATTTCTTTACCTTATAATATATGATATGTGATGACTTGATTCTTTTAAGTGTAGACTCGTACTAGTTTACACATACTAATTGAAAAGACCGACTTGTTAATATTAGGTCGTTTCAACGCAAGTTAGTTAAAGCTAGTATTATATTGTAGCTGAGCACACAGGCAAGTTCCCTAATCTCACTCAAATTTATATTGAGCAAGTTCCTTTGAACTCCACTCTTTGATTGTGCAAGTTCCTTGAACCCTACTTTTATTGAGCAAGTTCCCTAAACTTACTCCAATTATTATTGAGCAAGTTTCCTGAATTCATACTCTTTTACTTGAGCAAGTTCCTAACTTACACAACTTTGTTTGTTATGAAAGTTTCTTATCCTTCTCATATTGTATTGAGTAGGTTATTGTTGAATTGAAAGTTATTCATTTAAGCAAGAATCTTATTTCCAAGCATGCTATTAAGTGGTTTAATTACCTTACAATTATTCCACATCGATATTATTGATATTCGTACAGTCTTGGACTTGTACATCATTTAAAGTTCAATAATTCTTGAACTGTGATAGATAAAGTCTGAACCTTTGTTCAGTCAGACAAGCGTATGTAGTTTTATAAAAGCTATCCAAACCAATTGATGGTAAGGATTCTTAGACTAAAAGAACACCCCTTCTATGATAGGGGAGTACCCCAGGTATCTAATATAAGATACAAAGAGCAGATTTAAATGTTATGCATATACATAGAGTATGTGAGGCTGTTCCCCTCGAGTACTTATTCTGTAGCCAATAACCAAAGGGTCAATTAGCTATTGATTCCATTAGAGTGTTATAGTTCAAAGTCTATTCGACTAGCAGTTATTCTAAAAGAAATCATTATTTTTACTTATGATATTCATATTGTTGAATCCTTCAGATATTCATATTGTTGAATCCATTGCCAAATATTTTTCCATTCATTATGATATATCCTTATTGTTGTATTTAAACTTGTTGAGGAAACTTGTTGCTCATCCTGGCTATATAATGAATATATTGCAGCCAACCCCGAGACCTTAGGGAAGGATAAGGGTAAAGAAAAGATGTAGAATTGTGGCAAGAAGTAGACTCTACCTTACGCTTAGTTTAAATTACTATTATGTAATATGAACCCTAATATTTATTTTAGGGTATGTTTGTAAGATGATATTAAGGTTATCGTATCTTAGGACTAGTAACACCTTTTGAATGAACGACGTACATTTATTATATTCCGCATTTTAGATATCGTATGTTGCTTAGAGGTGGATGTTTGTATTTTATCGTGATGATCGAACCGGGGTCAGAGGACCCGGATTCGGGGGTGTCACACATCCTATATTTTGGGGATAAAGATATATAGAGATAGATCTAAAAGGATGCTTGGCTTATCCCAATGAACGTACATTGACTCGATGCTAAGGAGGTTTACCATGGAAGATTCCAAAAAAGGTCTCATGCTGATGAACCATGGAATACATCTCTCTAAGCAACAGGCCGCAAAGACACATGAGGATAGAAAGTGTATGAGTAAAATTCCTTATGCTTTAGCAATAGGATCTATCATGTATGATATGATATGTACTAGACTGGATGTCACTCATGCACTTAGTGTAATAAGAAGATATCAGTCGAATCCAGGAGAAGAGCACTGGAAGGAAGTAAAAAATATCCTAAATTACTTAAGAAGAACTAAGGATGTATTTCTTGTCTACAGTGGGTCTGAATTGAAATTAGAGGGCTTCACAGACTCAAGTTTTCAAACGAACCAAGATGACAATAAATTCGATTTGGGGTATGTGTTTAATTTGAATGGTGGTGCAGTGAGTTAGAAAAGTTCCAAACAACAAACAACTACTGATTCAGTGACAGAGGTAGAGTACATAGCTGCAAGTGAAGCTGCAAAGGAAGCTGTTTAGATAAAAAAGTTCATTACCAAACTTGATGTGGTTCCTAGCATTATAGGACCAGTACCTTTATTATGTGACAACACCAGAGCTATTACGCAGGCTAAGGAACCAAAGTCTCATCAGAAATCCAAACATGTGTTGCGGCGCTTTCATTTAATTAGAGAAATCATTAAAAGAGGAGATGTCACCCAAAAGCGTGTGGACTCTCAAGATAACATTGTAGATCCATTTACTAGAGCGTTAACACAGCAGCAGTTCAATCGTCACTTAGAGAAGATGGGTATTGTGACGCCCCCAAAATAAGTATACATCACCCATCTTGAGTCACCAGATACATGGTACATAAATTCAAATAAAACTTAATTATACAACAGTCGTGTAAAATACGACAAAACATAATCTAAGAGTTTCAATAAGAATATTTTCATCTAGACAATATCCACACTCACTATAGTCCTCGTTACATTTATTGTCACACTATTTTATAGAATAGTGAGGACTACTAAAACAACCATCCGGGACCAGTCAATCCGCTCCCCAGACTGTCCCATTATATTCTCATTTCAAAGAGAACAAAGTGAAAGAAAGGTGAGCTCAACTAGCCCAATGAAATATTATGACTAAGATAATGTAGAATAAATTATCCTTAGCCTTCAACAGTATAACAACTGATAGAATACAATAGACAACAAGTTTTAGATCAACAACTGCAGCGTAATAAGCAATCCATTAGAAGAGTCAAGTATAGAATAAAATCTACTATCTTCTATGATTTAAAAAAAATTTCATCAACTTTATCGCTGAGACTCAGCTTAATAAATAAAATCGAATCATCCCTACACCATGGCCAAGGATATTCATGTAATCATCAATGGTCATGATTATACTGAATAATCCCTGGTCATAATCATACCAACAACTGTCCATCAATGAACTACACGCTAATGAGGACTTTTACCACATCATTCGTTACATTACGGTCATGATTATACCGAATAATCCCCGGTCATAATCATACCAAGTCCATCTATGCACGTAAGCCAAAGATGACTTTCATCACAACATAAGCATGAGGATGATGACAATGATATAAGCAATAATCAAAAGAAATCAAATCCAACGAAATTAAGGATAAATATTAAAGACTTTAAATTTATCCAGAGTTTAAAAATATCCAAATTATCAATATGATACTGCTTTGTAGAGTAAAATTCAAGAATAATATTCATGTATTAAAAATAATTTCGACAAAAAAGAAATATATTTTTTGGGTAAATAGTACCCCATGAATAGTACTTCAGGAATAGTACCCCATGAATAGTACCCCGACATGAAAAGTACCCCAAATACCCGAGTGAATGATACTAGAGTGAATAGTAATTAGGTGAATAGTAACCTGTAAATAGTAACTCGTGAATAGTACTCCGGCATGAAAAGTACCCCGAATAACCGAGTGAATAATACTAGAGTGAATAGTAACTGGATGAATAGTAACTCATGAATAGTAACTCGTAACAGAAAAATACCAAAGAAAAAAAATGATATTTCATGACGAGTACAAAAGAAATGATATCCCAAATGAGTATAATAGAATATACGAAACTGCAAATGGATTTTCACCCGCCATGCGGTAAGCCACGTAGACAGATCATTTCCACAATTTAATAAAGAATGAATACGAAGGATCATTCCCCATACATGCGGCAATTCACATAGACATGTTATTCCAACAGAATAATAAAGAATGGAATAGACAACAAGTTTTAGATCAACAACTGCAGCGGAATAAGCAATCCATTAGAAGAGTCAAGTATAGAATAAAATATATTATCTTCTATGATTTAAAAACTTTTTCATCAACTTTATCGCTGAGACTCAGCTTAATAAATAAAATTGAATCATCACCACGGCCAAGGATATTCATGTAATCATCAATGGTCATGATTATACCGAATAATCCCTGGTCATAATCATACCAACAACTGTCCATCAATGACCTACACGCCAATGAGGACTTTTACCACATCATTCGTTACATTACGGTCATGATTATACCGAATAATCCCTGGTCATAATCATACCAAGTCCATCTATGCATGTAAGCCAAAGATGACTTTTATCACAATATAAGCATGAGGATGATGACAATGATTTAAGCAATAATCAAACGAAATCAAATCCAACGAAATGAAGGATAAATATTAAAGACTTTAAATTTATCCAGAGTTTAAAAATATCCAAATTATTAACATGATACTGCTTTGTAGAGTAAAATTCAAGAATAATATTCATGTACCAAAAATAATTTGGACAGAAAAGAAATATATTTTTCGGGTAAATAGTACCCCGTGAATAGTACTTCGGGAATAGTACCCCGACATGAAAAGTACCCCAAATACCCGAGTGAATGATACTAGAGTGAATAATAATCGGGTTAATAGTAACCCATAAATAGTAACTCGTGAATAGTACTCCGGCACGAAAAGTACCCCGAATACCCGAGTGAATAATACCAAAGTGAATAGTAACAGGGTGAATAGTAACTCGTGAATAGTAACTCATAACAAAAAAATACCAAAGAAAATGATATTTCATGACGAGTACAAAAGAAATGACATCCCAGATGAATATAATAGAATATACGAAACTGCAAATGGATTTTCACCCGCCATGCGGTAATCCACGTGAAATGCATCATTTCCACAATTTAATAAAGAATGAATACGAAGGATCATTCACCATGCATCTGATAATCCACATGATGATTATTCCAATGAATAATAAAGAATGGAATCATAGAAGAATTCACCATGCATGCGATAGATCAGTACAAACAAAGTTATTCCTAACGTAATAATAAATAATGGAACCAGTCATACGTAATCCGCTTACGCATGTGATATTCCAATGAATAATAAATAATGGAATAACAACGAAATTCACCGAGTACATGCGATAGATCATTGCATACATATTATTCCAACAAAATAATAAAGAATGGAATAATGTAAGAATTTTACCATGTATGCGGTACTTCGCATAGATAGGTTATTCCAATATAATAATAAAGAATGGAATAACAACCCTTATGAGTATTGAAAGAAAATAACTCTCTTCATGAATACTAAAGAATAATACCCCTTACATCAGAAGAAAAATGGATACTGGAATAGTGAGGTAGCAGACTTCTCTTCTTCTTTCTCTCTATAATAATTGCTCTATAGCTTTAGCGAATTGGTGAGAAATGAAGGAAGAATGAGCTTCTATTTATAGGAAAATATAGTTTCGATAATTGCACGTTTTGGTGCTCAAAATATTATAATATAATACCTTCCTCTTTTCCTTCATTTTTAATTTGGTCCTGCAAGTATTATCAAACTTACAACACCTCCCCTAATAGTAAATCATTTGAATCAATAGTAAATCATGCAAACAAATAGTTCTAGACATGTGAAAATACGAATTACAGTATAGTACCTCAATCTTTACCTCCATTTTTAACTTAATCATGCAAGTATTATCAATCTTGCACCAACTCCCCTAATAGTAAATGAATGTGAATCAATAGTACACACATGTGAACAAATAGTTATAATCATGTGAATCAATAGCAATTAATTGCTCATTTATCCGGTTAATTACCCGATTGGTCAATATAACCTCTAGACATCAATTATTATCGAAATAAATGTCGATTTTCACTAACACTAATAATTCCAACACAATAGAACTATTAATTTCATCTTTAATCAACACGAACTTATTCATCATTAATATTATAATTCATAATATTTAACAACCAGGTCATTCCCAGGAAAGAGGGGGCTTTCCGATAAGGATTTCTCCTTATTGGTGCGTAATTTGGTGACCAAACCTCTCCTTGACAAAACTTCTAGACATTGTCAATATTGCAAATAATAATATGAATAACTTTGCCATCTCAATTATTGATTTAATAATATATATTATGCAGATGATACTGTGACAATAATTGAATCAATAATATGAGAGATATGATGCAGCAATTATTGTAGCAATAATTGAGTATAACTGAGTGACTTGTTACGTAAGCATCAATAATCAATACCGCATTGCTACTATGCAACCACGCCAGACATCGTAATTTTACTACCGAGTAGTTCAACAGGTTTAACGGTAACACTTTAGCCGTTATTTTTATATAAAAAAAATTCCGTTGTTTTCTTACTACGATAATACTTCCGTTGTGGGGTCTACCAATGATTGTGCCGTCGTTCGGATATTCCCTGTTAAAACGAATATTCCTCGACCAATCGAATATTATATAACCACTTGCTTACTTTTCAAAATTTGTAAATATTACCCACAACTATAATATTATATCAAATCCACACCATAATATTAAAAAAATATTTCAAGAAATTTAAATCTTTATTCATAACATTTGGGGTCTCACAGGTATGAGATACAATGGTGATTGGCTTTAGTGCAAGTGGGAGATTGAAAGTAGTATGCATGCAAGCCAATCATGCATGATAATAAAACATATACTTTGTAATCAATCTCATTTATTTATTAATAAAGTTTAAGCAATGCTTTTAGAATCATGATGACATCATTCTTGTGACACCCCCAAATTCGGGTACTCCATTCCCACAGAATTTGGTGCTCACTATCCAAAACTATTATATCTAACTACCCATAATAAAGGATAAATATATAATTTAAATAACTTAAACAATAATCTTTCCCATTAAAGGGATACATGTAATCTAACCTTAAACTATTACATAAATCTGCGGAATACATCACATAAATAAATTAAGTTTTATAATATTATTCATCCAAATAAATTCACATATATCTTCAACACTTGGACATCTTGCCCTTTCCTTTACTGGAAGATGGCTTATCGACTTTCTCGACTTTAGATGTAGTGTTTAAATACAAGAGTGAGCAAACAATTGCTCACTGATATAAAGAATAACAATAATAATAACATGAGTTTGGACAACGAATGTTGAACAATGGTGAACTTGTTCTACGAATCAAAAATAGAAAATAAGCTCGAATTTTATATCTGAGGGTCTTATGACCATGAACTATGTCTCCGGTAATTAGGTATTATTACCTTAACCTTAATAGTCATTTAGACTATACAGACCCTTCTTCACGTACTTAGGGGGATCAGCCCTTTATACCATGTATTGTGCACAAACATCTAAACGTTACACGTACATAATCCCCTATATTAAGGTTGTTCATCTCAGTTTGACTTTAGGATTTCCGCACTAAAGAAAGTTTAGCTCGGAACTAGCTTATCAGTGGTTCTAAAATTTTAGAACGCTATTCAATTATAGATTAGTCCAATCAATAAGAGTTTGTTTGCTACTTGAAGGTTCAACACTATAATATTAAATTGAATAAGGTTATTTAAGTCAAAGATTGAATAACAACTATATACATTTGAATAGGCATGGTATATATGCAAGGTACTACATCTAAAAGAGTTAGGAAAACCTCATTTGAAACAATGAATTAAAACAGTATATGCTTTGAATAACAATAACAAGAATTAGGAAAGTGAAACTTTCTCGATGTAACGAATTAGATTACAAGAGCTTCTACAATCATACACGAGATAGAATCAATAGGGTTGCTCAACTTTAATATAAAATTTAGGAACTTGCACAATGATAAATTAGGAATAGAAAGCTTGCTTGACATCAAAAGATAATGTAGTTATGAAACTTGCATTCATTATAAAGATAATGAAGTTAGGGAACTTGCCTCGTGTGTAAGCTACACAAATATAATACCGTTCGCCAATTACTCTACACATACCATTGAAATTGTAATACCAATTAGGTATATTAACATTAGCTTCATATGTGACAAATGAGATTTTGTAATTTAATTTTAATATTTATTGGATTTGGATTAAATAAATATTTTTTTTCGATGATTTAATTATTAGATTAAATAATTAATTGATGAAGTTATGGTAGATTAATTTAATTATATGTGTTATATTTATTAAATTAATGTGGAGAATTTTTATTATTCAAGTATGTAATTATGTGAGCTTATTGAATTAAAAAAATATTTAATAAGCCTAATATTATTTTAATTAATTTAATAATTAATTAGAGAATTAATAATTTGGCATAATTAATAAATGAGAAATTATTATATTATATTTTATTTAAATTAAATTAAATAAGATATTTGTTTTATTATTGTGAAGGGATGTGACATTATTAAACTATATTATAAGAGAATCATTAAAATAAATAGAAGTAATAAATAAGTGATAGACAAACATGGTCTTATGAGAAGTTAAGAGCAGTTAACCACGTATGGGTAACTGAACTCAACGTAACTGGAGTTATTACTGCGCCTCATCAGTTTTCTTTTTACGTACTTTCATTTTAGTAGAACTTAGAGAATTTCAGAGAATTCAGAGAATTGTTGGGAGAAATTGTGATATTGGAGAAGAATCTAAAAAGGGACTTCACTCTTATTCATCTGTAATAGGGTAATCTCTTCTTCCCCAAAACTCAAAATTTACGTTGTTTATACTTTCTATGAAAATATACTGTAAGTCTCTGTAATTGAAAAAATAATGACTTATGTGTTTATATATGATATATATATATAATCATAATATGTTTCATTGTCATATATGTATGTTTTCATGACATTAGTTGCATACAAACATGTGATAAATTGATTTATGAAGTTACTGGGTATAAGTTTCTTATGTATGTCCCTTATGGGAATTTGTATGCTACAAATTATTGTTTAACTTGAAATTTAACGGTAGATTATGTTATCACATGTCAAAATGAAGAAAATAAACTTCGAATGGACAGATTTGGTGTTATATCAAACCCGTGGTGTTAATTTTTATGTTTTGCGTTCAAAACTTTCAAGAACATCAAGAACAGTGAAATTACATGTTTTGATTCTATAAATTATGTGTTTTAACTTGTTAAAATCATGCTAGAAGGGTTGAGTAGTAGTTATTTGTGTATTACAATGTTTGGGTATGTCTAAATTCGGGTAAGAACAAATTAATTGGAGATTTTGGCCGTGTTCTGCAATTTTTCGCGAATTGCAGAACTGATTCTAGTTCACCGCGCCGCACCGCCAACTCCATGCTTTAACTCCCAAGATCATAGCCATACCACTGACTGCAAAGGTTAAAAACAAGTCATAATATGGCCATGCATGCAGCATGCAAAGAAGAACAAATCTAATGGTGGCCAAGCAATACCACTCTGCAGATTAATCGAAAATGAAAAATTTTTAATTGTTCAAATCTAAGAATGTGTTAGTAACCTAATCTAATGTACATCCAAATATGTTAGATGTATAATGAGACGTTAAAATAGATTCTTAACATGTCAATAATGCATTTACGTGTGGATTGAATTATTGAACGCGTAGTTAGCTTATTGTTCGTATAGTGTTATATTATGTGACAATAGGTGTGGTAATTTGACTAAGTATAGTCATAACCAGAATTTAGACAAAAGAATGAACTTGTGATGACTAGTTACATTATAATTAACTAGTATTGTGAATGTATATGGTATGTAGGATTACATCAAGGAACGCGTATAAATTAACGTGTAATCTACGTATGAGGCAAGTTTCCTAACCCTACTTGTTATCATTATATAAGTTTATAAATTTAACTCTCTACATCGAACAAATTCTCATTATTATTGATCAAGTCTGTTTTGTTATATTAAAGTTTATTAATCTTTCAAAGCATGATGCTGTTATACAATACTTATTCTATTGTATACCTCTTGAGGTTTTATTTCAATTTAAATATCAGTTACAATTGAACCTTGTTAGACTAGTGAACCCTTAACGAGTCGATTGATGGGTAGATAGATAGATGATATTTGTATAGTGAACACCAAATCCTACGGAATTAAGTACTTGGTTTGCTATCAAAGCTGTAGGTTATGAATTTTAGGTGGGGGAACAACCTTAGGTAGTAGCCTTGTAAGAGATCGAGAACATAGTGGTGGTAAACTCTTATCGAGTTCTAAGGAATGAATTTCTTAATTCATTAAAGATAATAAAAGACTTTATGTGATTATGTGAGAAATTTATGTGCTCGCGAGTATCGATTAGTAACTAAAACTTAAAACTGTGTTGCCAGGATGTCGGATATTGGAGGAGCTAGTCGAGCTAGGGAGGAGGAACCCCGAGTACCTACAGAGGATGATTCTCGAGACATTCATGTTGTCAGAGAGCAGTTGGTACAGAGAGAGCCATCTCCGTTGATCACTGGTGTTGGTCAGGAGCATGAACCTGAGACTGATCTAGAGGAGGATCCGGAGGAAGAAGAGGAATTCCCACCGAACTCCATCGATGCTGAGATGTACGACGAGTTATATGACCGTAACATAGAGTTATGTGACACTGTCCAGGATCTGACTGAGCGGACGATTATTCAGTAGATTACCATCGAGCAAAAGGATAGGGAGATTGTGACTCTTCACACGCGTTTAGGAAACATGGAGTGGGATTTGGTTCACGAGAAGGGTCAAACCGAGGAGAAGTCCTAAGAAATAGAGAAGTTGAAGAAAGAACTAAAAGAGAGCTCAAAAAGGCTGACCATAGCAGAGCAGGGCTGAGTAAGAGAGTCACGTCGTGCTGATCTTGCAGAAGAGGATTGTCGTGCGAAGAAGGCTAAGCACGGGGAGACGTATTCTACACTTCAAAATGCAATAGATGAGGCTCAGGATCGAGTTATGAGATACCCAATTCAATTTTAAGGACTACCATCATATATGCTAGATCGCAGGACGATGTCCCGCATCATGGAAGAGGAACGTAGCAAGGCTATTCAGCGCCTTAGCAGGCAGTGATAGGATTTGTTTAATTATGTGAAAACTTTTCTGGTATTTAGATGTAAATTCCGATGTGTTTATGAACAAAGGAATATTTTAATGTTTTAAATCCTGTAGATTCTTTATCTCGGGATAGTTGATGTAAATAGCAGTGATGCTATCATTTGATGTTAAAACTTTAAATTTGAATAAATATCAGAGTTATTGATATAATGTGTTAAGTGATTATGTTTAAATGTTGTAGTTGAGCCTTAAATGTTTAAGGGATTGAATAAAGACTTAATAAGCGTATATTCTTAACAGAATTATGCCTCCTAGAAGAAGACAAAATCATCAACAAGCTCAAGGAGAACCGATGAATAACAACAAGAATGCCAACACTAACCCCGTTCAGCAACTGGTGAACCTATTAGCTGGAGCAATTAATAATCAACCTCAAGCTTCACCGAATACATCATTTATGGATTTCAAGGCGGTGGGACTGCCAGAATTTAAGGGCTCCATGAACCCGATCGAAGCTCAAACCTGGGTTATGGAGATGGAGAAAGTGTTTGATGTCGCCAGAGTAAGAGAGGACCAGAAAACCGCCTATGCGATGTTCATACTGAAATCCGAAGCCAGTTATTAGTGGCAGGAAAACAAGGTACGGGGAGGAGAAGGTGTGATAACCTGGGAGAGATTCAAGGAGATGTTCTTCGAGATGTATTTTTTGACCAGCTCACAGAACCAAACAGAGGTCCAGTTTCTGGAGTTAAAATAGGGGAATATGTCCGTATCAGACTACGTGACAAGATTCAATGAGTTGGCTAGGTTCGTACATATCAAGTGCATACTGACGAGAGAAAGGCAAGATATTTTGAGCAGGGACTGAAGCCCTGGTTGTATAGCAAGGTGTCAATGTTCCAATTGAACACTTTTGCTGGGGTGCTAGAGAAGGCCATACTCGCTGAAGGTGGAAGCGATGCGGTAACTAAATATACTCAGGATCAGAAGAAGAAGAAGAAGAAGAAGAAGAAGAAGAAGAAGAAGAAGAGTGAAAATGAAGGAATTAACAAGACTGGTGGAAGTAGCACGAGAGGTAGTAATAATCAGAAGAGAAAGTGGTCTAATAACTCATCAACTGGAAATCAACAAAGAGGACAGAAAAAGAGGATCGAAGCGTGCCCGACCTGCGAAAAAGCTCATTTGGGAGTGTGTATGAAAGGAAAATGAGTATGCTACAATTGTGGTCAGGAAGAACATAAAACACCTAACTATCCTAACCCAAAGAAAGTACTTGCTTCACTTGTGGCTCAAAGGATCATCTGGAAAGAGACTGTCTTATGAAAGGAACTGGAGGGGCAGTATCAGGATGGAATAGAGGAAACAGAGGTGGAAGCACTCTTTTTATCACAGGACCAACTGCAACCAACCGACCAACCGCTAGAACATTCAAAATAACAGTACAAAATGCAGTACAGTCTCATGATGTGGTGTCAGGTATCATTCCGATAAATAGAGTAAATGCTTATGTATTATTTGATTCGGGTGCTACATGTTCATTTATATCCGATGACTTTGCTAAGAATTTAGAATTGTTTAAGGACGAGTTAGAATACCCCATGAACATAGAAATGGTGAATAGAGAAATAATCCTTGTTAAGTACGTACATAAAAACTGTAGAGTGGATATTAAGGGTAATATTATGAGCATAGATCTTATCCCTATTCAACTTGGAGAATTTGACGTTATCTTGGGTATGGACTGGTTATCCAATTATGGGGTGGTAATTGATTGCCAGAAGAAGCGTATTAACCTTATGACTCCATCAAAGGTTGTGTTTTATGGTAGTAAGTCGCCTAGACAAGTGAGTTGTCTAACGATGATGCAGACTAGGAAGTTGTTAAGACATGGTTGTGTAGGATATCTAGCTTACATAGTCGATAGTCGTAAAGAGAATCCAAAAATAGAGGAGATACCAATGGTAGCGGATTTAATTGAGCGTATTTACGGACGATTTGCGGGACTTCCACCAGATAGAGTAGTTTAATTCGTGATCGATTTGGCTCCAGGAACGGCTCCAATATCGAAGGCACCATACCGAATGGCACCGATAGAGATGAAAGAACTGATGGTTCAACTATAAGAATTACTGGACAAGAAGTATATCCAACCAAACGTATCATCGTGGGGAGCACCGGTGTTGTTTATGAAGAAGAAAGATGGGTCAATGCAGCTCTACATCGACTATAAAGAACTGAATAAGGTCACGATTAAGAATAGATATCCATTATCGAGGATCGATGACTTGTTTGATCAATTGAAGGGAGCGAGATACTTTTCAAAGATAGACTTGAGGAGTGGTTATCATCAACTGAAGGTGAGACCAGAGGATGTTCCAAAGATAGCATTCGGAACACGATACGATCACTACGAATTTTTGGTAATGTCATTCGGTCTAACAAATGCTCCTGCAGCGTTTATGGATCTGATGAATAGGGTGTTTAAACCATTTCTGGATAAATTTCTGGTGGTATTCATCGATGACATTTTGGTATACTCAAAAACCAAGGAAGAACATTTGAAGGCAATGTTAGAGGTGCTGAGAAAAGAGAAGTTGTACGCTAAATTTTCGAAATGTGAATTCTGGATTGAAAGAGTACAATTTCTTGGACATGTGATCGATAAGGACAGAATTTCAATAGATCCCTCCAAAGTCAAAGCTGTGATTAACTGGGATCAGCCGAAGACGCCATCGGAAGTAAGAATTTTTCTTGGATTGGCATGTTATTATAGAAGATTCATTCAGGAATTTTCCAAGATCGCGATTCCATTGATAAATTTGACTAGGAAATCGGTGAAATTCATTTGGACGGTGAAGTGTGAGGAATGTTTCCAAGAGCTTAAGAAGAGGTTGAGTTCAGCACCTGTGTTATCTCTTCCGGATGACACAGGAAATTTTGTGGTTTATAGTGATGCGTCGCATAAAGGACTTGGTTGTGTGCTTATGCAAAACGGCAGAGTTATTGCGTATGCGTCACGACAATTGAAGGATTATGAGAAGGGGTATCCGACCCACGACTTGGAGTTAGCTACGGTGGTATTCACTTTGAAGATCTGGAGACACTATCTCTATGGGGAGAAGTGTGAAATATATACAGACCACGAGAGACAGAAATATATTTTTACACAAAAGGACTTGAATATGCACCAAAGAAGGTGGTTGGAGTTAATTAAGGACTATGATTGTGAGATTCTATACCATTCAGGTAAGGCAAATGTGGTTGCTGACGCCTTAAGTAGAAAGGGTCGGCAGAAATTAATTATGTTGACTGCTTAAGAGGAGCTAATTTCAGCAATGGAAAAGCTGGAATTGGAAGTGAGGTATCCTATGGAGATAGATGAGAAGTCGCTCCAAATACAAGTTTGGTACAACTTTCTTTGGATAAAATTAAGGAAGCTCAACTTGAGACGAAGAATGTGAGAAAGTGAAAAAGAAAATATCTGAAGGGACTGAACCAAGATTCAAAATAGACAGTGAGGGACTACTAAGATTTGAGAGCAGAATTTGGGTACCGCCAGTGCCAGAGATTAAAGAAGACATTTTGAATGAGGCTCATAGATCATGATATTCGATTCACCCTGGTAGTACTAAGATGTACCAAGATCTTCGACAACATTTTTGGTGGCCGAATTTGAAACGAGAGGTTGCAGAGTCTGTTGCCAAGTGTTTGACATGTCAGAAAGTGAAAGAAGAACATCAGAGACCGAGTGGGTTACTACAACCTTTAGAGATTCTAGAATGGAAATGGGAACATATTACGATGGATTTCGTGGTTGGCCTTCTGACAACTTAGAAAGGCTACGACACAGTATGGGTTATTGTTGACCGACTGACAAAATCCACACACTTCCTTCCGATCAAAATTAGATTTAACTTAGATCAATTGGCAAGGTTATATGTGAAAGAGATTGTTTTGAGGCACGGAGTCCCGGTGTCAATTGTATCAGATAGAGATCCGCACTTTACATCGAACTTTTGGAAACGTCTACATGAATGCATGGGTACATAGTTGCGAATGAGTACATCATATCACCCTCAAATAGATGGACAAAGTGAAAGAACAATTCAGACATTAGAAGACATATTAAGAGCTTGTATAATGGACTTTAAAGGAAATTGGGATGATCATCTACCGCTCGTAGAGTTCGGCTACAATAACAGTTACCACGTTAGTATTGGCATGTCTCCTTATGAGGCGTTATACGGCAGAAAGTGCAGAACTCCGCTATACTGCGATGAAGTTGGCAAAAGATAATTACTAGGCCCGAAATTGGTATAGCAGATAACAGAAATAGTCAAAATGATCCGAACAAGACTGATAGCAGCTTAATATAGATAGAAGAAATACGCCGATCCACACCGTAAAAATGTTGAGTTTGAATCGGGTAGTTACGTGTTCTTAAAGGTCTCTCCCTGGAAGGGAAAGATGAGGTTCGGAAAGAAAGGGAAATTAAGCCCAAGATTCATTGGACCCTTTGAGGTACTGCGAAGAATTAGAGAAGTTGTGTATGAGGTAGCCTTACCTCCAGCTCTCGAGAATGTCCACAACGTTTTCCATGTTTCAGTGTTACGACCCTATAAACCTGATTACAAGCATGTGATTGAATATGAACCCCTACATTTTGACAATGATTTATCTTATGAAGAAATTCATGTTCAGATTGTTGATCGAAAAGAACAAGTTCTCAGAAATAAAGTAATACCTTCTGTTAAGGTAATTTGGAGGAACCACAACGCCAAAGAAGCTACGTGGGAACTCGAAGAGAATATGATGAAGAATTACCCTCATTTATTTAATTAATCTATTGTAACAGATTCTGGGGACAGAATCTTTGTAAGGAGGGAGAATGTAATGGGACGAATTGATTGAGTCGTGATTCTGAGGACAGAATCCTTTTAAGAGGGGCAGGGGGGAATGTGACAAACGAGATTTTATAATTTAATTTTAATATTTATTGGATTTGGATTAAATAAATATTTTTTTTTCGATGATTTAATTATTAGGTTAAATAATTAATTGATGAAGTTGTGGTAGATTAATTTAATTATATGTGTTATATTTATTAAATTAATGTGGAGAATTTTTATTATTCGAGGTACGTAATTATGTGAGCTTAATGAATTAAAAGAAAATTTTAATAAGCCTAATATTATTTTAATTAATTGAATAATTAATTAGAGAATTAATAATTTGACATAATTAATAAATGAGAAATTATTATATTATATTTTATTTTAATTAAATTAAATAAGATATTTGTTTTATTATTGTGCATGGATGTGACATTATTAAACTATATTATAAGAGAATCATTAAAATAAATAGAAGTAATAAATAAGTGATAGACAAACATGGTCTTATGAGAAGTTAAGAGCAGTTAACCACGTATGGGTAACTAACCTCAACGTAACTGGAGTTATTAGTGCGCCTCATCAGTTTTCTTTTTACGTACTTTCATTTTAGTAGAACTTAGAGAATTTCAGAGAATTCAAAGAATTGTTGGGAGAAATTGTGATATTGAAGAAGAATCTAAAAAGGGACTTCACTCTTATTCATCTATAATAGGGTAATCTCTTCTTCCCCAAAACTCAAAATTTACGTTGTTTATACTTTCTATGAAAATATACTGTAAGTCTCTGTAATTGAAAAAATAATGACTTATGTGTTTATATATGATATATATATAATCATAATATGTTTCATTATCATATATATATATATATATTCATGACATTAGTTGCATACAAACATGTGATAAATTGATTTATGAAGTTACTAAGTATAAGTTTCATATGTATGGCCCGTATAGGAATTTATATGCTACAAATTGTTGTTTAACTTGAAATTTAACGTTAGATTATGTTATCACATGTCAAAACGAAGAAAATAAACTTTTAATGGACAAATTTGGTGTTATATCGAACCCGTGGTGTTAATTTTTATGTTTTGCGTTCAAAACTTTCAAGAACATCAAGAATAGTGAAATTATATGTTTTGATTCTATAAATTATGTGTTTTAACTTGTTAAAATCATGCTAGAAGGGTTGAGTAGTAGTTATTTGTGTATTACAATGTTTAGGTATGTCTAAATTCGGGTAAGAACAAATTAATTGGGGATTTTGGCCATATTCTGCAATTTTTCGCGAATTATAGAACTGATTCTGGTTCCTCGCGCCGCAGCGCCAACTCCATGCTTTAAGTCCCGCGCCGCAGCACCAAAACCCAAGCCGCAGCACCAAGAACAAGTCTAACAATGGCGTCGCAGCGCCACTCTGCAGATTGTCCAGAAATGAAATTTTTTTAATTATTCAAATCTAAGAATGTGTTAGTAACCTAATCTAATATACATCCAAATATGTTAGACGTATAATGAGACTTTAAAATAGATTCTTAACATGTCAATAATGCATTTACGTATGGATTGAATTATTGAACGCGTAGTTAGCTTATTGTTCATATAGTGTTATATTATGTGACAATAGGTGTGGTAATTTGACTAAGTATAGTCATAACTAGAATTTAGACAAAAGAATGAACTTGTGATGACTAGTTATGTTATAATTAACTGGTATTGTGAATGTAAATGGTATGTAAGATTAAATCAAGGAACGCGTATAAATTAACGTGTAATCTACGTACGAGACAAGTTTCCTAACCCTACTTGTTATCATTATATAAGTTTATAAATTTACCTCTCTACATCGAGGAAATTCTCATTATTATTGATCAATTCTGTTTTGTTATATTAAAGTTTATTAATCTTTCAAAGCATGATGCTATTATACAATACTTATTCTATTGTATACCTCTTGAGATTTTATTTCAATTTAAATATTAGTTACGGTTGAACCTTGTTAGACTAGCGATTCCTTAACGATTCGACTAGTCCATAGTTGATGAACGTTCTAAATTTTAGAACCCTTGTTGAATTATCCAAACCAAACTTCCTTTGGTGAGGACTCTAATGTCAAACTGAGATGAACAACCCTGTATAGGGGATTACTTATGTGTTAGCGTTAAGATATTGTGCACAGTATGGTACTAAGGGTTTATCCCCCTAAGTACGAGAAGAAGAGTCCATAGTCTTATGACTGTTAAAGGTTTCAAGTATAAACACTTGACAACCTAGGACATAGTTCAAGGTCTTATGATCCTCAGAAGTTCTTTTGATTCTTGTTATTCATTCTGTAACGATCGAGAAATTTGTACTTTAATTTAAATATTTATTGAGTTAAATAAATATTTTAAATAATTTATTTATTGAGGAAAATAAATAATTAATAAATTGTGGTGAATTAATTTAGTAACTAAATTGATTCATGTTAATTAAATTAAGTATTGGTAATTTTATTTGAAGGATTTAATTTAAGGAAATAATTAAATTAAATCAATTGCTTAAGAAAATAATTAAGCTAAATAAATTGTTTAATTTAATGGAGATAAATAAATAAAGTGATGTGTCTAATTTATTAATTAAATTAGATATATAATTATTTATTAATTATAAGATATAATGATAATAAGAATTTTATTATTATTGTTATAAGCTATTTAAATTAACTAAACTAAAGTTATTCAAAATAATCAAATTAAAGTGTGACAAGTAGTAACTATATAATATAATAATATAATAATAATCTAGTTGGGATTTTATATGTTTAGCAAAACATGGCCTTGTGGCCTTTGGCTTATCCAACTGACGCAAACCTTTTATTTTTCTAACGGAAGGGAACGTGGGAGTGGCTAGATTATATTTTTTTCCTATGCGTCTACTTTTCTAAGGCTTAGCTAGATATCACAGTGTTGAGAGAGAGCTTGGAAGAAGAGAACATAGAGATTTTAGAGAAGGAAGATCACAGTGGTTGAGCGAGAAACACCATTTCTTGCTAGCATACAACTAGGGTTTGCTAAATCAAGGTATATTTGTAAGACCCCGAATTTTATGAAATGAAAGTATTCAATTTTCTTATAATTATTATTTTATTTCGTAAACGGTTAAATTTATAAAAGGTTAAATTTAAGGGTGATATGTGAAAATTTTTGCAAAGTATGCAAGTTGTTATAAAATATTTGTTTGGTCAGGGAATATCCGTAAGACGACACAATCATTGGTGAACCCCACAATGGAAGTATTGTCGTATAGGGGTGATCATTCGGTTATTAACAAATCAAGATAAAGATTTTAATATATAACCGAAACCGAATTCAACTATTTTAAGTATCCAAATTACTAACCGAAATATACAATAACCGAATAACTGAATAAATTATTCGGTTAATCGGTTAATAACCGAATATAATGGTTCACAACTTTGCATAAAATCAGAGTAGCAAAGATAAAACAATATATCAGATCTAAAACAAGACCACAACTCCACAAGGTAACAAACAGATCTGAGAAATTTTATATATATGAATAGCTTTACATTTGCATTCGATCATGGTGGTAGAAAAGAGGGGAAATGGTTGAGATCTTGGGCGACTCATACCGCCGATGACATCAAATACGTTGCCGACCACCCCAATCGCTCCTACATACTCGGCCTTGAAGCTAGGCCATGGCGGTGACACCCATTGACGTCAAGCTAGAATACCCTAACTCATACGCCTACGCTTTTAATCTTCATCATCGACTAGTCTGAAATAGATTAGTGGAGAGATTACAACAAGCAGTCAATTACAGATTAGTGGAAGAGGACAACAAGCACATATTAGTGGAGAGACAAGGCAGGAGGAAGAGAAGGAAGGGGGCAAAGTTCGTGAATCGTGAGAATAGAAATAGAATAGAAATAGATCTGGAGAAGAGTAGCTCTCTCTTTCTCTATCAATTGATAGAGAGAGAAATTAGGGTTTTGTTGATGGGTCGAAGAGATAGTGACGACTGAGAAAAGCGAGAAATGAAAATTTGAGATCTGAAGTTATTATTTCAAGTAGCAAGGCTTATCGGTTATTTACTTAATAAGGCTTATTCGGTTATTCGGTTAAACCAAATAACCCAAAAGTAATACCCATACAAACTAACCGAAAACCATACAAAAATTCGGATATAACCGAAATAGTAAAAATAACCGAATTATCAGAATATTTCGGTTAAATTATTTTGGTTGTGTTCGGTTTTTAAGTTATACCCGTTTTTTGCTTAGTCCTATTGTCGTAGTTAGAAAATGATAGAATTATCATTTTATAAAAATAACGGCGAAAGTGTTACCGTTAAAATTGTTGAACTACCCGGTAGTAAAAGTACGATGTCTACGGCGTAGTTGCATAGTAGCACGGTATTGATTATTGATGCTTACGTGAGAAGTCACTCAGTTATACTCAATTATTGCTACAGTAATTGCTGCATCATATCTCTCATATTATTGATTCAATTATTGTCACAATATCATCTGCATAAAATGTTATATTATTAAATCAATAATTGAGACGACAAAGTTATTCGTATTATTATTTGCAATATTGAAAATGTCTAGAAGTTCTGTCAAGGAGAGGTTAGATAATCTAATTGTGTGCCAATAGGGAGAAATCCTTATCGGAAAGCCCCCTCTTTCCTAGGAACGACCTGGTTGTTAAATATTGTGCGTTATAATATTAATAATGAATAAGTTCGTGTTGATTAAAGATGAAATTGATAGTTCCATTGTGTGAGAATTATTAGTGTTAGTGGAAATCAACATTTATTTCGATAATAATTGATGTCTGGAGGTTATATTGACCAATCGGGTAATTCACCGGATAAACGAGCAATTAATTGCTATTAATTCACATGATTATAACTATTTGTTCACATGTGTGTACTATTGATTCACATTCATTTACTATTAGGGGAGTTGGTTCAAGATTGATAATACTTGCATGACTAAGTTGAAAATGGAGGTATAGATGGAGGTACTATACTGTAATTCGTATTTTCACATGTCTAAAACTATTGATTCACATGATTTACTATTGATTTACATGAGTTACTATAAGAGGAGTTGGTGCAAGATTGATAATACTTGCATGACTAAATTAAAAATGGAGGTATAGTTGAAGGTACTATACTGTAATTAGTTTTTTTCTACATGATTATACTATTGAGTGACATGAATGAACTATTAATTCACATGATTTACTATTAGGAGAGGTGGTGCAAGTTTGATAATACTTGCAGGACTAAATTAAAAATAAAGAAAAAGAGGAAGGTATTATACTTTAATATTTCGAGCCCCAAAATGTGCAATTATCGAAACTATATTTTCCTATAAATAGAAGCTCATTCCATCATTTCTCACCAATTCACAAAAGCTATAGAGCAATTATTATAGAGAGAAATTATAGAGAGAAAGGAGAAGAGAAGTCTGCTACCTCACTATTCCAGTATCCAGTCTTCTTCTGAGATAAGGGGTATAATTCTTTCGTATTCATGAAGAGAGTTATTTTCTTTCAATACTCGTAAGGGTTGTTATTCCATTATTTATTATTATGTTGGAATAACTTGTCTATGTGAAGTATCACATACATGGTGAAATTCTTCTGTTATTCCATTCTTTATTATCATGTTGGAGTAACCTGTCTGTGCGGTCTATCGCATGCCTAGTAAATTCTGTTGTTATTCCATTCTTTATTATTACTGCTTCAATATCACGTCTGCAAGCAGATTTACGCATGACCTTAGTTTTATTCTTTATTATTACATTGGAATATCCTGCTGCATGTGGATTATGCATGACTGGTTCCATTCTTTATTATTCCGTTGGAATAATTTGTGCATGTGATCTTGCATGCCCAGGTGAATTCTCTATTATTATTCCATTCTTTATTATTACATTGGAATAACTTTGCATCACGCAGATATATCGCATGCATGGTGAATTCTTATGTTATTCCATTCTTTATTATTCTGTTGAAATAACCAGTCTATGTGTACCGGATGCATGGTTAATGATCCTTCGTATTCATTCCTTATTAAATTTTGGAAATGATCTGTCTATGTGGATTACCGCATGGCGGGTGAAAATCTATTTGTAGTTTCATATATTCTCTAATACTCAGTTCGTTAAAGCTTTGGTTTCTATACTCCATGAAATTAGTGGAATATCCTTGATATTTACGCTTCATCCAGTATCTTTTCATGGAAATATTCTTCTGAGCACTCTTATATTTTACTGTACAAATCAGTATCATGTTGACAATTTGGACGTTATGGATTTCTGGATAAATTAAATTATTAATCTTTAAAATTTATCCTTGAACTAGTTTTATTGAATTATTATGTCATTGTCATCATCCTCATGCTTATATTGTGATTAAAGTCATCTTTGGCTTACGTGCATTGATGGACTTGGTATGATTATGACCAAAAATTATTTGGTATAATCATGACTGTAATGTGATGAATGATGTGGTAAAAGTCCTCATTGGCCTGTAGTTCATTGATGGACAGTAGTTGGTATGATTATGATCAGGGATTATTCGGTATAATCATGACCATTGATGATTACATGAATATCCTTGGCCGTGGTGCATGGATGTTGTGTTTTATTTATTAAGCTGAGTCTCAGCGATAAAAGTGATGAAAAACCTTTTAAATCATAGAAGATAGTAGATTTTATGTTCTACTTGACTCTTCTAATGGATTGCTTATTCCGCTGCAGTTGTTGATCTAAAACTTGTTGTCTATTATATTCTATCAGTTGTTATACTGTTGAAGGCTAAGGATAATTTATTCTGCATTATTTAGTCATAATATTTCTTACTGGGCTAGTTGAGCTCACCCTTTTCTTTCACTATTCTCTTCAGGAAATGAGAATATAACTGGGACGAGTCTGGGAATGGAGTGACGGTCCAGATGGTTGCATTAGTAGTCCTCACTATTCTGTTAAATAATGTTATAATAAATGTAATGAGGACTCCATTGAGTGTGGATATTGTCTAGATGACAATATTCTTATTAAAACTCTTATATTATGTTTTGTCGTATCTTACACGACTGTTGTATAATTAAGTTGTATTTGAATTTTATACCATGTATTTGGCGACTCAAGATGGGTGATGTATACTTATTTTGGGGGCATCACAATTGATATCAAAGCTTAGGGATATGGTCCATGGCTGAGATGTGAGACAAGAACTAAGAGGGGAGAGATGGGGAATTCCTTCGCTAGTATGACCTACCTAAGTGTATTTGGTATTTAATTGGTCGGTCAGAGTATAGGGATAATATGTGATATGTCAATTAACCCTTGTTTTGTGACAGTGTTTGAAAATGGCATATAAAAATGTTGAGATCAGCAATGAAGCACATGAGACGGTTGAGTCACCAACAATCAATACCCAGGATAATGTGCAACAGGAAGACAATAATCCTCAAGTAAATAACAACACCGATCAGATGATGAACGATAGGATGTTCAGAGGCTTTATGCAATTCATTCAGCATCAGGCGAGAGATACTCCTGTTCAAAATGCAGGTGGAAACAATGGCAACCCACGGCTGGTCACTGCTAAGCAGCTCAAGAGCTGGGATCACGGAGTTTTTTAGGAAAGCGTAAACCACTTAAGGCGGAGACGTGGTTAAAGCAGATCACCAAGATATTTGATGTCTTGGAATGCTCAGAGGAGCTAAAGTTTCCCTTTGCCACCTTTTGGTTGCGTGAAGAGGTAGATTATTGGTGGGAATCTTTAAAGTGTACCCAGCCTGACGCACTTAAGATGTCTTGGGAGAAGTTCCAAGAGCTGTTCAATAACAAGTACTTTCCCGAAAGTATTCTTCACATGAAGGAGGTGGAGTTTATCAAGTTGGAGTAAAACAATATGACCGTGTCGCAATACGAGGTTAAATTTGTGGAGTTATCCTGGTTTGCATCCCATTTGGTTGATAACGAGGAGCGGATGACGCAAATGTTTCTAAGAGGTTTGAAACCTAAAATACGTCAATACCTTATTTCTCACAAACTTTGTTTATATTCAGATGTTGTGAATAGGGCTCAGTTATTAGAGCGCGATAATGAGTCAGCACAACCAAAAGGTAACAACCAACAACACGATAATAATCGTACCGGTGGCAACAGCCATCAAAACAACGATAACCATCGTGGAGGAAATTATCATGCCAGAAATGGTAACCACTTCGGTGGTAATCATGGCCAAGATAAAAGGAGTGGAAATTTCAAGAAGAGAAGGTTCAACAACGATGGAAAGATAGCAGCACCAACACCCGTTTTCAAGGAAGGAGAACGACCACCAATTGTATACTTCAAATGAGGAGGGGAGGGACATATCAGTCCAAACTGTGTGATGCAGTCCAAAGCATGTTACAATTGTGGAAAAGAAGGTCACCTAGCCCGATTTTGTCGTGCACCAAAGTCAAGTCTAGCTGGGACGGTGGCACCAAAGGCGGATACGGACAAAACAAAGTCAGTGGTTTCAGGAAGAGCGTTTTTCTTGACTTCTCAAGAAATGAGTAACCCAAACGAAGTTAGCACGGGTTAGTTAATTATAAATTCTTGGGAAGTCTATACCTTATTAGATACCGGTTCTACCCATTCTTTTATCTCTCTTGCTTGCGCTCAACGTTTAAATTTAACTCTAGAGAAGTTAGACTTTGACTTATCGGTTGAAACTCCGTTAGGAGAAACCTTCATTACCTCCACTGTTTATAAATCTTATTTGATTCAAATTGATACCCTCACGTTACCTATCAATCTTATCACTTTGAAAATACTTACCTTTGATGTGATTTTAGGAATCGATTGGTTATGTACTCATCATGCTTTTTGTAAGGTTGTTAGCTTTCATATTCCTAACCAACTTGTTATGCGAATTCAAGCAACCAAACCACTAAAGTCAATCATTGTCATATCAAGTCATAAGTAAAGAGCCCCGAGCCTTTCGCTGGTGACTTCCAAGTCTTGCAATATACCGAAGCTAGAATATCCGTATGGGACGTCGTGAATAACGATGGCAAGTTGATAGGTATAAATGTGACATGCTATCCGAGTCATGGATGAGAGTCACAGTTTTGAATGACATTTCAATTGTTAATAAATTTCCTGACGTATTCTTGAAGACTTCTTAGCCTACCCCTAGAGCGTGAAATCAAATTTTGTATTGACCCAAGTACAAAACCTATTTCTTCAACCCTTAAATATTTCTTCAACCAAAACGAACGTAACATGTGCCAAAGACGTTGGCTCGAGCTGTTGAAGATTGCGATAATACCATTCAATACCATCGTGGGAAAAACAAACGTGGTAGCTGCCGCGTTGAGTAGAAGATCGTATGCGTTTACAAGTGCGATATTGTTAACATAAAGACCCATTTCGTAGGACTTACAAATGATGAAGATAGAGTAAAAGACTCTAGGGACCCACGTGAAGATAACGAATATACGAGTAGAATTGACTTTAATCGATAAAGTTAAAGTCGCTCAAGCTACACACCCGAATCTGATGAATGTGAAGAAGAAGGTTCAAGAGGGCGTTATTCTATAAGCAAGATTCGATGAAGAGAGGAAATCTCAACCCTCGATTTAATTGGCCCATTTGAAATCCTCGATCGAGCAGGAACTGTGATCTATAGACTCACTTTACCACCAAGTATGTCGCGTGTTCATAACGTTTTTCACGTATCGATGTTACGTAAATATGTGGATGACCCGAACCACATTATTGAATTAGAACTAGACGAGATAGCAGAAGATTTAACGTATGAGGAGATACCTGTTAAAATCTTGGATAACGAATTCAACACTCAAAGATTATACCTCAAGAGTTAGGATCTGAAATGAAGTCAAGGTATCCTCACCTCTTCAGCATACCAGGTACGTACGTAAATTTCGAGGGAAAAATTTCATAAGGAGGGGAGATTGTAAGACCCCGAATTTTATGAAATGAAAGTATTCAATTTTCTTATAATTATTATTTTATTTTGTAAATGGTTAAATTGATAAAAGGTTAAATTTAAGGGTGATATGTGAAAATTTTTGCAAAGAATTCAAATTGTTATAAAATATTCGTTTGGTTGGGGAATATCCGTACGACGGCACAATCATTGGTGGACCCCACAATGGAAGTATTGTCATAGTTAGAAAATGACAAAATTATCATTTTATAAAAATAACGGCGAAAGTGTTACCGTTAAAACTGTTGAACTACCCGGTAATAAAAGTACAGTAATACGTGTGGTTACATAGTAGCACACGGTATTGATTGTTGATGCTTATGTGAGAAGTCACTCAGTTATACTCAATTATTGCTACAGTAATTGCTGCATCATATCTCTCATATTATTGATTCAATTATTGTTATAGTATCATCTGCATAAAATGATATATTATTAAATCAATAATTGAGACGACAAAGTTATTCATATTATTATTTGCAATATTAACAATGTCTAGAAGTTCTGTCAAGGAGAGGTTAGATAATCTAATTGCGCGCTAAGGGAGAAATCCTTATCGGAAAGCCCCCTCTTTCCTGGGAACGACCTAGTTGTTAAATATTGTGCGTTATAATATTAATGATGAATAAGTTCGTGTTGATTAAAGATGAAATTGATAGTTCTATTGTGTGGAAATTTTTAGTGTTACTGGAAATCGACATTTATTTCGATAATAGTTGATGTCTGGAGGTTATATTTACCAATCGAGTAATTCACTGGATAGATGAGCAATTAATTGTTATTAATTCACTTGATTATAACTATTTGTTCACATATGTGTACTATTGATTCACATTCATTTACTATTAGGGGAGTTGGTGCAAGATTGATAATACTTGCATGACTAAGTTAAAAATAGAGGTATAGATGGAGGTACTATACTGTAATTCATATTTTTACATGTCTAAACTATTGATTCACATAATTTACTATTGATTCACATGATTTACTATTAGGGGAGTTGGTGCAACATTGATAATACTTGCATGAAAAAATTAAAATGGAGGTATAGTTAAAGGTACTATACTGTAATTAGTTTTTTTCACATGATTATACTATTGAGTCACATGAATGAAATATTAATTCACATGATTTACTATTAGGGGAGGTGGTGCAAGTTTGATAATACTTGCAGGACTAAATTAAAAATAAAGAAATAGATGAAGGTATTATATTGTAATATTTCGAGCCCCAAAACATGAAATTATCAAAACTATATTTTCCTATAAATAGAAGCTCATTCCTTCATTTCTCACTAATTCACAACAGCTATAGAGCAATTATTATAGAGAGAAATTATAGAGAAAAGGAGAAGAGAAGTCTGCTACCTCACTATTCTAGTATCCAGTCTTCTTTTGAGGTAAGGGGTATTATTCTTTCGTATTCATGAAGAGAGTTATTTTCTTTCAATACTCGTAAGGGTTGTTATTCCATTATGTATTATTATGTTGGAATAACCTGTCTATGTGAAGTACCGCATACATGGTGAAATTCTTCTGTTATTCTATTCTTTGTTATTCTGTTGGAATAACTTGTCTGTGCGGTCTATCGCATGCCTGGTGAATTTTGTTGTTATTTCATTCTTTATTATTCTATTGGAATATCCTGTCTGTGCGGATTACGTATGACCTGGTTTTGTTCTTTATTATTCTGTTTGAATATCCTGTCCATGCGGATTACGCATGACCTGGTTCCATTCTTTATTATTCTGTTGGAATAACCTGTCTGTGCGGTCTATTGCATGCCTAGTGAATTCTGTTGTTATTCCATTCTTTATTATTTTGTTGCAATAACCTGTCTACGTGGACTACCGCATGCATGGTGAATTCTTCTATTATTCCATTTTTTATTATTCTGTTGGAATAACCTGTCTATGTGGATTACCGCATGCATGGTGAATGATCCTTCATATTCATTCCTTATTAAATTGTGGAAATGATATGTCTATGTGGATTACCGCATGGCGGGCGAAAATCCATTTGCAGTTTCATATATTCTATTATACTCAGTTGGTTAAAGCTTTGGTTTCTATACTCCATGAAATTAGTGGAATATCCTTAATATTTACGCTTCATGCAGTATCTTTTCATGGAAATATTCTTCTGAGCATTCTTGAATTTTACTCTATAAAGCAGTATCATGTTGACAATTTGGACGTTATTGATTTTTGGATAAATTAAATTATTAATCTTTAAAATTTATCCTTGAACTAGTTTTATTGAATTATTATGTCATTGTCATCATCCTCATGATTATATTGTGATTAAAGTCATCTTTGGCTTACATGCATAGATGGACTTGGTATGATTAAGACCAGGAATTATTCGGTATAATCATGACCATAATGTGACGAATGATGTGGTAAAAGTCCTCATTGGCCTGTAGTTCATTGATGGACAGTAGTTGGTATGATTATGACCAGGGATTATTCGGTATAATCATGACCATTGATGATTACATGAATATCCTTGGTCGTGGTGCAGGGATGTTGTGGTTTATTTATTAAGCTGAGTCTCAGCGATAAAAGTGATGAAAAACCTTTTAAATCATAGAAGATTGTAGATTTTATGTTCTACTCGACTCTTCTAATGGATTGCTTATTCCGCTGCAGTTGTTGATCTAAAACTTGTTGTCTATTATATTCTATCAGTTGGTATACTGTTGAAGGCTAAGGATAATTTATTCTGCATTATCTTAGTCATAATATTTCTTACTAGGCTAGTTGAGCTCACCCTTTTCTCTCAATATTCTCTTCAGGAAATGAGAATATTGTGATAACCCGGGATTTCGAATAATCAAAATTTTAAGAATAATTTTTTTTTTATTTAATATTGACATTGACTGTTAATATTGTACTGAGAATTTGTGAGACAAGTCTCAAGAAATGGTCAAAATATGTATTGACTGAGAAAATAGAGTAGAGTTGTGCTTAACAACTTTAGAAACCCTAACTCTAATTTTCGGATAGGGATTCGATAGAAAATACAATTAAAATAATTGTACTGTTGATTATGTGTTTGGACTGCATAGAAATGTTGACCAATGGTTGACTGGATGAGGTTTAATATTAATAAACCTAGTAAGAGATTAGAAACCCTAATCTTGGGATTAGAAACACTAACGCGCTGTTAGAAACCCTAATCGATAGCCGGGAAACCCTAATTTCAAAACCGGGAATTGTAAACCCTAAATTAGGAAACCCTAATTCTATTTGGCAAACCTAATGGGTTCATGAAACTTAAATATAATTAGAAAGCCCTAATTATATTTTTAGTATATTAATTTTCTATTTTAGAAACCCTAATTGTATTTTAGAAATTTTATTTTTCTATTTAAACCCTAAATTTGAAAATTTTGGGAACTAAAATTTTAAACCCTTAGCGTTAAACCCTAAGGGTCAAACCCTAAGAGTTTGTACATTTGTCTAGAATGCCAGATAAAATAATTAAATAATGACAATAATACCATTTTCACATTTTTAGTAAGCTAATTGTGCAAAATTTCAAAACCTTTAGTAGGTGAACAACTATGTTGACTTTGTGGCTTCTAAAAGCTCAGCAACCAGCCTCCAATTGACACCTAAATCAGATCTAGCAACTTGACAAGTATTATATAAGAGATTTAGAGAGAGAAAAATCATAAAAATCTAGCAATTTTGCAACTTTGCTCTCACCAACTCTCTCTCACCTAATCTCCTAATTCTTCAAGTGTTTCAGCATTTTTTTAATTCCGTATAACATCTAGATCCGGTTGTTAGAGCCAAGATCAAAGCATCCTCAAGAAAAGGTATAAACCTAAACCAATCATAGATCTTGTGTACTAAGAAAGAATTTGTGTTTAAGTGTTTAAGAAAGTGTTATAGAGTGTTTTTAGTTGATCTATGTTGCTCCATCATGGATCCATAGCATCTAAAGCTTAAAAAATGGAGTTTTTGAAAAACTGTCCAAGAGCTTGATTATGGTCTGACAAGATAATGTCAGGATCCATAAATCGTTGCTCGTTTTTTATTTTAGTGTTGTAATAGTTGTTATTTGTAGCCTGGTTTGTAGGCTTTAATCTTCAAGTGGTAGTATAACTAAATGATGTCTATATTTCAAGTTATTTAAGGTCAAACATCGTTGACCGACGCGTTAATAAGTAGAATCTGGGCAACCTGTAAGTCTTGAACAAATACCGACAATGTTTTGCAAGGCCGGATCTGACATATTTGATTGTTGTTTGATGTTTTTATTTGATACATCTTGTAGCTTGTTAATTGGACTATAGATTCATGCTAATAGAACATTAAAACAGTCAATAGATTGATCGTGACAAATGGTCAAACTAGTCCATTTGGTCACGACTGGAATTTTCTGGGAATTTCCAGATTCTAAGAACAAGCCGTCTGACATACTTTGACCGTGTGATTCATGGTTATTCTGTTGATGATAATGTGATTTTCGGTTTTAGTATTGTTCCTTAACATAAGGAGTATATATTTGAACATTAAGATAGCTTGAATAAAGATCAGAACCTAGATTAATTTAGGCTGGAAAGTGGCAAGTCGAGCTACCTGGGTTTCTGGGTTTGCCTAGAAAACCCAGGTATGATCTGACAGGGAATTTGAGAGTCCAGATCTTTTTGCTGTGTTATTGTTTGATCAAAATTCTTATTGGATGTTGTAGTGTTACATGAGTACTACACGGGTGAGGTTTAAGTTGGCCTATAACATGAATACACTGAGAATAATGGCTGGTCAAACGAGCAGCCTTGATCATGGAGCAGTCAGTGTTCTTGAGCTTAAGAACACCAACAGCGACGCTTTTTGTCGCTAAAGCCCTATAGCGACGGTTTAATTAGTTTTATTTTCTATTTTTTCAGAAAATAATTAAAAATAAGAAATAAATTATAAAAATTACCAAAAATGATTTTAAAAATTATTTTAAATTATGAAAAATAATTTCTGACCAATTGGGATATTTTTCATTAATATTTATATTTATTTAAATATTAATGATATTTAATTTATTTAATTAATTTATTAAATAAATTAGAGAAAATGATTTAATATTATGAAAAATCATTTTAAATAAGAATAATGAATTTAAAAATATTTTGAGTTATAAAATGTAACTTTTAATATTTTTGGAGAATTTTCATTAATAATTTAATATTAATGATATTAGATTTATTTGATTATTCAATTAAATAAATAAGATAAAAATGATTTTAATGATTTAAAAATCATTTTAATTAAGAATAAAGTGTTAGAAAATATTTTAAATTATAAAATATAATTTTCAATATTTTTGGAGAATTCTCATTAATAAATTAATATTAATGATGTTAGATTTATTTAATTGTTATATTAAATAAATGAATTAAAAATGGTTTTATTGATTTAAAAATGATTTAAAAATGAGAAAAATGATTTAAAAATATTTTAAGTTATAATTAATGACTTTTAATATTTTGATGATAATTTCATTAATATTTATATATTAATGATGATGATTTAAAAATGATTTTAATTATTTTAAAAATCATTTAAGTAGAATATTGATGATTTAAAAATATTTTAAGTTATTGATAATAACTTTAATATTTGACAAGTATGTTATTAATATTTTGATATTATTAAATATTAATAATTATAAGATTATTTGATAATTAAATCATTTAAAAATGATTCTGATGCTTAATAATTATTATAAATTATAATAATTGTTTATAATTTATTAAAAGCTTCCGAAAAATATTATAATTGATAATTGACTTATCTAAATTAATATTGAAGCTTACAAACCAATTTTGATTAACAAGAGCTGTGTTAATTGTCGAATAGGATGACCAGAACACCGAGAATGGACCGAAGTCCAACCAGACTGAACTAGTTTGACTTGTTAAGTGTTTATATAGGTTATAAATACTGATGTGGCTATGTGGTAATGTGTTTAGGAGAAGTTTGAATATGAATTACAGTGATGTGTGTTATAAATGATTGTACTAATTGTGAGACCGACATTATTGATTGTAGGTCTTACGAACGCAGTAAATTATATTGTGTAGCTGTAATCAGCGGAAGAGGCAAGTTCCCTAACTCAACTTTGAGTTATATTCATTCAATTATTATTGTGGTTAATTATTGCTAATTATACCACGTCCAGGGATTTATTGTTGATAATTCGCAGTTAGTGCATGCTTAATAGTTCAAATTGAATTATTAATTCGAAAAATATATATTCGTAGAATTACTATTGCTGGATATTCATATCTGTAGAAGTTAGAATTGACAGTATAGATAATTCCTGTTTATTGTCAAATTACACGGAGAAATGTCTTAGCTAATTATTCTAGCTAGACGAACATTTGTTTGAACTTGATAGGTTCGAAAAGAAAATTCACTTATTATTGACAGATCGATGCCAACTATTTCGGCTAGACCGAGAAGTAAATAGAATTTGAAATCCCAGTATTTCGTTGTAAAATCAAAATCTAGATTCTGAGACTGAGAAGAACAACCTTTTATATAAAGGGAATATTTTATTGGTCGTGAATTCGACCTTTGCGCGCGTTTTAAGTATTATGCATAATATAGGGTACAAAGAGTTGGCCGGCTCTGAGTACTTGCATAGGGGTATGATTTAATCTTTATGGTTATCTGATACACCTGAATATTTATCAAAGTAAATCTTTGATAGATACCCGAGAATATAAGTTCAAGATCTAGTGTGATCGCTCAAAGATAAATCTGGAAAACATTCCACTTTGCTATTTCAGAGAATGATTCTTGATTATTCATTAGAATATCGTAGAAACTTTGAAAGCGTTGTACTCTTTCATTATTGGATTATTGTGTTGTATAGAATACGAGAAGACTTGTTATTGAATAACGATTTGTTCAACTATTTCAAAGTTCCCCGAACTTTGGTTTCCTTCTATCAAAATAGATAGTTTATTGTTTTGAATTCTTATACATTTATTGTATGTCTTAACTTGCGGGGAAAATTAGTTGCTCACCCTTGCTAAATAAAACTTTTCAGCTAGGGACGAAGTGGCAGGAGGTGCTGCGAAGGATAAAGGCAAAGGCATAGTTATTAATTAGTTATGATTAACATATTTATTATGTTGTATTTGTAAACCCTTTGTGTATATCTAAAGGGTATGTTTGTAATGTTAAGGTTAAAGAACTTGGGTAATGTATTATCAAACTCTAATAAAGTCTTATGTATGTTACTATCTATATAATATGGGTAGTTAAATATTATTTATATTGTGGATCGTGAGCACCAGACTCGGGGGTCAGGTAACCCGAATTTGGGGGCGTCACAAATATAGCTGGGATGAGTCAGGGAATGGAGTGATGGTCCAGATGGTTGCTGTAACGCCCGAGAAAATCAGATTTTTATGATAATTAAATTTTTATTTGATTATGTGAATTAAATGAATTTAATTGATTTATTTTGTGAGGAAGCTATGTGAAGGTCGTTCTATGACCTAGGATGTGCTTATATGGTTAGTAATCTGGCTATGTGCTAGAATTAATTATTTAGAATTTCCAAGACGAAAATAATTGTTTTCTGAGAAATTTCCGTAAAAACACTATTCATCTGTTTCTGCTAGGGGAATTATTTTGAAATTCTAAAAAATGCGTAATGATAGAATATCGAGATAAGATGAAATATCTAATAATATTTTATGTATGGAAAACGAAGTTTTCGCCTGCGAACTTAATACCTAAGGGTTGAGTAGATCGATTTCTGAGAAAGAAATAAAACGCGTAGAAGGAATTGCGTTATTGTTAATGTGTGTGTTATACTAGGATGATACTATTTAGTATCTATGTATAATACGATGATTTAATACGAAGTACAATACGATTATCGTACGAGTATTATACAGAGAGAATACGTGAATTATACGTATAGAATATGGTTAGTATTATGAATTAAGTTCAGATTTGATGATAATTCATTTGAGTTGGATTACGTTTAGTCCAATCAATTGTATAGGCAAGCCCAATGAATTAATGTGTTAAGCCCAAGTCAAGGCCCAATATTAGATTGGTTAAGCCTAATGCAAGAAAATCGAACCGTGGATCGAACCGGTGGGTCACCGAATGGGTAAAACCCATGGGGCAACCCATGGGGATGACCCATGGGCATGGTGGGCCAGCCCTTGGTGTGAAAGGCAAGCATACCACTTGGTCATCAAGTATTTTACTTGGTGACAAAGTGTTGAATAGTAAAGAGGTGATGGTGAATTGACCAAATTTCCCTCTATTTCATTTGCCTATAAATAGAAAGCTAAAGTTGGTCTTTTATGAGTTTTTCAAATTGCCAACCTAGATTTTGAGAGAGAGAGAGAGCTAGACTCAACCAAAAGTTCTACTTTGAAGCTTTGCTTAAGAGTTTTTAAAGATTACCTAAGAGTTCTTAAAGTAATACTCCTTAATTCTAATTCCATCTCTTTTGGTTTTCTTTTAGTATGGAGAATCATAAATGGGTGGTGTATGTCTAGTATGGTGGAATAAGGATGACTTGTTATAGATTCAATCTATAAGTCATGATATCATAAGGTTTGATATAGCTTAAAATCATGAAAATATTGATTGTTCAGATTGATTGTTGATAAACAATTGAACTCCATCAATATGTAAATATTTGCATCTTGCTTGGTTAAGATGTAGATATGAAGTCCATGGAGTATTCCATGTGATTTAGCTTAGAGAACGTCAGTAACGAAGTTATGGCGAATTTCACGGAAATAGACGTTAAACGTCAAAAACGTTGAAATTCCCAATTGATAGTCAAAAGTTGCCTTGAGACTTGAAAACATTGTTTTTCAATGTCAACACGTGAGATAGGGTATTTAAGAGTCGTGGACTCAAGAATTGTCGGGTTCCGACTTAAAACAAAGAAAACGAGCATTGAACGTTCATTAACATTTACGAACGCTTAAAAAATGAACTCAATAGTGAATTTTGAGTTAACGGATTTGAAAGTATCGAATTCTTATATGAAAGTGTAGAGTATGTCGTTTATGATGTGTAGGCTTTTGAACGGACCAAATCGGACCTATAACGAAGAAGTTATGAATCCGGGAATCTCGCCAAAATTTTTATCTCAGAAAAATTATACTGCATCGAGGTCCAGCTGCTATGCTGAACAGTGCTTTAAAGTGTCTCACCGCAGTCTTGAGACAATTAATAATTTATCATCGAAAGTGGTGCTTATAGCAACGCCATCGATAGAATAAAGTCTCATGTACAGTGTTGAAACCGGACCTAGAGTATTGAAATGGCGCCATAGCGCCAGTCTTATATTGAGATGTCACGCTGCGGCACAGGTGCAGAGTAATTGTTGAATAACTTAGGTTTGAACTACAATTGTTCAGAGACCAAGAAGAGTAAAGTTTATGCACATCATAAGTGTACTAAAACTATTCCTATGCTACTTATACTAAGGTATATGGTATTGAAACTTAGGAATTGAATGCATATTAGTAATTTATGAATGAAGAACACAAAGTGTTATCAATGAACCCTAGTCGGGGAATAACGTTGTTATTTCGCCGATGATGATAGAGTCCGGTTAATAACATAATTTGGTTAATAAGCCGAGACGAAGGGTAATAAGTCGAATTGACTTTAGTAATGTTATTAAGTTAACAAAGACATAGAAGAGAAAGAAGTTGGTAGGAACAATGTGAATAATTGTTTGATAGCTAATTACAGTGTGCTATGTGAATATATCAAGTAGATTTTGTAAAGGTTGTGTTCAGTCGATTAAGTTATTTGAAGACACTGAAAGGCAAGTTTTCTTAATGCTTGTCTAACTTTCAAGTTAGTCAAGTTTTATGTGATTCATTGTACTGAATTGCATGACTGGTTTTAAAGAAAGGGTCAATGCCAGTTTTAACTCAGCTAGACTACTCGTAAGATATAGATTGATTTGTATGCATATCTTTCTATATAGAAATGTTAACGCTATCCTATGCCAAGTAATTGGTACGGATGTGAAGGTAAGATTTGTCTATGAACAAACAAAAGTATTTTTCATAGACTATTCGATAGGCACGCGAGTTTTCCAAAACATAAACATAAATACGTTTAACGAATGAGTGTTGATCAACATAGAGTACTATAGGCTGATCACCTAGAAGTGCTCGTAAGTAATGCAGATGTACAGCCTTAGTGCTGTGATATCCTTTTCAAGTATGAAAACAAAAAGCTATTGTTCATGGTCTATTGACCGGTTCAGAATTCCTAATCTCTATACTTTGGGAATTGATGTTATGAAATGTTAAAGTATTATTGTTTCATAATACTTCATAACTATTTATTCAGTTATGTATGAATTGTTATATAATTCATGAATGTGGTATTACTGTTATCCTTTGATAAACTTGCTGAGCTTGTTATGCTCACTTCTTGCGTGAATTATATGATTGCAGTTAAGGATGAACGTACTGAGAATGCTAAGAGAGATAAGGGCAAAGCTAAGATGGATACTTAGCCATCGTGTAATAGATTAGTATGTTTGTATGTATTATACATTATGAACAACGAATTATGTAATCGGTTTATGAACTTGGGAAGGATTATACTTTAATTGTAATAAGAAGAAAGTTATTACATTCATTATGTTGTATTTCAATGGAATGATTGTATAGTTATAAGTACCGTGTAGCACCAGATGTCGGGTTGGAAGATACCCGAATTTGGGGGCGTCACAGGTTGGTATCAAAGCATTAGGTTATAAAACTTAAGGGGGGAAGAACCTTAGGCTAATAACCTCGTAAGGAAGGTAAAGTCTGAAAAATGAAATCCAAGTCAATTGAATTAATAAGGTATTGAGAAAACTCAGTACCGAAAGATTTAAAAGATTGAAATTAATCTTAAATAAATTAAATGTGATTTATGTTTATACTATTGTTTATTATGTACTAATCAACGTGTTATGTGTTTTGTAGATGTCAAACGATAGCTTGATGTTTAGAGACATTGAAGTGATAAGTGAGGAGTCAGTGAACCAAGTGGAGATATTACCAATGCCAGTGGCGGAGGTACTGTTAGTGGTTCTCGAAAACTCAGATATAGAAGAGTACATCTCTGAGGATGAATACTCTGAGGAGACAATGGGAATAGCGTCATATCTTAATATGATGATTGACGTGGAGGGAGAGATGGAGGTAACATCGATTAACACGGTAATACCTACTCAGGAACCAACACCTTCGGATGCAATGAGATCATTGTATCTGGCAGTGTTGGATATAAATGTGCATCTGCACACTGTAGTGCACACACAGAATGAGGAGATAACCGCCCTATATTAGGCGAAGGAATCTACAGAGGCAGATTTTGAGTCAGAGCACGATGAAAAAGTGCTTATGACTGATAAGGCACGGGACTATAAGGAAGAGGTCGTTGAGCTTCAAAAGAAACTGGTCGAGAAAGACCAGAAAATAGCTAGGATGTCGCACATCCACGAGTGCGCTCATGAGGATTTCAAGCTAAAAATTGGTTATTATTCCATTGAGTTCGAGCAGACTGACACACCATAAGTCGAGATATTGTGTCGATACTGGAAAATCAGAAATATGAGAATGTCGTTCGATAGTGTTAGTAGATCGTTAGATCTTTTTGTATATAAATAGTGACGTAAAACCCTCTTTTGTATAATTAAAGGGTAGTCTTTTTGTAAATCCCAATTTTTGTAGAAGTAAATCGCGGGATAGTAATGTAATAGCTTTTGGCTAAGGAAACAAGATGTAAATAGTTTTGACTATGAAAGTATATTAATATAATGAAGTTTTTATTTAAATGTGCTTGTTGTGGTCTGAGTGGTTATTTGAGAATGATAACCAAGCAGTTAAATAGATAATAATGAAACTTTATTTATTTAATCAGAATTATGCCACCAAGAAGGAAACAACGTAACCAAGAGGCCGAGTCTCATAATGAAAATCAGGGGGGTCCTAATAACCCTATGCAAGAGTTTGTTAATTTATTAACGGCATCATTTAACCAAGTTAGGGGAGGGATTCATGTAGCACCTAGGGTAGAAAGAACAACTACCTTTAAGGAGTTTAATAGTGTGGGTCCTCCGGAGTTCCGAGGAATGACGGACCCTTTAGAGGCCCAGACATGGGTGAAAGAGATCGAGAAGGCGTTTGTGATTACAAACGTAGGAGAGGCGCAAAAGACTTCTTTTGCGACTTACATGATGAAGGGAAAAGCCAACTACTGGTGGGAGGCTCACCAGGGTGGGGCTAGGACAGAAGCTGTTATGTGGGAACAGTTTAAGAAGGTGTTCTTTGAGAACTACTTCCCTACTAGTATGCAAGGTAGGATGGAGATTAAGTTCTTAGAACTTAAGCAAGGGGATATGACAGTTCCTTAGTATGCTGCCAAATTCAATGAATTGGCGAGGTTTGCTCCACATCAGGTGGACATGGAAGAGAGGAAGGCGCACAAGTTTGAGCAGGGCTTAAAACCCTGGCTCTATAGTAGAATATCAATTTTTCGGGTGCTTCCTACGGGACCATTCTGGAAAAGGCGATAATAGCTGAAGGTGGTGGTGAGGCATTGTCTCGGTACCACAAAGAGCGAAAGAACAAGAGTAAGATAGAGGTTGGTAGTAAGGCAGAAGTTGCCAGCGGAAGCGAAAACTTGCCTAAGAAAAAGAGCTTCAACCCTAGGAATACTGGGGTAAAACAGGGAGATCCTAAGCGTAGGATGGAGGCATGCAAGTCGTGCGGAAAGACTCATATGGGAGTCTGCCTAAAGGGGAAATTAGTGTGCTAGAACTATGGGCAGGAGGGACATTTATCACCCAACTGTCCTAACCCTAAGAAGAACCATGGGTGTTTCGTCTGTGGGTCATTGGACCACATGGCAAGGAATTGCCCAAAGAAAGGGTTAGAGGGAAATAAGGGCTCTGGTAGTGGTAAATTAGTCATTACTGGACCAACACAATCGGTGGGTAGACCCTCAGCTCGTATGTTTAATATGACTATCCAAGATGCGGTTGCATCAACGGATGTGGTAGTAGGTATCATTTTGGTCAATGAAATAAATGCTTATGTGTTATTTGACTCGGGTGCTACTTGTTCTTTTATAGCATGTGAATTTGCTAAGCGATTAGGTTTAATCCCTGAAAAGTTACCAATACCTTTAGATGTTAAGGTAGCAAACGAAGAAATAATCCCCACTGAACATATTCATAAGGATTGTTGCGTAGATATTAGAGGGAATATGTTATCGGTAGATTTAGTACCGATAAGGTTAAAAGAATTCGATGTAATTCTTGGTATGGATTGGTTGATTAACCATAAGGCAATAATAGATTGCCATAGGAAAAGTGTGAACCTTCGGCTTTCTAAGAAAACCAAGGTAGTGTTCTTCGGTAGTAAATCACCGAGACGTTCTTGTTGTCTGTCGATGACACAAGCTAGGAAGATGTTGAGAAAAGGGTGTGTAGGTTATCTGTGCCATGTTGTGGATACCCAAAGAGTGAGAACATCCTTGGATTAGATACCTATAGTGCAAGAGTTTGCGGATGTATTTTTGGAGGAATTACCGGGTATTCTGCCAGATAGGGAGGTTGAGTTTGTAATTGATTTGTTATTGGGTACGACACCAGTTTCAAGGGCACCATATCGAATGACGTCGGTTGAGATGAAGGAATTAATGGTTCAATTATAAGAACTATTAGATAGAAAGTACATTCAACCGAGTGTGTCTCCTTGGGGAGCACCAATATTGTTTGTAAAGAAAAAGGATGGGTCATTAAGACTTTGTATCGACTATCGAGAGTTGAACAAGTTAACGATTAAGAATAAATACCCGTTGCCCAGGATCGATGATCTATTTGATCAGTTGAAAAGGGCAAAGTATTTTTCTAAGATAGATTCTTGCGCATTGTGGTATCATCGAGTTAAAAGTAAGGAAGGAGGATGTACCTAAGACGGTGTTCGAACTCTTATGGTCATTCTGAGAGTTTACGGTAATATCGTTTGGGTTAACTAATGCCAAACCGCATTTATGGATATGATGAACAGTGTTCAAACGAAGATTTGGACAAGTTCGTAGTAGTGTTCATTGATGATATTCTAGTCTATTCAAAGATGCCAGAAGATCATGCTGAACATTTAAGAATAGTGTTGGAAACACTAAGGAAGGAAAGATTGTATGCAAAATTCATGAAGTGTGAATTTTGGATTGAACGAGTGCAGTTTCTAGGACATGTTATTGATAAGGATGGAATTTTCGTAGATCCAGCAAAAGTAGAAGTAGTTAAAGAGTGGGAGCAACCGAAAACACCAACCGAGGTTCGGAGTTTTCTGGGGTTAGCGGGATACTATAGATGGTTCATTCCGGACTTTTCTAAAATAGCTACTCCGTTGACAAATCTGACAAGAAAGTCAGTGAAGTATGTGTGGACTAAAAAATGTGAGAACAGTTTTCAGGAGTTGAAGAAGAGGTTAAGTGGGGCACCTGTATTGTCTTTACCAGACGATATAGGAAATTTTGTAGTGTATAACGATGATTCGCATAAAGGACTGGGTTGCATGCTCATGCAGCATGGCATGGTCATTGCGTATGCGTCACGTCAATTAAAGGATTATGAGAAGGCCTATCCTACTCATGATCTAGAGTTGGCAGCTGTAGTTTTTGCCTTAAAGATATGGAGGCATTATCTATATGGTGAGAAGTGTGAGATATACACGGACCATAAAAGTCTAAAATATATCTTCACACAGAAGGAGTTAAACATGAGACAGAGAAGGTGGTTAGAATTAATAAAAGATTATGACTGTGATATTTTATATCATCCGGGGAAAGCAAATGTAGTAGCCGATGTGCTAAGTAGGAAGGGTAGAGAGAAATTGTCAATGTTAACAACTCAGAATGAGTTGATAACAACGATGGCAAGAATGTAGTTAGAAGTTAAGTTGCCGGAGGAAGTGGTGGAAATGTTATTTTCCATGGAAACCCAACCAACCATAGTGGAACGGGTTAGGGGAGTACAATTGAGCAGCAAGGAATGCAAACAGATGAAGAAAAGGATAGAAGATGTAGAAAAGACTAAGTATAACCTCGATAAGGAGGGATTACTTTGTTTTGAAGCAAGAATTTGGGTTCCAAATGATTCCGAATTAAAGGAGGAAATAATGATGGAGGATCATAGTTCGAGGTACTCGATACATCCCGGTAGTATGAAGATGTATCAAGACCTTCGTCAGAACTTTTGGTGGCCGAACATGAAAAGGGAGATAGCAGAATATGTTAGTAGGTGCTTAACTTGTCAAAAGGTTAAGGCTGAACACCAACGACCTAGCGGTTTGTTGCAACCGTTAGAAATTCCAGAGTGGAAATGGGAGAACATCACAATAGACTTTGTGGTGGGACTTCCAATAACAAGCAAAGGATACGATGCTATTTGGGTGATAGTGGATCGATTTACAAAATCAGCTCATTTTCTACCAATAGGAGTTAGGTATAACCTAGAACAACTAGCTAAGATGTATGTCAAGGAAATTATTTCCAGACATGGAGTACCTGTATCGATTGTGTCAGATCATGATCCATGATTCACATCGAACTTTTGGAGGAGTTTGCAAGAGCAAATGGGAACGCATTTAAAATTGAGTACGGCGTATCATCCTCAGACGGATGGTCAGAGTGAACGGACATTTCAAACGCTGGAAGATATGTTAAGATCTTACGTTATGGATTTCAAAGGGGGTTGGGATGAGTATCTACCGTTGGTAGAATTTTCATACAACAATAGTTTTCATGCTAGTATAGGCATGTCGCCTTACGAAGCGTTGTATGGAAGAAAGTGCCAAACTCCATTGTGTTGGGATGAGGTGGGTGAACGTCGGATGTTGGGACCTGAGATGGTACAACAAATGGCGGACATGGTAAAGATAATACGTGCTCGATTAATTGTGGCTCAAGATAGGCAGGGGAAGTATGCAAATCCTCATAGAGCGAAGAGAGAATTCGATGTAGGATCTTTTGTTTTTTTGAAAGTATCGCCTTGGAAGGGGAAGATACATTTTGGAAAGAAAGGGAAGTTAAGTCCAAGGTTTGTAGGACCTTTTGAGTTTTTAAGAAGGGTAGGAGAGGTGGCTTATGAAGTAGCCTTGCCTCCAGAAATGGAACGCATTCATAATGTGTTTCATGTATTTGTGTTGCGTCCTTATAAACTGGACTATATACACATAATAGAGTATGAATCTATCTAGATAGAGAAAGATTTATCCTATGAGGAACTTCCAATTCAAATTGTTGATAGGGAGAAACAAGTATTAAGAAATAAGGTCATACCTTCAGTGAAGGTGTTTTGGAGAAACCACAATGCTGAAGAAGCAACGTGGGAACTCGAGAGTAAAATGAAGGAAGATTTTCCTCATTTGTTTATGTAATTATAAGCTAGATTATGGGGATATAATCCTTATAAGGGGGAGAGAATGTAACGCCCGAGAAAATTAGATTTTTATGATAATTAAATTTTTATTTAATTATTTGAATTAAATGAATTTAATTGATTTATTTTGTGAGGAAGCTATGTGAAGGTCGTTCTATGACCTAGGATGTGCTTATATGGTTAGTAATCTGGCTACGTGCTAGAATTAATTGTTTAGAATTTCCAAGATGAAAATAAATGTTTTCCGAGAAATTTCCGTAAAAACACTATTCATCTATTTCTGCTCGGGGAATTATTTTGAAATTCCAATAAATGCGTAATGATAGAATATAGAGATAAGATGAAATATCTAATAATATTTCATGTATAGCAAATAAAGTTTTCGCCTGCGGACTTAAACCCTAAGGGTTGAGTAGATCAATTTCCGAGAAGGAAATGAAACGCGTAGAAGGAATTGCGTTATTGTTAATGTGTGTGTTATACTAGGATGATACTATTTAGTATCTATTTATAATATGATGAGTTAATATGAAGTATAATACGATTATTGTACGAGTATTATACGGAGAGAATACGTGAATTATACGTATAGAATATGATTAGTATTATGAATTAAGTTAAAACTTGATGATAATTCATTTGAGTTGGATTACGTTTAGTCCAATCAATTGTATAGGCAAGCCCAATGAATTAATGTGTTAAGCCTAAGTCAAGGCTCAATATTAGATTGGTTAAGCCCAATGCAAGAAAACTGAACCGTGGATCGAACCAGTGGGTCACCGAATAGGTAAAACCCATGGGGCAACCCATGGGGATGACCCATGGGCATGGTGGGCTAGTGCTTGGTGTGCAAGGCAAGCATAACACTTGGTCACCAAGTATTTTACTTGGTGACAAAGTGTTGAATAGTAAGGAGGTGATGGTGAATTGACCAAATTACCCTCTATTTCATTTGCCTATAAATAGAAAGCTAAAGTTGGTCTTTTGTGAGTTTTTCAAATTGACAACCTAGATTTTAAGAGAGAGAGAGAGCTAGACTCAACTAAAAGTTCTACTTTGAAGCTTTTCTTAAGAGTTTTCAAGATTACCTAAGAGTTCTTAAGGTAATACTCCTTAATTCTCATTCCATCTCTTTTGGTTTTCTTTTAGTATGGAGAATCATAAATGGGTGGTTTATGTCTAGTATGGTGGAATAAGGATGACTTGTTATAGATTCAATCTCTATAAGTCATGATATCATAGAAATCATAAGGTTTGATATAGCTTAAAATCATGAAAATATTGATTGTTGAGATTGATTATTGATAAGCAATTGAACTCCATCAATACGTAAATATGTGTATCTTTCTTGGTTAGGATGTAGATATGAAGTCCATGGAGTATTCCATGTGATTTGGCTTAGAGAACATTAGTAACGAAGTTATGGCGAATTTCACGGAAATAGACGTTAAACGTTGAAAACGTTGAAAACGTTGCCATAAGACTTGAAAACGTTGTTTTTCAATGTCAACACGTGAGATAGGGTATTTAAGAGTCGTGGACTAAAGAATTGTCGAGTTATGACTTAAAATGAAGAAAATGAGCATTAAACGCTCATTAACGTTTACGAACGCTTAAAAAATGAACTCAATAGTGAATTTTGAGTTAACGGATTCGAAAGTATTGAATTCTTATATGAACGCGTAGAGTATGTCGTTTATGATGTGTAGGCTTTTGAACGGACCAAATCGAACTTATAATGAAGAAGTTATGAATCTAGGAATCTCACCAAAATTTTTATTTGTGAAAATTTTCTAATACTGGTTCTGGCAGCCGCACACCAGACAATGCTTTTTAAAGTGCCAGGCAGCATATTGTGCCAAACCTGATGTAATTTGTTACTAGAAAGTGGCGCCGTAGCGCCACTGATAGAATGAAGTCTCGTGTCGCGCAGTACTTGAGACCGAGACTGGTATCTGAAACCGAAATATGCATTGATCTTATATTGAGATATCACGCCACGGCGCGGGTGCAAAGTAATTGTTAAATGACTTAGGTTTGAACTGCAATTGTTCAGAGACCTAGTAGAGTAAAGTTTATGCACTTCATAAGTGTACTAAAACTATTCCTATGCTACTTATACTAAGGTATATGGTATTGAAACTTAGGAATTATACATGTTAGTAATTTATGAATGAAGAACACAAAGTGTTATCAATGAACCGAAGTCGGGGAACAACGTTGGTATTTCGCCAGTGATGATAGAGTCCGGTTAATAACATAAGTTGGTTAATAAGCCAAAACGAAGGGTAATAAGTCAAATTGACTTTAGTAATGTTATTAAGTTAACAAAGACATAGAAGAGAAAGAAGTTGGTAGGAACAATGTGAATAATTGTTTGATAGCTAATTACAGTGTGCTATGTGAATATATCAAGTAGATTTTGTAAAGGTTGTGTTCAGTCGATTAAATTATTTGAAGACACCGAAAAGGCAAGTTTTCTTAATGCTTGTCTAACTTTCAAGTTAGTCAAGTTTTATGTGATTCATTATCTTGAATTGCATGAATTGGTTTTTAAAGAAAGGGTCAATGCCGGTTTAACTCATTTAGACTACTCGTAAGATATAGATTGATTTGTATGCATATCTTTCTATATAGAAATGTTAACGCTATCCTATGCCAAGTAATTGGTATGGATGTGAAGGTAAGATTTGTCTATGAACAAACAAAAGTATTTTTCATAGACTATTCGATAGGCACGCGAGTTTTCCCAAACATAAACATAAATACGTTTAACGAATGAGTGTTGATCAACATAGAGTACTATAGGCTGATCACCTAGAAGTGCTCGTAAGTAATCTTGGATGTCTGACCTTAGTCTTTGTGATATCCTTTTCAAGTATGAAAACAGAAAGCTACTGTTCATGGTTAATTGACCGGTTCAGAATTCCTAATCTATTCTATACTTTGGGAATTGATGTTATGAAATGTTAAAGTATTATTGTTTCATAATACTTCATAACTATTTGTTCAGTTTTGTATGAATTGTTATATAATTCACGAATGTGGTATTACTGTTATCCTTTGATAAACTTGTTGAGCCTGTTATGCTCACTTCTTGCATGAATTATATGATTGCAGTTAAAGATGAACATACTGAGAATGCTAAGAGAGATAAGGGCAAAGTTAAGATGGATACTTAGCCATCGTGTAATAGATTAGTATGTTTGTATGTATTATACATTATGAACAACGAATTATGTAATCGGTTTATGAACCTGGGAAGGATTATACTTTGATTGTAATAAGAAGATAGTTATTACATTCATTATGTTGTATTTCAATGGAATGATTGTATAGTTATAAGTACCGTGTAGCACCAGATGTCGGGTTGGAAGATACCCAAATTTGGGGGCGTCACAGGTTGGTATCAAAGCATTAGGTTATAAAACTTAAGGGGGGAAGAACCTTAGGCTAATAACCTCGTAAGGAAGGTAAACCAAGTGAGGAGTGAGGAGTCAGTGAACCAAGTGGAGATATTACCAATGCCAGTGGTGGAGGTACCGTTATTAGTTCTCGAAGACTCAGATATAGAAGAGTACATCTCTGAGGAGGAATACTCTGAGGAGACAATGGGAATAGCGTCATATCTTAATATGATGATTGACATGGAGGAGGAGATGGAGGTAACATCGATTAACACGGTGATACCTACTCAGAAGCCAACACCTCCGGATGCAATGAGATCATTGAATCTGAAATGAACTCGTGGTCATCAAATTTGTTAAAAGTATAGAATATAGTTTTGATTCCTCAAAATGATGTTTATGTAATGTTTTTGTATATGGAATGGTGTATAGCATGCTTAACTAGGATATTTCAAAGTTTTAGATGTTGAATTTGGGAGAATTCTGTAGAATTGTGATTATTGGTCTATAACAGAGTATTAGTTCGCGTCTATAAAAACTTGAACTGAGCCATCAAAGTGGTGCACCTGCCAGCACGCACGCTTCTCACATACGGTAGCCAAGTGACATTTAGAGTGGCGCCTACTGAATTTGAGTCATGTGAAACACGCTGATAACTCGATGTATATTATGGCGCTGGCCCATGAGTAGCCGATCCGCAGACAATGTGAAGTCTCGCTTTAATTGCGGTCGTCATGCGTAATGGACTTGGGTTAGTTTAGCATGCATGTTAAGTATGTTAAAACATAAAGTGGACTACAATAACAGATTGTAAGGTGTTGTAATACAAAGTGTAAAAGAGTTTTAGGTGATTGGTAATTGAGTTATATAATGAAATTAAAAGTGATGTTTTCAAAAGTTAGAAATGAACGAGTAAGTTATGTTGGCTCGTAATGCGATTTCAGATTCGTTAAGTATGTTAACCTAAATGGTTAGGTACTAGGTTAGGGTTATGACCTAAATGATAATTTAATATCCATAGTGTTAATATTCATACAACTAATTGTTGTTGTGATTGTAATGATATGTGTAGGGTAATTGGAGATTATTTAACACTTCTGTAGCTTACAAACAAGGCAAGTTCCTAAACCTTAACTCTTTACATTGAGCAAGTTTGCTAACTTCATTCTTTTCATATTGAATGCATGTTCTCATTCCTAAATCATTATTGTACATGTTCCTAAAATTCTTGTAAGGTTGAGCAAGCCTAGTTTATCTTGAGTATATTTGTGCAAGTTTTTGTAACCTAATTCGTTACATCGAGCGAGCTTTACTTTTCTTATTATCTTTCGAAGCATATATCGTTCTAATACATTGGTTCATAGAAGATTGTTCTAAACTCCTTTGAATATAGCACTTTGCATGTATATCATGTTATTCAGTTATATATATTGTTGATATCCGAACTTTGACTTTAATAGCCTTGTTCAGTTATACATTCTCGTATTAAACCTTTAATGATGGAGGTTGAATAGTGTTCTAAAATTCTAAAGACACTGATAAGCTAGTTCCAAGCTAAACTTTATTTAGTGCGGAAATTCTAAATTTAAATTGAGACGAACAACCCTAATATAGGGTATTTTTTTACGTGTAACATTTAGATGTTTGTGCACAATACATGGTACAAAGGGTTGATCCCCCTAAGTACGTTAAGAAGGGTCTGTATAGTCTAAATGACTGTTAAGGTTAATGTAATAATACCTATATACCAGAGACATAGTTCGTGGTCTTAAGACCCTCAGACATTGATTTCGAACTTGTTTTCTATTCTTAATTCACTGAACAAGTTCATTATTGCTAGCATTCGTTGTTCATTCTCATGTTGTTATTATTTCTACTTCCTATATCAGTGAGCAATTGTTTGCTCACTCTTGCATTTAACACTGCAGCTAAAGTTGAGAAAGTTGATGAGCCGTCTACTAGGAAAGGAAAGGGCAAGATGTCCAAATGTTGAAGACTTATGAGAATTTTAATGAATTATGTTAAAGACTTGTTTTAATATATGATATTTTCTGCAAACTTATGTAATAATTTTATGGTTAGATTACTTGAGATTTATTTTGAGATGATGATGTAACCCTTTAAAAGGGAAAGATGATTGTTTAAATTATTTAAATTATGTCTTTATCCTTTGTGATGGGTAGTTAGATGTAATAGTTTTGATAAATGAGCACCAAATCCTGTGGGAACGAAGTACCTGGATTTGGGGCTGTCACGGGTTGGTATCAAAGTCTTAAGTTATGAACCTTAGGTGGGGAAACGTTAGGAAGTAACCTTTAAGGAAACAGAAAATATAGAGTTGTTTAACTCTTATCGAGTTTTAAGAATGTATTAAGGTATCCATTGAACCTAAATAATAAAAGACATTATGTGTTATGTGTTAATAACTTATGTGCTCGCGAGTATCAGAAACGTTAAGTAAAACTTAAAATATTTTGTTGTCAAGATGTCTAACGAAGGAGGATCCAGTCCAGTTAGGGAAGTGATACCTCAGGTACCTAGAGAGGTTGAACGCCGGGATATTCACGTAGTGCGGGAGCAGTTGATCCAGGAGGATGAGCCTTTGGCCGATTCCGAGGAGGATAGTTCTGAGGATATAGAGGAGGATGATGAGGAAGAGGATCTTGAGGAGTTTCCACCAAACTCCATATCAGCTGAGATGTATGACGCTCTGTATGATCGTAATATAGAGATACAGGACAAGGTGGAGGAACTGAAGGAGTTGGTTGAGATGCATCATGCTTCGATAGAGCAGAAGGATGCGGAGATTCAGGAACTCGACTCAAAACTTTAAAACACGGAGTGAGAACTAGTTCATACCAAGGGTCAGCATGAAGACTTGTTAGCAGTAAACGAGAAGATGAAGACTGACATAGAGAAATTGAAAGATGTTTTCAAGGAGGAATCAGCTAAGCGTACAAGAGCAGAGGATGCTTGGATGAAGGCGACTCAACGTGCAGACCGAGCTGAGGCTAAGGTCCAAGTGAAGAAAGCCGAGATGAAGGAGATGGATTATGCTTTTAATTTGGCGATTGATAGGGCCCAGGATTGAGACTATTATTACCCACCTCAGTTTGAGAATTCGCCGTGGTTCGTGATGGATCGTAGAACGGCGTATCGTATCATGGAGGAAGAGCGTCGAGAAGCCTTGTGACGTCTTAATATGTCTAGATAGAGATAATAATAATAATAATAATAATAATAATAATAATAATAATAATAATAATAATATGTGGTCAATTATGTGAATAAATAAATTGTGAATCCCTTATTTTGAAAGAAATAAATGGATAGTATGAGTATGTAATCCTGAAACTTGTCTAGTTCAGGAAAGTGAATGTTGATAGCTGTTATGCTATCTTTGTCATGTTTTAAAACTTTATGAATTAATAAAATATCAAAGTTTATTTGAAATGTTATGTGTTATAGCTTTAGTCTTGGAATGTTTAAGTTAAACTTCAAATACCCAAGAAGTTGAGTAATGAGCTAATAAGCGTATATCTTAACAGAAGATGCCTCCTAGAAGAAGACAACCACGTCAGCAAGCACCTCCTGAGGGGTCTACCAATAATAACAATGAGACCAACGCTAATTTGGTTCAGCAGCTGGTAGCTCTGTTGACGGGTGCCCTTGCGAATCAACTGGAAGCTCAAGTCACGACTTTCAAGGAATTCAAAGCGATTGGACCGCCAGAATTTCAAGGGTCTATGAATCCAGTTGAAGCCAAAACCTGGATCATGGAAATGGAGAAGGTATTCGATGTTGCTAGAGTTAACGAAGATCAGAAGACTGTGTTCGCAACGTTCATGCTGAAGTCTGAAGTTAGCTACTGGTGGCAAGCAAATAAGGTTCGTGGGGGACAAGGAGTAATAGCGTGGGATAGATTTAAGGAGATGTTTTTCAAAATATATTTTCCAGTGAGTTCTCAGAATCAGCTGGAAGTACAATTTCTGGAGTTGAAGCAAGGAACAATGACGATGTCGGAATATGCTGCGAAGTTTAACGAGTTGGCAAGGTTTACCACATATCAAGTCAATACTGATGAACGTAAAGCGAGAAGGTTTAAACAAGGATTGAAGCCTTGGCTTTATAGCAAGGTTTCAATGTTCCATCTGAACACATTTGCGGCTGTACTGGAGAAGGCTGGGACAACCCGAAAATCCGTATTGTCCAGAAATTTAGATTTAAAGAATTAGTTATTAATAAAAAGGAATTTTTATTAATAATATTATGTGCTATGTGTTTATTAATCATTCTAGAACCTAGGATGATTATAAACTGGGAGGATTCTAGCTACGAGCTAGATTGAATGAGTAAGAATTTTCAAGACGAAGATAAAAAAATTTCGGAGACAAAAATATTTTCGGGGAAAAAGACGAAATAGGCACTATTCACTCGATGAAACCTAAGGGTTAGGGTTTGAATAACCTAAGCCTTTCCGAGAGTTCGGTATGTCGAAATGACATTCCGTAGAAAGATTTGGAAAAATTAAGTAAGCCGATAAAAGTTTTTCTCCAAAAACGTGTAGAAATCGGACGAAATAAAAACAACGAAAAGTACTGTTGTGTACTTTTCACTCGTTTAGCTACGTGAGGGGAAAACGTGAAGGAAAACGCTTGATACCAAAAAGTGTTTTTAAGTTTTTTTAGAAATCCGAAGAATACGTAAAAGTTAATCGGTAAAAGAAAGACGAAATATCCAAAAATATTTACATACTGAGAATCGCAGTTTTTAAAATTGTCGGACGAAACCCAAAAGACGGAACTACGAAACTTAAGGGCTAAGCAAACTTGAGGGCTAAGTTAACTTAGTCCTTAAACCTTGAATAGTAAGGAGATTAGGGAGGGCAAAATGACAAAAACGCCCCTAGCCTTGGTTTTCTATATAAACAAGCCTTAAGTTCATTTGTTTAATTGAAAAATTTCAACCAACACATTTGAGAGAGAGAGAGAGAGTTCGGATGGGGAAGAAGAGGAAAAGCTTGCTCGTGAGCAAACTTTGTCCGACAGAAAGAGATTAAATGAGAACGGTAATCCGAAACCTAGTCTTTTATTAATTTTCTTTGTCCGACGGAAGTAGATGATGTTAGGGATGATTTCATATGGTTGAAATCATGAGAAATAATGAAGAAATAAGAATTAGAAGTTTATTTTATAAATTTCTTAAGGAAGTATAAGATTCGTAAGGATTTGTAGCGATCCGAATGAATCCTATGAATGAGTAGGTTAAATAAGTAAGGAATGATGTTCTATAACATCAAATTCCAAGAAAAAGTGAAATCGTAATCCAAAATATCGATTAAAAATGAAGAACAAATGAAGAACACGCGAAGAACACGAAGAACGTTGTTAATGGATAAATTTAAAACCATCGTAGGATAATTGTTGTTTATGGACAAGTTTAAAACCATCGCGTATAAGTTAGTTTCTTATTGCTTGGTTCGGAACGTTAGAAACGTTCATGAAGAACGGATTAATACTTAGCTATAATGAATTTATGGCAAAAATTTTGTAAAAGAAGAACGAGAATTAGAAAGTTAGTAAATGAACTCGAACGTGTAGGGTTTCATAAGAATGTAAGAGAACGAATAAAACATGAGTCATGGACTCAAGAACAAACGAATTCTGAGTTTGGCTGACCGAATTACGGACGAACGAACGAAGAACGTTAAAAATATAAAACGAACGAAGAGCGAAGATTAAGCCAATTGAATGGCATGTTAACGGATTCAGAACGAAGTTTTGTCCATGGGTAATCAAAGTATGTAAGATAAGGAAGATAATGGCTTTGGAACGTCCTCTTTCCGAGTTATAACGAATAAGATATAAGATTTCAAAGTCAACGTCTCAAGCTTGTAAAAGACTTAGAAAATTTTTCTAGGTTTCATGCTTGGCACCGCAGCACGAGTCGTGCCTTGGGGGCCAGCACCGTAGCGCAAGCTCTGCCATCCCATCGACTCTTGCTAAATGGTCTTTGCTGTGAAGCGAAAGGAAAGGGAAAGGCATGGCGTATATGCACGCAGGTGCGGCAATGCCAAGAAATGAAATTTTTACTTCTCAATTACTAGGGGATGTGCAAGAAAGAAATATGAACATGTAGTTCAACTAATGTAACACTTAATCAACTGTATTAAACCTTTAATGAAGTTTGAATAGAAAGATTAAACAAGATTAAAAGAAGGTGAACACTGGTTACAAAATCGATATTCGAGGACCGTAGTCGCGATAAATGAACATGAGGGATTGTTATGATTGTGATTCCTTAGACGTTGAGTGACGAGGGTAATGAATAACATTTCGATGTTATTTCATAGTAATGTGAGATGAATGTAAAGCATTTAGACACTGTGAATGCAACGTTGTTGCGATGAATGATCGGTCTTAGCATAGAACAATAGGTATGGCTTCGACATTAAGAAAGAATAAAGAACATGGGGTTAATGGGATGGATAATGATTAAAAGTAATTAAAACCTTGATTAAAGGTTGAATGAGAGATTAAGAGATGAGCAACATGAACACTGAATACGTAAATGATCCTTATAAATCGTATTCGCGTTGGACGAACGTTCTAAGTATACCCTGGATGTATCACGTAGACGTTGACGAAGGTAGTAAGTAAGATATGAATTATCAAGAAAGCCATAGCGAACGGTAATAAGAGTATTGAAAGCTTAATGTGAGTCAGATAAGAAAGAGTCCTGAGGTATGGTAATTACTTTCCAGAAAGCCATAAGGAATAAGAAATTAACTTAATGAACATTATAGTTTAATAGTTCGTATAAGTTAAGATAAATTTAGGTTGTGGTACAATCGTAACCTTTGATGGTTGACATATGGGAGCTGGGCTAAATAATTCCTTCTTAGAAGCGAAGGTATATCTGAAATCCCGACAACCGATCTAACTCAATTGTGATGGCAGTGTAGATGAGATGGGAACTTGTTTGTTCGTTGTTTGTGGGAAACCACTCAGAGTACCATATGGACTACCAGAAGAGAAGCGATGTGTGCTGAGTCCTAGAGAAGTTATAAGAAGAAGATAAGAATGTAAATCATCAAAGCTGAAGAACATTTTGAGTAAGACATCTTCGTATGTCATGAAGCCGTAAACTGGTAATGAAAGTTAGTCGCGTAAAATTATATTGCAAGAACGCGAACCCTAACCCTAAGAAGTAAAGTTAAGTAAGCCAATGTGTAAGTCAAGTATATGACTAATTGGTGTATGTGTTATTCCTTATGTGTTATAGGGATTGGAATGAGCAGTTCAGCGTAAGTTGTAGCTGTGCGTAAGGCAAGTTTCCTAACTTCATTCATATTTTAAATGAATGCTAGTTTCTTAAACTTCTCAAATGTTGAACTTGAGAAGTTCTGTCTATATGCGAATGTGCAATATTTGTGCAAGGTGGTAGAACGTATGAAGCCTTGTGCCATAATGTGAACACTTCAGTGTTTCTATGATATGAACTGTTTTATGATTGAACTGTTCAATATGAGAATGTTCTATTTATACATGAACCGTTATTGTTGTGTCTGTGCTATTGATTCTAGCCAGACAAAATGTGTATGAAAGAGAGTAGAGAATGAAAGTATTTCAAAGTGAATGTGACTAATGTTTTAAAATGATAGGAATTGAGATTATTCCTATTGTTCAAGCTGCTTCATAACCTTTGTTCGGTTATCGAAGTTCCAAAGGAATGTTAAACTCTTGAAGTTGTATGTTCAACTGCTAAGACTTGCTGAGCAATTGAATGTTCACACTTGCTTAAAATAAAAACATTTTTAGTGAACGATGTTAGAAGAACTTAAAGATTCCGTAAGAATCAAGCTGACGGTATCCAGATGAAGTGTCATTCAGAATGTGAATGAGCGAAATTATGAAGTGAAGACTTGTAATGTAGAAAGATGAAAATTAAACTATAGACTAGTTTAATAAATTGTTATGTATCCTTGGTGGCGGATAAAAGTCACTCTTGTAAGATGAAAGGAATAATGTAATTATCATTATTTGTAATGAAAAAGGTTATAAGGTTTTAGAACCTGGGAATTTAGAATGTATGTTATTATATTTCAGTATATAATGATGTATGTTTGGATGAATGATGTACTCGTGACGTACGAAATCCGGGTGTGAAGATAGACCAGATTTCGGGGCGTTACAAAGGCAATTATCGTGGAAGGTGGAAGCGATGCCTTGTGTAACGCCCAAGAAAATCGAATTTTTATGAAAATTAAATTTTTATTTGATTATGTGAATTAAATGAATTTAATTGATTTATTTTGTGAGTAAGCTATGTGAAGGTCGTTCTATGACCTAGGATGTGTTTATGTGGTTAGTAATCTGGCTACGTGCTAGAATTAATTGTTTAGAATTTCCGAGACGAAAATAAATGTTTTCCGAGAAATTCCCCTAAAAACACTATTCATTCATTTCTGTTCGGGAAATTATTTTGAGATTCCAAGAAACGTGTAATGATAGAATATCGAGATGAGATGAAATATCTGATAATATTTCATTTATGGCAAATAAAGTTTTTGCCTGCAGACTTAAAACCTAAGGGTTGAGTATATTGATTTCCGAGAAGGAAATGAAATGCGTAGAAGGAGTATAATTCTAGGATGATACTATTTTGTATCTATGTATAATACTATGAGTTAATACAAAGTACAATACAATTACCGTACGAGTATTATACGGAGAGAATACGTGAATTATATGTATAGAATACGATTTGTATTATGAAATTAAGTTAGGACTTAATGTTAATTCATTTGGGTTGGATTATATTTAGTCCAATCAAGTGAATGAGAAAGCCCAAGGGATTAATGTGTTAAGACCAAGTCAAGGCCCAATATTAGATTGGTTAAGCCCAATGCAAGAAAACCGAACCGTGGATCGAACCGGTGGGTCACCGAATCGGTAAAACCCATGGGGATGACCCATGGGGTGGTGGGCCGGCCACTTGGTGTACAAGACAAGTATATCACTTGATCACCAAGTATTTTACTTGGTGACAAAGTAGGGAATAGTAAGGAGGTGGGGGATATTGACCTAATTGCCCTCCATTTCATTTGCTTATAAATAGAAAGCTAGAGTTGGTCATTTGAGGGTTTTTCCAAGACTCAACCAACATATTTGAGAGAGAAAAAGAGCTAGACTTAAACTATTCTTCTACCTTCAAGCTTTTTCATTAGAAGTTTATCAAGAACACAAAGGATTCTTAAGGTAATATTCCTTAATTCCAATTCCATCTCTTTTGGTTTTCTTTTTCTATGGAGAATCATAAATGGGTGGTTTATGTATAGTATGGTGTAATAAGGATGACTTGTTATAGATTCATTCTCTATAAGTCATGAAATCATAGAAATCATAAGGTTTGATATAGCTTAAAATCATGAAAATATTGATTGTTGATAAACAATTGAACTCCATCAATACATAAATATGTGCATCTCACTTGGTTAGGATGTAGATATGAAGTCCATGGAGTATTCCATGTGATTTGGCTTAGAGAACACTAGTAACGAAGTTATGGCGAATTTCACGAAAATAGACGTTAAACGTCAAAAATGTAGAAATTCTGGATTGATAGTCAAAAGTTGTTGCGAGACTTGAAAACATTGTTTTTTAATGTCAACATGTGAGATAGGGTATTTAAGAGTCGTGGACTTAAGAATCATCGGATTCTGACTTAAAACGAAAAAACAAGCATTGAACGCTCATTAACGTTTACAAACGTTTAGAAAATGAACTTAATAGTGAATTTTGAGTTAACGGATTCAAAAGTGTCGAATTCTTATATGAACGCGTAGAGTATGTCATTTATGATGTGTTGGCTTTTGAACGAACCAAATCGGACTTATAACGAAGAAGTTATGGCTCCGAGAATCTTACCAAAATTTTTATGTGTGAAAAATTTTTTGATATCGAGGTTCAGCCTGTGCCTGGACATCGAAGTTAAATGCCACGCCGTAGCGCCGACACAATGTAATGGGCTACTGGAAAGTGGCGCCGCAGCTCCACTTGTATAAGGGAGTCTCGCCACACATGTGTAGGGCAAAGTATGGTATCGCTATTAGCTGGCGTGTGCATGCCCATTTCAGGTCTTACTAGTAAAGTCATGTATGCATGGCGCCAAGTCAGGGGTTTTGTTAGAAAGCTAGGTTTTAAACTTTAGTTGTTCTAAGACCTACATGAGTTGAGTTTATATACTCAATGAATGTACTAAGACTATTCCTATACTACCTATACTAATGTATATGGTATTGAACTTAGGAATTGAATGCATGTTAGTAAGTTATAAATGAAGAACACAAAGTGTTGTCAATGAACCCTAGTTGGGAAATAACGTTGGTACTTTGCCATTAATGATAGAGTCCGGTTAATAACGTAAGTTAGTTAATAAGCCGGGACGAAGGGTAATAAATTTAGTTAACTTTATTGATGATATTAAGTTAAGAAGGACATAGACGAGAAAGAAGTTGGTAAGAACAATGTGAATAATTGTTTGATAGCTAATTACAGTGTGCTATGTGAATATATCATGTAGATTCTATAAAGGTTGTGGTCAGTCGATTAAGTTATTTGAAGACGCTGAAAGGTAAGTTTTCTTAAACGCTTGTCGGACTTTCAAGTTAGCCAAGTTTTATGTGATTCATTGTACTGAATTGCACGAATGGTTTTAAAGAAAGGGTCGATGCCAGATTTAACTCGGCTAGACTACTCATAAGATATAGATTAATTGATATTCATATCTTTCTATATAGAAATGTTAACGATATCCTATGCCAAGTAATTGGTATGGGTGTGAAGGTAAGGTTTGTCTATGAACAAACAAAAGTATTTTTCATCGATTATTCGACGGGCATGCGAGTTTGCCAAATGTTAAATATAAATACGTTTAACGAATGAGTGTTGATCAACATAGAGTACTATATGTTGATCACCTAGAAGTGCTTGTAAGTAATGCGGATGTACAGCCTTAGTGCTGTGATATTCTTTTCAAGTATGAAAACAGAAAGCTACTGTTCATGGTCTATCGACCGGTTCATAATTCCTAATCTACTCTATACTTTGGGAATTGATGATATGAAATGTTAAAGTATTATTGTTTCATAATACTTCATAACTATTTGTTCAGTTATGTATGAATAGTCATATAATTCACGAATGTGGTATTACTGTTATCCTTTGTTAAAACTTGTTGAGCTTGTTATGCTCACTTCTTGCGTGAATTATATGATTGCAGTTAAGGATGAACGTACTGAGAATGCTAAGAGAGATAAGGGCAAGGCTAAGATGGATACTTAACCATTGTGTAATAGATTAGTATTATTGTATGTATTATACATTATGAACAACAAACAATGTAATCGGTTTATAAACCTGGGAAGGATTATACTTTGATTGTAATAAGAAGATAGTAATTACATTCATTATGTTGTATTTCAATGTAATGATTATATAGTTATGAGTACAGTGTAGCACTATCTGTCGGGTTTGAAGATACCCGAATTTGGAGGCGTCACACCTTGACCAAGTACAACCAAGAACAGAAGAAGAAGAAGAATGAGAATGAGAATAAGGCTAGTGGTAGTAATGTTGGAAGTAACAATCAAAAGAGGAAATGGAGCGAGAATTCGACTATGGGAGGACAACAGGGGAATCAACAGAAGAAAAAGTTTGAAGCTTGTGCGACGTACGGGAAGAACCATACTGGGATATGTTTGAAGGGAAAGAGGGTGTGTTTCAACTGTGGTCAAGAGGGACACATTGCACCGAACTGCTTTATTCCAAAGAAAGGAGCATACTTTACCTGCGGTTCGAAGGATCACATGGCTCGTGACTGCCCTAAGAAGCCAACGGGAAGTGCAAGTGGTGAAAAAGGAAACAACAACGGTGGTGGTGCACTGACTATCTTTGGACCAACATAGTCAAGCCGACCTACTGCGAGGACTTTCAATATGGCCACCGCGGGGATCTTTATCTGATCTAAGGATGTGGTGTCGTATCATTACGATTAATGGTATTAATGCTTATGTACTATTTGATTCGGGTGCTACTTGTTCATTTATATCCAATGAATTTGCTCAGAACTTAGATTTGCCTCAGGAAAAATTAGAATTTCCTTTAAATATAGAGATTGCGAATAAGGAAGTGATTCTTGTCAGATACATATATAGGAATTGTAGGGTGGTTATAAAGGGTCACGAGATGATGGTAGATTTGATACCAATTAAACTTGGTGAGTTTGATGTTATACTGGGAATGGATTGGTTATTCAATTATGGAGCAGTAATTGACTGCCAAAGGAAGTGTGTTAACCTTATGACTTCGTCAAAGGTTGTGTTTTATGGTAGCAAGTCACCTCGACAAGTAAGTTGTCTGACGGTAATGCAAGCCAAGAAGTTGTTGATACAAGGATGTGTAGGATATTTAGCCTACATAGTTGATACGCAGAAGAAGAGTGCGATGTTGGAAGAGATACCGATTATAAGAGATTTTGTAGACGTATTTCCAGATGATTTTTCAGGTCTTCCGCCGGATCGACAAATCGAGTTCGTGAATGGCTTTAGAAAGTACAAAAATTGATGTTTTATATGTGATATAATCTGTAATTTGTTGGTGGATTGTGATAATATGTTAAGAAACGAAAGCGGCGTAGTTTGAATCGTGTCAAATGATTAAGAAACGAACTCGTGGTCATCGAATTCGTTAAAAGTATAAAATATAGTTTTGATTCCTCAAAATGATGTGTGTGTAATGTTTTTGTATATGGAATGGTGTATAGCATGCTTAACTGGGATATTCCAAAGTTTTAGATGTTGAATTTGGGAGAAATTCTGTAGAATTGGGATTTTTGGTCTATATGACGGTAGTATTAGTTCGCGTCAGAAAAAACTTGAATCGAGCCATCGCGCGTGGTAGCCATGGTTCTCATCTTGGCAAGGCGTCGTCTGATAATCGAAGTATATTTATAGCCTGTGCCATGCCATGAGTAGCCGATCATGATGCAGTGAAAGTCTGCAGCAATTGTAAGTCATGCGTAATGGACTTGGGTTAGTTTAGCATGCATGTTAAGGATGTTAAAACATAAAGTGGACTACAATAACAAATTGTAAGGTGTTGTAATACAAAGTGTAAAAGAGTTTTAGGTGATTGTTAATTGAGTTATATAATGAAATTAAAAGTGATGTTTTCAAAAGTTAGAAATGAACGAGTAAGTTATGTTGGCTCGTAATGCAATTTCAGATTCGTTAAGTATGTTAACCTAAATGGTTAGGTACTAGGTTAGGGTTATGACCTAAATGATAGTTTAATATCCATAGTGTTAATATTCATACAACTAATTATTGTTGCAATTGTAATGATATGTGTAGGGTAATTGGAGATTATTTTATACTTTTGTAGCTTACAAACAAGGCAAGTTCCTAAACCTTTGTGACAACCCGATATTTTCTATATAAATAAATCTTAAATTTTGCGTATAAATTTTTTTTTTTTTTTTTGAAGGATGAGGATTTGTACAAGATTATGTGTATATGTATTTATGTGGTAAATAAAAATATAATTATTACGTGAATATTTATAAGTAAATTTATTTTTGAATTATTGATTATTATAAAGTATATTTTTATAATAATTAATTTTAAGATAGAAATGTTTTTATTAATTATTTTCCATGAATATATAATCATATATTATTTAAATAATATATGAAGTGATTTTTAGAATAAATATAATAATTATTTTATTATATGAATTTTAGTACAGATTATTAAGTTAAATATTTTACCTTGATTATTAAGGTTAAATATGATAGATAAATCAGATATGGAATCCAAACCCTAATTTTGGATTATTGTCAAGGTATGAGAATAATAATATAATATTACTTATATTTTGATTTTTCAGTGCTATAAATATGTACGGTATGTCCGTATTGATGATGGTTGATCAATTATGGTATATTGACCAAACCCTAGCATTAATTGATTTGACCCTGTTTTTCAATTTAAATAGGAAATTTAAGACTGTTAAATATCTGTGTTATATGATATTTGTATGTGTTACTTCATGGTATGCTAATTAGGAAACCCTAATTATAAATGTCAAACCCTAATTAGATTCAATTTCCAATATTAGAAACCTAGTCCCGGAAAACTTAAGTTTGAGGTTTGATCATCGAGAATCAGGTTACAAATGATTAATAACACGTGTGATAGACTTTAATTGCTAATTAAAATAAACGTAATTAGTAAATCAAAACCCTAAAACCTAGAATCCTAATTTAATTTCTAGAAACCCTAATTGTATTTCTAGAAACCGTAATTATCAATATTTTAAACCCTATTTGCTTTATTAGCAAAGTTCATTATGATTAAGGGTAATAAACCACGATGTTCATGTAATTACAAACTTAATTTAATTAACAATATTAATTTTGCAAAATTATAGAAACTAAAAGTTATTTAATTTTAATTATTTAATTAATTTTTATTTATTTAATTTTTTGTGCAAACCCTAAATTGGAAATCCTAGATTTTGTTTACCCAAATTGGCTCAAACCTAAAAACCCTAAATCAAACCCTAACCCTAAGGGTTTGGTAAGTTTCATTTTGCCATTTTAATTGATTTATCAAATGACCATTATGCCCCTAATTGAATTATTAAGTACTAGACTAGGTTTTGACAATTGTTATGAGTTGTTGGCTAACCCTAACAACTCTACACCTTAAAATTGACAAAGACAACAAGTTTTAATTCACCCAATTCATGCATCCAACACATTATATATATAGATTGAAGGAGAAAGAAAGTGGGTTGTTTACTAAAAATTGCACAAAACCATACTCCACTCTCTCAAGCCCCAAACCTCCGAAAATATATATAGTAAATCGGACCCATTATCAAGCCCCACGTCCACCATAAAGAAATCGAAACATTAGATCAAGAATTGAGCATAAAAGGTATGAAACCCTAATTCAAAATCTGTCCAATTTTTGGTTGTTAGATGTTATGTTTGGGTGTTAGAATATGTTGTTTATAAGATATTATGATGATCTGGGTTGGTATTTTACAAGTCCATAACATTAAAGTGCACGAAATTAAAGATTTTCAAAATCTGGAAATTTTTAAAGGAGGCGTCTGACAACTAATGTCAGGTCGTGTAGATCTCAATAGGTGTTTGATTTTTGTGTTATAAGTGTTGAATATAGTAGTGCATTATGAGATCTTTGCTCGGATCAAGAATCGGACCTAGATCGGTTGTAGATTATAAGTTATAATCGGTCAAAGGTCGTTGACCAACATCGATCGGGCCATTTACGGTAACCCGAGAATGAGCCCGAAAGCTCGACAAGTTTTAAATAGCTTGGATCCGGCGGTGGTTTGATGTATTGTTATGGTTCTTGCATCTAAGTTGTAGTATGTTTGTTAGACTACATCATCATGCCTTAATATCACTTATTCAAGAAGCGGGTTGGATTTGATGAGCGGTCAACTAGCGAAGGTCGAAAGATGTTCTCTGCATTTGGGTAACCCGAAAACATATGAACATGTCGTCGACATGGTTTAATAAAGTCGTAACTTTTGGATTCTTCATATGTTAGTTGTACTTTATGTAATAGATCTACTCTCTTGCATGCTAGCTACAATCCCAGACCCTTTATATCACAATAATAGTTCATGTGTTGCACGTTTTAGTCTATCAAAGTGGTCGTCATCGATTACATTTCTTCAATTACGAAACCCGAAATGAAGAACGACCTCTGACACGATAAGTTTAAGCGATTATATCATTTTTGATGTTATGTGATTTGTCCATGTTGATTGTTGTATCTTGTAGTCTTGAACTTTGTCTACAAAACCTAGCTTTTGTAATTCCAAGAAACAAAATACACAGAGAAATTAAAGTGGGTCAAACACGCCACTCTCGAATTTACTATATGAAGATCTGGGTTTATGTATGAACATGAAGAACACCTATAAGCGACGGTTACATCAGCTATATAGTGTGCCTTTAGCGACAGATGATTATTATTTTCCTAGGAAATTATAAAAATAGAAAAAAAAAATAGTTTTAATTATTAAAATACAAAATAAATTATTTTAAATTAAAATTAGTTTTAATTATTTTAAATATATTTCATAAATATTTAATATTTTTGGAATATTAAAAGTAATTAATTTATTTAATTATAATATTAAATAAATTATTTAAAAATGATTTTAATTCATGAAAATCATTTAAAATTATATTATGATATAAGAAAAATATTTTAAGTTATTTTAATAACTTTTAATATTATGTGATAATTTTCATTAATAAATTAATATTAATGATAATTAAGTTATTTATTAAATGAATTAAATAAATGAATTAAAAATAATTTTATTATATTAAAAATCATTTTAAATAATAATAAGGTATTTAAAAATATTTTAAGTTATAAAATATAACTTTTAATATTTAAAGGTAAATTTCATTAATTAATTATGATTAATGATAATACAGTTATTTAATAATTATATTAAATAATTTAGTTTAAAAATGATTTTATTATTATAATAATCATTTTAAATAAAAATAAAGTGTTTAAAGATATTTTAAGTTATAAAATATAACTTTAATATTTAAAGAATAATTTCATTAATAATTTAATATTAATGATATTTATTTAATGATTAATGATATTAAATTTATTTAATAATTATATTAAATAAATAGTTTAAAAATGGTTTTATTTATTTAAAATCATTTAAAAAGGATATTAATGATTTAAAAATATTTTAAGTTATAATTATTGACTTTTAATATTTGTATAAATAGTTCATTAATATTTAAATATTAATGGTAATTATTTAATAATGATTTTAAATGTTTTAAAATCATTTAAAGGTATTATAAATACTTTAAAAATATTTTGAGTTATTATACATAACTTTAATATTTTGGCAATGGTTTCATTAATAATTTAATATTAATTAAATGTTAATGATAATAGAATTAGGTAATACTTAAATCATTTAATAATGATTTTGATATTTCAAAAATTATGATAAAATGATAATAATTATTTAATAATTATTATAAGGCCATGAAAAATAGTGTGACTAATGTTTAAGTTATCCAAATGGATATTGAACTACGGTTTAGAGTCTTAGACTCGATAATTACTCGAAAAAGCGATCGGTGAAATATGCGTATTTAAAATTGATCCGGACTTAAAAATTTAGTTAGTTAAATGTTTATTTGTGATTCAATGGTTGCTAAGGTTATATGACAATGTGATTAGGAAGGTGTCGATGTTTGATTATGAGTCAACGATTGTTAAACATGTGTGATGATGTGAATAGGGAATGTCTTTGTTACGATAGGCGGTGTTATATATACATTATGTTATACTAATCAAGAAAATGATCGATTAATGATAGGTGATTTCATAAAAAAGATAAAATTAAGTTGCAAAGTGTAAGCGGTATGATCGTGCAAGTATCCTAACTTTGCATTTTCTTTATCATAGATGAAGTGAGAAGTTCGTAATTATTATTATTATTATGTATGATTATTAAGCCTATATTATATATGCCTATTGATTATCAACATGCTAGTATATGATAATTCGGATAAATATATTCATTTTCGTTAATTTCTATAAATGATTATACAAGTGTCCCCACTTGGACAATCATTGTTTTTCATCGCATGTTGATACCCTTTTGATATACATATATGTTGAATTATATAAGACCTTTGTTATGAAAACCCGATGAGATATGAACATCCCGAAGGAAAATTTTATCGCTTGGTAGGCGGACAGAATGAACGATAACATCGTTCATGTAAATGTAGTATTGATCAATCTGAGGTACAACAAGGTAGATCACCCTCCGTGCTGTGTAAGTCATGACGGTTTCTGAGATGAATTTCTGTTTAAACCTTTTCAAAAATGAAAAATAATGTTCATGGTATGTCACGAAACCCCATATCTGATCAATACGTAATTTCAAAAGTTGAAAGAGGTTGTTATGAATTATTATTGGTACAGTTACTTCACAACTCTTGACTAGTTGTAGAAGATATTATAAAGAAAACATTTAAATTCTTTCACTATATATATATAATACTTGTTGGGCACTCAAATGCTCATCCTTGCTTAATTTAAATGTTTTCAGCTAAGTGTGAAGGACCAGAAAGTTCGGTAGAGACAAAGGAAAAGGAAAGCTAACCAAATAAGAATTGCGGCAGTATTTGTAATAGTTTTATTAGATTATAAAGACTATGATATATATATATATATATATATATATATATATATTATGACATGTAATGAATGTTTAAAGGTTACGTACTTGGGAGAATGACTCTGATGTATTTGTAAACTTAAGTTAAGTTTTATATTATTGTTATTATTATTAGTATTATTATTCCGCTCATAGAAATGGTATCGTGAAGTCTTGAGTTCGGGTTTCAAGTATCCGGATTAGGGGACCTCATGAGAATAGTATCGAGCTATAGGGTTAGAAACCTTAGGTGGGTTAGACCTTGGGCTATAACTTAGAACAGAGGGAAACGTTGAAAATATAAATAACTCATATAGAGTTTAAAAAAGAGATGAATTGAATAAATTCATCGTCAAACAAAATAAAAGATAATTCATACAAAACTATTATTTGACTATGTGTATATAATATATGCTAATCAGGATAATTGATGTGTGTAGATGTCAGGTGAAAAAGGATTAGGATACCCCTAGATCATAAAGAAGGAGCTACTATCGAAGCCAATAGCGGAAATAGAAGCTCACAATGAAACAAACTCGGACGAGGTGGTTATCGTGGAAAACATAGTACCGGATCCTAAATAGTGGATTTGACGAGATAATGATTCGCACCCTAAAGTTGAAGTTTGATCAAGCATCATTGGAGATGCAAGAATTGAGGAACAAGGTTTCTTCTCTAGAAGAGGTCATGGAAGATGGAAAAAAAGCTAATAACAATCAATTCGTCAAGCGTTATTAGAAACAATGGAAGAAGCGGGATAAGCTTAAACTCAAAATCAATCGGATGGGAGCCTCAAGCAACTTCGTAATGCGACTCAGAGATAAAGGAAAAAGGAAGGTAGAAGACCATGATTTAGGAAAACCGGGAAGAAGAAATGGAAAAGAATATGTTATCTTTGCGGTTATGAAGGGCATACCACTCTGTATTGTCCTCGACTATAAGCAGGGAGCATGTTTTGTTTGTGGAAAAGAAGATCATCATCGGTAAAATCATTCCAAGAAAGAAGAAGGTGTAGTGAATAGGTAGTATAGGTTAGGTTGTGACATGTTTAATATAATATGTGTGTTTAGTATATACATGTAATGCATTATTATAAAACTTTTGTACAAGCGGTGAAGTAAATCCAGACTTTTTGTAGTCACAATGGGATGACTAATGTTTAAAGCACTACTATGTCTTGTGATATATAAAATATTTTGAAAGCAATGAATGAATATGAATCAAAGTTTGAGTTATGAAACAAGTTTAATAAGTTTAAACTTATATGATAAGGTTTAGAATGTAAGTTAATTTATGGTTTTTATTTAACGGATAATGCCGCCAAGACGTCAAACTCGAAATCATAGGGCGAGAAGAGTCTCATCAACAACGTTAAAGGACAACAACAAAGCGGACCCAATCACGTGATTCATGAATATGGTAGCTCGAGCCATGCAACAAGGAAATCGACCCGGATAATCACTGGCGAATTTTAAAGATTTAAAGTAGTAAGACCACGAAATTCAAAGGTACAACCGACCACAGTAGAAGCCCAAACTTGGGTTAGGGAAATTGAGAAGGCGTTTGTAATAGCTAGGGTAGTTGAGGGCAAAGACCTCTTTGCCACCTACATGATGAAGGGTGAGGCAAATTTACGGTGGGAAGCGAATCGGTGAGAGGGCGAGGCGGTGTGGTAGCATGGGATAGATTTAAGACTTTATTTTTTCGAGAATTATTTTTCAAATTAAGACGCAGAGCTAGAATGGAGGTAAAATTTACGGAGTTGAAGCAAGGGGATATGTCGGTGGCGGAATATGCCATGAAATTTAATGAATTAGCTAGGTTTGCTCGCATCAAGTCGATCTGAGGCTAGGAAGGCTAGGAGATTTGAGTGGGATTAAAACCTTGGCTCTATAATAAGGTGGCGATGTTGCAGATCCCAACATTTGCGACACTCATGGAGAAAGCGATAATTGCGAGAGGAGGAAGTGAGGCTATGAGCCTCTGATAAGGAGAGAAAAAAAAAAGGGCAAGGTCGAGGGAGGCGAGAAGGTGAGAATTAATAGTGGAAGCGAGTCTTGATGGAAAAAGAAAAGGAAACTACTTTGGTAATGTTCGGGTGAAGCAAGAAGGAGTTAAGAAGCAAGCGGTTCGGTCTGAAGACATGGAAAGAACCACTCAGGAGAATGTTTGAAAGGAAAATTTGTGTGTTATAAGTGCGGGCGGGAGGGTCACATCTCTCCCAACCGCCCCCAATCCTAGAATGAACGATTGGTTGTTTTATTTGTGGATCACCGAGCATGAGGTTTAGGATTGTCCGAACAGGAGGGTAGAGGCTGGTAGTGTGAATATTGGTAAGGGTAGTGGAACATTAGCAATCACGAGACCGACATCATCGAACAAACCAACAAAGTCAACATCAAGGGTCTTCAACATGACGGTCCAAGACACGGTGGCGGTGGCAATCACGATTCCTGTAATATTCGAATAACTTTTATTTGCGTAATTAGAATTTTTCTATTTATAGTAAATTGTTTTATAAAGAAATTTTGAGGGAGAAATTTGCGTCCTTTTTGAAATCAGATGTCCGTTTAATCAGAAAGACAAGCTTAATGTGATTAATTAAAGATCGGTTCGATTAGAGTTAATCGAGATCTATTTCTTGAAGATTGTGTATGCTATGAACCCGGTTATGTGTAGGTTTTTAAGTGGTGATTCCGGGGACGGAATCCTTATAAGGGAGGTGAAATGTGACAACCCGATATTTTCTATATAAATAAATCTTAAATTTTATGTATAAATTTTTTTTTTATTTTTTTTTGAAGGATGAGGATTTGTACAAGATTATGTGTATATGTATTTATGTGGTAAATAAAAATATAATTATTACGTGAATATTTATAAGTAAATTTATTTTTGAATTATTGATTATTATAAAGTATATTTTTATAATAATTAATTTTAAGATAAAATGTTTTTATTAATTATTTTCCATGAATATATAATCATATATTATTTAAATAATATATGAAGTGATTTTAGAATAAATATAATAATTATTTTATTATATGAATTTTAGTACTGATTATTAAGTTATATATTTTACCTTGATTATTAAGGTTAAATATGATAGATAAATCGGATATGGAATCCAAACCCTAATTTTGGATTATTATCAAGGTATGAGAATAATAATATAATATTACTTATATTTTGATTTTTCGATTACTATAAATATATACGATATGTAAAATATTGATGATGGTTGATCAATTATGGTATATTGACCAAACCCTAGCATTAATTGATTTGACCTAATTTTCAATTTAAATAGGAAATTTAAGATTATTTTAAATATCCGTGTATATATGATATTTGTATGTGTTACTTCATGGTATGCTAATTAGAAAACCCTAATTATAAATGTCAAACCCTAATTAGATTCAATTTCCAATATTAGAAACCCTAATCCTAAAAACTTAAAATTTGGAGGTTTGATCTGTCAAGAATTGTGTTACGATGATTAATAACACGTGTGATAGACTTTAATTGCTAATTAAAATAAACGTAATTAGTAAATCAAAACCCTAAAACCTAGAATCCTAATTTAATTTCTAGAAACCCTAATTGTATTTCTAGAAACCGTAATTATCAATATTTTAAACCCTATTTGCTTTATTAGCAAAGTTCATTATGATTAAGGGTAATAAACCCCGATGTTCATGTAATTACAAACTTAATTTAATTAACAATATTAATTTTGCAAAATTATAGAAACTAAAAGTTATTTAATTTTAATTATTTAATTAATTTTTATTTATTTAATTTTTGTGTGCAAACCCTAAATTGGAAATCCTAGATTTTTGTTTACCCAAATTGGCTCAAACCCTAAACCCTAAATCAAACCCTAACCCTAAGGGTTTGGTAAGTTTCATTTTTGCCATTTTAATTGATTTATCAAATGACCATTATGCCCCTAATTGAATTATTAAGTACTAGACTAGGTTTTGACAATTGTTATGAGTTGTTGGCTAACCCTAACAACTCTACCTGCCCAAAATTGACAGCAACAAGTTTTAATTCAGCCAATTCATGCATCCAACACATTATATATATAGATTGAAGGAGAAAGAAAGTGGGTTGTTTACTAAAAATTGCACAAAACCATACTCCACTCTCTCAAGCCCCAAACCTCCAAAAATATATAGTAAATCAGACCCATTATCAAGCCCCACGTCCACCATAAAAAGAAATCGAAAACATTAGATCAAGAATTGAGCATAAAAGGTATGAAACCCTAATTCAAAATCATCCAATTTTCGGTTGTTAGATGTTATGTTTGGGTGTTAGAATATGTTGTTTATAAGATATTATGATGATCTGGGTTGGTATTTTACAAGTCCATAACATTAAAGTGCTCGAAATTAAAGATTTTCAAAATCTGGAAATTTTTAAAGGAGGCGTCTGACAACTAATGTCAGGTCGTGTAGATCTCAATAGGTGTTTGATTTTTGTGTTATAAGTGTTGAATATAGTAGTCTGTTATGAGATCTTTGCTCTGGATCAAGAATCAGACCTAGATCAGTTGTAGATTATAAGTTATAACCGGTCAAAGGTCGTTGACCAACATTGACTGGGCCATTTCTGGGTAACCCAGAATGAGCCCAGAAAGCTCTGACAAGTTTTTAAATAGCTTGGATCGGCGGTTGGTTTGATGTATTGTTATGGTTCTTGCATCTAAGTTGTAGTATGTTTGTTAGACTACATCATCATGCCTTAATATCACTTATTCAGTAAACGGGTTGGATTTGATGAACGGTCAAACTAGCAAGGTCGAGCATGTTCTCTGTTTTCTGGGTAACCCAGAAAACATATGAACATGTCGACTGACATGGTTTGACCGAGTCGTAACTTTTGGATTCTGTTCATGTTAGTTGTACTTTATGTAATAGATCTACTCTCTTGCATGCTAGCTACAATCTGAACCCTTTATATCACAATAACAGTTCATGTGTTTGCGTTTTTAGTCTATCGAAAGTGAATTCGGTTCGATTCATTCTTCAATTACGGGAAACCCGAAATGAAGAAACGACCTCTAACGATAAGTTTAGGCGATTATATCTGTTTGATGTTATGTGATTTGTCCATGTTGATTGTTGTATCTTGTAGTCTTGAACTTTGTCTACAAAACCTAGCTTTTGTAATTCCAAGAAACAAAATACACAGAGAATTAAAGTGGGTCAAACATGGCCACTCGGCAACTGCCTATGAAGATCTGGGTTTATGTATGAACATGAAGAACACCTATAGCGACGGTTCTGTCGCTATAGGTGGCCTTTAGCGACAGACAGATTATTATTTTCCGGAAATTATAAAAAAATAGAAAAAAAATAGTTTTTAATTATTAAAAATACAAAATAAATTATTTTAAATTCTGAAAATTAGTTTTTAATTATTTTAAATATATTTCATAAATATTTAATATTTTTGGAATATTAAAAGTAATTAATTTATTTAATTATAATATTAAATAAATTATTTAAAAATGATTTTAATTCATGAAAAATCATTTAAAATTATATTATGATATAAGAAAAATATTTTAAGTTATTTTAATAACTTTTAATATTATGTGATAATTTTCATTAATAAATTAATATTAATGATAATTAAGTTATTTATTAAATGAATTAAATAAATGAATTAAAAATAATTTTATTATATTAAAAATCATTTTAAATAATAATAAGGTATTTAAAAATATTTTAAGTTATAAAATATAACTTTTAATATTTAAAGGTAAATTTCATTAATTAATTATGATTAATGATAATACAGTTATTTAATAATTATATTAAATAATTTAGTTTAAAATGATTTTATTATTATAATAATCATTTTAAATAAAAATAAAGTGTTTAAAGATATTTTAAGTTATAAAATATAACTTTAATATTTAAAGAATAATTTCATTAATAATTTAATATTAATGATATTTATTTAATGATTAATGATATTAAATTTATTTAATAATTATATTAAATAAATAGTTTAAAAATGGTTTTATTTATTTAAAAATCATTTAAAAAGGATATTAATGATTTAAAAATATTTTAAGTTATAATTATTGACTTTTAATATTTGTATAAATAGTTCATTAATATTTAAATATTAATGGTAATTATTTAATAATGATTTTAAATGTTTTAAAAATCATTTAAAGGTATTATAAATACTTTAAAAATATTTTGAGTTATTATACATAACTTTAATATTTTGGCAATGGTTTCATTAATAATTTAATATTAATTAAATGTTAATGATAATAGAATTAGTAATACTTAAATCATTTAATAATGATTTTGATATTTCAAAAATTATGATAAAATGATAATAATTATTTAATAATTATTATAAGGCCATGAAAAATAGTGTGACTAATGTTTAAGTTATCCAAATGGATATTGAACTACGGTTTAGAGTCTTAGACTCGATAATTACTTCGAAAAAGCGCTCGGTGAGATGAAACGTATTTCGAAAATTGATCTGGACTTAAAAATTTAGTTAGTTAAATGTTTATTTGTGATTCAATGGTTGTTAAGGTTATATGACAATGTGATTAGGAAGGTGTCGATGTTTGATTATGAGTCAACGATTGTTAAACATGTGTGATGATGTGAATAGGGAATGTCTTTGTTTTATATAAAGTGTTATATGTACATTATGTTATACTAATCGATAAAATGATCTGATTAATGATAGGTGATTTCATAAAAGATAAAATTAAGTTGCAAAGTGTAAGCAGCGCATCAGGCAAGTATCCTAACTTTGCATTTTCTTTATGCAATGGACGAAAGTGAGAAGTTTCGTAATTATTGTTATTATTATGCAGTTATTAAGCTTTATATTATATATGCCTATTGATTATCAACATGCTAGTATATGATAATTCGGATAAATATATTATGTTTAGATTAATTTCTATAAATGATTATACAAGTGTCCCCACTTGGACAATCATTGTTTTTCATCGCATGTTGATACCCTTTTGATATACATATATGTTGAATTATATAAGACCTTTGTTATGAAAACCCGACGAGATATGAACATCCAGAAGGAAAAATTTTATCTTGGTGGACGAATGAGCGATAACGATAACATCGTTCATGTAAATGTAGTATTGATCAATCACAGGTACAACAGGTAGATCACCCTCCGTGCTAGTAAGTCATGACGGTTTCTGAGATGAATTTCTGTTTAAACCTTTTCAAAATGAAAAATAATGTTCATGGTATGTCACGAAACCCCATATCTGATCAATACGTAATTTCAAAAGTTGAAAGAGGGTTGTTATGAATTATTATTGGTACAGATTACTTCACAACTACTGACTAGTTGTAGAAGATATTATAAAGAAAACATTTAAATTCTTTCAACCTATATATATATATAATACTTGCTGGGCACTCAAATGCTCATCCTTGCTTAATTTAAATGTTTTCAGCTAAGTGTGAAGGACCGAAAAGTTCGGTAGAGACAAAGGAAAAGGAAAGCTAACCAAATAATTAATTGCGGCGATTTGTAATAGTTTTATTAGATTATAAAGACTATGATATATATATATATATATATATATATATATATATATATGACATGTAATGAATGTTTAAAGGTTACGTACTTGGGAGAATGACTCTGATGTATTTGTAAACTTAAGTTAAGTTTTATATTATTGTTATTATTATTAGTATTATTCCGCTCATAGAAATGGTATCGTGAAGTACTGAGTTCGGGTTTCAAGTATCCGGATTCGGGGACCTCACAACCTTAACTCTTTACACTGAGCAAGTTTGCTAACTTCATTCTTTTCATATTGAATGAATGTTCCCATTCCTAAATCGTTATTGTACAAGTTCCTAAAATTCTTGTAAGGTTGAGCAAGCCTAGTTTATCTTGAGTATGTTTGTGCAAGCTCTTGTAACCTAATTCGTTACATCGAGCGAGCTTTACTTTCCTTATTATCATTCGAAGCATATATCTTTCTAATACATTGGTTCATAGAAGATTGTTCTAAACTCCTTTGAATATAGCACTTTGCATGTATATCATGTTATTCAGTTATATATATTGTTGATATCCGAACTTTGACTTTAATAGCCTTGTTCAGTTATACATTCTCATATTAAACCTTTATTGATGGAAGTTGAATATTGTTCTAAAATTCTAGAGACACTGATACGCTAGTTCCAAACTAAACTTTCTTTAGTGCGGAAATTCTAAATTCAAATTGAGATGAACAACCCTAATATAGGGGATTTTTGTACGTGTAACGTTTAGATGTTTGTGCACAATACATGGTACAAAGGGCTGATCCCCCTAAGTACGTTAAGAAGGGTCTATGTAGTCTAAATGACTATTAAGGTTAAGGTAATAATACCTATATACTAGAGACATAGTTTGTGGTCTTAAGACCCTCAGACATTGATTTTGAACTTGTTTTCTATTCTTAAATCACAGAACAAGTTCATTATTGCTAGCATTCATTGTTCATTCTCATGTTGTTATTATTACTACTTCCTATATCAGTGAGCAATTAATTGCTCACTCTTGTATTTAACATTGCAGCTAAAGTTGAGATAGTTGATGAGCCGTCTACTAGGAAAGGAAAGGGCAAGATGTCCAAATGTTGAAGACTTAGGAGACTTTTAATGAATTATGTTAAAGACTTGTTTTAATATATGATGTATTCCGCAAACTTATGTAATAATTTTAAGGTTAGATTACCAGTGATTTATTTTGAGATGATGATGTAACCCTTTTAAAGGGAAAGATGATTGTTTAAATTATTTAAATTATGTCTTTATCCTTTGTGATGGGTAGTTAGATGTAATAGTTTTGATAAGTGAGCACCAAATCCTGTGGGAATGAAGTACCTGGATTTGGGGGTGTCACACATTCTTGATTCAAAAGTTGAGTTTTCCTACTTCAGAAGTCTTTGATTCATTCGCATATTATTATTTCATTGTTATATTGTTATACTTGTGGGCAATCGTGCTCACTCTTGCGTAATAATAACATTGCAGTTAAGAACGAAAGATCCGACGAGCCTTCCACTAGTAAAGGCAAGGGAAAGATTAACAAGTGATGAAGACTTGTTGTATATGCGATTATGTATTTATGTTTTAGACTTGATGTTGTTTAAGACTTGTTATTTGTTTATGAATCCGCACAAATGTTAAGGTTAATTTAAACTGTGATTGTATTTATTATTATTCAGATGTTGTAACCCCATAAGGGAAAGATTTAATTCTATCTATTGCATGGTTTGCATTTATTATGGGTAGATAGATAGATGATATTTGTACAATGAACACCAAATTCCGCGGAATTTAAGTACCGGGTTTGGGGGTGTCACATCATAGGTTCAACCCACCATTTAAGCCATAACCTATAACTTAATGTCTTATCATGTTGGTTAACCACCCTTACGAAACTGAAATTTCATTATCGCTTAATATAAGCTTTATCATTCACTTCCAACTCTTGTAAACATCAATTTTTTATTCATTACATAACTTGTTGAAGTGATCATTTAAAACCTCCATATCTAGTATTACATTACATTACAATATGTTATATTTTATGATAGGGTTTAACATATTTATCATGCTTACAAAACTAGATTAGGTCTGTAACGATCGAGGAATTTTGTAATTAATTTAAATATTTGTTGAATTAAATAAATATTTTATTAAATTTATTTATTGAGAAAAATAAATAAATTGGAATGGTGGTGCAAGAATTTAGTAACTAAATTGATTAATGTTAATTAGATTGAATAATGGTAATTTTTATTTGAAGATTTAATTTAATGCAATAATTAAATTAAATGAGTTGCTTAATATTTAAGAAAATAATTAAATTAAATAAAGTGATGTTTGAGTCTAATTTAATAATTATATTGGATATATAATTATTTATTTATCATAAGTATAATTATAATAAAAATTATAATTATAATTATAAGCTATTTAAATTGGTTACATGTGTGACAAGTAAAAACTATATAATATAAATATTATTAAAATAAATTGGAAGAGGGGAATTGTGGCTAGCCAAATAAGGCCTTTGGCCTAATTTAACTGATGCAACCTGTTTGGGTTTTATAACCGAAGTACGTGAGTACGTGGGTAGCTTCAGTTTATTTCTACGCGTTCTATTTTGCCTAAGGCTAGATAACAGAGTATAGAGAGAGAGCTTGGTAAGAAGAGAGAATAACAGAGAGAATTGAGGGTTTTGCTGTGAATTGACCAAGAAGAAGGTTTCTAGAACTTTGTTTACATCAAGAACTAAAGGTATACTCTACTCTTAATGTTAATGTTTTGAGTTCCCATAATTATTTTCTGTAAATTTCTAAATCACGTTGGATTGATACATATATGTATGTTTGGTGTTACAATCTGTTAATAATCATGTGTGAGTGCTACTTGATGATCAAAGAATGTGAAAATTGGATTGTAGGAGGAAAACAAATAACAGTGTTTATGTATGAAAAATGGTTTGTTTAAGTACAAAATTTCATGGCCAATACTTGCTATAATCTACAAATTGATGTTAGATTGTGATAATAGGTCAAGAAATGAAAGAAACATAGTTTGAATCGTGTCAATTGGTTAAGAAACGAAGTCGTAGCGATCAAATTTGCTAAAAGTGTTAAAAGTGAAGAAATTTGGAAAATTGTGGTTTTGATTCCTCAAAATTGGTTATATAAAGTGTTTATGTTGTTAGTATGAACAATTGCATGTTTATAGATGTTATTACAAAGTTTAAGTTATTGGATTTTATGAATTTCTGTGGAATTGGGTTGAGTTTGGTGTTGGTGCAAAACAGAGTTGCAAACTGCAGTTTCTATCTGTGTACGGCGCAACTGTGGCGGTATCATAGGTAGAAATGGCGTAGCTACGCCGTATGACTTTCTGAAGTCGAGCACCAAAGACAGCGATTCTTGTAAGATCTTAAAGCTTGGGGTAACGCAAATTGCACTTGCGTTCTACTGAGCCTTTGTAAGTGAGTTCTATTTTTTTGTGGGTTATAATATAGGGACCTAATTTGGCTTGGTATGCATGATAAATATGTTAAATAATAACATGGCATACAATAACAGATTGTAGTATAATGTAATACCAAAATATGGATATTTTAATTTATCACTTGAATAAGTTATATAATGAACAAAGGTGATAGTTACAAAAGTTAGAGATGAATGATAAGGTTTATGTTAGTTTATAGTGAGATTTCAGATTCGCTAGAATGGTTAACCAACATGGTTAGATGTTAAGTTAACGGTTATGAGTTAAATGGTGGGTTAAACCCATAAAGCTAATATTAATACAACTAATCGGTATTGTAATTTCAATGGTATGTGTAGGGTAATTGGCGAACATACAAGGCAAGTTCCCTAATTTCATTCTGTTTGTAATGAATGCAAGTTTCATAGCTACGTCATCTTTTATGTCAAGCAAGCTTTCTATTCCTAAATTTTATATTAAAGTTGAGCAAGCCTATTGATTCTATCTTGTGTATGATTGTACAAGCTCTTGTAATCTAATTCGTTACATCGAGCGAGTTTCACTTTCCTAATTCTTGAGATTGCTATTTAAAGCATATATTGTTTAAATTCAATGATTCAAATGAGATTGTTTTAACTCTTTTGAATGTAGTACTTTGCATATATACAATGTCTATTCAATTGTACATTGCTATTATTCGATCTTTGACTTAGATAACCTTGTTCAATTCTATATTGTTGTATTGAACCTTCAAGTGGAAAGCAAATTTTTATTAATTGAATTGGTCTTTAATGGAATAGTGTTCTAAAATTCTAGAACCACTGATAAGTTAGTTCCGAGCTAAACTTTCTTTAGTGCAGAAATTCTAAATTCAAACTAAGACGAACAACCCTAATATAGGGGATTATGTACGTGTAACGTTTATATGTTTGTGCACAATACATGGTACAAATGGCTGATCCCCCTAAGTACGTTAAGAAGGGTCTGTATAATCTAAATGACTTTTAAGGTTGGGTACTAATACCTAATTACCGAGGACATAGTTCATGATCTTAAGACCCTCAGATATTAAATTCGAACTTATTTAATTTTTTTTATTTTGATTTATAGAACAATTTCACCATTATTGTGAATTCGATTGTCCGTAATTTAAGATTTAAAGAATTAGTTATTAATAAAATGAATTTTTATTAATACTATTATGTGCTATATGTGTTTATTAATCGCTTCTAGAACCTAGATGATTATTAATCGGGAGGATTCTCTGCTATTGAGCTTTAGATTTAAAACGAGTAAGAATTTTCAAGATTATTCGAAAAATAAAATTTTAATCATTCTAGAACAAAATGATTTTAATTGGGGGAAAAGACTAAATAGGCAATTATTCATGAAAATAAAATTTTTACGAAAAAATATTTTCTAAGGGTTAGGGTTTGAATAACCTAAGCCTTTTTCGAGAGTTCGGTATGTCAAAATGACATTCCGTCGAAAGATTTGACGATAATATATCGTGAAAAGTTAAGTAAGTTATAAAAGTTTTTCTCAAAAACGTGCGTAAAATCGATGAAATAAAAATGACGAAAAGTATTGTTATGTACTTTTCACTCATTTAACTATGTTAGGGGAAAATGTGAAGGAAAACACTTATTGTGAAAAAGTGTTTTTTAGTTTTTCGTAGATCCGAATAATGCGTAAAAGTTAATCGGTAAAGGAAAGACGAAATATCCAAAAATATTTGGATTCCGAGAATCGCAGCTTTTAAAACTGCTTGACGAAACCCGAAAAGACGGAACTACAAAACTTAAGATTCCAAGGAAGATTCATGAAGAGGGCTAAGTTAACTTAGTCCTTAAGGTTGAATAGTAAGGAGGTTGGGGCAAAATGACTAAAATACCCCTAGCCTTGGTTTTCTATAAATAGAAAGCTTAACTTCATTTGTTTAGGATTTTGAAAATCCTACAACTTTTGAGAGAGAGAGAGAGAGAGAGAGAGTGATGGGAGAAGAGAGAGAAAAAAGAAGAGAAAAGCTTGCCCGAGAGCACACTTTGTCCAACACAGGAAGAGATTAAAGAAGAAAGGTAATCCAAAACCTAACTTCTAGATAATTTTTTTAAGTTTATATGTTAAAAACATAGCTTAATGAGAATAAGAAGTAAAAGATGTTAGAAATGATTTCATATGGTTGAAATCATGAGAAAAGAAGAAATAAGAAAGTAGAAATTTAGTTTATTAATTTCTTAAGAAAGTGTAAGATTCGTAATGAATTAGAATGATCTGAGTGGATTTTATGAATGAGTAGGTGAATTAAATAAGAAATGGTGTTCAATAACATCAAATTCCAAGAAAAAGTAAAATCGTAATCAAAATATCGATTAAAAAAGAAGAACGAACGAAGAACGCGAAGAACACGCGAAGAACGTTGTTGATGGACAAATTTAAAACCATCGTAGCATAATTGTTGTTGACGGACAAGTGTAAAACCATCGTGTATAAGTTATTTGCTTATTGCTTGGTTAGGAATGATAGAAACGTTTATGATGAACGGATTAAAACTGAGCTATAACGAAGTTATGGCAAAAATTTCATAAAAGAAAAACGAGAATTAGAAAGTTAGTAAATAAACCCAAATGTATAAGGTTTCATAAAGATGTAAGAGAATGTAGAAAACATGAGTCGTGGACTCAAGAACGAACGAATTCCGAGTTCGGATGACCGAATTACGGATGAATGAACCAAGAACGTTAAAAACATAAAACGAACGAAGGGCAAAGATTAAGCCAATCGAATGGTATGTTAACGAATTAAGAACAAAATTCTATCCAAGGGGTATTGAAGTACATAAGATAAGGAAGAAAATGGCTTTGGAACGACCTCGTTCCGAGTTATAACGAATAAGTTATGGAATCGGGAAGTAAGCGTCTTAAGCAATTTCTAAGACTTTGAAAAATTTTCTAAGTTTTGTGCTCTCTACGTCACAGCAGACCACCAAGCTCTTTGGGAGGCGGCATCAGCAAATACGAGGCTCGCCATCACCATCACCGAGTGGCATCACAACAATGAGAAATAGAGAGAGAGAGTGGCACAAAGCACCAAATTTCTAGCAGCTTGACATCACAGAGTGAGTGGCCGCAAATACGAGAGGTAAAGGAAGGGCACACGGGCACGCAACGCAAGGTAAGTAAGTAAAACCAAAGATGAGCTTTTAACTACTCAATTACTGGGGGATGTGCAAGAAAGAAATATGAACATGTAGTTCAACTAATGTAACACTTAATCAAGTGTATTAAACCTTTAGTAAAGATTGAATGGAAAGATTGAATGGGATTAAAAGACAAAGAATGTAGAAGCGCCAGTTACGTGAACCGATATCCGGGACCGTAGTCGCGATAAAACGAACGTGAGGGATTGCTATGATTATGATTCCTTAGACGTTGAGTGACGAGGGTAATGTATAACATTTTGATGTTATGACATGGTAATGAGAGATGAATGTAAAGCGATAGACGACGTTGTGAACGCAACGTTGTTGCGATGAACGATCGGCCCTTAGCATACAACGAACCGTATGGCTTTTGACATTAAGAAAGAATATTGAAACATGGGGTTCGTGATAGAGTAATGAATGAAAGTAATTAAAACCTTAGGTAAAGGTTGAATGAGAGATTAAGGGATGAACAACGTAAACGTTGAATACGTAAATGATCCTCGTGAATCGTATTCACGTTTGAGCTTAACGCTCTAAGTATACATTGTTGTATGACTTAGACGCTGACGAAAGTAGTAAGTAAGATATGAATTATCAAGAAAGTCATAGTGAATGGTAATAAGAAGATTAATGAAAGCCGAATGTGAGTCTGATGAGAATGTTAGAATGAAATGTAAGCGTTGAACACTTTAACCGACGTGAAGGTTAAGTGTACGCGAATATTAAATGGGTAGAACCTACACCCCGTGTATGGTTTGACCGTAGGATAATGAAGACCAATGATTAAACCTGTGAACGGTGAAGAAGCTGAATTAAAGACAAGTATGTATAACGTAAAAGAAGCCGAGTTAATGTTTATAACTTGGATGACGCTCCGAGTCGAATGAACCGGACGTTGTAAAGATAAGAATAAGGTAATGTAAAATGGTTAACGCTATAAATGCGTAGAATAAATATTGAATGATCGTTCTGAGTATACAAAGGACTATATGACTTAGACGATAATGAATAAATCTTGAGGTATGGCATTTAGTTGTCAGAAAGTCATAAGGAATAAGAAATTGACTTAACGAACATTATAGTTTAATAGTTCGGATAAGTTAAGATGAATTTAGGTTGTAGTACAATTGTAAACTTTGATGGTTGATATATGGGTGTTGGGCTAAATAATTCCTTCAGAGAGCGAAGGTATATACAAAACTGGCAACCCATCTAACTCACCATATGGGCAAAGGTAGATGAGACGAGAACTTGTTTATTGGTTATTTGTGGGAAACCACTCAGAGTACCATATGGACTACTAGCAGAGAAACGATGTATGTTAAGTCCTAGAGAAGTTATAAGAAGAAGATAAGAATATAAATCATCAAAGATGATGAACGTATTGAGTAAGAATCTCCGTATGTCATGAAGTCGTTAACCCAGTAAAGGAAGTTGGTCGGTCAGAAAACTAGATTATAAAGAACGCGAACCCTAAGAAGTAAAGTTAAGTAAACCAATGCGTAAAGTCAAGTATATGACTAATTGGTGTATGTGTTATTTCCTTATGTGCTACATAGGAATTGAAATGAGCAGCTCAAAAAGTAAACTATAAGTCAGAAGTCAGCATGTAAGGCAAGTTTCCTAACTTCATTCATATTTTAAATGAATGCTAGTTTCTAAAACTTCTCAGATGTTGAACTTGAGAAGTTCTGTCTATGTGCAAATGTGTGATATTTGTACAAGGTGTTAGAATGTATGAGGCCTTGTGCCACAATTTGAACACTTTGTTTTTATGAGATGAACTGCTCTGTGATTGAACTGCTCAATATGAGAATGTTCTGCTTATACATGAACCGTTATTGTTAAGTCTGTGCTATTGATTCTAGCCGCATAATAATGTGTATGAAAAAGAGAGTAGAGAATGAAAGTATTTCAAAGTGAATGTGACTAATGTTTTAAAATGATAGAAATCGAGATTATTCCTATTATTCAAGCCGCTTCATAACCTTTGTTCTGCTTATTGAGGTCTTAAAAGAATGTTTGAATTCTTAAAGTTGTTTGTTCAACTGCTATGACTTGTCGGGCAATTGAATGCTCACACTTGCTTAAATAAAAACATTTTCAAATAACGATGTTAGAAGAACTTAAGGATCCCGTAAAGATCAAGTTGATCGGTATCCAGAAGAAGTGCCATTCATTATATGAATGAATGAGCGAAGATCAAGCGAAGACTTGTAATATAGAATGATAGAATTAAACTATAGAATAGTTTAATGAATGATTATGTATCCTTGGTGGCGGATAAAAAGTCACTCGTGTAAAGATGTAAAGAATAATGTAATTATCATTATTTGTAATGAAAGAGGTTATAAGGTTTTAGAACCCGGGATTTGAGGATGTATGTTGTTATATTTAGCTATATAATGATGTATGTTTGGAAGAAGATGGGATCGTGACGCATTTAAATCCGGATGTGAAAATAGACCGGATTTTGGGGCGCTATGTAGATTGTATCAAAGTCGATAGGTTATAAATCTTAGGTATGAGTACCTAAGACTATAATCGTAGAGAGAAGAAGATAAGAAGATCACCACGATGATCATAGTAAATCGTAGTAATCGTAATATGATGCTGTTAAAACGATGAATGATTTATAGCTAATGCTATGAATGAATGGTACTACTAAAGTAAGACGGAAGAAGAACTCGATTTGAGTTGTAAGGATAACATACAAATTAAAGAAAATTCAGATTAAGTAAAGAGAAAGTTAGAAGTTGTAAGATTTCAATTGAGGACTCATGTGATAGAAGAGTTGTATGAACCTTTGTATGGGCGTAGGTTTGTGCTTGGTGTAACAACCACTTAGTTTATTACAAAGTGATAATCATTGAATTGGTCGCGCTTATCAAGATGTATATGACGAGAAGGTGAATCTTTTCTCATGTATATACTTGATAGTTAGAGAACGATAAGGTAGGTGCGAGTTCTTGAAACTCATATACTTATGGTAAGTTCGTGACTCATAATCATATGGTATGTTTTTGAACTTCTCAAATGAATGGACGCTATGGTCCGTCTCGATAGTTCTTAAACTCATATTATTGTGGAAAGTTCTTGAACTCATAATGTGTGGTAAGTTGATGGACTGTACTAAGGTATAGGAATGTGTAGACTGAAAACGAGTTATTTTCAGTAGACTTAGCATTGAAGGTGCTAGAGAAGATTAAGTATTGTCGCAAGTAAGACAATGAAGGAAGATGGAGAATAGGATATTCCAAGTCATCTAGCTATGCTAGATTTCAAAGTTTCTTGAAATCGTATTATGTGCGCGCATTTTGAAAAGAAAGAATTGGTTCAACTTTTGGAACCAATGGATTTTAAAAGAACTATTATCGGTATGTCTATGCTAATTGTTTCGGCTAGATAGAAATTGATTTGAAATATCAAAATGAATTTTATATCATCAGTGTATTTGATGCAAGGATAGTAAAAGGATGGAGTTATTAATGCAATTAAACCTAGTGTTGGATTTGATCTTAGGATCAACAACCAGCTATGGTATGATGTATAATCATGAAGTCATAAACTAACAAAGTCCTCAACATACTGTGTAAAGTACGGTATCATGACGTCATAAAACGTTTTGATGTATTGCGAAAGAATTTAAAGAAGTAGTCGATGCCAATTGATTTGACTAGACGAATGCTTCAAGTAGATGTCCAATTTATTGGTATGGTCTAAGCTACTTGATTTGGCTAAGACAAATGGTATGCCATGATTAAAAGAAAATTAAGCTTTCTTTGAAGAGTTATGCCAAACCAAATTGTTTTGGTGCGAATCTAATGATTAAGTCTCGAGGTGAACATACCCCAAATGGGGTTATACGATGGGTTGATCGCCACGATGTATGGAAGAGAGGTAGTTTACCTTCTTTGTGATTGTAAACCGACCGTAAAAGAAGGGTTTACTATGAAATGTCATTAAACCTAGTAAGAGTTCATGGTCAATTTGACCCTCAAAGAAAAGTATGAAATGTTTTAAAGGAATCTTTATATTCCTATTTATTCCTTTCACTTCATGATTCTTGATAAGTTATGAAGGGTAGGGAATGTATGAAAGATAAGAACTTCTTTGAAGAGAAGTTGAGAAGAAGGGTAAGCTAAAATTTCGAGGATGAAATTTCGTGAAAAGGGGTGAAATGAGGACCCGAAAGATTGAAAGTATAGTTAAGCGTGAGGTTTAACTAATGACGATTATGTCAATATATGATCCTTGTGAGAAGGATGAATTGAGATTAAATCGTTGCTAAAGGTTGTAGGCACCCGGGTATGGGTGTGGTTTTAGAAGTTCCGAGGATGGAACTTTTATAAGGAGGGAAGAATGTGACAACCCGAAAAATTGGATTGTCCAGAATTTAAGATTTAAAGAATTAGTTATTAATAAAATGAATTTTTATTAAATATTATTTTGTGGTATGTGTTTATTAATCGTTCTAGAACCTATGATGATTATTAATTGGGAGGATTCTGTCTACGAGCTAGACTGAACGAGTAAGAATTTTCAAGATGAAAATAAAAAATTTCCGGGAACAAAATATTTTCTAGGAAAAAGACAAAATAGGCACTATTCACCTGACAAAACATTAAGGGTTAGGGTTTGAATAACCTAAGCCTTTCTGAGAGTTTGGTATATCGAAATGACATTCTGTCAAAAGATTTGATGATAATATATCGTGAAAAGTTAAGTAAACTGATAAAAGTTTTTCTCAAAAAACGTGCGTAAAATCGACGAAATAAAAAAACGACAAAAAGTATTGTTATGTACTTTTCATTCGCTTAGCTACGTTAGGGGAAAAACGTGAAGGAAAACGCTTATTACCAAAAAAAGTGTTTTTTAGCTTTTTCGAAATCCAAGAATACGTAAAAGTTAATCCAGAAAGGAAAGACGAAATATCCAAAAATATTTGATTCCGAGAATCGCAGCTTTTAAACCGCTTGACGCCTTTGACGAAAACCCACAAAAACGGAACTTACGAAACTTCCTTGGAAGCTTCGTGGAATTGAGGGCTAAGTTAACTTAGTCCTTAGGCCTTGAATAGTAAGGAGGTTGGGGGCAAAATGACTAAAATACCCCTAGCCTTGGTTTTCTATAAATAGAAGCTTAACTTCATTTTTTAGGATTTTGAAAATCCTACAACTTTTGAGAGAGAGAGAGAGAGAGAGATGATGAGAAAGAGAAGGAAAGGAAGGAAGAGGAAAAAAGCTTGCTCGAGTGCACGCTTTGTCCAACTGAGAGGAAGATTAAAGAAGAAAGGTAATCCAAAAACCTAACTTCTAGATAATTTTCTTTAAGTTTATATGTTAAAAAACATAGCTTAATGAGAATAAGAAGTAAAAGATGTTAGAAAATGATTTCATATGGTTGAAATCATGAGAAAAGAAGAAAAATAAGAAAGTAGAAATTTAGTTTATAAATTTCTTAAGGAAGTGTAAGATTCAGAATGAATTAGAACGATCCGAGTGGATTATATGAATGAGTAGGTGAAATAAGTAAGGAATGGTGTTCTATAACATCAAATTCCAAGAAAAGTAAAATCAGAATCAAAATATCGATTAAAAATGAAGAACAAAACGAAGAACGCTAAGAACACGAAGAACGCCGAACGCCAAAACGAACGTTGTTGATGGACAAATTTAAAACCATCGTAGTATAATTGTTGTTGATGGACAAGTTTAAAACCATCGCATATAAGTTAGTTGCTTATTTCTTGGTTAGAACGTTAGAAACGCTCATGAAGAATGATTAAAACTTAGCTATAACGGTTATGGCAAAAAATTTCATAAAAGAAGAACGAGAATTAGAAAGTTAGTAAATGAACCCAAATGTGTAGGGTTTCATAAGAATGTAAGAGAATGTATAAAACGTGAGTCGTGGACTCAAGAACTAATGAATTCCGAGTTCGGATGACCGAATTACTGATTTAACGAACGAAGAACGTTAAAAACGAAAACGAACAAAGAGTGAAGATTAAGCCAATCGAATGGCATGTTAACGGATTCGTAATGAAGTTCTATCCAGGGGTAATCAAGTACGTAAGATAAGGAAGAAAATGGCTTTGGAACGACCTCGCTCGAAAGTTATAACGAATAAGTTATGGAATCGGGAAGTAAGCGCCTTAAGCAATTTCTAAGACTTAGAAAAATTTTCTAGGTTTTGTGCTTCTAGCATCACAGCATAGCCAGTCAAAAGCCTTGGGAGGCGGCGGCTCAAGAATAGAGGCCCGGCCATCACCATCACCGAGTGGCACCACGCATGAAGAAATAGAGAAGAGAGGCGCCACAGCAGCATTAGCAATTTCGCAGCTTGACATCAGAGTGGTGGCACTGCAGCAATGAGAGGTAAAGGAAGGGGCACAGGCCAGCAACGCAGCACGGCAGGAAGCCAAGCCAAAGAATGAGCTTTTAACTGCTCAATTACTGGGGGATGTGCAAGAAAGAAATATGAACATGTAGTTCAACTAGTGTAACACTTAATCAAGTGTATTAAACCTTTAGTAAAGGTTGAATGGAAAGATTGAATGGGATTAAAAGACAGAGAAGTTAAGCGATAGATTACGTAACCGATATTCAGGGACCGTAGTCGCGATAAACGAACGTGGGGAATTATGATTGTGATTCCTTAGACGTTGAGTGACGAGCATAATGAATAACATTTCAATGTTATGTTATGGTAATGAGAGATGAATATAAAGCGTATAAACGTTGTGAACGCAACATTGTTGCGATGAACGATCGATCTTAACATACAACGAACCGTATGGCTTTGACATTAAGAAAGAATATTGAACATGGGGTTCAGATGATAGTAATGAATGAAAGCAATTAAAACCTTAGGTAAAGGTTGAATGAGAGATTAAGGGATGAACAACGTAAACGTTGAATACGTAAATGATCCTCGTGAATCGTAATTACTTTGCGCGAACGTTCTAAGTATACATTGGTTGTATGACTTAGACGTCGACGAAAGTAGTAAGTAAGATATGAATTATCAAGAAAGCCGTAGCGAATGGTAAGAAGATTAATGAAAGCCGAATGTGAGTCGGATGAGAATGTTAGAATGAAATGTAAGCATTGAACACTTTAACCAACGTGAAGGTTAAGTGTACGCGAATATTAAACGGGTAGAACCTACACCCCGTGTATGATTTGACTGTAGGATAATGAAGACCAATGATTAAACCTGTGAATGGTGAAGAAGCTGAATTAAAGACAAGTACGTATAACATAAAAGAAGCCGAGTTAATGTTTATAACTTGGATGACGTTCTGAGTCGAATGAACATGACGTTGTAAGATAAGAATAAGGTAACGTAAAATGGTTAACGCTATAAATGCGTAGAATAAATATTGAATGATCGTTCTGAGTATACAAAGGACTATATGACTTAGACGATAATGAATAAATCTTGAGGTATGGCATTTAGTTATCAGAAAGTCATAAGGAATAAGAAATTGACTTAACGAACATTATAGTTTAATAGTTCAAATAAGTTAAGATGAATTTAGGTTGTAGTACAATTGTAACCTTTGATGGTTGACATATAGGAGCTGGGCTAAACAATTCCTTCAGAGAGCGAAGGTATATACAAAACTGGCAACCGATCTAACTCACTGTTATGGGCAGTGTAGATGAGACGGGAACTTGTTTGTTGGTTGTTTGTGGGAAACCACTCAGAGTACCATATGGACTACTAGCAGAGAAACGATGTGTGCTGAGTCCTAGAGAAGTTATAAGAAGAAGATAAGAATGTAAATCATCAAAGATGATGAACGATTGAGTAAGACATCTCCGTATGTCATGAAGTCATTAACCCAGTAAGGAAGAAGTTGGTCACGTAAACTTAGATTGTAAGAACGCGAACCCTAAGAAGTAAAGTTAAGTAAACCAATGTGTAAGTCAAGTATATGACTAATTGGTGTATGTGTTATTTCCTTATGTGCTACATAGGAATTGAATGAGCAATTCAAATAGAAACTATAAGTCAGTAGTCATATGTAAGGCAAGTTTCCTAACTTCATTCATATTTTAAATGAATGCTAGTTTCTAAAACTTCTCGATGTTGAACTTGAGAAGTTCTATCTATGTGCAAATGTGTGATATTTGTACAAGGTGGTAGAATGTATGAGGCCTCAGTGCCACAATGTGAACACTTTGTTTTTCTATGAGATGAACTGCTCTATGATTGAACTGCTCAATATGAGAATGTTCTTGCTTATACATGAACCATTATTGTTAAGTCTGTGCTATTGATTCTAGCCGCATGTAATGTGTATGAAAGAGAGTAGAGAATGAAAGTATTTCAAAGTGAATGTGACTAATGTTTTAAAATGATAGAAATCGAGATTATTCCTATTATTCAAGCCGCTTCATAACCTTTGTTCTGCTTATTGAGGTCTTAAAAGAATGTTTGAATTCTTAAAGTTGTTTGTTCAACTCTTATGACTTGTCGGGCAATTGAATGCTCACACTTGCTTTTAAATAAAAACATTTTCAAATAACGATGTTAGAAGAACTTAAGGATCCCATAAAGATCAAGTCGATCAAGATCCGTAAGAAGTGTCATTCATTATATGAATGAGCGTGAAGATCAAGCGAAGACTTGTAATATAGAATGATAGAATTAAACTATAGAATAGTTTAATGAACGATTATTTATCCTTGGTGGCAAATAAAATTCACTCGTGCAAGATGTAAAGAATAATGTAATTATCGTTATTTGTAATGAAAGAGGTTATAAGGTTTTAGAACCTGGGATTTGAGGATGTATGTTGTTATATTTAGCTATATAATGATGTATGTTTGGAAGAAGATGGGATCCTTAGTGACGAAGTAACCTTTAATCATAGTGGTGTCAAACTCTTATCGTGAAAAAGTTGAGTATATATCCATAAATTTTGAACCGTTAATAATGAACGTATGATTTGTTATGAATTTTAAGAGGTGACTGATTCGGAAATTAGGTTTATAAATGATTTTGGTGGAAAATTCTAGAATTGAGTGGGCCCCACTTGTGGTTGGTGAAAAAAAGTGTGCTGAATTTTATTTCAAATGTGGTGGGTGGCAATAGTAGCAGGTAAAGCCATCAGGTAGCAGGTTAAGTCTGCTTCGGCGGGCTAACATTTTCCTATAAATAGAGGGCTAAGTTAGAATTGAAAATCACACTAGAAACATAAGCTTTCTCTCTTTCTCTCTATATATTATCGAGTGTATTTTGTGAGTATTTAGATACTTTGAGAGTTGATATTCAGGACAAGTTTCATTCAGCATCACATCCGACCTTTCATTCAAAATCTTTATTTTCTTTGAGGTAAGGGATGTTATTTTATTCTTAAATGATATTATTTTCTTCAATATCATTATGCTGAGATATTGTTATGAATTTTATTGTGGAATTTCTACCTTTTTGTGTCGGGGTTACTATTCACGTATACGACACTATTCACGTATACGATACTATTCACAAATACGACACTATTCACCAAAAAATGAAATTTTCTCTTTTTCATCCCAGACGTCTTTTATGGATAATATCTTTGATTGTATCCATGTTTTGATCTTTATTCTACTTCACACTTGGTTATTATGGAGTATTATTGAATTTGGATAAACCTAAATATGAATCCCTAATATTTGTCCTTCATCTCAATCGGATTCGTTCTCTAAAATGTTTTTCATCATCCTTAGTCCTTAATGGTGATACTTGATGAATATCTTTAGCCTGTAGTGCAAAGATGAATGATTACTCGATGAATATCTTTGGCCCAGTAGTGCAAAGATGAGCAGTGTTGAGATGAACATGACCAACTGGTGATACAAATGAATATCTTTGGCCCGTAGTGCAAAGATGAATATTTGATTCAAGATGTATATTGATTGATGTTATAGGGATAAAATATTGATGATGGACTTTTAAATTCATAGATGATAGTAAACTTCATTCTCTACTTAACTCTTCTAATTAATTATTGTTTCCAATGCAGTTGTTGATCTAAAACTTGTTGTCTATTGTATTTTATCAGATTTTTCCCTGTTGAAGGCTAAGGATAATTTGTTGTATATTATCTTAGTCATAATATTCTTTACTGGGCTAGTTGAGCTCACCCTTTTCCTTTTTGTTCCATTTTTCTTCTCAAGAGGTGAGAGTTTAGCAAGGACTAGCCGGGGTATGGAGTGATGATTCAAGATAGCTATTTTAGTAGTCCTCACTATTTTGTAAAATAGTGCATCAATAATTGTAATGAGGACTTTATTTGGGTGTGGATATTGTCTAGAAGACAATATTGTATTTAAACTCATAGTATGTGTTGTCGTATTTTGTACGACAATTCTAATAATAAAGTTGTAGTTATTTTTCTGTACCATGTATTTGGCGACTCATAATGGGTGATGTATACCTATTTTGGGGGCGTCACAGTTGGTATCAGAGCTTAGGGATATGGTCTCTGGCGAAGAGCGGGGAATAGAACTAGGAGGGGAGAGATTAGTAAATCCTTCGCTAGTGTGTCCTACCTAAGCTTATTTGTTGGTCGGTCATAATATAGGGATATTATGTGATATGTTAATTTGTTTAATTAACCCCTGTTTTATGGCAATTTTTAAGAATGGCAGCTGGGAATGTTAACAATGGAGTCTATGAGACTGTGGGACAACCTTTGATTACCAACCAAGAGAGCGTGCAACAGGAAGGAAATATTCCTCCTGTAAACAACACTACCGAGCAAACGATGAGTGATGCGATGTTTAGAAGATTTTTGCAATTCATGCAAAATCAGACGAGGGAGACTTGTGTACAAAATATGGGTGGAAATGATAGCAACGCGTGGTCTGTCACAGCCAAGCAGTTCAAGGAGTTGGGACCACCAGATTTCTGGGGAAAGCCCGATCCGATTAAGGCAGAAACGTGAGATAAACAAATGACCAAGATATTCGATGTCTTGGGCTGCACGGAGGAACAAAAGGTTCCATTCGCAACCTTTATGTTCCATGGTGAGGCGACATCTTGGTGGGAGTCTCATGTGAAGCGCGTACTCACCACCGCACTCAACATGTCTTGGGAAAAATTTCAGAAACTGTTCAATGACAAGTACTTTCCTGAAAGTATTCGTCATATGAAGGAGGTAGAGTTTATTAGACTGGAATAGAATAACATGACGGTGTCCCAGTACGAGGCAAAGTTTGCAGAGTTATCCAGGTTTGCACCTCATTTGGTAGAAAATGAGGAACGTATGACGCGGATGTTTCTGAGAGGTCTAAAACCCGAGATTCGACAATATCTTATCTCTCATAAATTTTCTTTATATTCAGATGTTGTAAACAGGGCTCAATTATTAGAGCGTGATAACTAGTATGTTCAACTGAGGGACCACAATCAGGGTCATACCGGTGACAGCAGTCATCGGAGCGATGATAACCAGTGAGGAGGGAAGAATACGGACAAAAGCGGTAACCACTCGGGTGGTCATCGTGGCTATGATAATAGGAGAGGTGAGTCAAGTGGAAATTTCAAAAAGAGGAGATTCAACAATGACAGAAAGACATCAGCACCAGCACTAACAACAAATTCTAGGGGAGGAGAACGACCGCCAGTTAGATGCTACAGATGCGGAGAGGAGGGACACATAAGTCTAAACTATTCACAACCTTCCAAGGTGTGTTTCAATTGTGGAAAAGACGGTCACATAGCCCGATTTTGTTCGGTAGCGAAGTAAAGTCCAACTGGGACGGCGACACCAAAGGTGACTACAGACAAAACAAAGTCAGTGGTTCAAGGAAGGGCGTTTGTCGTGACTGGCCAAAACGCGGGAAACCCGAACGAGGTGATCATGGGTAAGCTAATCTTGAAATTTTGCAAAGTTTATACCTTACTAGATACCGGTTCTACCCATTCTTTTATCTCTCATGCTTGTGCTCAACGTTTAAACTTGACTCCGGAGAAATTGGACTTTAACTTATCTGTTGAAACTCCGTTGGGTGAAACCTTTGTTACATCTACAGTTTATAAATCTTGCTTGATCCAAGTTGGCACAATCACATTATCCAAGATACTTTCATTTGATGTGATTTTAGGGATTGATTGGTTAACCACTCATCATGCCAAAATTGATTATTTTTGTAAGGTTGTTAGTTTTCATATTCCTAACCAACCTGTTATACGAATTCAAGCAACTAAACCACTAAAATCAATCACGGTCATATCAAGCCATAAAGCTATTCGTTTATTGAAAAACGGATGTCAAGCTTTCTTAGCCCATATTATGGACTTGAACAAAAACAGGTCAGATTTGAATAATATTCTTGTTGTTAATGAATTTCCTGACGTATTCCCGGAAGAACTTCCTGGTCTACCCCCAGAACGAGAAGTTGAATTCTTTATTGATCTTGAACTGGGTACAAAGCCCATTTCTAAAACCCCATATCGAATGGCTCCTATTGAACTTCAGGAGTTAAAAGTCCAACTACAGGAATTGTTAGATATCGGTTTCATTCATCCTAGTACATCTCCTTGGGGTGCTCCTGTTTTATTTGTAAAGAAGAAAGACGGGAGTATGCGACTTTGTATTGACTACCGAGAATTAAACCATGTCACCATCAAGAATAGGTATCCACTAACTTGCATTGATAACCTGTTTGACCAGTTGCAAGGAGCACAATACTTTTCAAAGATCGATCTTCGTTCTGGATATCATCAGTTGAAGATTAAAACTGAGGATATTCCAAAGACTGCCTTCAGGACTTGGTGCTGGCATTATGAATTCTTAGTCATGTCTTTTGGATTGACTAATTCTCCTGCTGCTTTCATGGATATAATGAACCGTGTATTCATGGAATATTTGGATCAGTTCATTGTTGTCTTTATTGATGACATCCTCATCTATTCCAAAAGCCGGGAAGATCATGAGCACCATTTGAAGCTGGTACTTCAAAGACTTCGTGACAATAAGCTATATGCCAAGCTAAAGAAATGCGAGTTCTGGCTTAAGGAAGTAACATTCCTTGGGCACGTGGTGTCAAAACATGGAGTATCTATTGACCCGACAAAGATTGAAGCAATCCAAAGTTGGGAGCAGCCGAAGTCGGTGACCGAAGTGTGTAGCTTTCTGGGCTTAGCTGGTTATTATCGGAGATTCGTGGAAGGATTTTCTTGAATTGCTACTCTATTAACTCAGCTAACTCAGAAAGATGAAAAATTCGTATGGAGCGAGGAATGCGAGAAGAGTTTCTAAGAGCTGAAGAGGAGACTCATTTTGGCACCTGTTCTAACAATGCCATCTGGTTCGGATGGATTTGTTATCTATAGCGATGCTTCAAGCAAAGGGTTAGGATGTGTTCTCATGCAACATGGGAAAGTCATAGCCTATGCCTCACGACAACTCAAAAAATATGAGAGGAATTATCCTACTCATGATCTGGAGTTGGCAGCAGTCGTTTTTGTGTTGAAAATCTGGAGACACTACCTGTATGGGGAGAAAATGGAGATTTATACAAATCATAAAAGCCTCAAATATTTCTTCACCCAAAAGGAACTCAACATACGGCAATGACGTTGGCTCGAGCTGTTGAAGGATTACGATCATAGCATTCAATATCATCCTGGAAAAGCAAACGTTGTAACTGACGCATTGAGTAGAAGATCGTATGCGGGTACGAGTGCAATGTTGTTAACACAAAGGCCCATTTTGTACGACTTACAAATGATAGAGATAGAGTTAAAGGCTCCAAGTACCCACGTGATGATGGCAAATATACGAGTAGAACCGACTTTAATCGATAAAGTTAAAGTTGCTCAAGCTACAGACCTGGAGTTGATGCGTATGAAAAAGAAAGTGCAAGAAGGTGCTATTCCGGAAGCAAGAATCGATGAAGAAGGAATACTTCGAGTCAACTCAAGACTTTGTTTTCCTAATGATTTTGACTTGAAGCACAAAATCATGATGGAGGCACACAACACACCATTTGCAATCCATCCTGGGAGTACCAAAATGTATCACGATCTTCGACATACATTTTGGTGGAGCAATATGAAGAAAGAGATGGCGGAGTTTATCTCGAGGTGTTTAACTTGTCAACGTATAAAGACGAAGCATCAAGTGCCAAAGGGTCCATTACAACCACTTGAGATTCTGAAATGGAAGTGGGAACACATTACTATGGATTTTGTTACGGGTCTTCCCAAGGTTTCTCAAGGTATAGATGCGATTTGGGTTATTGTTGATAGATTAACCAAGTCGGCTCATTTCTTGCCTATACGTGAGACTTATTCCCTTGAACTTTTTGCTAGTATGTACGTAAATGAGATTATGAGATTGCATGGCATGCCAGTATCCATAGTTTCAGATCGTGACCCAAGATTCACTTCACAATTTTAGGTTAGCTTGCAGAAAGCTATGGGCACGGATTTACAATTCAGTTCGACATACCATCCTCAAATGGACGGGCAATCAGAAAGGACTATTCAAAGCCTTGAAGATCTATTAAGACTCTATGTCCTAGATTTTAATTGAAGTTGGGATAAGTACTTGTCATTGGTGGAATTCTCCTACAACAACAGTTATCAGGCAAGTATAGGTATGGCTCCATTTGAAGCCTTGTATGGACAAAAGTGTCGCTCTCCAGTATGTTGGGATGAGGTGGGTGAAGCAACATTGTTGGGACCAGAGTTGGTACGTATGACTACGAAAAAGATCCAAATGATTCGACAACGTATACAAACGGCACAGGATCGACAAAAGAGTTATGTGGATCTTCATCGAAAGGACGTGAAATTTGGTATTGGGGATCATGTACTGTTACGTATTGCTACATGGAAGAGAGTTACAAGATTTGGGAAGATAGGAAAGCTCAATCCACGATTTGTTAGTCCATTTGAGATTCTTGACCGAATAAGAAATGTGGCCTATAGACTCGCATTACCTCCAAGCATGTCTCGTGTTCATAATGTTTTTCACATATCTATGCTTCGTAAATATGTGAAAGACCCAAACACATTATTGAGTTAGAACTAGACGAGATAGCCGAAGATTTAACTTATGAAGAGGTACCTGTTAAGATCTTGGATAGGAAAGAGCATGTCCCGCGCACCAAGGTTATACCACAAGTTAAGGTTTTGTGGAGGAACCATGCTATTGAAGAAATGACCTGGGAGTTGGAATCGGAAATGAAAGCGAGGTACCCTCACCTTTTCAAACACACGAGTGCGTCGTCAATTTCGAGGATGAAATTTCATAAGGAGGGGAGGTTGTAAGACCCCAACTTATTATGAATAAAATTAAATTTTCTCTATTTATTATCTTGAAATATTAAGGAGTTAATTTGATATAATACTTTGGTTATGGGTGAATTGTGCAAAATTTACAAAATAAGCAAGTGGTTATAAAATATTCATTTTTTGTCGAGGAATATTCGTTTGGTCGTAGAATATTCTTGTTATCGGGGAATACTCGTATGACGGCGCAACCATTCGTGGGCCTCATAACGGAATAACTATCGGATGAAGAAAACGACAAAGTTTAAGTTTTATAAATAACGGCGTAATTGTTACTGAATTAACAATCGTTGGAATACCGGTGGTTAAAATACGATGTACGTGTGTGGTTGCACAAATGGCATACGGTATTGCAGACAAAGATTGTTGAATTATTGATTCATACGTAAGAAGGCACTACTCAATAATTGTTACAGTAATTACTTTTCAATATTTTATTTTATTGATTCAATAATTGTCATGTTGATATTTTATATTATTGTTGTTTCAATAATTGTCACTGCATAGTATTTTCCATTATCAGATCAATAATTCATATTATTTGAGTAATATTATTAGATAACATTATTGGCAATGTCTAGAAAGTTCAGTCTAAGGAGAGGTTTGGTCACCTAATTGCGCTACCAAGAAGGAGAAATCCTTATCTGGAAGCCCCCTCTTCCTCGAAGCGGCTTTGGTTGTCATAATTGTGATTCGTAATATTATTTGTGAATAATTAATTATTGATTTATATGATAAGGAAATATTTATTTGATGTGGATATAAATGATGGATTTATTTATTTGGTTATAATTGAAGAATTTAATGTTGAGGTGTTTTATCAGTATTTTTACGATATATTGCGTGAGTTATAATTTTTAATCCGACCGTTGGATCGTTGTGAATTTTGGATATGTTATACATATATAAGGTGAGTATATGTCCACAAATTTTGAACCGTTAAAAATGAACGTATGATTTGTTATGAATTTTAAGAGGTGACTGAATGTATTATTTTGTGAGTATTTAGATACTTTGAGAGTTGCTATTCAGTACAAGTTTCATTCAGCATCACATCCGACCTTTCATTCCGAAGTACTGTTTCTTTGAGGTAAGGGATGTTATTTTCTTCTTAAATGATATTATTTTCTTTAATATCATTATGCTGAGATATTGTTATGAATTTTATTGTGGAATTTCTACCTTTTTGTGTCGAGGTTACTATTCATGTATACGACACTATTCACAAATACGACACTATTCACCAAAAAATGAAATTTTCTCTTTTTCATCCCAGACGTCTTTTATGGATAATATCTTTGATTGTATCCATGTTTTGATCTTTATTCTACTTCACACTTGGTTATTATGGAGTATTATTGAATTTGGATAAACTGAAATACGAATCCCTAATATTTGTCCTTCTGTCTCACTGGATTCGTTCTCTAAAATGTTTTTCATCATCCTCAATCCTTAATGGTGATACTTGATGAATATCTTTGGCCTGTAGTGCAAAGATGAATGATTACCTGATGAATATCTTTGGCCCGTAGTGCAAAGATGAACAGGTATTGAGATGAACATGACCAACTGGTGATACAAATGAATATCTTTGGCCCGTAGTGCAAAGATGAATATTTGATTCAAGATGTATATTGATTGATGTTACAGGGATAAAATATTGATGATGGACTTTTAAATTCATAGATGATAGTAGACTTCATTCTCTACTTAACTCTTCTAATGAATTGTTGTTTCATTGCAGCTTGTTGATCTAAAACTTGTTGTCTCATTGTATTTTATCGGATTTTTCCCTGTTGAAGGCTAAGGATAATTTGTTGTATATTATCTTAGTCATAATATTCTTTTTCTTGGGCTAGTTGAGCTCACCATTTTCCTTTTTGTTCCATTTTTCTTCTCTCAAGAGGTGAGAGTTTAGCGAGGGACTAGCCAGGGGTATGGAGTGATGATTCAAGATAGTCGTTTTAGTAGTCCTCACTATTTTGTAAAATAGTGCATCAATAATTATAACGAGGACTTTATTTGGGTGTGGATATTGTCTAGAAGACAATATTGTATTTAAACTCACAGTATGTGTTGTCGTATTTTGCACGACAATTGTAATAATAAAGTTGTAGTTATTTTTCTGTACCATGTAATTGGTGACTCAGAATAGGTGATGTATACCTATTTTGGGGGGCGTCACTGATCTAGTCTAGCTAAGGAAGTGATACCTCAGGTACCTAGAGATGACGAACTCCGGGATATCCACATTGTGCTAGAACAGTTGATTCAGGAGGATGAGCCTGTGACTGATCCCGAGGAGGATATTTCTGAAGAGATAGAGGAGGATGATGAGGAAGAGGATCCTATGGTGTTTCTACCAAACTCCATATCAGCTGAGATGTATGATGCACTGTACGACCGTAACATAGAGTTACAGGATAATATTGAGTGATGCAGAGATCCAGGAACTTTATTCACGCCTTGGAAACACAGAGTGGGACCTAGTTCATACAAAGGGTCAACATAAAGATCTTTTGGTGGTGAACGAGAATATGAAGATTGATATGGAGAAGTTAAAAGATGACTTGAAAGTGCAGTCAGCTAAGCATGCAAGGGCAGAGGATGCTTGGATGAAGGCAACTCAACGTACAGACCGTGCTGAGGCTATGGTCCAAGTGAAGAAGGACAAAATGAATGAAATGGATTATGCCTTTCATTCTGCGATTGATAGGGCCCAGGATCAAGTCTTTTATTACCCACCTCAGTTTGAAGACTCGCCGTAGTTCGTGATGGATCGTCGGAAGGCATATCATATTATGGAGGAAGAGCGTAGAGAAGCCTCTCGACGTCTTAATATGCCTAGATAGAAAGAATAAGAATAATAATAATAATTGGTTAAGTATGTGAATAAATAAGATGTAAATCCCTTATTTTGAGTTGAATAGAGGGGTAGTATGAGGATGTAATCCTGAAACTTGTCTAGTTCAGGAAAGTGGATGTTAATAGCAGTTATGCTATTCTTATTGTGTTTTAAAATGTTATGAATGAATAAAATATCAAAGTTTATTTAAAATGTTATGTGTTATAGCTTTAATCTTAGAATGTTTAAGTTAAACATCAAATACTCGAGAAGTAGAGTAATGAACTAATAAGCGTATATTTTAACAAAAATTGCATCCTAGAAGAAGACAACCACCTCTTGAGGGATCTACTAAAAATAATAATGTGACACCCCCAAATCTGGGTACTCCCATTTCCGCAAGATTTGGTATTCACTGTACAAATATCATCAATTTATCTACCCATAATAAATGCAAACCATGCAATAGATAGAAATAAATCTTCCCTTTATGGGGTTACAACATCTAAATAATAATAAATACAATCCCAGATTAAACTAACCTTAAACATATATACGAAATCATAAACAACAACAAGTCTTAAACAACATCAAGTCTGAAACATAAATACATAATCACATAAACAACAAGTCTTCATCACTTGTTAATCTTGCCCTTGCCTTTACTAGTGGAAGGCTCGTCGGATCTTTCGTTCTTAACTGCAATGTTATTATTACGCAAGGGTGACCACGATTGCCCATAAGTATAACAATATAACAATGAAATAATAACATGCGAATGAATCAAAGACTTCTAAAATAGGAAAACTCTGCTTTTGAATCAAGAATGAGTAACAAGAATCAAAAGAACTTCTGATGGTCATAAGACCTTGAACTATGTCCTAGGTTGTCAAGTGTTTATACTTGAAACCTTTAATAGTCATAAGACTATGGACTCTTCTTCTCGTACTTAGGGGGATCACCTCTTAGTACCATCACATGCATATAATATCTTAACGCTAACGCATAAGTAATCCCATATACAGGGTTGTTCATCTCAGTTTGACATTAGAGTCCTCACCAAAGGAAGTTTGGTTTGGATAATTCAACAAGGGTTCTAAAATTTAGAACGTTCATCAACTATGGACTAGTCGAATCGTTAAGGGTTCGCTAGTCTAACAAGGTTCAACCATAACTGATATTTAAATTAAAATAAAATCTCAAGAGGTATACAATAGAATAAGTATTGTATAACAGCATCATGCTTTGAAAGATTAATAAACTTTAACATAACAAAACAGACTTGATGAATAATAATGAGAATTTTCTCGATGTAGAGAGGTAAATTTATAAACTTATATAATGATAACAAGTAGGGTTAGGAAACTTGCCTCGTACATAGATTACACGTTAATTTATACACGTCCCTTGATTTAATCCTACATACCATTTACATTCACAATACCAGTTAATTATAATGTAACTAGTCATGACAAGTTCATTCTTTTGTCTAAATTCTGGTTATGATTATACTTAGTCAAATTACCACACCTATTGTCACATAATATAACATTATACGAACAATAAGCTAACTACGCGTTCAATAATTCAATCCACACGTAAATGTGTTATTGACATGTTAAGAATCTATTTTAACATCTCATTATACGTCTAACATATTTAGATGTACATTAGATTAGGTTACTAACACATTCTTAGATTTGAACAATTAAAAAATTTTCATTTCTGGACAATCTGCAGAGTGGCGCTGCGGCCCCACTATTAAACTTGTTCTTGGCACATGTGCCTATGGTGGCATCTATGGTTTGGGTTTTAGGCGCTATGATGCGGTGGGCAATGCGGTAGGGACTTAAAGATAGAGTTGGCGCCAGCGGTCTGTGAACCGATTCGATTACGTAATTCGCAAAAAATTTTAGAACATGGCCAAAATCTCCAATTAATTGGTTCTTACCTAAATTTAGACATACCCAAACATTGTAATACACAAATAACTACTACTCAACCCTTCTAGCATGATTTTAACAAGTTAAAACACATAATATATAGAATCAAAACATGTAATTTCACTGTTCTTGATATTTTGAAAGTTTTGAACGCAAAACATAAAAATTAACACCACGGGTTCGATATAACACCAAATCTGTCCATTCAAAGTTTATTTTCTTCGTTTTGACATGTGATAACATAATCTACCGTTAAATTTCAAGTTAAACAACAATTTGTAGCATACAAATTCCCATAAGGGCCATACATATGAAACTTATACTCAATAACTTCATAAATCAATTTATCACATGTTTGTATGCAAGTAATGTCATGAAAACATACATATATGATAATGAAACATATTATGATCATATATATCATATATAAACACATAAGTCATTAATTTTTCAATTACAGAGACTTATAGTATATTTTCATACGTAAATGCATTATTGACATGTTAAGAATCTATTTTAACGTCTCATTATACGTCTAACATATTTGGATGTACATTAGATTAGGCTACTAACACATTCTTAGATTTGAACAATAAGAAATTTTTAATTTCTGGACAATCTGCAGAGTGGCGCAGCGGTGCCACTGTTAGACTTGTTCTTGGTGTTGCGGCTTGGGTTTTGGTGCTGCGGCGCAGGACTTAAAGCATGGAGTTGGCACTGCGACACAGGGAACCAGAATAAGTTCTGTAATTCGCGAAAAATTTCAGAACATGACCAAAATCTCCAATTAATTTGTTCTTACCTGAATTTATACATACCTAAATATTGTAATACACAAATAACTACTACTCAACCCTTCTAGCATGATTTTAACAAGTTAAAACACATAATTTACAGAATCAAAATATATAATTTCACTGTTCTTGATGTTTTAAAAGTTTTGAACGCAAAACATAAAAATTAACACCACGGGTTCGATATAACACCAAATTTGTCCATTAAAAGTTTATTTTCTTCGTTTTGACATGTGATAACATAATCTAATGTTAAATTTTAAATAATACATAAGCATTTACTCTATTGATCGGAATGATACCTGACACCACATCACTAGATCATCTTCGCATCCTGTCTTCGTCATGTTGAATTTTCCGCGGTTTATTTGGTTGGTTGCAGTTGGTCCTGTGATAGTCAGAGTGCTTCCACCGCTATTTCCTCTATTCCCTCCTGATACTACCCATCCAGTTCCTTTCTTAAGATAGACTCTTGCCAGATGATCTTTTAAGCCACAAGTGAAGCAAGCGCCCTTCTTTGGGTTAGGACAGTTAGGTGCTATATGGCCTTCCTGACCACAATTGTAGCATACATGTTTTCCATTCATGCACACTCCCAAATGAGCTTTTTCGCAGGTCGGGCACGCTTCGATCCTCTTCTTCTGAACACCTTGTTGATTTCCAATTAACGAGTTATCAGACCACTTTCTCTTCTGATTATTACTACCTCCCGTGCTACTTCCACTAGTCTTGTTAATTCCTTCATTTTCACTCTTCTTCTTCTTCTGATCCTGATTATATTTAGTTACCGCATCGCTTCCACCTTCAGCGAGTATGGCCTTCTCTAGCACCCTAGCAAAAGTGTTCAATTGGAACATTGACACCTTGCTATACAACTAGGGCTTCAGTCCCTGCTCAAAATGTCTTATCTTTCTCTCGTCAGTATGCACTTGATATGTGGCGAACCTAGCCAATTCATTGAATCTTGCCGCGTAGTCTGATACGGACATATTCCCATGTTTTAACTCTAGAAACTGGACCTCCATTTGGTTCTGCGAGCTGGTCAAAAAATACATCTCGAAGAACATCTTCTTGAATCTCTCCCATGTTATCACACCTTCTTCTTCCCATACCTTGTTTGCTTGCCACCAATAACTAGCTTCGAATTTCAGCATGAATGTCGCATAGGTGGTTTTCTGGTCCTCCCTTACTCTGGCGACATCAAACACTTTCTCCATCTCTGTAACGACTCCAAAATTCATACAATTTAATTCTCAACTTCAGTTATTAATAATACATTCAACCTCTAATTTTACATCATTAAACGATAATACAACTATTGAAATTTGCGGAATAATTAAAATTTTCTATTACAAACTATCCTCGTTCCCAAAACCTTCAACCTTTACATCTAAATATCTCATAATCATTTTAATACTACAATAGTTTACATAACAAAACGATATTATAATTCAACATTAATACATTATTCGGAACCTTAAACATGGTTCAAATAATAATAACTCCACCAAAGTGTAAAAATCTTCAAGTATCACATCTGATTCATGTCTTTCAAGTAACACGTAACTTTACCTTGAATCTTGAACCTGCAAAAGTGGTTATTTGTAAGGCTGAGCTCGACAGCCCAGCAAGATCTAACAGTTTTCATGCATCATATAGCACATAATAACATGCTCAACATATAACATACATGTTGCAGTTCATATAACAAGTATAAAGATTGAGTTCTTTACTCAATCAGCATGCTTTAATCAATTAACGTAGTCATAAGTTGACTTTAACATTTCACACATTCAACATATATATAACACATCATGCTCTTTGCAATAAATATTTAAAACAGTTAATCACCAAGTTCACATAGCAAATAGGAACTGAAAAACTTGCCTTGATCGTTGTTTATCAATAACAGTTTAACAACTTATAGACATCTACACTTCATGTGCCCTACACAATTATATAATCATTCACATTAACTATTAGTCACATAGCAACGTATAGTAGTTGTAATGTAAACTTTACTCTACGCCTCATAACCCTTCCTATCATAGATACACAATGTTCAATTTGATTGTGTTAACTTTCAACTTATATCTCACTGTATTTCATATTCGAAGTTCATTCAAGTGTTTAAGTCTTACTAAGAATCATTATGGGATTTATATTAAACTCATTTCATATCTTATAATGTTCATTTCATTTGATTTAAAACGCTTTTTACGTTCATTAACACTTATCACGGCGTTTCGATGTTTATTCGTCACATGCCCAGTTTGTCTCTCTTGTGTGTGCTTAGTATGCGTATACAACTTATCTAATATATCATTTATTAATGTTAAGCATCATTATACTTCATAATGTTCATGTTCTATAACTTATAACAACATCTTTTATCGTCAAGAGCACTACACTTTCATACGTGCATGCCCGGCTCCCTCCGATTGTCCCTAAAAACACAATAGTTCTAAAAATGATAATTTTGACCCCTGTTCTTGACATCAAATTGAAAAACTTAAAGAATGAAAGTTGTAGGTATATTCGTCCTCGTTCCGGATCATCTAGAATCACCTCAATCGGAGTTCGTATGTAAACGTTATGGCCATTTAACCAAGACAGGGCAGCGCCCCCACGCAAGGCTTCGCCCAGATTACAGTGTTTTGCGATTTTTGACCCTTTTCTCCTACTAATCTTCACAACTTGAGTTATACACATCCAAATTAGTCCATTTTCAATTCTATGGATTCGTAATTCATAGAACTATAACATACAAGAATTCTAACTATTTATAAAAACATTAACCAACCTAAAATTTGACCCAAAACACATGTTCATACTCTATTTTCATATTTTAAACACATTTAGCGAATTCATTCACCACGAATTCGTTATTCAACCAAATTGATCCGTTTAAACTTCATTGTTTTCGTTTCCTAAAGAAGAATAACATATATCCATCAATTTACAACTTTAATCATGGATTCATAACTAATTTTAGTCTCTAAATTGACCATAGCATACATATTAAACCAAAAGAATAATTCTTCTCTTCTTTATACAAATTTAGAAATCAACTGGTTTAATTATTCTTGTTATACTATTATCAAATAATCTAATAAGTTATAAATCAATTAACACGATTGATTTCTTCTCCACTTTTATAACCAAAATAACTCTCAATATAGCAAAACTTAAGAAATAAGAATTAGGAGTTTTGAAGTTCTTTCTTACCTCTTGATTCCTTCATAGCTTGGTTAGATGATCAATTACTTTATCAATCTTCTTCTTCCTTGAGCTTTCTTCCAAATTCTCGCAGAAAATTCTCACACACACACTCTCTCTCTCTCTCTCTAAAAACTCAGTCTTCTCTTTGCAAATGAACGTATATGGAATAAACTGAAGAATGGGACTTAAGTGTGACTTTTAAATTGGGCTGCTCAGTTACAGAACGTAAAGACCTCATTAGTTAGGAAAATATGAAGGGTCTAATGCCATGTTTAGGAGAGCTCAATTGCTCCGCGGTATATTTTTATTTTTCCTTTTACTATATGCTATGATACCTCTTCTTCCTTTAATTGAAATAAAAATGGCACACTTACACTTCTCCAATTATCCATATAGATAACTATATTATTTGTCATACAATTATGAATTCACATTCATAATTAAAATAAACATCTCTATTCAAATAAACATTTTCAGTAAAATAATTAATATTTAACCCACTCATTATTTTAATAAATTATACAATTATTATGTATAATAATTAATTTCTTTCCATCTATAAATTATCCCAAAACAATTTATTTAATCTATATATTAGTCACATCTTAAATATTAACTCAATTTATTAGTCTTGACACCAGTATTTATTTATAGACCAATTTATATTCGCTTGGCATAATATAATACATTAGGCCATTACATAACTGTATTACATTTATATGTCATATATTATATCTCTCATTTCATTAAAACAATGTATATTTACGTTAATTCACTATTTTAGTTAAGTGGATAAATCCTTTCATTTAACTCACAACAACACCTTTGCCATTCAAGATTTTAATATTCAAATTATATTATTTCATAATATAATTATTATCATAATTTTAAATTAACCAATATTATTCAGTTAATTTCCTTTGCCGCCATACTCCTTTTCACAACAACTCCGTTTACTATCTTTAATAGTTAAACTAACTATTAACCTCATTTTCCTAATATATATATATATTACTCTTCATACCAGATCACATATCTCAAAATTATATAGCACGTATATATACATACTCAAACTCAAAACAACTCATAATAAGGATTTTAATTATTAAATTCCTATTTTAATAACTTATAAAAATTCGGGTTGTCACAATCTCCATAACCCAGGTTTGAGCTTCGATCGGGTTCATGGAGCCCTTAAACTCTGGCGGTCCCACCGCCTTGAAATCCTTGAACGATGTATTCGGTGGAGCTTGAAGTTGATTGTTAATTGTTCCTGCTAATAGGTTCACCAGTTGCTGAACGGGGTTAGCGTTGGTGTTATTGTTGTTGTTATTCATCAGTTCTTCTTGAGCTTGTTGTCGGTTTTGTCTTCTTCTAGGCGGCATATTTCTTTTAAGAATATACGCTTATTAAGTCTTTATTCAATCCCTTAAACATTTAAGGCTCAACTAAAACATTTAAACATAATCACTTAACACATTATATCAATAACTCTGATATTTATTCAAATTGAAAGTTTTAACATCAAACGATAGCATCACCGCTATTTACATCAACTATCCCGAGATAAAGAATCTATAGGATTTAAAACATTAAAATATTCCTTTGTTCATGAACACATCGGAATTTACATCTTTAACTACCAGATAGGTTTTCACATAATTAAACTAATCCCATCATCGTCATAAGCATACCGCATAGCCTTGCCATGTTCCTCTTCCATGATGCGGGGCATCGTCCTACGATCTAGCATATACGATGGTAGTCCTTCGAATTGAATTGGGTATCTCATAACTCGATCCTGAGCCTCATCCATTGCATTTTGAAGTGTAGAATACGTCTCCCCGAGCTTAGCCTTCTTCGCACAACAATCCTCTTCTACAAGATCAGCACGACGTGACTCTCTTTACCCAAATTTCCTCTCTGCTATGGTCAACCTTTCTCGCTCTCTCTTTCGCCCCTTCTTCAACTTCTATTTTCTTCTGACTTCTCCTCGGTTTGACCCTTCTCGTGAACCAAATCCCACCCACGCTTCCTAAACGCGTGTGAAGAGTCACAATCTCCCTATCCTTCTGCTCGATGGTAATCTGTTGAATAATCGTCCGCTTAGTCAAATCCTGAACAGTGTCACATAACTCTATATTACAGTTATATAACTTGTCGTACATCTCAGCATCAATGTAGTTTGGTGGAAACTCCTCTTCTTCATCTTCTTCCTCAAGATCCTCCTCTGGATTAGTCTCAAGCTCATGCTCCTGACCAACAACAGTGATCAACGGAGATGGCTCTCTCTGTACCAACTACTCCCTAAGGACATGAATGTCTCGGGGCTCCTCCTCTATAGGTACTCGGGGTTCCTCCTCCCTATCTCGACTAGCTCCTCCAACATCCGACATCCTGACAACACAGTTTTAAGTTTTAGTTACTAATCTGTACTAGCGAGCACATAATTTAACACATAAGCCCATAAAGTCTTTTATTATCTTCAATGAATTAAGAAATTCATTTCTTAGAACTCGATAAGAGTTTACCACCACTATGTTCTCGATCTCCTATAAGGCTACTACCTAAGGTTGTTCCCCCACCTAAGGTTCATAACCTACAGCTTTGATACCAACCTGTGACACACCCAAATTCGGGTACTCCCATTTCCGTAGGATTTGGTGTTCACTGTACAAATATCATCTATCTATCTACCCATAATAAATGCAAACCATGCAATAGATAGAAATAAATCTTCCCCTTATGGGTTTACAACATCTGAATAATAATAAATACAATCCCAGGTTAAACTAACCTTAAACATCTGTGCGAAATCATAAACAACAACAAGTCTTAAACAATATCAAGTCTGAAACATAAATACATAATCACATAAACAACAAGTCTTCATCACTTGTTAATCTTGCCCTTGCCTTTACTAGTGGAAGGCTCGTCAGATCTTTCGTTCTTAACTGCAATGTTATTATTACGCAAGGGTGACCACGATTGCCCACAAGTATAACAATATAACAATGAAATAATAACATGCGACTGAATCAAAGACTTCTGAAATAGGAAAACTCAGCTTTTGAATTAAGAATGAATAACAAGAATCAAAAGAACTTCTGAGGGTCATAAGACCTTGAACTATGTCCTAGGTTGTCAAGTGTTTATACTTGAAACCTTTAATAGTCATAAGACAATGGACTCTTCTTCTCGTACTTAGGGGGATCAGCCCTTAGTACCATACTGTGCACAATATCTTAACGCTAACGCATAAGTAATCCCCTATACGGGGTTGTTCATCTCAGTTTGACATTAGAGTCCTCACCAAAGGAAGTTTAGTTTGGATAATTCAACAAGGGTTCTAAAATTTAGAACATTCATCAACTATGGACTAGTCGAATCGTTAAGGGTTCCCTAGTCTAACAAGGTTCAACCGTAACTGATATTTAAATTGAAATAAAATCTCAAGAGGTATACAATAGAATAAGTATTGTATAACAACACCATGCTTTGAAAGATTAATAAACTTTAGCATAACAAAACAGACTTGATGAATAATAATGAGAATTTTCTCGATGTAGAGAGGTAAATTTATAAACTTATATAATGATAACAAGTACGGTTAGGAAACTTGCCTCGTACATAGATTACACATTAATTTATACATGTTCCTTGATTTAATCATACATACCATTTATATTCACAATATCAGTTAACTATAACGTAACTAGTCATCATAAGTTCATTCTTTTATCTAAATTCTTGTTATGACTATACTTAGTCAAATTACCACACCAATTGTCACATAATATAACACTATACGAACAATAAGCTAACTACGCATTCAATAATTCAATCCACACGTAAATGCGTTATTGACATGTTTAGAATCTATTTTAACATCTTATTATATGTCTAACATATTTGGATGTACATTAGATTAGGTTACTAACACATTCTTAGATTTGAACAATTAAAAAAATTTCATTTTTGGATTATTCTCGCATAAATGCCAAGCGCCACGACGCCCTTCGTTAGACTTGTTCTCGGCATGGCACTGCATGGGTTCTCAAGGGTTGGGTTTTGGCATCATGACGCGTGGCGCCAAGCCGAGACTTAAAGCATGGAGTTGATGAAGAATACGGCGAACAGAATCGCTTATGCAATTCAAAAAAATTGCGTAACATGGCCAAAATCTCAAATTAATTGGTTCTTACCCGAATTTAGACATACCCAAACATTGTAATACACAAATAACTACTACTCAACCCTTCTAGCATGATTTTAACAAGTTAAAACACATAATTTATAGAATCAAAACATGTAATTTCACTGTTCTTTATGTTCTTGAAAGTTTTGAACGTAAAACATAATAATTAACACCATGGGTTCGATATAACACCAAATTCGTCCATTCGAAGTTTATTTTCTTTGTTTTAACATGTGATAACATAATCTACCGTTAAATTTCAAGTTAAACAACAATTTGTAGCATACAAATTCCTATAAGGGCCATACATATGAAACTTATACTCAGTAACTTCATAAATCAATTTATCACATGTTTGTATGCAACTAATGTCATGAAAACATAGATAAATGATAATGAAACATATTATGATTATATATATATCATATATAAATACATAAGTCATTAATGTTTCAATTACATAGACTTACAGTATATTTTCATAAGTATAACAACGTAAATTTTGAGTTTTGGGGAAGAAAAGATTACCCTATTACAGATTAATAAGAGTGAAGTCCCTTTTTAGATTCTTCTTCAATATCACAATTTCTCCCAACAATTCTCTGAATTCTCGAAAATTCTCTAAGTTCTACTAAAATGAAAGTACGTAAAAAGAAAACTGATGAGGCGCACTAATAACTCCAATTACGTTGAGGTCAGTGACCCATACGTGGTTAACTGCTCTTAACTTCTCTTAAGACCATGTTTGTCTATCACTTATTTATTACTTCTATTTATTTTAATGATTCTCTTATAATATAGTTTAATAATGTCACATCCATGCACAATAATAAAATAAATATCTTATTTAATTTAATTTAAATATAATATAATATAATAATTTCTCATTTATTAATTATTCCAAATTATTAATTCTCTAATTAATTATTAAATTAATTAAAATAATATTAGGCTTATTAAATATTTCTTTTAATTCAATAAGCTCACATAATTACATACTTCGAATAATAAAATTTCTCTACATTAATTTAATAAATATAACACATATAATTAAATTAATCTACCACAACTTCATCGATTAATTATTCAATCTAACAATTAAATCATCGAAAAAAAATATTTATTTAATCCAAACCTAATAAATATTAAAATTAAATTATAAAATCTCGTTTGTCACAAATAACGGGGCCAATGCTAACCCAGTTTAGCAGTTGGTGACTTTGTTAATGGGAGCACTTACGAATCAACCGCAAGCTCAAGTCACAACCTTCAAGAAATTCAAAGCGGTTGGACTGCCAGAGTTTTAAGGGTCTTTGAATCTAGTTGAAGCCCAAACCTGGATCATGGAAATGTAGAATGTGTTCAACATTGCCAGAGTCAACGAGGATCAGAAGACTGTGTTTGCAACGTTCATGCTGAAGTCTGAAGCTAGCTACTGGTGGCAGGCAAATAAGGTTCATGGGGACAAGGAGTAATAGCGTTGGAGAGATTTAAAGATATATTTTTCGAGATGTACTTTCCAACGAGTTCTCGAAATCAGTTGGAGGTTCAATTCTTGGAGCTAAAATAAGGAACCATGACTGTGCCAGAATATGCTGTGAAGTTTAATGAGTTGGCAAGGTTTGCCACTTATCAAGTTAATACCGATGAGCATAAGGCAATAAGGTTCAAACAAGGGTTGAAATCGTGGCTTTATGGCAAGGTTTCAATGTTCCAGTTAAGCACATTTGTGACTGTACTGGAAAAGGCAATTTTCGCGGAAGGTGGAAGAGATGCGTTGCCCAAGTACAATAAAGAATAGAAGAAGAGGAAGAATGACAATGAAAATAAGGCTGGTGGAAGTAACGTTGGAAGTAACAATCAGAAGAGGAAGTGGAACGAGAATTCAATTACGGGAGGACATCAAGGAAGTCAGCAAAAGAAGAAGTTTGAAGCTTGTGCTACTTGCGGGAAGAACCATACTGGGGTATGTTTAAAAGGTAAGAGTGTGTGTTTCAATTGTGGTCAAGAGGGATACATTGCACCGAACTATTTTAGCCCAAAGAAAGGAGCATATTTTACCTACGGTTCGAAGGATCACATGGCTTGTGATTGCCCTAAAAAGCCAGCGGGAAGTTGAAGTGGAGGAAAGGGAAACAACGGTGGTGGTACATTAACTATCACTGGTCCAACACAATCAAGTCGACTCTCATCATGAGGACTTTCAATATGACCGCAAGTGATGATGTTTATGCGATCTAAGGATGTGGTGTCAGGTATCATTCCGATTAATGGTATTAATGATTATGTATTATTTGATCCGGGTGCTACTAGTTCATTTATATCCGATGATGTAATGCCCGAGAAAATTTGATTTATATGGGAATTAAATTTTTATTTGATTATGTGAATTAAATGAATTTAATGGATTATTTATGTGAGTAAGCTATGTGAAGGTCGTCCTATAACCTAGAATGTGCGGATGTGGTTAGTATTCTAGCTATGTGCTAGAAGTAATTGTTTTGAATTTTCAAGACGAAAATAAAAGTTTTTCGAGAAATTTCTATAAAAAAACTATTCATCCGTTTTTGCTCGGGAATTAAGTTTGAAATTCTGAGAAACGATTAATGATAGAATATGAAGACAAGATGGAATATCTAATAATATTTCATTTATGGGAAACGAAGTTTTTGCCTACGGACTTAAAACCAGGGTTGAGAAGAATGATTTACGAGAAGGAAATGAGCTTCGTTTAATGAATTACGATAATGATTATGCGTACGTTATACGAGTATGATACTATTTAGTATACAAGTATAATACGAAGATTTAATATGACATATAATATGAATATTGTGCAAGTACTATACGAAGAGAATACGTGAATTATACATGTGGAATACGATTGGTATTATTGGATTTATAGGTTAAGGACTTGATATGATCCAATTGGATTTGGATTATACCAAGCCCAAGTGATTGAGTAATCAAGCCCAATGAATTATGTGTTTAAGCCAAGTTAAAGCCCAATGTTAGGATTAATTAAGCCCGATCCAAGAAACCGAACCGTGGATCGAATCGATGGGTCACCGAATGGGTAAAACCCATGGGGAAACCCATGGGGATGACCCATGGGCTTGTGGGCCGGCCACTTGGTGGCCAAGTAAAGTGAACTACTTGATTACCAAGTATTTTACTTGGTGATGAAGTAGTGAATAGTAAGGAGGTGGGGAGAAAAGACCATTTAGCCTTCCATTGGAATTGCCTATAAAAGAAAGGCATATGTTGTTCATTTGAAGGTTTTTCAAAGTTTTCCAACTTATATTGAGAGAGAGAAATAGCTAGAATCAAGTAATCATCCTACTTTGAAGCAAAACCTTAGAAGTTTTAGCAAGAACACAAAGATCGAAAAGGTAATATTCCATTAGTAATAGTTTTCCATCCCTTTTGATTTCTTTGTTATAAAGAATCATAAATTGATGGAGCATGCCTCTTATGGAGGAATATGGATGGCTTTTAATATGTAAAACCTTTATAAGTTATGTGTACATAGAAATCGTAAGGGTTTACGTAAGTTTAAACCGTAGCAAATATTGATTTATGAACATAGTTGTTGATGGAAAAATTGAACACCATCACTATTAGAATATGTGCATCTTACTTGGTTAGGATATAGATATGAAATCAATGGATTTTTCCATTTGATTTGGCATTTACAACACTAGTAATGAAGTTATGACGAATTTTACGGAATTAGACGTTAAACGTCAAAAACGTAGAAATTCAGGATTAGTAGTCGAAAGTTGCCGTGAGACTTGAAAACATTGGTTTTCAATGTCAACACATGAGATAGGGTATTTAAGAGTCGTGGGCTCAAGAATCATCGGATTCTGACTTAAAATGAAGAAAACGAGTATTGAACGCTCGAAAGCATTTAACGAACGCTCGATAATGAACTTAGAATTGAATTTTAAATTAACGGATTCGAAATTGAAAAATTCTTATATGAACGCGTAGATTATGTAATTTATGAGTTGTAGGCTTTTGAACGGACCAAATCGGACTTATAACGAAGAAGTTATGAAGCCGGGAAGTTCACTAAAAAGTTTTCTGGTGCTGAGGTCTAGCGCCGCGGCGCCAGACAAGGCTTGTTGTGCCACGCCGCAGCGCCATACACAGTGTATTGACCTACTAAAGAGTGGCAATGCAACGCCATTCATATAAGGTAGTTTCGTGTCAGCAACAGCCAGAATCGGGCTTAGTTATCAGAATCGTAAATTGCAATGCCGTTGTTGCATGAAAGGGCCACATCGCGCGCCGAAAAAGGTGGAAATTGTTGTACAAGTTAGGTTTTGAGTTCAATTGTTTCAAGACCAATATAAGATGAGTTTATATACTTAATGAACATACTAAAACTATTCCTATGTTATATATACTAGTGTATATGGTGTGTAACTTAGGAATTGTACGCGAATTGTTAGTATGGTAACGAAGAACACGAAGTGTTAATAATAAACCATGAATGGTAATCGACATTGGTACTTCACCAATGACGATTGAGTTCAGTTAGTAACATAAGAACGTTAACAAGCCGGGATGAAGGGTAGTAAATTGAATTAACATTATTAATGAAATAAAGTCAACTAAGACATAGAAGAGAAAGAAGTTGGTAAAAACAATGTGATTGATTGTTTGGTAGCTAATTACAGTGTGCTATGTGAATATATCATGTAGATTCTGTAAATGCTGAGAACAGTCGAATAAATTATTTGAAGACACTTGAAGGCAAGTTTTCTTAACGCTTGTCAAACCTTTGAGTTGGTCAAGTTTTCTGTGATTCATTGTACTGAGTTGCATGAATGATTTTAAAGAAAGGGTCAATGTCAGTTTTAACTCTGCTAGACTATTCGTAGAAATAGATTGATTTGTATACATATATTTCTATATAGAAATGATAAAGTTATCCTATGCCAAGTATTTGGTACGGATTTAAAGGTAAGTTTGTTTATGAACAAACAAACGTATTTTTCCTGATTATTTGATGGGTCGCGAGTTTGCCAAAACTTAAACGTAAATATGTTTAACGGATGAATGTTGATCAACATAGAGTACTATAGGCTGATCACCAAGAAGTGCTCGTAAGTAATGCCGAATGTACAACCTTAGTGTTGTTATGTCCTTTTTCAAGTATGAAAACAGAAAGATATTGTTCATGGTCTTTCGACCGGTTCAGAATTCCTAAACTATTATATACTTTGGGAATTGAGATTATGAATTGTTGAGTATTGATGTTTCGTAATACTTCATGACTACTTGTTAGTTATGGAAGATTTTCATATAATTCACGAATGTGGTATTGATATTATTCTTTGTTAGAATTTCTGAGCTTGTTATGCTCACTTCTTGCATGAATTATATGATTGCAGTTAAAGCCAAGCATACTGAGAATGCTAAGAGAAATAAGGGCAAGGCTAAGATGGATAGTTAACCATCTTGTAATAGATTAGTATGGTTGTATGTATTATACTTATGAACAACGAATGATGTAATCGGTTTATGAACCTGGGAAAGGATTTCACTTTGATTGTAATAAGAAGATAGTTAATATATTCATTATGTTGTGTTTTCAATGGAATGATTGTATAGTTATGAGTACCGTGTAGCACCATATGTTGGGTTGGAAGATAACCGAATTTGGGGGCGTCACAGGTTGGTATCAAAGCATTAGGTTATTAAACTTACGGGGGAAAGAACCTTAGGCTAATAACCTCGTAAGGAAGGTAAAGTTCGAAGAAAGAAATTCGAGTCAAATGAATTAATAAGGTATTGAGGAAACTCAGTACCGAAAGATTTAAAAGATGGAAATTAATCCTAAATAAATTAAATGTGATTTGTGCTTATACTATTGTGTATTATGTACTAATCAACATGTTATGTGTTTTCTAGATGTCAAATGATAACTTGATGTATAGAGACATTCACATGGTGAGTGAAGAGTCATTGAACCGAGTGGAGATTGTACCTATGCCAGTGGCGGAGGTACCGTTAGTGGTTCTGGAAGATTCTGATCCAGAAGAATACATTTCTGAGGAGGAGTACTCCGAGGAAATAATAGGAATAACATCATATCTGAATATGATGATAGATGTGGAGGACGATATGGAGGTAACATCGATTAATATGGTGGTACCTACTCAGGAGTCAACACTTCCAGATGCAATGAGATCATTGTACCTGGTCGTGCTTGATAGGAATGTGCATCTGCGCACTGTGGTGCAAACACAGAACGAGGAGATTACCGCCCTATATAAGGCGAAGGAGTCTGCAGAGGCAGATTTTGAGTCGGAGCAGGACGAAAAAGTGCTAATGACGGATAAGGCGATGGATTATAAGGAAGTGGCTGTAGAGCTTTGAAAGAAACTGGTTGAAAAAGACCAGAAGATTGCTAGGATGTTGTACATCCATGAATGTGCTCACGAGGATTTCAAGCTAAAAAATGCTTATTATTCTATTGAGTCAGGGCAGACTCGACATACGATTAGTCGAGATATTGTTTCGATTTTAGCAAATCGTAAAACATGAGAATGCCGTAAATAAAGCGATGTTAGTAGATCATTAGATCTTTTGTATATGTGTAGTGACGTAAAACCCTCTTTTGTATAATTAAAGGTTAGTCTTTTGTAAATCCCAATTTTTGTAGAAGTCAATCATGGATAGTAATGTATTAGCTTTTGGTTATGGAAGCAAAGTGTAAATAGTTTTGACTATGAAAGTATATTAATATAAGGAAGTTTTTGTTTAATGTGCTTGTTGTGGTATGAGTTGTTATTTGAGAATGATAACCAAGTAGTTAAATAGATAATAATGAAACTTTATTTATTTAATCAGAATTATGCCGCCAAGAAGGAGACAACGTAATCAAGAGGCTGAGTCGTATAATGAAAATCAAGGGGGTCCTAATAACCCTATGCAAGAGTTCGTTAATTTATTAACGGCAGCATTTAACCAAGTTGGGGGAGGAATTCTCGTAGCACCTAGGGTAACTAGAACAATTACCTTTAAGGAATTCAAAAGTTTGGGTCCCCTAGAGTTTTGAGGAACGACTGACCCATTAGAGGCCCAGACGTGGGTAAAAGAGATAGAGAAGGCGTTTGTTATCACAAACATGAGTGAGGCGCAAAAGACTTCTTTTGCGACTTACATGATGAAAGGGGATGCCAACTACTAGTGGGAGGCTCACCAGGGCGGGAAAAGGACGGAGACAGTTACATGGGAACAGTTCAACAAGGTATCCTTCGAGAACTACTTCCCTACTAGCATGCAAGGGCAAATGGAGATTAATTTCTTGGAACATAAATAAGGGGATACGATAGTTCCCCAATACGCCGCCAAATTCAATGAATTGGAGATATTTGTTCCACATCAAGTGGACACAGAAGAGAGAAAGGTTCGTAGGTTTGAGCAGGGCCTGAAACCTTGGCTCTACAGTAGGATTTCAGTGTTCCAGAGTGCTTCCTACGGGACCATTTTGGAAAAGGTAATAATAGCTGAAGGTGGTGGTGAGGCGTTGTCTCAGTACCACAAGGAAATGAAGAATAAGAATAAGAGTATGGGAGGAAATAAGGCAGAGGTTGCCAGCGGTAGTGGCACTATGCCAAAGAAGAAGAGCTTTAACCCTTGGAATACTGGGGTGAAACAAGGAGATCCTAAGCGTAGGATGGAGGCATGCAAGACATGCGAAAAGACTCATTTGGGAGTCTATTTAAAGGGAAAATCAATTTGTTACAACTGTGGGCAAGAAGGACATTTATCACCCAACTGTCCTAAGCCTATGAAAAATCATGGGTGTTTTGTTTGTTGATCGTTGGACCACATGGCAAGAAATTGCCCGAAGAAAGGGTTAGAGGGAAATAAGGGTTCCGATAGTAGTAAATTAGCCATTATTAGACCAACACCGTCGATGGGTAGACCCTCAGCCTGTACGTTTAATATGACTGTCTAAGATGTGGTTGTATCATCGGATGTAGTAGCAGGTATCATTATAATCAATGAAATAACTGCTTATGTGTTATTTGACTCGGATGCTACTTGTTCTTTTATAGCATGTGGATTTGCTAAGCGATTAGGTTTAATCCCTGAAAAGTTAGCAATACCTTTAGACATTAAGGTAGCAAATGAAGAGATAATCCCCATTGAACATATTCATAAGGATTATTGTGTAAATATTAGAGGGAATAAGTTATCGGCAGATTTGGTACTGATAAGGTTAAAAGAATTCGATGTAATTCTTGGTATGGACTAGTTGATTAACCATAAGGCTATAATAGATTGTCATAGTAAAAGTGTGAACCTTCTGCTTTCTAAGAAAACCAAGGTAGGGTTCTTCGGTAGTAAATCACCTAGACGCTCTTGTTGTCTAACGATGACACAAGCTAGAAAGATGTTAAGAAAGGGGTGTGTAGGTTATCTGTGCCATGTTGTGGATACCCAAAGAGTGGGACCATCCTTGGACCAGATACCTATAGTTCAAGAGTTCGCGGATGTATTTTCGGAGGAATTACCGGGTATTCCACCAGATAGGGAGGTTGAGTTTGTGATTGATCTGTGACCGGGTACGACACCAGTTTCAAGGGCACCATATCGGATGGCGCCAGTTGAGATGAAGGAGTTAATGGTTCAATTACAAGACCTATTAGACATGAAGTACATTCAACCGAGTGTGTCTCCTTGGGGAGCACCGATATTGTTTGTGTAACGCCCCGAAATCCGGTCTATTTTCACATCCGGATTCCGTACATCACGGTTCCATCTTCCTCCAAACATACATCATTATATAACTAAATATAACAACATACATTCTCAAATCCCAGGTTCTAAAACCTTAAAACCTCCTTCATAATAAATAATGATAATTACATTATTCTTTACATCTTGTACAAGTGACTTTTATCCACCACCAAGGATTCATAATCATTCATTAAACTATTCTATAGTTTAATTCTATCACTCTATATTACAAGTCTTCGCTTGATATTCATGCTCATTCATATAATGAACGGTACTTCTTCTGGATACCGATCAGCTTGGATCTTTACGGGATCTTTAAGTTCTTCTAACATCGTTCACTGAAAATGTTTTTATTTTAAGCAAGTGTGAGCATTCAATTGCCCAGCAAGTCATAACAGTTGAACAAACAACTTTAAGAATTCAAACATTCATTTAAGACCTCAATAACCGAACAAAGGTTATGAAGCAGCTTGAATAATAGGAATAATCTCGATTCCTATCATTTTAAAACATTAGTCACATTCACTTTGAAATACTTTAATTCTTCTACCTCTTTCATACACATTATGTCTGGCTAGAATCAATAGCACAGACTTAACAATAACAGTTCATGTATAAACAGAACATTCTCATATTGAATAGTTCAATCACAAAATAGCTCATATCATAGAAACACCGAAGTGTTCAAATTGTGGCACAAGGCCTCATACATTCTAACACATTGTACAAATATCACGCATTCGCACATAGACAGAACTTCTCAAGTTTAACATCTGAGAATTTTTAGAAACTAGCATTCATTTAAAATATGAATGAAGTTAGGAAACTTGCCTTACGCACAGCTACAGCTTATAGTTTACGCTGAACTGCTCATTCCAAATCTTATATAGCACATAAGGAAATAACACATACACCAATTAGTCATATACTTGACTTTATACATTGGTTTACTTAACTTTATTTCTTAGGGTTCATTTTCTTACAAACTAAGTTTACGCGACCAACTTCCTTTACCGGTTAACGGCTTCATGACATACGGAGATGTCTTACTTAACACGTTCATCATCTTTGATGATTTATATTCTTATCTTCTTCTTATAACTCTCATAGGACTCAGCACACATCGTGTCTTTGCTTGTAGTCCATATGGTATTCTAAGTGGTTTCCCACAAACAACCAACAAACAAGTTCCCGTCTCATCTACATTTCCCATAACAGTGAGTTAGATCAGTTGCCAGTTTTGTATATACCTTCGCTCTCTGAAGGAATTGTTTAGCCCAGCTCCCATATGTCAACCATCAAAGGTTACGATTGTACTAAAACCTAACTTATCTTAACCTATCTGAACTATTAAACTATAATGTTCGTTAAGTCAAATTCTTATTCCTTATGGCTTTCTGACAAATAAATGTCATACCTCTGGATTTATTCTTTATTGTCTAAGTCATACAGTCCTATGTATACTCAAAATGATCATTCAATATTCATTCTATGCATTTATAGCATCAACCATTTTACGTTACCTTATTCTTATCTTACAACATCTGATTCATTAGACTCGGAACGTCATCCAAGTTATAAACATTAACTTGGCTTCTTTTACGTTATACACACTTGTCTTTAATTCAGCTTCTTCACCGTTCACAGGTTTAATCATTGATCTTCATTACCTTACGGTCAAACGATACACGGGGTGTAGGTTCTACCCGTTTAATTCGCGTACACTTAACCTTTACATCGGTTCAAGTGTTTAATGCTTACATTCCATTCTAATATTCTCATCCGACTCTTATTCGGCTTTCATGAATCCTCTTACCGATTGCTACGGCTTTCTTGATAATTCATATCTTACTTACTACCTTCGTCAACGTCTAAGTCATACAACCAATGTATACTTAGAACGTTCGCCCGACGTGAATACGATTCACGAGGATCATTTACGTATTCAACGTTTACGTTGTTCATCCCTTAATCTCTCATTCAACCTTTATCTAAGGTTTTAATCACTTTCATTCATTACTATCATCTTTTTTTCCATAACTAAAATATTATTGAATATTCCATTATGTCTTAGGATTATATCATTACGCGTTTCTCAGAAATTCAAACTAAATCTCCGAACAGAAACGGATGAATAGTGCCTATTTCGTCTTTTTCCCCAGAAATATTTTTGTTCCCGAACAAATTTTATTTTCTTCTTGAAAATTCTTACTCGTTCAGTCTAGCTCGTGGCCAGAATCCTCCCAATTAATAATCATCCTAGGTTCTAGAACGATTAATAAACACATAGCACATAATAGTATTAATAAAAATTCATTTTATTAATAACTAATTCTTTAAATCTTAAATTTTGGACAATCCAATTTATCATGTTGTCACATTCTTCCCTCCTTATAAAAATTCCATCCCCGGAATTTCTAAAACAACACCCATTCCCAGGTCATCACATTCACCCCTTCTTCACAAAATTTTGTCCTCGAAATTTTATCTTACTTATCTTCTCAACTTCTCTTCAAAGAAGTTCTTATCTTTCATACATTCCCTACCCTTCATAACTTATCAAGAATCATGAAGTGAAAGGAATAAATAGGAATATAAGGATTCCTTTAAAATATTTCATTCTTTTGCTGAGGGGTCAAATTGACCATGAACTCTTACTAGGTTTAACAATATTTCACCATAAACCCTTCTTACACGGTAAGTTTACAATCACACAGAAGGTAAACTACCTCATCCATACGTAGGCGATCAACCCATCGTATAACCCCATCCGGAGTATGTTCACCTCAGACTTAATCATTAGATTCCGCACCAAAACAATTTGGTTCGACATAAATCTTTAAAGAAAGCTCGATTTTCTTTTAATCATGACATACCATTCATCTTAGCCAAATCAAGTATCTTAGACCATACCAATAAATTGGACATCAAGTTGAAACATTCGTCTAGTCAAATTAATTGACATCGACTACTTCTTTAAATTCTTTTGCAATACATCAAAACGTTTTATGATGTCATGATACCGTACTTTTCACAGTACGTTGAGGACTTCGTCAATTTATGACTTCATCATTATGCATCATACCATAGTGGTTTGTTGATCCTAAGATCAAATCCAACACCAGGTTCAATTGCATTAATAACTCCATCCTTTTACCATCCTTGCATCAAATGCACTGATGATATAAAATTCATTTTGATATTTCAAATCAATTTCTGTCTAGCCAAAATAATTAGCATAGACATACCAAGAATAGTTCTTTTAAAATTCATTGGTTCCAAAAGTTGAACCAATTCTTTCATTTTTAAGACGCGCACATTAGCACGATTTCAAGAAACTTCAAAATCTAGCATAGCTAGATGGCTTGGAATATCCTATTATCTATCTTCCTTCATTATCTTACTTGCAACAATACTTAATCTTCTCTAGCACCTTCAATGCTAAGCCTACTGAAAATACCTTATTTTCAGTCTACACATTCCTATACCTTTGTACAGTCCATCAACTTACCATACATTATGAGTTCAGGAACTTTCCACAATAATATGAGTTTAAGAACTATCCCAGACAGACCATAAACGTCCATTCGCTGAGAAGTTCAAAAACATACCATATGATTATGAGTCATGAACTTACCATAAGTATGAGTTTCAAGAACTCGTACCTACCTTATCGTTCTCTACCTATCAAGTTTATACATGAGAAAAGATTCACCTTCTCATCATATACATCTTGATAGCGCGACCAATTTTAATGATTATCACTATAATAAACCGAGTGGTTGTTACACCAAGCACAAACCTCTGCCCATACAAAGGTTCATACAACTCAACTATCACATGAGTCCTCAATTGAAATCTTACAACTTCTTAATACGAATTTTATTTAATTTGTATGTTATCCTTTACAACTCAATCTGAGTTCTTCTTTCCTTACTACTTCGTAGTACCATTCATAGCATTAGCTACAAATCATATATCGTTTAACAACTCATCTGTTACTACGATTTACTATGATCACGTGGTGATCTTCTTATCCTTCTCTATATGATTATAGTCTTAGGTACTCATACCAAAGATTTATAACCTATCAGCTTTGATACCAATCTGTAACGCCCCAAAATCCGGTCTATTTTCACATCCGGATTCCGTACGTCACGGTTCCATCTTCCTCCAAACATACATCATTATATAACTAAATATAACAACATACATTCTCAAATCCCAGGTTCTAAAACCTTAAAACCTCCTTCATAATAAATAATGATAATTACATTATTCTTTACATCTTGTACAAGTGACTTTTATCCGCCACCAAGGATTTATAATCATTCATTAAACTATTCTATAGTTTAATTCTATCATTCTATATTACAAGTCTTTGCTTGATCTTCACGCTCATTCATATAATGAACGGTACTTCTTCTTACGATACCCCCATCGACTTGGATCTTTACTGGGATCTTTAAGTTCTTCTAACATCGTTCACTGAAAATGTTTTTATTTTAAGCAAGTGTGAGCATTCAATTGCCCAGCAAGTCATAACAGTTGAACAAACAACTTTAAGAATTCAAACATTCATTTAAGACCTCAATAACTGAACAAAGGTTATGAAGTAGCTTGAATAATAGGAATCATCTCGATTCCTATCATTTTAAAACATTAGTCACATTCACTTTGAAATACATTAATTCTTCTACCTCTTTCATACACATTCTGTCTGGCTAGAATCAATAGCACAGACTTAACAATAACGGTTCATGTATAAACAGAACATTCTCATATTGAACAGTTCAATCACAAAACAACTCATATCATAGAAACACCGAAGTGTTCAAACTGTGGCACAAGGCCTCATACATTCTAACACATTGTACAAATATCACACATTCGCACATAGACAGAACTTCTCAAGTTTAACATCTGAGAAGTTTTAGAAACTAGCATTCATTTAAAATATGAATGAAGTTAGGAAACTTGCCTTACGCACAGCTACAGCTTATAGTTTACGCTGAACTACTCATTCCAATTCCTATATAGAACATAAGGAAATAACACATACACCAATTAGTCATATACTTGACTTTATACATTGGTTTACTTAACTTTATTTCTTAGGGTTCATTTTCTTACAAACTAAGTTTACGCGACAAACTTCCTTTACCGGTTAACTGCTTCATGACATACGGAGATGTCTTACTTAATACGTTCATTATCTTTGATGATTTACATTCTTATCTTCTTCTTATAACTCTCCTAGGACTCAGCACACATCGTGTCTCTGCTAGTAGTCCATATGGTACTCTGAGTGGTTTCCCACAAACAACCAATAAAAAAGTTCTCGTCTCATCTACACTACCCATAACAGTGAGTTAGATCGGTTGCTAGTTTTGTATATACCTTCGCTCTCTGAAGGAATTGTTTAGCCCAGCTCCCATATGTCAACCATCAAAGGTTACGATTGTAATACAACCTAACTTATCTTAACTTTTCCGAACTATTAAACTATAATGTTCGTTAAGTCAAATTCTTATTCCTAATAGCTTTCTGACAAATAAAGGTCATACCTCAGGATTTATTCTTTATCGTCTAAGTCATACAATCTTATGTTTACTCAGAATGATCATTCAATATTCATTCTACAGATTTATAGTGTTAACCATTTTACGTTACCTTATTCTTATCTTATAACATCTGATTCATTCGACTCGGAACGTCATTCAAGTTATAAACATTAACTCGGATTCTTTTACGTTAAACATACTTGTCTTTAATTCATCTTCTTCACCGTTCACAGGTTTAATCATTAATCTTCAATATCTTACAGTCAAACCATACACGGGGTGTAGGTTCTACCCGTTTTATATTCGCGTACACTTAACCTTTACATCAGTTCAAGTGTTCAACGCTTACATTCCATTCTAATATTCTCATCCGACTCTTATTCGGCTTTCATTAATCCTCTTACCGATTGCTACGGCTTTCTTGATAATTCATATCCTACTTACTACCTTCGTCAACGTCTAAGTCATACAACCAATGTATACTTAGAACGTTCGCCCGACGTGAATATGATTCATGAGGATCGTTTACGTATTCATCGTTTACATTGTTCATCACTTAATCTCTCATTCAACCTTTATCTAAGGTTTTAATCGCTTTCATTCATTACTATCATCTGAACCCCATGTTCAATATTCTTTCTTAATGTCAAAGCCATACGGTTCGTTGTATGCTAAGACCGATTGTTCATCACAACAACGTTGCGTTCACAGCGTCTAAATGTTTTACATTCATCTCTAATTTACCATGTCATAACATCAAAATGTTATACATTACTTTCGTCACTCAACGTCTAAGGAATCACAACCATAGCAATCCCTCACGTTCGTTTATCGCGACTACGATCCCCGAATAATGGTTCCGTAACCCGCGTCTACATTCTTTGTCTTTTAATCTCATGAAATATTTTTGTTCAACCTTCATCAAAGGTTTAATACACTTAATTAAGTGTAACATTAGTTAAACTATATGTTCATTTTTCTTTCTTGCACATCCCCTAGTAATTAAGTAGTAAAAATCTCTCATTTCGGCATTGCCTCGCACCGTGTCAGTCTTCTTGACCTTAACCTTCCTTTCCTTCCTTCACGCGCACTGCACCACTCACCGGTATTTGATGGCTTTGAGCTTACTGTGGTGCTTGAACCCAAGAAACACGCGACTTCGCTGCCATGGCGAGCATGAAACCTAAAAAAATTTTCTAAGTCTTTTACACGCTTGAGACGCTGACTTCGAAATCTCATATCTTATTCGTTATAACTCGGAACGAGGTCATTCCAAAGCCATTTTTGTCCTTATCTTACGTACTTCGATTACCCATGGACAGAACTTCGTTCTGAATCCGTTAACATGCCATTCAATTGGCTTAATCTTCGCTCTTCGCTCATTTTACGTTATTAACGTTCTTCGCTCGTTAAATCTGTATCTCGGCCATCCAACTCTGAACTCGTTTCGCTTGAGTCTACGACTCACATTTTATACATTCTCTTACATTTTTATGAAACCCTACACATTTGAGTTCACTTACTAACTTTCTAATTCTCATTCTTCTTTTACGAAATTTTCGCCATAACTTCGTTATAGCTTAGTTTTAATCCATTCTTCATGAACGTTTCTAACTTTCCTAACCAAGAAATAAGCAACTAAATTATACATGATGGTTTTAAACTTTTCCATCAACAACAATTATCCTATGATGGTTTTAAATTTGTCCATCAACAACGTTCTTCGCGTGTTCTTCGTGTTCTTCGTTCGTTCTTCATTTTTAATCGATATTTTGATTACGATTTTACTTTTTCTCAGAATTTGATGTTATAGAACATCATTCCTTACTTATTTGACCTACTCATTCATAAGATTCATTCGGATTGCTCAAAATCCTTACGAATCATACACTTCCTTAAGAAATTTATAAACTAAATTTCTAATTTCTTATTTCTTCATTTTCTTACGATTTCAACCATATGAAATCATTTCTAACATCTTTTACTTCCTATTCCCGTTAAGCTATGTTTTTAACATATAAAGCTTAAAGACAATTTATAGAAGACTAGGTTTCGGATTACCTTCCTTCTCTAATCTCCTTCCGTTGGACAAAGCGTGTAGTCGGGCTAGCTTTTCCTCATTCTCTCCCTCTTCATCCAAACTCTCTCTCTCTTTCTCTCAAGTGTTGGTTGAAATTTCAAACCAAACAAATGAGCTTAAGGCTTGTTTATACAGAAAACTAAGGCTAGGGGCATTTTGGTCATTTCACCCCACCTCCTCACTATTCATGGCTTAGCCACCAAGTAATCACTTTACTTGGTGGCCAAGTGGCTGCCCCACATGCCCATGGGTCTCCCCAATAGGTTGCCCCATGGGTTTTACCCATCCGGTGACCCATTGGTTCGATCCGCGGTTTATTTTCTTGGATCGGATTTAATTAAATCTAACATTGGGCCTTACATTAATTCTTACTGGGCTTACCATGGGCTTGATTACACATTCCATTGGGCTTGATATATTCCAAGTCCAATTGGATTCTTCAAAGTCCATGAACTCAAAGTCCATTAAGACTAATCGCATTCTACGCATCCCATTCTCGTATTCTCTTCGTATATAGATTGTACGATATTCGTATTCTACATCATAATAATCTTCATACTATACTCGTATAATAACTAATATCATACTCGTATTTCTCACGCACAATAGCCCTAGTTATTATATGAAATCATTAAATTCTCGGAACTCACGTTTCCTAACCCTTAGGTTTTTAGTCCGCAGGCAAAAATATCTTTTTTTGCCATAACTAAAATATTATTGAATATTCCATTATGTCTTAGGATTATATCATTACATGTTTCTTAGAAATTCAAACTAAATCTCCAAACAGAAATGGATGAATAGTGCCTATTTCGTCTTTTTCCCCAGAATTATTTTTGTTCCCGAAAAAATTTTATTTTCTTCTTGAAAATTCTTACTAGTTCAGTCTAGCTCGTGGCCAGAATCCTCCCGATTAATAATCATCCTAGGTTCTAGATCGATTAATAAACACATAGCACAGAATAGTATTAATAAAAATTCATTTTATTAATAACTAATTCTTTAAATCTTAAATTCTGGACAATCCGATTTTCTAGGTTGTCACAACTTGTAAAGAAAAAGGATGGGTTGTTACGACTTTTTATCGACTAACGAGAGTTGAACAAGTTAACGATTAAGAATAAATACCCATTGCCCAGGATCGATGATCTATTTGATCAGTTGAAAGGCGCAAAGTATTTTTCTAAAATAGATTTGCGTACGGGGTTTCATCAGTTAAAAGTAAGGAAGGAGGATGTATCTAAGATGGCATTCAGAACTCGTTATGGTCATTACGAGTTTTTGGTAATGTCGTTTGGATTGACTAATGCGCCAGCCGCATTTATGGATATGATGAACAGAGTGTTCAAGCAGTATTTGTACAAGTTCGTCATAGTGTTCATTGATGATATTCTAATCTATTCTAAGACGTTAGAAGATTATGTTGAACATTTAAGGATACTGTTGGAGACACTACGAAAGGAAAAGTTATATGCGAAATTCACAAAGTGTGAAGTTTGGCTTGAACGAGTGCAGTTTCTAGGTCATGTTATTGATAAAGATGGCATTTCCACGGATCCAGCAAAAGTAGAATCAGTTAATGAGTGGGAGCAACCGAAAATGCCAAATAAGGTTTGGAGTTTTTTGGGGTTAGCGGGATACTATAGAAGGTTCGTCCAGGACTTTTCTAAAATAGCTACTCCGCTGACAAATTTGACGAGGAAGTCGGTGAAGTATGTGTGGACTGAAAAGTGTGAGAACAGTTTTCAGGAACTAAAGAAGAGGTTAAGTGACGCACCTGTATTGTCCTTACCAGATGATACATGGAAATTTGAAGTGTATAGCGATGCTTCGCATAGAGGACTGGGTTACGTGCTCATGCAGCATGGCAAGGTCAGTGCGTATGCGTCACGTCAATTAAAGGATTATGAGAAGCCCTATCCTACTCATGACCTGGAATTGGCAGCTGTAGTTTTTGCCTTAAAAATATGGAGGCATTATCTATACGGTTAGAAGTGTGAGATATACACGGACCATAAAAGTCTGAAGTATATCTTCACACAAAAGGAGTTGAATATGATGTAGAGAAGGTGGTTGGAACTAATAAAAGATTACGATTGTGATATCTTATATCATCCGGGGAAAGAAAATGTTGTAGCCGATGCACTAAGTAGGAAGGGTAGAGAGAAACTATCAATGATAACGGCTCATAATGAGTTAGTAACAGCGATGGCAAGGATGGAATTAGAAGTTAAATTACCGGGTGAAGCAGAGGAGATGTTATTTTCCATGGAGACTCAACTGACCATAGTGGAATGTGTTAAGGAAGTGCAATTGAGCAACCAGGAATGCGAACATATGAAGAAGAGGATAGAAGATGAAGAAAAGACTAAGTATAACCTCAATAAGGAGGGATAACTTCGTTTTGAAGGAAGAATTTGGGTTCCAAATAATTCCAAAATAAATGAGGAGATAATGATTGAGGCCCATAGTTCGAGGTACTCGATACATGTGGGTTGTTGCAATCATTAGAAATTCTGGAGTGGAAATGGGAGCAAATCACAATGGACTTTGTGGTGGGACTTCCAATGACAAGGAAAGGATACGACGCTATTTGGGTGATAGTGGATCGATTGAGGAAATCGGCTCACTTTATACCGATAGGAGTTAGGTATAACCTAGAGCAATTAGCTAAACTTTATGTCAAGGAAATTATTTCAAGACATGAAGTACCTGTTTTGATTGTATCAGATCGTGATCCACGATTTACATCAAACTTTTGGAGAAGTCTGCAAGAGCAAATGGGAACGCAGTTGAGATTTAGTACAACGTATCATCCTCAGATGGATGGATAAAGTGAACGGACAATTCAAATGCTTGAAGATATGTTAAGATCTTGCGTTATGGATTTCAAAGGGAGTTGGGACGATCATCTACCATTGGTAGAATTTGCATACAACAATAGTTTTCACGCTAGTATAGGCATGCCGCCTTACGAAGTGTTGTATGGAAGGAAATATAGGACTCCACTATGTTGGGAGGAAGTGGGTGAACGTCGGATGTTGGGACTTGAGTTGGTACAACAAGCAATGGACATGGTAAAGCTAATACGTGCTCGATTGATAGCGGCTCAAGATAGGCAAAAGAAGTATGTCGATACTCACAGAGAAAAGAGAGAATTTGATGTAGGGTCTTATGTCTTTCTGAAAGTATCACATTGGAAAGGGAAGATACATTTTGGAAAGAAAGGGAAGTTAAGTCCAAGGTTTATAGGACCTTTTGAGATTTTAAGAAGGGTAGGAGAGGTAGCTTATGAAGTAGCCTTACCTCCAAAAATGGAACGTATACACAATGTGTTTCATGTGTCTGTGTTGCGTCCCTATAAACTGGAGTATAAACACATAATAGAGTATAAATCTATTCAGATAGAGAAATACTTATCGTATGAAGAACTTCCAATTCCAATTATTGATAGGAAGGAACAAGTTTTGAGAAATAAGATAATACCTTCAGTGAAGGTAATATGGAAAAACCACAATGCTGAAGAAGCAACGTGGGAACTCGAAAGTAAAATGAAGGAAAATTTTCCTCATTTGTTTATGTAATTATAAGAGAGATTCTGGGGACAAAATCCTTATAAGGGGGAGAATGTAACGCCCGAGAAAATCTGATTTATATGAGAATTAAATTTTTATTTTATTATGTGAATTAAATGAATTTAATGGATTATTTATGTGAGTAAGCTATGTGAAGGTCATCCTATGACCTAGAATGTGCGAATGTGGTTAGTATTCTGGTTATGTACTAGAAGTAATTGTTTTGAATTTCCAAGATAAAAATAAAAGTTTTTCGAGAAATTTCTGTAAAAATACTATTCATCCATTTTTGCTTGGGAATAAAGTTTGAAATTTCGAGAAACGCGTAATGATAGAATATAAAGACGAGATGGAATATCTAATAATATTTCATTTATGGCAAACAAAGTTTTCGTCTGCGGACTTAAAACCTAAAGGTTGAGAAGAATGATTTCCGAGAAAGAAATGAGCTTCGTATAATGAATTATGATAATGATTATGTGTACGTTATACGAGTATGATACTATTTAGTATACGAATATAATACGAAGATTTAATACGACATATAATACGAATATTGTACGAGTACTATACGAAGAGAATACGTGAATTATACGTGTGGAATACGATTGGTATTATTGGATTTATAGGTTAAGGACTTAATATGATCCAATTGGATTTGGATTATACCAAGCCCAAGTGATTGAGTAATCAAGCCCAATGAATTATGTGTTTAAGCCAAGTTAAAGCCTAGTGTTAGGATTAATTAAGCCCGATCCAAGAAACTGAACCGTGGATCGAACCGATGGGTCACCGAATGGGTAAAACCCATGGGGCAACCCATTGGAATGAACCATGGGCATGTGGGCCAGCCACTTGGTGCCCAAGTAAAGTGAACTACTTGATCACCATGTATTTTACTTGGTGATGAAGTAGTGAATAGTAAGGAGGTGGGGAGAAAAGACCATTTAGCCCTCCATTGGAATTGCCTATAAAAGAAAGGCATATGTTGGTCATTTGATGGTTTTTCAAAGTTGTCCAACTTATATTAAGAGAGAGAAATAGCTAGAATCAAGTAATCATCCTACTTTGAAGAAAAACCTTAGAAATTTTAGCAAGAACACAAAGATCGGAAAGGTAATATTCCATTAATAATAGTTTTCCATCCCTTTTGATTTCTTTGTTATAAAGAATCATAAATTGGTGGAGTATGCCTCTTATGGATGAATATGGATGGCTTGTAATATGTAAAACCTTTATAAGTCATGTGTAAATAGAAATCGTAAGGTTTTACGTAAGTTTAAACCGTAGGAAATAATAATTTATGAACATGGTTGTTGATGGACAAATTGAACACCATCACTAGTAGAATATGTGCATATTTCTTAGTTAGGATGTAGATATGAAATCAATGGAGTGTTCCATTTTATTTTCCATTGATTTGGAATTTAGAACACTAGTAACGAAGTTATGGCGAATTTTACGGAATTAGAAGTTAAACGTCGAAAACGTAGAAATTCTGGATTAGTAGTCGAAAGTTGCCGTGAGACTTGAAAACGTTGGTTTTCAATGTCAACTTGTGAGATAGGGTATTTAAGATTCGTGGGCTCAAGAATCGTCGGATTCTGACTTAAAACGAAGAAAACGAGTATTGAACGCTCGAAATCGTTTAACGAATGCTCGTTAATGAACTTAGAAGTGAATTTTGAATTAACAGATTTGGAATTTAAAAATTCTTATATGAATACGTAGAGTAAGTAATTTATGAGGTATAGGCTTTTTAACGGATCAAATCGGACTTATAACGAAGAAGTTATGAAGCCGGGAAGTTCACTAAAAATTTTATCTGTAAAAATTTTCTCGGTGTTTGAGCTGAAATGCACACGGACAAAGCTTTGTCTTCTTGCAAATACAAATAACTGCGTACGTTGTATTGACCTACTAAAGAATGGCGCCTGCAAAGGCTATTCATATATAAGGAGTTTCATGCCGACAAAGACCTAACTAGGGCTTAGTCATTGTAAATTGGTAGCCATGATGCCGATGTTGCATAGAAGGGCCAAGCCACAATGGCCGTAAGCGTGGGGAATTGTTAGACAATTTAGGTTTTGAATTCTTTTTTTTCAAGACCAATATGTGATGAGTTTATATACTTAATGAACATACTAAAACTATTCCTATGTTACATATACTAGTGTATATGGTGTGTAACTTAGGAATTATACGCGAATTGTTAGTATGGTAACGAAGAACACGAAGTAAACCGTGAACGGTAATCAACATTGATACTTCACCAATGACGATTAAGTTTGGTTACTAACGTAAGAACGTTAACAAGCCGGGATGAAGGGTAGTAAGTTGAATTGACATTATTAATGAAATAAAGTCAACTAAGACATAGAAGAGAAAGAAGTTGGTAGAAACAATGTGATTAATTGTTTGGTAGCTAATTACAGTGTGCTATGTGAATATATCATGTAGATTATATAAAGGCTGAGAATAGTCGAATAAATTATTTGAAGACGCTTGAAGGCAAGTTTTCTTAACGCTTGTCTAACCTTTGAGTTAGTCGAGTTTTCTGTGATTCATTGTACTGAGTTGCATGAATGATTTTAAAGAAAGGGTCAATGCTAGTTTTAACTCGGCTAGATTATTCGTAAGAGATAGATTGATATGTATACATATCTTTCTATATAGAAATGATAACGCTATCTTATGCCAAGTATTTGGTATGGATCCAAAGGTAAGTTTGTTTATGAACAAAAAAAAAGTATTTTTCATCGATTATTCGATGGGCACACGAGTTTGCCAAAACTTAAACGTAAATACGTTTAACGGATGAATGTTGATCAACATAGAGTACTATAGGCTGATCACCTAGAAGTGCTCGTAAGTAATGCCGGATGTACAGCCTTAGTGCTATTATGTCCTTTTTCAAGTATGAAAACAGAAATATATTGTTCATGGTCTTTCGACCGGTTCAAAATTCCTAAACTATTATATACTTTGGGAATTGAGATTATTAATTGTTGAGTATTGATGTTTCGTAATACTTCATGACTACTTGTCAATTATGGAAGATTTTCATATAATTCACGAATGTGGTATTGATATTATTCTTTGTTAGACTTGCTGAGCTTGTTATGCTCACTTCTTGTGTGAATTATATAATTACAGTTAAAATCGAGCATACTGAGAATGCTAAGAGAAATAAGGGCAAGGCTAAGATGGATAGTTAACCATCTTGTAATAGATTAGTATGGTTGTATATATTATACTTAAAAACAACGAATGATGTAATCGGTTTATGAACCTGGGAAAGGATTTCACTTTGATTGTAATAAGAAGATAGTTAATATATTCATTATGTTGTGTTTTCAATGGAATGATTGTATAGTTATGAGTACTGTGTAGCACCATATGTCGGGTTGGAAGATACCTGGATTTGGGGGCGTCACAGGTTGGTATCAAAGCATTAGGTTATAAAACTTAAGGGGGGAAGAACCTTAGGCTAATAACCTCGTAAGGAAGGTAAAGTCCGAAGAAAGAAATTCGAGTCAAATGAATTAATAAGGTATTGAGGAAACTCAGTACCGAAAGATTTAAAAGATGGAAATTAATCCTAAATAAATTAAATTTGATTTGTGCTTATACTATTGTGTATTATGTACTAATCAACATGTTATGTGTTTTGTAGATGTCAAACGATAGCTTGTTGTATAGAGACATTCACGTGGTGAGTGAAGAGTCGATGAACCGAGTGGAGATTGTACCTATGCCAGTGGCGGAGGTACCGTTAGTGGTTCTGGAAGATTCTGATCCAGAAGAGTACATTTCTGAGGAGGAGTACTCTGAGGAAATAGTGGGAATAGCATCATATCTGAATATGATGATAGATATGGAGGAAGATATAAAGGTAACATCGATTAATACGGTGGTACCTACTCAGGAGTCAACACCTCCAGATGCAATGAGATCATTGTACCTGGTCGTGCTTGATAGGAATGTGCATCTGCGCACTGTGGTGCAGACACAGAACGAGGAGATTACTGCTATATATGAGACGAAGTAGTCTGCAGAGGCAGATTTTGAGTCGGAGCACGATGAGAAAGTGCTAATGATGGATAAGGCGATGGATTATAAGGAAGAGGCCGGAAGGACTCATTTGGGAGTCTGTTTAAAGGGAAAATCAGTTTGTTACAACTGTGGGCGGGAAGGACATTTATCACCCAACTGTCCTAACCCTATGAAAAATCATGGGTGTTTTGTTTGTGGATCGTTGGACCACATGGCAAGAAATTGCCCGAAAAAAGGGTTAGAGGGAAATAAGGGTTCTGGTAGTGGTAAATTAGCCATTACTGGACCAACACCATCGGTGGGTAGACCCTCAATCCATACGTTTAATATAACTGTCCAAGATGAGATTTCATCATCGGATGTAGTAGCAGGTATCATTCCAGTCAATGAAATAAATGCTTATGTGTTATTTGACTCGGGTGCTACTTGTTCTTTTATAGCATGTGGATTTGCTAAGTGATTAGGTTTAATCTCTGAAAAGTTAGCAATACCTTTAGACGTTAAGGTAGCAAATGAAGAGATAATCCCCATTAAACATATTCATAAGGATTATTGCGTAAATATTAGAGGGAATAAGTTATCGATAGATTTGGTACTGATAAGGTTAAAAGAATTCGATGTAATTCTTGGTATGGATTGGTTGATTAACCATAAGGCTATAATAGATTGCCATAGGAAAAGTGTGAACCTTCGGCTTTCTAAGAAAACCAAGGTAGGGTTCTTCGGTAGTAAATCACCGAGACGCTCTTGTTGCCTAACGATGACACAAGCTAGAAAGATGTTAAGAAAGGGGTGTGTAGGTTATCTGTGCCATGTTGTGGATACCCAAAGAGTGGGAGCATCCTTGGACCAGATACTTATAGTTCAAGAGTTCACGGATGTATTTCCAGAGTAATTACCGGGTATTCCACCGGATAGGGAGGTTGAGTTTGTGATTGATCTGTTAACGGGTACGACACCAGTTTCAAGGGCACCATACCGGATGGCGCCAGTTGAGATGAAGGGGTTAATGGTTCAATTACAAGAACTATTAGACATGAAGTAAATTCAACCGAGTGTGTCTCCTTAGGGAGCACCGGTATTGTTTATAAAGAAAAAGGATGGGTTATTACGACTTTTTATCGACTATCGAGGGTTGAACAAGTTAACTATTAAGAATAAATACCCGTTGCCCAAGATCGATGATCTATTTGATCAGTTGAAAGGGGAAAGGTATTTTTCTAAAATAGATTTGCGTACGGGGTATCATCAGTTAAAAGTAAGGAAGGAGGATGTACCTAAGACGGCATTCAGAACTCGTTATGGTAATTACGAGTTTCTGGTAATGTCGTTTGGGTTGACTAATGCGCCAGCCGTATTTATGGATATGATGAATAAAGTGTTCAAGCAGTATTTGGACAAGTTCGTCATAGTGTTCATTGATGATATTCTAGTCTATTCTAAGACGTCAGAAGATTATGCTGAACATTTAAGGATAGTGTTGGAGACACTACGGAAGGAAAAGTTGTATGCAAAATTCACAAAGTGTGAATTTTGGCTTGAAAGAGTGCAGTTTTTAGGACATGTTATTGATAAAGATGGCATTTCCATGGATCCAGCAAAAGTAGAAGCAGTTAATGAGTGGGAGCAACCGAAAACGCCAACTGAGGTTTGGAGTTTTCTGGGGTTAGCGGGATACTATAGAAGGTTCATCTAGGACTTTTCTAAAATAGCTACTCCGCTGACAAATTTAACTAGGAAGTCGGTGAAGTACCTATATTGTCCTTACCAGATGATATAAGGACTTTTGTAATGAATAGCTGTGACGCCCCCAAAATAGGTATACATCACCCATATTAAGTAGCCAAATACATGGTACAAAATTCAAATACAACTTAATTATACAACAGTCGTGTAAAATACGACAATACATAATCTAAGAGTTTTAATAAGAATATTGTCATCTAGACAATATCCACACTCAATGGAGTCCTCATTACATTTATTGTCACACTATTTAACAGAATAGTGAGGAGTACTAATGCTATCATCTGGACCGTCACTCCATTCCCCGACTAGTCCATTGCCACGCTTCTCATTTCTGATGAGAACAAAGGAAAGAAAGGGTGAGCTCAACTAGCCCAATAAGAAATATTATGACTAAGATAATGCAGAATAAATTATCATTAGTCTTCAACGATGTTAAACTGATAAAATACAATAGACATCAAGTTTAACTACAGCGGAATAAGTAATCCATTAGAAGAGTCAAGTAGAGCATGATATCTACTATCTTCTATGTTTTAAAATGTTTTCATCAATTTTTATCGCTGAGACTCAGCTTAATAAATAAACCACATCATCGAATCATCCCTGCACTACGGGCCAAGGGTATTCATTAAATCATCAATGGTCATGACTATACCGAATAATCCCTGGTCATAATCATACCAAAAATTGTCTATCAATGCACTACAGGCCAATGAGGACTTTTACCACATCATTCGTTACATTACAATCATGATTATACCGAATAATCCCTGGTCATAATCATACCATGTCCATCTATGCACGTAAGCCAAAGATGACTTTCATCACAATATAAGCATGAAGATGATGACAATGATATAAGCAATAATCAAACGAAATTGAATCAAACGAAATCAAGGATAAATATTAAAGACTTTAAATTTATCCAAATATTATCAATTACTTAATAAACTCATAATCTAATATTATTAACATTATATTAATATTTTAATCAATTCTTAAACTTATAAACAATTTATTTCAATTGTTTACACTTTACCAAATAATGCATTTTAATCATTCAAAAATGCTATACTCATAAGATTTCATCACCAGTGATCAAATGCCTCTTCAAAAATCTGCATATACCCTATATAGGATTCCCAAGTCATAAAATCATATTTTCCAATTTTGTTACTTCACATAACATATTTAATTCATTTACTCATAACTAGTTCATTTTCATGAAAAATACCAAATCAGTCCCAAAAATATTTCTTTTCTGGGATTTAGCAGAAGATAGTCCCATATTGAATATATATTTTTCTTGGAATATTTAAAATTCATTTACTATTTTTCATATGGTCAAAACTGCCGAATATTTAAACATTTATCATAAATTGTACTTTTGTCCAAAAATTTCAAAATTTACAGGGTATTCCTGTTATATACATGTACTCCCAATAAAAATTACACCAATTTTGGAGTTAACCACAAAGAATTATGAGGGTTTACTTTTAAAATAGTCTTTTCCTATAAAATCCATAACTCTTAATCTATACATCCAAAAATCGTCATTTTTGGACACAATCTAGAAAACTCATCAAATTATCATTTCAAATTTTTTCAGAATTTTTGAGGGTCAGAAAAATTACGAAACTACCCCTGGAAGAAACCCCTTTTGAATGAAAATACTATTCATATGAATACAAAGGATCATTCACTATGCATGCGGTAATCCACATAGACAGGTTATTCCAACAGAATAATAAAGAATGGAATAACAAAAGAATTCACCATGCATGCGATAGACCGTACAGACAGGTTATTCTCAATAGAATAATAAAGAATGGAACTAGGTCATGCGTAAACAGCACAAACAGGATATTCCAACAAAATAATAAAGAATGGAACCAGGTCATGCGTAAACCGCACATACAGGATATTCCAACAGAATAATAAAGAATGGAATAACAACAGAATTCACCAGGCATGCGATAGACCGCATAGACAGGTAATTCCAATAGAATAATAAAGAATGGAATAACAGAAGAATTTCACCATGTATACGGTACTTCGCATAGACAGGTTATTCCAACATAATAATAAGGAATGGAATAACAATTGCTCTCTTCTTGAATATGAAAGAAATAATACCCCTTACCTTAAAAGAAACTGGATATTAGAATAGTGAGGTAGCAGACTTCTCTTCAAGTTTTCTCTCTATAATTTCTCTCTATAATAATTGCTCTATAGCTTTATTGAATTGGTGAAAAATAAAGAAGGAATGAGATTCTATTTATAGGAAAATATAGTTTCGATAATTACACATTTTGGGGCTCGAAATATTACAGTATAATACCTTCCTCTTTTCTTTCATTTTAAATTTAGTCCTACAAATATTATCAAACTTGCACCACCTCCCCTAATAGTAAATAATGTGAATCAATAGTTAAATCATGTGAATCAATAGTTATAATCATGTGAAAATACGAATTACAATATAGTACCTCCATCTATACCTCCATTTTTAACTTAGTCATGCAAGTATTATCAATCTTGCACCAACTCCCCCAATAATACAAGAATGTGATTCAATAGTACACACATGCAAACAAATAGTTATATAAGCATGTGAATTAGTAGCAATTAATTGCTCAATTATCCGATTAATTACCCGATTTATCAATATAACCCCCAAACAGCAATTATCATCGGAATAGATGTCGATTTCCACTAACACTAATAATCACAACACAATAGAACTATCAAATTAATCTTTAATCAACACAAACTTATTCATCATTAATATTATAACTCACAATATTTAATAACCAGGTCATTCCTAGGAAAGAGGGGGCTTTTCGATAAGGATTTCTCCGTATTGGCGTGTAATTAGATAACCAAACCTCTCCTTGACAGAACTTCTAGACATTATAAATATTGCAATTTAATAATATGAATAACTTTGTCGTCTCAATTATTGATTTAATAATATATAAAATATTATGCAGATGATACTGTGACAATAATCGAATCAATAATATAAGAAATATGATGCAAAGAATTATCAGAGCAATAATTGAGTATAATCGAGTGACTACTTACGTAAGTATCAATAATCAATACCGTGTGCTACTATGCAACCACATGCCAGATTCTTGTACTTTTTACTACTTTGGTAGTTCAATGCTTTTAACGATAACACTTTCGCCGTTATTTTTATAAAAAGATAATTCTGTCATTTTCTTACTACGACAATACTTCCGTTCTGGGGTCCACCAATGATTGTGACGTCATACGAATATTCCCCGACCAAATGAATATTTTATAAGAACTTGCATACTATGCAAAATTTATAAATATTACCCACAACTATAACATTATACCAAATCCACACCATAATATTCAAAAAATATTTTGAGAAATTTAAATCTTTATTCATAAAATTTGGGGTCTCACAATCTCCCCTCCTTATGAAATTTCGCCCTTGAAATTTACGTACGTACCTGGTATACCGAAGAGGTGAGGATACCTTGACTTCATTTCAGATTCTAACTCTTGAGGTATAACCTTTGAGTGTCGAATAGGATCCTTCTTATCCAATATTTTAACATGTATCTCCTCATACATTAAATCTTCTGATATCTCGTCTAGTTCCAATTCAATAATGTGGTTTGGGTCATCCACATATTTACGTAACATCGATACGTGAAAAATGTTATGAACACGCGACATACTTGGTGGTAAAACGAGTCTATAGGCCACAGTTCCTACTCCATCGAGGATTTCAAATGGGCAAATTAAATCGAGGGTTGAGATAATGCCTTCTTGAACCTTCTTCTTCACATTCATCAGATTCGGGTGTGTAGCTTGAGCGGCTTTAACTTTATCTATTAAAGTCGATTCTTGTAACTCCCCGAAATCCGGTCTATCTTCACACTCGGATTCCGTGCGTCACTAGTACATCATTCATCCAACATACATCATTATATACTGAAATATAATAACATACATTCTGAATTCCCAGGTTCTAAAACCTTATAACCTTTCTCATTACAAATAATGATAATTACATTATTCCTTTCATCTTACAAGAGTGACTTTTATCCGCCACCAAGGATACATAATAGTTCATTAAACTAGTCTATAGTTTAATTTTCTTCTTTCTACATTACAAGTCTTCACTTAATCTTCTCGCTCATTCACATTATGAATGGCACTTCATCTAGATACCGTCAACTTGATCTTTACGGGATCCTTAAGTTCTTCTAACATCGTTCGCTGAAAATGTTTTTCATTTAAAGCAAGTATGAGCATTCAATTGCCCAGCAAGTCATAACTATTGAACAAAAAACTTCAAGAATTTAAACATTCTTTTAAGACTTCAATAACTGAACAAAGGTTATGAAGCAACATGAATAATAGGAATAATCTTGATTCCTATCATTTTAAAACATTAGTCACCTTCACTTTGAAATACATTCATTCTCTACTCTCTTTCATACACATTCTGTCTAGCTAGAATCAATAGCACAGACTTAACAATAACGGTTCATGTATAAACAGAACATTCTTTTATTGAACAGTTCAATCATAGAAATGATTTATCTCACGTAAACAAGAAGTGTTCAAATTATGGCACAAGGCCTCATATATTCTACCACCTTGTACAAATATCACACATTCGCACATAGATAGAACTTCTCAAGTTCAACATCTGAGAAGTTTAAGAAACTAGCATTCATTTAAAATATGAATGAAGTTAGGAAACTTGCCTTACATACCACTACCTTACTTTGAATCGCTTCATTCCAATCCCTATAACACATAAGGAAATAACACATACACCAATTAGTCATATACTTGACTTACACATTGGTTTACTTAACTTTACTTCTTAGGGTTCGCGTTCTTACAATATAATTTTACGCGACTAACTTTCATTACCGGTTTACGGCTTCATGACATACAGAGATGTCTTACTCAAAATGTTCTTCATCTTTGATGATTTACATTTGTATCTTCTTCTTATAACTTCTCTAGGACTTAGCACACATCACTTCTCTGCTGGTAGTCCATATGGTACTCTGAGTGGTTTCCCACAAACAACCAACAAACAAGTTCCCGTCTTATCTACACTGCCATCACAGTGAGTTAGATCGGTTGCCAGTTTCGTATATACCTTCGCTCTCTGAAGGAATTGCTTAGCCCAGCTCCCATATGTCAACCATCAAAGGTTACGATTGTACCACAACCTAAATTTATCTTAACTTATACGAACTATTAACTATAATGTTTGTTAAGTCAATTTCTTATTCCTTTTGGCTTTTTGGCATGTAATTGCCATACCTCGGGACTCATTCTTATCCGACTCACATTCGGCTTTCATTAATCTTATTACCGTTCGATACGGCTTTCTCGATACCATTCATATGTTGCATACTACCTTTGTCAACGTCTATGTCATACAACCAGGGTATACTTAACACATTCGTCCAACGCGAATACGATTTAAGAGGATCGTTTACATATTCAACGTTCACGTTGCTCATCTCTTAACCTCTCATTCAACCTTTACTCAAGGTTTTAATCACTTTTAATCGTTATCCATCCCATGAACCCCATGTTCATTATTCTTTCTTAATGTCAAAGCCATACGGTTCGTTGTATGCTAAGACCGATCGTTCATCGCAATAACTTTGCGTTCACAGTGTCTATATGCTTTACATTCATCTTGCAATACTATGACATAACATTGAAATGTTATTCATTACCCTCATCACCCAACGTCTATAGAATCAAAATCATAGTAATCCCTCGCATTCGTTTATTGCGACTACGATCCCCAAATCTCGGTTCTGTAATCCGCAATTACATTCTTTTAATCTCAGTTAATCTTTTCGTTCAACCTTCATTAAAGGTTTAAAACACTTAATTAAGTGTTACATTAGGCGAACTACATGTTCATATTTCTTTCTTGCACATCCCCCAGCAGTTGAGCACTTAAAAGCTCATTGCTGGCCTTTTTCCCTGTACCGGCGTTGCGGCGCCACTCTCTTCACTAAGACTCACGCTGCGGCGTGAGTTAGAAGTGTCTGGCTCTCCGGTCTGGCGCTGCAGCGCCACCTTACAAGGCATGGCTAGCGCCACGGCGCCAAGCCCTTCTTCTCGAAAATTTTTCTAAGTGTTAACTTTATTTTGAGACGCTTACTTTCTGATCTCATAACTTCTTCGTTATAACTCGGAACAAGGTCGTTCCAAAGCCATTTTCTTCCTTATCTTACGTACTTCGATTACCCATGGACAGAACTTCGTTCTGAATCCGTTAACATGCTATTCAATTGGCTTAATCTTTGCTATTCGTTCATTTTATGTTATTAACGTTCTTCATTCGTTCGTCAGTAATTTGGTCCTCCGAACTCGGAACTCATCTGCTCTTGAGTCCACTACTCAAATTTTATACGTTCTCTTACTTCCTTATAAAACCCTACACATTCGGGTTCATTTACTAACTTTCTAATTCTCGCTCGTTTTTACGAAATTTTTGCCATAACTTCGTTATAGCTCCATTTTAATCCATTCTTCATGAATGTTTCTACCATTCCTAACCAAGCAATAAGCATCTAACTTATACGCAATGGTTTTAAACTTGTCCATCAACAACAATTATACTACGATGATTTTAAATTTGTCTATCAACAATGTCGTGTTCTTCACGTGTTCTTCGTTCGTTCTTCATTTTTAATCGATATTTTTTATTACGATTTCACTTTTTCTTGGAATTTGATGTTATAGAACATCATTCCTTACTTATTTGACCTACTCATTCATAAGATTCATTCGGATCGCTCAAAATCCTTACGAATCTTACACTTCCTTAAGAAATTTATAAAATAAACTTCTAATTCTTATTTCTTCATTTTCTTACAATTTCAACCATATGAATTCATTCTCAATATCTTTTACTCCTTATTCTCATTAATCTATATTTTTGAACATAGAAACTTAAAGAAAATTTCTAAGAGAATAGGTTTTGGATTACCTTTCTCCTTTGATCTCCTTCCGTCGGACAAAGTTTGCTCACGAGCCAACTTTTCCTCTTCCTTTTCTCTTCTTTCTCCCATCTGAAATCTCTCTCTCTCTCTCTCTCTCTCTCTCTCTCTCTCAAAGAGTAGGATTTTCAAGAATCCAAACAAATGAGCTTAAGCTTCCTATTTATAGATTTTCAAGGCTAGGGGCAAAATAGTCATTTTGCCCCTAAAATCAATATTCACACCTCCTTACTTCCACCTCCTTACTATTCCTACCTTCTTACTATTCACGTAGTGTCCCTTGGAAGCTTCGTGCTTCCGTCTTTCGGATTTCGTCCGACAGTTCAAAAACTGCGATTCTCGGAATCTAAATATTTTTGGATATTTCGTCTTTCCTTTACCGATTAACTTTTACGTATTCTTCGGATTTCTGAAAAACACTTTTTGATGTCAAGCATTTTCCTCCACGTTTTCCCCTAAAATAGCTAAACGAATAAAAAGTACATAACATTACTTTTCGTCGTTTTTATTTTATCCGATTTCTACACGTTTTTCGAGAAAAACTTTTATCGGCTTACTTAACTTTTCACGACATATTATCGTCAAATCTTTTGATGGAATGTCATTTCAACATACTGAACTCTTGAAAAGGCTTAGGTTATTCAAACCCTAACCCTTAGGGTTTTGTCGGGTGAATAGTGCCTATTTCGTCTTTTTCCCCAAACATATTTTGTTCCCGAAAAAATTTTATTTTTGTCTTAAAAATTCTTACTCGTTTAGTCTAGCTCGTAGCCAAAATCCTCCTGATTAATAATCATCTTAGGTTCTAGAACGATTAATAAACACATAGCATATAATAGTATTAATAAAAATTCATTTTATTAATAACTAATTCTTTAAATCTTAAATTCTGGACAATCCGGATTTTTGGGTTATCACAATTCTACTCATATATTCGTTATCTTCACGTGGGTCCCTAGAGTCTTTAACTCTATCTTCATCATTTGTCAGTTATACGAAATAGGTTTTTGTGTTAACAACATCGCACTCGTAAACGCATTCGATCTTCTACTCAACGCGTCAGCTACCAGGTTCGCTCTTCCACAATGATATTGAGCGGTATAGTCGTAATCTTCAACAGCTTGAGCCAATGTCTTTGGTGCATAATACGTTCATTTTAGTTGAAGAAATATTTGAGGGTGTTAGAAATGGGTTTTGTACTGGGGTCAGTACAAAATTTGATTTCACGCTCTAGGGGTAAGCTAAGAAGTCTTCAAGGATATATTAGGAAATTTATTAACAATAGAAATATCATTCAAAACTGTGACCCTCATCCAAGACTTGGATAACACGACACATTGATATCTATCAACTTGCCACCGTTATTCACGACGTCCCCTACGAATATTCTAGCTTCGGTGTATTCCAAGACTTGGAAGTCACCAAATAAAAGGCTCGTATTATTTACTTATGGCTTGATATGACAATGATTGACTTTAGTGGTTTGGTTTCTTGAATTCACATAACAAGTTGGTTAGGAATATGAAAGCTAACAACCTTACGAAAATAATCAATTTTAGTATGATGAGTAGTTAACCAATCAATCCCTAAAATCACATCAAATGCAAGTATTTTCAAAGAAATAAGATCGGCCGGTAATGTGAAAGTGTCGATTTGAATTAAACAAGATTTATAAATAGTGGAGGTAACAAATGTTTCTCCTAACAGAGTTTCAACAGATAAAAGAGCCAAGTTCAAACATGGAACACCACTAGGTGAAATAAAAGAGTGGGTAGAACCGGTATCGAAATAAGGTATAGACTTCGTAATAGTTTATGATTAACTTACCCGTGCTAACTTCGTTCGGGTTACTCACTTTTTGAGAAGTCACAAAAAATGCTCTTCCTGAAAGCACCAACTTTGTTTTGTCTGTATCCGCCTTTGGTGCTACCGTCCCAGCTGGACTTAATTTTGGTGCACGATAAAATCGGGCTAGGTGACCTTCTCTTCCACAATTGAAACACGTTTTGGACTACTGCGTACAGTTTGGACTGATGTGTCCTTCCCCTCCACATTTGTAACATATGACCGGCGGTCGTTCTCCTTCCTTAACAACATGTGTTGATGCTGACGTCTTTCTATCATTGTTGAATCTCCTCTTCTTGAAATATCCATTCTTATTATTTTGGCCATGATTACCACCGAAGTGATTACCATTCTTGGCATGATAATTTCCCCCACGATGGTTATCATTGTTCCGATGGCCGTTGCCACCGGTACGATTATTATCGTGTTGTTGGTCGTTGCCTTTTGGTTGTGCTGCTCATTATCGCGCTCCAATAACTGATCCATATTCACAGCATCTAAATATAAACAAAATTTGTGAGAAATGAGGTATTGACGTTTATCGGGTTTCAAACCTCTTAGAAACATTCGCGTCATTCGCTCCTCATTATCGACCAAATGGGATGCAAACCGGGATAACTCCGCAAATTTAGCCTCGTATTGCGACACAGTCATATTTTTTTGCTCCAACTTGATAAACTCCATCTCCTTCATGTGATGAATACTTTTGGGAAAGTACTTGTCATTGAACAGTTCTTGGATCTTCTCCCCAGACATCTTGAGTGCGTCAGGCTGGGTATGTTTTATAGATTTCCACCAGTAATCTGCCTCTTCACGCAACATAAAGGTGGCAAAGGGAACCTTTTGCTCCTCGGAGCATCCCAAGATATCAAATATCTTGGTGATCTGCTTTAACCACGTCTCCGCCTTAAGTGGTTCTGGCTTTACCAAAAACTCTTGTGGTCCCAGCTCTTTGAACTACTTAGCGGTGACCGACCATGGGTTGCCATTATTTTCACCTATATTTTGAACAGGAGTCTCTCTTACCTGATGTTGCATGAATTGCATAAAGCCTCTGAACATCCCATCGTTCATCATTTGATCGGTGTTGTTATTTACCTGAGGATTATTGTCTTCCTGTTGCACATTATCATAGGTATTGATCATTGGTGACTCAACGGTCTCATGTGCTTCATTACTGATCTCAACATTTTCAGATGCCATTTCCAAATATTGTCACAAAACAAGGGTTAATTGACATATCACATATTATCCCTATACTCTGACCGACCAATTAAATACCAAATAAACTTAGGTAGGTCATACTAGCGAAGGAATTCCCGCCTCTCCCTCCTAGTTCTTGTCTCACATCTCGGCCGGGGATCATATCCCTAAGCTTTGATACTAACTGTGACGCCCCCAAAATAGGTATACATCACCCATCTTGAGTTGCCAAATACATGGTACAAAATTCAAATACAACTTAATTATACAACAGTCGTGTAAAATACGACAAAACATAATCTAAGAGTTTTAATAAGAATATTGTCATCTAGACAATATCTACCCTCAATGGAGTCCTCATTACATTTATTGTCACACTATTTAACAGAATAGTGAGGACTACTAATGCTATCATCTGGACCGTCACTCCATTCTCCTACTAGTCCCGGTTACGTTCTCATTTCCTGAAGAGAATAGTGAAAGAAAGGGTGAGCTCAACTAGCCCAGTAAGAAATATTATGACTAAGTTAATGCAGAATAAATTATCATTAGTCTTCAACAATGTTAAACTGATAAAATACAATAGACATCAAGTTTAACTACAGTGGAAATAAGCATCCATTAGAAGAGTCAAGTAGAGCATGATATCTACTATCTTCTATATTTTAAAATGTTTTCATCAATTTTTATCATTTGAGACTCAACAATAAATAAACCACATCATCGAATCATCCTCACTACGGGCCAAGGATATTCATTAAATCATCAATGGTCATGACTATACCGAATAATCCCTGGTCATAATCATACCAAAAATTGTCCATCAATGCACTACAGACCAATGAGGACTTTTACCACATCATTTGTTACATTACGGTCATTATTATACCGAATAATCCCTGGTCATAATCATACCAAGTCCATCTATGCACGTAAGCCAAAGATGACTTTCATCACAATATAAGCATGAGGATGATGACAATGATATAAGCAATAATCAAACGAAATCAAATCAAACGAAATCAAGGATAAATATTAAAGACTTTAAATTTATCCAAATATTATCAATTACTTAATAAACTCATAATCTAATATTATTAATATTATAATAATATTTTAATCACTTCTTAAACTTATAAACAATTTATTTTAATTGTTTACACTTTACCAAATAATGCATTTTAATCATTCAAAAATGTCATACTCATAAGATTTCATCACCATTGATCAAATCCCTCATCAAAAATCTGCATATACCTTATATAGGATTCCCAAGTCATAAAATCCTATTTTCTAATTTTATTACTTCACATAACATATTTAATTCATTTACTCATAACTAGTTCATTTTCATGAAAAATACCAAATCAGTCTCAAAAATATTTCTTTTATGGGATATAGCAGAATATAGTCCCATATTGAACATATATTTTTCTCATAATTTTTAAAATTCATTTACTATTTTTTATATGGCCAAAACTGCCGAATATTTAAACATTTATCATAAATTGTACTTCTGTCCAAAAATTCCGAAATTTACAGGGTATACTCCTGTTATATACATGTACTCCAAATAAACATTTCACCAATTTTGGAGTTAACCAAAAAAAGTTATAAGGGTTTACTTTTAAAATAGTTTTTTCCCATAAAATCCATAACTCTTAATCTATACATCCAAAAATCGCCATTTTATGACACAATCTAGAAAACTCATCAAATTATCATTTCAAATTTTTCCAAAATTTTTGAGGGTCAGAAAAATTACAAAACTGCCCCTAGCAGAAACCCCTTTTGAATGATAATACTATTCATATGAATACAAAGGATCATTCACCATGCATGCGGTATTCCACATAGACAGGTTATTCCAATAGAATAATAAAGAATTGAATAACAGAAGAATTCACCATGCATGTGATAGATCAAGATGACATGTGTTATTCTCAATAGAATAATAAAGAATGGAACTAGGTCATGCGTAAAACGTATGCAGACGGTGATATTCCAACGAATAATAATAAAGAATGGAACCGGTCATGCGTAATACGCACGCACATGATATTCCAACGTAATAATAAAGAATGGAACTGTGTCATGCAGAAACCGCATATATACAGGATATTCCAATGTAATAATAAAGAATGGAATAACAACAGAATTCACGTACGCGATGAGATATCAGCATGCATAAAGGTTATTCCAATAGAATAATAAAGAATGGAATAACGTAAGAATTTCACCATGTATGCGGTATTGCATGAGGCAAAGTTATTCAAACATAATAATAAGGAATGGAATAACAATTGCTCTCTTCATGAATACGAAAGAAATAATACCCCTTACCTTAAAAGAAACTGGATATTAGAATAGTGAGGTAGCAGACTTCTCTTCAAGTTTTCTCTCTATAATTTCTCTCTATAATAATTGCTCTATAGCTTTATTGAATTGGTGAAAAATAATGAAGAAATGAGCTTCTATTTATAGGAAAATATAGTTTCGATAATTGCACGTTTTGGGGCTCGAAATATTACAGTATAATACCTTCCTCTTTTCTTTCATTTTAAATTTAGTCCTGCAAGTATTATCAAACTTGCACCACCTCCCCTAATAGTAAATAATGTGATTAATAGTTCAATCATGTGAATCAATAGTTATAATCATGTGAAAATACGAATTACAATATAGTACCTCCATCTATACCTCCATTTTTAACTTAGTCATGCAAGTATTATCAATCTTGCACCAACTCCCCCAATAATACAAGAATGTGATTCAATAGTACACACATGTGAACAAATAGTTATATAAGCATGTGAATTAGTAGCAATTAATTGCTCATTTATCCGATTAATTACCCGATTTATCAATATAACCCCCTGACATCAATTATCATCGGAATAGATGTCGATTTCCACTAACACTAATAATCACAACACAATAGAACTATCAAATTAATCTTTAATCAACACGAACTTATTCATCATTAATATTCTAACTCACAATATTTAACAACCAAGTCATTCCCAGGAAAGAGGGGGCTTTTCGATAAGGATTTCTCCTTATTGGCGCTCAATTAGATGACCAAACCTCTCCTTAACAGAACTTCTAGACATTGTAAATATTGCAATTTAATAATATGAATAACTTTGTCGTCTCAATTAGTGATTTAATAATATATAAAATATTATGCAGATGATACTGTGACAATAATCGAATCAATAATTTGAGAGATATGATGCAGCAATTATTGTAGCAATAATTGAGTATAACTGAGTGACTTCTTACGTAAGCATCAATAATCAATACAGTGTACTACTAATCAATCACAGTATTACTATACTTTTACTACCGGGTAGTTCAACAGCTTTTAACGATAACACTTTTCGTAGTTATTTTTATAAAAGATAATTACATGCGTTTTCTTACTACGACAATACTTCCGTTGTGGGGTCCACCAATGATTGTGCCATCGTACGGATATTCTCCGACAAAATGAATATTTTATAACAACTTGCATACTTTGCAAAATTTATAAATATTACCCAAAACTATAACATTATATCAAATCTACACCATAATATTCAAAAAAATATTTTGAGAAATTTAAATCTTTATTCATAAAATTTGGGGTCTCACAATAGCGATGCTTCGCATAGAGGACTGGGTTACGTGCTCATGCAGCATGGCAAGGTCAGTGCGTATGCGTCATGTCAATTAAAGGATTATGAGAAGGCCTATCCTACTTATGACATAGAATTGGCAGCTGTAGTTTTTGCCTTAAAAATATGGAGGCATTATCTATACGGTGAGAAGTGTGAGATATACACGGACCATAAAAGTCTGAAGTATATCTTCACACAGAAGGAGTTGAATATGAGGCAGAGAAGGTGGTTGGAACTAATAAAAGATTACGATTGTGATATCTTATATCATCCGGGGAAAGCAAATGTAGTAGCCGATGCGCTAAGTAGAAAGGGTAGAGAGAAACTGTCACTGTTAATGGCTTAGAATGAGTTAGTAACAGTGATGGCAAGGATGGAATTAGAAGTTAAATTACCAGGTGAAGCAGAAGAGATGTTATTTTCCATGTAGACTCAACTGACCATAGTGGAACGTGTTAAGGAAGTGCAATTGAGCAACCAGGAATGCGAACATATGAAGAAGAGGATAGAAGATGAAGAAAAGACTAAGTATAACCTCGATAAGGACTAATTACTTCATTTTGAAGGAAGAATTTTTGTTTCAAATAATTTTGAATTAAAGAAGGAGATAATGAGTGAGGCCCATAGTTCGAGGTACTCGATACATCCTGGTAATACGAAGATGTATCAAGACCTTCGTCAGAACTTTTGGCGGCCGAACATGAAAAGGGAGATAGCAGAATATGTTAGTAGGTGCTTAACTTGTCAGAAAGTTAAGACTGAACACCAAAGACCTAGTGGGTTATTGCAATCATTAGAAATTCCGGAGTGGAAATGGGAGCACATCACAATGGACTTTGTGGTGGGACTTCCAATGACAAGGAAAGGATACGATGCTATTTGGGTGATAGTGGATTGATTGACGAAATTGGCTCACTTTTTACCCATAGGAGTTAGGTATAACCTAGAGCAAATGGGAATGCAGTTGAGATTGAGTACGGCGTATCATCCTCAGACGGATGGACAAAGTGAACGAACAATTCAAATGCTTGAAGATATGTTAAGATCTTGCGTTATGGATTTCAAATAGAGTTGGGATGATCATCTACCTTTGGTAGAATTTGCGTACAATATTAGTTTTCACGCTAGTATAGGAATGCCGCCTTACGAAATGTTGTATGGAAGGAAATGTAGGACTCCACTATGTTGGGATGAAGCGGGTGAACCTCTGATGTTGGGACCTGAGTTGGTACAACAAACAGCGGACATGGTAAAGCTAATACATGCTCGATTAGTAGCGGCTCAAGATAGGCAAAAGAAGTATACCGATGAAGTAGCCTTACCTCCAAAAATGGAACGTATACACAATGTGCTACCTCACAGAGAAAAGAGAGAATTTGATGTAGGGTCTTATGTCTTTCTAAAAGTATCACCTTGGAAAGGGAAGATACGTTTTGGAAAGAAAGGGAAGTTCAGTTCAAGGTTTATAGGACCTTTTGAGATTTTAAGAAGGGTAGGAGAGGTAGCTTATGAAGTAGCCTTACCTCCAAAAATGGAACGTATACACAATGTGTTTCACGTGTCTATGTTGCGTCCCTATAAACTGAACTATAAACACGTAATAGAGTATGAATCTATTCAGATAGAGAAAGACTTATCGTATGAAGAACTTCCAATTCAAATTATTGATAGGAAGGAACAAGTTTTGAGAAATAAGATAATACCTTCAGTGAAGGTAATATGGAAAAACCACAATGCTGAAGAAGCAACGTGGGAACTCAAAAGTAAAATGAAGTAAAATTTTCCTCATTTGTTTATGTAATTATAAGCGAGATTCTGGGAACAGAATCCTTATAAGGGGGAAGAATTTAACGCCCAAGAAAATCTGATTTAAATGAGAATTAAATTTTTATTTGATTATGTGAATTAAATGAATTTAATGGATTATTTATGTGAGTAAGCTATGTGAAGGTCGTCCTATGACCTAGAATATGCGGATGTGGTTAGTATTCTGGCTATGTGCTAGAAGTAATTGTTTTGAATTTCCAAGACGAAAATAAAAGTTTTCCGAGAAATTTCCATAAAAACACTATTCATTCATTTTTGCTCGGGAATTAAGTTTGAAATTCTGAGAAATGCGTAATGATAGAATATGAAGACGAGATGGAATATCTAATAATATTTCATTTATGGCAAATGAAGTTTTCGCTTGTGGACTTAAAGCCTAAGGGTTGAGAAGAATGATTTCTGAGAAGGAAATGAGCTTCGTATAATGAATTACGATAATGATTATGCGTACGTTATACGAGTATGATACTATTTAGTATATGAGTATAATACAAAGATTTAATACGACGTATAATACGAATATTTTACGAGTACTATACGAAGAGAATACGTGAATTATACGTGTGGAATACGATTGGTATTATTGGATTTATAGGTTAAGGACTTAATATGATCCAATTGGATTTGGATTATACCAAGCCCAAGTGATTGAGTAATCAAGCCCAATCAATTATGTGTTTAAGCCAAGTTAAAGCCCAATGTTAGGATTAATTAAGCCCGATCCAAGAAACCGAACCGTGGATCGAACCGATGGGTCACCGAATGGGTAAAACCCATGGGGCAACCCATGGGGATGACCCATGGGCATGTGGGCCGGCCACTTGGTGACCAAGTAAAGTGAACTACTTGATCACCAAGTATTTTACTTGGTGATAAAGTAGTGAATAGTAAGGAGGTGGGGAGAAAAGACCATTTAGCCCTCCATTGGAATTGCCTATAAAAGAAAGGCATATGTTAGTCATTTGATGGTTTTTCAAAGTTGTCCAACTTATATTGAGAGAGAGAAATAGCTAGAATTGATTAATCATCCTACTTTGAAGCAAAACCTTCGAAGTTTTAGCAAGAACACAAAGATCGAAAAGGTAATATTCCATTAATAATAGTTTTCCATCCCTTTTGATTTCTTTGTTATAAAGAATCATGAATTGGTGGAGCATGCCTCTTATGGAGGAATATGGATGGCTTGTAATATATAAAACCTTTATAAATTATATGTAAATAGAAATCGTAAGGGTTTACGTAAGTTTAAACCGTAGGAAATATTAATTTATGAAAATAGTTGTTGATGGGCAAATTGAACACCATCACTATTAGAATATGTGCATCTTGCTTGGTTAGGATGTAGATATGAAATCAATGGATTATTCCATTTGATTTGGCATTTAGAACACTAGTAACGAAGTTATGGCAAATTTTACGTAATTAGACGTTAAACGTCGAAAACGTAGAAATTCTAGATTAGTAGTCGAAAGTTGTCGTGAGACTTGAAAACATTGGTTTTCAATGTCAACAAGTGAGATAGGGTATTTAAGAGTCGTGGGCTCAAGAATCGTTGAATTCTGACTTAAAAAGAAGAAAACGAGTATTGAACGCTCGAAAGCGTTTAACGAACGCTCGATAATGAACTTAGAAGTGAATTTTGAGTTAACGGATTTGGAATTTAAAAATTCTTATATGAACGCGTAAAGTATGTAATTTATGAGTTGTAGGATTTTGAACGGACCAAATCGGACTTATAACAAAGAAGTTATGAAGCCGGGAAGTTCACTAAAAAATTTTATCTGTAAAATTTTTACGATCTTTGAGGTCTCAGCCGCTGCGCTGAATAAGGCTTTATTATAGCTATCACCACGTCATTGCACGCGCGATGTATTGACCTCTTGAGTGGTATGCTGCGCAGCCATTCATATAAGGGAGTTTCATACCGCAAATAGCCAAAAAAGGGGCTTAAATCATCAGAACCGCACTTGCAAATGCGTTGTTGTTAGATGAAGGAGCCATGCCATGGCATAGAGGTAGGGAAATTGTTAGACAAGTTAGGTTTTGAATTCAATTGTTTCAAGACCAATATGAGATGAGTTTATATACTTAATGAACATACTAAAACTATTCTTATGTTATATATACTAGTGTATATGGTGTGTAACTTAGGAATTGTACGCGAATTGTTAGTATGGTAACGAAGAACACGAAGTGTTAATAATAAACCGTGAACGGTAATCGACATTAGTACTTCACCAATGACGATTGAGTTCGGTTAGTAACGTAAGAACGTTAACAAGCCGGGATGAAGGGTAGTAAGTTGAATTGACATTATTAATGAAATAAAGTCAACTAAGACATAGAAGAGAAAGAAGTTGGTAGAAATAATGTGATTGATTGTTTGGTAGCTAATTACAGTGTGCTGTGTGAATATATCATGTAGATTCTGTAAAGACTGAGAACAGTCGAATAAATTATTTGAAGACTCTTGAAGGCAAGTTTTCTTAACGCTTGTCTAACCTTTGAGTTAGTCGAGTTTTCTGTGATTCATTGTACTGAGTTGCATGAATGATTTTAAAGAAAGGGTCAATGCCAGTTTTAACTCGACTAAACTATTCGTAAGAGATAGATTAATTTGTATCCATATCTTTCTATATAGAAATGATAACGCTATCCTATGCCAAGTATTTGGTACGGATTCAAAGGTAAGTTTATTTATAAACAAACAAAAATATTTTTCATTGATTATTCGATGGGCACGCGAGTTTATCAAAACTTAAACGTAAATACGTTTAACGGATGAATGTTGATCAACATAGAGTACTATAGGCTGATCACCTAGAAGTGCTCGTAAGTAATGCCGGATGTATAGCCTTAGTGTTGTTATATCCTTCACGTTGACAAACAAATAACAGTGTTTATGTATGAACAATGGTTTGTTTAAGTACAATATTTCTTGGTCAATACTTGCTATAATCTACAAATTGATGTTAGATGGTGATAATAGGTCAAGAAATGAAAGTAACGTAGTTTGAATCTGTCAATTGGTTAAGAAACGAAGTCATGGCGATCAACTTCACTAAAAGTATTAAAAGTGAAGAATTGGGAAAATTTTGGTTTTGATTCTTCAAAATTGGTTATATAATGTGTTTATGTTGTTAGTATAAACAATTGCATGTATATAGATGTTATTACAAAGTTTAAGTTATTAGGTTTTGTGAATTTCTATGACGTCCCCAAATCTGGGAACTTTTTACGTCAAATCTGGTACGTTACGATACATCATTTCTATAACTACTGCGGAAGATATAAACATAAATTGTTTATACAATAAACTTATACAACATAATCCCCAAGGTCTACAACTTTAACTTAATACATACCTTTAATAACTTAAAAGGTTTATAATGTCATTTGCACAAGATAACTTAATAGTTCTAAATGCTTAATAATCTAAACTTGGAATTCGCCTTTACCACTATCGATCTTCGAGCCTTCGTTTTAATCTAAAATTTGTTATCATGATATAGCAAGGATGAACAACTATTTTGCCCAGCAAGTTTAAGTACAATGAAGATATATCATGATTGAAAATGAATAAGCTTTCAAGTTTTCAATAATGTAATATAATTGAGAAAGAACATGAATGAAAACTTCAATAACTGAAAAACTGAATAATTTTGTTGAGTGGTCAACAATGACCATGAACAAATTTAACTGAACCTTATGGTAATGAAGGTGATCAGCCTTTCATACCTAATGAACATATGCAACATGCACTGAATGCGAATCAATAATCAAAGATGTTGAATAATTGTCAATAATTAATCCACTAGCATGCTTGAAACATAATAACTCGAGTTTGAGTTAGGAGACTTGCCATAATGCGAATATTCAATAATAATATTAGATGTGGAATAATTAACAACAATTATCCACTAACATGCTTGAAAAATAATACCTCAAGTTTAAGTTAGAGAACTTGCCTGTTCGACGAGCTACGACTAACTAGCTTTAATTAAAACTCTTTGGAATGACCTAGCATTGACAATGTTGGTCTATTAATTAGTACTACATATAATTGTACATCTATGCGCTTATTTATGTAATTATGCAGCAAATAATTCAATCACAATGTACACATAGTATAATGTACCTTCATTAACCCTATAAGATAATTAATAAATCTTAAGTTAATGATTTTATAAATTTATAAGGTCTTTCTTAAGTAATAAACACTTATTAGATCTTTGAACAATTTATTATAATTGTTTAATTAATGAGTCATTTAAATAATCTTTATTTTTCTTCATTTAATTATCATTTAATATTAGTTAAATGGTAATTAATTAATTACCTTTAGTTATTATTTAATAAATAATAGCTAATCACATCTACTTATTATTTAATGTTAATTAAATATTGAATAATTAACATTATTTGTCTTTAATTATTATTTAATACTAATTAAGTAATAATTAATTAATCATTTATCCTTGAATAATAAATAATTGATTTATTAGTCTTTAATTATTCAAGATTATTAATAAATGAACAATTAATTAACCTTTATCCTTATTTAATTTTAATTAATTATTTATCCTTGAATAATAAATAATTAATTTACTTCATAAATCTTTAATTATTCTTTCTTATTAACTTAAGAATAATTATCATTTGTTCTTAGTTATTATTTAATTATTTATTTATCCTTGAATAATAAATAATTAATTTACTTCATAAGTCTTTAATTATTCTTTCTTATTAACTTAAGAGTAATTAATTATCATTTATCCTATTTATTATTTCATCATAATTAAATAATCAATAATTACTTTATTAATATTAAGTCTACTTAATTATCACCCAATACTACTTAGATAATAATTAAATAGTTCATTACATTCAAATTTCATGTAATTAGTTTAATAATCCATTAATTATATTAAAAGTTATAAATTAGTAAGTTTAAAATCATTTTAAATGAGTTTAAACCACTAATTATATAACATTACAAAAAAATGGGCATTTAGCAACGATTTATAAGTCGTTGCTAAAAGTATATGTTTAGCAACGAAATTTGTCCTTCGTTGCAAATTGTGTCAGACTTTCACTTTTTGCAATGAAATTCATAAGTCGTTGCAAAATTTCATTAGCGGGAAAAAAATCGTTAGAAATTCGTTGCAAAATTTTCGGCCACTTGATTTCCCGTCATCGTGGGCAACGAAAGTTTTTTGTTGCTAAAAATAGGGCTTTAGCAATAAATTTTCAAGCAAGGACTTTATAAGTCATTGCTAAAAGTGTATGTTTATCAACGAAACTTGTCCTTTTGTTGCAGATTGTGTCAGGCTCTCACTTTTTGCAATGAAATTCATAAGTCGTTGCAAAATTTGGAAACAAAATTCGTTAGAAATTTGTTGCAAAATTTCTAAGCACCTGATTTCTCCTCATCGTGGGCAACGAAAGTTTTTTTGTTGCTATATTTCGTTGCCTAATATGGACCACATTCATTGGCAATAATTTTAATTTTGTTGCATATTCTATACAACATTTTGCAACGACTATTAAAATGTTGTCTTAAATTAAGATAATCCCAATAAGCATGTCTTCGTAAGACCATATTCGGTATTCGGAGAATTGTCAAAAAATATTCGTATTTAGTATTTAAAAATTATGTCCAAATGCGGAACATATTCGTTTCCATTTTTTATTCCAATAAACAAATTATTCAAATATCCGAATTCGAAAATCAATCACTTAATAAACAATTTATTGGGTTAAATGCAAAGTCGACCACTAAACTTTTCTGATATTTGGGTATTGAGACCCTTTCTTCCAGTCAACGCAAACTGAGCCCCTTTTTATTCAAAAATTTGGAATTTGAACCCCTAAGCGCCACATGTGCGTTTACCTGATGACGTGGAACACATGGCGCCTACGTGGCACACGTGGCAGATCTTACGTGGTATTTTATATTGTAATTTAACATGAGTTAGCTACTGATGTATGTTGCGTCTGTTAAATTTTTCCCAAAAAAATGCCTCTCTTCATATTCGAACTTGCAACCTCTTAATTGGAACAATGGTCATATGACCACCCGAGCACCATGGGCCTAGCTGTTAGTAATTTGCAAAGATTAATATTTATATCAAAACATGAGATTGAATGTATATATTTCCTATTCAAAGCTGAGTCATATTATACATTCAATCAATGGGGGACTCTTGTTTTATGTTATGGGAGCGAGTTTTTTTTATATAAAAAAATAAAACATATTTTAAGTTAAAAAGAAAAAACATAATTACCCTTGTATATAAAGAGACTAAATAAATAATATTTTAATGCATAAAATATTAGTTTTTAATAAAAAAAATTAAAAAGAAAAAACATAAATAAATAAGATTTTAATGCATAAAATATGATACTGTATCTTAAATTCATACCATCAATACAAGACTAAATACTATATAATTTAGTAAATACAGAAATAATATGTCCTTAAAATTCATAAAATTTGCAAAGAAGATTCTTTTTGTGAAATAGAGTGAGTAATATTTATGATTATAATGTTTAATTTAAATTAATTCTCATAGTTTTAAATTTTACAATTTTGAAATCTATTCCAAAAAGTCAAAATGAAACTCATTCAGTGAAATGAACAAAATATTATTTATTAAGAATATATATTTTTTAAATATGCAAAAAAAAGTATCTAATATATATACAAAAAAATTCAAAGCCCCTAAGAGCGTGGACCCCACAGCCCCAATGTTGGTCCGCCCATCATTCAAAATAATAATAATAGTAAGAATAATAATAATTATTATGAGGGATTAATTTTTTTATTTTATGAATGTTTGCTTAATTATTCTTCTTTTTTATACTGCATCTCATTTAAGTAATTAATTTTTTTTTCCGACAGTCAGACGTGGGTCTCATGCATGTTTTGTCCTTAATATAACATTTCTTTATCAAAATTAACTTTGTCAAAAAATTAATTAGACATTTTCATTTTTTTTTATATAAAAAAAAATTAGACCGCGAAACTTTGTCTACTTTGTCGGTATTGGTGAGTGAGGGAAAACTGAATTGTGACAGCTGTGCTCATTTAAGCAAATTTTAAAAATTATTATTGTTATTATTATTATTATTTTAAAATTATTATTATTATTTTGAAGTTATTATTATTAGTTTGAAATAATAATTATTATTATTCTTAATATTATTATTATGATTATTACTATTATTATTATTATTTTGAAATTATTAATATTATTATCATATAAAGGTCTGACAAAATTCAGACTTCAATGTTAAAGTATCATATAAAGTGATATGGTAGACCAAAAGAGTTCCATTTGAAAACATGTATATATGTATACTTTTTTTATATATCTATCTTTAAAATAATTTATTGTTTACTTAGTAGTATGATAATGAAATTATGATGAAAAAAATTAAGAATATTATTTTGTTTTATATTTATCATCAAATTAAATAAAAAAAAATGAGACGGTATCTTAGTACTTGATTGAAGCCTTCAAATCTTTTATTTCATTGTTAAACCTCAACAACCTTAATAAATAAACCCAAATTCATATAATAAATAAAGTAAAAGAAGAACAAAACAATTCAAAATTAAACAGATGATATAAACAGATATTTTTTAATGTTAGTCAAGATGAGAATCTGTGTAGTAATTTAATTTTTTGGGGGAAATAAAATGTTTTGATATAAAGATTAATTCTTGCAAAATATTAACAGCTGATCTAGTTGCTCCAGCGGTCATGTGACCAAAGTTTCAAATGTGAGGTTGCGAGTTCAAATGAAACAAACGAAGTAAAAATATCACAGCTATATTTGGTGTAAGAACCCGAATTTTCAGAGATTATTAAAATAAGAATTGGAACCCATATATATATATATATATATATATATATTAATAATTTATATTCAATAATTAATAAGTCACATATATATATATATAAATTAATTATATATATATATATAGGTATTAACTTGTTACAAATTTTGTACTTTCAAAATTTACTTGCGATAACAGAGGAGAATAATAACAATGAATAATATAATTTTATTATTAAAATGTGTTAGGTTCAATTAATTTATAATTAATGAACTATACTTTAAAATTCATTATTTTTATTATTCTATTTATAATTGTAATTAGAACATTCATTTTAAAATTAAAATTTAGAATTTCAAAAATGATGAAAAGTTATTTGAATTGTAATTTAGATTATTGATTATTGTATTTATTAAAATAAATAAATTAATATCCATTCATTAATATTATACTTTAAAACTCATTATTTTTAATATCCATTCATTAATATTTCAAAATGATAAAAACTTACTCAAATTATAAAACATTAATCGTTATATTTATTAAAAATAATAAAATTAACATTCATTTATTAATAAATTTTAATTTAAAAAAACACAAAGATTTTGATAAATGAAACTAGACTTTTATGTCGATACGCGATACCCACCCAAAAGAACTCTCCCAACCAAATAGAACTCTCTCTCTTCTACCCAAACTCAACTTCCTCAGTATCCCTAACCTAGCTCTCTCCCCGTCTGGCTATGGGTTAGATTTGCATAGTGGTTTTGAATATCCCCTTCGTCGGATTTAAATCCGTCTCGCTTTGGGTATGATTTGTATAGTGGTTTTTCATTTATTGGGTTAGATCAACTCGAAAGCTTTAAATCTGTTTCATATTATTAAGCTCTTGATATTTTAATTTAGGTTTTTCAATGGCATAAGGCTTGTGCTTACCTCCCCCTGTATGAGTTAAACCAGAGAACTTGCTCCGTGCCTCAACCGCTATACAAAGGGTAAGTAATTTTTTTAAAGAATTTTGATAGCATAATCTAGATCTTTTAGTGATATTTCTTCAATTATGATGTTAAATAAGGATAAGATGCTTAATTTTCCTTCTACTTTCCCCACTCTATTTTTGTTATGTTAATCAGGATAGCGGAAGAAGTCAAGTTCTCCCTCTGTCTGGAAAGAAAAGAGAGTACTCCTACCTTTTTATTGATCTTTTACAAAATTTAAGTTTGTATAAAACATGCCCACGCATAATTCCTTTGGGTTTTTCTAGTACAAAATTAAACTTTAATATTAGTAAAATAAAAATTATGCAAACCTTAATATTCTTGGGGGGGGGCAAAGAAAAAAATAGGCTCCTTTCCAGACCGAATGAGGATTTCTAGTTCACACTTTGTTTTTCTTTTGATTGAACAATTTCTTCGCTCTAGAAGTAATTCTTGGGGCCTTCACATGCCTTTTGTTCCGTGAGACAGAAATTTGTTTGCTACAAGGTTCTTAGTGCGACTAGTCTAGATTTAGACTTGGTCAAAGCCTACTCCTAGATCATAACTCATAAGAATTGCAATTGTGTTATCTCATTCATGGGATTATACCTAACACACCTAATCATTATAGTGTGTTCAGTGGAGTGTACACGCTTACTAGATAGGCCATTCAAACAGATGGGTAAGGCAGTCACCAATTTCCAAACTAAATTTGTGGATTTTATTGTTATTTAAGGATCTTGATCTTTTCCACCACTAGAGAGCTCTGATAAACTACCCTTTTGCCACTATATTTCTAGCATTTAGTTGTTCTGACCTCTTTGCCATTCTATTTTCAGTGTGTCCAATCAGCCACATTTATCACCTACATTCTATAATTATAACTTCATAATGCTCCTTAGCAAACCAAATTCTACAATTAATTGCAAGGAAGGAGCAATATTTTTTTGTTAGCTTTATACTGATTGCTCTACAATATTTTTTTCATACTGCCCCTTAGCAAACCAAACCTCAGGCTTTGTTTCTTATGGTAATATATTTATTGCAGAAGGTAGTATTGGGACTCTTTTCTGTTCTCTTTATATTTACTATTTTTTTAATTTAAAAAAAAGGCTAAATTGGTCGCTGCAATTATTGTTGTGCTCTGCTTTCGTTGCTTTCTAGTAAAGTTTAAATAGTTCTATGACTTTTAAATGCTTACTGTTTGTAAAATTGTTTTTTCCCACGTGTGCGTGATATTTCTTATTAAGAAATCAATTTGTTCTTTGGGGTGGGTCCTCATAGTTTAATTTTTCTTATAAAATGAAAAGATATCAGTGCACTTCACAATGCTCTATTATTCGAAGATTTGCTAGTTTGATTTAAATTTTTTCATTTTGCAAGTTCTTTTCTTTTCAACAATAACCAGGTTCCTTGACGTTATGGAGAATTATCTATACTGGAAACAGTATAAGTACCTCCGCCTAGATGGTCATACATCTGGGGGTGACCGAGGAGCCCTGATTGATCAGTTCAACAAACCTGGTTCTCCATATTTTTTATTTTTGCTCAGGTAATAAGTGTTGTTTATATGTGGTTCATTATATAATGTTTAAAAGTAGATTTTTTTTTGGAGCTTAGGTATTTCAACAGTTGGTAGAGTGAAATTGATGCTGACTCCTCTTATCAAAGATAAACTGATACTTTTGAAGAATCATAGTTAATTAGTCCTATGTTATAGCCTCTATTAGCGAATGGGAACTTGCAGCTTTTGTTTTAGTTGCAAACTTTGAAATTACAGAGTTATCCTACTTGCATCTTGAAGGGGATGTCGGTGGGTGCTTTAAATAGCTTAGATATATTTTAGTGTTTAATCATTTCACTGAGATTTGCCCCCACATAATCAAGACCCTAAATTCACATTTTGTCAATCCTTTTTAAGATGGTACACTCCTGTTAAGTGACCTAGGTACAGCTGTACAGGAAACTTGTACATTGTAAAATTATAAACATAGCATTTGGGGCAAGAAATGTGGACACTGACTCATGTATAATTACTATTTCTAGAGGGGTGTGCTTGTGTAGATTTTCCCAGTTCAATGCATGTTCACGTCTTTTTGAATTTACCTAGTCACACTGCTTTTATGTGGTGTTAGCATTACGTCTTTGGAGGTGTTGGTGTTAATCTTCAAGTCACTTGACATCTTGTGATAATTTTTGACACAGATTGGAACCCTCAGGTAGTATATGAATACCAAATCATATAAAATTGTGAATCCATTGGCACCTTAAGATTAATTCTTAATCCATCTCTTTTGACATTGTCAGGTTGATCTGCAAGCCCAAGCTAGGGCTCATAGGATTGGTTAGAAAAAGGAAGTGCTTGTTCTTCGATTTGAAACTGTGAGTTCTTAGACCTTGGCTTGAATTGATGCTTTAAATAAAATAGTTTGTACTAATCAAAGAAAAGAAAATATTGATTTTCATAAAACACCTGGCAGATATATCCTAACTGTAGTGGTGAATCACTTGCATTTTAATAGATAATTTTGATACTGGCTTGGTATCTGAATGGAGGATGGCGCCAGGGATCCAAATTTTATTGGTCATATGTTTTAGGGTAAAGCTAGGGGTCTCAAATTTTTGGTCTCATGTGATGTCATTGGATATTACACTTTATAGCATAACCAATCCCAAGAGATTTACCTAACCAATGTAATGATGACACATCATTTGAGACACTTTTTGGGGCAAAAATTTGAGACCCCTAGCATTATCCTATGTTTTATGTGTTAAAAAAATAAATGAAACACGATACTGTTATATATTTTAAACCTTTTCTTTCCTTGCATTGAGTTGTTGCTTGGGGGGGAATAAGGAATGTTAATCTGCTCTGGAAGTGTGCTATGTCTTCTATTCTGTGGGATTTAGAACAAGTGCATAGCTTTTCAGAGTTAGCTATTTATCAGCTGCTTGATTGTTATAGGATATGATCATTTTTTTTACTTCGCTGTGAGCTTTTACTGTGGGAACTTAGGGGCATTTTTTCTGTCTGATTTGTAGAAATTAGAAGGCTGAACTTCTATATGTACATTGTTTTTAGGTTCCACTTGTTCTCTCTTCTACTAATAAAAAGTTTTTTCTCCATTCGAAAGCTTTTTAATCCCTCCCTCCGAATTCAAATGACACTATTAAAATACATATTTTTTAAGATCATATTTTTATTTTAATTACACTTTATTAAAAATGTAACACTACCAATTTTGTCCTTCTCGAGGGTGCGACAATTTTCTGGAATCCATTTGGTAATTACTATACAATTTTCAGATTCAGGTTTTATTGATTTTTTTTAACTACTGTAAATAAGATGCAAACTGTGGAAGAATAAGTTAGAGCTGCAGCTGAGCATAAACTTGGAGTTGCTAATCAGAGCATTATTATTACCTTCTTTGACAATAAAACAAGGTAATGTTATATAACTTGATTTTGTTATATTTTCCCAGCTGTTGTAGAGTTTGTACTAAATAGATTCTGCTATATTCTCACCTTGCAGAAGACCGGATAGAATATTTGGAATCCCTTCTGCGAGAGTAAGAAAGAGGAAGTTGCACATGTTTTACATGACGATGCTTTAAATGATCTTATAACCCGCAGATATATGGTTTTTTAGTATCATAATCGGCTTGCCTTCTTTATTTTGTTTCAGATTGTTCTTATGTGTTATTCAGAGAAGCCTTTGTCTAATTTCTGTTGCATTTCCTTTTAAACTGTCTGTGTGATTGAGAAATGAGAATGAGTACACAATAGGTGCAACATGGCCGATTAAGATTTCAATTTTTTCTTGTAACAGAGCAATCATATAGTTACTTTGAGGTTCTTTTTCTATTTGGATTTGTAGCAAATGATATTGTGATTGCCTATTTGTCTTTTTCTGCTTATGAGCAATACGGTATACATTAGTACCACGTAACAACTATATTGCCTTTGTGTATTGATTTTAGCACTAAGTCTCTGGTGACCTATTTGCTTCATTTTCCTGACTTGCTATTATTTTTAAATATGTTCAGGAAGACTGCTTCTACAACCTGCCTTACAATACTGGGTATCAAATTTCCGTGTTACGTTTACGGAAGATAAGGGATGAAATTATGAAGTGTACTCTCTATATATGTAGATATATACTTTGATTGAAGAACTGTGGTAGCTTTAGATGGTTAATTGTAAAGATAATGAATGATTATGTAGTGGATGATTTTATTAAGTTAATAATATTTTAGTTTTTGTATTTTTTGCCATTATTTGCTATGGGGACATTGAGCGAACTAGGTACACAAAAAGAATGTCAAATTTTGATTTGGCAACAATATAATTCATTACCAAAGTATTGAACAAATTTTAATATAGCAACAATTTTTTATACATTTAGCAACAATTTTTCGTTGCTAATGGCATTAAAAATATAATATTTGGCAACGAAAAATTTACCTAATAACAACGGAGAGGATATTGTTGCTAATATTAAAATAAAAGGCAACATTTTTTATCGTTGCAAATCATCAACATTCGTTCCACATATAAAGAAACGACAACATATAACGTCGTTGCTAATCGACAACTTTCGTTGCTATTGAAAAATAACCAGCAACAAACATTTTCGTTGCTGATTCAACATAATGTCGTTGCCAAATAATATAATCAGCAACGAAAATTGTTGCTAAAAAATTTACATTCCACAATGAAAGCAAGCTTAGGCAACAATTTTCATAGTTTACTACAACGAAAAATGTCGTTGCAAAATGGTGTCAATTGCAACGAAAATGCATGGTCGTTGCAAAAAAAAGAGAGTTTATTTCGTTGCCAATTAGATGACTTTTGCAACGAAATGGGCTTTTTAGCAATGAAAGTTTAATTATTCTGCAACAATACATTTTGTTGCTAAAGGATTGATGTCTCTGTACGAAAGCAAAATTTCGTTGCAAAATGTATTACTTTTGGCAACGAAAAAAATATGTTCGTTGCGGAACAATTAGCAACTCTCATTACGCAACGAAAGACGCAACGCCAATAAAGTCATTGCCAAAACCCTTTTGCAATGAAATTTGGCACCTTTAGCAACGAAAATCGGTTGTTGCCGAAGCCCCATTTTTTTACTGTCCAAAAAAATTTTGGATTAAATATCTTAATATTCTTCAGAATGTTAGAAAAATTTGGGGCCAAGAACCACCGATTTTAACCCTCTTCGAAAGTGGCGAAACCGTGGCCAAAAAAATTTCTTGGTCCAAATTCTGACATCACGAACCCAATAGTAGCTTTAGAGATTTTTTTGATTTTTTCCAAATTTGGGGTCCTTCACTAAAACTTGAATAAAATGAAATCTACAACTCCGATTTGGGTCCAATTGGACTCGTTGGATTCTTATCTTTCCAAACTACAGTTTTCTTTCATCAAACATCAAATTTGGATCTATGTTGGTTCCAGAAATTAGTCCAGAAGTTACTACTATTGCACATGAGTTCTTTAGTTGAGGTGTTTTAGTAATAAATCCATATCTCACTCATTTTTTTAACATTTTTACATGTTTCCAAAGGGTTTTTGCTCTTAACTCATAGTTCTAGCATACCAAGAAGTAAAACCCCAAAAACCATTTGTAGATTTCAAAATGAAAAGGCAATGATCACCCCTTTAAATTAGGGTTTTTCTCAAAACTACTTTAGCCTCCTTTTCCAAAATTTCCCAACATAAACTGTATAGATGAGCAAGATAAACATACTATACACAAGATTTATCATTCATATGAGACTCTAGCCTATTAGAACTTGTCCTTCCATGAATCTCTCATAAGATCACATAAAGCATACATGACATAGAAACTAGGGTTTGATTTCCTTACCTTATCTTATGGGATGCTCTTCTTTTCTTTCCAAAGTTGACTAGGAACTTGGGATGCATGAACAATATACTCTTCCTCCTCTCAAGAATCTGAATCTCTCCCTCTCTCTCTCTTTGTTTTCTTGCTAGTGAGAGAAAATAGAAGAAGAAGAAGAAGAAGAAGAAGAATGGTGGAGAAGGAATATGAAATGAAATGTTGGTGAAATGAAATGGGGTGCTAATATCCCCCATGTTTCTTTTGTCTCTTGGACAAAAGGGTTAGCCTTTTCTCATGCTAATCATGCCTAATCATGTCATTAAGGAGGCTAATTAGGCTATCCACCAATGGGAGCATGACACACTTGTCCTTGTGTGTAAGAGTTTCTAATTTTGGGACTTGATTAGCTTAATCTTTTTGCCTTAAAAGGCTAATGTGGCCAGCTATATATATGTCCAATAAATCCTCCATTTTTCTTTTATTTTAATGCACAAATTAGATTAATCAAAGGTCTAAAATACCCTTAATCAAGTGGGCTAAGTATGAACTTACATTTTATTTCCTTTGGGCTTCTCGTTTAATTGTTTTGGGCTATGTAATAAACATAGTTTAACAATTTTAATTTATATTACCCTAATTGTTTATTTAGGGTTTCTATTTCCAATCTTATGGAATTTAATTACTTACACATATTTTTTTAATCAATAACCTAATTAGGTTTGCTTTAATTAGATTTAAAATTATTAATCACTTGAAATAGACCAAATTAATCTATTATGTTAATATAACTTTTAAATACTAACATTTCCTCAATACCATAACCCTTAGGTTATTTAATTACCTTACCTAATATATAATTAGGTTATGTGGCTTTCCTTTGATATATATAAAACATAACATAACATACTTAAATTACATATTTATTTTATAATGGTAAAATAAATATGCTACACATAATTTCTTACTTAATTATAATTATTTACATACCCAAGATATTATAATATAATATCCTTAGCTCGTTAACATAAATTCAATTAAGAATTTATTTACTTCCTTAAGATATTACGATAAATATAATATCTTTTCTTTATTAAACTAATTTCATATAAGAATTTATTTTAATACTCTTGGGTAAAGTATATATAAATATTATATGCTTAACTCGCCTATTTTTGCTTCATCACGCAAATTGTTCCCAATAATTTTATTTTTCTCACATTATAAACTGCTTATATCAATTTATGTACATATACCATATATAATTTAATATATTTACCATATTACGTAAACATACATATTCTTCTTAAATCATAAAATGATTTATATACTCATATATTAAACTAGACATTTAATTTAACGTCTAGTAACCCTCTTAATACATTTTGCTACATTCAATAAGTCTTTTTCATATGGCTTATCATATATATTATTCTAACTTGCCACGTTCTTATTTCTTTTTTTTTTTATAAGATTTATAACCCTTAACTACTAACAACTTCTTTTTTCATTTATTCTTGTATGATTAATTTAAATAATCAATCCTCTTGTTTAGCTAAATCATATATAACACATCTCCAAGTATATATGTATCTATACATATACACATTTAATTTAATCTAATAATATCTCTTCATTTGAAATTTATTTCTTTAAATGAATTTTTCACATACAAAAAATCTCTTTCTAGGTTTTGAATTTTCATAACCCTTATTTTCTCAATTCTTTTTCAAATAGTAAACCATATAGGTTCTGCTTAAAATTTTTAAATTATTCCTCTATTTTTACTCTAGGTTTTAAACTTTAACCTTTAACTTAATCATTCAAGATCCTCTAAATTTTCGGGTTGTCACATTCACCCCTTCTTCTAAGAATTTCACCCCCAAAATTACACTATACTAATCTTTACTTCTTCTATTCACCGAAAATAGGTTTTTAATTTAACCTTTACATTTTTCTCTTTTGAGAAATTCTCTTCTATCATCTCATTCAACCATTGCTACCCTTTTTAAGAAGTTAAAAGCTTTTCATATTATGCTGAGGGGTCATATAGACCATGAACTCTCAGGTTAAACGGTATTCACCACAACTAATTCTGTAAACATGTTGTACTAGGTGATCAGCCTAGTACATATACGCGTACGTTAGGTGATCAGCCTATCGTACCCTACATCGTGCATAACATATCAATCTTATCTAGCGACTATTTGCGCTATTAGGTTGGATTATTTTATCCAATCGGGGTTGTTCACCTCAGACTTAGCATAAGATTCCATATCAAAACAATTTGGTTCAGGATAAATTCTCAAAAAAATACTTGAATTTTCATAAACATTTGCCTAGCTGAATCAAATAGCTTAGACGCACATCAATAATTCGAATATTAATCGAAACATTTTTCTAGCCACTCTAATTGGCATTGACTTTTCTTTAACTAGTTTAAAATTCTAAAAATCATTTTATGACGTCATGATACCACACTGTATTTACAGTCCTATTGAGAATTCTGTCATCTGGTGATTTTATCATACTACATCATATCATAATGGGCTAACGATCCTTGGATCACATCCAACACTAGGTAACACTGCATTGATGACTCCATCATTTTTATCATCTCTACATCAGGTTCCATGATGCATTGATGATTTATAAAATATATTTTGATATATTTCAAATCATTTTTGTCTAGCCGAAGCAATTAGCATAGACTCTTCTTTAAATGATTCAAAACCATTGAAAATCAGTTTTAATGTTATCATGTCGTAACAGATAACGAGATGTTAGTGGCTCACAGTCCACATACACACCTTTGTCACCCTATGTTACTGATAACAAAAATTTATTTTTTTTTAAAGGCACCATAGTGCGAATTTAGCTTGATGTCAAAAATTTCGAAGTCTAGCATAGCTAGAAGATTTGGAATACTTATGCTTCCACCATCATCTTCACTTTCTATAATGATTTATTGCTTAATAATTATATCTATTCCTATTATCCTCAATTCTACATTCACAACTTAGTTATATCCCAGTTCATCAAACTTACCACACTTTGGAAATCCAGGAACTTGCCATAATCATTTGAGTTTAGAAATTTATCCTAATCAGACCATAGGCGTCCATTCATTGAGGGGTTCAGAACATACCATATGATTATGAGTCACGAACTTACCATATGCATTAGTTTTAAGAACCGTACCTAATCTTAATATCCTCTAACCTAATCTCATATTCTCTACCTATCTGTTATACGCATGAGAAAAGAATCACCTTCTCAACAGGTATATAGCAAATAGCGCGACACATACATTTCAATGATTATCACTACCAAAAGCTAAGTGGTTGTTACACCAAGTATAATTCCCCGCCCATACAAAGAATCATACAATCTAGCTGTTGACATGAGTTCTCAATTGAAATCCCACAAAATCCTAGCTCCCTCTTTATTCAATACAAATTTCATTTAATCTGTATCTCAACATTTACTACTCTTACCTGAGTTTACATCGTACCATTTCATAGTACATTCTCTTTATAGCGTCAGGCTATATCTTCTTAATCATTTAACATATCATATGTTATTCAACCATTCAATCTGATCATGTCGTGATCTTATTGTGCAATTATTTCTTCTTATCATTATGATCATTTTATATTGCGATCTTCTTATTCTTCTCTTAATCATATTATATTATGATTTTATTTACACTTTTCATCTTATAGACATCGTCTATTTATTATCACTTTTCATCTTTAGTACTAGAGTCAGGTAACTCTGAATCCTTATCTTTATATCTCTTCAAGATTCTTCTTTGAATCTTATTTATCTTTTTCTTTACTTTAATGATGAATTTCCTAAATTCATCTCTTATCACTTAAACTCGATCTGAGTTTATTCCTTATCATCGTTTATGCGCTTATAGCCTAAGGTGCCCCTACTTAAGGTTTACAACCTACGACTTTGATACCAACTGTGACATCCCCAAATCTGGGTACTTTTTACCATAGATCTGGTACGTTACGATACATCATTTCTATAACTACTGTGGAAGATATAAACATAAATTATTTATACAATAAACTTTTACAACATAATCCCCAAGGTCTACAACCTTAACTTAATACATACCTTCAATAACATAAAAGGTTTACAATGTCATTTGCATCAGATAACTTAATAGTTCTAAATGCATAATAATCTAAACTTGGAATTCGCCTTTGCCACTGTCGTTCTTCGAGCCTTCGTTTTAATCTAAAATTTGTTATCATGATATAGCAAGGATGAGAAACTATTTTTCCCAGCAAGTTTAAGTACAATGAAGATATATCATGATTGAAAAGGAATAAGCTTTCAGTTTTCAACAATGTAATATAATTATGAAAGAACATGAATCAAAACTTCAATAACTGAAAAATTGAATAATTATGTTGAGTGGTCAATAATGACCATGAACAAATTTAACTGAACCTTATGGTAATAAAGGTGATCAACCTTTCATACCTGATGAACATATGCAACATGCACTGAATGCGAATCAATAATCAAAGATGTGGAATAATTGTCAATATTTAATCCACTAGCATGCTTGAAACATAATAACTCGAGTTTGAGTTAGGATACTTGCCATAATGTGAATATTCAATAATAATATTAGATGTGGAATAATCAACAATAATTATCCACTAACATGCTTGAAAAATAATAACTCGAGTTTGAGTTAGAGAACTTGCATGTTCGACGAGCTATGACTAACTAGCTTTAATTAAAATTCTTTGCAATGACCTAGCATTGATAATGTTGGTCTATTAATTAGTATTGCATATAATTGTACGTCTATGCGCTTATTTATTGTAACGCCCCCATATCTATACTCCCACGGTATCTGATATGGTGTTTACAGAAAATCAACATAATGCTTTCAAATCTATACACCCATGGTATCTGATTATAAGATTACATTAAATAGAGGGACTAGCAGATATAATTCCCATAGATCCAAAATTCACAGTATCCCATAACAGATGTCAATTCTCAAGAGAACTTTTTATTGTGTTTGGATACCTCACTTGGATATATGAACTCGTATCTCGTGACTAGAGTCTATCTATCCAAAATTGAGTATCGCTAATAACATGAGGCAATCCATATTACTAATACCCTCACCCAGATGTATAGTCTAAGCCAAACGAATTGATATTATCGTATCGATAGTAACTATCTATCCAAAATCCAGAGTATCAATAACAACATGAACAGTCCATGCTATTAATACCCTCACTCAGATAAATAGTTCCCAAGGATCTCAACTAGATTCGAAGAAGTCTAATTTTACATCTATATATGTAAGAAAACATGGTTGCGGAAATAAAAGATGTTATATATATATATATATATATATATATATCATAATATTAAGATTCGATTACATGATTCTCTTAACGAGTTTTTATTACAGGGTATTCAAACAGACAAGAATATAATCTAATATATGTAGGGACGCTTCCCTTTATCTACTCCAGAAGTTCCAGGATTACTGTCTAAAACTGCAAAGGAAATAATTTGCAAGGGTGAGCTATGACATGCTCAGCAAGTTGTGTATTTATATCAATATAGGATTTGAAAAAATATAACAGTTCAAATTTCGACTGATAGTTGTACCATTTATGGATTTCTATTTATTTCAACCATTTCTGGAATTTTTCTATATTTCTGTCAGTCACACAGACTAAGAAATTTTGTTCAGATGTGAGATAGGGGATCAACCTATTCAACATCTTAAGAGTATGCATATCATCCTACCAGTGCTCAAAATACACTAAATGTCAATATATGAATTGACTAAATTTCAATCCCTTACGAGATACCCAACTTCAGTATAAGATGTCTTACCAAAACAATTTGGTTTGACACAACAGTTTATGCTCAATAAACATTATCATCTGAATAAACAATTCATTTTTGAGTTATGCTGAATCTATAGCAATAACTTTATAATAATTTGGCAATTCAATTGTAGGATTTGGTATAATATAACAAAGACAATTCAAGATATCAAGATATAAGGGTAGGGTTTAGGAAACTTGCTTTATAAGAGATTTAAGGATAGAGAACTTGCCTGAGCGTAGATCAGTCAAGTTATGTTATTCAGTCGTTAATAAATACCTACGAAGTTCATATATATAAATCTAACACGTTAGTATTGATAACAATACTCAATTATAAAATTAATATAATATCAGGTTAGATTAATTGGGTTTGGTGTTTAATACCTTTGATAAATGGGCTAAATTTTAATTATAAAATTTAATTATCGTTTATAATACCTTTTTAGAAATTTTAAAGTATTTAAAACATTTATTTTGATTTTTAAATCATTTATTTCTATTTATAAGTAATTAATATTTACTTAAAATTTTACAAAAAACATTGATTATTATTTTTAAATAATTTATATTCATTTATTATAATTTTATATCATTAATAATATTTTTCCATAATTATTTAGTATTTATAAATAATTTATTCTAATTTTTTATTAATAAGTTAATTATTAATAATATAAAATAATATAAAATATTTATTAAATTTATGTAAAAAGATCAGAATTTATTTATAATAATTTAATATAATTTTTAAAACTGTTTTTATATTTATTTATTAATTATTTCTAATTTATTTTTAGAAAAATAATTTTTGCCTGTCGCTAAAGCCCTTCAGTGACAGAAAGTGTCTCTGTAGGTATTCTTGAGTTTCTGGGCAGCAGTTTGGTCTTGGTCGAGTGACTAACACTACAAAAAAATGGGGCTTTAGCAACAACCGATTTTCGTTGCTAAAGGTGCCAAATTTCGTTGCAAAAGGGTTTTGGCAACGACTTTAGTGTCGTTGCGTCTTTCGTTGTGCAATGAGCGTTGCTAATTGTTCCGCAATGAACATTTTTTTTTTGTGCCAAAAGTAATACATTTTGCAACGAAATTTGACTTTCGTATAGAGACAACGATCCTTTAGCAACAAAATATATTGTTGCAGAATAATTAAAATTTCGTTACTAAAAATCCCATTTTGTTGCAAAAGCCTACTAATTGGCAACGAAATGAACTCTTTTTTTTTTGCAACGACCATACATTTTCGTTGCAATTGACACCATTTTGCAACAACATTTTTTGTTGCAGTAAATTATGAAAATTATTGCCTAAGCTTGCTTTCGTTGCGGAATGTAAACTTTTTAGCAACGATTTTCGTTGCTGATTATATTATTTGGCAACGACATTATGCTAAATTAGCAACGAAAATGTTTGTTGCTGGTTATTTTTCAATAGCAACGAAAGTCGTCGATTAGCAACGACATTATATGTTGTTGTTTCTTTATATGTGCAACGAAAGTTGATTTGATTTGCAACGATAAAAAATGTTGCCTTTTATGTTAGTATTAGCAACAATATCCTCTCCGTTGTTATTAGGTTAATTTTTCGTTGCCAAATATTATATTTTTAATGTCATTAGCAATCAAAATTTGTTGCTAAATGTATAAAAAATTGTTGCTATATTAAAACTTGTCCAATGCTTTGGTAACGAATTATATTGTTGCAAAATCAAAATTTGACATTCTTTTGTGTGTACTGTCGCTCAATGTCCCCATAGCAAATAATGACAAAAATATAAAAAAACTAAAATATTATTAACTTAATAAAATCATTCACTACATAATCATTCATTATCTTTACAATTAATCATCTAAAGCTATCATAGTTCTTCAATCAAAGTATATATCTATATATAGAGAGAGTACACTTCATGATTTCGTCCCTTGTCTTCCGTAAATGTAGCACGAAAATTTGATACCCAGTATTGTAAGGCAGGTCGTAGAAGCAGTCTTCCTGCACATATTTAAAAATAATAGCAAGTCAGAAAAATGAAACAAATAGGTTACCAGATGCACTTAATATTTATAAGTTGTAACCTTGCCATGTGCCTTTTTGCTGTGATTGCTGAGATTTGAAATTTCCCCATTCTAAGCTAATAGCCTGAAAGTAAAAACAATCGTTAATCATTAGTAATTAGATCTTATTTCTTGTATGAGATAACTAGGAATTAGTATTACTATCAAATTACTGACTATTTCTCCAGATTCAGGGGATGGACCATGCCATTTAGGAACTTCTTGAGGTGGTTCTATGTAAGCAGCATTGGTGGTCATACCTAAAGTAATTGTTGCTATGCTCTCATTGTTGTAGGAAACTAATTCGGAATGAAACGTTAAAAGAAAAACTACTGCTATTGAAAAAACATCCCAATGACCATAACCATAACGGGAATGCATCCATTCTAAAAATATAATTATGTGTTAGGTTGTTCTTGCCTTAAATGTTATTAAGGATGAAAAAGTAAAAAGCAACAACTCTGTCTCTCCTTTTACTTTAATTGGAGAATAAAAAGCAAATAATTAGAGCTAATTAATAACATAAGAACATGAGGTATTCATTGTTTGAACCACAAATAGGTCCACACTTAATATAGAAATGAAATTTGTAAAGCATAAAAACAACTTGAATGTGACATAGTATGTAATAATATAAGAATAGTAGAGAAGGAAAAGATTCTACTAGAACCACATAATTCTGGAGCTCCATACCATCTTAGAGAAAAAAGAACCACATATTTCTGGAGCTCTATACCATCTTGTAGCAACAATCCTATAAAATATCAGTGTAAAAGTTAATAATGACTCATATAGTCCATACAGTATAATTCAAAAACCTATGTATAAAAGTGAACGAGTGAAAATTGAAAATTCATGTATCATGGTTCTAGATCACATACCGTCCAAAATATAGTAGTAGGTATATCATTAAATGTAACTCTCGCCAATCCAAAGTCACAAATTTTAAGTTTACAATTTGCATTTGCCAAAATATTTTTTGGTTTCAAATCTTGGTGGTAGACATTTGCTGCATCAAAATTGTTAACCATCAGATTAATAACTTCCAACTGTAAAACTAAACAGAATCACAGTTACGCATGATGCTCATATTAAAATATTTGACAACAACTTCTAACTTACAAATAGATATGCAACTCATAGTGCTACTGATCCATCAACAATGTAGACTTCAATTCAAAGACCAATGAGTAGTGACAATTACCTGTGTGAATATACTTTTGAACATCTCTCTGATGCCATCAATTTCAAACAGAAGACAAATCTTTACATTTCACATGGTTATGCCTCCCACCAAAACTGCGATGAATAAGACTGTTTGGTGTACGATTTTATATCTGTATGACAGCTGCAGATTGTGGGGGGTATACTCCATATGCAATATGTAAAACTTGTTACAGTAAATATGTTATATGGTAAGGAAAGAACAAAGGCCACCTCTACCATATGACATTCGGAAACATGGGGGTAAAATAAGTTAGTTGCTCATGTGACAATGTTTTTGGCACCTACAATTATTAATTGGTAATGATATGAACTTGGTCTAATTTGGTTAATTAAAAGAATGGAGAAAGCCACCATGATTGATAAATGGTATTGTTGAATGTTTTGATTTACTGAAAAAATCAAGAAGCGATAAAATTGACAAATGTTCGAGTTGGGTAATCTGCGAGTGAAAGGTGCTTGGAACATGATATTGGAACCAAATGTGCTTCTTAATCCAAAAAGAGTTTCCTTTGCAGTCATAAATACTTGAATAATGAGTTTCCTTGGAGGTAGTCTGGTTTATGGGCAGGATGGCCATTTAAGACATAAGTTACATCTTAATTCAAAAAGAGTTTCCTTTGCAGTCAGCCAGTCTAGTTTGAAAAAGTAAATGATGCTGATTGAGAATTTGGTTTGTCTAAATACTTGAATAATGAGTCATATATCCCTTGGTTAATAGACTTGGACTTATGTAAAAAGATTCAAATATTGTATATACGTAGTGCATGCATATATGTAGTACAATATCATTAGCAAATACTGTATATACATAGTACATGCATATACTATGCGAGCCATGCATTGATCAATTACATGTATACACAGAGCAAGAAACAGAGAAACCACATTTTTGTATGCTGCATGTTTGACTAAAAAGTATCACTCCCAATTGTTTGCTTCAAAAAGAAAATAAAAGTTGGCATAAAATCCATTGAATATTCCAACTAAAGGTACTTAATTTTCCACTGAAATAAGGAGAGATTTTGAGATGAATTACTTAAACTTTTGTATATAATAGGAATTACTTAGCATGAATAATGTTGTGAAGAATTCTAGCAGCATCAGAGAGATGTTAAAAAATATCATGTATTTTCTTTATTGCTACTTTCTCACCGATATGGGTATAAATGGCTGAGCAAACAACACCGTAGCTTCCCTTCCTGAAAACCTCCTGAATTTTGTATCGGCTGGCATCACCATATTCTGAGAAAAAATCCATCTTCATGGAACTCTGCAACATAGGAGCACCAAGTCAAGTTATTTATTGATTAAGAATATGAACATAACCAATCTCCAGCAAATACCACATGAAATTAATCTCTTCCCCTTATCCTTATCAGTTATCTCCTTATATTGTGAAGCTAATACATCTAAAAAAAACTTTTTCCATACTACAGTCAATAGGATCCATCATATTTCCTAATGTATGCTAACAGATAACAATACTTACTGTAGGAGCAAATAACTAAAATATCAAAAGCATAGGACCAATGTGGAAGAAACAAAAGGCCAAATTTTCCCATGCCATTGAAATTGGATCCTCTTATAGCCATGCAGACATGATAAGGTCAAATTAAAAATAACATGGCTGACAATAAAGAACACAGAATTTTCTGAAGGATAAACGATATACATATTATATAAAACTTATAAAATACAATTTTTTTAAAACTTAGATTTCAAATGGAAAATAAGTTCATATTGAAAATAAAAACAATGAGTACAGGGCAAAAACATATATTTAAGGGGTTGAAAACTACTTCACAGAACCAAATCCTATTCTACTAAAGAAGTAAACAAAATAATCTATACTGATGGCACTAAAGATGATTAAGAGTTAAAGAGAACAAATAACTCATAATGCTTATGCACTTTATATATATACAACATAAAAAAACAAGTAAAGCTATTAATTTTTGGGTTCACCAATTTCCCAGAATAACAATTCTCAGAGCAGCAAAGAAAAGACCAAATTTCTTATGAGTTGTCCCTAAAAACATAACCATTTCTTTTTTGCATTCAAAAGTTGAATGTAGATTGTATATTTGGCAGTCAAATGTTAAATGTGTGGCTGAATATATAGATTTTAGTAACTTTTAAATTTAAAAATTGCAAATTTGGGTAGTATATTAAGAAATGAATATTTAGAAGCAAAACTAACAATTCACTGCCCAGATAAGATTTTAGTAATTATTGGCTGCCAACTGTTGATGCTAATAGGCTGCAACCTTTTTTTTTTCCTTGCCCAAAATATCATGTCATTACATCCCCTATAAGAACAAATCACTAATTTAAAGAGAATACAGTCATTTCTTAACATGACTTACAGGTTATAGCAATGCATACCTATACAAGCCCAAAACACTAGCTAAAACAAGTCAACCCAACAGGGCACCTAGCTGCTATAGCAGCCCTCTGTTGCAATCTACTGATGCCCTAAGACAGCAGCCCTTGCTCCCCCTATCTTGTGCAAATTCAACTCCTAATGTACTAATTTAGTTGCAAAGAACTTTTGATGATAATAATTGAAACAGACACATATTATAATAACCCATAAACTGCAGCACATTCATAATTTACATCAACCAAAATGCTTACCATAACAGCCCCGGTTGTTGGGAAATAAAGACTGCTACTGTCAAGGACAGCAGCCCTTCACCCACATGGTCATTTTTTCTAATTTCTTGTTTCTAAGTTATATGACCATTTAAATCCATTTTATATTATACATATCATATGGAAGTATTTTTAGAAATTATAAAACCTCCATTTCAGGCTTGTTAGGCTGCCCAACATTACGCTCAAAATTGAACTGACATACTAGTTTTCAATTATTTTTTTTCCTTTTAGCTTGAAATTTACTTTCGTTCCAATCTAATATGCTTAAACTCTCTAATTATCATCACAAGTAATTTATAAATCAACCCCAAGCCTTGGTTCTATCCAATATTTGGTCTTTAACCAAAATAGTCCATAGAGGACTTTTACTAAACATCCTATGTGCAATAATTTTGGGGACAGATTTCATAGGAGTTTGTATATACATTAAGCTATAATCTCCCTCCTTATTACTCCGCACAACAACAAATAGTCTCCTTATTGCTAATTCATAGTTATCACAACAGCTATACCAACATATGCACACGAATTTACATAATTTCTTATGTACATAGTAAAAGGAAATAAGGTACCTTTTGGTTATTATTATACTTGAATTCTTGTTAAAATTCTCGCCAAATTCAATCATCTCTTGCCGTCAATAAGCTATAGTTCCTTCCCAGATCAATTTGTAGTCTTCCTTTCTCTGTTAATTCCCACCGAAAGTAAAAGAAATAAAAATGGATAGTTTGGAAATAAGGAGGTATGGAATGGGACGGATGGAGTGGGCCTTATTTCCCCCTCCCTGACTTTCCTTTCAATTAGTAGCCTACTAATTGCTTAGTCATGCCCATGGTAATCTATTAAATCTCCACCTCCTGCTTCCTTATCATTGACTCAGCAAAAACTTTCCTTTAACTTAAAAATTCTCAACATACTTGTATACCCACATACATACATATTTACATATACTTGTATTATATGTATTATAATTATACTACCATCTGTACGGATATTATTTAAGATATACAATAAATTTTTTTTCTTAACTAATTATTTTCTTTTTGGCAAAACTATGTTTGTCACCACTATACTTGACAAGTTTTACTTAATACACCATTGAACTTTTAATTTTTTTAATTACATCATTAAACTAATTAAAATTATAAAATTGGATCATTCTGTTAAATTGATTTAACGGCTATTAAATATTTTCCTACGTGGGTCACAGCTAGCAAGAATATTTTCCTACGTGGGTCACAACTGGCAAGAAACACTCCGCCTCAAGATCACCGGCTGGCACCCGACAGCAACCTCCATGAAATCCGACAATGACCATCGACCGCATCGAGCATCAATGGTCATTGGCCCAATTCCCAGCAACGAAATCTGGCGAGCTACCTATTCAACCAGTAAAATCACCGGATAATCATTCAAATCAATCTATGAAGGAACTAGATTTTTCGACAAATTAAACACCCCAAACTCAAAAAGGGGAAATCATATCAAACCAAATCGGAACGGGTACCATCCATAAACATCCAAACATAACAGAAAAAGATAAGCATCCAAAACCATGATCCATATTAATTAGAAACACAGATAGAAATCATCCGCGAAAGCTACCGGAAAAGAAAATTCGGAACAAACGAGGATACACCAGATCTGAGAATGGACAAATAGCATTATATAATAAATACTCATGAACCCAGATCCGGACAAACATAAAAAGTCCCATCCAACAGCTGACGCCATATCCAAGAACAGATCTGAGATCCATCTTCCAAAAATCATCACCTGCAAATTAAAATCAACAAGATTTAAAACTCTTAACCCATGAAACCCAAACATAGCCACCGCCTCAGATCATAGCTTCCACTACTAGTAGAGAGGAAGAATGGTGGGTTGAAGATCAGTCGAGGGAGCGAGGGAGCGAGGGAGGGAGGGAGGGAGGGAGGGAGGGAGGCCAGACGAGGATTTGAGGGAGGTGAGCTTTGATCGAAGGATTTGATTGTGAGAGAGGAGGGTAGTTCAGGGATTTGGTTCCAAGTATGATAGACCCCTCTAAGCCACATCATTTTCCTTTTCTTTTACAAATCCACACAAGAAAATATTTAACAGCCGTCCACTCAATTTTAACAGAATGACCCAATTTTATAATTTTAATTAGTTTAATGATGTAATTAAAAAAAAATTAAAAGTTCAATGGTGTATTAAGTAAAACTTGCCAAGTATAGTGGTGAAAAACATAGTTTTGCCTTTTCTTTTTCTTTCTATAAATTATTTTCAACAATTTAACTGTAATAAATATAATAATATATTTACTACATTACATACATACATTACACTTGATCACTCAATAATGTAATAAAATGATGGTTATACATTAAGTATACATTTCATGTCACCAATTTACCACATTAAAATAATTTAATATTATAAATTATTTTATTTCTACTCATCTCATTTCCTTTAATAAATTGCCCCTACAATTTATTTACATATAATAAATATATAATACCAATATATTTATTATACACAAAAATCACATATTGCATAGTTCATACTCACATATGCAATACAATCTCACATAACATATCATCTAATAAGAATTTTATTTGTTTAATTCTTATTTTAATATTTCTAAAAAATTTGGGTTATCATATAAAAACATAAATTAGAAGTTCAATAAATCAAAAACTCACTTTTTTCGATGATCTTGCTGTATTGTTTAGTGTAATTTGGCAGCCAATTCAGCAGAAACTGATTTCAAGCAGTCGAATTAAAGATTTCTCAGACTAATCAATAAAAAGAGATACTGAATTAATTATTTCTATTGGAAGTTTAAGTGTAAGAATAAATAAATGGCGAAAAAACTAGGCACCAAATCTGCAAATATTACACCACACAGTTCAAAAAAATTCATAACTACTAAAAAAAATCTCCATTACTTGATATTAACTGATAGTGAAAGAAAATAAATGTATATAACTACATATTAGCTCATAGTTTACATCAATGTTCGACTACCATAAGTAGTCTGGATTTTATCAATAAATGTGATGGAGACAAAAATATGAGTAAAAGGCCAGATCAATCTGATATATATATATATATATATATATATATATATATATATATATATATAATATTAACTTACTGAACACCTTAACAAACCTTATGTATTTTCTAATAGGCATACTCAGCTACCGCTTTGAAATCAAAATCCAACAAATCCACGTACAAATTGAATAAGATTTGACAAGTTAATCATAAATCTATAACCCATCTGACCTTAAAATCTATTACAAAAGCAAAAAAAAACACATAATCACACATATCGTAGAATCATAAATAAATGGATATAGAGGGAAATCTAGTTTCTGTCATGTTGCAAATGGTCCATAATTTAACAAGTCATATGCTATATAATGTATGTATGTATCTATCTCTTTATTTTCTATATATATATATATATATATATATATATATATATAAACTAAATGAAATTAGTTAATCCATAACTACTCATCGATCGTGCTTGCTAAACAAGGCCATGGTTAAAAATATTCCAAAAGATAAAAGAAGATCAATAAAATTAAAAACCATAAAAAATTCATGGGGCGAGGGGTTAATTAACCAAGCTAAGAAATTAAGAAACAAAACTTAATTACCCAAAACAAAATTATTTCATAACAAACCCTAGAAATAAAAAGAAACTTAATTCAAGAAATATTGAACTTAATTCAAGAAAATATGAGTAAAACTCATGGAAAACAATTTAGAAAACAAATGAAGAAACATAACTTAATTACCCAAAACAAAACTATTTCATAACAAACCCTATAATCTGTGGAGAATAAGCCAATAATCAAGTGTAAATCTTATTACCTAAAAAAGAAGCAGCGCAGAGATTGATCGGAGACCGAGAAAGAAGATAGAGACTGAGATGGTGATTGGAGAGTCGATCTGTGATCTGTCGACTGTCGACAAGTCAATCGATTATCGATGAGCAGCAACGGAGATGACTCAGACGAGACCGAAGACGACTCAAACCAGACGAGACTAAAGAGTGGAGAGAGAGAGTAAAAATGATGAGTCGGAGAAGAGAGCGAGAGGAGATCGGTTTTGATTTCGGTCTTTGGGATAAAGGCACAAGCCGTAGAAGGTTTACAATTAGCAAATAAATAGTTTTATTCAATTAACCGGTAAAACCTAAGAAAAAACCCAATTATTTGAACAACTCTATGTATTACTGTTGAATAATTTTTATCCATCTATAAAATTAATTGTAAAAAAACAAAATATTACATTTGATAGTAATATATGAGATTTATCTTTTTCAGCCCAAATATTTGTGTTGTATAATTTTATCTGTCTACAATTAATTGTAAACAATAAATAACTTAAACTTGATTGCAATATATAGAATACAATAATATATAAGACAAATGATGTAACTGTAAATCATATTTCAATTGTAATTTAGAGTATTGATTACTCTAGTATAAATTTTTCGCATTTGTTTCGATGCAAATAAAGATGTTTAACGATTCAAATAAATTTTATCATTTTCAAAATCCTAAATTTCAAAATAAATACTCTAATTATAAATATAACTAGAATAAGAAAAAATAAATAAATAATGAGTTTTAAAGTATAGTTCATTAATTAATGAATGTTAATTTATTTATTTTTAATAAATATAATAATCAATACTCTAAATTACAATTCAAATAAGTTTTATCATTTTCAAAATCCTAAATTTAAATTTCAAAATGAATGCTCTAATTACCACTATAAATATAATAAGAAAATAATAATAATGAGTTTTTAAGTATAAATAATAATGTTCTAAATTACAATTCAAATAAGTTTTCATCATTTTTGAAATCCTAAATTTCAAAATGAATGCTCGACTTATTAATGTTTACATGTCCATTAATAAGTAGATGTCTATTTTATGTGTGTGGAGTAATACTGTAGTGTGTATAAATATTTATAATCTATAGTTAGATTCAAAAGTTTACATTGATATGGTGGGTTTAGAGAGAGAAAATGGATATGGATTTTTGGAAGAATGATGGGTTTAGAGAAGAATGGTGGGTTCAGATCTGAGAAAAATGAAAGATTTTAGTAATATTTTAATTTGATTTTTTTTAGTATTTTAGTATTTTTTTTTAATTAGTATTTTAGAATTTTTTTAATTAGTATTTTTGTATTTGAATTAAATATGTTATGTTTTGAATTTTAGTATTTTGATAAAATGATATAAATATGTCATACAACTTATTTTATTTAATTAGTTAACAAAATAATTTGAATTTTAGTATTTTGATTAAATGATGAATTTTAGTATTTTTTAATTTGATTTTTTTAGTATTTTAGTATTTTTTTAATTAGTATTTTAGTAATTTTTAATTATTATTTTAGTATTTGAATTAAATATGTTATGTTTTGAATTTTTGTATTTTGATTAAATGATGTAAATATGTTATACATCTTATTTTATTTAATTAGTTGTTTTGATTAGTTAACAAAATAATTTGAATTTTGTATTATAATAATTATTATTGTATTAATAATAATAAATTTTAAATACTTAAAATAATAATAATAATTAAAATACCTAAAATAATATAAATCGATTATAAATTAAATACCTAAATATAAAATTACATTCAAAGTTTTTAACCAATTTAATCAAAATTTATTTTGTTTTTTTTTGTACTAGTCAATGTGGATATCAATGTTTTTCTAATAAAATTTAATATTTTGATGATTTTTCTTTTTATTGTTATAAGACTCGATCAAATTAAATTTAAATTTTAAAAAACCCATGGGTAAGTATAAGAATCAATCTAATAAATTACAAAGATGAGTACATTAGCGAATAACAAATATTTATAATAGAAAGATTTGCCAGAGTTCAATGATTAAAAAGAGTCACTACAATTAGTTTTTCTTTGAAAAATAATATATTTATCGATAAATTTCATAATAAAGTCATATTACAACTAAACTCTAATGGATAAGATAGAATAATGATGTGTGAGTCCTTTTAATGTTTTTCAATTCATATATTCATAGACATTGACATTTAATACAGACAATTTGTCGGATCACTCTTATTTTAATTTTAATTATTATTATTATTATTATTATTATTATTATTATTATTATTATTATTATTATTATTATTATTATTATTATTATTATTATCTTAATGCAATGATATGATGAATAGCGATAGCTAGATAGTAGTAGAGTAGAGAGCAGCGTGAGCGATGGCGATGAGATAGTGATGCGATGAGTACTTATTATTATTATTATTATCATCTTAATTTAAAGCAACATTTTAATAGTCGTTGCAAAAAGTTGTATAAAATATGCAACGAAAATAAAAATTGTTGCCAATGAATGTGGTCCATATTAGGCAACGAAATATAGCAACAAAAAAACTTCCGTTGCCCACGATGAGGAGAAATTAAGTGGTTAGAAATTTCGCAACGAATTTCTAACGAATTTTGTTTCCAAATTTTGCAACGACTTATGAATTTCGTTGCAACAAGTGAAAGCCTGACACAATCTGTAACGAAGGACAAGTTTCGTTGCTAAACATACACTTTTAGCAACGACTTATAAAGTCGTTCCCTGAAAAATCGTTGCTAACGCCCTATTTTTAGCAACAAAAAAAATTTCGTTGCCCACGATGACGGGAAATCAAGTGGCCGAAAATTTTGCAACGAATTTCTAACGAAATTTTTTCCTGCCAATGAATTAGCAACAAAATTTTGCAACGACTTATGAATTTCGTTGCAAAAAGTGAAAGCCTGACCCAATCTGCAACGAAGGACAAATTTTGTTGCTAAACATATACTTTTAGCAACGACTTATAAAGTCGTTGCCCAAAAAATCGTTGCTAAAGGCCTATTTTTTTGTAGTGTAGTTTGACCGCTAATTAAAATGCTACTGATGATGATTCTTGGTTTGTTCAAAAGTTGATGTTGTAGTACTCATACAGTAGTATAACATGAAACAAATTTTAGGCTTTAACCTACATATAAAAAGAAGTTATAGAGGCTCAAAGTCACTGTCAGAGCTGTTCTTGAGTTTCTGGGTAACCCATAACAGAAGTCATGGTCGGTCAACAGTTTTGTGGCTTAAATATCTTTGATTCTATGTATTAGATGTGTGTGATGTTTGTTGCAACATGTAGTATATATGTCAGGGTACATATATATAACATTAACATGAACAAAGCATAAATCTAAGGTCTCTAATTATGCTAGTCAAAGTACAGCCAAACGCTGTTCTTTGTGTTCTTCAGTTTTCTGGAAAACCCATAAAACTTGGTCAAGCTCGGTCAACGACTTTTGACCATTAATTCCAGTAAACCTATACGTTTTTTGTTCAATTAAGATCATAGATATGTAGTACATATAACAAGGTATTGATCTATAATAAAAACTTACAAAAATCATAAACAGAAGACGATTAAACAGGTTGGTCAAAGTAGCCGGTTCGACTGTTCTTGAGTTTTTTGGGTAACCCAGAAAACTGCAATCCGTGAACGGTCAACCCACTTTGACTGCTTATAACTTGAAATCTATGGTTCAATTGAACCTATTTTCTTTTCCAGATTAAAAACCTACTAACAGGCTACAAATAACAAACAATTAACGGACCAAAACATAAACACATATGAATCTATAGGCCCTGACATTCGACTGTCAGATATAGTTTTCAAAATTTCCAGATTTCTTAAAACACTTAATTAAGGCATCTAGATGTTATGAAAACGTGTTCTACCAATCTAACATACTTCTAACATACTAATACATAATTCTAAACATCTAAACAACAAATCTAACATAGGATCATAGAGCTAATTATGAACTAGGATTTATACCTTTTCTTTAGTAATTTTTGATTCTAGCTTCTGATTTCGTTGCTGCTATCACCCAGGCTTGATTTTGCAAGTTTATAAGTGTATCTAGGCTTAGGAATTTCGTGAGTTTGCTTAGCCCTAAGGTTCCTATTTATAGAATTCTTCAACTTGGCTTTTTGGTCATTTTTGAGCAACTTGCCTCTATAAAGATCTGATCTGATGACTATTGTGATGCTTGGGAGTTACAAGCATGTCATGTATGCTTGACTTTCAGAACTTGCAATGGTGACTCCTAACCTACTTGTGAGCTAGTTAGGTTTGTTTAGTAGCTTAATTAGGCTTTAATCTTCACTAATCTTGATTAGGGTTTTGTTTATAATGATTAGGAATGTTAAGTAATGTTAATTAGTACCTAATTGAAGTTTACTAACCATGATTAGGTGTTAACATAAGCTAATTAGAGTTATTTTAGCTAATTAGGTTTAGGTTTACAAATTAGGGTTAGGGTTTATTAATCTAGTATTGTTAACCTAAATTTCTCACTAATCCTAACAAGCACGACAAAGCGTTTTGTTAGTGTAAGCACGAAAAAGCAACTTGTCAAAATAATTTTACCGAAAAGTCCGATTATAGAAAAAAAAAATTAAGCACGAGGTGTCAAGCAGGACGTTTTTCGAACAAAAATTTATTTGGTCAAATTTGTCAAACCAAGTATATATTAACACATAACACATTCAGAACGGAGAAATTTTATTTATATAACGGGATTTTATACATACGAGTCTTATTAGGGTTTTGTGTTTTTACATTCACCCCCACTAATAAGAATTTTGTCCTCAAAATTACAGTACAAGTTTAAGTAAATAATTGAGGATAATTGTCGTGCATTTTATCTTCAAGCTCCCATGTAGCTTCTTCAACATTCTGATTCCTCCAAATTACTTTAACCGATGCTATCACTTTATTTCTCAAGACTTGCTCTTTACGGTCGACGATCTGCACAGGTTCTTCTACATAAGAAAGATCTTCCTCTATTTGGATTGGCTCATATTGTATAATGTGTTTATAATCAGGTTTATATGGTCATAATACGGACACATGAAACACATTATGAATATGATTTAACTCAGGAGGTAGTGCTATTTCATAAGTAACTTCACCAACCCTTCTCAAAATTTTAAAAGGTCCAATGAATCTCGGACTTAATTTCCTTTCTTGCCAAAATGTATCTTGCCTTTCCAAGGAGATACTTTCAAGAATACATGATTTCCTACGTTAAAGTTTCGTTGTTGACGATGTGGATCGGCGTATTTTCTTTGTCGATCTTGAGATGCTTGTAATCGTTGATGAATAATTCTGATAGTTTCAGTTGTTTGTTGAATTATCTCGGGTCCTAACATTTTTCTTTCCCCTACTTCATCCCAACATAAAGGTGTTCTACACTTACGCCCATATAAAGCTTTATAGGGTGGCATACCTATGCTAGCATGATAACTATTGTTATAGGAAAATTCGACTAAGGGTAACTGATCTTCCTAACTTCCTTTGAAATCTATAATACAAGTTCTTAGCATATCCTCTAATGTTTGTATGGTTCTCTCACTCTGTCCATAAGTTTGAGGATGATAGGCTGTACTCAATCTTAGTTGTGTTCCTAAGTGTTTCTGAAGGCTTTTCCAAAAATTAGAAGTAAATTTTGGACCTCGATCTGATACTATGGACACAGGTACTCCATACCTAGAGATAATTTCATTGATGTATAGTTTGGCAGAGTGATCTAGGTTATGAGTAATCTTAATAGGTAAAAAGTGAGCTAATTTTGTTAAACGGTCAACTATTACCCAAATGGCATTATGGCCCTTTTGTGTAGCTGGAAGACCAACAACAAAATCCATAGTTATATGTTCCCACTTCCACTCAGGAATTTATAAGGGTTGAAGTAAACCACTCGGCTTTTGATGCTTAGCCTTAACCATTTGACACGTGAGACATTTACTTACCCATTTAGAATTATGAGCTTCGTTTAAAATTTCATCTTTTAAAGCTTGGTCTAACGGAACTCAAATTCTATTTTCATATCTTATTATTCCATCCGTATCTATTTGAAATTTATTATACTTATCATGTGTTGAATTAGATTTGAACTTCTGACATTCTTCATCCTTCTCCTGTATCTCTTTAACTTTATTAAGCAGAGATGAAACTCCTTCTAAAATATACAATATTTGGGTAGAGGTAGTTGGACATTCCACCTCAATTTCTAAAATTTCAAAGTCTTTTATTAACCTATTATTGGTGGTTAATACATTCAATTTTTCCTGATTTTTTCTACTTAACGCATCAGCTACAACATTGGCTTTACCAGGATGATATAAAATTTCACAGTCAAAATCCTTTATCAGTTCTAACCATCATCTCTATCTTAAATTTAATTCCTTTTGTGTAAAAATATATTTCAGACTTTTATGATCTGTATATATCTTGCACTTCTCCCCGTACAAGTAATGTCTCTAAATTTTTAGAGCAAAAACTACCGCGGCTAACTCTAGGTCATGAGTAGGATACCTCTTCTCATAATCTTTGAGTTGTCGTGATGCATAAGCTATCACTTTCCCATGTTGCATCAACACACACCCTAAACCTTTGTGTGATGTGTCACTATATACTACAAGGCCTCCTGTATCATTTGGTAAGGATAACACTGGAGCCATGCTCAGTCGCTTCTTCAACTCTTGGAAGCTTTCCTCACATTTATCTGTCCAGACGTATTTCACCGTCTTTCGTGTTAAATTGGTTAATGGGGTTGCTACTTTTGAATTTTTTTTTAAACCGTCGATAATAACCCGCTAATCCGAGAAAACTTCGTACTTCTGTTGGAGTTGCTGGATGTTCCCAATTCACAACCGTTTCGATCTTAGCTGGATCTATAGATATTCCATTCTTATCAATTACGTGACCTAAAAATTGAACTCTCTTCAACCAGAATTCACACTTGGAAAACTTTTCATAAAGTTGTTCCTTTCGTAATATCTCTAAAACGACTCTCAAGTGTTCAATATGCTCTTCCCGTGTTTTTGAGTATACCAGAATATCGTCGATAAACACTATAACAAATTTGTCCAAGCATGGTTTAAACACTCGATTCATTAAATCCATAAATGTTGTCGGCGCATTTGTTAATCCAAAAGACATTACAAGAAACTCATAATGTCCATAGCGTGTCCTAAACATTTTTGTTTCCTCAAGACATCCTCATTTCTTACCTTTAATTGATGATAACCTGTTCTAAGGTAAATTTTTGAAAAATGTTCAGCCTCTTTTAATTGGTCAAACAAATCATTAATTCTTGGTAAAGGATATTTATTTTTAATAGTTAACTTATTTAGCTCCCTATAGTCTATACATAGTCTCATAGTTCCATCCTTCGTCTTTACAAACAAAACTGGTGCTCCCCAGGGTGAAACACTAGGTTGTATGTACTTTTTATCTAAGAGTTCCTGTGAATAAGTAACTCTTTCAGTTCCATAGGTGCCATTCATGCGGTTGCCTTAGGGCTGATCTTGCCGCTCTGGTGCAAGATCAATGACGAACTCAATTTCCCTATCTGGAGGCAAACATAGTAAGTCATCTGGAAATACATCAGGAAATTCCTTAACTATAGGTATTTGATCTAGTTTTACTCCTTCTTGTCGAGTATCAACTATATAGGCCAAATATCCTAAACAACCCTTTCTAAGTAATCTTTTTGCCTGAACTATAGTCAAACATCTAGATTGCTTAGGTGAACAACTACCGTTGAACACTACCTTTGACTTCGAAGCAGCCAAAAAATTTATACGTTTTTGATGACAATCATCGCGTTATGATTAACTAACCAATCCATTCCTAGAATTACATCAAATTCTCCCAACTGAATTGGTATTAAATCTACCTTAAAATTATGCCCTTTTATTATCACACTACAGTTTCTGTATATGATCTCAATCAGAATCCTTTCATTATTAGCAATTTCTACGCAAAATGGTTTGTCTAGATTTTCACAAGGTATATTTAAGTTTGTAGAGAAATTTCTAGACACAAAAGAACATGTAGCACCAGAATTGAATAACACATATGCATTTAAAGTGTTGATAGGGATGATACCTGTCACCATGTCCTGTGAAGCAACAACATCCCTCACCGACATATTAAATGTTCTCGCGGTAGGTCAATTCTGAACCCCAACTACAGCTACTGTTGATTGATTATTCTCTGGTATTCTAACCCCTTTTCCTCCTTGATTCCTAGGTTTGGGACAGTTCTTTGAAAAATGGTTCAATGAACCACAATTAAAACATTTATTTTTCCTTGGAAGAGGACAATGTGGATAATAATGTCCCGACTGTCCACAATTAAAATATTTGTTATGAAGGCATTATCCTCTATGTTTCTTACCACAATTAGGAAAAGGTTTAATATTATTATCACTGAAGTTATTGTTAGTATTTCCTATATTTTTCCCTGGGTTGTTAGAAAAAGAATTATCCCATTTACGTTTGTTATTAAACCCACTTGAACTGGGTTCTGTCCTAAATTTTCTTTTTTCATTCTGACTTCTCTTGTCCTGATGAAATTTAGCATGACTGTCATTCTCACTTTCGGCTATAGTGGTCTTCTCTAGTATCTCAGAGAAAGTTTTTATTTGAAGTACTGACAATCTACTCCAAATATGAGGTTTTAAACCTTCCTGAAACCTACGAGTCTTTCTAAGTTTAGTGGTTACTTGATGAGGAGCAAACCTGGATAGTTCATTAAATTTAGTTGTATACTGGGTTACAGTAAGATCTCCTTGTTTTAAGTCCAAAAATTTTATTTCTATTCGGTCTTTCAGGGATTGGGAAAAATAGTTTTCAAAGAACAACTCTTTGAATCTATCACAAGGAATAATTTCAGTTTTTACCCGACCTTTGGTTGATTCCCACCAATAATTAGTCTCACCCTTCAAGAAAAAGGTTGCAAAAGTTGTCTTTTGGTTATTATTAACATTGGTTACTAGGAAAAATTTCTTTATCTCTGAAATCTAAATTTGTGCATCTACAGGTTCTGATGTACCTTTAAACTCAGGTGGTCCAACTAATTTAAAGTCTTTAAAAGTTGTGTTTTGGTTCACAAGTCTATTTACAACTCCTAGCATAAGGTCTACTAACTGCTGGGTAGAATTATCATCATTCATTTCTCTTTGGGGTCTTCTGGTTGGTGGCATGATTCTATATAAACCAATCACATAAGAATTTGAGTAACACAACATATTGTTTATTTTATATATCACAATAGTATTACACAACAACTTCATAATTAAATATACTATTATCTTACAAAGTACTGATTACATTACAAACTTTGAATGCTTCTTTATTGTACTAATATAAAGCATTCAACCACCTATGCTACTCTCTAGAATTCATTGTTATCATCAAAGGAATCTTTAATCATGTGACAAACCACGGATCAATCGATGAGATAAGTCGTCTTCTTCTCTCTACCTGGATATCGAACTACACTGCAGTACACGCAAATCATTAAAAGTATCTCGAACACCCGAGAGATGTTTTAAGAAGCCTTGATCAATTTCCTTTCTCGCCCTCCATGCATGGTACAGGTTGTACTTTTAGTCGTTGACTATGTCCTCTCTCATGTCTTTGTAGCATTCCTTCACTTATATCAAATTTAAACCTTATCTTATTACCCTCATATTATGTTGTCTTCAACAGTGATGCCATTGCCTCATCATGCTCATCCATTCTCATTAACTGTCACCGCCATCGGATCCTCTTCTTCTTCCTCAAAGATCTAACAGCTTGTTGATCATGAAGCAATTCCTCATCTTCTCGCATCATTGGCTATGTATGACTCTATTTGTGGTGGATTATTGGCTATTACCATTTCCTCAAAGATTGGGTTGGCCATCTATAAAAGAAAACTCCTTAAATCATCAGATAGAAATTTACACAACATAATAGTTTTAATGTTATATTTTATATGTACTTTTTTTTTTAACGGACTCAAAGACTATACACTAAGATTTCTCTTCCTTATATCTATAGCCTTAATGCTTTGATACCAAAATTGTAACGCCCCCATATCTATACTCCCACGGTATCTGATATGGTGTTTTACAGAAAACCAACATAATGCTTTTAAATCTATACACCCATGGTATCTGATTATAAGATTACATTAAATAGAGGGACTAGCAGATATAATTCCCATAGATCCAAAATTCACAGTATCCCATAACAGATGTCAATTCTCAAGAGAACTTTAACTGTGTTTGGATACCCTCACTTGGATATAAGAACTGTATCTGTGAGCTAATATGTAGTTATATACATTTATTTTCTTTCACTATCAGTTAATATCAAGTAATGGAGATTTTTTTTAGTAGTTATGAATTTTTTTGAACTGTGTGGTGTAAGAGTACTATGTGTTATAGTACTGCATTTCGCAGTCAGCACATAACCTAATCACATTGTCACACATATTCAACAGTCATTGGATCACAAACAAATATTAATACAGTCAAAATATCTAAGTCTTGAACAACTTCTGAACTATGTCGGTGTACCGACAGCTTTATCGAGTAATTATCGAGTCTAAGACTCTATTCTGTAACTCAATATCTGTAAATATCAGTCATATTATTTTAAATGACTCAATAAATAATTATTATAATTTATCAGGAATTTTCAAACACTGGAATCATTATTACATGATTTAAATATCAAACAATTCTATTATCATTAATATTTAATTAATATTAAATTATTAATGAAACCATTGCCAAAATATTAAAGTTATTTATAATAACTTAGAATATTTTTAAAGTATTAATATTACCCTTAAATGACTTTTAAAACATTTAAGATCATTTTAAATAATTACTATTAATATTAAAATATTAATGTACTATCCATCCAATAATAAAAGTCATCAATTATAACTTAAAATATTTTTAATTCATTTATATCCTTTTAAATGATTTTTAAATCAATAAAACAATTTTAAAACTATTTATTTAATATAATTATTAAATAAATTTAATATCATTAATGTTAAATAAATATCATTAATATTAAATTATTAATGAAATTATCCTTTAAATATTAAAAGTTATATTTTATAACTTAAAATACCTTTAAATACCTTATTATTATTTAAAATGATTTTTAATATAATAAAATCATTTTTAATCTATTTATTTAATTCATTTATTAAATAACTAAAATATCATTAATATTAATTAATTAATGAAATTCCTCATAAAATATTAAAAGTCATTAAAGATAACTTAAAATATTTTTTTATATCATAATATAATTTTAAATGATTTTTCAAGTATTAAAATCATTTTTAATTAATTTATTTAATATAATTATTAAATAAATTAAATGCCTTTAAAATTCCAAAAATATTAAATATTTGTGAAATATATCCAAAATAATTAAAATATAATTTTCGGACCTTAAAATAATTTTTAATAATTTATTATGTATTTTTAATAATTAAAAACTAATTTTCTATAATTATTTAATGAAAATATAATTTTATAAATAAACTGTCGCCAAAGACCACCTATAGCTACAGAACCGTCGCTGTAGGAGTTCTTCGTGTTCTTCATGTAAACCCAGATCTTCATACATAGTTTCGAGGGACCATGTTTGACCGTTAATCATTCATTACACAAGGTGTTTCTGGACTTGTTATTGATCAGATCATGTAGTACAAATGCACCACTACAAGACCCAACAACAACCATGATCAAAACATACTCCAAATGAAAGATCTAAAGGCCGAAATTAGCAGTTAGAGCTGTTCTTCATTTCTGGGGTTGTTCTTCATTTCTGGGAACAATTCGACTGAGCACTTTTGATCGCCAATAACTTGCAACACATGAACTGATTTTGTGATCTAAGAGCTTTAGTGTGTAGACAACATACCAGTGTACAGATCTATATCATAACACCATCATAACAACAACATAATGAGCACAAAAGGTCCGGTCAAACCATGTCAGGGAACACATTCATACGTTTTCTGGGTTACCCAGAAAACAAAGAATGTGTTCGTCTTGGCTTGTTTGACTGGCTGCTATGTCCAATTAGTCTATCCTTTAAATGCTATTATGGTATGAACATATACTACACATATCCAACTACCATTTAGATACAACAACAACAACAACAATACAACAAACAGAAGCAAGATCTAGTCAGTTTAAAAGCGTTGTCGGTAGTTTACGGGCGGTTTACGGGTTACCTGAAATGCCCAGTCATGGCCGGTCAACGGCTTTTAACCTTGATTATCTTGCAGCCTGTTTAAGATATGAACTTGATTCTTGTTCCAGATCAAAGACCACATACCAGACTACACATAACAACTTAAAAATAACAAAAATCATAAACGACCAAAGATCTGTGGCCCACCCGACATTTGTTGTCAGGCCACAGTTTGATTTTTTTCCAGATTTTGTAAATCTTCAAATCCGAGCTTTTAAATGTTATGGATCCAACATTTAGCAACACAGATCCTCATTAGACACTATAACCAACATATTCTAACATTTAAACACAACATTAAACATAGGATTTATGGACAGAAATCAAGTTAGGGTTTTATACCTTTTCTTTGATCTAACTTGATTTTAGCTTCTGATTTGTTTATGGTAATGGTGAGGCTTTGTTTGGGACTGATATATCTTGGTATTTTCGGAGGTGGGAGCTTGAGAGAGTTAAAAATGAGTGTTGGGAAAAATGCTAACAAAAATAAATTAGTTTCTCTCTCTCTAGTCTATTTATAGAAGTCTAGCAATGTATGTGGGTTTTATCTATTATCCCCCATACTTGTGTTATCCATTAGTCCAAACTCCTTATCTTGATCTTAAGCATGCTTAGTGAGATTTCCACCAATGAGATGTTGACAACATTGTACCTTTTTGTAAGAAATTAATAAAAGTAAGGTCATTAGCTATTTAAGGAAACTTGTTTAGCATCATTTGTTGCCTAAAAAGGCAAATTATGGCCAGCCATGTATATACTCTCCAATTCTTTATTTAGCTATTATTTTGCATAAATTAGATAAATCAAAGGTCTAAAATACCCTTGGTTATGTGGGCTAAGCTTGGGCTTGAATTTGATTTCTTTTTGGGCTTCTCCCATAATTGATTTGGGCCATGCAATAATCATAGTCCAACAATTTTAATATATATTACCCAAATTATTAATTTAGGGTTTAAAATAAAATATAATTAGTTTGTAAAATTTATAATTAGGGTTTTCTTAATTTGATTAGGGTTCTAATCATACATGGACATTAGGGTTATTATATAATAATTATAATTATCCTTGCTAATTTAGCAATTAGGGTTTATAATTTTGGTAATTAGGTTTTTAAGAAATTAATAAATCTAAATACTACTTAGGGTTAATTATAAATCATATAACATAGTTATATAACAGACTTAAACTCACAACTGAGTTTCAAATTAGGGTTTCCCACAGTAAACTAGGGTTTGACATAATACACCATATTAAAAAAATAATAATAATAATTTATACGCAAAATTTCTAATTTATTTGTATAAAAAATATTGGGTTGTTACAATCTTCATAGGTAAAAACTTAAAACATAATTTCTTCCTCTTCAATTGTTAGAGAAGGGGGTAGTGGTAGAACATGTATGTTAAGGAATGATAAGAATGATTAATCAATGGACTTAAGCTGTATAAGTCATGAATAAGTAATTCAAACTTAATTAAGTTATGAATTTATAAAGAATTTATATGAACTACTCATATGTGTACTTTAATAAGATGGTATGATAATAAGAAGTAAGAATGGTGGTTAAAAGACTTAATCTATAATAAGTCATGAGAAAGGAAGTCATAAGTAGTTTATACTTTTATAAGTTATAAACTCACAAAGAACAAGTAATAACTTATCATATAAATAAGTTAATGTAATATGTATGTTAAGATGTTAATTCGATGGATTGAATCCATTTGAAACGTTAAACAAATCGTAAGTAACGAAGTTATGCCAGAATTTTCACAATTAGACAATAATCGTCGAATTCGTGAAATTCTCGGAATGGAAGTCATATTTTATGTTTGAAGTCGAAAACATTGGTTTTCGATGGAGACATATCATATTTGGCATTATAGAGTTGCGGACTCGAGAATGACCGAATTCTAACTTAGAACGAAGAAACGAGCGTTGAACGTTCACAAACGTTTATCGTTTTTGTTAAAAACGGACTAATAGGTGAATTTTGAGCAAACAAAGTCAAATATATAAAAATCTTGCATGAACGCATAGAGTATCTAATTTGTGAATTGTAGGCTTTTGAACGAGCCAATTCGGACTTATAACGAAGAAGTTATGCGTCCGGGAATTTTGCAAAATTAAAAGTCAGTAAAATTTTTCTAAGGCACAGAGTTGGTATTTGCATGCCCCAAACCAAAGGCCAAATGGTGGCGGCTGCGATCTGAAACACAGTGTCATTGTTTACTACAAACTTCATGGCAAGACACGAGAAGGAGAGTTATGTGTGCCATACATACCCTCAGATCTAAGGTTTCGACAGATAAGAATGTTTACAAGTATAGAATGAAAGATAACTTATTAGCAATGAACTAAGGTATAAATATAACATTGTTAAGGAATTGTTAGACACTTAATGTATGATGATTAAAGGTTAATAATCAATTGAAGATGAATGTAAAGTATAAAGAACGTGAACCATATTCAGTAATGATAAGGCCTATAACGTTAAGAGTTACAACTAAAAGCTGTTAAGTAATACGTGAACGTAAACGATATGTAATAAAGTGTATTATACAAATGACGATCGAGTTTCAATTAATAACGTAATGATGTTAGTAAGCCGCGAGGAAGGATGATTAACTCAAAACGAGTTGGATTAATGAAGTAAATCTACATAAGACATAGAAGAGAAAGAAGTTGGTAAGAATAATGTAAAATATAATGGCAAGCCGGAACCAATAGTAACAAATCTAATATATGATTAGATTGAGATGAAGGGTAAGATTCATTAGGAACCATGTATGTTCATTCATGACCTAATGCGGTATGTTATGTGGTTATGTGTTATAAAGACCGTAAAGACTGAAATGAAAAGTTATTATACTGTAGCAGACGATGAAGGCAAGTTTTTCTTAATCGCTTGTCTAACCTTCGTGTTAGCCAAGTTTTCTGTAATTCATGTTATGAGATGCATGAAGTGTTTTACTAAAGGGTCGATGCCAGTTTTATCTCGGCTAGACAAATCTTGAAGAGTTGATTGATTTATTTACAAGTCTTTCAATATAGAATTGCTAACGCTATCCTACGCCAATTGTTTGATACAGATTCAAGGTAAGCCTGAGTATGAATAAACAAATGTATTTTTCATCTATTATTCGATGGGCACGCGAGGTTGCCAAAACTTAAACGTCATCGTTTAACGGGATGTAGTGTTGATCAATATAAGTACTATAAATTGATCACCCGTAAGTGCTCATAAGATATCTTAGGACTTACGGACTTAGTGCCGGGTTATCCTTTTCAAAGAAATTATGAACTGCTCATGGTCTTGAGCCAGAATTGATGTTTTACTGAATATTGTTATTGTAAAATATTTTGAAGGAAAAGAAGTGCTATTTTGAATTATCGATAGTACTTCATAGCTATTATACAGTTATTGAAGATATATGATTCCTATGTTTCAAGCATGTTGTTTAAAAGAAATTGTTGTACTTGCTGAGCTTGTTATGCTCACTCTTGCTTGAACCATATGAATGCAGCTAGGACCGAATGAACCGAGGGAATCGACAAGGATAAAGGCAAGGCGAAGATGAAAGATTAGTTTACTTTGTAATAAACTAGTAAGTTGTATATATCATAGTATGATGAACAAAGAATGTAATGGTTTTAGAACCTGGGAACGAGATGTAATATTATTAATGTAATAAGAATGTCGTTGATACACACATTTTGATGTCGTTTCAATAGAATGAATGTACAGTTATGAGTACCGTGTAGCACCATCTGTCGGGTTGGAAGATACCCGTTTCAATAGAATGAACTCGTTATGAGAATCATGTAATCAAATCTTAATCTTATGATATATATATATATATATATATATATATCAATAGAATAGAAGAAAGAAAAGATTAAGAAGATGACCGGTGAATCGGTAAAGCAATCTCTTTCTTTTATTTATAAACATTTAGGGAAGGGATTACAGTAGATCCTAGATCTAAATGTTTGAGAGGGAAGATCGAAGTATTAAGGACTTCGTCTTCATCTTCTAACTAAGAAGATCGGTTTGAAAGCTTAATCTCCCGCTAACTAAGAGAGAAGGAGAGGACCTCGGAAGAGCTTTCAGAGAGAGAAGCTCTGAGGCTTTAAATTGAATTAAGCCTAAAGAAACTCTAACACTTGAGTTTCTTTAAATAGAAAACTGAAAAGTAAATTACTATTTGATTCACGCAGGGATCACTATTACATTAACTGAAGTAAAAGTAATTTACTTAAGTAATAGTAAAACGTAAGAAACATTTTACATTTACATTTACATTGGTAAATGTAAGAAACATTTAACTAAGTTAAAAACATTTAACTTAAGTAAAAGCAAAAGTTTTATTCTTTTACTTTTACTTTTACATTTACTAAAGTAAAAGACTTTTGCTTTAAGTAAAAGCAAAAGCTGAGATGATGGCTGGGGCCATCACTGTCTGTGACTTGAAGATGCCTCTGGCGTCTTCTTCATTGATCGTCCGCTCAGATGTTGAAGGTTGGGAAGGTCTTTGTTGATCATCTTCTCAGATGAGTCACCATCCCCATACATTTCCACCTCAAAATTTTTATCCAGGAAATAACCCTTTCACCCCCAAAAATTTGGTTTATAAAAAGAAGGAGGAGAAAAATTATTCTACCGAAAATTGGTCAAAATCTTCATAATTTCTAAGATTTTGTAAAAATTTTTTGTTTAAAAACAAATCAGAATGAAATCTGAAACAAAGGATCACTCGATTGGTCCTGATCTATCAGTGAAATCGATCTAAACAGAAGACTTCTTTCTTAACTATTTAAACAAAAATTCTTTTTCTTGAAGGTCTACTTAGAAAGCCTTACTTGCCTTAAAATCATACCCGTAGATCTAAAGATTCCTTTTGCCATTCAACGCTCCCCACCCCTCGGACTTACAAACAGGCACTAGTCGGGACTTAAGGCGATCTTGGGTGTTTTACGGCGAAGGTCGGGACTTGTAAAAGCAGAGCAAGAAAAATAAAAGTTTGAAGAAACATTTAAGTCCACAAATCAAACTGTTTATAATAAACCACCGATAGCATCAAGAACCAACCGTGTGGCTCTGATACCATTTAACAGCGGCGATAAGTTTTTAAAAGAAAAACTTTAACAGAAGAAAGAAAAGATTAAGAAGATGACTGGTGAATCGGTAAAGCAATCTCTTTCTTTTATTTATAAACATTTAGGGAAGGGATTACAGTAGATCCTAGATCTAAATGTTTGAGAGGGAAGATCGAAGTATTAAGGACTTCGTCTTCTTTGATCATTCCTGTTAAACTCAAACCGTTCTTGCCATGAGTAAACGCATACCTGTTGATCTAATGATACCCTTAGCCTAAACTGCTCCCACACTGGAGTCTTACAACGGTGTAACGGGTCTTATGGCGATCTTAGGTGGTTTACGGCAAGTCAGGCGAATGATCCAGGAGCCAAAGAAGAAAAAGTTTGAAAAAACTTTTAAAAATAAATCAAACTGTTTTTAATCGAAACCACCGATAGAATCAAGAACCAACCGTGTGGCTCTGATACCATATGACAGCGGGGATAAGTTTTAAAAAGAAAACTTAAACAACAGAAAAGAAAATATTAAGAAGAATTTGGGGGCGGAAGCAGATATACAGAAAGAGTAGAAGCAGAGCAAGAAAAATAAAAGTTTGAAGAAACATTTAAGTCCACAAATCAAACTGATAAGAAATTTATAATCTTTCATTCATACTACTTTCAGAACATCGTCTTTCCTTTGTCAGAAGTCACCTAACTTACTGTAGTCCACCCTTCTCCGTGTCTACCTGTAAGTCTATTATGTGTGAGCGATTTGAATTATTAGGTTAGGGTATGAGTCTACTCAAGGTAAGAGGGTCTGTATAGAAGATAAAGAGTGAAATTTTGTTTTGAAACCAGTATAATGAATAGGTTATTTAGATCTAACTCTTCAACTAGTCAAAGGTCAACTTTACCTTCTGTCCCAGACATAGTTAACCAAGAATCTCACAGTTATGAAAATATTAGTCAAGCCTTACACAATTGGAATATACCAAGAGTGTCCCCAAAAGAAATTTATCAGTCAACATTTTTAGATAATTTTAAAACTGATTATAATGTCCAAACAGTTGAGAAAGTTTATGCCATCAATAAAGAATATGAAAATTGTAGTCTTCTTGACCCTGATGTTATTAAAAAACATAGGAAAAAGGGTTACAATTTTATTCATATTGGATTAATTCAAGTTGCAGTAAAACTATTAACCATTAAAGGAATTAACTCTTGCATCTATCTCTCGCATAAGAGATGCTCGGTTTTAATTATCACCCCAAAGATAATAGGTGCTATGGAATCAAGTTTGCACTGATGGACCTGTCCATTTTAATTGCTTTCTGATTTCACCCTAAGTCTTAGTGATCAAAGACTTATTAAAGGCTTTAACATTAAACATTAAAACTTCAGTGAAATCACTTCATATGATTGAGGGTTCTCACTTATGCCTTAATTTATAGGATTTATTATAAAACGATGAAAACAAACTTAAATGTTCATGCTTTAAATAAAAGTCCTAAGGATTTAACAGCTTTTAATTCAAAGTTCTACTATCGATGCTAATATTCAAGTTCCAAGAACAATTCTCTAGAAGGATATTACGCTCCCGGTCGAAGGACTTTACCTAATGAATTACCCCAATGTTCAGTAGTTAATAATTTATTAAATATTGAAAATATTCAACAATTTTCTCGATGGAACTGTTAAAATTAGTTTTGAACGTATTAAGACACCCATAATTATTGAAGACATTTCCGGTTCTTGACCCCTTGATTATCCATACTAGAAGAGACAATCAAGTACTCAAGAATCCTTCAATCAAAAATGTTAAGCTAAAAGGCGTTCTTAATCAAGGTCAAACTAGTCATCCTTGTTATGCTTTCATAGAGATTTTGTTGAAGAAGAAAGTTCTTCTTCTCCCACTTCTTCTGTGATGCCCACTCACGATTGATTTTGATATCCCCATTAACAATCAATTAAGAGTTATCAAAAGGAATTACGTTTTAGAATGGGATAATATAGTAAAAGATTTTAATGCTAAATCTAATAAAGAAAAAGACATCTATTTAGATCCAATCACCCCACGAAAAAGGGCGTGATAAAATAATAAATGAGATGGAAAAGATTTATTAAAGATGAAAGAATGAATATTTCATTTTATGATTGGTATGAACAATTCCAAAGTAAATGTAACGTAATTACCAAAACACAGTGGGTTAAAGAAGATAAGTCAAAAGTTTCATCTAGTCATCCTCCTTTAGAAACAGTTCTAATTTCAAGAAAAAAATAAATGCATTATTGCCAAATTTCATTTAAAATTTCTGATGCTAATAACAATGATAAAAAAATTATTGAACAATTAAACTTTAGTAATCAATATCTAGAAACCGTTGGAAAATAGCTAGATAGGATTGATGAAAAGTTTGAAGAATCTATCATAAAAAAAACAGATTTAAAAATTGAACATCTTTTAATAAAGTTACCAGAAAATAGACACAAGTTAGGATTACCATCTGATGATGATAACTTAGTTAAATCTATTGATAAGTTATTCAAAAAGCTTAAAAATGAACCTGGTACTAATGGTACTATTATTGCGATCGATCAAGTTCAAACCGATGATGAAAAAGTTATCAATCAGATGATTCTGATAACGATTCAATACCAGATTTAAATGATCAGCTTAACAAATTAACAGTTAAAAACACCAGTATAACTAGGAATTGGTATTCTAAACCTACTCCTCCGGACTTACAGTTCGAAGAGAGAAACCTAGATAAACAGTTCTCGGTTTAAATTTAATAAAATTTACGAATGGAACATTGATGGATTTAGTGAGCGAAAAAATTTTAAATAAATTGAACCATATGTCCATGGTGGCAAATAGTTACATCACCAAATTCAACAATCTATCTCAACCAGATATTGTTGAATTAATTGTTAGTGGATTCACTGGTATCCTCAGATCTTGGTGGGAAAAACATCTCACCAAGATACTAGAATATCAATAATCCATGCCATTCAAATTTGGATGATGATGGCAACCCTATCTTCAATGAGGATATTGGCATCGGTCGCCGATGGAGTTAATACACTTATATTTACCATAATAAAACACTTCATTGGTACTCCCAAATAATATAACGAAAAAGAATTCACGATCGGTTAAGTAATCTCACTTGTCCCACTCTAAGTGACTTTAGGTGGTACAAAGATGTTTTTACATCTAGAGTTATGTTGCGCAATGACAGTAATAAACCTTTCTGGAAAGAAAAATTTATCAACGGTTTACCCTCTTTATTTGCCCATAAGGTTCGTGAAGAATTGGGTAAAAATCTTGGATACATCGATTATGATAACTTAACCTACGGTGATATAATAAGTCACATTCAAAAAATTGGATTAAAAATGTGTATTGATTTTAAATTAGCCAAACAAACTAATAAAGATAAGAATAAAGCTAAATATGAATTAGGCACTTTTTGTGAACAATATGGTTTACCCCCTGTAGCTCCCTCCAGAAGGAAGCCAAGGCATAAACATATTGAATCTCACAAAATTACTAAACAGCATAAAAGAAAGCGTCGTTACCACGAAAATAAGAATCAAGACAATTATTATAATAAACCCAAAACTACTAATAAAAGAAATATTAAAAAATCTAAGTCTAAAAAATATGATAAAAGTAAAGTTATTTGCCACAATTGTGGGCAAAAGGGTCATTATAAGAATGAATGTAAAATAAAACAAAAATTAAATCAGTTAAATATCTCTAGTGAAGACACTGAGCAAATCCTAGAACTTATGAGAATAGAAAATGATGTCAGTAATAATGAAGATTCTTCTAGTTCCTCTAGTAATAAAAGTAATAACACATCTAGTAGTGATACAGGAGAAGTCACTATTTGCGCTGACAATTGCAATGAGCAGTGTTGCACAAAAAGAATTAATGTAATTAACAAAGATGATGAAGAAAGTTCTTTGTTAATTGATCTTATTAGTAAAATTACTGATCCTAAACTAAAGGCTTAGTACAGTAAACAGTTAAAGGATTTATTAACTAAGGATAATAATGAAAAATTCATTAAAGCCAAGGAAAAACCAATTTTTAGCCTCAATAAAACATTGGAAAGATTTAAAACTCCTGTTAAAGAAGTCACCCTCCCAGAATTGAATCTAGAAGTTAATAAACTTAAAAGGGAAATTACTAATCTCAAATTAGAAGTTTCTAATTTAAAAAAGGATTTTGAAGATAAAAGATCTGGTCTTCAGTTAACGATTCCTCATCTAGTGATGAAAATCATGATGATGAACCCGAATCTTCTGGCGTTAAAACTGATCCTGATCTTTTTGTTCAAGGTCTCACGCTTAAAAGAATTAAAGACATCACCATTCAAAAATGGTACATCTCAGTTAACCTGGTTGTTGATAAAAGCTTCTCTATACGGCTTTCTGCTCTAGTTGACACAGGTGCAGATTTAAACTGCATACAGGAAGGCTTAATCCCAACCAAATATTTTAGGAAAACCAAAGGAAAGATTAAACTCAATTTAATGGCGGTCAAATGGAAATTAAATATAAATTACCAAAAGTACATATCTGTCAAGATAATATGTGTTTCAAAACATCATTTGTTTTGATCCGCAACCTCACCGATAAAGTCATTTTAGGATTACCATTTATATATTTACTTTACCCATTTACTACTAATAATGAAGGCCTAAGCTGTAGACACTTAGGTAAGAAAATAACATTTAAATTTCTTATTAAACCAAAAGAAAGAGATTTAAAATTCATTCAAGAAGAATCCATCTCAAAATCAATAAATCTACTCAATTGTAAAATAACACATTTAAATTTCTTAAAAGAAGAAGTTAAATATAAAAGGATTGAAGAGCAGCTTCTTAATAGAAAAGTTTAAGAAAAAAATTGAAGAATTAAAAATATATTTAAAAGATAACCTTTGTTCCGATTCTCCCAATGCCTTTTGGTATAGGAAGAAGCATATGGTTAGGCTCCCTTATGCTAAGGAATTCAAAGAACATTTAATTCCTACTAAGGCTAGGCCTATTCAGATGAATCACGAACAAATATAATTATGCAAAAAGGAAATCAATGATCTCCTTAGTAAAGGTCTAATTAAACCCAGTAAATCTCCCTGGTCTTGCCCTGCATTTTATGTAAACAATGAAGCAGAGAAAGAAAGAGGAGTTCCTCGTCTAGTCATCAATTATAAACCACTGAACAAAGTTTTGGAATGGATTAGATATCCCCTTCCCAATAAGGACGACCTAGTCAATAGATTAAGTAATGCCACTATTTTCAATAATTAGACCTTAAATCCGGTTTACGCAAATTGCCATTCATCCTGACGATAGTTATAAAAGCGCATTCACCACTCCCGTTCGGACATACGAATGGAACGTCCAGGCATTTGGCCTGAAAAATGCCCCAAGTGAATTTCAAAATATTCTCAATGACATATTAAACCCTTTCAGTCATTTTATTGTAGTCTATATTGACGATATCCTTGTTTTTTCAATGACCATTGAAGAACACATTAAACACTTGAAATCTTTCTTCAAAATAGTTAAAGATAATGGTCTAGTTCTTTCACCTTCCAAATGCGACTGTGTTTGAGTCGTAATAAGGTTTCTTGGTCTTAATATCTTTAGAGGACAAGTCCAGCCCATTGAACGAGCTATTCAATTCTCTGACAAGTTTCCCAATAAGATAACCAATAAAACCCAACTACAGAGATTTCTTGGCTCGCTGAATTACATAGGCAAGTTTTACAAGAATCTCAGGAAGATCTGCAAACCTCTTTTTCAGCGTTTGCAAGACAATCCTCCACCTTGGACTGACGTTCATACTTCCGTCGTCCAACAAGTTAAAAAATACGTCAAGGCATTACCCTGTCTTGGCATTTCCAATGATTCAGCGTTTAAAATTATTGAAACTGACGCCTCAGATATTGGCTTCGGAGGCATTCTGAAACAAAAATTAACACCTAATTCTTCAGAACAAATTGTTCGTTTTCATTCCGGTGCATGGAATACTACGTGATTAAATTACAATTACTTTATTAAAAAGAAATACTTTCATTAGTATTATGTATTTCTAAATTTCAAAATGATTTATTAAACCAAAAATTCTTAGTTCAGTATAGATTGTAAGTCAATAAAAATATATATTAGAAAAGGATGTTGAAAATCTAGCCTCTAAGCATTCTTTCGCTAGATGACAAGCTCTATTAAGCATTTTTGATTTTGAAATTGAATACATCAAAGGAAGTAACAATTCAGTTCCTGATTTTCTTACCGAGAATTTATTAATACAGTACCATTCATAAATGAGCACTAGAGGAGCATCGTCCTCAAGAGGGCGGGTCGCCCTTCGTGCCCAATTAATCAACCCAGAGGAACTATGGTTCCTCACCCGATTAACCCTACAGATTCAAACCAAAGAATAAATTCACTATTCTAGGCACTATGCCTAAGCCTTTACAGATTCGGCTTTGGCGATCAACTGTTCCGATTGACCCATTCAAGAGAATCCTGCTAAGGCTTCGTCCTCAGCTTCTAGTCATTCTCCTGCTGAGTATATGCTCAGATGGGAAAGTTACTTATTTCATATTGAACCCAGTATGAAGCCGAAGAATGATCCCAGTAAACTTGCCGCCCAGTTCTTTCCCCCTGGATGGCATTTCCAGCCCCTAGCCCCTTATAAGTCCCTTGTGTACTATAAGGATATTCTGCTAGAAACCGAGTCAGTAAACATCAAACCCATTTATGCACAGAATGATAAATCAAAAGTTCTTTACCATTCTATGTATATTAAACAGTTTATTCAAATCTCTGATTGGGGGAAGAATCCCTCCGATCTCATGAATCTTTCTAGTCAAGATCATCAATTTTGCTATTATGATTACATTGAAGCCTGGTATAAGGTCCTCCTTCACCAGAACGAGTCCCTCAGTCATTCATGGTTCATACAATTTGACCATAAATTCAAAAGTCCATTTCCCTATTGGTTCATCCTTTGGTGGTATAGGTTAGGATCTTGTTATGATCTTCTTCCTGACCCTTTAAAGGTCCAATTAAATCATTTCAATAACCATTATAAACCTATCCCTTTGAATGAAGGGGTTCCTCCCACTCTTTTATTCGTCAGTAAATACAAAATTCCTTGGATTCTTAAATGGGAGTACTGTCTCTCACCTCCAGGTTCTCCAGTAACCAGCATTCCTAATGATCCACTTCCCAGAGTGTCTCGCCTCTTTTACATTAAGTGGTGGGATAAATTCAACATTGATAGAATAGTCACTCAGGTTCAGCAGGAATTTCCTGTTACTCCGATCCCAGCTCTCCTAGTCGACTGCCTCCTACCATTAAAGAAAAGGAGTCGAATCACACGATCGATATCCAAAGTTAGTCCTTCTCAGTTCATCATGTTCCCAGTAGTATTTGATTTTAAAGATTGCACCAAAGAAAGAGTTACTAAAGATTGCCTGTGTACTCAATAAAAGAATTGATGAAGCTTTGCATGAAGAGGCTTTTAATCATTCTTCCTGTGGTGATTCAATCGACCGATTCACCGAACATGTTGATGGAGAATATGATCCTTACTAAGACAATCGACCTTCGGGATGCTCAGACCCATTCCCCGAGTTCAATAGTTCTGCTCCATCGGCTAGTTCTTGTTCCGTCGGCCAGGTTCTCGCTTCGGGCACCACTCGACCGAAAGGAATCTGCTTTTCCAAAGCAAATTGCGATCCTTATCGCATCCCAATCATTCAAAGTTGTCGGCCAGTTTTCCAAAAGTAGCCGAAAGTGTTTGCCTTTAGTCAAAAAGTAGTTACTGTTTACTTTTACTTTTTCTTTTACTTAAGTAACATGTTTTCACTTAAGTAAAATGTTTTTATTTTACCCAGTCATTGTAACAATTCTCTTTCCTTGCATTATAAAAGGAAACCGAGCTCAGTTGGTTCATTAGACTTCGAAACTTAGAAAGACTCTGAGCTCTCTCTCTCAGACAAATCTTTAGTTTCTACCTCTGATTAGCCTACTTAACCCCTCCTCTCTTTTTCTCCAGTCAAATGTTCTAAGTTGTAAGTTAATTTAATTTCAGTTTGTACATAGTCTCAGTAATCAATAAAAATACTGTTTTTATTTATTATTTAATTGAATTTTGTATTCTATATGCATCTCTGCTTCTACTCTTTATGTATATCTGCTTCCGCCCCCAAATGGTATATATATATATATATATATAACATCTTTTATTTGCGCAACCGTGTTTTCTTACATATATAGATGTAAAATTAGACTTCTTCGAATCTAGTTGAGATCCTTGGGAACTATTTATCTGAGTGAGGGTATTAATAGCATGGACTGTTCATATTGTTATTGATACTTTGGATTTCAGATAGATAGTTACTATCGATACGATAGTATCAATTCGTTTGGCTTCGACTATACATCTGGGCGAGGGTATTAGTAATATGGACTGCTCATTTTTCTGCTGATACTCTGAATTTCGAATAGATAGACTCTAGTCACAGATCTGATTCATATATCCAAGTGATGGTATCCACACAAAGAAAAGTTCTCTTGAGAATTGACATCATGTTATGGGATACTGTGAATTTTGGATCTATGGGAATTATATCTCATAGTCCTCTATTTAATGTAATCTTATAATCGAGATACCATGGGTGTATAGATTTAAAAGCATTATGTTGGTTTTCAGAAAAACACCATATCGAATCTGGTGAGAGAGTATAGATATGGGGCGTTATAATTTTGGTATCAAAGCATTAAGGCTATAGATATAAGGAAGAGAAATCTTAGTGTATAGTCTTTGAGTCCGTTAAAAAAAAAAAGTACATATAAAATATAACATTAAAACTATTATGTTGTGTAAATTTCTATACAGATATTTAAGGAGTTTTCTTTTATAGATGGCCAACTCAATCTTTGAGGAAATGGTAATAGCCAATAATCCACCACAAATAGAGTCATACATAGCCAAAGATGCGAGAAGATGAGGAATTGCTTCATGATCAACAAGCTGTTAGATCTTTGAGGAAGAAGAGGATCCATGGCGGGGTGATGTTAATGTGAATGGATGAGCATGATGAGGCAATGGCATCACTGTTGAAGATAACATAATATGAGGGTAATAAGATAAGGTTTAGGGCTGATATAGCTGAAGGAATGCTAAAGCATGAGAGAGGACATAGTCAACGACTAAAAGTACAACTGTACCATGCACAGAGGGGCAGAAAGGAAATTCAGTCAAGGCTTCTTAAAACATCTCTAGGTGTTCGAGATACGTTTAATGATTTGCAGCGCCGTGTAGTTCGATATCCGGTAGAGGAGAAGAAGACGACTTATCTCATCGATTGATCTGTGGTTTGTCACATGATTAAAGATTCCTTTGATGATAACAATGAATTCTAGAGAGTAGCATAGGTGGTTGAATGCTTTATATTAGTACAATAAAGAAGCATTCAAAGTTTGTAATGTAATCAGTACTTTGTAAGATAATAGTATATTTAATTATGAAGTTGTTGTGTAATACTATTGTGATATATAAAATAAACAATATGTTGTGTTACTCAAATTCTTATGTGATTGGTTTATATAGAATCATGCCACCAACCAGAAGACCCCAAAGAGAAATGAATGATGATAATTCTACCCAGCAGCTAGTAGACCTTATGCTAGGAGTTGTAAATAGACTTGTGAACCAAAACACAACTTTTAAAGACTTTAAATTAGTTGGACCACACGAGTTTAAAGGTACATCGTAACCTCGTAGATGCACAAATTTAGATTTCGAGATAAAGAAATTTTTCCTAGTAACTTGATGTTAATAATAACCAAAAGACAACTTTTGCAACCTTTTTCTTGAAGGGTGAGACTAATTATTGGTGGGAATCAACCAAAGGTCGGGTAAAAACCGAAATTATTCCTTGTGATAGATTCAAAGAGTTGTTCTTTGAAAACTATTTTCCCAATCCACGAAAGACCGAATAGAAATAAAATTTTTGGACTTAAAACAAGGAGATCTTACTGTAACCCAGTATACAACTAAATTTAATGAACTATCCAGGTTTGCTCTTCATCAAGTAACCACTGAACTTAGAAAGACTCGTAGGTTTCGGGAAGGTTTAAAACCTCATATTTGGAGTAGATTGTCGAAGATTTCAAATAAAAACTTTCTCGAGATACTAGAGAAGACCACTATATAAAAAGAAAGTGAGAATGACAAATCATGCTAAATTTCATCGAGACAAGAGAAGTCGAAATGAAAAAAGAAAATTTAGGACAAAACCCAGTTCAAGTGGGTTTAATAACAAACGTAAATGGGATAATTCTTTTTCTAACAACCCAGGGAAAAATATAGGAAATACTAACAATAACTTTAGTAATAATAATATTAAACCTTTTCCTAATTGTGGTAAGAAACATAGAGGAGAATGCCTTCATAACAAATGTTTTAATTGTGGACAGTCGGGACATTATTATCCACATTGTCCTCTTCCTAGGAAAAATAAATGTTTTAATTGTGGTTCATTGGATTATTTTTCAAAGAACTGTCCCAAACCTAGGAATCAAGGAGGAAAAGGGGTTAGAATACCAGAGAATAATCAATCAACAGTAGCTGTAGTTGGGGTTCAGAATTGACCTCTGGCGAGAACATTTAATATGTCGGTGAGGGATGTTGTTGCTTCACGTAACATGGTGACAGTATCATCCCTATCAACACTTTAAATGCATATGTGTTATTCAATTACGTGCTACATGTTCTTTTGTGTCTAGAAATTTCTCTACAAACTTAAATATACCATGTGAAAATCTAGACAAACCATTTTGCCTAGAAATTGCTAATAATGAAAGGATTCCGGTTGAGATCATATACAGAAACTGTAGTGTGATAATAAAAGGGCATAATTTTAAGGTAGATTTAATACCAATTCAGTTGGGAGAATTTGATGTAATTCTAGGAATGGATTGGTTAGTTAATCATAACGCGATGATTGTCATCAAAAACGATAAAAATTTTTTTGTCGCTTGAAGTCAAAGGTAGTGTTCAATTCAGTAGTTGTTCACCTAAGCAATCTCGATGTTTGACTATAGTTCAAAGCGGAAAGATTACTTAGAAAGGGTTGTTTAGGATATTTGGCCTATATAGTTGATACTCGACAGGAAGGAGTAAAACTAGATCAAATACCTATAGTTAAGGAATTTCCTGATGTATTTCCAGATGACTTACTATGTTTACCTCCAGATAGGGAAATTGAGTTCGTCATTGATCTTGCACCAGGAACGACACCAGTTTCTAAGGCACCGTATATAATGACACCTATGGAACTGAAAGAGTTACTTATTCAATTACAGGTACTCTTAGATAAAAAGTACATACAACCTAGTGTTTCACCTTGGGGAGCACCAGTTTTGTTTGTAAAGACGAAGGATGGAACTATGAGACTATGTATAGACTATAGGGAGCTAAATAAGTTAACTATTAAAAATAAATATCCTTTACCAAGAATTGATGATTTGTTTGACAAATTAAAAGAGGCTGAACATTTTTCAAAAATTTAACTTAGAACAGGTTATCATCAATTAAAGGTAAGAAATGAAGATGTGCCGAAAACAGCGTTTAGGACACGCTATGGACATTATGAGTTTCTTGTAATGTCTTTTGGATTAACAAATGCGCCGACAACATTTATGGATTTAATGAATCGAGTGTTTAAACCATGCTTGGACAAATTTGTTATAGTGTTTATCGACGATATTCTGGTATACTCAAAAACACGGGAAGAGCATATTGAACACTTGAGAGTCGTTTTGGAGATATTACGAAAGGAACAACTTTATGAAAAGTTTTCCAAGTGTGAATTCTGGTTGAAGAGAGTTCAATTTTTAGGTCACGTAATTGATAAGAATGGAATATCTATAGATCTAGCTAAGATCGAAACGGTTGTGAATTGGGAACAACCAACAACTCCAATGTATAACGAAGTTTTCTCGAGATTAATGCAAGTTATTATCGACGGTTTATAAAAGATTTTTCAAAAATAGCAACCCCATTAACCAATTTAACACGAAAGACGGTGAAATACGTCTGGACAGATAAATGTGAGGAAAACTTCCAAGAGTTGAAGAAGCGACTGAGCATGGCTCCAGTGTTATCCTTACCAAATGATACAGGAGGCCTTGTAGTATATAGTGACACATCACACAGAGGTTTAGGGTGTGTGTTGATGCAACATGGGAAAGTTATAGCTTATGCATCACGACAACTCAAAGATTATAAGAAGATGTATCCTACTCATGACCTAGAGTTAGCCGCGGTAGTTTTTTCTCTAAAAATTTGGAGACATTACTTGTACGGGGAGAAGTGCGAGATATATACAGATCATAAAAGTCTGAAATATATTTTTACACAAAAGGAATTAAATTTAAGACAAAGACGATGGTTAGAATTGATAAAGGATTTTGATTGTGAAATTTATATCATCCTGGTAAAGCCAATGTTGTAGCTGATGCGTTAAGTAGAAAAAATCAGGAAAAATTGAATGTATTAACCACCAATAATAGGTTAATAAAAGACTTTGAAAATTTAGAAATTGAGGTGGAATGTCCAACTACCTCTACCCAAATATTGTATATTTTAGAAGGAGTTTCATCTCTGCTTAATAAAGTTAAAGAGATACAGGAGAAGGATGAAGAATGTCAAAAGTTCAAATCTAATTCAACACATGATAAGTATAATAAATTTCAAATAGATACGGATGGAATAATAAGATATGAAAATAGAATTTGGGTTCCATTAGACCAAGCTTTAAAAGATGAAATTTTAAACGAAGCTCATAATTTTAAATTTGCTATACATCCTGGCAGTACAAAAAATGTATAAGGATTTAAGTCGACACTTTTGGTGGTCAAACATGAAAAGAGAAATAGCTGAATGGGTAAGTAAATGTCTCACGTGTCAAAGGGTTAAGGCTAAGTCAAAAGCCGATTGGTTTACTTCAACCCTTACAAATTCCTGAGTGGAAGTGGGAACATATAACTATGGATTTTGTTGTTGGTCTTCCATCTACACAAAAGGGCCATAATGCCATTTGGGTAATAGTTGACCGTTTAACAAAATTAGCTCACTTTTTACCTATTAAGATTACTCATAACCTAGATCACCCTGCCAAACTGTACATCAATGAAATTATCTCTAGGTATGGAGTACCTATGTCCATAGTATCAGATCGAGGTCCAAAATTTACTTCTAATTTTTGGAAAAGCCTTCAGAAACACTAAGGAACACAACTAAGATTGAGTACAGCTTATCATCCTCAAACTTATGGACAGAGTGAGAGAACCATACAAACATTAGAGGATATGCTAAGAACTTGTATTATAGATTTCAAAGGAAGTTGGGAAGATCAGTTACCCTTAGTCGAATTTGCCTATAACAATAGTTATCATGCTAGCATAGGTATGCCACCCTATAAAGCTTTATATGGGCGTAAGTGTAGAACACCTTTATGTTGGGATGAAGTAGGGGAAAGACAAATGTTAGGACCCAAGATAATTCAACAAATAACTGAAACTATCAGAATTATTCATCAACGATTACAAGCATCTCAAGATCGACAAAGAAAATACGCCGATCCACATCGTCAACAACGAAACTTTAATGTAGGAAATCATGTATTCTTGAAAGTATCTCCTTGGAAAGGCAAGATACATTTTGGCAAGAAAAGAAATTAAGTCCGAGATTCATTGGACCTTTTGAAATTTTGAGAAGGGTTGGTGAAGTTGCTTATGAAATAGCACTACCTCCTGAGTTAAATCATATTCATAATGTGTTTCATGTGTCCGTATTATGACCATATAAACCTGATTATAAACACATTATACAATATGAGCCAATCCAAATAGAGGAAGATCTTTCTTATGTAGAAGAACCTGTGCAGATCGTCGACTGTAAAGAGAAAGTCTTGAGAAATAAAGTGATAGCATCGGTTAAAGTAATTTGGAGGAATCAAAATGTTGAAGAAGCTTAATGGGAGCTTGAAGATAAAATGCACGACAATTATCCTCAATTATTTACTTAAACTTGTACTGTAATTTCGAGGACAAAATTCTTATTAGTGGGGGTGAATGTAAAAACCCAAAACCCTAATAAGACTCGTATGTATAAAATCCCGTTATATAAATAAAATTTCTACGTTCTGAATGTGTTATGTGTTAATATATACTTGGTTTGACAAATTTGACCAAATAAATTTTTGTCCAAAAAACGCGTCGTTTCGACACCTCGTGCTCGTGCTTAATTTTTTTTTTTCTATAATCGGATTTTTCAGTAAAATTATTTTGACAAGTTTCTTTTTCGTGCTTACACTAACAAAACGCTTTGTCGTGCTTGTTAGGATTAGTGAGAAATTTAGGTTAACAATACTAGATTAATAAACCCTAACCCTAATTTGTAAACCTAAACCTAATTAGCTAAACTAACTCTAATTAGCTTATGTTAACACCTAATCATGGTTAGTAAACTTCAATTAGGTACTAATTAACATTACTTAACATTCCTAATCATTATAAACAAAACCCTAATCAAGATTAGTGAAGATTAAAGCCTAATTAAGCTACTAAACAAACCTAACTAACTCACAAGTAGGTTAGGAGTCACCATTGCAAGTTCCTAGGCTGCACATGACATGCTTGTAACTCCCAAGCATCACAATAGTCATCAGATCAGATCTTTGTAGAGGTAAGTTGCTCAAAAATGACCAAAAAGCCAAGTTAAAGAATTCTATAAATAGGAAACTTAGGGCTAAGCAAACTCACGAAATTCCTAAGCCTAGATACACTTATAAACTTTCCAAATCAAGCCTGGGTGATAGCAGCAACGAAATCAGAACCTAGAATCAAAAATTACTCAAGAAAAAGTATAAACCCTAGTTCATAATTAGCTCTATGATCCTATGTTAGATTTGTTGTTTAGATGTTTAGAATTATGTATTAGTATGTTAGAAAGTATGTTAGATTGGTAGAACACATTTTCATAACATCTAGATGCCTTAATTAAGTGTTTTAAGAAATCTGGAAATTTTGAAAACTATGTCTGACAGTCGAATGTCAAGGCCTATAGATTCATATGTGTTTATGTTTTGGTCCGTTAATTGTTTGTTATTTGTAGCTTGTTAGTAGGTTTTTAATCTGGAAAAGAAAACATGTTCAATTGAACCATAGATTTCAAGTTATAAGCAGTCAAAGTGGGTTGACCGTTCACGGATTGCAGTTTTCTGGGTTACCCAAAAAACTCAAGAACAGTCGAACCGACTACTTTGACCAACCTGTTTAATCATCTTCTGTTTGTGATTTTTGTAAGTTTTTGTTATAGATCAATACCTGTTATATGTACTACATATCTATGATCTTTAATTGAATAAAAAATGTATAGGTTTACTGGAATTAATGGTCAAAAGTCGTTGACCGAGCTTGACCAAGTTTTCTGGGTTTTCCAGAAAACTGAAGAACACGAAGAACAACGTTTGGCTGTACTTTGACCAGCATAATTAGAGACCTTAGATTTATGCTTTGTTCATGTTAATGTTATATATATGTACCCTGACATATATTCTACATGTTACAACAAACATCACACACATCTAATACACAGAATCAAAGATATTTAAGCCACAAAACTGTTGACCACCACCATGACTTACGCTCGGGTTACCTAGAAACTCAAGAACAGCTCTGACAGTGACTTTGAGCCTCTATAACTTCTTGTTATATGTAGGTTAAAGCCTAAAATTTGTTTCATGTTATACTACTGTATGAGTACTACAACATCAACTTTTGAACAAACCAAGAATAATCATCAGTAGCATTTTAATTAGTGGTCAAACTACACTACAAAAAAATAGGCCTTTAGCAACGATTTTTTGGTCAACGACTTTATAAGTCGTTGCTAAAAGTGTATGTTTAGCAACGAAACTTGTCCTTCGTTACAGATTGTGTCAGGCTTTCACTTGTTGCAACGAAATTCATAAGTCGTTGCAAAATTTGGAAACAAAATTCGTTAGAAATTCGTTGCGAAATTTCTAACCACGAAAGTTTTTTTGTTGCTATCTTTTGTTGGCTAATATGGACCACATTCATTGGCAACAATTTTTATTTTCGTTGCATATTTTATACAACTTTTTGCAACGACTATTAAAATGTTGCCTTAAATTAAGATGATAATAATAATAATAATAGTACTACTACTACTACTACTACTACTACTACTACTACTATTATTAATAATAATAATAATAATAATAATAATAATAATAATAATATCATAATAATAATAATAATAATAGTACAAATTATTATTATTATTATTATTATTATTATTATTATTATGATCATTATTATTATTATTATTATTATTATTATTATTATTATTATTATTATTATTATTATTATTATTATTATTATTATTATTACGCAATTAGTTTTGTACATTTATGTATGTACGTAACATATCTAAGGAAAGGGGATCTGTTTTAATTTGGGGGAAATGATTTGTTTAATTATAAATACTAATCCTTGCAAAATAATAACAATTAGGCTCATGTGCTTGGGTGGTCATTAGATCTATAATTCAAACTGGAGGTCTTAGGTTCGAATCTGTGCATTAACATATTTTTTGGGATAAAGTTCAATATTTTTCACATCAGCCCGTAATATTCGCCATATCAGCCCGTCCACGTGTAAAATAAAATAAAAAATGCCAACGAATCTTACCATGTATGCCACATAAAGCTTACGTCTGTGCAGTCAACGCACGTAGGCATTGACCAAAAGAAAAGGTCTTGCATTTTACCCTTATAATATATTGTGTAACTATTCGAAAAGTCTACGGAATGAAAATTTTAATTAATTTAACGATATTTTAAACATGAACAAATGAAATGTTACATAAGATTAAAAATAAATTGTATGTAGTTAATAAGGTCTTATATATATATATATATATATATATATATATAAAGTTATTCGAATACAAATTTCAAATATGAATACGAATTCAAATATATTTAAAGTTTTTTCGTTTTCATTAGTATTTTTGTTTGTGCATCATAGATTCATTTGTAATAGCTTATCAAATTCATAAACTTACAATAAGTTCTCAAATTTGCAAACCAAATGCATATATGGTGTCCCTTTTTTCATATTCTTATTCCAATTAAAGTGATATATTATAATGATATCACTTAAAATTAATCAAATTATTATTATAAATATTGCCATTATATTTAATATTAATCACAGTGTTTTTAATATGGGCCAAAACTAGTTAAATTAGTTTCAACTAATATTTTTACTTTTTAATATGGGTCCAAAACTAAACCAACTCATAGTATAAAAATTAGTTAACAAAACTAAACCAACTCATAATACACTTTTTGGTCAATGTACTAGAAATTGTAATAATAATAATAATTGTAATAATTATTGTAGTACTAATAATAATAAATTTTAAATAATTAAAATAATAATAAAATAATAAGTCATGATGCTGCATGCCTGCATTTACCAATGTTAGAAACTAAAAAGTGTTCACAAGACAAAAGTGTTTACCAATGCGATAATTAAAATTTTAAATAAAATAATAATAATAATAATAATTATTATTATTATTTTAATTATTATTATTATTGTTATTATTATTATTATAATTGTAATAATAATTATTATTATTACAATTATTATTATTATTATTATTATTGTAATAATTATAATAATTATAATAATTGTAATTATAATTATAATAATAATTAAAATAATAATAATAATAATTAAAATTTTAATAATAATTAAAATTAAAATAAGAGTGATCCAACAAATTGTTTGTATTAAATGTCAATGTCTATGAATATATGAATTGAAAAACATTAAAAGAACTCACACATCATTATTCTATCTTATCCATTAGAGTTTAGTTGTAATATGACTTTATTATGAAATTTAACGATATTCAAAGAAAAACTAATTGTAGTGACTCTTTTTAATCATTGAACTCTGGCAAATCTTTCTATTATAAATATTTGTTATTCGCTAATGTACTCATCTTTGTAATTTATTAGATTGATTCTTATACTTACCCATGGGTTTTTTAAAATTTAAATTTAATTTGATCGAGTCTTATAACAATAAAAAGAAAAATCTGTCAAAATATTAAATTTTATTCGAAAAACTCTCTCCACTCTTTAGTCTCGTCTGTTTGAGTCTTCTTCTTTCTCGCCTCGAGTCATCTCCGCGTTCTTTGCTCATCGATAATCAATTGACTTGTCGACAATGACGATCACGATCTACTCTCCAATCACCATCTCGCCTCTATCTTCTTTCTCTTGGCCTCCGATCAATCTCTGTACCGCTTCTTTTTTTAGGTAATAAGATTTACACTTGATTATTGGCTTATTCTCCACAGATTATAGGGTTTGTTATGAAATAGTTTTGTTTTGGGTAATTAAGTTATGTTTCTTCATTTGTTTTCTAAATTGTTTTCCATGAGTTTATTCATATTTTCTTGAATTAAGTTCAATATTTCTTGAATTAAGTTTGTTTTTATTTCTAGGGTTTGTTATGAAATAATTTTGTTTTGGGTAATTAAGTTTTGTTTCTTAATTTCTTAGCTTGGTTAATTAACCCCTCGCCCCAGGAATTTTTTATGGTTTTTAATTTTATTGATCTTCTTTTATCTTTTGGAATATTTTTAACCATGGCCTTGTTTAGCAAGCACGATCGATGAGTAGTTGTAATACCCGTAAATTTTATGATTTAATATTATTATTAAATAGAGCCGGCGAATTATTTATTTTACAAATGCTTACGTGGCATGAGGAGAGTAACTCAATTGAATTAAAATTGAGCTGTTGATGATCGATAAGATAGGTTCATGAAATGTCTTGTGTGACACAATGATGGACTTAGTGAAGGATGAGTAAGCAATTGCATGTTTAAGGTCCAAATAATAAATTGGGAGTCTAGCCCAATAAGTTAATTGATGGACTTTTGAGTTAGCCCAATAAACTTGAGATATTTAGAATCCAATCGAAATCCAACAAAATAGTTAACTGAGAGTACAAGTATTGGTTAAATTAAAATGTGGCGTGGAGCAGTGGGCCTGACCGGCTAGCCCTTGTCCATGTCTGAGATCTACTCTCTTGTCCCCAAATTAGGGTCACCAAGTACAAAGAACAGTAGCCTAAACTCTCTTTACGCAAATTTCAAGCTGCTAATCCTAGGCATACATGGCTAGCTAAGTGACCGGTATGGAGTGATTGAACAACTCCTTAAATAACCATTGTTCATTTCTATTGCACCATGAATCCCAATATTGGGTAAAGCAAGTGTCTGGCCCATGTTTTCTCTTTAAATACAAGCCACTAGGGCAGTCTGTTTTAGTGATAAGAGTGTTGGAGAAATCTGAGTAAAGAATTCTTAGTTGCTAAGCATTACCAAATCAGTGTGTGAGATATCAAGGTTAAAGCTCGAGAAGGTATAAGTTCTACTCCGTTCTTAATTTGAGTCTTGTTGATTCTCGTTTTTCAGATTATTAGGTCAAGTATGATGAATTAGCAGGATAAAGGGTGTTTAGAAAGTTTACCTTCGTGCATGAATACGTTAGAAATTGTCTGGAATCAAGTTGTGGCTACTCTGCAAAACAGAGCATGTTCACCGCTTCTGAAATCCATGGGGTGCAGCTGCACCATGCTTAGGAACCATGCTGATGGGTTCGTAGTAGTATTTATCGATGACATTTTGATTTATTCAAAGACAAAAGAAGAGCACGCCGAACACCTGAAGATGGTATTGGAAGCATTGAGAAGGGAGAAGATGTATGCAAAATTTTCAAAATGTGAATTTTGGATGGAAAGGGTCCAGTTTCTAGGACACGTGATAGATCAAAATGGAATTTCCGTGGATCCCGCAAAAAGGTGGAAGCGGTGAGTAATCGGGAACAATGAAGACGCCATGACGAAGTTAGGAGTTTCTTAGGTTTAGCCGGTACTATCGAAGATTTATCCAAGATTTTTCTAAGATAGCCACCCAACCGACCAATCTAACGAAGAAGATAGAGAAAGTTTGTATGGACGAGAGAAATGCGAGGAGAGTTTCCAAGAATTGAAGAGGAGGCTGAGTGAGGCGCCTGTATTATCATTACCAGATGATACGGGAGGATTTGTGGTGTATAGTGATGCATCGCATAGAGGACTTGGTTGTGTGCTAATGCAACATGGCAAGGTCATTGCATATGCCTCACGACAGTTGAAAGATTTTGAAAAACGATACGCTACCCATGACTTGGAGTTAGCGGCGGTAGTCTTTGCATTGAAGATTTGGAGGCACTATTTGTATGGAGAAAAATGTGAGATATATACGGATCACAAGAGTCTGAAATATATCTTCACACAGAAGGAGTTGAACATGCGACAAAGAAGATGGTTGGAACTGCTCAAGGATTACGACCGTGAAATTCTTTATCACCCGGGAAAAGCAAACGTTGTAGCCGACGCTTTGAGTAGAAAAGGAAGGGAGAAGTTATTCAAACTGATAACTCAAGAGGATTTAATAAGAGAAATGGAAAGGTTGGAAATAGAGGTGGAGGAACCAAGAGAAGCAGAAGGAAGATTTCTCATGATGAGAGCTCACCCGACGTTATTGGATAGAATGAAGGAAGCACAAGAGAAAGATGAAGAATGTGAGAATATAAAGAAGAGAATAGTAGAAGATAAGGAAGAAAGGTTCAAAGTAGATAAGGATGGTATATTGAGATTCGAGGGTTGAGTATGGGTGCCACCAGATGTCGAATCGAGAGAGGAAATCTACACGGCAGCACAATCTGACGTATTCAGACATCCGGAGGCACAAAAATGTACTGGGATCTTGACACCATTTTTGGTGGCCTAATTTGAAAAGAGAGGTTACGGCGTGTGTTAGCAGATGTCTTACTTGTCAAAGAGTCAAAGCAGAACACCAGAGGCCAAGTGGACTACTTCAACCGCTGGAAATACTAGAATGGAAATGGGAGCACATTACGATGGATTTCGTGGTTGGACTTCCGGTTACACATAAGAGTTACGATGCCATTTGGGTCATTGTGGACCGACTAACAAAGACAGCTCATTTTATACCCATCAAGATTCGATTCAATTTGAACCAATTAGCAAACTTGTATGTAAGGGAAATCGTATCGCGACATGGAGTGCCGGTGTCGATTTTCTCCGATCGAGATCCGCGTTTCACGTCAAAATTCTGGAAAAGTTTACAGGAACGAATGGGAACTCAATTGAGATTGAGTACTGCCTATCACCCTCAAACCGGCGGCGAGTGAACGAACCATACAACGTTGGAGGACATCTTTGAGAGCTTGCATGATGGACTTCAAAGGGAATTGGGACGACCATTTACCATTAGGAGAATTCGCTTACAATAATAATATCATCATGCGAGTATCGGTATGCCGCCATATGAAGCTCTTTACGGGAGAAAGTGCGAGATGCCATTATGTTGGGATGAAGTCGGGAGAACGGCGACTTTTGGGACCGTAATTAGTCCAAATGAAGCGGTCGACGTGGTAGCAACAATAAGGGCAGATTGGTAGCGACTCAAGATCGCCAAAAAAGTACTGAAGACTTGCATTGTCAGAACCGAGACTTTGAAGTCGGTAGTTATGTGTTTTTGAAGGTATCTCCGTGGAAGGGAAAGATCAGATTCGGAAAGAAATGAAAATTGAGTCCGAGGTTCATAGGGCCATTCGAGATATTGAAGCGAGTGGGCGAAGTGGCATACAAAGTTGCTTTGCCACCCGAACTGGAACACATCCACAACGTGTTTCATATTTCCGTACTACGACCGTACAAGTCTGACTATAAACACGTAATTTCCTATGATCCCATTCAAGTAGAGAAGAATCTGGCATATGAAGAAATTCCTTTTCAGATAATAGATAAGAAAGTGCAAATGCTAAGAAACAAAGTTATATCTTCTGTTAAGGTTGTTTGGCCAAACCATGATGTCGAAGAGGCCACGTGGGAATTAGAAGATAGGATGAGGAGAGACTATCCCCATCTTTTCGTATAACCCTGTATCAATTCCGGGGACGGAATTTTTATAAGGGGAGAGGATGTAATACCCGTAAATTTTATGATTTAATATTATTATTAAATAGGCCAAATGAATTATTTATTTTACAAATGCTTACGTGGCATGAGGAGAGTAACTCAATTGAATTAAAATTGAAATATTTGATGATCGATAAGATAGGTTCATGAAATGTCTTGTGTGACACAATGATGGACTTAGTGAAGGATGAGTAAGCAATTGCATGTTTAAGGTCCAAATAATAAATTGGGAGTCTAGCCCAATAAGTTAATTGATGAACTTTTGAGTTAGCCCAATAAACTTGGGATATTTAGAATCCAATCTAATCCAACAAAATAGTTAACTGAGAGTACAAGTATTGGTTAAATTAAAATGTGGCGTGGGGCGGGTGGGCAATTGACGGCTAGCCCTTGTCCATGTCTGAGATCTACTCTCTTGTCCCCAAATTAGGGTCACCAAGTACAAAGAACAGTAGCCTAAACTCTCTTTACGCAAATTTCAAGCTGCTAATCCTAGGCATGCATGGCTAGCTAAGTGACCGGTATGGAGTGATTGAATAACTCCTTAAATAACCATTGTTCATTTCTATTGCACCATGAATCCCAATATTGGGTAAAGCAAGTGTCTGGCCCATGTTTTCTCTTTAAATACAAGCCACTAGGGCAGTCTGTTTTAGTGATAAGAGTGTTGGAGAAATCTGAGTAAAGAATTCTTAGTTCTAAGCATTACCAAATCGATTGTGTGAGATATCAAGGTTAAAGCTCGAGAAGGTATAAGTTCTACTCAGTTCTTAATTTGAGTCTTGTTGATTCTCGTTTTTCGATTATTAGGTCAAGTATGATGAATTAGCGGGGATAAAGGGTGTTTAGAAAGTTTACCTTCGTTACATGAATACGTAAAAATTGTGCGGAATCAAGTTGTGGCTACTCTGCAAAAGCAGAGCATGTTCACCGCTTCAAAATCCATGGGTGCGGTTTGCACCATGCTTAGAACCATCTTGATGGGTTCGGACGTGTCGACCTTGTATTAAGAAATTCCCTTAGGTTGTATGCATATAGTAAAGTCTTAAATTAACTTGATGAACTTAAACCTTGTCGAAGTAGTGTAGGCCAAGTCTCTCGAAGGAGCTGCCTTGGACAAAGCGTGATGTCTTCTTGACAGAGCGTAATGTCTTGTCTTGATAAAGCGTGATGTCTTGAACGAGCGTAATGTCTTCGGATAAAGCGTGATGTCTTGAATGAGCGTAATGTTTTCGAACAGAGTGTGATGTCTTGAACGAAGCGCGATGTCTTCGGACGAAGCGTGTTGTCTTTGAGCAAGTCATAATATATCTCCTGACATGGCGAGATGTCCGGAACTTCGAGAGACAACATCGTAACTTGATATAAGGATGGATTAATAAATACTCCTATCTTTGTCGTAAACTATTAGTACACGAATGAGTTCTAAGTAGAGAATTTTACCAACCGGAAAATAAATCTAATACTTGCAAACAAGGCCTGATGGGATTAATAGGCGTTATGGTCTACTTAAAGCAATGAACCTCTTAGAACTTCGAGGAAGAAAGATTATGAATAAGCTAGCGGTGGTCAATAGTATGAGCATGTTAATGTACCATTATGAGTTTTGATGGGTACAATGAGATAGAAAGAAAAATGTGTTATGTGTACATGTTGTTGATATATATCAAGTGTGTTTGACTAATGAATACCTATACTTACATGAATAGGATGCATATAGTTCTTTGAGGTGATTTTCGCTTTTAGTAGTAATCAACACTAAAGGCAAGTTTCTTACTCTACCTTGATTTCAAGTATGCAAGTTTTCTATCCCTAACTTATTGTTATTGTTGGGCAACCTCACTCAAATTTACAATGAGCAAGTATCCAAACACTATTATTCTTGTGTTGCAAGTTCCTTAATTCACACACTTCATACGTTGAATTGTTGTCATATCAATCATATTTTATCAAGCAAATATCCGCTTCTATTAGAAAATCACTTGTATACCTTGGCGTTGTTGTAAGCATTGGACTTATCATTCCTCAATGCATGATGAAAAAGCGTCTAAGCCCTTGATTAACTAGACTATTATTATGAGTTAAAGAGCTATCCAAACCGATTGATTTGGTGCGGACTATCGTAAATCTCTTCGAGATGAACAACCCTCATAGAAGGAAATTATATATTGTCGAGAGGAACCGACGCGCGCGACATGAGTATGATTAAATGTTATGCATAACATAGGGTACCTTAAAGTGATCACCGATGTACTCGTGGATGTTGGATTACAGAGTGTAATCTTGTTAATTCTAGTAAGAGTTCTTGGTACTTAGTATTTTCGATATTCAATTATGTTGAACCTCGAAATGAATAAATCCACGAGATTTTGTTGATATCCTTCGGTCCATAGCGACACACATTGAATACTCTTGGTATTCTTGATATCCTTGAACTATCAATTATTATTATACCTTTGAAAGATTCAAATGCTATAAATCTGCTTGTTCTTCTAGCTATATTGCTTCTTTGGGCAAACTTGTTGCTCATTCTTGCTTCCTAAAACATTACGATTAAAGCGCGAGCAAGTACTTGAGAAAGGACAAGGGAAAGGGCAAGGCTGACGAATAATTTAGCCCTTAAGACTAGAAGTATTATTATTATTGTTATTATGATGTATTCAAGAATGATTAAGCTATGTTAAGCTAATCACGTAATGGTTGTAGTAATGGTTACGGTACCTTGGGACGTGAATATTTATATTTCATCAATGAAAATTATCCTATTATTTCCGTTGTTAATGATTTTGTAAGATATTCAGTAGTAGTAGCGTGATGCACCGAAATTCGAGATAAGAGTATCTGAAATTTTGGGGGCGCCCACAGTTGGTATCAAAGCCATAGTTATAAACCTTGGGAGCGAGCCCTTATATTATAAATCGAGGAGAACTCGAGAAGATAGAAAGTTGAAACTCATATAGAGTTTTCATAGAGATGGACTTAGCGTGTTCGAAATATAACTTCATTCTATACAATGAACTTATGATTCTAATGGAGTTGTTGGTTGTTTTGTCTTGTGTCGGTGATTGTGGGATGGTGACATGGGAGGACCTAGGCGAGTAGTAGACGAGGAGCCGCGTGACATACACGTGGTATATGAGGCACCATTGATAGCAGAGCCTATATCAACGGTAGTTCCTATCGATGATGATGACGAGGAAGAGGAGATAGAGCCAATACCCGAAGAGTCTGATCCAGAGGAGGAGCGTATGGTGGATGAGCCCATGGAGGACTCCGACGAGGCTACTTTTAAGGATAGGATGTTGGGGGAGTATGAGGAGCAGATTTTGGAACTAGGGTGCAAAGTTGAGAAGTTAGAGGCTGAGGCCAAAGACAGAGAGTCCGAATTCCAAAAGCTGAAGGACGAAGACCACCAGAGAAAGTTAGTAATGCAGGAGATGGAAGTAGAGATTGTTCTCCGTAAGGAGGCAGGAATCCAGATGGGGGCTTTGTTTTACAAGGCGGTGGCTAGGAATGTAGAAGCTGGCGGGGAAGTTGGAAGAGATGGAGCGAGAGGGGTTGGCGAAGGGGACGAGAAAGGAAGCTATCCGTACTTTCGATTAAGGATGGAAGTAATGGATAGGATCCATTTCAAGAAAAGTGGAAAGGGGCCAATGATAGGGCTAACGATCTAGAAGATGAAGTGAGGTGCAAAAGGAGGAAGATGGATAGGATGAGCTATGCATTGCTTGCGGCCATGGAGGGGACCCGATTGGTGGGGTAAATCACTACCCGATGAAACAAGGACGTAACCTTTACACACCATAAGTCGAGATGTGGTGGTGCACATTACTCGGAGGGAGTACCAGAACCTTTGTGGGCGCGGAATGATAGATTAATTCTAAGCGCTAAAAGTTATTAGTTGTAGTTCGTTGTGTAATGTATTATCCATTGTGGTAATCCTTATGTAGAATGTGAGATGTTGTAAACCCCAAACTTTTGAGTTATGTTAGAGTGGTAGTATGTTAATGGTTGTCCCCATCTTTTGTGATATTAGGGGATAAGTTGTGTCATTTATAGAAGTATCTTTGGAGATAATCATGTAATGTAACAATTTGGCGTATGAATATAAATGATCTTGTTCTAAAATGTATTCAAAATCTTATTCCTTTTATGGAGAATTGTTTAAGTAATATAATTAGATAATAAAATGGGAGTGTCTCGATGTAGGAAAATCTTGCTTGACGTAGATTAATTTCTCCGTAAGAGCTTGGATTCGATGATGAGAGAGGACAAGTAGATCCCATTCAAAGGCTTGTAGATTTGTTAGGGGGAGGCTCTTGGGGAAGAAATGAACAAGTACCACCTGTTCCCCAAGTAGCTCCGGTCGCAAAACTTCAAGGACTTTAAGGCGTAGGACCTCCGAATTCATGGGTACTACCGACCCTATCGTAAGCAAACGTGGATCAAGGAAATGGAGAAAGCCTTCGCCATTGCTCGTGTGGGTGAAGACCGTAAACCGTGTTCGCGCTACATATATGATGAGGGGTGAAGCAAACTTCTGGTGGGAAGCAAATCAACAGAGAGCGGGAGAAGGGACTATAACCTGGGAAAGGTTTAAGACTTTGTTCTTCGAGAATTACTTCCCGAAGAGCGTGAAGAATAGGATGGAGGTAAAGTTTCTAGAACTAAAACAAGGGGAGATGACAGTGGCACAGTATGCGGCCAAGTTCAATGAACTCGCGCGATTCGCAACACATCAAGTAGACATTGAAGAAAGGAAAGCTCGACGCTTCAAACTTGGACTAAAACCTTGGTTGTTTAACAAGGCGTCAGTCCTTCAAATTGACTCTTTCGCCACCTTATTGGAGAAGGCGATAATTGCTGAGGGAGGTAGTGAGGCATTGAGCCAATACAACAAGGAGAAGAAGAGCAAGAATGCTGGAGGAGAGACTCGTGGAGGGAGTAGCAGTGGTGGAAGTTATTTGGGAAAGAGGAAATGGGATAACCACAACAACGACAACAACACCAACCACCGAAGCATCAACCAGTCAGAAAATTATCAAGGAGGATTCAAGAAAAGAAGTGAAGCTTGCTCGAAATGTGGGAAAAACCATCAAGGGGAATGCTGGAAGGGGCGCATCATCTGCTACAACTGCGGCCAAGAAGGGCACATTTCACCTAACTGCCCGAAGTCGAAGAGGAGCAAGGATGTTTCGTGTGGCTCAACCGAGCATCAAATCAAGGATTGCCCAAAGAAAGGGAGCAACGGAGGAAGCGGCCAATGTGAGGGGGGCAACAAGTCGATGATCGGCGGACCAACGCAATCAATGACCATTGCCGAACCTTTAACATGACCCGCCGAGACTCGGTGAATGAAAGGGCGTGGTGTCGGTATTCTCCCAATCAATAATATAAACGCTTTATGTATTATTTGATTCGGTGCTACCTATTCCTTTATTAATCAAGAATTTGCTAATCGACTAAACATACCTCCTGAACATTTAGAAAACTCATTGAACGTAGAGATTGCGAATAAGGAAGTAATTCCCATAGAGTTTATTTACCGAAACTGTTGTGCAAACATTAGAGGTCACGAACTGAACGTAGACTTAATTCCGATTAAACTGGGAGAGTTTGATGTGATATTAGGAATGGATTGGTTATCCGGCCACGCTGCGATAATCGATTGTCAGAAGAAGAGTGTGAACCTTCAGACCTCAAATCGGTCTAAGGTAGTGTTTTACGGTAGCTCATCGCTCAAGCAATCGTGTTGCCTTACGATGATGCAGGCCAAGAAATTGTTAAAGAAAGGATGTGTGGGTTATTTAGCCTATATAGTGGACATTCATCAAAAGAGGATAGAAATGAAAGATATATTAGTGGTAAAAGATTTTCAAGACGTGTTTCCAAACGAACTGCCTGGCCTTCCGCCAGACAGAGAAACTGAATTCATAATAGACTTAGCACCGGGAACCGCACCAATTTTGAAAGCCCCATATCGTATGGCGCCAGTAGAAATGAAGGAATTGATGATTCAATTGCAAGAGTTGCTAGATAAGGGTTACATTCGGCCAAGTGTGTCTCCTTGGGGAGCACCCGTGTTGTTTGTAAAGAAAAGGATGGATCGATGAGACTCAGATCGATTATCGGGAGTTGAACCGAAAGACAATTAAGAATAAATATCCATTGCCAAGGATAGGCGACCTTTTCGATCAATCAAGGGAGCGAAGTGTTTTCCAAAATAGATTTACGAGCAGGTTATCATCGAGTTGAAAGTGCGAGAGGAGGACATACAAAAGACGGCGTTTGAACTTCTACTTTCACGGACATTACAAATTTTTAGTAATGTCATTTGGGTTAACTAACGCTCGTGACGTTCATGGACTTGATGAACCGGGTTTTAAGCCATACTTAGATAAGTTCGTAGTAGTATTTATCGATGACATTTTGATTTATTCAAAGACAAAAGAAGAAACACGCCTAACACACAAGATGGTATTGGAAGCATTGAGAAGGGAGAAGATGTATGCAAAATTTTCAAAATGTGAATTTTGGATGGAAAAGGGTCCAGTTTCTAGGACACGTGATAGATCAAAATGGAATTTCCGTGGATCCTGCAAAGGTGGAAGCGGTGAGTAATCGGGAACACCAAAGACGCCTTGACGAAGTTAGGAGTTTCTTAGGTTTAGCCGGGTACTATCGAAGATTTATCCAAGATTTTTCTAAGATAGCCACCCCGCTGACCAATCTAACGAAGAAGATAGAGAAGTTTGTATGGATGGAGAAATGCGAGGAGAGTTTCCAAGAATTGAAGAGGAGGCTGAGTGAGGCGCCTGTATTATCATTACCAGATGATACGGGAGGATTTGTGGTGTATAGTGATGCATCGCATAGAGGACTTGGTTGTGTGCTAATGCAACATGGCAAGGTCATTGCATATGCCTCTGACAGGTTGAAAGATTTTGAAAAACGATACGCTACCCATGACTTGGAGTTAGCGGGGGGAGGTCTTTGCATTGAAGATTTGGAGGCACTATTTGTATGGAGAAAATGTGAGATATATACGGATCACAAGAGTCTGAAATATATCTTCACACAGAAGGAGTTGAACATGCGACAAAGAAGATGGTTGGAACTGCTCAAGGATTACGAATAGTGAAATTCTTTATCACCCGGAAAAAAGCAAACGCGTTGTGGCCGACGCTTTGAGTAGAAAAGGAAGGAGAAGTTATTCAAACTGATAACTCAAGAGGATTTAATAAGAGAAATGGAAAGGTTGGAAATAGAGGTGGAGGAACCAAGAGAAGCGGAAGGAAGATTTCTCATGATGAGAGCTCACCCGACGTTATTGGATAGAATGAAGGAAGCACAAGAGAAAGATGAAGAATGTGAGAATATAAAGAAGAGAATAGTAGAAGATAAGGAAGAAAGGTTCAAAGTAGATAAGGATGGTATATTGAGATTCGAGGGTTAGAGTATGGGTGCCACCAGAATCGAACCGAGAGAGGAAATCCTACAAGCACACAATCGACGTATTCAGTACATCCGGAGGCACAAAATGTACCGGGATCTTGACACCATTTTTGGTGGCCTAATTTGAAAAGAGAGGTTGCAGCGTGTGTTAGCAGATGTCTTACTTGTCAAAGAGTCAAAGCAGAACACCAGAGGCCAAGTGGACTACTTCAACCGCTGGAAATACTAGAATGGAAATGGGAGCACATTACGATGGATTTCGTGGTTGGACTTTCGGTTACACATAAGAGTTACGATGCCATTTGGGTCATTGTGGACCGACTAACAAAGACAGCTCATTTTATACCCATCAAGATTCGATTCAATTTGAACCAATTACAAACTTGTATGTAAGGGAAATCGTATCGCGACATGGAGTGCCGGTGTCGATTTTCTCCGACGAGATCCGCGTTTCACGTCAAAATTTGGAAAAGTTTACAGAACGAATGGGAACTCAATTGAGATTGAGTCTTGCTTATCACCCTCAAACCGACGGGCGAGTGAACGAACCATACAAGCGTTGGAGGACATCTTTGAGAGCTTGCATGATGGACTTCAAAGGAATTGGGGCGACCATTTACCTTTAGGAGAATTAAACTTACAATAATAGCTATCATGCGAGTATCGGTATCTTGCCGCCATATGAAGCTCTTTACGGGAGAAAGTGCAGGGCGCCATTATGTTGGGATGAAGTGGAGAACGGCGACTTTTGGGACCGAAATTAGTCCAAAGAAACGGTCGACGTGGTAGCAACAATAAGGGCGATTGGTAGCGACTCAAGATCGCTGTGAAAAGAAATCTGCCGAAACTTGCATTGTCGGAGCAAGAGACTTTGAAGTCGGTAGTTATGTGTTTTTGAAGGTATCTCCGTGGAAGGGAAAGATCGATTCTTGAAAGAAATGAAAATTGAGTCCGAGGTTCATAGGGCCATTCGAGATATTGAAGCGAGTGGGCAAAGTGGCATACAAAGTTGCTTTGCCACTTTAATCGGAACACATCCACGACGTGTTTCATATTTCCGCATTACTACGACCGATAAGTCGATTATAAACACGTAATTTCCTATGATCCCATTCAAGTAGAGAAGAATCGGCATATGAAGAAATTCTGCTCGGATAATAGATAAGAAAGAGCAAATGCTAAGAAACAAAGTTATATCTTCATTAAGGTTGTTTGGCGAAACCATGATGTCGAAGAGGCCACGTGGGAATTAGAAGATAGGATGAGGAGAGACTATCCCCATCTTTTCAGTATAACCTGTATCAATTCGGGGACGGAATTTTTATAAGGGGAGAGATGTAATACCAGTAAATTTTATGATTTAATATTATTATTAAATAGATGCCTAATTAATTATTTATTTTACAAATGCTTACATGGCATGAGGAGAGTAACTCAATTGAATTAAAATTGAAATTTGTTGATGATCGATAAGATAGGTTCATGAAATGTCTTGTGTGACACAATGATGGACTTAGTGAAGGATGAGTAAGCAATTGCATGTTTAAGGTCCAAATAATAAATTGGGAGTCTAGCCCAATAAGTTAATTGATGAACTTTTGAGTTAGCCCAATAAACTTGGGATATTTAGAATCCAATCTAATCCAACAAAATAGTTAACTTTCAGTACAAGTATTGGTTAAATTAAAATGTGGCGCAAGGGGCGATTGGGCTGGCCAGCTAGCCCTTGTCCATGTCTGAGATCTACTCTCTTGTCCCCAAATTAGGGTCACCAAGTACAAAAACAAGAGCTTAAACTCTCTTTACGCAAATTTCAAGTTTCTTAATCCTAGGCATGCATGGCTAGCTAAGTGGCCATTATGGAGTGATTGAATAACTCCTTAAATAACCATTGTTCATTTCTATTGCACCATGAATCCCAATATTGGGTAAAGCAAGTGTCCGCCCATGTTTTCTCTTTAAATACAAGCCACTAGGCAAATCTGCTTTAGTGATAAGAGTGTTGGAGAAATCGAGTAAAGAATTCTTAGTTCTTAAGCATTACCAAATCGATGTGTGAGATATCAAGGTTAAAGCTCGAGAAGGTATAAGTTCTACTCCGCTCTTAATTTGAGTCTTGTTGATTCTCGTTTTTGATTATTAGGTCAAGTATGATGAATTAGCGAGGATAAAGGGTGTTTAGAAAGTTTACCTTCGTGCATGAATACGTAAAAAATTGTCTGGAATCAAGTTGTGGCTACTCTGCAAAACAGAGCATGTTCACCGCTTCTGAAATCCATGGGGTGCAGCTGCACCATGCTTAGGAACCATGCTGATGGGTTCGGACGTGTCAGACCTTGTATTAAGAAATTCCCTTAGGTTGTATGCATATAGTAAGGTCTTAAATTAACCCGATGAACTTAAACCTTGTCGAAGTAGTGTAGACCAAGTCTCAAGAAGCGCTTTTGACAAAGCGTGATGTCTTCGGACAGAGCGTAATGTCTTCGGATAAAGCGTGATGTCTTCGGACAGAGCGTAATGTCTTCGGACAAAGCGTGATGTCTTCGGACAGAGCGTAATGTCTTCGAACAGAGTGTGATGTCTTCGGACGAAGCGCGATGTCTTCGGACGAAGCGTGTTGTCTTTGAGCAAGTCATAATATCTCCGGACATGGCGAGATGTCCCGGAACTCGGAGACAGCATCGTAACTTGATATAAGGATGGATTAATAAATACTCCTATACTGTCGTAAACTATTAGTACACGAATGAGTTCTAAGTAGAGAATTTTACCAACTTCGGGAAAATAAATCTAATATTGCAAACAAGGGTCGGTGGGATTAATAGACGTTATGGTCTACTTAAAGCAATGAACCTCTTAGAACTTCGAGGAAGAAAGATTATGAATAAGCTAGCAGTGGTCAATAGTATGAGCATGTTAGTGTACCATTATGAGTTTTGATGGGTACAACAGATAGAAAGAAAAATGTGTTATGTGTACATGTTGTTGATATATATCAAGTGTGTTTGACTAATGAATACCTATACTTACATGAATAGGACAGACATAGTTCTTTGAGGTGATTTTCGCTTTTAGTAGTAATCAACACTAAAGGCAAGTTTCTTACTCTACCTTGATTTCAAGTATGCAAGTTTTCTATCCCTAACTTATTGTTATTGTTGGGCAACCTCACTCAAATTTACAATGAGCAAGTATCCAAACACTATTATTACTGTGTTGCAAGTTCCTTAATTCACACACTTCATACGTTGAATTGTTGTCATATCAATCATATTTTATCAAGCAAATATCTGCTTCTATTAGAAAATCACTTGTATACCTTGACGTTGTTGTAAGCATTGGACTTATCATTCCTCAATGCATGATGAAAAAACTGTCTAAGCCCTTGATTCGGCTAGACTATTATTATGAGTTAAAGAGCTATCCAAACCGATTGATTTGGTGCGACTATCGTAAATCTCTTGAGATGAACAACCCTCATAGAAGGGGAAATTATATATTGTCGGGGAACCGACGTGTGCACACATGAGTATGATTAAATGTTATGCATAACATAGGGTACCTTAGGCTGATCACCTGATGTACTCGTGGATGTTGGATTACAGGTAATATCTTTTAATTCTAGTAAGAGTTCTTGGTACTTAGTGATTTGCTTTCGAAGATTCAATTATGTTGAACCTCGAAATGAATAAATCCTGAGATTTTGTTGATATCCTTCGGTCCATAGCGACACCTGTTGAATACTCTTGGTATTCTTGATATCCTTGAACTATCAATTATTATTATACCTTTGAAAGATTCAAATGCTATAACTGCTTGTTCTTCTAGCTATATTGCTTGCTGGGCAAACTTGTTGCTCATTCTTGCTTCCTAAAACATTACAGTTAAGGCAGAGCAAGGCGGTACTTCAGGAAAGGACAAGGGAAAGGGCAAGGCGACAGAATAATTTAGCCCTTAAGACTAGAAGTATTATTATTATTGTTATTATGATGTATTCAAGAATGATTAAGCTATGTTAAGCTAATCACATAATGGTTGTAGTAATGGTTACGGTACCTTGGGACGTGAATATTTATATTTCATCAATGAAAATTATCCTATTATTTCCGTTGTTAATGATTTTGTAAGATATTCGTAGTAGTAGCGTGATGCACCGAAATTCGAGATAAGAGTGTCTGAAATTTTGGGGGCGCCACAGTAGTTATGGATTAACTAATTTCATTTAGTTTATATATATATATATATATATATATATATATAAAATAAAGAGATAGATACATACATACATTATATAGCATATGACTTGTTAAATTATGGACCATTTGCAACATGACAAAAACTAGATTTCCCTCTATATCCATTTATTTATGATTCTACGATATGTGTGATTATGTGTTTTTTTTTTGCTTTTGTACTAGATTTTATGTGTGATTATGTGGGTTTTTTTTTGCTTTTGTAATAGATTTTAAGGTCAGATGGGTTATAGATTTCTAATTAACTTGTCAAATCTTATTCAATTTATACGTGGATTTGTTGGATTTTGACTTCAAAGCGGTAGCTGAGTATGCCTATTAGAAAATACGTAAGGTTTGTTAAGGTGTTCAGTAAGTTAATAATATATATATATATATATATATATATCAGATTGATCTGGCCTTTTACTCATATTTTTGTCTCCATCATATTTATTGATAAAATCCAGACTACTTATGGTAGTCGAACATTGATGTAAACTATGAGCTAATATGTAGTTATATACATTTATTTTCTTTCACTATCAGTTAATATCAAGTAATGGATATTTTTTTTAGTAGTTATGAATTTTTTTGAACCGTGTGGTGTAATTTTTTCAGTTAGTATCAATTTTTTTGAACTGTGTTCAGTAATATTTTTTTGAACTAGTGAACGATAATATCGTTCTTGTTATGTAGTATTGATCAATACAGGTACAACGGCACCGATCATCACCCCGTGCGTAAGTAAGTTATGAAGATTTACAGATGAAGTTCTGTTTAACCTTTTTGAAAATAAAAACAATGTTCATAGTATGTCACTTTAACCCTATTTATAGTCAGTACGTAGTTTCAAAATTTTGGAAGAGAGTTGTTATGTTATTATTATCGGTTTAGATTACTTCACAACTTTTGATTTGTTGTAGAAGGGCAGTATAAAGAAAACATTTAAATTCTTTCAGCTCATATATATATACTACTTGCTGGGCACTTAAATGCTCGTCCTTGCTTAATTTAAATGTTTTCAGCTAAGTGTGAACAATCTGAAGGCTCTGCTAGAAACAAGGGAAAGGGAAAGGTTGCTGAATGATTTCAATGATATCTTATGTAATAGTTTAATATTATTAAGACAATGTTATACATTTATTATCATGTATTGTAAGGAATGATTAAAGGTTACGTACTTGGGAGCTAGACTTTGATAGTTATGTAAGTTAAGTTTAATATTTATATTATTGTTATTATTATTAGTATTATTCCGGTCATAGAAATGGTATCGTGAAGCATGAATTCGGGTTTCAAGTACCCGAGTTTGGGGGCTTTACAAAGATCACTTGCTTAAATCCTTACTCTCCTTCTTGCTTCTTGAATTCTCAAAGGCTAAATTGTTCTAGCTTTTGTAGCTTATTCTCACTTCTTCTCTCTAACCAATAAGCTCTCAACTTATTAGATGAAATGAACAACCAACAAAATGAAAACCAAGCTTGCTATTTATAGGAGTTGCTAGATTAGGGCATAAGGGTCATTAATCCAATCCCACCTCCTTAACTCCACCTCCTTAAGCCACCTCCTTCCTATTCCATTCTTAACCACCAAGTTTACTTGCTTACCAAATAAGTTACTTGGCCATCACAATACTTAGCCATTAAGTTAACATGGTTGCCACACATAAGCACTTTACTTGCTCATCACACATAAGCACTTTACTTAGTATTTAAGTTACTTAACTTATCCTTTGCTTAACACTTAAGTCTACTTGCTTAACACACTTAATTCTTGGTCACCAATTCACCCATATGATCATGGGTTGCCCCATGGATCCTCCTAATCCATTGGATTCTCACTTTGGGCTTAAGGTTTAATTAATCTTAACTTATACATTAGGCTTGTTCAATAATTTACATTGGACTTAACATTACAAATATTTGGGCTTTAACATTAATTCATATTGGGCTTTATTATTATCCCAATTGGACATTACAATTTCCTACACAATTCAACAAGTCCATTATATTTGGCTTAAAGCCTTATAACGATAATTTATGTATTAATCTCAGATTCTAACTCAGATACTTATTTAATATACGCTATTCCATCATTCATACATGCTCGTATAATACCTCATATTATACTTGCATTCATTACTTCGTACAATACTTACGTATTATACAATCATTGCTTTAATTCATTATATGCATTTAAATTCCTTCTCGGAACTCATTTTTCCTAATCGTTAGGTTTTAAGTCCGCAGGCAAAAAATTGCGTTTGCCATAACTGAAATATTATTGGATATTCCATCTCACCTCGATATTCTGTCATTATGTATTTCTCGAAAGTTCAAAAATAATTCCCGAGCAGAATTGCGTGAATAGTGTTTTACGAAAAATTTCTCGAAAAGCTTTTATTTTCATCTTGGAAATTCAAACACTTTAATTCTACCACGTAGCCAAAATACTACAACATTCCTATATATCTAGGTCATAGAATGACCTTCAATTAGCTTACTCCCATATATAATTAATTAAATTCATTTTAATCCACATAATCAAATAAAATTTTTAATTCTCAAAAATCCAATTTTTTTGGGGCGTTACACTCTTCCCCCTTTATAAGGATTCTGTCCCCAAAATCTCGCTAATAATACATACACCATTGAGGAAACATTTTCCTTTATTTTAATCTCAAGTTCCCACAATGCTTCTTCGACATTGTGGTTCTTTCATTTCACCTTCAACGAAGGTGTTATCTTATTTTTCATTACCTGTCACTTCCTATCAATATTTGAGTTGGAAGTTTAAATACTTATGAACATATTATGCTATCTTCCTCTGATTAATTCTTCCCTTAACTTTAAAATTATTTGAACTCAAATTCCTCCTTCAAAATAAGATTATACATGATCTTCTCTTTATCCTGCATCCTCTTCTTCACTCGCTTAAACTCCTCGTTACCTAGTTATATTTAATTAACTCATTCCATTAACATGGATTAAGTCTACGTTGTGAATAACATTTCTACCACTTCATTCCGTAATTTAACTTCTAACTTTGTCCTCGCCACCTCCATTATTAACTCATTGTGAGTCGCTAATATCGATAGCTTTTCCCTACCATTATTACTTAACACATCAGCTTCTACGTTTACCTTCCATGTATGATATAACCTATCACAATCGTAACCTCTTATCCATTCTAATCACCTTTTCTACTTCATATTCAACTTTTTCTGTGTGGAGATATATTTCAAACTCTCAGAGTCCGTGTATATCTCACACTTCTCCCTGTATAAATACTATCTTCCAATTTTTAATTCTAAAACTACAGCTGCCAATTCTAGACCATAAGTAAGATAGGCCTCCTCATAATTCTTTAACTGGCGTGATGCATATGTAATGACATTTCCATGCTACATGAGCACGCTACCCCATCTTCTATGTGAAACATCGAGATACACTATAAAATCCCCCGTACCACCTGATAAAGACAATACAGATGTCTCACTTAATCTTCCTTTTAGCTCTTAAAAACTATTTTCTCACTTCTCATTCCCAACACACTTCTCAATAACAAATTTTGTCTATCTCTTTAAGCTACAATTCACACGTAGTGAATTTCGTATCTAACTTCTCCCTCCATAGTGTTTTTCACACTATCTTCAAATGTTCAACGTGATCCTCTAACGTCTTAAATAAGACTAGAATATCACCAATGATCATTACGACACCCTCATCCAAATATTATTTGAACACCCTGTGACGCTAATGGTACTTTCAACCATAGCACCTCACAAGAGTACCTATCAATTTGCCACCGACTTGCTCGACATCCATTATGGAAAGTCTAACTTCCGCACATTAGTTAACCCAAACGATATAACCAGAAACTTGTTATAACTATAACGAGGTCTGAATGTCATCTTAGGTTCCTCCTCATTCTTCCTTACTTTCAACCGACTATACCCCGTACACAAATCTATCTTAGAAAAATTCTTTGCCCTCTTCAACTGATCAAATAGATCATCGATCCTGGGCCATGGGTATTCACTCTTAACTGCTAACTTACTCCTATTATGATAATCGATATGTAACTATAACGACTCATCCTCTTCCTTAACATCCTCCTAACTTGCGTCATAGTTAGTCAACAAGAGCATCGCGGTATTTGATTACCGTAAAATACTACCTTGGGTTACTTTAGAAAACCAAAGATTCATACTTTTATTCTAATAATTTATTAAAGTTCTATGGTTAATCAACTCATTCATACCGAGAATTACTTCAAATTCTCTCAACATTATCGGTGCTTATCAATCGACACTTGCTTACCATTATTATCCATAAAACCATTTCCACGATTATAATCAACGAAAGTTATTCCCTCCTCCTTTACCGTAATGTTTAAAGGTGCTTATAATCCCTTTTAGACAAACTCCTAGATGAGTCTTTCCACGTGTCTTACACACTTCGATCTTACGCTTAGGATCCCCTTATCCCACTTCAGTATTCCCGGAGTTAAAATTCTTTCCTTTTGACATACTGCCACTACCACCGCACTCTCTCGCCTTGTTCCTCCCTCTCCTTGCTCTTATTCTTTCTCTTTTGTGGTATTGAGTCAACGCCTCACTACCACCCTCTATTATAATCACCTTTTCCAAAATGGTCCCATAGAAATAATCTGAAACACCAAATCCTACTATAGAGCTGTGGTTTCAGTGCCCCGCTTAAAACCTACGAGCCTTCCTCTCCTCAAAGGTCCACTTGATGTGGAGCAAACTTTGCCAATTCATTGAATCTGGCCGCGTACTGGGGAACCGTCATGTCCATTTGCTTAAGTTCTAAGAAATTAATCTCCTTCCTCCCATGCATACTTGTAGGAAAATAATTCTCGAAGAAAACCTTCTTGAATTGTTCCCACGTTACCACATCTGTTGTAGCCCCACCCTGGTGAGCCTCCCACCAAAAGTTGGCTTCCCCTTTTTATCATGTAAGTCAGAAAAAGAAGTCTTCTGCACCTTACCAATGTTTGTACTAACAAATGCCTTCTCTATTTCCTTTACCCATGTCTGGGCTTCTAATGGGTCCGTTGTTCCTTTGAACTCCAGTGGACCTACGCTTTTAAATTCTTTAAAGGTAGTCGCTCTGCTAACCCTAGGTTCCGCAGTACTCTACCCCTTGTTTAGTTAAATGCAATCATTAAAAAATTAACGAACTCTTGCATAGGGTTAATTTAACCCCCTCGATTATCATTACTTGATTCCGCTTCGATTACGTTGTCTTCTCCTCGACAAGATTTTCTCATTAAATAAATAGAATTTCATTATTATTTATTTACTTACTTCATTATTATTCCATACTATAACAACTCATACCATAACAAAGCACATTAAATGAAAACTTCATTATATTAATATTCTTCTTCATAGTTTGAAACTATTTACAATTTGTTTTACATAGCCAAAAGCTATTACATTTCTATCCCAAAATTGAACTTCACAAAAGTTGAATTTACAAAAGACTACCCTTTTATACAAAAAGAGGGTTTTACGTCACTACTACACACATATTTATAACTCTAGCTTTCTAATAATGCATAACAAATCCTCGTGTTTCTCATTCGCAATCATTTCTACAAGATCCCGACTAATAAGATGTCGAGTCCGCCTTGACTCTATAGAATAACAAGCAACTTTAAGCTTGAAATCCTTATGAGCACTCTTATGGATGTAAGACATCCGTATTATCTTCCTGTCCTTCTCTCCCCCGCTTTCTTACGAAGCTCTACCACCTCGCTCATATAATCCCTAGCCTTATTTATCATGAGCACCTTCTCATCATGCTTTCCACTCAAAAATCGCTTCACAGACTCTTCGCTATATAAAGAACACTAATCTCTTCATTCTGATTCTGCACAACTGTACTCAGTTGCACATTCCTATCAAGCATTGCCAGATACAATGCTCTCATTGCATCTGGAGGCGATGACTCTGAGGTAGGTACCACCGCATCAAACCGACATTTATCTCCATTACTTCCTCCTCATTGCTTCATCATATTAAGATATGACACTTATATCCATATCTCCCTGAGTAGTCCTCCTCGTAAAAAGTACTCCATTGCTTCCATCTCTTCTAGAATCACTAACTCCTCCGCCACCCAAGATAGGTACAGCTCTACTCTGTTCATAATTTCTTCGCCACCGCGTGTATATATCTCTATACATCAAGCTATCGATCGACATCCTACAATAACATATATATGTTGATTAGTACATAACACACAATAGTATAAGCACAAATCACATTTAATTTATTTAGGATTACTTTCCATCTTTTAAATCTTTCTTTGATCTTCGAAGTTTCTCAATACCTTATTAACTCATTCAATCAAGTAAAGCTTGAGTTTACTTTCTTCGACTTTTCTTCCTTAACGAGGTTATTAGCCTAAGGTTCTTCCCCTTAAGTTTTATAACCTAATGCTTTGATACCAACCTGTGACGCCCCCCAAATCCGGGTATCTTCCAACCCGATGATGGGTGCTACACTAAGACTTATAATCGTACATTCATTCTATTGAAACGACATCAAAATGTGTGTATCAATGACATTCTTATTACATTAATAATATTACATCCTGCTCCTGTGTTCTAAAACCATTACATTCTTTGTTCATCATACTATGATATATACAACTTACTAGTTTATTACAAGGTAAACTAATCGCTCATCTTCGCTTTTGCCTTTATATCCTCTCGCTCGGATCCCTCGCTTCATTCTTGATCCTAGCTCGCATTCATATGGTTCAAGCAAGAGTGAGCATAACAAGCTCAAAGAAGTACAACAATTTCTTTTAAACGACATGCTTGAAACATAGAAATCTTATATCTTCAAAGAATCGAACAATAGTTACGTAAGTACTATCGATAATTCAAAATAGCACTTCTTTTCTTTCAAAACGTTTTACAATAACAATATTCAAGAAAACATAAATTCGCTCAAGACCATGAGCGCCTAATTTCTTTGAAAAGGACAACCCGACACTAAGTCCGTAAGTCCCAAAGATATCTTACGAGCACTTCGGGTGATCAAATTTATAGTACTCTATGTCGATCAACACTACATCCTCGTTAAACGTATGTACGCTTAAGTTTTGGCAACCTCATGTGCCCATCGAATAATCGATGAAAAATACATTTGTTTATTCATACTCAAGCTTACCTTGAATCTGCATCAAAAACAATTAACGAGATATAAGCGTTAGCAATTCTATATCGAAAGACTTGTAAATAAATCAATCAACTCTTCAAGATTAGTCTAGCCGAGATAAAACCGCATCGACCCTTTAGTAAAACACTTCATGCATCTCATAACATGAATCATAGAAAACTTGGCTAACACGAAGGTTAGATGTTTATAAGAAAAAACTTGCCTTCAAAATCATTCTGCTACAAAGATAATAACTTTTCTTTTCAAATTTACTATTCTACAACACATAACACATAACCATATAACATACATTAGGTCATGAATGAACATACATGGTTCCTAATGAATCTTACCTTCATCTCAATCTAATCATATATTAGATTTGTTACTATCGGTTCCGGCCATGCCATTATATTTTACATTATTCTTACCAACTTCTTTCTCTTCTATGTCTTATGTAGATTTACTTCATTAATCCAACTCGCTTTGAAAGTTAATCATCCTTCCTCACGCCTTACTAACATCCTTACGTTATTAATCGAAACTCGATCGCCATTTGTTAAGTACACTTTATTGCATACCGCTTACGCTCACGTATTACTTAACAACTTTTAGTTGTAACTCTTAACGTTATAGGCCTTATCATTATTGAATACGGTTCACGCTCTTTATACTTTTACGTTCGCCTTTCAATTGATTATTAACCTTTAATCATCATACATTAAGTGTCTAACAATGCCTTTAACAATGTTATATTTATACCTTAGTTCATCAAGCTAATGAGTTATCTTTCATTCTATACTTGTAAACATTCTTGTCTCTGTCAAAACCCTAGATCGGGCGCATGCGCCCACACATACACATAGCTTCTTTTCGCATCACGGCGCAGAGTTTGCAGATAGTAACGACATCGTGTCTGGCAGACCGCAGCCACCACCATTTGCCTTTGGTTTTTGATTTTGTGAAATTCCAACTCGCGCTCTTAGAAAATTTTACGAATTTTAATTTTTATGAATTTCCTTGACGATAACTTCTTTGTTATAAGTCCGAATTGCTCGCTCAAAAGCCTACGGTTCACAAATTACATACTCTATGCGCGCTCATGCAAGAATTTTATCTATTTGACTTCGCTTTGCTCAAAATTCACCTATTAGTCCATTTTTAACGAAAACGGTAAACGTTCGTGAACGCTCAACGCTGCTTTTTCTTCGTTTAAAGTCGAAATTCGGCCATTCTCAAGTCCACAACTCTATAATGCCAAATATGACGGTCTCCATCGAAAACCAACATTTCCACTTCAAACACAAAATACGATTTCATTCCGAGAATTTCACGAATTCGACGATTATCGCCTAATCGTGAAAATTTTGGCATAACTTCGTTACTTATGATTTGTTCAACGTTTCAAATGGATTCAATCCATCGAATTATCATCTTAACATACATATTACATTAACTTATTTATATGATAAGTTATTACTTGTTCTTTGTGAGTTTATAACTTATAAAAGTATAAACTACTTATGACTTCCTTTCTCATGACTTATTATAGATTAAGTCTTTTAACCACCATTCTTACTTCTTATTATCATACCATCTTATTAAAGTACACATATGAGTAGTTCATATAAACTCTTTATAAATTCATAACTTAATTAAGTTTGAATTACTTATTCATGACTTATACGGCTTAAGTCCATTGATTAATCATTCTTATCATTCCTTAACATACATGTTCTACCACTACCCCCTTCTCTAACAATTGAAGAGAAAGAAATTATTGTTTAAGTTCTTACCTATGAAGATCACTTGCTTAAATCCTTACTCTCCTTCTTGCTTCTTGAATTCTCAAAGGCTAAATTGTTCTAGCTTTTGTAGCTTATTCTCACTTATTCTCTCTAACCAATAAGCTCTCAACTTATTAGATGAAATGAACAACCAACAAAATGAAAACCAAGTTTGCTGCTATTTATAGGAGTTGCTAGATTAGGGCATAAGGGTCATTAATCCAATCCTCCTCCTTAACTCCACCTCCTTACTATTCCATTCTTAACCACCAAGTTTACTTGCTCACCAAATAAGTTACTTGGCCATCACAATACTTAGCCATTAAGTTAACTTGGTTGCCACATATAAGCACTTTACTTGCTCATCACACATAAGCACTTTACTTAGAATTTAAGTTACTTAACTTATCCTTTTCTTAACACTTAAGTCTACTTGCTCAACACACTTAATTTTTGGTCACCAATTCACCCATATGATCATGGGTTGCCCCATGGATCCTCCTAATCCATTGGATTCTTACTTTGGGCTTAAGGTTTAATTAATCTTAACTTATACATTGGGCTTGTTCAATAATTTACATTGACTTAACATTACAAATATTTGGGCTTTAACATTAATTCATATTGGGCTTTATTATTATCCCAATTGGACATTACAATTTCCTACACAATTCAACAAGTCCATTATATTTGGCTTAAAGCCTTATAACGTATAATTTATGTATTAATCTCATATTTAACTCGTATACTTATTTAATATACGTCATTCCATCATTCATACATTCGTATAATACCTCATATTATACTTGCATTCATTACCTCGTACAATACTTACGTATTATACAATCAGTGCTTTAATTCATTAAATGCATTTAAATTCCTTCTCGGAACTCATTTTCCCTAATCGTTAGGTTTTAAGTCCGCAGCGAAAAAAACTACGCTTTGCCATAACTCAAAATATTATTGATATTCCATCTCACCTCGATATTCTATCATTACGTATTTCTCGAAGTTCAAAAATAATTCCCGAAAGCGTAATCATGTGAATAAGTTTTTTTGGAAAATTTCTCGAAAAGCTTTTATTTTCATCTTGGAAATTCAAACACTTTAATTCTACCACGTAGCCAAAATACTACGACATTCCGATATATCTAGGTCATAGAATGACCTTCAATTAGCTTACTCCCATATATAATTAATTAAATTCATTTTAATCCACATAATCAAATAAAATTTTAATTCAAAAAAATTTTCAAATTTTCTGTTTGATACCCTCACTTAGATGTATAGACTGTATCTACGAATAATATATATCTATCCAAAATTTAGAGCACTAGTAATAACATGAACAGTCCATATTACCAATATGCTCACTTAGATGTATAGTCTATATCATGTGGATTACACTATCGTAATGATAGTTCCTATCTATCTAAAATCCAGACAATCAACAACAACATGAACAGTCCATGTTATTAATACTCTCACTCAGATGAATAGTTCCCAAAGATCTCAAACTAAAATGAAAATTTTAATTACATCTATATATGTAAAGGAAACACGGTTGCGGAAATAAAAGATGTTATATATCATATATTAAAGTTCGATTACATGATTCTTCATAAAGAAATTCTTATTACAAAAGTATTACATTCAACTAGATAGTAATATAAACTAATCTATGCAGAGATGCTTCCCTTTATTTACTCCAGATGTGCTAGGGTTGTTATCTAATACTGCAAAGGGCATGATTTGCAAGAGTGAGCTATGACATGCTTAGCAGGTTTTATAATTTATCACAATATAAGATTTAAAGAAGTATAACAGTTCAAAACTCACTGAGTATTGTTTACCATGTCTGGAATTTTTATATTTCAACCATTTCTTGACTTTTTATTTTTGTCAGTCACAAAGACTTAGAAATCTTGTTCAGATGTGAGATAGGGGATCAGCCTATTCAACATCGTAGGAGTATGTATCTCATCCTAATCGTGCCCACTTTCACTAAGTGTCAGATTCAATTGACACACATTTATCCCTCTTGGGATATACAACTCAGTATAGGATTTCTTACCAAAACAATTTGGTTTGACACAATAGTTTATGCTCAATAAATAATATCATACGAATAAACAATTAATTTCTTAGTTATGTTGAAGCTATAGCGATATCTTTACAATAATTGGCAATTCAAGTTTAGATTTGGTAATACATATCAAAAGAAATTCAAGATAGGAATCTTGTTTAACGAATATGCAGGGTTTGATAAATTTGTGTAAGTAATTAAGGAACTTGCTCAACTAATTAATATAGGGTTTAATAACTTGCCTAAGCGAAGATCGATCAAGAAACGCTACTCGATTCGTTTATAAACACCTAAGATGTTCATTCATATAAATCTAACACATTAGTATTGATAATAATACTCAAATACATAAACATTTTATGTTCGAGTTAAGTTCGATATGGTTTTGGTGTCCAAAGACTTTACCGGGTAATTAATAAGTTAATAACTCGATTAAACATTATTTATAAGCTTTATTATATTTTTATATAATTTAAATATCTTTTACAATAATTTCCAGGAGCTTATAACAATTTTTAGATACTTATTTATCCATTAAATGATTTTTAAATCATTTATTTCTATCTCTAAATTATTAATATTTATTTAGAATATTATAAAAATCTTATTTATTATTTTTAAATAATTTATAATCATTTAATATGATTTTTAAATCATTAGTATTATTGTAAATAATTATTTATTATTTATAAAAAATATTCTAATTACTCTATTATTAACTTAATTATTAATAATATTCGAATAAATAAAATATTTATTGCATTTATGTAAAAATATTAAAAGTTAATTATTATAACTTAAAATAATTTTTAAAACTATTTTTATATTTATTTATTAGAAATTATTTTCTGTCTGTCGCTAATGCTCTATAGTGACAGAAAGTGTCGATATAGGTGTTCTTGAGTTTCTGGGAATCAGTTGGTCATGGCATAGAGGTCACTTTGACCTTACCTTAATTTCCTACTGTTAATGATTCTGGGTTTGGAAGTGTATGTTTGTTATAGTACTCATGTAATAGTACAACAACATATCAATTTCATGCTTTAACCTACATATAACAAGAAGTTATAGAGGCTTAAAGTCACTGTCAGAGCTATTCTTGAGTTTCTGGGTAACCCAGAACAGTGGTCATGGTTGGTCAACGGTTTTGTGGCTTCTAGATCTTTCAATCCGTGTGATAGACTTGTGTTTTGATTCATGTAATATGTAGCCTATATAACAAGGTACATATATGATACACTTATTTGGACAAAGTATGATTCTAAGGTCTAGATCTATGTTGGTCAAAGTACAGCCAAATGTTGTTCTTCATGTTCTTCAGTTTTCCAGGTAACCCAGAAAACACAGTCATGCTCGGTCAACGACTTTTGACCATTAATTCTAGTAATCCTATGAGTTGATTAAGCGTTTGATTGTCATAGACATGTAGTAGGTATATCAAAGTATGAATTCAGAATAATTAGACATCATAACAGTAAACAGAAAGGGATTAAAAGGTTGGTCAAAATAGCTGGCTTAACCTGTTCTTGAGTTTTATGGGTAACCTAGAAAATAGAATTTCGTGATCGGTTAACCACTTTCAACCACCTATATCTTGCAATATATGATTCTAATGAACCTGATTTCTTTTCCAGATTAAAGACCTCATTTAATACTACAACTAGCATACAATTAACAGACCTAACTATTAACATACACGTATCTACAGGCTCTGACATTCGACTGTCAGACCTGTGTTTTCCAGAATTTCCAATTTGCTAAAAACACCATTTTGGATGCATTTAGATGTTATAAAAACATGTTCTATCAACTTAGCATACTTACTAACATGTTATTACACATATCTAAACATCTAAACTACAAATTAAACACAGCATCAAAGATTTTGGTTAAAATTAGGGTTTGCACCTTTTCTTGCTTCATTTTGATTTTTGGCTACTAATTCTATTGTTGCTGTCGACGTCGGGATTTTTGAGTGTCCCTTTTCGTTCCTTGTTCTTTGGTTTTCTCATATTAATGTGAGATTTGTTTGAAAAAAATAAGTGAAAAAGGTCCGACATGTATAATGTCGACGATTTGACTTTAAGAGTCGCCAGTTGGTGTATTTAACTAGTTGCACCAACGCAACCGAAAAAGGTTTGTACATTGACCCAGTGATTTGACACTGCTAGATGGGTCTATGAAACAGAGATTCATTTTGGGTCCGTGGGCTTGATTATGCGGAGGGAAGGTGTTAGGCACCTCCCGACATCCGTGTTACCACGGTGACCGCCACTTTTCAAAGAAATTATTATATGAATGTGTGTTTGTGTGTGTGTGTGTGGATCAATGTGCAATTATTTGAAAGTAGTGCGAGGCCTCGTTCGCACCTATATACACCAGGTTTGAATTTATAGAAAAATTCAGTTTTAACCAAGATATAGCAATGAAGTTTTGTAAAAGACGTTTTTCAAACCACATGCTCAATAGAATTGAAACCTTTTATACTTCCATTTTATTATTAAAATGTTAATACCGGTTTGCTTTTATTTTTGAGATCACGAGGTATCTTTGAGAAAATATATCACAAGAAGCGTCGAAACTCCTTATGGGCATGATGACCATCCAAGGAAATTCGTATACAATTGTAAATAATGTACAAGTCAAGCTTATAATTGAAAAAGTCCATCACGGAACCGAATCTAGATTCGATGAGATCAATCATATCACATGATTCCTAGGCTCACATGATCTGCAGTTTATATGAAAAATAGTAAGCGATTATATATATAAAAGTCAGTAAATATATATATACTGAGACATGATCAACCACCACGAAGCAACTCCATGGGGATCGAAATGTAAATATATAAAAGTGGTATATATATATATATATATATATATATATATGGACATGATCAACCACCACAAAGTAAACTCTGTGGGACTAAATGTAAATAAAGTCAGAAAAAGCGATCAACCGCCACGAAGTAAACTCTAGGCATGATTTAATGTATATAAAAGTCAGTAAAGGCCACAAGAAGTAAACTCTAGGCACAGATGTAAATGTAAATATATATATATATATATATATATATATATATATATATATATATATATAAATAGTAAACGCATTCTTAGGATGTGAATCTGTGCTCATCGGATATGTCCGACAACAATTATATATATATATATATATATATATATATATATATATATATATATATATATATATATATATATATATATATATATATATAAATATAAATGCTCCGGCATCAAGTTCAGGCTCAATCGAGGCATAACTCGATAATGTTAGTCCATATATGAAATATATACATATATAAGTATATATATACGTATGTAAATGAAAACCACTTGATTTGAAGTCTTGTGAACGCACACAACACGACTCTCAATATGTATAACAAGTGTGTGCTAATATGAGAAAAAGGCTTTATAGAATGTGAGAAGGCTTACAAGTAATGCTTAATGTAGACTTCTATGACTCTAGATGGATGAATACTCGGCTCCCGCCGGTAAGAATATGACAAAATATAAGCTCAAAAGTGTTTGAAATAAGACAACACTCAGTTTATGGGGTGTACAAAGAAAATTGGATAGGGCTTCCTCGCTATTTTCTCTCCCAAAATGGCTAGCCCAAGCCCCATATTTATAGAACTGACTGCCGCAGGTGTACCTGCGACAGCCTCTATTACACCTGTGGCTTCCTGAACTGCCCAGGGTTCCGCGGGTCCTGTTGTCTCGAAGTACGTGCACTCGTGTAATGTAATGTCCGCTCAAACTTGCAGAACTTTAATTCGAGCATCCGAAGGAGGTGTATCTGACCTTCTTCGGACTGCTTTTGTCGAGAGTTACACAATGACATGGGATTGCCCTTTTTAATTCCAGGAAGATGGGTCCATGATCGAAATAGCATTCCCGAGTTCCCATCAGGCAATCTGGTGAGCTGTTTCGCGTATTTTTCGCTCTGAAGTTAAGATATGAGTCTTGTGGGACTAATTTTGAATAAATTTGAGTTAATATGAGTGTACTTGATTTGAAGTGAAGTTGAGTTGGAAAAATGACTATTTTCCCCTCCTGGGGTTATCTCCGATTTTCGCACAGTTGTAACAGGTTTTTCCTAGGGTTATCTCTGAGATGGTCATGCTGTTAACTCTGAATATCCTCAGGGTTATCTCCGAGGTTGGAATTGATGTTGTGGTCCTCCAGGGTTATCTCTGGAGTGTGAAAAAGACGCTTTTGCCCTCCTGCACAGTTAGTAACAGGAAAAGAAAATTTTGAGTGTCTACAGTTGCTATCACCAAGGCTTGTTTAGGTATGTTATAAGAGTGTATAGGCTTAGAGAATTCGTGAATTTGGCCAGAGGATGTTTTGTTATTTATAGACTTTCACAACTTAGGGTTTTTGGTCATTTTTACCTACTTGTCTCCACAAAGATCTATTATTCTTTTACTTGTACTGCTTAGGAGTTGCAAACATGTCATGTGGTGTGTTGGAACTTGGTTTGATGACTCCTAACCTACTTGTGAGCTAGTTTGCACAATTTAGTAGCTTAATTATGCCCTAATCCTCTTTAATCTTGATTAGGGTTTTGGTTTTTATGATTAGGGTTGCTTAATGATGTTTATTAGCACCTAATTGAAGTTTAATAATCATGATTAGGTGTTAGGATAACCTAATTAGAGTTTAGTCTAACTAATTAGGGTTAAAGTTTGAAATTAGGGTTAAGGTTTATAAATCTAGGGTTAGGATTTCCTGATTTTGATAGTAGGGTTCATAACTTAGATTTTTCGCAGATCCTAACAAGCACGACAAAGCGTTTTGTTAGTGTAAGCACAACAAAGTAGCTTGTCAAAATACATATACCGAAAAGTTAATTTTCGGAAGAAAAATTGTAAGCATGACGTGTCAAGCACGTTAACTTTCGGACAAAAATTTATTTGACCTAATTTGTTCAACATAGTATATAATAACACAAAATGCTTTTAGAACGGAGAGATTTTATTAATATAACCGAATCTTATTAGGGTTTTGGGGTTTGACATTCACCCCCACTAATAAGAATTTCATCCTCGAAATTATAATACAAGTTAAGTAAACAGTTGGGGATAGTTCTCTCGCATTTTGTTCTTGAGCTCCCATGTATACTCTTTAATTTTCTGATTCCTCCAGATTACTTTGACCAATGCTATCACTTTATTTCTCAGGACTTGCTCTTTACGGTCGATGATCTGCACAGGTTCTTCTACATAAGAAAGATCTTCTTCGATTTGGATCGGTTCATAGTTTATAACGTTTTTATAATCTAGTTTGTATGGTCGTAATACGAACACATGAAACAATTATGTATATGGTGTAACTCAGGGGTAGTGCTATCTCATAAGCAACTTCACCTACCCTCCTCAAAATTTTGAAGGGTCCAATGAATCTCAGACTCAATTTTTCTTTCTTGCCAAAACATATCTTGCCCTTACAAGGGGATACTTTCAAGAATACATGGCTTCCTACGCTAAAGTTTCATTGTTAACGATGTGGATCAACGTATTTCTTATTTTGATCTTGAGATGCTTGTAATCGTTCATGTATAATTCTGATGGTTTCAGTAGTTTGTTGGATTATTTTAGGTCCTTGCATTTGTCTTTCCCTAACCTCATCCCAGCACAAAGGTGTTCAAAATTTCCTCTCATATAAGGCTTCATAAGGTGGCATACCTATGCTAGCATGGTAACTGTTGTTGTAGGCAAATTCCACCAAAGGTAACTGATCTTCCCAACTTCCTTTGAAGTCTATGATACAGGTTCTTAATATATCCTCTAATATTTAAATGGTTCTCTCAGTTTGGCCATCAGTTTGAGGGTGATAAGCTGTACTTAATCTTAATTGTGTTCCTAAGTGTTTTTGAAGGCTTCCCCAAAAATTTGAGTTAAAACGTGGATCTCGATCTGACACTATAGAAACAGGTACTCCATACCTTGACATAATTTCATTAATGTATAACTTGGTAAGGTAATCTAGGTTATAAGTAACCTTAATAGGTAGGAAGTGAGCTAATTTAATAAGACAATCAACTATTCCCCAAATGGCATTGTGGCCCTTCTGTGTAGCTGGAAGGCCTACCACGAAGTCCATGGTTATATGTTCCCACTTCCACTCATGAATTGGGAAGGGTTGAAGTAAACCACTCGGCTTTTGATGTTTAACCTTAACCCTTTGACACGTGATATGTTTGCTTACCCATTCAACTATTTCTCTTTTTATATTAGACCACCAAAAGTGTTGACTTAAGTCTTTGTACATTTTAGTACTACCAGGATGTATGAAAAATTTAGAATTATGAGCTTTGTTTAAGATTTTGTCTTTTAATGCTTGATTTAACGGAACCCAAATTCTATTTTCTTATCTTAATATTCCATCCTTTTCTATTCTGAATTTGATATTCTTGACATGAGTTATATTAGACATACATTTTTGACACTCCTTATCTTTTTGTTGCATCTCTTTGATTATATCTAGTAGAGTCGAAAATCCTTTTAGAATGAATAACTTTTGGGTAGAGGTAGTTGGACATCCCACCTCAATTTAAGTCTTTCAAAAACTTTCATTAACCTTTCATTGGTGGTTATTACGTTCAACTTCTCTTGGTTCTTTCTACTTAACGCATCAGCTACTACATTGTCTTTTCTGGGATGATATAAGATTTCATAGTTAAAATCCTTTATTAGATCTAACCATCTTCTCTGCCTTAAGTTTAACTCCTTTTGTGTAAAAATATATTTCAAACTTTTATGATCTGTATATATCTCACACTTTTCTCCGTACAAGTAATGCCTCCAAATTTTTAGGGTAAAAACTACCGCGACTAACTCTAGGTCATGAGTAGGATACCTCTTCTCATAATCTTTTAGTTGTCGTGATGCATAAGCAATCACTTTCCCATGTTGCATCAACACACACCCTAAACCTTTGTGTGACGCATCACTAAACACTACAAGGCCTCATGTATCATCTGATAAGGATAACACTAGAGCCATGCTTAGTCGCTTCTTCAACTCTTCACATTTATCTGTCCAGACGTATTTCACCGTCTTTCGAGTTAAATTAGTTAGTGGGGTTGCTATTTTTGATTTATTTTAAAAAATGCCAATAATAACCAGCCAAACCGAGAAAATTTCTTACTTCTGTTGGAGTTGTTGGTTGTTCCTAATTCACAACTGTTTTGATCTTAGTTAGATCTAATGATATTCCATTTTTGTCAATTACATGGCCTAAGAACTGAACTCTCTTCAACTAGAATTCACACTTGGAAAACTTTGCGTAAAGTTGTTCCTTTCGTAATATCTTCAAAATGATTCTCAAGTGTTTAGCATTTTCTTCCCTTATTTTCGTGTATACCAGAATATCGTCGATAAACACTACAACGAATTTATCTAAGTATGGTTTAAACACCCAATTCATCAAGTCCATAAATGTTGCCGGTGCAATTGTCAAACCAAAGAACATCACAAGAAACTCATAATGTCCATAGCGTGTCCTAAATGCTTTCTTCGAAACACCTTCTTTTCTTACTTTTAATTGATGATAACATGTCCGAAGGTCGATTTTCGCAAAGTGTTCAGCTCTTTTTAATTGGTCAAACAAATCATCAATTCTTGGTAAATGATACTTATTCTTTATGGTTAATTTATTTAATTCTCTATAATCAACACATAACCTCATGGTTCCATCCTTCTTCTTTACAAACAATATTGGTGCTCCCCAAGGTAAAACACTAGGTTTTATGTACTTTTTATTTAAGAGTTCTTGTAGTTGTACTAGTAACTATTTCAGTTCTATTTGTGCCATTTTGTATGGTGCCTTAGAAATTGGTGTAGTTCCCGGTGCAAGGTTAATGACAAAATCGATTTCCCTATCTGGAGGAAGACCTAGTAAGTCATCTGGGAATACATCGGGAAATTCCTTAACTATAGGTATTTTATATAGTTTTACTCCTTCCTGTCGAGTATCAACTATATAGGCTAAATATCCTGAACAACCTTTTCTAAGTAACCTTTCTGCCTGAGTTATGGTCAAATATCGAGATTGCTTAGGTGAACAACCTCTGTTGAACACTACCTTTGACTTTGACGCAGTCAATAGGTTTATACATTTTTGATGACAATCAATCATCGCGTTATGGTTAACTAACCAATCCATTCCTAAGATTACATTGAATTCTCCTAACTGAATTGGAATAAGATTTACCAGAAAATTATTTCCATTTATATCCACACTACAGTTCTTATATATAGTCTTAACATGATTTTTTTCATTTTTTGCAATTTCTACACAGAATGGTATGTCTAAGTTTTCGCATGGTATATTCAAGCTTTTAGAAAAACTATTAGACACAAAGGAACAAGTAGCACCAGAGTCGAATAACACATATGCCTTTAAAGTATTGATAGGGATGATACCTGTCATCACGTCCTGTGAAGCAACAACATCCCTCACTGACATGTTAAATGTTCTCGCGGTTGGTCAACTCTGAGCTCCAACTGAAGCTACTGTTGACTGATTATTGTTATTCTCTGGTACTCTGTTTCCCCTTCCTCCCTGGTTCTTGGGTTTGGTACAGTTCCTTGCTAAATGTTCTGACGAACCACAGTTGAAACACTTATTTTTATTAGGGAGAGGACATTGTGGAGAAAAGTGTCCCTTTTGTCCATAATTGTAACATTTATTTTTATTTCTAAGACATATTCCTTTATGTTTTCCCCTAATGTAGAACAAGGTTCCATCTTATTATCTTTATTATTATTAAAGTTATTATTATTATTATTACTTACCTTTTCCCCCGAGTTGTTAGAAAAAGTAGTATCCCATTTTCTTTTATTATTAAACCCACCTGAACTGGGTTCTGACTTAGGTTACCCTCCCTCATTTTGATTCTTCTTTTCCTTATGAAATTTGATGAGATTCTCGTTTTCACTCTTAGCTATGAAAGCTTTCTCGAGTATTTTGGAAAAAAGTTTTTATTTGGAAGATAGATAATTTACTTCTTATCCGAGGCTTCAAACCTTCCTGATACCTCTGAGTCTTCCTAGGTTCAGTATTGACTTGATGTGGAGCAAACCTAGACAGTTCGTTAAACTTGGTTGTATACTGGGATACAATAAGTTCTTATTGTTTCAACTCTAAGAATCGTACTTCCATACGATCCTTCAGAGATTAGGAAAAATAATTTTCAAATAACAACTCTTTGAATCTATCCCATGACACAATTTCAGTTTCTACCCAACTCCTAGTAGATTCTCACTAGTAATTTGCCTCTCCTATTAAGAAAAAGGTTGCAAAAGCTTTCATTTGATTGTTATTGACATTCATTACTAAGAAAATTTTTTCTATCTCAGTAATCAAGATTTTTGCATCAACTGGTTCAGATGTACCTTTGAAATCGGGTGGACCAACTAATTTAAAGTCCTTAAATGGGGTGTTTTGGGTTGTGGATCTATTCATGGCACCTAACAAAAGTTCTACTAACTGTTGGGTAGGATTAACATCGTTATCTATCTCTCGTTGAGGTCTTCTGGTTGGTTGTATGATTCTATATAAAACAATAAACCTTCACCATAAGAATTTGTATAACACAAACATACTTTTTATTCATATATTACAGAATACACACATAAACAACTAGTAGTTTATAAACACTACCAGCTATAATACAAACTTTAAATGCTCCTTTATTCGTGCTAATATAGAGCACTTATATTTCTATACTACACTTAGAAATTATTAACTTCATCGAAGGAATCCTAGATCATGTGTCATACAACAGATCGATCTATCAGATATGCAATTTTCTTCCCTTCGACTGGATATCGAACTACTCATCGTTGCAAATCACTGAAGACATCTCGAGTTTCCAGAACAAATTTGAATAACCTCCACTGTATTTCCCTCCTGCCACTCTGTGCGTGGTGCAGTTGTACTTTTAGTCGATTCTTGGTTCTGCTTTCATGCACTAACATTCCCTCGGCTAAATGTTCCCTAAACCTCATTTGATCATTATACCTGCTCAGATTTTTGAACTAGTGATGCCATCTCCTGCTCATGATCTTTAATTCTCATTAATTGTCCTACTACTAGATCCCCCTTTTCTTCAGCATCTAGCAATTGTTAATCATGAAGCAATTCTTAATCCTCTGTATCACTATCTATAAATGACTCAATTTGTGGTGGATTGTTTACTATCGACATTTCCTCTGCATCGGAGTTGGCCATCTTATAAAACAAATCTTCTTTATTATTATATAGAAATTTACACAAAACATAAAATTTTTAATGTTATTTTTATTTGAAATTTAATATTCTTATGGACTCGAAGACTATATACTAAGATTACTCTTCCTTATATCTATAGCCTTAACTGCTTTGATACCAACTTTGTAACGCCCCATATCTATACTCCCGTGGTATCCGATATGGTGCTTACTACTAATCAATTAATATAATGCATTCAAATCCATACACCCATAGTATCCGATTCTATGCTTATATCAAACCGAATGACTATACAATTTTACAAGATATAATTCCCATAGATCCAAGGTTCACAATATCCCATAACAGATAATAATTCCCTAGAGAACTATTGATGTGTTTGGATACCCTCACTTGGATGTATAGACTGTATCTACGAATAGTATCTATCTACCCAAAATTTAGAGCACTAGTAATAACATGAACAGTCCATATTACCAATACCCTCACTCAGATGTATAGTCTATATCATGCGGATTACACTATCGTATCGATAGTACCTATCTATCTGAAATCTAGAGTATCAACAACAACATGAACAGTCCATGTTATTAATACCCACACTCAGATGAATAGTTCTCAAAGATCTCAAACTAAAATGAAAATTTTAATTACATCTATATATGTAAAGGAAACACGGTTGCAGAAATAAAAGATGTTATATATCATATATTAAAGTTCGATTACATGATTCTTCATAAATAAATTCTTATTACAAAAGTATTACATTCAACTAGACAGTAATATAAACTAATCTAAGCAGGGATGCTTCCCTTTATTTACTCCAGATGTGCCAGGGTTATCATCTAATACTGCAAAGGGAATGATTTGCAAGAGTGAGCTATGACATGCTCAGCAGATTTTATAATTTATCACAATATAAGATTTAAAGAAGTATAACAGTTCAAAACTCACTGAGTGTTGTTTACCATGTCTGGAATTTTTATATTTCAACCATTTCTTGACTTTTTATTTTTGTCAGTCACAAAGACTTAGAAATCTTGTTCAGATGTGAGATATGGGATCTGCTTATTCAACATCCTAGGTGTATGCATCTAATCCTAATCGTGCCCACTTGCACTAAGTGTAAGATTCAATTGACACACATTTATCCCTCTTGGGATATACAACTCAGTATAGGATGTCTTACCAAAATAATTTTGTTTGACACAACAGTTTATGCTCAATAAATAATATCATATGAATAAACAATTCATTTCTTAGTTATGCTGATGCTATAGAGATAACTTTACAATAATTGACAATTCAAGTTTAGGTTTGGTAATACATATCAGAAACAATTCAAGATAGGAATCTTGTTCAACGAATAAGCAGGGTTTGATAAATTTGCGTAAGTAATTAAGAAACTTCCTCAACTAATTAAAATAGGGTTTATTAACTAGCCTGAGTGAAGATAGATCAAGGAACGCTACTCAATTCGTTTATAAACACCTAATTCATTCATATAAATCTAACACATTTGTTTTGATAAAAATACTCAAATACAAACTATTTATGTTCGGGTTAAGTTCGATATGATTTTGGTGTCCAAAGACTTTACCGGGTAATTAATAAGTTAATAACTCGATTAAACATTATTTATAAGCTTTATTATATTTTTATATAATTTATATATCTTTTATAATAATTTCCAAGAGCTTATAACAATTTTTAGATACTTATTTATCCATTAAATGATTTTTAAATCATTTATTTATTTTTCTAAATTATTAATATTTACTTACAATATTATAAAAATCTTTTTTATTATTTTAAATAATTTATAATCATTTAATATGATTTTTAAATCATTATTATTATTTTTAAATAATTATTATAATTACTATATTATTAATTTAATTATTAATAATATTCAAATAAATAAAATATTTATTGAATTTATGTAAAAATATTAAAAGTTAATTATTATAACTTAAAATAATTTTTAAAACTTTTTTATATTTATTTATTAATTATTTCCAATTTTTATTAATTTATTTATTAGAAGTTATTTTCTGTCTGTCTCTAATGCTCTATAGTGATAGGAAGTGTCGCTATAGGTGTTCTTGAGTTTCTGGGAATCAGTTGGTCATGGCCTAGAGGTCACTTTGACCTTAGCTTAATTTCCTACTGTTATTGATTCTGGGTTTGGAAGTGTATGGGTGTTATAGTACTCATGTAATAGTATAACAACATACCAATTTCATGCTTTAACCTACATATAACAAGAAGTTATAGAGGCTCAAAGTCACTGTCAGAGCTGTTCTTGAGTTTCTGGGTAACCCAGAACAATGGTCATGGTTAGTCAATGATTTTGTGGCTTCTAGATCTTTCAATCCGTGTGATAGATTTGTGTTTTGATTGGGGTAATATGTAGTCTATATAACAAGGTACATATATGATACACTGATTTGGACAGAGTATGATTCTAAGGTCTTGATCTATGTTGGTCAAAGTACAGCCAAAAGGTTGTTCTTCATGTTCTTCAGTTTTCTGGGTAACCCAGAAAACGCAGTCATGCTCGGTCAACGACTTTTGACCATTAATTCTAGTAATCCTATGAATTGATTAAGCATTTGAGTGTCATAGATATGTAGTATGTATATCAAAGTATGAATTCATAACAATTGGACATCAAAACAACAAACAAAAATCGATTAAAAGGTTTGTCAAAGTAGCCAGCTCAACCTGTTATTGAGTTTTCTGGGTAACCCAAAAAACAGAACTTCGTGATCGGTCAACCACTTTTGACCACCTATATCTTGCAGTATATGATTCTAATGAACCTAATTTCTTTTCCAGATTAAAGAACTCATGTAATACTACAACTAGCAAACAATTAACAGACCAAACTATTAACATACACAGATCTACAGGCTCTGACATTCAAATGTCAAACCTGTTTTTTTAGAATTTCCAGTTTGCTTAAAACACCATTTTGATGCATCTAGATGTTATAGAAACATGTTCTATCAAATTAACATACTTACTAACATATTATTACTCATATCTAAACATCTAAACTACAAATTAAACATAACATCAAAGATCTTGGTTAAAATTAGTGTTTGCACTTTTTCTTGCTTGATTTTGATTTTTGGCTATTGATTCTGTTGTTGCAATCCCCAAGGCTTGTTTAGGTATGTTATAAGAATGTATAGGCTTAAAGAATTCATGAATTTGGCCAGAGGATGTGTTGCTATTTATAGACTTTAGCAATTTAGGGTTTTTATTTATTTATCATTTTTACCTATACTTGCCTCCACAAAGATCTATTATTCTGTCACTTGTGTTGCTTCGGAGTTGCAAGCATGTCATGTGGTGTGTTGGAACTTGGTTTGATGACTCCTAACCTACTTGTGAGCTAGTTTGCACAAATTAGTAGCTTAATTATGCCATAATCCTCTTTAATCTTGATTAGGGTTTTGGTTTTTATGATTAGGGTTGCTTAATGATGTTTATTAGCGCCTAATTGAAGTTTAATAATCATGATTAGGTGTTAGGATAACCTAATTAGGGTTTAGTATAACTAAATAAGGTTAATGTTTGCAAATTAGTGTTAGGGTTTATAAATCTAGGATTTGGGTTTCCTGATTTTGATATTAGGGTTCCTAACTTAGATTTTTCATAAATCCTAACAAGCACGACAAAGCGTTTTGTCAGTGTAAGCACGACAAAGCAGCTTGTCAAAATATATATACAGAAAAGTCCGTTTTCAGAAGAAAATTTTTAAGCACGTTACCTTTTGGACGAAAATTTATTTGACCTAATTTGTTTAACAGAGTATATAATAACACAGAATGCTTTCAGAACGGAGAGATTTTGTTAATATAACTGAATTTACATAACCGAATCTTATTAGGGTTTTGGGGTTTCACACGTATATATATATATATATATATATATATATATATATATATATATATATATATATTTGTGTGTGTGTGCATGCGCGCTAAATAAGATGAGACAAATAATAACAAACCCCTCAAAGGATTTATATTAAGTTGTAACGTTCAAAAATATTTGGAATATTGAACCTCGCCTTCTAGCATGGTAAAATAATAGAGTATTAAATATTTAATATGAGTTTGTTGTGCACATACAAGGCAAGTATTAAATTAATATTTAAGATGTTATTTTATCACATTAAATGCTTATAAATAGACTGAACGATGTTGTTTTGTTGTGCACACACAAGGACAATGTTAGATTCTAATTAACCGGAACGAATTAAATGGATTGGTTTAGGAATTTGATAATAGTTCTCAAGGCTAAAAAGTTATCTCATGTCCTTAATACGCCTATCCCTGCAATGGTTGTAGATAATGCCTCAGAGGAAGAGATTGCAACTTTTAGAAAGTGTCAAGATGATGCACTATTAGCTTAATGCATCATGCATGCATCCATGAGTAATGAGCTTCAGCGTCAGCATGAAACTATGGATGATCCTACTATATTCCTGCACATCGAGTAGTTAATGGTGAGGAAAGTAGGACTGATAGATATCATATATCTAAGGAGCTCTTCCGCAATAGAATGACCGATGACACTACATTACAGACCAAGTCCTTAACATGATCAATTTGATTGAACATTTAGGACAACAAATTTTGTCATGGATGGAGAGTTGAGCCAAGATTTGATCTTTTAGTCCCTCCCGAACTCCTTCTCATAATTTTTGTGAATTTTTTATATGAACAAGCTAGATATCAGCTTCCCTGATTTGCTTAACATATTGAAAATGCTAAGAGTCACTTTCCAACCAAGAAAGACCAAGTCTTATTTGTAGGGGCCAAAGGATTTTCTGAAAAGAAGAACGATTCTAAGAAGGTAAATAGAAAGGTAAAAACAAAGGATAATAAAAACAAAATTGATACGGATAGCAAAGGAGTTTGCTTCCACTATAATAAGCCTCACACTGGAAAATAAACTGCGAGAAGCATCTTGTAGAGGCTAACCAAATAAGCTTAGTGAAGCTTCGGTTACAAATATAATTTTGTTCATGATTAAAATAAATCTTTCTGCAAGTTAAGGTTCTACTTGGGTATTGGATACCGACTTTGGTTCTCATAAATATAGATTTTTGAAGGGACCAATCAGAAGTGGAAAGCTAAACAAAGGATAAGTAAACCTATGCGTGGGAAATGAAGCAAAGGTTGTTGCATTAGCCATAAGAACTTATAGTTTAGCATTGCCTACGAGCAAGTCTATTAACTGAATAAGTTGTTATTGTATTCCAGTTCTCGTTAAAAACATTATTTCTATTTTGTTGTTGGATAATGAGATCTTTGGTATTATATTTAAGAACAATTGTTGTTCTATTTATAATAATAATGTTTTTATAGAACTGGAATATTACTTAATGGATTTTGTGTACTTGTATTACATGAAAATTATTTTGCAAATTGAATAAACTAGTATATGAAAAGGAGATAATCATTCAAAGAGTTGAATATTTTTATTTGATGAAATACAAGTCTAAATCATTTGAAAATATTAAAAAATTCAGAAGTGAAACAAATTGGCAAAGTATTAAGATTCTTTGATTAGATCGAGGAAGGAATACTTGTGCAATGAGTTTCTAGATCATTCAAATGGTTTTCTCACAATGGACGCCTCCTGATACACAATAATTTATTGATGTATCTGAAAGGAAAAATCCTACCTTGTTGGACATGATGCGGTCCATAATGATTTACCGACATTCCAATATTCTTCTGGGGTCATGCCCTAGAAATGGCTGCATATCTACGAAAAAGGTAACCTCCAAATCTGGCCCCAAAACTCCATAAGAGTTATGGACAGGGAGGATTCCTAATCTTAAGTATGTTAAGATAAAGGGTTGTCCAACTTATGTGAAAAATTTTCAAAGGATAAGCTTGGGACAAGATTTAACGAGTGAAGATTTATGGGACATCCTAAAGTAAGTTTAGGGTATACATTTTATAATCCTACTTAGCAAAAGGTGTTTATTGCGAAACACGCTACCTTCTAAGATAAATGTGTTTATCATTGAAGGGGCTAGTGGGAGGATAATAGATCTTGAAGAGTTCAAGAACCACAAAGCACAATAAGTTAAATAATGGGAACATATAGATAGACCTATTGTACCACAACCGAATTATAAATCTTGAATAGTACCAAAGATACCTAAGAGGTATGGCTTCATCATAGATGATGATGAGATACGCATCATAGAATATGATAATCCAGTACATACAATGAGGTAAAAGTTGTAAAAACTCAAAGAAATAGATTGAAGCAAGCTTCTCAAAAATGGAACATTCAATTTGATGAGACATTCAAAAGAGTTTGATTTTATCAAAAATAAAAATGAATCTAGTGTGTATAAAAGGGTTAGTGGGAGTGTCATGACATTCGTAGTATTATATGTTGATGTACTACGGATAAGGATAAACGTACTAATGCTATACTCAGTAAAGAAAAGTTTTCTCAACATGCTTCCATGAATTATTTGGGAAGAGTATCTTAATTAGGGATACAAATCTATATAGATAGATTTAAAAGGATGCTCAGATTAACCCAAAGAACGTATATTCATTTAATGTTAAAGTCATTTAGCATTGAAAACTATACGAGACGTCTCATGACTATGAGCCATGGAGTGTATCTCTCTTAATAGTCCCCATAGACTCCTAAAAGAGAGATCGCATGAGTAACTATCATGTATGTAATGAAATGTATGAGACCTGATGTTAATCGATCATATTCTAGAGAAGATCATTGTAATAAAGTGAAAATATCTTAAATTACTTAACCAACACTAAGGATGTAATCATATTCATGGTGGTTTTGAATTAAAATTAGAGGGCTTAACAGACTCATGTTTTTTTAGACTGACCAAGACGACAGAAAATTCACTTTAGGGTAAAGCGTTACCTTGAACGGTGGTGCAGTGAATTGGAAAGGTTCCAAACATCAAATAATTGATGGTTTAGTGATAAAGACAAAGTATATAGCTATAAATGAAGTTGCAAGTTGATTTTTTGGATGAAAAGTTCATTACATAACTAGGAATAGTTCCTAAGTTTCATCTTGGATCTAAACATGTGTTGCAATACTTTCATTTGATTAAAGAATAATTGAAAGATGAGAATTCACTATAGAGATAGTGGACTCTCAAGAACAACATTACATATCCATTAACTAAAGCTTATCCAACAGCAGGATAATCGTCACTTACAGAAGAAGGGTATGAGATACCATAACGATTGGCTTTAGTGCAAGTGGGAAGTGGGAGATTGAAAGTAGTATGCACACAAGCCAGTCATATTTGATGATAAAACATATACTTTGTAACAATCTTATTCATTTATTAATAAAACAATTATTTAATTAAAGGCTTTTAATTTATCTACATGGTGTTATTTATAATATGTGATAAACCCATAGTTTTGAGCAATGCTTTTAGAATCACGATGATGATCATGCTAATGAGATCTAAATTCGTTGACAGCTCACAAACTAAAATTGTTCCCAATTGTTGGATTACTAAAAAGGGGATTAGTGAATCCGGATAGATTGGTACATAGGTTGCTTGCTAATTAGATGAGGATGATTGATCTCATGATCATTTGTATGGAGATACTAAAGCAAGTATGTAGGTGCTTAGTGGAGAATAAGTTCACTAAACGTGGCTCTCTAAGGAATACCTAATGGACTTTTACTTGCCTGTCAATAGGAATTCTTGTAGTCATAGTAGTACAAGTGATCCTTAGACTTGAGATAATAATAATATATTTTGTATGATAAATTATACTTTGACATATTTCTTAAGACCCTTAGGATATATCAAAGGGTATGCTTGGATGTAATAAGTTGTACATGGAGGTAATATATGATCAACAAAGAATCTACCGCTTCTAGTAAAAGAAGAGAATGTCCTATGTGATTCGATGAATGACAACCCTGTAGTCCTTGGCCAAGGCAAAATGAAATTAAAAAAGAATTTCTATTTTGCATTATTTTTGAGTTGTGCATTTAAGAATTGAAATACATATAATTAAATAAAATAAGACTTGACAGTAATTTCATGTCTTATATTTTATTGGGACATTATATGGTGGAAGGATTGAATTGTACGATAACTATTTACTCAAAGGTTCTTTTATGATTAATTTTAAAATTTATATTATCTGAAAAGTCTTTGCTCGCTAATGAGGCTTATCCTTATTGTAGAATAAATGTTATTTATTTAAATAAATAAATAGATTAATTTATTTATTTAAATAAGATTATAATTATTCTATTTGATTTATGCACAATCGGTTTAGTATGGAGAACCTAAAGGGTCACACCGCAAAAGGAAGAATATTTATTTAAGAAGCAAATGACATAATCGTAATAATAAGTTAAGTGTATTTAATTAAATCTATGGTGATAGAATAAATTAAATAGCTTAATATTTATTATTTAATATTTTGGAAATATTAAATATAAATTAATAAGAGGAGTCTTATTATTATTATTTATTTCCTAAAGGAGTTTGAAAATTAATTAATAATAGTATTCTCATATATTCCTAATAAGATTAAGAGGCTAATTAATTAAAAGAGTTTAATTAATTATTCTTAATAAAATTAGGAGCCTAATTAATTAAAAGAGTTAAATTAATAAAATAAAACCCAATTCCTTAATTGTTAAGGAGGGTTGCCGACATCTATAAATAAGAGGAGTCGTATTACAGGTGAGGGTTGATGTTTTTCACAAGACACATGAAATGATTTCTCCAAGAGTTAGGAGAGTACGTATTTTCTATAAAGATAGAAAAACTAGGATTTTGTCAAACACTCATCCTCTTGAATACTTCTTCTTCCTTAGTAGATCACCTATAGAGGCCAAACACTTGGGTGGCTAATGTTGATCAAAGGAAGAAATCAAACCTGGTGGATTCAAGTTGAACGTAAAAAGGAATTGGAGGTGAACTTGTACTTGAGAAAGCTTGAATCTTCAAAGGTATAATTCTTGTTCTTCACCTTTTCGTTTAATTAACAATTGTGTATAAAGGATGATCCGGGTATATGGTTTATAAAATTTTAAAAATATGATTTGCCATGCTTTCGCTTATTTTATAATTTGATTATATCCATGAATCTTACAAACCTAACAATTTCTTCGGACATGACATAGCGATGTCCTACTCTTTTTTCCCTACCGACTTTTTAGATATGGCGTCATGGTTTGTCTTCTTGACTGTTATTGAGGAGCCATTCTCCAAATTGGTTTATCCTGGCTATTGTTCTCCATTTAGTTTCATCACACGTCACTGGTATGAACTTTCTCCCACTAGCAACTTTGAGAGGTGTTACTACGTATCATCCCTTAGCTGTTATGGGACAGTTTGATCAGTTTCAGGGCTTAAATTCTGTTGATGGAGCTTTAGGTCAGCGATCATCACCTTTATCTTTATCTGGGGATGATCTGGCCAGAGTACATAATTTCTGAACTCATCGAGAGAGAGCTGATTTTTTAGATAATCACTCTTGTCGTTCTTTAGAGTACAATCATTGGTTGGAGGTAGATATAGCAGCGACTCTTGTAACTTATTCATTGCTGAGTTCTGATTCTGAGGATGAGGAGCCTATAAAGGTTCCACCTTCCCCTACAGAGGATGAGTTGTTTACCGGCTTGACAACAACTTTGGTTTGTGCCACTCCTAGCTTTTCAGCTGCTGCTCCCCCACTTCCAAGATTGACTTTAGAGTGGAGGGTACAACTTTTTGGCTTTTGACCGGGATCAAGCTCGTACATTGATGTTGATAACTTTATCTAGCAGAGATGCTGCTTGTATCGCCCTTAAATCTAGGTACCTTTTACCTCGGATCTGGTACGTTACGATACATCATTTCTATAACTACTGCGGAAGATATAAACATAAATTGTTTATATAATAAGCTTTCACTATGACGCCCCCAAATTTGGGTATCTTCCAACCCGATAGATGGTGTTACACGGTGCTACTGTTCACACATACATTCAATTGAAATACATCAATAGAGTGAATATGTCTTCTATATATTACATAATAATAATAATTCCATTCCCAGGTTCTTTGTAACCATTATGTATGTTCTTCATTATAGTATCAAATTAATACCAAATTAATATTATTCTATTACAATGACAACTACTTATTCGCCTTAGCCTTTCCTTTGTCCTCACTGATCCTTCAGTTCATTCATTTTTCACTGCACTAATATGATTCAAGCAAGAGTGAGCATAAATAGCTCAACAGGTATAACAATTTCATTTGAGCAATATTCACGAATTAATCATATGAATATATCTTCCATAACTGAATCAATAGTTATGAAGTACTATAGATAATTTAAAATAACACTTCTCTTTTCTTTAAAATGTGAAATTTAAGTAGGCACACTTAGAAGGGGGGGGGGGGGGGGAAGGGTTGAATAAGTGTAGGTGAAAACTTTGTCCAATTTTTGATAAACTAAAAATTTCTTTGAATATACAATGAAGCAAACTGAATTCTATATCTGTATAAACTTTTTAAGATATGATGATGAATCTTTTTATATTTTCTAAGATGTGTAGATTCGAGATTTATCCTATTTCAAACTGTGATTATGAGAAAAACAATTTACTAAATTAGTTTGATAATGTTTGTGGATATAGAATGCAGGCAGCTGGATAGTTAACAGAATAATATACCACAAAAAATCCAATCACATAAGCACCAATTTTTTTTACGTGGTTCAACTACTACCCTCTATAATAGTAGCCTAATCCACGTCCAATACCAGCTAGTATTGGAGACTCTCTTTTATTAAAACTTTTCCAATTACAACACAAGTTCCAATAACTTGAGCACCTTTGCCCCTTGTGCACCTATGCACCCTTAAGCACCTATGCTTTCAAACTTTATTGTAATAATACACTAATCCAAATCGGATTACAAGTTAGATGAGATTGATTTGTATGAAAAAATATAAGATACATAATAGAGGTCTAATGATCAAGAAATATATCACTCACCAATGCAAGGCTCTAATATGTAATGATATGCAAGAAAATTATTACCAGAGTATTTTCTACAATATCACCTTAGCAGTAGCTTCTTTAATAGCAGGCAATAGTAGTCGGAAGAATCACAGTTACGTAATATATATGTGATTAATTTCAGTATGTAATTCTTGTGTCTTTCTTTTCATCAGTTTTAGTTCTTTTATAGCCAACTATGATAAGTTACCGTTGCATAGACTCAAGGCGTAATATGACTGTTTTAGCACCGAATGCACAAATCATGTGACTTCCAGATATTATGCATGTGATCAATATTTTTTCCAATAATACACGTCATGCTCAGTATGAGATATGAGTGATTGGCGAAGGGATCATGCCTGATCACGTGATAACATGTCTTTCATGATTCCTATATTTTATCCCATCTTATCATATATGGAATTTCTATATGTCAATTTACCGGACAAATATCATGTGATCATATTACCTTATTATGCAATCTTTAAGACCAACATGTTTAAATCATTGCCATATCAATTTATTAAGTAAGTGGTTTGGAGACTGTTTTATTACGTTCCTTAAATTAAATATTTATATTACGCATGATTCATGGTATTTGATTTAACCAACTATCAACAAAGTGATACCTTATTTGATTAATCAGAAATAGATTCCTTGATTTATGACCCACGAGGTAAATCAATTATTTTTAAAACTATTAACCCATAATCTCAGTAATTCTGCCTAACAATTCATTTTAACAGATTTTAGTCTATTTATTAAATTTTAGATTATATATATATATATATATTATATGTAAAACGCACATGTCCTAAAGCCTTGTATTGGAAAGTAGTAAATGCTAAGATCTTACATATTTTTCCTAGGACTTAATTTGCCTTTCATGCTTCAAAGATTTCTTGTCTTTGTATTTTTCTCCTTGATGTTCCTGTAATGCCATATCTTTCCCTGAAATTTCATAGAACATAATTAGAGGAATAATATGGTCATCATCAAAACATTTAGGAAGGAGTATGACATAAGTCAACATTCTCCCCCCTTTATGATGATGACAACAAAATAATTATGACTCCCCCTAAATTTATGCATATCTTTACATTTAGAACTAACTGCTTAACTCATACTCTTCTACGTTTATGCAGTGTTTAATAACCCTGCACTTAACCTGTTAGTCCACAACAATACTTTAAGCAGAATGAATACCATTTAAACCAATCAATCATAAGTGCATCTATCAGCAGTTAAAAGCATCCATCAAAAACCAACATTTAAAAATGTAGTTTTATACAGAAGTCATCATGCATGAAATTTTAAAAGAAATGTATGTAAAGGCCAGAATTCAGAATTCATCTCCCCCTTTGGCATCCATCAAAAAGCAAAATATGGAGCAAAAAGGGAGAAGAAGCGGGCAAAAACTTAGGCATCCTCCTCATCAATGTGGACATAGTTGGCTTCGCGAGCAGTGATGTAGGGACGATGATGCCGGAAATGTTCGCGTTCTTCTTGGGACAGGGAGTCTGCGAAATGGGGAGGGCGAGGGATGAAGGTAGGAGGAGGTTGAGTGAGATCTAGGAAATCTCCTTGGTATTCGGCCATCCAATTGCATTGTGGCCATTTAGGGATAAGAGAATTCACTTGGTCAGCCTGTAGCTCCCCACTCAAATCATTTATGCGGCGTTCGGTGAATCGTCCTAGTGTCCCAATCTGATTACAAATAAACTTCAGTTCAGAGCTTAGTTGGCAGGCATTACGATTCATTTTCCTTTGCAGAGCTTCTACCATAGCTCAGGTATGCAATTCGAACCTTGCTTGAAGATCAATGAACTCATCCTCCATGGTGCGAAAAATAGTGTTCAGTTCAGTGCGACTGATGGGGATTTTCCCTTTTTCAAGCAAAGAGAGACGGTGTTGTATATCCTTAACATCAACAATAAGGGAGGTTTGATTGGTAGAGATGGTGTAAAGAAGAGTGAGAATTTCAGGAGAGGGAGGTTGTGGGAAAGGAGGAGTGGAATTTTGGACTGAAGGACCAAGGGGAATTTCTAGAGCGATTAACATGAACTGACCATCGACCAGAGTAATATGAGCGCTTTTGAGATAGGCAGAATCGATGGAATCAGTAATTGTGATGGAACCTTCATTGTCTAGAGGGATTTGAAAGTGAGTGAACAACTTGGTAAGAAAACAACTGTAAGTCAAACATTTTTTGGAATGTTTGATGCAGTTGACCATGTGTTTAAGCATCATAAGAGAAAAGTTGAATGGTTTTCCTTTCATTATCAGAGCCACAAAAACCAAATCCTGGTAAGTGATGTTAGCCCCACCACCAATACGAGGAATAAAATTATATCGCAGTAATTTATGAAGAACTATAGCAATAGGAGACACCTCAATAGTCTTTGGGAGAGTGACTAAAGACAGAGTAGGGTCAGCCATGATAGTTTTAAGTTGGTCAAGAGGGGACTGAGGCGTATACACTGGTCCCTTAAGAGTAAATGGACAGTCTCCTGTAAAGGGAATGGACAATATGCTTCCTAAATCCATAGCAATAAAGAACAACAATTTTCCTTTCACGAAAATAGTATAGCAGTCACCATTATTTTCAAGGTTAGTGTAAAATTGTTGAACCACCTTGGGGTAGGCCATAGATGGAGGGGTACTTAGTGAGGACAGACCACAAGACTCAAGGAGATGTTGAAGTGGGGAATTTTGAAGATAGTACATGTCAATGGATTTTTCATAAACAAAATATTTTTGATAGATGGAAGATTTAAAGCGAAGTTCGAAGTTATGACCTCGAAAGAAATTTTCAGGTACATCATGCAACGAGACAGATAAGGGTATTACCATCATTGGAGGGGATTCGGGTGAGGATTCTTTGATCTTTCGCCATTTGGTACCAGTCGATGTCCCAATCAGTGGAGGAGAAGGTAAACTTACTTCAGATTCGGCAGGGGATGATTCATCGGAGATGATCATGACAGAAGATTGCTTTCTTTTCAGTTTTTGTGTTGTAGGAGGATGATAAGGTTGGGAGGGCAGTGATACCTCATCCTCAGACTCATCACAGAGTTGTCTAGCACGCCTGGTTCTCATTTTCTCAGAGGAGATTTGAGAGCGAATAAGAGTTACAAAGACTGTTGATGTGCTGAAGAGACAGGGATGAAGTAAAAGAGTAAAGTAACTCTCTGTCTTTATCAAGGGTGCGTGTTACCAAGATATGGGAAGTCATGGTGCCATGTTTGGGAAGGACAATCTGAGCAGATTTAATTAGCGTAATTATGGTAGGAAGATATGCCGTGTAATCTAACTTGTCTGTCTAATTTCCTGAAAGCATGCAGACCATATCTATATCAGAAACATCCGAGTTCTCTTCTTAAATTACAAAAACGTTCTTCTCCCAGAGTTTTTGTAAATATATCTGCTAATTGGTGCTCAACGGGAATACATATTAATTTGATTAGTCCTTTGGACACATTATCTCTAAGAAAATGGTGGCGAACTTCTATGTGTTTTGTACGAGAGTATAGAAATGGATTTTTAGAGATGTCTATAGTGCTTGTATTATCACAATATATGGGCACATTTTCACACATAATTTCAAAATCCCACAGTGTTTGACGCATCCATAAAATTTGGGAGCAACAACTCCCAGTTGCTAAATATTCACCCTCAGTGGTGGATAGGGCAACAGATGTTTGCTTCTTACTATGCCATGAAACAAGACTTTGTCCCAAAAATGTACAAGCACCGCTCATGCTTTTTCTATCTATTTGACAACCTGCATAGTCAACATCTGAGTAAGCCATTAGATCAAAATTGTTACATTTCAGATAAAATAATCCTAGATTTGAAGTGCCGCTCAAATATTTAAATATTCGTTTAACAGCTTGTAAATGTGATTCTTTGGGTCTTGCTTGAAAACGAGCACATAGACAAACACTATACATTATATCAGGTCTAGAGGCAATTAAATATAGTAGAGATCCAGTCATGCCTCTATAGTTTGTTACTTCTACATCCATACCTTTTTCATCTGTTGTGAGTTTTATTGATGTGCTCATTGTTGTGGTCTTTGGATTTGAGTTGTCAAAACCAAATCTCTTGAGTAGTTCCTTTGTATACTTTGTTTGATGTATGAAAATACCTTCCTGATTTTGTTTGATTTGAAGCCCTAGAAAGTAATTGAGTTCTCCCATTAAGCTCATATCAAACTCCTTGTGCATGCATTTAGAGAACCACTCACAAAGAAGATTATTAGTAGCACCAAATATTATATCGTCTACATATATTTGTACAATAATGATATCTTTATTTTGAAGTTTAATAAATAAAGTAGAATCAATTTTACCTCTTATGAATCTATTTGATTGGAGGTACTTACTTAGTCTATCATACCAGGCTCTTGGAGCTTGTTTGAGTCCATAGAGTGCCTTCTTTAATTTGAATATGTAATGTGGGAACTTTTCATGCTCGAATCTAGGAGGTTGTTTAACGTATACTTCTTCATTTATATATTAGTTGAGGAAGGCACTTTTGACGTCCATTTGGTGTAATTTGAACTTTCGAAAACATGCAAATGCTAACAGTATTCTAATGGATTCTAATTGGGCTACATGGGCAAATGTTTCTTCATAGTCTATTCCTTCTTGCTGTTTGCATCCTTGAGCTACTAATCTTACTTTATTTCTTATAATTGTTCCATACTCGTCAAGTTTGTTTTTGAATACCCATTTAGTTCCAATGATGGCTACATCTTTTGGAGGTGGCATCAACTCCCAGACTTGGCATCTTTCGAATTGTTGTAGCTCTTCTTGCATTGCTAGTAGCCAATTTTCATCAAGTATCTTTGGCATTCTTTGGTTCAATTTGGGAAAAGAATGCTAAAAATGAACACATATTTTGTACTCTTCTTCTTATAGTCACTCCTTCATTTATATTCCCAATAATGTTGTCGGGAGGATGATTTTAGATGTATCTTGCTGATTTTGGAATTTGAATGTCATGGATCACCTCTTCTAGATGATCTTCAGTAATTTCTGGATCATGGTCTTGTTGTTCGTTTGATTCAGCTTGCTAGATAGGTTCCTGGTCTTTGTATTCAGCTTGCTGGATAAATTCCTGGTCCTGCTGCTCTTCCAATCCATCTTGCTGGATAGATTCCTTCGTCTTGCTATTTTGTTTTATGTGATAGGCTGGATCAGCAGCTGTCTCTATATTTCCTGCATCATCTTCTCTGTAACGCCCCAAAATTCGGTCTATTTTCACATCCGGATTACGTACGTCATGGTCCCATCTTCTTCCAAACATACATCGTTATATAACTAAATATAACAACATACATTCTCAAAACCCAGGTTCTAAAACCTTAAAACCTCTTTCATTACAAATAATGGTAATTACATTATTCTTTACATCTTGTACGAGTGACTTTCATCCGCCACCAAGGATACATAATCGTTTATTAAACTATTATATAGCTTAATTCTATCATTCTATATTACAAGTCTTCGTTTAATCTTCACGCTCATTCATATAATGACTGACACTTCTTCTGGATACCGATCAGCTTGATCTTTACGGGATCCTTAAGTTCTTCTAACATCGTTCGCTGAAAATGTTTTTATTTAAAGCAAGTGTGAGCATTCAATTTCCCAGCAAGTCTTAGCAGTTAAACAAAGACCTTCAAGAATTTAAACATTCTTTAAGACTTCAATAATCGAACAAAGGTTATGAAGCACCTTGAATAATAGGAAGAATCTCGACCCTATCATTTTAAAACATTAGTCACATTCACTTTGAAATACATTCATTCTTTACTCTCTTTCATACACATTTTGTATGGCTAGAATAATTAGCACAGACTTTACAATAACAGTTCATGTATAAACAGAACATTCTCGTATTGAACAGTTCAATCATAGAACAGTTCATATCATAGAAACACCGAAGTATTCAAATTGTGGCACAAGGCCTCATACGTTCTACCACCTTGTACAAATATCACACATTCGCACATAGACAGAACTTCTCAAGTTCAACATCTGAGAAGTTTAAGAAACTAGCATTCATTTAAAATATGAATGAAGTTAGGAAACTTGCCTTATGCACAGCTACAACTTATAGTTTACGCTGAACTGCTCATTCCAATCCCTATGTAGCACATAAGGAAATAACACATACACCAATTAGTCATATACTTGACTTACCAAGTATATGACTAACGCATTGGTTTAAGCTTAACTTTACTTCTTAGGGTTCACGTTCTTACAAACTAAGTTTACGCGACCAACTTCCTTTACCGATTTACGGCTTCATGACATACGGAGATGTCTTACTCAATACATTCATCATCTTTATTGATTTACATTATTATCTTCTTCTTATAACTCTACTAGGACTCAGCACACATCGTGTCTCTGCTAGTAGTCCATATGGTACTCTGAGTGGTTTCCCACAAACTGTGACACCCTCAAATCCGGGTACTCCATTCCCACAGAATTTGGTGTTCACTATCCAAAACCATTACATCTAACTACCCATCATAAAGGATAAAGACATAATTTAAATAACTTAAACAATAATCTTTTCCCCTTAAAGAGTTACATCATCATCTCAAAAATAATCCCAGGTAATCTAACCTTAAAGTTATTGCATAAGTTTGCGGAATACCTCATAAAATAAAACAAGCCTTTAACATAATTCATTAAAATAAAATTCTCGTAAGTCTTCAACACTTGGACATTTTGCCATTTCCTTTGCTAGTAGATGGCTCATCAACTTTCTCTACTTTAGCTGCAGTGTTAATTAAAAGAGTGAGCAAACAATTGCTCACTGATATAGAAAGTAGTAATGATAACAACGTGAGAATGAACAACGAATGCAGAACAATAATGAACTTGTTTTACGAATCAAAATAGAGAACAAGTTCGAATTTAATATCTGAGGGTCTTAAGACCACGAACTATGTCTCCGGTATTTAGGTATTATTACCTTAACCTTAATAGTCATTAGACTATACAGACCCTTCTTAGAGTACATAGGGGGATCAGCCCTTTATACCATGTATTGTGCACAAACATCTAAACGTTACACGTATAAAATCCCCTATGTTAGGGTTGTTCGTCTCAGTTTGAATTTAGAATTTCCGCTCTAAAGAAACTTTAGCTCGGAACTAACTTATTAGTGTTTCTAGAATTTTAGAACACTATTCAATTATAGATTAATTCAATCAATAAAGGTTCACCTACTACTTGAAGGTTTAATACAACAATAAGTATTTGAACAAGGTTATCAAAGTCAAGGACCGAATAACAACAATGTATAATTGAATAAACATGATATACATGAAAAGTACTATATTCAAAGAATTAGAACAATCTCACTTGAAACAATGTATTAGAAAAATATATGCCTCGAATAATAAAAAGAAAAGTGAAACTTGCTCGATGTAACGAATTAGGCTACAAGAGCTTATTCAATTGTACATAAAGATAGAGTCAATAGTCTTGCTCAATAAAAGTTTAGGAACTTGCATTCATCAATAAAAGAATGAAGTTAGAAAGCTTGCTCAATTGTAAAGTGGTAAGGTTTAGAAACTTGCCTTGTATGTAAGCTACACAAGTGTAAAATATTCTCCAATTACCCTACATGTATCATTGAAATCGCAACAATAATTAATTGTATGAATATTAGCTTTATGGGTTTGAACCCATCATTTAGGTCATAACCTTAAGTTAGCACCTAACCATGTTGGTTAACATCCTTAACGAATCTGAAATCTCATTACGATCCAACATAACTTAATCATTCATCTCTAACTTTTGAAAATAACATATTCGGTTTCATTTCATACCTTATTTAAATAATAATTTAAAAATATTCACACTTCACATTACAAAAAATTACAATCTGTTATTATAGTTTATATTGTGTCTTAAAATCATTAGCGTGCATGCTTAACCAACATAAGTCCATAAATCATAACTGCGAAATAGGCGAAGTCACTTTCAGGCTCGAGAACCTGCAACATATTGTTCAGTCCATTATCCATTGCCTTAACACCGTGACAGACTCATTGATGCACATCTGAAGAAAACCAATTAAGCGGCAATGTTCTTGCTTTTCATTAAATAATAGGCATTGTAACATTTATACGCACCTAAACAATATGCTTGAAGCAATTGTTACATAGCAGTCACCCGATTCAACCTAAACACTACAAAATTCACAAAACTAATCATCTAAATCTCTCTAATAACATAGTTAAGCATGCTATACAACAATCTAACTACAAAAACATCACATATACACAAATTTGAAGAATCAAAACCCCCAATTTCTAAATTTCTTCATTTTATACATATTTAGCGAATTCGATCGCAAGAATTCGTTTCTTAACCAATTGACATGATTTAAACTACGCCGCTTTTGTTTCTTCACATAATAACATAATCCAACATCAATTTTCAGATTATCATACATATTAAACATGAAATTTTGTACATTATTAAGCCATTTTTCATAAACATACACTGTTATTTTCCTTTTCTCCTTACAACCATTTTCATGCCTTTAATCATCAAATAACACTTAAATATGATAAATAACAGATTATAAACCATATATACATGTATGTGTATGAATCTAACACTACTACCAATAGAAATTCTAAACATAAAAGTTGGAATTGAAGTAAGTTATACCTTGATTTAGCAAAGTTATAGAAACCCTTCTTGTTCTCCTACAATCTCTGCAATTCTCTCTTCTCACCAAGCTCTCCCTCTTTCTAAACTCTCTATGATTCTTTTTCTCTCCCAACTCTCTGCTCTTAGGCCTTAGGAGAAATAAGACACGTAAAACATAAACTGACTCCCACTAACCCACATATACTTCAGTTAAAAAAAACAAAAGACGCCAGTTAAATAAACCAAAGGCCACAAGGCCTTGTTTGGCTACCACTTAATCCCTCAATTAGATTATTTTAAAATTATTTATATTATATAGTTACTTTTGTCACACTTTAATTTGAGTAATTTAAATAACTTTAGTTTAGTTAATTTAAATAACTTATAATAATAATAATAAAAATCTTATTATCATTATACTTATAGTTAATAAATAAATATATATCTAATTTAATTAATAAATTAGACACGTCACTTTATTTAATTTATTTATTTCCTTTAATATTAAACAATCCATTTAATTTAATTATTTTCTTAAATATTAAGTAATTGATTTAATTTAATTATTTTCTTAAATTAAATCCTTTAGATAAAATTATCATTACTCAATTTAATTAATATTAATCAATTTAGTTACTAAATTAATTCACCACAATTCATCAATTATTTATTTTCCTCAATAAATAAATTATTTAAAATATTTATTTAATTCAATAAATATTTAAATTAATTACAAAAAATTCTCGATCGTTACATCCTTCCCTCCTTAAAAGGATTCTGTCCCTAGAATCACGACTCGAAAAAATTTATTCGTTAAATTCTTCCCTCCTTAACAAGATTTTGTCCCAAGAATCGGTATACAAAATCAAGCAAACAACTGAGGATAATTCTTCATCATGATGCTTTCAAGTTCCCACGTAGCTTCTTCAGCATTGTGGTTCCTCTAGATTACCTTAACAGAAGGTATCACCTTATTCCTCAGTACTTGCTCTTTTTGTCAACAATTTGAACATCGACTTCTTCATATGACAAAACTTTCTCAAACTGTAAGGGCTCATATTCTATAACATGTTTATAGTCAGGTTTATATGGCCTCAATACTGATACATGAAAAATATTATGAATATGTTCCAACTCTAGAGGTAAAGCTACCTCGTATGCCACTTCACCAACTCATCGTAGGACTTCAAAAGGTCCTATAAACCTAGGGCTTAATTTCCCCTTCTTGCCAAATCGAATTTTCCTCTTCCAGGGAGAAACTTTCAAGAAAACATAACTACTGACATCGAATTCCTGATTTTGTCGGTGTTGATCGGCATAATTCTTCTGTCTATCCTGGGCAGCTATCAATCTTGCTCGAATAACCTTTATGATCTCGACAGTCTGTTGTACCAATTCTGGACCCAATAGCTGACGTTCACCTACCTCATGCCAGCATAACGGATTTCTGCATTTCCTGCCGTATAACGCTTCATAAGGCAGCATGCCAATACTCTCATGATAACTATTATTATAGGCAAAGTCAACCAACGGTAAATGATTGTCCCAATTTCCTTTAAAATCCATGATACATGCTCTGAGCATATCTTCTAGTGTTTGGATGGTTCTCTCACTCTGTCCGTCGGTTTGAGGATGGTACGTTGTGCTCATTCTCAGCTGTGTTCCCAAACATTCTTGTAATCGTTTCCAAAAATTTGATGTGAAACGTGGATCTCTGTCTGGTACAATGGACACTGGAACACCGTGTCTTGACACAATTTCCTTCACGTATAGTTTTCCTAACCGATCTAGGTTAAATCTAATCTTGATTGGCAAAAAGTGTGCCGACTTCGTCAGTCGATCGACAATCACCCAAATGGCATCGTAACCTTGTTGGGTCATTGGAAGACCTACCACAAAATCCATTGTGATATGCTCTCATTTCCATTCTAGTATCTCCAACGGTTGTAATAATCCGCTTGGCCTTTAATGTTCAGCTTTAACTTTCTGACACGTTAAGCACTTTGCCACGCACTCAGCCACATCCTTTTTCATATTCAACCACCAAAAATGATGTCTAAGATCCTAGTACATCTTTGTACTCCTAGGGTGAATCGAATATCTTGAGTTATGAGCTTCACTCAGAATTTCTTCTTTAACTTCTAGTACTGACGAAACCTAAATTCTCCCTTCGAATCGAAGTAACCCTTCTGAATCAATTTTTGAATTTTTTTTCCTGACCGTCAAATAATCTTTGTTTTATCTTTTCACGGCCTTCATCCTGAAGTTGTGCATTCTTCACCTTATCTACCAACGTTGATCCGTTTCCCATCTGGAACAATTTTTCATCGGATTCTGTCGGATATTTAATTTCCAACTCCATCTTAGCCATTTCCGACACTAGCTTCTCCTGAGCAGTTAACATCATTAATTTTTCCTGTCCCTTCCTACTTAAAGCATTAGCAACAACATTCACCTTTCCGGGATGATAGAAAATCTCGCAGTCATAGTCTTTGATCAGCTCCAACCATCTTCTTTGCCTCATATTGAAATCTTTTTGTGTAAAGATATACTTCAGACTTTTATGATCCGTATATATCTCACACCTCTCTCCATAAAGATAATGTCTCCAAATTTTTAGGCGAACACCACCGCTTAACTCTAAGTCATGAGTGGATACCCTTTCTCATAATCTTTCAACTGACGTGATGCATAGGCAATAACTTTCTGCTTGCTTACGCATAGGCACACAACCTAGTCCTTTATGTGATGCGTCACTATACACCACAAAATTTCCTGTATCATCAGGCAATGACAACACACAGTGTTGAACTCGACCTCTTCTTCAATTCTCAAAACTCTCCTCGCACTTTTTCATCCAAACAAACTTAACTTGCTTTTCTGGTTAAGTTAAATCAATGGAGTCGCGATCTTGGAAAAGTCTTGAATAAAACGCCTGTAGTAGCCTGCCAATCCCAAGAAACTCCTTACTTCTGACGGTGTCTTCGGCTGATCCCAGTTTATTACAGCTTCAACTTTTGATGGATCCACCAAAATTCCGTCCTTATAAATAAAGTGATCGAGAAACTGTACACGTTCCAACCAAAATTCACATTTTGAGAACTTAGCGTACAACTTCTCTTTTCTCAATGTCTCCAACATCACTCTTAAGTGTTCAATATGTTCCTCCTTGGTTTTGGAATATACCAATATATCATCAATAAACACCACCACAAATTTGTCTAAAGAACGGTTTAAACACCCTGTTCATCAAATCCATGAACGTTGTAGGTGCGTTGGTTAAACCAAAAGACATAACTAGAAACTCGTAATGACCATACCGAGTTCTGAACGCTGTATTCGGTACATCCTCCGGCCTCACCTTCAACTGATGATAACCACTTCTCAAGTCTATCTTTGAGAAATATCTCGCTCCCTTCAATTGATCGAACAGGTCCTCAATTCTAGGTAATGGATACTTATTTTTAATCGTGAACTTATTCAATTCTGGGTAATCAATGCAGAGCCGCATCGATCTGTCTTTCTTCTTAAGAAACAACACTGGTGCTCCCCATGGCGAAACACTCAGCTTAATATATTTCTTGTCAAGCAATTCTTGCAACTGCACCATCAACTCTTTCATCTGTACCAGGGCCATTCTGTACGGTGCTTTAGATATCGAGGTCGTTCCTGGTAATAAGTCAATCACGAACTCGATTTTTCGATCCGGCAGAAGACCCGACAAATTGTATGGAAATACGTCTGCAAAATCTCTTATGATCGGTATTTCTTCTAGCTTTGCACTCTTCTTCTGTGTATCAACTATGTAGGCTAAGTATCCTACACACCCTTGTCTCAACAACTTCTTAGCTTGCATCACCGTCAGATAACTTTCTTGTCGAGGTGACTTGCTGCCATAAACACTACCTTTGACGGAGTTATAAGGTTAACACACTTCCTTTGGCAATTAATTACTGCTCCATAATTGAATAACCAATCCATTCCCAGTATAACATCAAATTCACCAAGTCTAATTGGTATCAAATCTACCATCATCTCGTGACCTTTTATAACCGCTCTACAATTCCTATATATGTATCTAACAGGAATCACTTCCCTATTTGCAATCTCTATACTTAAGGGAAATTCTAATTCTTCTTGAGGCAAATCTAAGTTTTGAGCAAATTTGTGGGATATAAATGAACAAGTAGCACCCGAATCAAATAACACATAAGTGTTAATACCATTAATCGGAATGATACCTGACACCACATCCTTAGACTGTACAGCATCCTGCAGGGTCATATTAGAAGTCCTCAAAGTAGGTCGGCTTGATTGTGCTGGTCCAGTGATAGTCAATGCACCACCACCGTTGTTATTTCTTTTTCCACCACTTGCAGTTCCCGCTAGCTTCTTAGGGAAATCACGAGCCATGTGATCTTTTGAACCACATGTAAAGCATTCTCCTTTCTTTGGACTAAACCAGTTCGGTGCAATGTGTCCCTCCTGACCACAGTTGAAACACACCTGCTTTCCCTTCAAACATACTCCAGTATGGTTCTTCCCACACGTAGCACAAGCTTCAAACTTCTTCTTTGGTTGACTTCCTTGTTGTCCTCCTGCAATCAAATTCTCTCTCCACTTTCTCTTCCGACTGTTACTTCCAACATTACTTCCACCAGCTTTATTCTCATTTTCGTTCTTCCTCTTCTTTTATTCTTCGTTGTACTTGGTCAAGGCATCGCTTCCACCTTCCGCAATAATTGCCTTTTCCAGTATAGCCGCAAACGTATTCAGCTGGAACATTGAAACCTTGCTATAAATCCAGGGTTTCAAACCTTGTTCGAACCTTCTCGCTTTACGTTCATTAGTATTAACTTGGTAAGTGGCAAACCTTGCCAACTCGTTAAACTTCTCAGCATATTCTGGCACCATCATAGTTCTTTCTTTCAGCTCCAGAAATTTCATTTCCAACTGATTCCGAAAACTTACTGGAAAGTTCATTTCAAAGAACATCTCCTTAAATCTATTCCACGCTAACACTCCTTGTCTCCCACAAACCTTATTTTCCTGCCACCAGTAGCTAGCTTCAGACTTCAGCATGAACAATGCGAACGCAGTCTTCTGATCCTCGTTAACTCTAGCAACGTCGAACAGCTTCTCCATTTCCATTATCCATGTTTGGGCTTCAACTGGATTAATAGACCCTTGAAACTCTGGCGGTCCAACTTCTTTGAATTCCTTAAAGGTCGTGACTTAAGTTTGCGGTTGATTCGGAAGTGCACCCGTCAATAGAGCTACCAACTGCTGAACCGGATTAGCGTTGGCTTCATTATTATTATTAGTAGACCCGTCAGGAGGTGGTTGTCTTCTTGTAGGAGGCATTTTCTGTTAATATGTACGCTTATTACTTCATTACTCAACTTCTTAAGTATTTGAAGTTTAACTTAAACATTCTAAGATTAAAGCTATAACACATCACATTTCAAATAAGCTTTGATATTTTATTCATTCATAACGTTTTAAAACATATAAAGATATCATAACCGTTATTAACATTCACTTTCCTGAACTAGACAAGTTTTAGAATTACATACTCATACTATCCCTTTATTCATCTCAAAATAAGGGATTCACAGTTTATTTATTCACATAATTAACCACATAGTAGTATTACTATTATTCTCTCTATCTAGACATATTAAGACGTCGTAAGGCTTCTCGACGTTTTTCTTCCATGATGCGATACGCCGTTCTACGATCCATCACGAACCACGGCAAATTCTCAAACTGAGGTGGGTAATAAAAGACTCGATCCTGGGCCCTATCAATCACAGAATTAAAAGCGTAATCCATCTCGTTCATCTTGGCCTTCTTCACTTGGACCTTAACCTCAACACGGTCTGCACGCTGAGTCGCCTTCATCCAAGCATCCTCTGCCCTTGCACGCTTAGCTGATTCCTCTTTGAAGTCATCTTTTCATTTCTCCATGTCAGTCTTCATCTTCTCATTTACTGCCAACAGGTCTTCATGCTGACCCTTGGTATGAACTAGGTCCCACTCTGTGTTTCTAAGGCGTGAGTTGAGTTCCTGAATCTCCGCATCCTTCTGCTCCATCGTAGTGTGATGCATCTCAATCAACTCTTTCAGCTCCTCAACCTTGTCCTGTGATTCTATGTTACGGTCGTACAGAGCGTCATACATCTCAGCTGATATGGAGTTTGGTGGAAACTCCACAGGATCCTCTTCCTCATCATCCTCCTCTATCTCCTCAGAGCTATCCTCCTTGAGATCGGTCATAGGCTCATCCTCCTGGATCAACTGTTCTCGCACAAAATGAATATCACGGGGTTCATCATCTCTAGGTACATGAGGTATCACTTCCCTAGCTGGACTAGATCCTCCTTCGTTGGACATCCTGACAACAAAATATTTTAAGTTTTACTTAACATTTTTAATACTCGCAAGCACAGAAGTTATTAACACATAACACATAATGTCTTTTATCATTTAACTTCAATGGATACCTTAATCCATTCCTTAAAACTCGATAAGAGTTGAACACCTCTATGTTTTTTGTTCCCTTAAAGGTTACTTCCTAAGGTTTCCCCACCTAAGGTTCATAACCTAAAGCTTTGATACCAACTTATGACACCCCCTAATCCGGGTACTCCATTCCCACTGAATTTGGTGTTCACTATCCAAAACCATTACATCTAACTACCCATCATAAATGATAAAGACATAATTTAAATAACTTAAACAATAATCTTTTCCCCTTAAAGGGTTACATCATCTTCTCAAAAATAATCCCAGGTAATCTAACCTTAAAGTTATTACATAAGTTTGCAGAATACATCATAAAATAAAACAAGCCTTTAACATAATTCATTAAAATAAAATTCTCATAAGTCTTCAACACTTGGACATTTTACCCTTTCCTTTGCTAGTAGATGGCTCATCAACTTTCTCCACTTTAGCTGCAGTGTTAATTAAAAGAGTGAGCAAACAATTGCTCATTGATATAGAAAGTAGTAATGATAACAACGTGAGAATGAACAACGAATGTTGAACAATAATGAACTTGTTTTACGAATCAAAATAGAAAACAAGTTCGAATTTAATATCTGAGGGTCTTAAGACCACGAACTATGTCTCCGATATTTAGGTATTATTACCTTAACCTTAACAGTCATTAGACTATAGAGACCCTTCTTTGCTTACTTAGGGGGACCAACCCTTTGTACCATGTATTGTGCATAAATATGTAAACGTTACACGTACAAAATCCCCTATGTAAGGGTTGTTCGTCTCAGTTTGAATTTAGAATTTTCGCTCTAAAGAAAGTTTAGCTCAGAACTAACTTATTAGTGTTTCTAGAATTTTAGAACACTATTCAATTATAGATTAATTCAATCAATAAAGGTTCACTTACTACTTGAAGGTTTAATACAACAATAAGTATTTGAACAAGGTTATCAAAGTCAAGGACCGAATAACAACAATGTATAATTGAATAAATATGATATACATGCAAAGTACTATATTCAAAGAATTAGAACAATATATGACTCGAATAATAAAAAGGAAAGTGAAACTCGCTCGATGTAACGAATTAGGCTACAAGAGCTTATTTAATTGTACATAAAGATAGAGTCAATAGTCTTACTCAATAAAAGTTTAGGAACTTGCATTCATCAATAAAAGAATGAAGTTAGAAAGCTTACTCAATTGTAAAGAGGTAAGGTTTAGAAACTTGCCTTTTCTGTAAGCTACACAAGTGTAAAATATTCTCCAATTACCCTACATATATCATTGAAATCGTAACAACAATTAATTGTATGAATATTAGCTTTATGGGTTTTAACCCATCATTTAGGTCATAACCTTAACTTAGCACCTAACCATGTTGGTTAACATCCTTAACGAATCTGAAATCTCATTACGATCCAACATAACTTAATCATTCATCTCTAACTTTTGAAAACAACACATTCGGTTTCATTTCATAACTTATTTAAATAATTATTTAAAAATCTTCATACTTCGCATTATAACACATTACAATCTGTTATTATAGTTTATATTATGTCTTAACATCATTAGCATGCATGCTTAACCAATATAAGTCCATAAATCATAACTCGCAAATAAGTGAAGTCATTTGCTTGGGCTCGAGAACTGCACCAGTGTTCTGACATCCTTGCCTTAACACTTGCAAGCAATGCTCAAAATCGTGCTGCGTCTGCGTCTGAGAAAACCTAGTGGTGCAATTTGCATTTTACATTTAATAGTAGCAGTAGCAATTGCGCCGTACGCATTGCAACGGCTGTAGCAACAACTACATTACATAGCAAGATCACCGATTCAACCTAAACACTACAAAATTCACAAAACTAATCATCTAAATCTCTCTAATAACATAGTTAAGCATGCTATACAACAATCTAACTACAAAAACATCACATATACACAAATTTGAAGAATCAAAACCCCCAATTTCCAAATTTCTTCATTTTATACATATTTAGCGAATTCGATCGCCACAAATTTGTTTCTTAACCAGTTGACATGATTTAAACTACGCCGCTTTCATTTCTTCACATACTAACATAATCCAACATCAATTTTCAGATTATCATACATATTAAACATGAAATTTTGTACTTTATTAAGCTATTTTCATAAACACACACTGTTATTTTCCTTTTCTTCCTACAACCATTTTCATGCCTTTAATCATAAAATAGCACTTACATATGATAAATAATAGATTATAAACCATATATACATGTATGTGTATCAATCTAACACTACTACTAATAGAAATTCTAAACATAAAAGTTAAAATTGAAGTAAGTTATACCTTGATTTAGCAAAGTATTAGAAACCCTTCTTGTTCTCCTAGCAATCTCTGCAATTCTCTCTTCTCACCAAGCTCTCCCTCTTTCTAAACTCTATGTGATTCTTTTTCTCTCCCAACTCTCTACTCTTAGGCCTTAGGAGAAATAAGGTGCGTAAAACATAAACTGACGCCCACTAACCCACGTATACTTCAGTTAAAAAAATAAAAGACGTCAGTTAAATAAACCAAAGGCCACAAGGCCTTGTTTGGCTACCACTTAATCCCTCAATTAGATTATTTTAATAATATTTATATTATATAGTTACTTTTGTCACACTTTAATTTGATCAATTTAAATAAATTTAGTTTATTAAATTTAAATAACTTATAATAATAACAATAAAAATCTTATTATCATTATACTTATAATTAATAAATAAATATATATCTAATTTAATTAATAAATCGGACACATCACTTTATTTAATTTATTTATTTCCTTAAATATTAAACAATCCATTTAATTTAATTATTTTCTTAAATATTAAGCAATTGATTTAATTTAATTATTTCCTTAAATTAAATCATTAGATAAAATTATCATTACTCAATTTAATTAACATTAATCAATTTAGTTACTAAATTAATTCACCACAATTCATCAATTATTTATTTTTCTCAATAAATAAATTATTTAAAATATTTATTTAATTCAATAAATATTTAAATTACTTACAAAAAATTCTCGATCGTTACACAAACAACTAACAAACAAGTTCTCGTCTTATCTACATTACCCATAACAGTGAGTTAGATCGGTTGCCAGTTTTGTATATACCTTCGCTCTCTGAAGGAATTGTTTAGCCCAACTCCCATATTTCAACCATCAAAGGTTATGATTGCACCACAACCTAACGTATCTTAACTTATCCGAACTATTAAACTAAAATGTTCGTTAAGTCAATTTCTCATTCCTTATGGCTTCCTGGCAACTAAATGCCACACTTCAGGATTCACTCTTTATCGTCTAAGTCATACACTCTTTTGTATACTCAGAGCGATCATTCCATTTAATCTGTAACTCGGCTTCGTTACGTTAAATGTTATTGTCTTTAATTCAACTTCTTTACCGTTCACAGTTTAATCATTGGTCTTCATTATCATACGGTCAAACCATACACGGGGTGTAGGTTTAGCCCATTTAATATTTGCAGACACTCAAAATTTTCTGCACGCCTGTTACTAACATTGTAGGAGGGAAGATTCGTCTTTCGGAGATAACCTTGGAAGACAGCTTACATCCATTCCGGATACTACCGAAAGTTCAGTTCCAACCCGGAACACAAATTGGGAATTTCATCTCAAACCCAGAACACACACCGGGAATGTCATTTCCAATCTCGGAGATAACCCCGAGGTACGTAGATCAAAAGACCGGCAACAACACCGGAGAGTACAGTTTTGTCTCGGCGATAACACCGCGACGCTCATATCCAGTCCCAGAAACAACACTTGGAGTAGCGACTCCATCCTTGGTGATAGCCCCAAGGGATGCCATTGCAGTTTCAGCGATAACTCCGGAAATGCTTGTTTCAAATACATGCGATTAGCTTCAAGCTCAGACCTCCCGCCGAGGCACTCATACCTCAGACCCGGAGCTAACAATAGGCAGACAGGCACACCCACAGATGACAGTGAGTCATACAAACAAGCAGTCCACTCTCAGATATAACCCTGAGCAACGTCTGCTTTCAGCTCAAACCGGCGATGACCCCGGTGAAGAGTCGAAACGTCATCTTACCGCCTCAACGTTTTCTCTCACAAGATGATATCGTGACATACAAATAAGTAGTCCAATCTCAAATGTAACCCTGAGCAACGACTACATTCAACTCAAACCGGCAATAACCCCGGCGAAGAGTCAGACGTCATCTTGCCCCTTCAACACTTGCGCGTCATCTCAACACTTCATACATACATCCAATGATTATATATATAATTGTTGTTAGACATATCTGATGAGCCTGGATTTTACATCCGGTGCATTTACTCGCTTTTATATTTATTTATAATTGTTGTCGGACATATCCGATGAGCACAGATTCACATCCGGTCGTTTCTTATATATATATATATATATATTACATTACATTGAGCACAGTTTCCTCAAGTGGCCTTTTATAACTTTATTTATATTTAAATCCCGCACTGGAGTTTACTTATGTGGCGATTGATCGCTTCTGACTTTATTTACATTTAAATCCTGCTTTTGGAGTTTACTTCGTGGCAGTTGATTGCTTTTACAGCTTTATTTATATTTCGTCCCACCTAGAGTTTACTTCGTGGTGGTTGATTATGTCCATATATATATATATATATATTTACCGCTTTTATATATTTACATTTCCGATCCCCAATGGAGTTGCTTCGTGGTGGTTGATCAAGTCTGTATATATATATTTATAGCTTTTATATATATAACTGCTTATTGCTTTCCATACAAACTGCAGTATCATGTGAGCCTAGGAATCATGTGATCACAAATTCAGTCTACTGAATCTAGATTCGGTTCCCATGATGGACATTTTTCAGCTGTGAGCTGCTTGTACATTACTTTTCATTGTCTGAATTTCCTTGGATGGCTGTCATGCCTGTGAGGAGTTTGTCACTGTTGTATATTATTTTCTTGAGAATGCTTCGCATCTCGAAAATAAAAGCAAACAAGCCGAACATCTAATAATAAAATGGAAGTATCAAAGGCCTCAATTACTATTGAGCACAGGGTTTGAAAAACCTCTTTTTATAAAACTTCATTGCTATATCTTGTTTAAAATTGAATTTTTCTATAAATTCAAACCCTATGTATATAGTTGCGAACGAGGTACAACACTACTTCCAAATAATTGAACATTGATCCACACATACACACACACACACATTCATATAACAGTTTCTTTAAAAAGTGGCAGTCACCGTGGTAAAACGGATGTCGGGGGGTGCCTAACACCTTCCCTCCGCATAATCAAGCCCCCGAACCCAAAATGAATCTCGGTTTCACAGACTCGTTTAGTAGTGTCAAATCACTAGGTCAATGTGTAAACCTTTTTCTGTTGCGTTGGTGCATCCAGTTAAATACACCAACTGGCGACTCTTAAAGTCAAATCGTTAACATTATACATGTCGGACCTTTTTCACTTGTTTTTTCAAACAAATATCATATTAACATGAGAACACCAAAGAACAAGTAACGAAAAGGGACACTCAAAAATCCCGACGTCGACAGGTGGCGACTTTGCTAGGGACTCCAGTAAGAGGGCTTAAGCCGCTATTACAAGCTTTTTAAAACTGTTATATGCTTGTGTGTGAGCGTTGCATTTACATTTCTGATGAATGTGTACGAATGCATTTTTACTTACTGCACTATACTATATCTATCTGCGATATTAGTTCTTCGCACATGTCAACATTTTCATAAATGGTGAGACACGTTGTATGTGAATGTATGTTGTGTGGTTCCTCCATCAGGAGGCTATCCCATCGGTGTTTGATTACTGGACTCGTAGGAAGAATAATTCCAGCGAGGCTCGGAAAAAGCACCACCAGATTCACTCCGGTTGAAAGACCGGGATTAACTTCCCGTCAAGTAAATTGCGATGATCTGGGAACCTTCATGCCAAAAAGCCGCGAGAGTAACCCTAAGATAGGTCAACCTCTGATAAACCAAACGTGGAGGGAAGTCTCTTCATACTTTCCATTTTCAATTATTTGTAAAAGCATTTACTTGTAATTTTATTCCATGTTCATCCATATGTAATGGAAAATATGAAGAATATCTGTGCATGCATGACATGTTATCAAATAACACCTAGTTTTGCAGCACAAAATTCCTAAAACGAACATGTTATGATAACATTTACATTACCCTAATACTAAACTACGTAAGTCTTTTGTAGGGAAGCAATTAGGCCTGTTACCCGCTTAAAATCCAAAAAGGCCACGAGCCTATAACCACTTATGTCTTCTTCTGACTAGTCTAATGCTGTTTCCCGAGAAGAATTTGACGGATTGAGTAAACAAATTACAGACTTGGCTGTTCTACCGAAAGAATTGCACCGGTCCACTTAGGGTACGAAGATACCTACACATACAAAATCCTCTACACAAGGAGGAGTTCAAGGTCTAGAAAAAACAATTCCAGAACCTCAGTTGGATACGACCAACAAAGACCCTGAAAACACCCATCTCAGAGGAGATCCAGACACCTATGATATCAAGAAGAAGGTCATTCAAATGGAGAAAACTATCCGTGTTCTCAAAGGGATTGGAACACATGACAGTGTTTTATATGCAGACCTTTGCATATTTCCTGGTGTTCATTATCCAGAGAAATTCAAAACCTCTGATTTTGAAAAGTATGACAGATTAGGGGATCCTTATACACATTTAAAAGTTTTCATTAGAGAACTTGGATCTTATGTGAAAATGAAAAGCTCAAAATGAAGCTGTTTCAGAAAAGTTTTACTGGAGAAGCCCGTTCATGGTATACCAGATTAGACAACTCAAAGATCTATAGCTGGGAAGAGCTGGCTCACGCCTTCCTCACTCAATACAGTTTTCAATCTTAGATGGCTCCTGATCGGTATCAAATTACCAAGGTTAAGAAACAGTCTAATGAGTCTTTCAGAGAGTACACTCAAAGGTGGAGGTGCCTTGCTGCTCAAGTTATTCCTTCCATGACGGAATCAGAAATGGTCATGACATTCATAGATGTACAGGAAGCTCCTTTCTATGAAAGAGTCTTAGCTGGTATTGGCAAACCATTCTCTGAAATGATTAAACACGGAGAAATGGCTGAAATGGGATTGAAGTCCGATAAAATTCAAGACCTATCCTCTCTTAGAGCTATTGCTGAGCACATCCAGTCCGGATCTTATGGAAACAACTCCCGGAGGGTCCATAAAAAGAATGAGGAGGATGTTTCATTGATACTACAAGGTCAAAAAGGCAATCAAAGCATGCCCATGCAAAGGAGAAACTACTCCCCTTTTCAATCATAATCTTCAAATCCTCCATTAACTAAAGGTGGAGATGCAAAGCGTCCTCGAACGTTCACACCCTTAGGGGACTCGCTCGAGAATATTCTTACTCTTCTGACTGCTCAGAAGAAAATTACACATCTTCTTCCACCAGCCAACCCTAATGGGAGGGGTTTTAATGCTACTCGGAAATGTGCTTATCATGCCGGAGCACCTGGACATGATACTCAAGATTTTTGGGCCTTGAAACACAAGATCCAAGATTTAATAGACAATGGGGATATCATGGTCACCAAACCAGATCAACCTCACATAAAACACAATCCTCTTCCTCAACACAAAGAAGAAGAGGTCAACATGATCAGTTGGAGCACTAGACAGGGTTCCAATTCTAATGGCGAGTCATCCCAAACCACCAAAGACGGTGTTGACAGATGGGATTATGCAAAGTTCCAATTTACAATGGAACAAAAGATGAAAGCTCTTTGCAAACAAATTGAGCAACTGGCAGAACTGGTGACCCACCATCATCAAGTCATACGCCAATTAATCAGGCAGGAGCATGCCTATCTCCTTCCTTTTGTTATGAATGCCTCTTCACCACCTTCAGAAAGCGAAGCTATGGAGGATAAGGTTGCAAAGAGAGCCAATGCTAAAGCCTGTCAAGATTTTGCCAATCAAAGGGAACTTACCTATCTTGGCCAATCTATGGAGGAGATACTGTAGATGTTGATCAACGAAGGAAGAATTACTTTCTTTCTCCCTCTAATCAATCCCTGCCCAGGACGTTTCAATTCTGATGAAGTGTGTCAATATCAGTCACATTCTCGCGGTCACAGCACAGACGAATGTTGGGCACTCTGCCATCTCATTCAGAATCTTATTGATAGCGGTGTCCTGCAAATAGCAGATGATTACACTGTGTAACTTAAGGGTGGGAATGCATGTCCTACCAAATGGAAGGGATTAGTAGCAGTTATATCTGAAGTGGATGATGAGACTGTCAAAGTATTTCCCATACAACCAATTCAACTCAAAGGAGCTGACAATCCTTTGAAAGTGACCGCATCAGAGCCAATTTCTTTACCTTTTAGACCATAATATCCTATTGTCAGCTTACACAAAGTTCCATGGAATTATGTAGAAGCTGAAGGATCCACGTCTCATACTACTGCTATAGTGTCGAAGGAAAATCCATTGTATCTTCCTCAACGGGTTATGAAACCTACTTGCGAAGCAAAGGGGAAGATTCCCATGGAGAAGATTGAAAAATTCCTCCGCACTATAGGCCACAATAAAGCCAAAGTGGTTTTAAGCTTGCGAGAAGCTCCACACCAAATATCTATACTAGACTTGGTTTTCTCTTCCGAGGATCATCAGAAGATCTTACTAAAGGTTTTGGAAGAAGCCTACTTGCCAAAATCAGTGGATGTGGAATAATTTCAACATTTGGTTGACCACATTTTCAACAATAATGTGATATCCTTCACTGATGACGACATACCGCTCGAAGGGACCGGTTGTAAGACCCCAACTTTTATGAATAAAAATGAATTTTCTATAAATATCATTTTTGAATATTATGGAATAAATTTGATATAATGTTATAGTTGTGGGTAATATTTATAAATTTTGCAAAGGTACATGAAGTTGTTATATAATATTCGATTGGTGGGGAATATTCATTTTAACAAGGAATATTAAATGCGACGACACAATCATTAGTGGACCCCACAATGAAATTATTATCGGATTGAAAAATGACAAAAATATTTTATTGAAAATAACGGTGGAAGTTTTATCGTTAATCTTTGTTGAACTACTTGGTAGTAAAAAATACGATGTCTGGCGTGGTTGCATAGTAGCACACGTTATTGATTATTGATGCTTACGTGAGAAGTCATTTAGTTTTATTCAATTATTATTGTATATTTTATATATTATTAAATCAATAATTGAGATGACAAAGTTATTAATATTATTATTTGAAATATTAACGATGTCTAGAAGTTCTACCAGGAGAGGTTTGGTCACCTAATTGCGCTACATGATAGGGAGAAATCCTTATTGAAAGCCACCTCTTTCACAGGAGCGACACAGTCGATTAATAGTGTGAATAATAATAATGATGATGAAGTTTTGTTTTATTATTATTATTAATGTAATAAAAGCAGAAAAAGCTTTTATATAAAAAACATAATACTTTTATAAAGTTATTCATTTTATTAGATTATAAATAGAATATATTATATTTTATTGTAAACCAATACGGGCCAGATTCGTTTAAAGTAAATTGATGCGGACCGTTCATGGATTGGTTACTATTCAGTCCATTCTTCTATAAATAGAAGCTCATTCCTTCACTATTTCTTACGAATTCACTAAAACTCTAGAGAGAGAAACTATAGAGAAAATTATTCTTCTATAATCTTGAGTGTATTTCTTTAGCGTTTAAAAAGCTTTGAGCGTGGTGCAAGTTTCTTCAAGTATATCCCATACTATCGTTGAGAGTACTCTTCTTTATAAGGTAAGGGATATTATTTGTTGTACTAGTAAGGGGTATTATTTTTTTATATTCATGAAGAGAACTTACATTATTCCATCTTTATTATTACATTGGAATAACTTTTGTATCTGTGCATTATCCTATACTTGGTGAAATTCTTACGTATTCCATTCGTTATTATTACATTTGGAACATCACATGCATGCGTTTTCATGGGACACGGTTCCGTCTTTATTATTACATTGGAATATCACATGCATGTAACTTTCTGGCGGACACGGTTCCGTCTTAATTATTACATTGGGACATCACATGTTGTGTGAATTTCACGACTTGGTTCCGTTATTTAGTATTCTATTGGAATAACTTTGTCTGTCTAAATCTGCGCATGCATGGTGATTTTTGTTGTTATTTCATTCCTTATTATTACATTTGGAACATCCTGTTGGGTCTTGAATTTCGCTTTGACACGGTTCCGATTATTTATTATTCTGTTGGAATAACTTTTCTATACAAAGTACATGCATGGTGATTTCTTTTATTATTCCATTCTTTATTATACTCGGTTGGTTAAAGTTTTGACTTCTATACTCCATGAAATTAGTGGAATATCCTTGATATTTGCGCTTCATCCAATATCTTTTCATGGAAATATTCTTACGAGCATTCTTGAATTTTACTTTACAAAGAAGTATCATGTTGACAATTTGGGCGTTATTAGTTCTGAATAAATTAATTCTTGAACTTGTTTTATTGAATTCTTATATCATTGTCATCATCCTCATGTTTATATTTTTTGAAAGTCATCTGTGGCCTGTAGTGCATAGATGGACTTGGTATGATTATGACCAGGGATTATTATTTGTAATCATGACCGTAATATTACAAATGACGTGGTAAAAGTCCTCATTAGCCCGTAGTGCATTAATGGATAGTTGTTGGCATGATTATGACCATTGATGAATACACGAATATCCTTGGCCCGTAGTGCATGGATAATTTGTGGTCGTGACCCTAATGAATATCCTTGGTTGTAGTGCAGGGATGATGTGGATTGTTTATTAAGCTGAGTCTCAGCGATAAAAGTGATGAAAACCTTTTTAAATCATAAAAGATGGTAGATTTTATTCTCTACTTGACTCTTTTAATGGATTGCATGTTCCGCTGCAGTAAAACTTGATGTCTATTGTATTTTATCAGTTTAACACTGTTGAGGACTAATGATATTTTATTCTGCATTATCTTAGTCATAATATTTCTTACTGGGCTAGTTGAGCTCACCCTTTCTTTCACTGTTCTCTTCAGGAAATGAGAATGTAGCCGGGACTAGTCGGGGAATGGAGTAATGGTCCGAGATGGTGTCTTAGTAGTCCTCACTATTCTTTTAAATAGTGTGATAATAAATGTAATGAAGACTAAATTGAGTGTGGATATTGTCTAGATGACAATATTTGTATTAAAACTCACAGCATGTATTTTGTCGTATTTTACATGACTGTGGTATAATCAAGTTGTATTTGAATTTAGTACCATGTATTTGGCGACTCAAGATGGGTGATGTATACCTATTTTGGGGGCATCACACCCGTCATTGCAATCCATTGCACATTGCAGTTTTGTCTTCCGGGTACATGCTAGCTGAAGTTTTGATAGATGGAGGCTCATCTCTAAATATCTGTCCTTATGCCACCTTGGTAAAGATGAATGTCAATCTCAAGAGGATCCAAAGTAGCCATATGGTTATCAGAGCTTTTGATGGATCCCGACGAAATGCCGTCAGAAAGATTGAGTTGCCAATTGAGATTGGTCCAAATACATTCAATGTATCCTTCCACATCCTCAAGATAGATTTAGGATACAACTTGCTATTAAGGAGACCATCGATACACATGGCTGGAGCCGTTCTCTCCACGCTACATCAATAACTCAAATACATTATCAACAACAGTCTAGTCACTGTCAACACTGAGCCGGAATGTCCTGAACAAGGAGATCTGCTAATCATCATCTTCAATTCAGAAGTTGAACCGACCAGTTTTCATACTCTGGAAGTGAGTACCACGCAATACCATTCTATTGGAGCGCTAGTTCCCATACCCAGGATTTATGCCGAGGTTATGTCGTCCACTCAAGAAATGATGTCATTGGGTTATCAACCTGGACAAGGGCTTGGTAAAGATAAGCAGGGTATTAAGCACCATATCCAAGTGTTAAGCCAAATTGGAATAGCCGGACTAGGCTATTCTTCCAGTTCCAGTCATAGGAATCCTCATAAGCACAAGTAGGTTCCTCAAGCTTCCACCGCACGACGATTTTCTATACCTTTACCCCATGAGCTAATACAGTCTCCAGTAAAGGTGCCAGCTTATGTTATGGCCATGCTGTTTCCTAAACTAGTACCAATCAAAGCTAAAGAGGTGCTGATTCCTGATCCCGAAGTAGAAGAAAAGGAACGGAAACAAAAACATGACATTGCCTTGATGATGGCAGGCATACGCGTCATTGTTCATGATGAACATACAAACAGATACACCCCAGACTATGATTGCCCAAATGTTATGGTTATCATTTGGGGAAAGGAGGACAATGACGATCCTTCCATCACTGCAGTCCATCAAGACTTTGCCCTCGATAATTGGAGCAGTACTCCATGCATCGGTCGACGAGGGTAAAATGGGCAGAAAAATCCCTCTGCCCTGTAGATAACTTTAATTGCTTGCTTTCCTTTACAGTACTAGCAGTTATTTTATCAAGTACATGCTAACACTTTTGTATGATCGAACAGTTGCATATATTAAGTGAAAGCATATTACATTTGAGGACTCAAATTTAGATGTGCTGTGCTTGCGATGAGGTGCCTTCTCTCCACAAGGGCTGTAACTTTGATGCAAAGTTGGACTCAGACTTGATGGACATCCAAGAGGACATTGAGACATCTCAGGAGATTAAGGAATGGGTCACAGACAAACCTAAACCTAATCTTGATCAAACCACTTCTTTCAATCTTGGAACCTTAGACAACCCTAAGCTAATCCAGATTGGTTCAGACCTTACCACAAATCAGCAGAATGACATGGTTGCACTATTAACCCAATTACAGGATGTGTTTGCATGGTCTCATGAAGACATGGTGGGTTTGTCCACTGATATTGTTCTTCATCGCCTTCCCATCAAAGAAGGATTTAAGCCAGTTAGGAAAAAACTCAGGCGATTGAAAACTGAGTGGAGTTTAAAAGGTTAAAGAAGAAATTGTGAAACAATTTCAAGCTGGCATCATCATGGTGTCTACATATCCGGAGTGGATATCCAACATTGTTCCCATGCCTAAACCAGGAGGAAAGGTGCGAGTCTGCATGGATTACCGGGATTTGAACAAAGCTTGCCTTAAAGATAGCTTTCCCATGCCATTTATCCACATTCTTATTGACAATACTACTCAATACGACATGTACTCCTTTGCTGATTGCTTTGCGGGGTGCCATCAAATTATGGTCGCTGAGGAAGATCGTGAGAAAATTGCTTTCATCACGCCTTGGGGAACCTTTTGCTGCAGACGGTTTTCATTCGGCCTCATCAATGCTGGGGCAACCTATCACTGAGCTATGATGGCTCTTTTCCACGATTTAATGCACAAAGAGATAGAGATCTATGTGGATGATATCATCGTCAAATCTCGGAAGGAGGATGACCACTTAGACCATCTCAGAAAACTTTTCAACAGGTTGCGTAAGTACAACTTGAAGTTGAATCCAGCCAAGTGTGCCTTTGGTGTTAAGTCAGGCAAGTTGCTAGGATTCCTAGTCAGCCACAAAGGGATTGAACTGGGTCCTACCAAAATCCAAGCCATCAATGAAATGCCCATTCGTCAGACAGAGAAGGAAATACGGGGATTTTTGGGATGAATCAACTTCATTAGTAGGTTCATTTCTCAACTCACAGCAACCTGTGAGCCTATCTTCAAGCTGTTAAGGAAGAACTCCTCTATGAAATGGAATGATGAGTGCCAGAAAGCCTTCCTTACCATTAAAGACCAACTAATTAACGCTCCTGTTTTGGTACCTCCTAGGGATGATGTTCCCCTGTTCATGTACATGTCTATAAATGACAATGCCATGGGCTATATGCTGGGGCTAAAAGATGATAGAGGCTAAGAACGAGCTATCTATTACCTCAGCAAAAGATTCAGCATCAGTGAACACAAGTACACTCTGATTGAGAAGACTTGGTGTGCTTTAGCATGGGCTTCCATGAGGTTACAACATTACCTCCATAGTCATACAACCCATCTCATATCCCGCGTGGATCCTCTCAAGTATGTGTTCAAATGAGCCCATCTTGAATTGTTGGTATCCTGGATGGCGATTGATCCTATAGCAATTTGATATCGCTCACGTGACGCAAAAAGTCTCATCAAGGTCAAGGAATTGCGGATTAAGCGGCCGTCGCACTTCTGAGGACTACAAACCCTTGAAACATACTTCCTCGATCGAAGTCTTGGCGATTCGATTGCAACATTAGTACCATACATGCCGTACGTGGAAAATATATTTTGATGGAGCTGTTAACGCAGAAGGCTCTGGAGCTGGAGCAGTTCTAATATCCGGTATGGGGGAACAGTATCCCATCGCCATCAACTTGTAGTTTGTCAGAACCAACAACACAACTGAGTATGAAGGTTGTATCATGGGGCTAAAACTTTCCCGTTCAATGGGCGTCAGGCGGTTAACTGTCTTTGGGGATTCTGAATTGGTAATCAGACAATCCACATGAATCTATCAAACCAAAGAATTACATTTGCTGCCTTACCATCGACAAGTTTTACTAATGGCTTTAGAGTTAGAAGAAATCTCCTTTCTACACATTCCTCATAATAGGAATGATTTTGCAGATGCATTAGCAACGTTGGCCTCCTTGGTTTACATACCTGAAAAGGAAAACATGCCAAGCATCACGTTTGCTCTGAAAAAAGCCCTAGTCTATGGGAATTATGTCGGAGAAGTATCGGATGAACTACCTCCCATCCATAGCCCTTGGTATCAATGCATTAAGGAATATCTATGAGATGGATCTACACCCGCTGAGGCGAGCCTAACTTAGAAGTGGCGGATTCATCGACTTGCTATGAAATTCTACCTGACCGGAGATGCACTCTAAAAAAGAGATGCTGGATTAGGTCTCCTCAGATATCTAGATAAAGACCAAGCTTAGAGACTCACGGATGAGATCCATGGTGGAGTATGTGGCCCTCACATGAGCGGACCCCTACTTATCAAGAAGATCCTCATGACAGGGCATTATTGGCTTACACTCAAGGCTGACTATGATGATCACGTCAAGAGGTGTTATCAATGCCAGATTCATTGGAATGCTATCCACGCCCCTCCAAGGGAACTCCACAATATGAGTTCGCCATGGCCCTTCTCAATGTGGGGAATGGACATGATCGGGCCCATCGAGCCCAAAGCCAGTAATGGACATTGATTCATATTCACCATGATCGACTACTTCACCAAATGGGTAGAAGCAGCCTCCTTCCCTAGGGTTACTAAAGAAGTTATCATTGCTTTCATCAGAAATAATGTCATCTGTCGATATGGACAACCAGAGGTCATTGTGTCTGACAATGCTAAGAACCTCAACAACAAAATGATGGAGGAGTTATGCAGAAAATTCCACATCAAACACCTCAACTCCGTCATCTACCATCCAAAGATGAATGGTGCTGTTGAAGAGGCTAATAAAAACATCAAAAAGATCATGTAGAAAAGGTCCACCAATCACAAAGGATGGCATGACCTCTTGCCTCTGACTTTATTAGCTTACAGAACTTCCATGCGAACTTCCACTGGGGAAACCCCCTACTCATTAGCCTATGGGATGGAAGCAGTGCTCCCCATAGAGGTGGAAATGGATTCCCTCAGAGTATTGATGGATGCTCAGTTGAGTGAAGACCAATGGGTACAAGATAGGTATCACCAATTGTCTCTAATAGACGAAAGGCGAACCATGGCGATCTTTTATGGTTAGTTATATCAGCAAAGGATCGCACGATCCTACAACAGAAAAGTCCGACTGCGGAAGTTCAAACAACATGACTTGGTTTTAAAGAAGATCATTGACAACCAAGATTAATCTAAGGGAAAATTCACTCCTAACTGGGAAGGCCCATTTGTTGTCAAGGAGGTATTGACAGGAGGTGCTCTCAGATTGCAGGAAATGGATGGCGATGAATTTCCACAACTTATCAACCCGAACACCGTGAAACGGTACTATGTCTAAAGTTATCATCAAACAAACATCCTGGTTTTGATCATCAAATCACCAGTCATTCTGTTTTTGAACCCTCTCTTTTTTATACTCTTCTGCCCCTCAGGGAAACATACACTTCAAGCCAGCAGCCTGGTTTTACCTCAGTTCAAACCTTTCTCAACTTCGGTTATCCTGAAGACGGGATTGAACCTTTCACATCTGCAATTTATCTTGAAGACGGGATTAAACTTTTTCACCCGCAGTTTATCCTGAAGATGGGATCAAAGTTTTCTACGCTTGTAGTTTGTCCTGAAGACGGGATCAAACTTTTTACACACCTGCAGTTTGTCCCCATTGTGGGATCAAACTTTCTTCTCCCTGCAGTATAGCCTGCACATGGGATTCACGTTTCTCTTCATCTGCGATTCGTCCTGTGGGGCGAACTATGTCGACCTGATCTCCTCTTCAATAGGAGTACATAGGAAACCATATGCTAAATGGCCCGGTCGCAACAGAAAAAAATCAACAAAAACATTGCTGCCCTTTCTTCACAAAAAAAAAACAACAAAAACATTTCTACACCTATCTGCCTTTCACATTCAGTGTTGAACCTCTTACACCAAGTTTGAACTACGCAGACTTGATCTCCTCTTCAATAGGAGTACATAGGAAGCCATTTATGGTTCAGTCTAACCCCTACCAGAACAAAAATTCTTGTCACACGGTACTGGGATCAACCTTCAATTCACCACATTTCATCGATTTCAGATCAATGGGATGGAATTACCCAACCTCTTCTCACAAATAGAAGATTCGGTGACCATCTAAGCTGCGATCATGCCTCAAAGAGCAATACCAACCCATAAGAGATGGAATTAACTAGGCTTCTCACAAATATATGTACTGGCGACCATCTGTGGTGTGGCCAATCTCAGAGAGGAAGAAACCACCCTCCTCTCCACTTTTCCATACAGATACCAGTCCCAAGACACCAAAGATGGTAGGGATATACAGAAATCAATGATCCATTCTGAGAGATCTTATGACGTCTCAATGTCAATCTATCAAGGATAAGTTCAGAATGCATCAAGATCATAAGGCCCTGAAGAAATAGGCAAATATCAAACAAGTATCAAGGCATAACTAAAAGGAAAGTGAATCAAAATATATTTCCCTGCCATACGTAATACTGTTTGATATATACATATGTGTTGTACATGACAAAATGGCTAAGCTAGTCTGTGCAGGAAAATACAAAGCTATCTACAGATCTGTGTGCATGCGAACTATCAGATCTAACATAGCATCTCTCTCTGAAGACGGAGGTAGAACTGCAAGCTCCTACCCAAGGGTATCTACACAAGCTAGCAGATCAGAGGCTAACTGCATGGTGGCATAATGCTCATTAATGTAAGCGCTCATGTCGGCAAGACTGACAGTCATCTGGGATCTCACTAAAGTACTATCTGCAATGGCCATATCCCTAGCAAATAAGGCGGCATCCCGCTCTGCAATCAATGCATCCCAGGCTGATCTAGCCTCATCCCTCTCTAACAGAGCGGCGTCTGTCCCATCAAGAGCTGTCAACATCGCGGCCCTAGCCTGATCTCTCTCATAGGTCATCAGATGTAAGCTCTGCTCCAAATGTTGTGCCAAATACTGAGTAACAGTGGCACTCGGGGTGGGAGAATCCATCACAAATGCTGGCAGCCTAGCAGTCAAACCATCGGTGGAAATGTCAGCCTCCTCTATAGGCTCCTCATCGTCAGAATCAACATCCTGCACTGTGGATACAACCACAGCCGATGCAGTCTATGTCTCCATCCATGCGGAATACTCTGCAGAACAACCCAGATGATGACGACAAAACTCGGCCATTTCTCGATCCCAATCGGCATACAACTCCGGATCATCCTCCGTGATAAGCGGTTGTGAAGCGAAGCGCTGACTCACTGCCCCCTCATAAGGATGAAAATCCTGAAATTGGTAAAACTAACACATCACGGCCAGTGGGTGGTAAGTATTCATGCCCCTCAATCCAGCCAGAGGGAGATAATCCATGCTCGGAGCATGAGTAATGAAGCTGTAGGGTGTGCTAAGCCTTGAACACGACAATATAGCAAACGGCTCTCTAATCCCTGCCAGAAAAGCTCACCACGATGCAACATCTGTACACTCCGTAGGCTGAAAGGAATACGACATGGCTATATCATGGGTGAAACAAAACCCCTGTCGTCTAAATGTGCTAATCGATCTCAAGTGTGACATAAACCACACATACAGCATGACCGAGCTACCTGTGAACACTCCTACCGGATAAGTGCAGTAGTATGTAGCTGACCTCAGAGTCTCTGCAATGATCATCGGTACAATGGTATGACCCTCCCTGAGAGCTCTCACTACCATAATGACGCCGATATCCAGCTCATCCATGTACCGTGGCATGAAGACGTATGACAATATGCAGAAAAGCAGTACATCCACTCTGGCTGAACGCCAATGATCCTCCGGTGTGGTGAAATCCCCGGAATGCCGTGCATAACTATCCTCAGAGCCAAATCTATAAAACAAAAAATGCTGGGATATCACGTGGTCAGATGTAATCTCGTCTTATACCACTCTACGTCTCAATCCGGTGAGGGTCATGAGCTGTCTACTCATGTCTCTGATAGCCATATGCACGCAAGGTCTGTCCAGCGGCATCATCGTCAACCGTGCATACTCCTCCAAAGTAGGAGTCAACTCCTGGGTCCCAAATCGAAAAACCTGCCTCTCCGATACCCAGTGCTCTAGCATATCCTCTACAAATCCTGTGGGAACCTGAAACATCAATATGGTCATAGTATGTTGCATTAAATCATCTACGATCACCATGTCTAATGGTGATATACTATTATACCATGAGCGCATACCAGATACCACAAAAAATGGTGGGGTACGATTAATACGACTAACTGTCGAAGAAAACATCTGTACGGGCCATGTCATAAGACCATCCAGGGGTCAATGCTGAATATCTCTGGACATACATAAATATGCATAACATAATAACATGCATGATACAATAGATGGCAATATGATATAGGGAATGGAAAACTGTACATATATTCCTAAGTATATCATCATCTAATACATCTATGTACAACTAAAATATAGGGAAATGGGGTGAAGCTACCCAACAGCTAACAGAGGCCTATCAACAGAGATAACGATAAATACATCAGAAAAAGTCAATGGTGTCGATGTCTACATCATCGATATTGTCCACCTGATGTAACTCCTCCTAAGTCACTGGATCTCTATTTACAAGGATGTCAGGCCTATACAAGGGAGGATCTGCACCGGCAAAGCCATATGGGTCACCTGAGGGGCCAGCGCCAGAGCTGGAAGGATTAAAAGTATCTACCTCTGAAGGATCTCTACCCAAATGCCAAATGAAAAGATGTGTCCAGTCCAGCTACCGGGTCAATCTGTGTCACATGTGTTGGATCTCTGACACAGGCTAGCCAATCCGTCATCATCACGGATCCTGGAACCATATCCCAAATGCTCTCCAGAGTAGGGAACCCATATGATGACATTGGCTGTTAACAACTCCAGCTGTAGGCGACAATGAGTGAAACCCTCAGCAATAGGGGCCTCCGCCAGTATGGAATGATGCCATCTCCGTCCTCGTGGATAGGTGTCTAAACCTAACACGCTCACAGGATGCAAACATGGAAGCCTCTCATAGGCCCAAAACTTCCAACACAAAGGCAACATCTGCTGTCAGTCAACACTCTTAACCTATACATGGGAAAAGACAAGAGAAACACTCACCAGCAGAAATGGGTAGAATCCTAACCATGCCTCGGTCAAGCCCTGCGATTGCATGTGCATTCCCTTGAGGAAGTAGGCAAAGGTATAGGAATCCCAATCATACTATCCTATACGCTCCACGTGTCGAGTGGCGCTGATTAAAATGAAGGACATTGTAGAGGAATTATCTGCTATAAAGCAGCCCCTAATGATCATCAGGAACAATCATCGAAGAATGTGATCCCTGACTCTCACATTATTGGGTATGGGCTCACTCAACAGCCCGCTCATAGCATCTACGCTCAAAGGACCTGTACGAATAGTCCTGCCCTTGAGCGCCTCCGTCGGAACTCCTAACAAGGATTTGACGACAGTAGGGGTGATATCCACCATGCAAGGCACCTTCGCCCCTCCAAACTCCATACTTGTGATAAACTGCCAATCCATCGGTGTCATCATCACCTCACAGTCCAGCAAATGGAGTGACAGAGTCTGGTGAAACCACCGCTCAGACAATGCCCTGAGGTAACCCTAGGGACAATGACGGGGTAGAATGGAGAAGAACATCCCAAATCCCCAGCCATTGACGATCGCTCTGTAGTCATCATGCAAAGCCTGATACATAGAGTGGATGCTAAACCAATTCCCTCGAGGTTGTGTGAAGCCAGGAACCTACATCAAATGCAGATCGACATCAGAATCCTTGACTCCTCATCAATAGGAAATAAGGAAGATTAAAGATCTAACTTCATACCTCATTTGTGTGCAGGTATACTGAAGGATGCCTACTTAAGTCACCCAGAAGATCTGGGTTTGCCACTGAATACTGGCAATTCCCTATGGGGGAACACGTCATGGCGGAGGCGAAACCTCGATCGGTACATCCTCCTCCTCATCCTCAACATTCGACGCTTCAACCCGAATAGGAGGTATCACTGCCTCCACTAAACGACGTGGCTATCTGACAGAACGACGTTGAGGCTCTTCAGAAGCTCTCCTCCGTACACCAGAAGTGGTCTTGCAGGAACTGCTCGGCTGATCCGGATCCATAATATCTGGACAAAAAGTCTCCAAATCACCTCAAAAAGGGTGTGGTAAATTCTTACTTAGAGCTTTTCAAAATGCATTATTTTAACATACATCCACAGTAGAGTTAAAAATGCATGACTACCCCAATACCTATATTTTGGGAAAATTTTGCCATAGCCCCCTTTGTAAATGGGACTATCCACATGCACATAGGCATGACTAGGTGGCCATTCAGTAGCACACCTATACACAGTTATATACATCCTACATACATTAATCACATCATAGTAAAAATTCCATAAGTGTAGTCTAATTACCAGGATTATTTTGTTTTTCTACCTTTACTCATTTGTCCTTAGATAGGATAAGTAATGACAGTAAAAGGTGCCAATTTGATTGTTTTAAAAGTCAAATTTTTTTACATCATTATGTTTAGCATGGTTTAATACTAATATTTGCTATGTTTAATATTTTTTATCAAGTTATATCAGCATGCATATTCACTACTATGTGTCTAAATGCATTTTATGTGATAAGTCATTTTCCAACGGATAGAAACTGAAAAAAAATACATGCATACGTTACCAAGACTTGGAAGAATGCTTGTATGGTGGCAAAATAAGCAGAAAGTTGCCCGAACTCAACAGATCTGAAGAAGAACTCTCAGATTTCCTTCGCTGCGCAACTTGAAAATGACTTATGAAAGCAACCATTCACCTATACATAGGCATGGTTGGCCGCAGGCTCACTTGCGGCTCCCCGGTGTACTGCTGACGACTTCTACATGGGTCCCACACCTCCCATAGCTCCGTGGAGTTGCAAAGGAGGTCTCATGTCGAAAAGGCCAAATCGGGAATAAAAGTGCTACGTGATTGGCGGAATAGCAAAATCCTGGTTTCTTGTCGGTCGAGTTAAACTCCGTCATCTCAATGGTATTACGCTTTGAATGCGGGGTATACTATACCAATAAGCTCGACTTTCCGCGGATCAAGCTCAATGAATACCCCATAAAGGTCCGATCTTGAGTCATTTGCGAGGTCACAACCCTAAACATCCCCGTGGGGAATTCTGAACGCAAAACCACGAAATATCAAACCTCCCGTGAAATTACAATCTTAAAGTTATCAATCGATGAAATATCCCTGCGAAGGTCTGTAACGCACATCTTTTAAGTATCCAAGTATCCTCGGCGGGGGTTACAACGTAATGCAACCATTGATACACACATCAATGAAGGTCAAGAAACCTTGACGCCATGTCAACCGATGGCAAGCAAACCCATCGAAGCAATCTTTGGCGGGGGTTACAATGCAATACAACCATTGATACACACATCAATGAAGGTCAAGCAACCTTGGCATCATGTCAACCGATGGCAAGTAAACCCATCGAAGCAACTCATCTACGTATCCCCGATGGGGGTTACAATGCAATGCGACCATTGACACATACATCAATGAAGGTCAAGCAACCTTGATAATGCACCCAGCAGGGATCTATCCGATGATACACACATCAATGAAGGTCGGGCAACCCTGACATCAACAAAACTGTTGGCAGTAACTCCGACAGAATGAGGGAATATGTTATACACATCCTCAAACAGATAAAGCTTTATCCCCACAGATCTCTTACACACAAGAGGTACCTCTATGGAATATAAGCCAATGTCTAGGATTCAAGACTTTGGTGATAGCCCCAACGTTAACATCCTTGAAGACTTGGATCGCATGTCTAAGCCATCATTGATTGTCATCCCAACAAGATTACCTCGCAATCATGCTATATACATTTGCATCATGTTGTTGCATATAGCATCATGTTTATCTTGCTTGCATTTCAAGTGTCTATAATTCTTTATCCTATCCATGCCTTGCATTGCATGAATATGATAAAGAGGGGCATCTGTAGACACTCGAAATTTTCTGCACTCCTGTTACTAATATTTTAGGAGGGCAAATTCGTCTTTCGGAGATAACCCTGGAAGACAGCTTACATCCATTTCGGATACTACAGGAAGTTCAGTTCCAATCCAGAACACAAACCGGAAATTTCATCTCAAACCCGGAACACATACCGGGAATGTCATTTCCAATCTCAGAGATAACCCCGAGGTACGCAGATCAAAAGACCGGCAACAACACCGGAGATGACAGTTCTGTCTCAGCGATAACACCGCGATGCTCAGTTTGAGTCCCAAAACAACACTGGGAGTAGCGATTCCATCCTTGGTGATAGCCCCAATGGATGCCATTGCAGTTCTGGCGATAACTCCAGAAATGCTTGTTTCAAATACATGCAATCAGCTTCAAGCTCAGACCACCTGCCGAGGCACTCATACCTCAGACCCGAAGCTAACAACGGGCAGACAAGTACACCCACAGATGACTGTGAGGCATACAAACAAGCAGTCCACTCTCAGATATAACCCTGAGCAACGTCTGTTTTCAGCTCAAACTGGTGATGACCCCGGTGAAGAGTCGAAACGTCATCTTACTGCCTCAACGTTTTCTCTCACAAGATGATATCGTGACATATAAACAAGTAGTCCAATCTTAGATGTAACCATGAGCAACGTCTACTTTCAACTCAAACCGGCGATAACCCCTGCGAAGAGTCAAACATCATCTTGCCCCTTCAACACTTGCGTGTCGTCTCAACACTTCATACATACATCCAATGATGTCCCACAAGAACCGAGGAGTAACAATCCCGAGTGACAATTATGAATGACAGTACTTTGGATAGAATTTAAAGCTTGAAGACCATGGGCATGGACCCCTCTTCTTGACTTCGTACAACCTCTAATCTATGTCATTGTGTAACTCTCGACACAAGCGATCCGAAGAAGGTCAGATATATCTCATTCGAATGCTCAGATTGAAGTTCTGCAAGTTTGAGCAGACATTACAGTGCTCGAGTGCATGTACTTCGAGATGATGGGACCCGCGCGGCTCGGATGCACCATGACCAGCCGCAGGTACAACCGCGGCTATCACAGGTGTACCTGCGACCATCAGTCTATAAATATGAGCCTTGGGGTCAGCCATTTGAAAGGGAGAAGGAGAGAAAAAGGCGAGGAAGCCCTGTCCATTTTACTCTGTATACACCCCTATTGAGTGTTTCCTCTTCTATAAACATCTATTAGCTCACATATAGCTATCTTTTTATCCGACGGGAGCTGAGTATTTATCCATATAAAGTCATAGAAGTCTACTTTGGCGATACTGTAAAGCCTTCTCACATTTTATAAAGTCTTCTTCTCATATTAGCACACACTTGTATATACACATTGAGTCGTGTTGTGTGCGTTTGCCTGGACTTTGGTCCGTGGTTTTCATTTCTATCTGTATATATATATATATACTTATATATGTATATATTTCATATATGGACTAACATTATCGAGTTATGCCTCGATTGAGCCTAGACTTTGGTCTGGAGCGTTTATCTACTTTTGTATATATATATATATATATACTTATATATATAATTGTTATCAAACATATCTGATGAGCCTGGATTTTACATCCGGTGCATTTACTTGCTTTTATATATATATAATTATATATAATTGTTGTCAGACATATCTGATGAGCCTGGATTTTACATCCAGTGCATTTACTCGCTTATATATATATATATATATATATATATATATATATTTACATTTCTGTTAATCACGGAGTTTCCTCCATGGCCTTTTACAGCTTTATTTACATTTCGTCATGCCTGGACTTTACTTCGTGGCAGTTGATTGCTTTTACAGCTTTATTTATATTTCGTCCCACCTAGAGTTTACTTCGTGGTGGTTGATTATGTCCATATATATATATATATATATATTTACATTTTCGATCCCCCATGGAGTTGCTTCGTGGTGGTTGATCAAGTCTGTATATATATATATATATATTTATAGCTTTTATATATATAACTGCTTACTACTTTCCATACAAACTGCAGTATCATGTGAGCCTAGGAATCATGTGATCACAGATTCAGTCCACTGAATCTAGATTTGGTTCCCATGATGGATATTTTTCAGCTGTGAGCAGCTTGAACATTACTTTTCAGTGTCTGAATTTCCTTGGATGGCTGTCATGCCCGTAAGGAGTTTGGCAGTGTTGTATATTATTTTCTCGAGAATTCTTCGCATCTCAAAAATAAAAGCAAACAAGCCGAACATTTAATAATAAAATGGAAGTATCAAAGGCCTCAATTACTATTGAGCACAGGGTTTGAAAAACCTCTTTTTATAAAACTTCATTGCTATATCTTGTTTAAAACTGAATTTTTCTATAAATTCAAACCCTATGTATATATGTGCGAACGAGGTACAACACTACTTCCAAATAATTGCACATAGATCCACACACACACACACATTTATATAAAAGTTTCTTTAAAAAGTGGCAGTCACCGCGGTAACACGGATGTCGGGGGGTGCCTAACACCTTCCCTCCTCATAATCAAGCCCCTGGACCCAAAATGAATCTCAGTTTCACAAACCCGTTTAGCAGTGTCAAATCATTGGGTCAATGTGCAAACCTTTTTCGATTGCGTTGGTGCAACCAGTTAAATACATCAACTGGCGACTCTTAAAGTCAAATCGTCGACATTATACATGTCGGACCTTTTTCACTTATTTTTTCAAACAAATCTCACATTAATATGAGAACACCAATGAACAAGTAACGAAAAGGGACACTCAAAAATCCCGACGTCGACAATATTTGCGTACACTCAACCTTCACGTCGATTAAACTGTTCAACGCTTACATTTCATTCTAACATTCTCATCTGACTCACATACGACTTTCATTAATCTTATTACCGTTCGTTACGGATTTCTTGATAATTCATATCTTACTTACTACCTTCATCAACGTCTAAGTCATACAACCAATGTATCCTTAGAACGTTCGCTCGACGTGAATATGATTCACGAGGATTGTTTACGTACTCAACGTTTACGTTGTTCATCCCTTAATCTCACATTCAACCTTAACTTAAGGTTTTAATCGTTTTCCATCGTTATCCAGCCCATGAACCCCATGTTCATTATTCTTTCTTAATGTCAAAGCCATATGGTTCGTTTTATGCTAAGACCGATCGTTCATCATAACAACGTTGTGTTCACAACGTCTATACGCTTTACATTTATCTCTCATTACCATGTCATAACATTGAAATGTTATACATTACCCTCGTTACTCAACGTCTAAGGAATCACAATCATAGAAATCCCTCACGTTCGTTTCATTGTGACTACGGTCCCTGGATATTAGTTCCATAACCCGCATCTACATTCATTGTCTTTTAATCTCGTTTAATGTTTTCGTTCAACCTTTATCAAAGGTTTAATATACTTGATTAAGTGTTACATTAGTTGAACTATATGTTCATATTTCTTTATTGCACATCACCTAGTAATTGAGCAGTTAAAAGCTCAACACTTTGAGCCTTTGCCTTACCTGCCGCTTACTGATGTCGTGCCCTTCCTTTACCTCATGTTGCAGTTTTCACTCTTCGATGTCAAATCGAAAGGTCATTCGCCACGACACCACTCCCTTCTCTATTTCTCGTGTTACGGTGCCACTCAGTAGTAGCTGATGGCCTGGGCCTCGCGCTGCAACGCCGCCTCCCAAGGCTCAGCTCGCGCTGCGGCACCGAGCACAAAACCTAGAAAAATTTTTGAAGTCTTGTATTAAGTTTGAGACGCGTACTTTGAAATTTTTCTTCATGAACATTTCTATCATTCCTAACCAAGTAATAAGCAGCTAACTTATACGCGATGGTTTTAAACTTGTCCATCAACAACAATTACACTATGATGGTTTTAAATTTGTCCATCAACAACGTTCTTCGCGTGTTCTCCGTGTTCTTCATTCCTTCTTCATTTTTAATCGATATTTTGATTATGATTTTACTTTTTCTTGGAATTTGATGTTATAAAACACCATTCCTTACTTATTCCACCTAATCATTCATATAATCCACTCGGATCGTTCTAATTCATTATGAATCGTACACTTCCTTAAGAAATTTATAAACTAAATTTCTACTTTTTTATTTCTTTTTTTCTCATGATTTCAACAATATTAAATCATTTCTAACATCTTTTACTCCTTATTCTCATTAAGCTATGTTTTAACATAAAAACTTAAAGAAAATTAATTAGAAGCTAGGTTTTCGGATTACCTCTCTTCTTTAATCTTCCTCCGTTGGACAAAGTGTGCACTCGGGCAAGCTTTTCCTCTTCCTTTTCCTTCTCTTTCTCTTTCTCATACAAAATCTACCTCTCTCTCTCTCAAAAGTTATAGGATTTTCAAAATCCTAAACAAATGAGTTAAGCTTCCTATTTATAAAAAACCAAGGCTAGGGGTATTTTAGTCATTTCGCCCCAATATCCTTACTATTCACACCTCCTTAATAGACCTCCTTACTATTCACACCTCCTCAATAGACCTCCTTACTATTCACGAACTTCCCTTGGAAGCTTCATGCTTCCGTCTTGCGAAATTCGTCCGACAGTTCGAAAACTGCGATTCTCGGAATCCAAATATTTTTGGATATTTCATCTTCCATTTATCGATTAACTTTTATATATTCTTCTAATTTCTGAAAAACTGAAAAACACTTTTCCATGATAAGCGTTTTCCTTTACGTTTTCCCCTAACGTAGTTAAATGAGTGAAAAGTACATAACGATACTTTTCGTTGTTTTTATTTCGTCTAATTTCTGTACATTTTTTGAGAAAAATTTTTATCAGCTTACTTAACTTTTCACGATATATTATCGTCAAATCTTTTGATGGAATGTCATTTCGACATACCGAACTCTTGGAAAGGCTTAGGTTATTCAAATCCTAACCCTTAGGTTTCGTCAGGTGAATAGTACCTATTTCGTCTTTTTCCCTGGAAATATTTTTGTTCCCGAATTTTTTTTATTTCCGTGTTGAAAATTCTTACTCATTCAGTCTAGCTCGTAGCCAGAATCCTCCCGATAAATAATCATCCTAGGTTCTAGAACGATTAATAAACACATAGTACTGAATAGTATTAATAAAAATTCATTTTATTAATAACTAATTCTTTAAATCTTAAATTCTGGACAATTCGATTTTTCGGGTTGTCACATTCTCTTTCTTTTGGAATATCATCGTTAGTTTTATTAAATTTGATATGTATAGATTCTTCGATGCACATCTTTTGCACATTATAAATGCGATATGCTTTACTATTTTGAGAGTAACCAATGAATATTCCCTCATATGATCTAGCATCAAACTTACCCAAATTTTCACTAGTGTTAAGAATAAAACATTTAGATCCAAACACTTTGAAGTAGCTTATATTAGGAAGATGATTATTTAATAATTCATATGGTGTTTTCAAAATAATTGGTTGGATTAAAACTCTATTTAGAACATAACATGATGTGTTTTCAGCTTCGACCCAAAATTTCTTTAGAAGTTTACTTTCTTGGATTAGGGTTCTACTTGTTTCTTGTAATGTTCGATTCTTCCTTTCAACCACTCCATTTTGTTGGGGAGTTCTAGGTGCTGAGAACTCATGAGTAATTCCTTTTTGATGATAGAATATAATGAAAACCTTTTGAAACTCAATACCATGGTCACTTCGAATTTTTTATAAGATTGGGACTATATTTTGTTTCCAAGTTTCTAATTAGCTTTTCAAAATTTTTAAATGCCTAATCTTTAGTTCTAAGAAATAGTACCCATGTGTATCTAGAGAAATCATCAACTATCACAAAAGCATAAAATTTACCATTTAGACTAGCATGTCTGGTGACACCCCCAAATCCAGGTACTCCATTCCCACAGGATTTGGTGCTCACTTATCAAAAACTATTACATCTACCTACCCATAATAAAGGATAAAGACATAATTAAAATAACTTAAACAATAAGCTCTCCGATTAAATGATTACATCATCATCTCAAATTAAATCCCAGGTAATCTAACCTTAAAATTATTACATCAGTTTGCAGAATACATCATAAAATAAAACAAGTCTTGAAACATAAAACGTTAAAATAAAATTCTCATAAGTCTTCATCATTTGGACATCTTGCCCTTGCCTTTGCTAGTCGACGGCTCATCAACTTTCTCCACTTTAGCTGCAGTGATAATTGCAAGAGTGAGCAAACAAATGCTAACTGATATAGAACGTAACAATGATAATAACATGAGAGTGAATAACAAAAGCTGAATAATAAGGAACTTGTTTTACAAATCAAAATAAAAATAAGTTTGAACTTTAATTATCTGATGGTCTTAAGACCACGAACTATGTCCCCGGTACTTAGGTATTATTACCCAACCTTAACAGTCATTTAGACTATACGGACCCTTCTTAACGTACTTAGGGAGATCAACCCTTTGTACCATGTATTGTGCACAAACATCTAAACGTTACACATACAAAATCCCCTATGTTAGGGTTGTTCGTCTCAGTTTGAATTTAGAATTTCCACACTAAAGAAAGTTTAGTTTAGAACTAGCTTATCAGTGTTTCTAGAATTTTAGAACACTATTCGAATATAGATTAATTCAATCAATAAGGTTTGCTTACTACTTGAAGGTTTAATACAACGATAAAGCTTTGAACAAGGTTATCAAAGTCAAAGATTGAATAACAATAATATATAATTGCGTGAACATGATATACATTTAAAGCACTATAGAAGAGTTAAAACAATCTCCCTTGAATCAATGTATTTGAAAAATATATGCTTTGAATAATAATTAGGAAACTAAATCTCGCTCAATGTAACGAATTAGGTTACATAAGCTTGTACAAAGATACGGAAGATAGGTTAAGCTTGCTCAACTTCATAAAGAATGTTAGGAACTTGCACAATAATAATTTAGGAATGGGAACTTGCATTCAATATGAAAAGGAATGAAGTTAGAAAGCCTTGCTCAATGTAAAGAGTTAAGGTTTAAGAACTTGCTCAATAATTACAAGGTAGAGTTAGAAAACTTGCCTTGATTGTAAGCTAGACAAATGTAAAATAATCTCCAATTATCCTACATACATCATTGAAATCGTAGCCATAATTAGTGAATATTAGCTTTTAGGGTTTAAACCATCATTTAGGGCATAACCGTAACCTAACAGCTAACCACGTAGGTTAACACACTTAACGAATCTGAAATCTCATTACGAGCCAACATAACTCATCGTTCATCTCTAACTTTTAAAAACACCACTTTTAGTTTCATTATGTAACTCAATTAACAATCACTTCAAAATCTTTTATACTTTGTATTATAACGCATGATAATATGCTATTACAGTTTATATTATGCCTCAACATCAATAACATGCTTACTAAACTAATATAAGTCCATTATTCCTGACCTGCAAATAAGCGCACCTCAATTTGTCATATAGTTTAGGGTGTGCGCAATTGCCACACTTAGGGTTTATAACCTCAAGCAATGCGCCATTTTGACCTTTTTTGACCTTGTACCCGGTAGCATTGCCAAGGCATTACGTATGATCGAACTTGAGAGACGACAGTGAACAGTAGCCAACTTTAGCCCAACAAACACAAATTTCACCCATCAAATGGTGATAATAACATGTAAAATAAATATACAACTATTATAAACATGACTGCTAACACATTCAACCACTTCGCACAATTTAACAACAACTATAACTATTTTAATTTCTCATTTTTTCATGTTTTTCATATAAAACTCCATTTTTGATAGTCTATCCCAAAAATTATCACTATGAATTCATTATTTGACCAAATCATTCCATTCAAATTACATTATGTTCGTATCTCAATGAACTACCATATGCAAGCATCAATTTATAGTTTTATACACAAATTGACCACTAAAATTTGATACTTTCTAAGGCCATTTTTCAAGTATGAACACTGATATTCATTTTTTTTTCTACACACCAATTGCTCACGAATTTGATAACTGATACATCACTCATACATGACGAGAACAGATTCTACAATATAACCCATATCATATACACAACGTTTGAGCCCCAAACCCACAAAATCAATTTATAGAGAACTCAGATAAAAAACTAAAATTTGGAGATTTAAGAGTGAATTATACCTTAATCCTCTTTATTATAGACTAGCACAAGATGGTGAGTCTCTTCCTTCTCTTGGCAAACTCACAAAGATTATTCTCTCAATTCCTCACTCTCAATACTCTGCAATCCTCTCTTCCTCTGTTATCTAGCAAGCTTTAGAAAATAATACGCGTAAGAAAAATATAAGCTAGCCACTCCCACGCTCCATTACGTTAGAAAAATAAAAAGACTCGTCAATTGGAATAATGCCAAAGGCCATAGGGCCTGGTTTGGCTAACCAACTTTTTCCAAACTAAATTATTTTAATAACATTTATATTATATAGTTTTATGTCACACTTTTGGTTGACTAATTTAAATAACTTATAATACTAATAAGAAAAATCTTATTATCATTCATAAATAATTATATATCTAATTTAATTAATAAATTAGACACATCACTATATTTAATTTATTTATTTCCTTTAAATTAAATAATTCATTTAATTTAACTAATTTCTTAAATATTAAGTAATTGATTTAATTTAATTATCTCCCGAAATTAAATCCAACAAATAAAATTATCATTACTCGATTCAATTAACACTAATTAATTTAGTTACTAAATTAATTCATGACAATTCATCAAATATTTATTTTCCTCAATAAATAAATTATTTTAAATATTTATTTAATTCCATAAATTTTTAAATTAAATTACAAATTTCACGATCGTTACATCATTCCCTCCTTAAAAGGATTCTGTCCCCAGAATCACAACTCGAAAAATTTATCTGTTACATTCTTCCATCCTTAACAAGATTCTGTCCCTAGAATCGCTATACAAAATCGAGTAAATAACTGAGGATAATTCTTCATCACAACGCTTTCAAGTTCCCACGTAGCTTCCTCAGCATTGTGGTTTCTCCAGATTACGTTAACAGAAGGTATCACCTTATTCCTTAGTACTTGCTCTTTTCTGTCAACAATTTGAATAGGGACTTCTTCATATGACAAATCTTTCTTAAACTGTAAGGGCTCATATTGTCTAACATTCTTATAATCAGGCTTATATGGCCTCAATACTGCACATGGAAAATATTATGAATATGCTCTAACTCCGGAGGTAAAGCTACCTCGTACGCCACTTCGCCAACTCATCGAAGCACTTCAAAAGGTCCTATAAATCTAGGGCTCAATTTCCCTTTCTTGCCAAATTGAATTTTCCCCTTCCAAGGAGACACTTTCAAGAAAACATAACTACCGACATTGAATTCTTAATTTTGTCGATGTTGATTAGCATATTTATTCTGTCTATCTTGCGCTGATATCAATCTTGCTCTAATTACTTTGATGATCTCGACAGTCTGTTGTACCAATTCTGGACCCAATAGCTGTCGTTCACCTACCTCGTCCCAGTATAATGGAGTTCTGCATTTCCTGCCGTATAGCGCTTCGTAAGGCGGCATTCCAATACTCACGTGATAACTATTATTATAAGCAAATTCCACCAATGGCAGATGGTCATCCCAATTTCCCTTGAAATCTATGATACATGCTCTGAGCATATCTTCTAGTGTTTGGATGGTTCTCTCACTCTGTCCGTCGGTCTGAGGATGGTACGTTGTGCTCATTCTCAGTTGTGTTCCCAAACACTCTTGTAATTGTTTCCAAAAATTAGATGTGAAACATGGATCTCTGTCTGATACAATGGACACAGGTACACCGTGTCTTGACACAATTTCCTTTATGTACAACTTTGCTAACCGATCTAGTGTAAATCGAATCTTGATTGGCAAAAAGTGTGCTGACTTTGTCAGTCGGTCGATAATCACCCAAATGGCATCGTAACCTTGCTGAGTCGTTGGAAGACCTACCATAAAATCCATTGTGATATGCTCCCATTTCCATTCTGGTATCTCCAACAGTTGTAACAATCTGCTTGGCCTTTGATGTTCAGCTTTGACTTTCTGACACGTTAAGTATTTCGCCACACACTCAGCCACATCCCTCTTCATATTCGGCCACCAAAAATGATGCTTAAGATCCTAATACATCTTTGTACTCCCAGGGTGAATAGAATATCGTGAATTATGAGCTTCACTCAGAATTTCCTCTTTAACTTCTCGTACTGGTGGAACCCAAATCCTCCCTTCGAATCAAAGTAACCCTTCCAAATCGATTTTGAATTTGTTTCCCTCACCTTCAGATATCTTCTGTTTTATCTTTTCGCAGTCTCCATCCTGAAGTTGTACATTTTTCACCTTATCCGCCAACGTTGAACTATTTCTCATCTGGAACAACTTTTCATCGGATTCTGTCGGATATTTAATTTCTAACTCCATCTTAGCCATTTCTGACACTAGCTTTTCCTGAGCAGTTGACATCATTAACTTCTCCCGTCCATTCCTACTTAAGGCATCAACAACAACATTTGCCTTTCCGGGATGATAGAAAATTTCGCAATCGTTATCTTTGATTAGCTCCAACCATCTTCTTTGTCTCATATTCAAATCTTTTTGTGTAAAGATATACTTCAGACTTTTATGGTCGGTATATATCTCACACCTCTCTCCATAAAGATAATGTCTCCAAATTTTCAGGGCAAACACTACTGCTGCCAACTCCAAGTCATGAGTCGGATACCCTTTCTCGTAATCTTTCAACTGACGTAATGCATACGCAATAACTTTGCCGTTCTGCATAAGCACACAACCTAGTCCTTTATGCGATGCGTCACTATATAGCACAAAATTTCCTGTATCATCAAGCAATGACAACACAGGTGCTGAACCCAACCTCTTTTTCAACTCTCGAAAACTTTCCTCACACTTCTTTGTCCAAACAAACTTAACCGCTTTTCTATTCAAATTCGTCAACGGAGTCGCGATTTTGGAAAAGTATTGAATAAAATGCCTGTAGTATCCTGCCAATCCTAAGAAACTCCTTACTTCTAACGGTGTCTTGGTGATCCCGATTTATTACTGACTTGACCTTTGATGGATCTATCAAAATTCCGTCTCTTATCAATAACGTGTCCGAGAAACTGTACACGTTCCAACCAAAATTCACACTTTGAGAACTTAGCGTACAACTTCTCTTTTCTCAACGTCTCTAATGTCAATCTCAAATGTTCCACATGTTCCTCTTTGGTTTTGGAATATACCAATATATCATCAATAAATACCACCACAAATTTGTCTAAGAATGGTTTAAACACCCTATTCATCAAGTCCATGAACACTGCAGGTGCATTAGTTAAACAAAAAGACATAACCAGAAACTCATAATGACCATACCGAGTTCTGAATGCTGTCTTCGGCACATCCTCTAGTCTCACCTTCAACTGATGATAACCACTTCTCAGGTCTATCTTCGAGAAATACCTCGCTCCTTTCAACTGATCGAACAGGTCATCGATTCTAGGTAATGGATACTTATTTTTAATCGTGACCTTATTCAATTCTCTGTAATCAATGCAAAGCCACATCATTCCGTCTTTCTTCTTAACAAACAACACCAGTGCTCCCCATGGCGAAACACTCGGCTGAATATACTTTTTGTCAAGTAATTCTTGCAATTGCACCATCAACTCTTTCATTTCTACCGGGGCCATTCTGTATGGTGCCTTAGATATTAGGGCCATTCCTGGTAGTAAGTCAATCACGAACTCGATTTGTCGATCTGGCGAAAGACCCGACAAATTATCCGGAAATACATCTGCAAAATCTCTTAGGATCGGTATCTCTTTTAACCTCGTATTCTTCTTCTGCGTATCGACTATGTAGGCTAAATATCCTACACATCCTTGTCTCAACAACTTCTTGTCTTGCATCACCGTTAGACAACTTGCTTGTCAAGGTGACTTGCTGCCAAAGAACACAACCTTTGACGGAGTCATAAGGTTAACGCATTTCTTTTGACAATCAATTACTGCTCCGTAACTGAATAACCAATCCATTCCCAGTATAACATCGAATTCACCAAGTTTAATTGGTATCAGATCTACCATCATCTCGTGACCTTTTATATCCACTCTATAATTCCTATATATGTATCTAACAGGAATCACTTCCTTATTCGCAAACTATATAGTTAAGGGAAATTCTAATTCTTCCTGAGGCAAATCTAAGTTCTGAGCAAATTCATCGGATATAAATGAACAAGTAGCACCCGAATCAAATAGTACATAAGCATTAATACCATTAATCAGAATGATACCTGACACCACATCCTTAGAATGTATAGCATCCTGCATGGTCATATTGAAAGTCCTCGCAGTGGGTCAGCTTGATTGAGCTGGTCTAGTGATAGTCAATGCACCACCACCGTTTTTGTTTCCTTTTCCGCCACTTTCACTTCCCGCTGGCTTCTTAGGGCAATCACGAGCCATGTGATCCTTCGAACCGTAGGTAAAACATGCTCCTTTCTTCGGACTAAAACAATTCAGTGCAATGTGTTCCTCCTGACAACAGTTGAAACACACTCTCTTTCCCTTCAAACATACTCCAGTATAGTTCTTCTCGCAAGTTGCGTAAGCCTCAAGCTTTTTCTTCTGCTGATTTCCTTATTGTCCTCCCGCATTTGAATTCTCATTCCACTTCCTTTTCTGATTATTACTTCCAACGTTACTTCCACCAGCCTTATTCTCATAGTCATTCTTCCTCTTCTTCTGTTCTTGGTTGTACTTGGCCAAGGCATCGCTTCCACCTTCCGCAATAATTGCCTTTTCCAGCACAACCGCAAATGTGTTCAGCTGGAACATTGAAACCTTGCTGTAAAGCCAGGGCTTCATTCCTTGTTCGAATCTTTTTGCTTTACGCTCATCAATATTGACTTGATATGTGGCAAACCTTGCCAACTCGTTAAACTTCATAGCATATTCCGGCACCTTCATCATTCCTTGTTTCAACTCCAGAAATTGAACTTCCAGCTGATTCCGAGAACTCGCTGGAAAGTACATTTCGAAAAACATTTCCTTGAATCTATCCCATGCTATCACTCCTTGTCCTTCATGAACCTTATTTGTTTGCCACCAGTAGCTAGCTTCAGACTTCAGCATGAACGTTGCGAATGCAGTCTTTTGATCTTCATTAATTCTAGCAACGTCGAACACCTTCTCCATTTCCATGATCCAGGTTTGGGCTTCCACTGGATTCATAGACCCTTGAAATTCTGGCGGTCCAACCGCTTTGAATTCCTTGAATGTCGTGACTTGAGCTTGTAGTTGATTCGCAAGTGCACCCATCAAAAAAGCTACCAACTGCTGAACCGGATTAGCGTTGGTCTCATTGTTATTATTAGTAGACCCCTCTAGAGGTGCTTGCGGACATGGTTGTCTTCTTCTAAGAGGTATTTTCTGGTAAAATATATGCTTATTAGCTCATTACTCAACTTCTTGGGTATTTGAAGTTTAACTTAAACATTCCAAGATTAAAGCTTTAACACATAACATTTCAAACAAACTTTGATATTTTATTTATTTAAAACGTTTTAACATATGATAAAGGTAGCAAAATCGTTATCAACATTCACTTTCCTGAACTAGACAAGTTTCAGGATTACATATTCATACTATCCCTTTATTTATCTCAAAATAAGGGATTCACAATTTATTTATTCACATAATTTAACCGCATATTATTATCTATCTTATTCTATCTAGGCATATTAAGACGTCGTAAGGCTTCCCGACGTTCCTCCTCCATGATATGATATGCCGTTCTGCGATCCATCACGAACCATGGCGAATTCAAAAACTGAGGTGGATAATAGTAGACTCGATCCTGGGCCCTATCAATAGCCGAATTAAAAGCATAATCCATCTCTTTCATTTTGGCTTTCTTCACTTGAACCTTAGCCTCAGCACGATCTGCACGTTGAGTCGCCTTCATCCACGCATCCTCTGCTCTTGCACGCTTAGCTGATTCCTACTTGATATCATCTTTCAATTTCTCCATGTCAGTCTTCATCTTCTCATGCACTGCCAACAAGTCTTCATGCTGACCCTTTGTATGAACCAGATCCCACTTCGTGTTTCCAAGTTTCGAATCAAGTTCCTGAATCTCTGCATCCTTCTGCTCCATCGAAGCGTGATGCATCTCAACCATTTCCTTCAGCTCCTCGACCTCGTCCTGTAATTCTACATTACGGTCATACAGAGCGTCATATATCTCAGCTGATATGGAGTTTGGTGGAAACTCCTCAGGATCCTCTTCCTCATCCTCCTCCTCTACATCCTCAGAACTAACCTCCTTAGAATCGGTCACAGGCACATCCTCCTGGATCAACTTTTCCCGCACAACATGAATATCCCGGGGCTCATCATCTATAGGTATCTGAGGTATCACCTCTCTAGCTGAACTGGATCCTCCTTCGTTAGACATCCTGACAATAGAATATTTTAAGCTTTACTTAACATTTTTTGATACTCACGAGCACATAAGTTATTAACACATAGCACATAATGTCTTTTATTGTTTAGCTTCAATGGATACCTTAATACATTCCTTAAAACCCGATAAGAGTTGAACACCTCTATGTTTTCTATTTCCTTAAAGGTTACTTCCTAAGGTTTCCCCACCTAAGGTTCATAACCTAAAGCTTTGATACCAACCTGTGACACCCCCAAATCCAGGTACTCCATTCCCACAGGATTTGGTGCTCACTTATCAAAAACAATTACATCTAACTACCCATAATAAAGGATAAAGACATAATTAAAATAACTTAAACAATAAGCTCTCCCATTAATTGATTACATCATCATCTCAAATTAAATCCCAGGTAATCTAACCTTAAAATTATTACATCAGTTTGCAGAGTACATCATAAAATAAAACAAGTCTTGAAACATAAAACGTTAAAATAAAATTCTCAAAAGTCTTCATCATTTGGACATCTTGCCCTTGCCTTTGCTAGTCGACGGCTCATCAACTTTCTCCACTTTAGCTACAGTGATAATTGCAAGAGTGAGCAAACAAATGCTAACTGATATAGAACGTAACAATGATAATAACATGAGAGTGAACAACAAAAGCTGAATAATAAGGAACTTGTTTTACAAATCAAAATAAAAACAAGTTTGAACTTTAATTATCTGATTGTCTTAAGACCACGAACTATGTCCCCGGTACTTAGGTATTATTACCCAACCTTAACAGTCATTTAGACTATACAGACCCTTCTTAACGTACTTAGGGGGATCAGCCCTTTGTACCATGTATTGTGCACAAACATCTAAATGTTACACGTACAAAATCCCCTATGTTAGGGTTGTTCGTCTCAGTTTGAATTTAGAATTTCCGCACTAAAGAAAGTTTAGTTTGGAACTAGCTTATCATTGTTTCTATAATTTTAGAACACTATTCGAATATAGATTAATTCAATCAATAAGGTTTGCTTACTACTTAAAGGTTTAATACAACGATAAAGCTTTGAACAAGGTTATCAAAGTCAAAGCTTGAATAACAATAATATATAATTGAGTGAACATGATATACATGCAAAGCGCTATAGAAGAGTTAAAACAATCTCCCATGAATCAATGTATTAGAACAATATATGCTTTGAATAATAATTAGGAAACTAAATCTAGCTCAATGTAATGAATTAGGTTACATAAGCTTGTAAAACATTCACAAGATAGGTTAAGCTTGCTCAACTTCATAAAGAATGTTAGGAACTTGCACAATAATAATTTAGGAATGGGAACTTGCATTCAATACGAAAGGAATGAAGTTAGAAAGCCTTGCTCAATGTAAAGAGTTAAGGTTTAAGAACTTGCTCAATAATTACAAGGTAGAGTTATAAAACTTGCATTGATTGTAAGCTACAAAAATGTAAAATAATCTCCAATTATCCTATATACATCATTGAAATCGCAGCCACAATTAGTTGTATGAATATTAGCTTTTAGGGTTTAAACCATCATTTAGGTTATAAACCTAACCTAGCACCTAACCACATAGGTTAACACACTTAACGAATCTGAAATCTCATTACAAGCCAACATAACTCAATCGTCCATCTCAAACTTTTAAAAACACCACTTTTAGTTTCATTATGTAACTCAATTAACAATCACTTCAAAATCTTTTATACTTTGTATTATAACGCATGCCAATCTGCTATTATAGTTTATATTATGCCTCAACATCAATAACATGCTTACTAAACTAATATAAGTCCATTATGCCCGACGCAAAATAAGCGAGACCTCACCATCACCGATTCAGGGTGTGTAGTGAATGCTACTATAGTTAGTTAGGCTTTGAACTCATGTACCTCGCCATTTTTGGCCTTCACTTGCAAATTGCAATTGCCAAGTACGTATTAAATGCTGAGACGACGGTGAACGATGGCCAGTCAATCGCTAACATATTCAACCACTTTGCACAATTTAACAACAACTAAAACTATTTTAATTTCTCAATTTTTCATGTTTTTTATATAAAAATCAATTTTTGATAGTCTATCCCAAAAATCATCACTGTGAATTCATTATTTGACCAAATCATTTAATTTAAATTACATTATGTTTGTATCTCAATGAACTACCATATGCAATCATCAATTTACAGTTTTATACACAAATTGACCACTAAAATTTGATACTTTCTAAGGCCATTTTTCAAATATGAACACTGATATTCATTTTCTTTCTACACACCAATTGCTCACGAATTTGATATATGATACATCACTCATACATGAAGACAACAGATTCTACAATATAACCCATATCATATACACAACGTTTGAGCCACAAACCCACAAAATCAATTTACAGAGAAATCAGATAAAAAACTAAAATTTGGAGATTTAGGAGTGAATTATACCTTAATCCTCTTGATTATAGACTAGCGCAAGATGGTGAGTCTCTTCCTTCTCTTGGCAAACTTACAGAGATTATTCTCTCAAATTCCTCACTCTCAATACTCTGCAATCCTCTCTTCCTCTATTATCTAGCAAGCCTTAGAAAATAATACGCGTAGGAAAAATATAAGCTAGCCACTCCCACGCTCCCTTACGTTAGAAAAATAAAAAGACTCGTTAGTTGGAATAATGCCAAAGGCCATAAGACCTGGTTTGGCTAACCAACTTTTCCCAAACTAAATTATTTTAATAACATTTATATTATATAGTTTTATGTCACACTTTTAGTTGACTAATTTAAATAACTTAAAATACTAATAATAAAAATCTTATTATCATTAATAAATAATTATAACGCAGGATCGGAGAAAAGCTCAGTCAAGCACGTCTGTCAACGATTTACAAAGGATAAAAGCCACCACGCCATAACACGGCTAAAGGCAAAGTCCTAAACGCGACTTGGGTGATGTCCCACTTAACCAAACATTAACTCCATACTGATTTAATTAATAGAATGGCATGAATGTTTTAAAAGCATATTAAATATATATTAACAAATAAATTATCACATATATGATCTCATAAAGTTACTGTTGGTTTGGGGGTCTACCCAAAACTATGAGCCGACACGTCTCTTCCTGTGTAGCGGTTTTTGTTAAAATAATAAATTATTCAGATTTATGAAATTGTTCTAAGAAATAAGAACGATTATGAGTATACATTGCGATCGATATCTTTGTTAGATAACGATTCTTTGTTTTGAGTATGATAATCTAAAATTTCAAGTAAGGAAACATAGTAATTAATGTAAAGCAATAATTAAAACTTACGTAAGAGCGTGGATATCTTCAAACTTCAAGATATTATATATATCTGAATATCTTACAGGAGAGAGAGAGAGTATAACGGAAATGTGTAAAGAAAATTCTAAGGAAAGTTCTGCCTCAACAATGGGTGAGGTCTCCCAATTTATACAAGTGAGAAGATAAGAAAGGATCTGGCGTGTCCTGGATAGTGGAGTCGGTAGGCAGTCCTTATCTTTTCTTCTTTAACTCTCAGCCGTGGGAAGTGGAGGGCATGAGACAAGCTGTCGGATGAGTGGAATACAGCTGGTTGGCGTCTTCTAATAATAGAGGACAGCTGGCTGCTACTTTCTGATAGTGGAGTTACTGTGGTTGTCCTTTTCTGATTATTGATACTGTAATGGAGGATAGATTTAAGCTTTTCCTTTTCCTTTCTTGTCTTGTTCCATTTTTTCTGAAATCATGGAAGTGAGAGAGTCCCAAAAGTCTCCCATCGTAGGCTCCGATTCCTGACTTTCTCCAGCTAGGACATTGAATTCATTGTCGTCCTGTTCAGATTCTTCATTATCGCTGACAGTCTTCATGGAACTATCGTCTTGCATGAATGATTGTAAGAATTGGGTTTTCATATAGTCCATGGTCTTGACTATTAATTCTGTTTCAGTTAGATTTGGAAATTTCTGTTTTAGATCAGTTTGATTCTTGACAAAAAGGATTAACTGATGATGGTGCTGGTGGGCTTTGAGGGATAACATCTAAGCAGGCCTGGGTATGGTTCTGTATGGATTTCAAAAGTTCTGGTAACGTGGGATTAAGACCTTTATCCCAACACTTGGTAAAAAATACTCTTTTTAAGTGAGAGATTTTATTCTGATAATCGCACTGAAAATCCCACTTCCAAATCCAAGGAATTCCAAAACGGATTATGAAATGGGCAAACAGTTTCTGCATAGATAATTCTTTATTTACTGGTATATGGGCATAGGCAACTTGCCATTCTTTGAATGATGTTTGAATAGATTCTGGTAGAGTTTCCATGGTAATTCCAAGCTTATCCCACCAAACGAAAAACCAATTGGGAATTTCGTTTTTTAAAACATCGAGACAGATACGGATAAACCAGGAATGGTTACGGATAGGATTCTGGTAATAGAATACATGCATAAAGGAATCAATATAATCCCAATAGCTGTATCTGGTTTCTGTTGTATGACTGGAATCAACAGTACGGGTGGTATGAGGATTAATACCCCAATTAGCAAGAGGCATGATACTCTTGACAGTGGTTTTACTGTATTGAATTGGGCTAGTTGGTTTAGATGGATCATGAAGTGTATGCTTAATGTCCATAGATTCTATTTTAATAATAATCTGTTCATACACATAGCGATACTGGTTAAAGCGGGGAGGAGACTGTTGAGTTGTTAAATAATGTCTCTTGATCTCCCATGGATCTTTCATCCATTTTTCATCATTCTGTTCAATGAACAATACTGTTTCTTCCATATTTTTATTTGGAATATACTGTTCGGGTAGTAAAAGAACATCTTTTCTTTGTTGGTCGCTAGAAGAAGTCAAGAATTCTTCGGATTGAGTATTTAGACTAGGAAATTACAGATAATCTGATTTACTCTGCCTCGGCCTCGTTGACCGCGGCCACGACCTCTACTGGTCATTCCTGCAAATATTCTCTGGTTAGAAAATCCGGTAAAGAGTTCTGTTTTCCTTTGATATACTCAATATCAAAGTCAAATACTGATAAAATACTTTGCCAAGTAGCAAATATCTATTTGGATGCTAAATTTTGAACATCTTTTTTAAAGATTTGCTTTGCAGCTGAACAATCAACTCTGATTAAAAAGTGCTGATTCAAAAGATCATCCTGAAATTTTAAAACACATTTGACAATTGAAAGGCATTCTTTTTTAATAGTAGGATAATTTAAAGAAGGTCCTTTCCAAGTTCCTGAAGTAAAACGAATAAGATCTTCTTTATTACTGTTAGGATTAAATTGTTTTAAAATACCACCATATCCTGTATTGGAAGCATCGGTCTGAACGATCTTTTTCAATTCGGGATTAGGTAAAGATAAACAAGGTAACTGTTTAACTCTAGATTTAATTTTTCTTACTGCATCAGTATGTTCTTCAGTCCAAGGTGAAGGATTTTTTCGAAGGCGAGTATACAGAATAGAAGCATCTTGGGAAAGATTTGGATAGTAATCACGAATATAATTTAAACTTCCCAAAAATCTCTGCAGTTGATTAATATCTTTAATTTCATTCAGAAATTTAGATGCAAATTCAATACATCTATCACTCGGAATAATAGTTCCATTAGAAATATTATGTCCAAGAAATCTGATATTTGTTTGGAAAAGTTTCATTTTGGGGGCAGAAACTACCAAACCATTTTTTATGATAACATTTTTAAAAATATTTAAATGTTTTATATGATGTTCAATAGATGAAGAGAAAATTAAAACATCATCAATGTAACAGATAATAAATTCAGTGAAGGGGTTAAAAATATCATTCATGATGTGCTGGAATTCTGAAGGTCCATTTTTAACTCCAAATGGAAGATCATTCCATTCGTAGTGACCAAAAGGTACTATAAAAGCAGTTTTATAAGTATCCTGTTCTCTAATTTGAATTTGCCAAAATCCTGATTTCATATCGAATTTAGAGAAAATAGTGGCATCATGAAGTCGGTCAAGAAGATCCTTCTTATTCGGAATTGGATATCTAATCCATTGAAGGGCTTCATTAAGAGGTCTATAGTTGATAACGAGTCGTGGAGTTCCTCGTTCAATTTATGAATTTTTATTGACGTAAAAAGCAGTACAACTCCAGGGAGAGGTACTAGGTTTTATCAGCTTTTTCTGTTGGAGGGACTCAATTTCGGTTTTACAAAGGAGTATATATTCTTTCTTCATCTGACTGGGTCGAGATTTAGTAGGAATATTTTTCTCATTAAAGCTAGGGATATAAGGAAGAGAAATAATATGTTTCTTCCTGTTCCAGAAAGCATTTGGGACATCACTGCAGATTTCAGTTTGAAGAGTTTTATGGATTAGTTTAATTTTTTCCCTGAGAAGGTTGTAAAATTCTTTGTTACGTAGTAAGAAATTTTATTTCTTTACAATAAAATTGATTTGTTTTTCTTTGGAATAAATCATGTTTTGACTTGATTTAATTCTTTAGTGTGTAAGGTTGGTAATAAATTCAAAAAACAATATATACATTATTGAGAGTTGTATGAATTCCTAAAGTATCAATTTTTGTAATAGGCATTAAGAGGCATAGAAAAGGAGTGCCTAGAATGATACTTTGATTCATATTACGGATAAGAACAAAAGAAGTAGGTAGACAAAGACCTTGATTACAGATTAAGGCTTTAGGAATTTTATACTTTATATTCATAGTATTTCCGCTTGCACTAGTTAAAGATTGGGTGGTCTTCTGAAAGTATTTGGTAGGGATAAGTCCTTCCTGGATACAGTTCATATCAGCACCACTATCAACAAGGGCAATGGCGTCTTTGATAATAAAGTCTGGTTTAATAATAAAAGTAATTCTAATATACCATTTCTGGAAGACTACTTGATTCATTAACATTAAATACTGTTCAGAGGATTCTGGTTTATCAAAGGATTCTATATTATCCTGTTTGTGATTTAACTTATTTTTAATATTGGTTAAATCTTGAAAGATAATAATATTATTATTCTGTAATTGTTTTATTTTAGATTTTAAAATATTTATTTCATTTTTTAGATCCTGGATTGTAGTTGGCTTCTCAAAGGTAGAAACGTTCTGAATACGTTTCATAACCTCTTTCATACTGTACTGGTTAATAGGAAGGGTGTCATCAGCCTTCTATGTTTTATAACAGATTTCCAAAAATTTTAATTTGATCTCTGGATCTTTAATCTGTTCGGCGAGGTCTAGAAGGGATTTTTGGTGGTCAGTTAAGACATTGATACTGGGACCTCCAATATCTAAACCATTCATTTCGACGATAGCTTTCCATAGAATTAGCTTGATGAGTCGCATTACGATTATTAATAATCTGGTTTGACATTGTTCGTTGTCAGAATTATTATCAGATTCTGAATAGACTTCAGCTAGATCATTATCTGAAATTTGGACTCGAGTCATTATTAGACAAACAATTAAGGATTTCTTTGTTGAATTTCCTCATCAAGGGATAATTCATTAAGCTTTTGTTTTAATTTTGAATTGCATTTATTAGCAAAGTGTCCTGTTTTCCCACATTTATAGCATTGAATTTTAGATTTATCTTTCTTTCTGCTACTCTTTCTTTTCCTGGAAGATTTTTCAGGGGTTTTAGTTTTTGATGATTTCTTAGAAGAACGTTTTCGGTAAGATCTGGAAGGTTTAGAACTTTGCTATTTTTTAGCTTTCTGAGGATACTGTAATTTTGTGTCATAAGAGAATTGATCGCAAAATTCTCCTATCTCATGTCTTTTGGTGAGATTCTGTTTTTTCATTAATTGTTAAAGTTTCATATCATTACATAATGATAATCCCTCTTCGATAATTACTGAAATAAGATGGCCATAAGAATACTGGTCATAAGGTATACTCATACAGTCATGTTTATCTCTAAGTTTTTTTCGAACTTTTTCTGCAAAGAAAGTAGGAAGGCCATCTACAAATTTGGCTTTCCAATGTTCATTGTTAGCGTCTGCTCTTTGCATGACTTTAATTAAAAAGACATCTTTATACCATCTAAAATGGGTTAAGGATGGGCAACGAAGGTTCTGTAAGAGTTCTCTACTTCTATCAGTATTTGACTGTCCTGGTTCTACAAAATGGTGAACGATAGCTTGAACTAAGGTGTAACAAGCATCTTCTCTTCTGGTTTCAAGTTTAGTAATAGGGTCAGTATCATTCTTATAGGATTGAAGGATTTCAGTTCTTTGGTTATTAGTGAGGACATTATCCCACCATCCTTTAAGAATGCCAGTAAAACCATTTACTAAGAAATGACAGATCTGATGGTCTGTGTTTTCATTCTTTTTGGAGACTGTTGCATACATCAAGATATGATGGATAGTTTCAAAAATTTGATATTCTATTTTACCATCGATATTCCATTCATAGATGGTCTTACCATGGTAAGACTTCTGAGAATGAAGAAAGTCTTCTTCATACAGAATATCCTGAGGAGTAGGTCTGGGGTAGTAATACCTACTGGGTCCAGATAGAGCCATTCTATTAATAGGCTTTCGGCTATAAGTAGTTTTATTAATATTTTGCATTTCCTAAAAATTATTCTGGATTTCAAAAATATTAATAGGGGAAATATCGGAATCATCTTCTTCATTATCAGTATTATTATTACTGGTATGAGAGGAAGGTTGTCTAGACATCATATTAAGCTGGGATGAGGATGCAGGTGTGAACTTTAAATCTTTCATTTTATTTAAAAGATTATCAATAAAATTATCACTGTTTTTAGAAGATTTCATTTTAAAATTACTAACTTCTAAAGGTGGTTTTATAGTTGCGGGTTGAAGGTCAATTTTTTGAGGGACAATTTGGCAATTATTATTAATATGATTTATTTGCTCTTCAATCATGGTTAACTGTTTTCCTACAGTTTGAAGGAATAGATTAGTATAATTATTCTGTTTAGACAAAGGCAAAATGTCTTTAATCTTAACATCTTCTTGTTGATGAGAAACTTCAGAAATATTAACATATGGATTAATAACCAAGGGCTTTAAATTTTCATTTCCCGAGCTAAGTTCAAGAGACTTAGGAGGGGGATGAATAGACTGAATAATATTACCATTTGTGGTAATCCAATCTTTCTGAATTCCAGTTAATACATTTAATTGACTTTCAGTATAAAAATCTGATTTTAAGACAAAATCATAATATCATTTAACAAATGATAATATACACTGGTTATTATTCAAATAAGCATAATAATTAGCTTTAATTTCTGCTAACTTACTATTATCATGATTATTAAAATACCAATTTCTAAAATTCTGGTATTTATCCTGCATGAACTCTTGATTTAAACATTGGCGAATTTTACTATTTGGAGAAAAATCCATTTAACACTCAAAATTCATATCACTAGCAGTTGGACTGTAAGGTCTTCTGTTTGGAGGAGTAGCCTCATAAATACCATGAGGTATTTGATTTTCAGAAATATGAATTCCTCTAACAACGTCTTCATTTTTGACAGACTCATTGCTGGGATTTTTAGACTCTTGATAAACAGATTCTAAAGGGTCAGACACAGATTGTCTAGACGATTCAAGAAAATCAACATTGTAAGAAATATTGTTTATAGATCGACTTCAGTTAAAAGGTCTTTGAAATTTTAAATAAACATTTCCATTCTTGATGCGGATAACATCTTCAATGTTTTGTCTAATTATAGCTCTGGTAGGAACGGCATTAGTAATTTGCCATTGTTTTGGGAAAGTAATTTCTTCCCAGGATCATTACGGGAATGGCCACTTGACTACTAAAGAGGTTAGTATCAATAAGGACGGTATGTCCTCTTTGGCTTTAACTTTACGATATAGGGATTTAAAGTTGTTAAAACTTTAAGATGTATACGGAATAAGATGGCAAAAGGAGGGGATCCGGGTAGGTATTCATAACCATGAGATATAATTCTCATTTCTAAGACTTTTGACAAATTATTATCAGTTAGGGCAACACTTAAATTCGGGTAGATATTAAAATATACTTGTCCAAGTAGCCTTTAAACCTTTGACTTTACTTGGCCAAAATACCAGTATTCAGTGTACACTTAGAGATGGTAGGTGTCTTAACTGGAAAGCCTCTCTCATGGGAGCTATTGAAACTAGGCATTCTTAAATATTAAGCAATTGATTTAATTTAATTATCTCCTGAAATTAAATCGAACAAATAAAATTATCATTACTCGATTCAATTAACATTAATTAATTTAGCTACTAAATTAATTCATGACAATTCATTGAATATTTATTTAATTCCATAAATATTTAAATTAAATTACAAATTTCACGATCGTTACATGTCTTTCGGGTCCAAATCAGTCAAGATGTAGTAATTGTAAGGGAGACGAAGTTGATACCATGTTCTTGGCTGTGAATGATGTTCTTACTTGTTTTCGAAGTTGACATGGCTCACATATACCTTTCTTCTCAAAATTCATTTTCGGTAGTCCTTTCACTAAGTTCTTTGATGATAACTTTTTGATTAGGTCCATATGTACATGTCCCATTCTTCTATGCCATAGATTTGCTTCATCTTGAATTGTTGTCAAACATAGTTCTTCCTCCTGTTGCTCAAAATCAAGAGTGTATATATTTCCTTCTCTTTGGGCAACTAAAATTGCATTGTTAGTACCATGTGAAATTGTACATTTCTCTCTTTCAAAATTCACTTGATGTCCATTATACATTAATTGACTCACATTGATTAAATTAAATTCTAAGCCACTTACCAGATGAACATTATTAATATTAACCTTACCGTTACTGATTTTACCTTTTTCAATTATTTCACATGACCGGTTATCACCAAACGTGACAGTTCCATATTTCTTTTTGATATTTAGCTCCACAAATTTAGATTTGTCACCCGTCATGTGGCGTGAGCATCCACTATCAAGAATCCAATTTTAAGAGGATACTTTTGCTTTGAAACATACCTGTTTAAGAAAGATACAATTTATCTTTTTGGTACCTATATCTTTTTGGGTCCATTTGTTTTAGTTGAAATCAAGTCACTTTTCTTTATCCATGCTGCTTTACTTCGGCTATTATTTTTCTTTCTTAAACAATTTATCTCTAGATTCCCTTTAGTGCCATAATTTTTGCAAGTAGTGAAAGGAGTACCGTAATTTAATTTAAATGATGATTTAGATTTATGCATTTCAACTTCTTTTCTATATACTGGATTATAACCAATGCCTTGTTTATCGTAACTAGGTCTTTGTTTCCCTAACATGACATTTAAATTTTCTTCACCATGAACAAATTTAGCTAGAGAGTTTTTTAATGATTCTATTTCCTTTTGAAGTTCATTAGTTGGAGGTGTTTTATTACAAGATTCATCATCAAATGGATCAATGCATACATCTCTCATTTTTATTTCATTTTTTAATTTTTCGACTTCATCATTTAACTGTTTTACTTGTTGAAAAGTATTTTATTGTAATTATCTAAATAATCATTTTTAGCAGCTAATGCTTTTTCTTCATTTGTGTGTGTTACTTTTTCTAATTCTTTCTTTTCATCTATTAGTGCTTCAACTTCGCCCATTAGAGTGTTTACTAGATCTTTTAAGTACATATTTTTTTCTTTTAGCTTCTCATTTTCTTGTTTCAAAATAATAACTTTAGAAAGAGATACCTCACTAGATTCACCTTCAAGTCCCATGAAGCATATTTGAGCCAGTTCATCGTTTGTATCTATTTCCACTTCGGATTCTTCATCGTCACTCCATGTTAAGAAGGCTTTATTCTTTTTGAACTCTTTATTGCCTTGCTTTCCTTTGTTTTTGAGCTGGAAACAGTCCTTCTTGAAGTGACTTGGTCTTCCACATTCGAAACAAGTTTCTTCGGTTTGCTTGGCTTTGAGTTTGTTTGAATTGAATGCATTCTTCCTTTTATTCTTTCTCTGAAGTAGTCCCTTAAGTCTCCTTGAGATCATAGCTATTTCATCATCCGAGTTATTTTCAAGTTCCTCCTCAATTCCTGCATTTAGGGCTAGCACTTTCTTTCGAGGAACTTCTTCTTCTTCATCATATCTTTTTAATTGGTGTTCATATTCTTCTAGTTCACCAAAGAGTGTTAAGGTATCCATAGAAGAGATATTGACAGAATCTTGAAAAGTAGTAATTTTGGATGCAAACCTTTTGAGCATAGCCCGAAGTAGCTTACGATTGATTTCACTTTGTGGAATTGACTTGTCGAGCAACTTTAATGAATTTATGAGCACTAGGAATCGTGATTTAGCTATTTTGATTGTTTCATCTTTTTCCAGCTTGAACATTTCATAGTCATGCATGAGCATGCTTAGCTTAACTTCTCGTAATTTGGAGGTTCCTTCGTGACTCACCACTAGAGTATCCTATATCTCCTTAGCTGTGTTGCATGAAGAGACTTTATCTATTTCGGATTGAACCATATCGCTAAGAAGGGTGTTCATTGCCTTTGAGTCGTATGAGACCATGTAGGTTTCAGTTAAGTCTATCTCAATTAGAGTTTTTGGAGTGCCATCATCTTTCCATGGGATCACTGGTCCATTTTCTACCACCCACCATTCCCATGGGTCTCACTTAAGATATATCCTCATTCGGAACTTCCAGAAATTATATTTTTCTGTCCCAAAGAGTAATGGAGGTCGTTTTGTTGATTGTCCTTCTTGATGAGCGTTTCCAAATTATGTCATGTCATAATCTTTCCCTACAAGTCACCTTTAAGACCAAGATAAGTAGAGCCAAGCTCTGATACCAAATGAAATTTAAGTAAGCAGACTTAGAAGGGGGGTTTAATAAGTGTAGGTGCAAACTTTGTCCAATTTTTGATAAACTAAAAATTTCTTTGAATATACAATGCAGCAAACTGAATTCTATATCTGTATAAACTTTTTAAGATAAGATGATGAATCTTTGTTATATTTTCCGAGATGTGTAGATTCGAGATTTATCCTATTTCAAAATGTGATTATGAGAAAAACAATTTACTAAATTAGTTTGATAATGTTTGTGGATATAGAATGCAGGCAGTTGGATAGTTAACAGAATAATATACCACAAAAATTGCAATCACATAAACACCAGATTTTTTTGCGGTTCAACTACTACCCTTTATAATAGTACCCTAATCCACGTCCAATACCAACTGGTATTGGAGACTCTCTTTTATTAAAACTTTTCCAATTACAATACAAGTTCCAACAACTTGAGCACCTTTGCCCCTTGTGCACCTATGCACCCTTAAGCACCTATGCTTTCAAACTTGATTGTAATAATACACTAATCCAAATCGGATCACAAGTTAGATGAGATTGATTTGTATGAAAAAATATAAGATACACAATAGACGTCTAATGATCAAGCAATATATCACTCACCAATGCAAGGCTCTAGTATGTAATGATATGCAAGAAAATTATTACCAGAGTATTTGCTACAATATCACCTTAGCAGTAGCTTCTTCAATAGTAGGCAACAGTAGTCGGAAGAATCACAGTTACGTAATATATATGTGATTATTTTCAGTATGTAATTCTTGTGTCTTTCTTTTCATCAGTTTTAGTTCTTTTATAGCCAATTATGATAAGTTATCGTTGCATAGACTCAAGGCGTAATATGACTGTTTTAACACCGAATGCACAAATCATGTGACTTCCAGATATTATGCCTGTGATCAATACTTTTTCCAGTAATACACGTCATGCTCAGTATGAGATATGTGTGATTGGCGAAGGGATCATGCCTGATCACATGATAACATGTCTTTCATGATTCCTATATTTTATCCCATCTTGTCATATATGGAATTTCTATTTGTCAATTTACCGGACAAATATCATGTGATCATATTACCTTATTATGCAATCTTTAAGACCAACATGTTTAAATCATTGCCATATAAATTTATTAAGTAAGTGGTTTGGAGACAGTTTTATTATGTTCCTTAAATTAAGTATTTATATGACGCATGATTCATGGTATTTGATTTAACCAACTATCAACAAAGTGTTACCTTATTTGATTAATCAGAGATAGATTCCTTGATTTATGACCCCGAGGTAGATCAATTATTTTTAAAACTATTAACCCATGATCTCAACAATTCTGCCTAACAATTCATTTTAACAGATTTTAGTTTATTTATTAAATTTTGGATTATATATATATATATATATATATAATTATATGTAAAATGCACATGTCCTAAAGCCTTGTATTGGAATGTAGTAAATGCTAAGATCTTACATATTTTTCCTAGGACTCAATTTGCCTTTCATGCTTCAAAGATTTCTTGTCTTTGTATTTTTCTCCTTGATGTTCCTGTAATGCCATATCTTTCCCTAAAATTTCATAGAACATAATTAGAGGAATAATATGGTCATCATCAAAACATTTATGAAGGAGTATAACATAAGTTAACAAAATGGTTAATGATGAACATCCACATTTAAACCTTTAGTTTGGTCAAAGACCTTGAGCATTTCATTCTTTCTTTCTTTGAAAAGGACAACCCGACACAAAGTCCGATATTTCTTACGAGCACGTTTAGGCAATCTGCCCATAATACTCTATGTTCTACAACATTATTGTGAGACCCCAGATTTTATGAATAAAGATTTAAATTTCTCAAAATATTTTTTGAATATTATGGAATAAATTTGATATGATGTAATAGTTGTGGGTAATATTTATAAATTTTGCAAAGTATGAAAGTTGTTATATAATATTCGATTGGTCGGGGAATAATCATTTTAACAGGGAATATTCGTACGACGACACAATCATTAGTGGACCCCAGAACAAAATTATTGTCGGATTGAGAAAACGACAAAAATATTTTTATGAAAATAACGGCGGAAGTTTTACCGTTAAAACTGTTGAACTACTCATTAGTAAAAAATACGATGTCTGGCGTGGTTGCATAGTAGCACACGGTATTGATTATTGATGCTTACGTGAGAAGTCACTCAGTTTTGTTTAATTATTGCTTCAGTAATTGTTGCATAGTATCTCACGCTATTTGATTCAATTATTGTCGATGTTTTATATATTATTAAATCAATAATTGAGAAGACAGAGTTATTAATATTATTATTTACAATATTAATGATGTGTAGAAGTTCTGCTAAGGAGAGGTTTGGTCACCTAATTGCGCGCCAATAGGGAGAAATCCTTATTGGAAAGCCCCCTCTTTCCTGGGAATGACCTGGTCGATTAATATTGTGAATTATAATAATGATGAAAATGTTGTTTAATATATTGAGGTGTCTTTTTATGAAGTCACAGAAGTTTATATATATATATATATATTTTATTTTATTAGTATTATTAATGTAATAAAACAAAAAAGCTTTTTATATAAAACAGAATACTTTTATAAAGTTATTTGTTTTATTAGACAATAATTATAATATAATATATTTTATTATGCATAGTGTTTTGCATAATAAAATCTTTTTATATAAATCCGAATACTTTTATAAAGTTATTTTTTTTATTAGACAATAATTAGAATATATTATATTTTATTATGCATAGTGTTTGCATAATTACTGCGTAGTGTTTAAATAGTAAAATCTTTTAATATAAAACATAATACTTTTATAAAGTTATTTGTTTTATTAGACTATAAATAGAATATATTATATTTTATTTAAAAGATTTTGTTTTATTAGAATATTTTATTTATCTTTGCATAGTAAATCAATATGGATAGTCTGCTCAAAAGTAAATCAATACTGGACCGTTCATGAATTAGTTACTATTCACCCATTCTCCTATAAATAAAGCTCATTCCTTCATTATTTCTTACGAATTCACTTTGAAACTCTAGAGAGAGAAACTATAGAGAGAAAGAAGAAAAGTATTACGCTACTTCACTACTCCTATATCCGGTTTCTTCTAAGGTAAGGGTATTATTTCTTTCGTATTCATAAAGAGAACTTACATTATTCCATTCTATATTATTACATTGGAATAACTTTTGTATCACGCTGAGCTACCCTATACTTGGTGAAATTCTTACATTATTCCATTCTTTATCATTATGTTGGAATAACATGTCTATACGAAGTACCACATACATGGTGAAATTCTTCTGTTATTTCATTCTTTATTATTCTGTTGGAACATCCTGTCTGTGCGTTTACGCATGACTTGGTTTCGTTATTTATTATTCTATTGGAATATCATGTCGGTGCGTATTACGCCTAACCTGGTTCCATTAATTATTATTCTATTGGAATAACCTGTCTGTGCGGTCTATCGCATGCATGGTGATTTCTGTTGTTATTCCATTCTTTATTATTCTGTTGGAATATCATATCGGTGGGAATTTCACCTGACCTGGTTCCGTTATTTATTATTCTGTTGGAATAACTTGTCTTTGCGGTCTATCGTATGCCTGGTGATTTCTTTTGTTATTCCATTCTTTATTATACTCAGTTGGTTAAAGTTTTGACTTCTATAATCCATGAAATTAGTGGAATATCCTTGATATTTGCGCTTCATCCAGTATCTTTTCATGGAAATATTCTTCTGAGCATTCTTGAATTTTACTCTACAAAGAAGTATCATGTTGACAATTTGGACGTTATTAGTTCCTGGATAAATTAATTCTTGAACTTGTTTTATTGAATTCTTATATCATTGTCATAATCCTCATGTTTATTTTATGTTGAAAGTCTTCTGTGGCCTGTAGTGCATAGATGGACTTGGTATGATTATAACCAGGGATTAATCGGTATAATCATGACCGTAATGTTATAAATGATGTGGTAAAAGTCCTCATTGGCCCGTAGTGCATTGATGGACAGGTTGTTGGAATGATCATGACCATTGATGAATACATACGAATATCCTTGGCCCATAGTGCATGGATAATTTGTGGTTGTGATACTAATGAATATCCTTGGTAATAATCTGAGGATGATGTGAATTATTTATTAAGTTGAGTCCCAGCGATAAAAGTGATGAAAAACCTTTTAAATCATAAAAGATAGTAAATTTTATTCTCTACTTAACTCTTTTAATGGATTGCTTGTTCCGCTGTAGTTAAACTTGATGTTTGTTATATTGTATCAGTTTAACACTGTTGAAGGCTAACAATAAGTTATTCTGCATTATCTTAGTCATAATATTTCTTACTATGCTAGTTGAGCTCACCCATTCTTTCACTGTTCTCTTTAGGAAATGAGAATATAGTTGGGACGAGTCAGGAAACGGAGTGACGGTCTAGATGATAGCATTAGTAGTCCTCACTATTCTGTTAAATAGTGTGACAATAAATATAATGAGGACTCCTTTGAGTTTGGATATTGTCTAGATGACAATATTCTTATTAAAACTCTCAATTTATGTTTTGTCGTATTTTACACGACTGCTGTATTATTAAGTTGTATTCGTATTCTGTACCATGTATCTGACGACTCAGAATAGGTGATGTATACCTATTTTGGGGGCGTCACAGTTGGTATCAAAGCTTAGGGATATGATCCCTGGCTGAGATGTGAGACAAGAACTAGGATGGGAGAGACGGGGAATTCCTTCGCTAGTATGAGCTACCTAAGTTTATTTGGTATTTTATTGGTCGGTCAGAGTATAATATGTCATATGTCAATTAACCCTTGTTTTGTGACAGTGTTTGAAAATGGCATATGAAAATATTGAGATAAACAATGGAGCAAAATAATATGATCGTATCGTAGTGCGAGGATAAGTTTGCAGAGTTATCCCGGTTTGCATCCTATTTGGTCGATAATGAGGAGCGAATGACGCGAATGTTGCTAAGAGGTTTGAAACCCGATATACATCAATACCTCATTTCTCATAAACATTGTTTATATTCAGATGTTGTGAATAGGACTCAGTTATTAGAGTGCGATAATGAGTTAGCACAACCAAAAGGTAATGACCAATAACACGATAATAATCGTACCGGTGGCAACGACCATCAGAACAATGATGACCATCGTGGGGGAATTATCATGCCAAGAATGGTAACCACTTCGGTGGTAATCATGGCCAAGATAATAGAAGTTGAAATTTCAAGAAGAGAAGGTCATTTAGCTCGATTTTATCGTATAGTGAAGTCAAGTCCAGCTGGGACGGTGGCACCAAAGGCGGATATGGACAAAACAAAGTCGGTGGTTTCAGGAAGAGCGTTTTTTGTGACTTCTCATAAAGCGAGTAACCCGAATGAAGTTAGCACGGGTTAGTTAATTATAAATTTTTACGAAGTATAAACCTTATTAGATACCGGTTCTACCCATTCTTTTATCTCTCTTGCTTGCGCTCAACGTTTAAATTTGACTCCTAAGAGATTAGACTTTGACTTATCGATTGAAACTTCGTTATAGTAGAAACCTTCGTTACATCCACTGTTTATAAATCTTGTTGATTCAAATCGACACTTTCACGTTACCTGTCGATCTTATCTCTTTGAAAATACTTTCCCTTGATGTGATTTTAGGAATCGATTGGTTAACTACTCTTCATGCCAAAATTGATTATTTTCGTAAGGTTGTTAGCTTTCATATTCCTAACCAACCTGTTACGCGAATTCAAGCAATCGAACCACTAAAGTCAATCACTGTTATATCAAGCCATAAGTAAAGAGTCCCGAGCCTTTATCTAGTGACTTCCTTGTGTGGAATGCACCGAAGCCAAACTTTCTGCAGAGGACATCTTGAATAATGGTGGCAAGTTGATAGGTATCAATATAACGTGTTATCCAAGTCTTGGATGAGAGTCATAGTTTTGAATGATATTTCTATCGTTAATAAATTTCTTGACGTATTTCTGAAGACTTCTTGGCCTACCCCAGAGCGTGAAATCGAATTTTGTACTGACCCTAGTACAAAACCCATTTCTTTAACCCTTAAATATTTCTTCAACCAAAATGAACGTATAATGCGCCAAAGACATTGGCTCGAGCTGTTGAAGATTACGATCATACCATTCAATATCATCATAGAAGAGAGAACGTGGTAGCTGACGCGTTGAGTAGAAGATCGTATGCGAGTGTGATGTTGTTAACACAAAAACCCATTTCGTATAACTTACAAATGATGAAGATAGAGTTAAAGACTCTAGGGACCCACGTGAAGATAACGAATATACGAGTAGAATTGACTTTAATCAATAAAGTTAAATCCGCTCAAACTACACACATGGAGCTGATGAATGTTCAAGAAGGCGTTATCTCAACCCTCAATTTTAATTGGCCCATTTGAAATCCTCGATCGAGTAGGAACTGTGGCCTATAGACTCGTTTTACCGCCAAGTATGCCGCGTGTTCATAATATTTTTCACGTATCGATGTTACGTAAATATGTGGATGACCTGAACCACATTATTGATTTAGAACCGAACGAGATAGCGAAAGATTTAACGTATGAGGAAATACGTGTTAAAATCTTGAATAAGAAGGATCGTATTCAACACTCAAAGGTTATACCTCAAGAGTTAGAATCTGAAATGAAGTCAAGGTATCCTCATCTCGTTCTAAGATACTAGGTGCGTCACGTAAAATTTGGAGGCGAATTTTCATAAGGAGGGAGATTGTGAGACCCAGATTTTATGAATAAAGATTTAAATTTCTCAAAATATTTTTTGAATATTATGGAATGAATTTGATATAATGTTATAGTTGTGGATAATATTTATAAATTTTGCAAAGTATGCAAGTTGTTATATAATATTCGATTGTGAGGAATAATCGTTTTAACGAGGGAATATTAAATACAATCCAAGACAATCATTGGTGGACCCCACAATGTAATTATTGTCGGATTGAGAAAACGACAAAAATATTTTTATGAAAATAACGGCGGAAGTTTTACCGTTAAAAGCTGTTGAACTACTCTTTAGTAAAAGTACACGATGTACGTGTGGTTGCATAGTAGCATCTGATATTGATTATTGATGCTTACGTGAGAAGTCACTCAGTTTTGTTTAATTATTGCTTTAGTAATTGTTGCATAGTATCTCACGTTATTTGATTCAATTATTGTTGATATTTTATATATTATTAAATCAATAATTGAGATGACAGAGTTATTAATATTATTATTTGCAATATTAACGATGTCTAGAAGTTCTGCCAAGGAGAGGTTTGGTCACCTAATTGCGCGCCAATAGGGAGAAATCTTTATTGGAAAGCCCCCTCTTTTCTGGGAACGACCTGGTCGATTAATATTGTGAATTATAATAATGATGATAAATATTGTTAAATGTATTGGGGTGTCTTTTTATGAATTCACGGAAGTTTTTATATATATATATATATATATATAAATTTTGTTTTATTAGTATTATTAATGTAATAAAATGCAGAAAAGCTTTTTATATAAAATAGAATACTATTATAAAGTTATTTGTTTTATTAGACAATAATTAGAATATAATATATTTTATTATGCATAGTGTTTTGCATAGTAAAATCTTTTATATAAAACATAATACTTTTATAAAGTTATTTATTTTATTAGACAATAATTAAAATATATTATATTTTATTATGCATAGTACTGCATAGTGTTTTTTGCATAGTAAAATCTTTTTATATAAAATGTAATACTTTTATAAAGTTATTTGTTTTATTAGACAATAATTAGAATATATTATATTTTATTATGCATAGTGTTTGCATAGTAAAATCTTTTTATATAAAACAGAATACTTTTATAAAGTTATTTATTTTATTAGACTATAAATAGAATATATTATATTTTATTTAAAAGATTTTATTTTATTAGAATATTTTATTTATACTGCATAGTAAATCAATATGGATCGTCCGTTCAAAAGTAAATCAATCTGGACCGTTCATGAATTAGTTACTATTCAGTCCATTCTACTATAAATAGAAGTTCATTCCTTCATTATTTCTTACGAATTCACTAAAACTCTAGAGAGAGAAACTATAGAGAGAAAGAAGAAAAGTATTCTGCTACTTCCCAACTCCTATATTCAGTTTCTTCTAAGGTAAGGGGTATTATTTCTTTCGTATTCATGAAGAGAACTTCTGTTATTTCATTCTTTATTATTCTATTGGAATAACCTGTATACGCGGGCTACCCTATACTTGGTGAAATTCTTCTGTTATTCCATTCTTTATCATTATATTGGAATAACCTGTCTATGTGAAGTACCGCATACATGGTGAAATTCTTCTATTATTTCATTCTTTATTATTCATTGGAATATCACATGCCTCGTGCGTTTACACATGACTGGTTCATTATTTTTATTACATTGGAATATCATGTATGGGTCGTATTACGCTTTGACACAGTTCCATTAATTATTATTACATTGGAATAACTTTTATGCATGCGGTCTATCGCATGCATGATGATTTCTGTTGTTATTACATTCTTTATTATTATGTTGGAATATCCTATCGGTGTGAATTTCGCCTGACCTGATTCCGTTATTTATTATTATGTTGGAATAACCTCTTTGTGCGGTCTATCGCATGCCTAGTGATTTCTTTTGTTATTCCATTCATTATTATACTCAGTTGGTTAAAGTTTTGACTTCTATACTCCATGAAATTAGTGGAATATCCTTGATATTTGCGCTTCATCCAGTATCTTTTCATGGAAATATTCTTCTGAGCATTCTTGAATTTTACTCTACAAAGAAGTATCATGTTGACAATTTGGACGTTATTAGTTCCTGTATAAATTAATTCTTGAACTTGTTTTATTGGATTCTTATATCATTGTCATCATCCTCATGTTTATTGTGAGACCCCAAATTTTACGAATAAAGTTTAATTTTCTCGAAATATTTTTTTGAATATTATGGTGTGAATTTGAGATAAAGTTATAGTTGTGGGTAGTATTTATAAATTTTGCAAAGTATGCAAGTTGTTATATTATATTCTATTGGTCGGGAAATATTCTTTGTGTCAGGGAATATTAAATGCGGCCTACAAGACAATCATTAGTGGACCCCTGGCGAAATTATTGTCGGATTGAGAAATCGACAAAAATATTTTAAAGAAAATGAATATGTCTGGCGTGATTGCATAGTAGCACTACGGTATTGATTATTGATGCTTACGTAAGAAGTCACTCGGTTATACTCAATTATTACTCTGATGGTGATGCATCATATCTCTCATATTATTGATTCAATTATTGTCACAGTATCATTTGTATAATATGTTATATTATTAAATCAATAATTGAGACGATAAAGTTATTCATATTATTAAATTACTATATTTACAATGTCTAGAAGTTCTGTCAAGGAGAGGTTTGGTCACCTAATTGCGCGCCAATAGGGAGAAATCCTTACTGGAAAGCCCCCTATTTCCTGAGAATGACCTGGTTGATAAATATTATGAGTTATAATATTAATGATGAATGTTATTAAAATTAAAGTTGTGCTCGGAGTTGAATTTAGAGACGCGGACGTGATATCTGACTCCAGAGCGATGAAATAGTAAAAATAGACTATAAACACAAAATTTTCCGGTTTTTACTATTTGGTCAAAAAGTCAATAGTTGACTTTTTCAGGAAAAGTCAAACTTCAAAATTTCAAAATTTATATTTTTGATAAAAATAGTTTCATTGTGTTGGAATTATTTGTGTTAGTGAAAATTGACATTTATTTCGATAATAATTGATGTCTGAAGGTTATATTGTTCAATCGGATATTCGGGACACTTTTCGTGTCGGAGTACTATTCACGAGTTACTATTCATGAGTTACTATTCACGAGTTACTATTTATGAGTTACTATTCATGAGTTACTATTCATGAGTTACTATTCACGAGTTACTATTCACCCGATTACTATTCACTCTAGTATTGTTCACTCGGGTATTTAGGTACAATATTATTCCATGAGGAGATGTGCTAATTTTTAACGTGGTTGGTTGAAATTATAATAGTAAATCAATATGGATCGTTGATTTAAAGTCTTAATAGTAACTTGTCCCTTCAATATTACCAAGGTTAATTGCCCCTTCGAAATAGTAGTTGTCTCTTCATATTACTAAGAGTTATTTGCCTCTTCTATTGTTCCAAGGGTTAATTACCCCTTAAGTAAATAGTAGTTGTCTCTTCAATATTCCCAAGAGTTATTTGCCTCTTCTTGTTCCAAGAGTTAATTACCCCTTCGCAAATAGTAGTTGTCTCTTCAATATTACCAAGAGTCATTTTGACCCTTCGTTAAGACCAAGAGCCACTCTCAGTTTTTCTATTAATAGAAGCTCATTCCTTCATTATTTCTTACGAATTCATTGAAACTCTAGAGAGAGAAATTATAGAGAGAAAGAAGAAGAGTGTTCTGCCACTTCACTACTTCGATATCTAGTGTCTTTTACGGTAAGGGATATTATTTGTTGTACCCGTAAGGGGTGTTATTCTTTCTTATTCATGAAGAGAACTTCTGTTATTCCATTCTTTATTATTCTATTGGAATAACCTGTATACGTGGCATACCCTATACATAACCTTGTATCATGGCATACCCCTATACTTGGTGAAATCCTTATGTTATTCCATTCTTTATTATTCTATTGGAATAACTTTTGTATCTGTGATACCCTATACTTGGTGAAATCCTTATGTTATTCCATTTTTATTATTACATTTGAATAACTCAGATATATCTGACATACCCTATACATAACTTTGTATCACGCATACCCTATACTTGGTGAAATCCTTATGTTATTCCATTCTTTATTATTCTATTGAATAACTTTTGTCGTGGCATACCCTATACATAACTTTGTGTCTGTGGCATACCCTATACTTGGTGAAATCCTTATGTTATTCCATTCTTTATTATTACATTGGAATATCACTCGTGTGTTTTTACAGGACTGGTTCCGCTCTTTATTATTACATTGGAATATCCTCGCCTCGTGTGTTTTACACCGACAGTTCCGATTACTTATTATTACATTGGAATAACTTTTGTACATCAAAATACCGCATGCATGTTGATTTCTTTTTTTATTCCATTTTTTATTATACTCGGTTGGTTAAAGTTTTGACTTCTATACTCCATGAAATTAGTGGAATATCCTTGATATTTGCGCTTCATCCAATATCTTTTTCATGGAAATATTCTTACGAGCATTCTTGAATTTTACTCTACAAAGAAGTATCATGTTGACAATTTGGACGTTATTAGTTCTGGATAAATTAATTAAGTGAACTTGTTTTATTGAATTCTTATATCATTGTCATCATCCTCATGTTTATATTTTTTTTTGAAAGTCATCTGTGGCTTCAGAGTGCATAGATGGACTTGGTATGATTATGACCGAGGATTATTCGGTATAATCATGACCGTAATGTTACAAATGATGTGGTAAAAGTCCTCATTGGCCCGTAGTGCATTGATGGACAGTTGTATCATGATCATGACCATTGATGAATACACAAATATTCCTGGCCCGTAGTGCATGGATAATTGTGGTAGTGATACTAAAGAATATCCTTGGTTGTAGTGCAGGGGTGATTCGATGATGTGGTTTATTTATTAAGCTGAGTCTTAGCAATAAAAGTGATGAAAAACCCTTTAAATTATAAAAGATAGTAGATTTTATTCTCTGCTTGACTCTTTTAATGGATTGCTTATTCTGCAGCAGTTAAACTTGTTGTCTATTGTATTTTGTCAGTTTAACATTGTTGAAGGCTAATGATAATTTATTCTGCATTATCTTAGTCATAATATTTTTTTCTGGGCTAGTTGGGCTCACCCTTTCTTTCACGTTCTCTTCAAGAAATGAGAATATAGCTGGGACGAGTCGAGGAACAGAGTGACGGTCCAAATGATAGCATTAGTAGTCCTCACTATTCTGTTAAATAGTGTGACAATAAATGTAATGAGGACTCCATTGAGAGTGGATATTGTCTAGAAGGAAATATTCTTGTTTAAACTCTCAGCTTATGTTTTGTCGTATGTTACACGACAGTTGTGTTATTAAGTTTTTATTTGTATTTTGTACCATGTATCTGGCGACCCAAGATGGGTGATGTATACCTATTTTGGGGGCGTCACATTTATTATATGTTGAAAGTCTTCTGTGGCCTGTAGTGCATAGATGGACTTGGTATGATTATGACCAGGGATTAATCGGTATAATCATGACCGTAATGTTACAAATGATGTGGTAAAAGTCCTCATTGGCACGTAGTACATTGATGGACAGTTGTTGGCATGATCATGACCATTGATGAATACACGAATATCCTTGGCACATAGTGTGTATGGATAATTTGTGGTTGTGATACTAATGAATATCCTTGGTCGTAGTCTTGGGGATGATGTGGATTATTTATTAAGTTGAGTCCCAAATGATAAAAGTGATGAAAAAGCTTTTAAATCATAAAAGATAGTAGATTTTATTCTCTACATGACTCTTTTAATGGATTGCTTGTTCCACTGCAGTTAAACTTGATGTTTGTTATATTGTATCAGTTTAACACTGTTGATGGCTAACAATAATTTATTCTGCATTATCTTAGTCATAATATTTCTTACTAGGCTAGTTGAGCTCACCCTTTCTTTCACTATTCTCTTCAGGAAATGAGAATATAGCTAAGACGAGTCGGGGAACGGAGTGACGGTCCAGATGATAGCATTAGTAGTCCTCACTATTCTGTTAAATAGTGTGACAATAAATGTAATGAGGACTTCATTGAGTTTGTATATTGTCTAGATGACAATATACGTATTAAAAATCTTAGATTATATTTGTCGTATTTTACACGACTGTTGTATAATTAAGTTGTATTTGTATTTTGTACCATGTATTTGGCGACTTAAGATGGGTGATGTATACCCATTTTTGGGGGCGTCACAATTACTACATTAAACGTATGTACGTTCAAGTTTTGGCAACCTAACGTGCCAATCGCTTTACGACAAAACATTTGTTTTTTCATACTCAGTCTTTCTTTGAATTCATATCAAAATAGTTGGCACAAGATAGCAATATCAATAATATTTTGATAGATTATAATGAAATCCACAAAATACTCTAAGTTTAGTCTAGCCAGAGGAAATTGCTTTGACTTCTTTGTAAATCAATTCATGTGTATGATATATGAATCATAAAGCTTGTCCGAAATAAGTACTGACAAGGGTTTAGAACACATGCCTTTAGTGTCTTCTACTGTTAATTCACTTTCCTTTTGAGTCATTATAGATTCTATATAAATAGTCACATAACATATCATGTTAGGTCATAAACAATCAACAAGTATTGTCATTAACCTATCTTCTCCTTCTTCTAGGTCTAACTATCCGTTTAGCATACATCGGTTTACCGTATTATTAACTTAATTTGTGTTCAAATTTTCGTAACCTTATATTAACTTTTAAATGTCAAACTTAAGGTTTTAACCATCCTTTATGATGTTACTTTAAGTTTAATTAAGGTCATAATTCATCTTCAATCAACTTCTCTTTCTTTTATATTTACTATCATTCTTCTCTGCCTTTGGTCTAGGGACCGGTATTTATATTTTCATATCCTTTAGTTTAAAAGTGCGTTCGTTGTTGCATCTCTCTAGTGTCTTGTCCCCAGATTACGGCCAAGCTGCCGCTACACTTTCATAGGCTCAGGAGAATGTCTTGCATGGTGCCGCCACTTTCAGAATTGGCTTGTTCAAAAGTCATTATCTTAGATATCTTGCATACTTCGATTTCATTGGGACAACTTAAGTTTTCAAATCCTATATTATTAAATTCACCGTTTAAATTTTCTATTATGCATTCGTTAAACATTCGTGAACGTTCATAGCTAATTTCTTCATTTTAAGTAAGAATTCAACCATTCTTGAGTCCACAACTCTTAAAGGAAAAGTTCAACGATACACCATCAAAAACTAATGTTTCTGAGTTAAACAATGACTTTTGACTATCATTCCGAGAATTTTACGATTTCGACGATTATCGTCTAATTTCGTAAATTTTACCATAACTTTGTTACTTGAGATTTTTACTTGGTTCAAAATGGATTCATTCCATTATTCATACATCTATAATCCTAACCAAGCATACAACATCTAATCCTATACACGATGGTGTTGAACTTGTCCATCAACAACATGTGTTAAATATTCATCATTTTTTCTTCTTTATTAGTTCTTACTTCTTTGATTATGAAATCAATGACGCAAGATCTTAGCATATCTTCCAAAGTCTAAATTGTCCTTTCGCTCTACCCATCTGTCTGTGGGTGATAAGTTGTACTTAACTTCAACTGCGTCCCTATCTGTTCTTGCAGACTTCTCCAGAAATTTGATGTGAATCGTGGATCATGATCTGACACCAATCTTAGGTGTTCAGTGTGATCTTCTGGCGTCTTAGAATAGACTAGAATATCATCGATAAAAACTATAACGAACTTGTCTAAATATTGTTTGAACACTCTGTTCATCATATTCATGAATGCAGCTGGTGCATTCGTCAGCCCAAATGACATTACCAGGAACTCATAATAGCCGTAACGAGTCCTGAATGTCGTCTTAGGTACATCCTCCTTCCTAACTTTTAATTGATGATACCCCATTCGCAAATCTATCTTAGAAAAATACTTTTTCCCTTTTAATTGATCAAAAAGATCATCGATCTTGGGCAATGGGTATTTATTCTTTATCGTTAGCTTTTTCAACTCTTGGTAATTGATACAAAGTCTCAACGATTCATCCTTCTTCTTTACAAACAGTACCGGTGCTCCCCACAGTGAAACACTCAGTTGAATGTACCTCCTATCTAATAATTCTTGTAGTTGAACCATCAGCTCCTTCATTTCTACTGGCTCCACACGATATAGTGCCCTTGAAACTGGTGCCGCTCCTGGCACAATATCTATTACTAATTCGATCTTCCTATCTGGTGGAAGACCTAGTAATTCGCTTGGAAATACATTCATGAATTCTTTTACTATAGGTATTTGTTCCATCGTTGCTCCCACTCTCTGGGTATCAACAACATGACACAAATAACCTACACATCCCTTCCTCGGTAATTTCCTAGTTTGTGTCATAGTAAGACAACACGAACGTCCTGGTGACTTGCTACTGTAAAACACTACCTTAGGCTACTTCAAATTTCGAAGGTTTATACATTTATTTTGACAATCTATAATTGCACCGTGGCTAAACAACCAATCCATCCAGAGAATTACATCGAATTCGCCCAACTTTATCGGTATTAGATCTACCAAAAATTTATAACCTCGTATTTCTACACAACAACACCTATGAATATGTTCAACATGAATTATTTCTTCATTTGCTACCTTAATATTTAAAGTTATAGGCAATCTTTCAGGGAATAATCCTAACCGTCTAGCAAAATCACATGCTATAAAAGAATAAGTAGCACCCGAATCAAACAACACATAAGTATTTATATCGTTGATTGGGATAATACCTGCAACTACATCTACTGATGCAACGGCTTCCTGGACCGTCATATTAAAGGTGCGGGCCATCAGTTTACCCGACTGAGCTGGACCACTAATATCTAACTTACCACTAGTAGTGCCCTTATTACTATCTATCCCCTTCTTCGGGAAATTATTCGCCATGTGATTAGTTGATCCACATACAAAGCATCCATGATTCTTCTTCGAACTTAGACAGTTAGGTGACATGTGCCCTTCTTGTTCATAGTTGTAGCGCATGGCTTTACCCTTGAGACAAACTCCAAAATGAGTCTTCCCACAGTTCTTACATGCCTCTATCCTCTTCCTAGGATCTCATTGATTTACTCCGATATTCCTAGAGTTAAAAGCCTTTGTCTTCTATTTGATGCCACTCCCACTGGCTCCCTTAGTTTTTATTCCCCCATCTACCTTACTCTTATTCTTCTTCTCTCTGTGGTATTGGCTAAAAGCCTCGCTACCACCCTCTACGATTATTGCCTTCTCCAGAATGGTTCTAAAGGAATTACTATGAAACACTGATATCCGGCTATAGAGCCAGGGTTTCAAGCCCTGCTCGAATCTCCTCGCCTTTTTCACCTCTGTATCCACCTGATGTGGAGCAAGTCTCTCCAGTTCATTGAACTTGGCATCATATTAGGGAACAGTAATATCCCCTTGTTTCAGTTCTAAAAATCACATCTCCATCGTACCCTACATACTCGTGGGGAAATAGTTCTCGAAGAATATCTACTTGAACCGTGTCCATGTTACATCCTCCACTCCAGCCCTAGCCTGGTTTGCCTCCCACCAAAAGTTGGCCTCTCCTTTCATTATATAGGTGGCAAAAGAAGTCTTCTACCCCTCTTCAACATTTGCTATTATAAATGCCTTTTTAATCTCTTTTACCCAAGTTTGGGCTTCTACAGCGTCCGTAGTTCCTTTGAACTCTGGCAGACCTACGCTCTTAAAATCCTTAAATATAGTAGCACGTACTACCGTAGGATTAACAGGTATGTTAGCACCATTTCTATTAAAGGCAGTTGTTAATAAATTAATAAACTCCTGCTTTGGATTAAACAGTCCCCCTTCCGGTTGATTAGCTTCCGGATTTCGTTATCTTCTTCTCGGTGGCATATTTCTGTTAAAATGAATAACACTTCATTATTACTTTCTTCTTATTAATTAATCATTATTCATTTTTAACAATAACCCAACTCATTGCAAAACATGTTAAATAAAATGCTTATATTGATATGATTTCCTCCTTTGTAGTATAATACTATATCGTTCACCATTATATAGCCCTTACTAGTTACATTACCATCCCGTAATTACTTTATAAAAATTAGGATTTACAAAAGACTACCTTTTGATTATATAAAAGAAGATTTTACGTTACTACATAGATACACAATATTTACATACCTAAACCTATTCTAGTTATTAATTAGATTACATCTGCCTAATGGCATTTGCATAGTCTGCATCGGCAAGACTGGCCACCACATCACGACTGATTGTATGCCGGGTCTGCCATGTCTCTACGGGATACTCAGCAACTTGTCGCTAATAATCCTCATGAGAACTCCTATGAATATAGGACATCTTACCAATCTTCTACTTCTTGGCCTTTAGCTCCTCTCTAAGCTCAAAAGCCTCGTGTTTCAGCTCATGGACTTTGTCCCTCGCCAAAACTTTCTCATCATGTTCCACCTCCCAAAACTTTTCCATGTCTTTCTTGTCTTCCAAGATGTCATGGATCTCCTCCTTTAATTCTTTTACCTCCTTACCTAGCTGGATATTCCTATCCAACACGGTCATGAACAATGCTTTCATTGACTCCCCCGGAGTCATCTCCTCTATAAGTATTACCTTATTAAACGATACTACCTCCACCTCCTCCCCAGACATTCCATCGAATAAGGATGTAAACCCTAAGTTCTCGAAATCTTCTGACTCAACCACCACCACTACTGGCATCTCAGCTATGGGTGTCGGTGAAATCTCTATTTGGTTCACAGACTCTTCACTAACCACATATATATCTTTATACATCATGTTATCTCCTAACATCTACAATAAAACAAATTATCTTGATTAGTACACAACATTAGAATATTATAAACACATATCACATTTAATGCATTTTTAGGGTTAACTTTATCTTTTAATTCTTCAAGTCTTCTTAAGGTTATGGCCTAAGGTTTTTTCCCTCTTAAGTTTTATAACCTATAGCTCTGATACCAACCTGTGACGCCCCCAAATCCGGGTATCTTCCAACCTGATAGTTGGTGTTATACGGTGCTATAGTTCACACATACATTCAATTGAAACACATCAATAGAGTGAATATGTCTTCTGTATATTACATAATAATAATTCCCTTCCCAGGTTCTTTGTAACCATTACATATGTTCCTTGTTATAGTATCAAATTAATACCAAATTAGTACTATTCTATTACAATGACAACTACTTGTTCGCCTTAGCCTTTCCTTTATCCTTACTGGATCCTTCAGTCTGTTCATTTTTTTCTGCATTCATATGATTCAAGTATAACAATTTTGTTTAAGCAATATGCACGAATCATATAAATATATCTTCCATAACTGAATTAATAGTTATGAAGTACTACAGAAAATGTAAAATATCACTTCTCTTTTCTTTAAAATGTTTAATGATGAACATCCTCATTTAAACCTTTAGTTTGGTTGTAAGTCTGATATTTCTTACGAGCACGTCTAAGTGATCAGCCTATAGTACTCTATATTGTACAACACTACTACATTAGATGTATCTACGTTCAAGTTTTGGCAACCTCACGTACCAGTCGCTTTATGATAAAACATTTATTTTTTCATACTTAGTCTTTCTTTGAATTCATACCAAAACAGTTGGCACAAGATAACAATATCAATAATATTTTGATAGATTATAATGAAATCCACAAAATACTCTAAGTTTAGTATAGCCGAAGGAAATGGCTTCAACTTCTTTGTACTTCAATTCATGCGTATGCTACATGGATCATAAAGCTTGTCCAAAATAAGTATAGACAAGGGTTTAGAACACTTGTCTTTAGCATTTTCTACTGTTAATTCACTTTCCTTTTGAGTTGTTATAAATTCTACATACATAGTCACATAACATATCATGTTAGGTTATAAACAATCAACAAGTATTGTCATTAACATATCTTCTCCTTCTTCTCGGTCTAACTATCTGTTTAACATGCGTACGATTTACCGTATTATTAACTTACTCTATGTTCACATTTTTCATAACCTTTTGTTAACTTTTAAATGTTAAACTTAAGGTTTTAACCATCCTTTATGATGTTACTTTAAGTTTAATTAAGTTCATAATTCATCTTCAATCAACTTCTCTTTCTTTTATATTTATTGTCATTCTTCTCTACCTTTGGTCTAGACCCAAGTTTGTAACACGATATCCTTTGGTATAAGATCTTGTTGCATTTTTTCTCTAAAGTGTCTTGTCCCTGGATTAGTATGTATTTCTTATTTCCACTTTCATAAGCTTGGGAGGCATTGCAGCGCCGACCTTGAGCCTTTGAATTTTTTTTTAAGTTTTTATTTCGAATCCTTTCCGGGCTCGTAACTTAATGGTTATAAGTCGGAATTGGCTCGTTCAAAAGTCGTTATCTCACATATCTTTCATACTTTGATTTCATTGGGACAACTTAAGTTTCTGAATCAGTTAACATTAAATTCACCATTTAAATTTTCAATTACGCATTCGTTAAACGTTTGTGAACGTTCATAGCTAATTTCTTCATTTTAAGTTGGAATTCGACCATTCTTGAGTCCACAACTCTTAAAGGCAAAGTTCTATGATACTCCATCAAAAACTAAGGCTTTCGAGTTAAACGACAACTTTTGACTATCATTCCAAGAATTTTACGATTTCGACGATTATCGTCTAATTTCGTAAATTTTGCCATAACTTATTTACTTGAGATTTTTACTTCTTTCAAAATGGATTCGTTCCATTATTCACACATCTATCATCCTAACCAATCATATAGCATCTAATCCTATACACGATAGTTTTAAACTTGTACATCAACACCATGTGTTAAATATTCATCTTTTTCTTTCTTCATTAACTCTTACTTCTTTGATTATGATTCCACTTGTAACATGATTATTAATGTTTAATGTCCACTGATAGCCATCATTGTGACTTCTTAAGATACATGCTCCACTAATAACCACTTCTCTATCAAGGTTACAAATGAAGAGATGAAGATTAAAGGTTAAAATTTCCTTACCTTTTGAGGTTCTAGCTTTCTTCTCTTCTTTAATTAGTTGAATATCTCTCACTTCTCTCTCAATATAATGCTCTAAGTGTTAGGGAGTTTAAACAACGTATAAATAAAGATATTTCCCTTTTATTTATAGAATTGGCAAAGTGAGGGCAAAAGGGTCAAATGGTCCCCCAACCTCCTTAATATTCCAAACTTGCAAACTAAGTTTCCTACATTTGTTTAGCCACCAAGTGGCCGACAATGACTCATCATTGGGGGCCCATATGGGTTGCCCCATGGGTTTTTCTCATCCGGTGACCCATCGGTTCAATCCATGAGTTTAGTTCTTGGTTCAGGCTTAGGTTTAATTAAATTTGGGCCTAACATTAGGCTTTAATTACATTATCTTTGGGCCTCACTCATCTTTCACTTGGGTTTGCCAAATTCACCTTCAAATCCTACTAGTCCATTAATAATGGTGTAAGCCTTTAACGTAAAATCTTTGTATTCTTGTCGTATGCTAGTTCGTGTAACATTCATCTTATACGTTATATTATCTCTCATATATACTTGTATACATACCTTGCATTATACTTGTATTCATTCCCTTGTATAATAACTTTCTTATTATACGACCATCCATTTATTCAAATCTTCACTTTTCCTAACATTCTCGAATTTGAGCACGCAGGCGAAAAAACTACAATTATTATAACTGAATTATTATTAGATAATCAATCCTTCCTTATTATTCTATCATTACGTATTTCCCGGAAATTCAAAAATAATTCCTGAGCAGAAATATATGAATAGTGTTTTTTGGAGAATTTCTTGGAAAGATTTTATTTTCGTCTTGAAAATTCACACACCTTATTTCTAGCACTTAGACAGAATACTACTATCATACCTCTCTTTTAGGTTGTAGAATAACCTTCCTCTCGAGTACTCGTTAGAAATAACATATAATATAATTTTATTCAATATGTATTCAAATAAATTTAATTTACATTATAATCTGATTTTCTCGGTTGTTACATTCACAACATTATCCCCAAGGTCTACAACCTTAACTTGATACATACCTTCAATATCTTAAAAGATTTACAATGTCATTTGCATCAAAAAATTTAATAGATCTAACCGCATAATAATTTAATCTTGGAATTTTCCTTTATCTCTATCTTTATTCGAGCCTCCGTCTTAATCTAAAAATATTATCATGATATAGCAAAGGTGATCAACTATTTTGCCCAACAAGTCTAAGTACAATAAAGATATATCAAGATTGCAAATGAATAAGCTTTCGAATTTTCAATAATATAATAATTATGAAATAACATGAATCAATTTCAATGATTGAATGATTGAATCAATAATGTTGGGTGGTTAACAATGACCATGATCAATTTTAACTGAACCCTATGGTAATGAAGGTGATCAACCTTTCATACCTAATGAACATATGCAACATGCACCAAGTGCAAATCAATAATCATAGATGTGGTATTATCAACAATGATTAACCACGAACATACTTTGAAATAACAACTCAAGTTTGAGATAGGAAACTTTCCTTGATCATCAACTATTGCTACACAATTAAATTTAGCTTCATTTGAAAGACCTATTATTAATAATATTGATCTCTTAATTAGAATAATATATCATAATGTATACTACTGCTATTTACCGTCATAATACAGCTTAAACACATTACCACGTATTCTTAACAGCCGTTAGAACACATAAGAACAAGTATTAAGTCAAACTATTTCAGTTTGGTTTGACTTCGGTATTATTTCAACGTCCCGATTGCCTTATCGGATAATTATCGAGTTTATTTCAATAAAACTCTATTTAAAAGCTTCAATATTATTTTAGATAATTTAATTATCATTCATAATATTTTTCAGAAGCTCATAATAATTTTTAAATAATTATTATCATTTACAATGATTTTTCAGTCATTAATATCATTTTTAAATAATTTAGATACTGAATAATTCTATTATCATTAATATTTAAAAAATACATGTCAAAATATTAAAAGTTATTTATTATAACTCAAAATATTTTAATACCTTAATATCACTTTGAAATGATTTTTAAAACATTCAAAATCATTTTAAATAATTATCATTAATATTAAAATATTAAATACATTCATGTCAAAATATTAAAAGTTATATATTATAACTCAAAATATTTTTAAAACCTTTATATCATTTTTAAATAATTTTTTAAAACATTAAAATCATTTTTACATAATTTATTTAAAAATTATTAAATAAATTTATTATCATTAATATTAATTTATTAATTTAATCTATGTCAAAATATTAAAAGTTATTTATTATAACTTCAAATATTTTTAACACTTTAATATTATTTTAAATGATTTTTAAAATATTAAAATTATTTTTAACTAATTTATTTAATATAATTATTAAATAAATTTAATATCATTAATATTAAAATATTAATGAAATTTATGTCAAATTATTAAAAGTTAATTTTTATAACTTCAAATAATTTTAAAAACTTAATTATGAATTATTCATAATTATTTTATATTTTTTCCTATTTGTTTTAATTAATATATTTAATTTTTATTAAAAAAATGTCGTTAAAGGCCTATCGCGACAAAAAAAGTCGCTATAGGTGCCTTGAGCCTTGAAGAACAGTCAAGTCAATACTTTGAAGCCTACTTTGACTATCTTTAATTTCCAATTCATGATGTTTATGGGCATGAGAGTGTATCATTGATGTAATATTAATGTAACATTACATGTACTAACCAATTTCAAGTTCTAACTACATCATAGGAAGAAGATTTAAGTGTTCAAACTTCCTGTCAGGATTGTTCTTGAGTTTCTGGGTTACCCAGAAACTCAGACAGTGTTGAGTAACCACTTTAAAGCCTTAATAACTTGATTCTTATGTATTGTTTGAATGTTATAATGTCACACTCTAGTAGAATACATGTCAAGGTACAAAAGTATTACACTTAGGTAGCTTAACTACATCACAATTGCAAGATCTAGCTCAATCAACTAGCTGTCAAAAATTGTTCTGGGAAATTTCTAGAATTTACAGAAATCAGTTTATGGGCTTGGTCAACCCATTTTACTAATATCTTGGATCATGTTTATCATTTAGGTGTTTTAATGTCATGGTTCTGTAGTCCATATGTCAAGGTATAACAATGATACACATAGACAAGCTAACAACATAACAGATGCAACATCTAAGCCCCTCAAAAATGTGTTAGACCTTTCTGGGGAATTTCTGGGTTTTCTAGAAATTCTTTTTCATGACTGGTCAACCATGTTTGACCATTAATAACTTGAAATCTAGACATGGTATGGACATGATTCCACTTCTAGATTACTCTCCTTGTGTCATTCTATAACAAGGATACACTTAACAAGTCTAACACTTAACAAATTAGGATCTATAGCCTCTGACATTTGACTTTCAGGCCATATTTCTAGGGTTTTAGACAGTTTGTTTAAATTTCCATTTTCATGCATTTAAATGTTATGGATCCATGATTTATCATCATAGATCACTAAATAACATAACATAACAAATATTTAAACATAAAAACATAAAATATACCTAAGCATGCAAGATCTAGATTTAGGATTAGGGTTTATACCTTCTTGAACCAACTTTTGAATTTCTCTCTTTTGATCTGATCTTGGGTGGCTATGAGGTGTTCTAGGCTTAACTTTGGACTGAATTTCACAAACAATTTCGTGGCTTTGGAGAATGATAGGTTTGGTTAAGTTTAGAAACTAAAGTAAGGTTGTTTTAGTCTTTAAACTATTTCTTAATCTCCAAGCTTTGATCCAATGGTTGTGGTTAATGTTAGGTGTTAACATATGGCTGATTTTCTTTATCTGGAGTACATGGCATTTCTCTCTTGATGTGTTAAAAGTTAAGATAAAGGGTATTTTTGTAATTTTGCACCTATTAAGGGTATTTTGGTCATTTTCCCAATAATTTGAAGGGTAATCTAGTCATTTCACATATTTCCCTTAAATCTTAACCTTTAGGGTTTGATACTTAGCATTAGGGTATGCAAATTTTGGGTTTAGGATTCCCAATTAGGGTTTAAGGTTTCCACAGTTAGAATTAGGGTTTCTAACTGATTGTTAGAGCTTCCTAATTGAACATTAGAGTTTCTTATATAATATTAGGGCTTACCAATGTTATAATTTATCTGATCAACACTTAACCCTAAATCACATATTGCGCATACACATAATCTTAAATGTGACGCCCCCAAAGCAGGCATACATCACCCATCTTGGGTCGCCACTTACATGGTACAAAATTCAAATACAACTTAATTATACAACTGTTGTGTAAAATACGACAAAACATAAACTGAGATTTTAATCAAGAATATTGCCTTCTAGACAATATCCACTCTTAATGGAGTCCTCATAGATAATATACAAACTCAAATTCAGTCATTATTACATTTATTATTACACTATTTAACAGAATAGTGAGGACTACTAATGCTATCATCTGGACTGTCACTCCGTTTCCCGACTCGTCCCAGCTATATTCTCATTTCCTGAAGAGAACAGTGAAAGAAAGGGTGAGCTCAACTAGCCAAGTAAGAAATATTATGATTAAGATAATACAGAATAAATTATCATTAGTTTTCAACAATGTTAAACTGATAAAACACAATAGACATCAAGTTTAACTGCAACGGAATAAGCAATCCATTAGAAGAGTCAAGTAGAACATGATATCTACTAACTTCTATGATTTAAAAATGTTTTCATCAATTTTTATCGCTGAGACTCAGCTTAATAAATAAACCACATCATCGAATCATCCCTGCAATACGGGCCAAGGATATTCATTAAATCATCAATGGTCATGACTATATCGAATAATCCCTGGTTATAATCATACCAAAAACTGTCCATCAATGCACTACAGGCCACTGAGGACTTTTACGCCATCGTTTATAACATTACAGGTCATGATTATACCGAATGATCCATGGTCATAATCATAACAAGTCCATCTTTGAACGTAAGCAAAAATATAAAACTATAAAACCAATAATCAACAGTCCATCTTTGCACGTAAGCCAAAGATGTACAATTCAATAATCAACAGTCCATCTTTGCACGGAAGCCAAAGATAACTTTCATCACCATATAAACATGAGGATGATGACAATGATATAAGCATTAATCAAACGAAAGCAAGAATAAATATTAAAGACTTTAAATTTATCCAAATATTATCAACCACCTAATAAACTCATAATCTAATACTATAACAATATTTTAATCACTTCTTAAACTTATAAACAATTTATTTCAATTGTTTACACTTTACCACATAATGCATTTAACCATTCAAATGCCATACTCATAAGATTTCATCACTAATGATCAAATCCCTCATCAAAAATCTGCATATACCCTATATAGGATTTTCAAGCCATAAAATCATATTTACCAATTTTTCAACTTCACATAACATATTTAACTCATATGTTTGTAACTATCTATTTTCATGAAAAATACCAAATCAGTGCCAAAAATATTTCTTTTCTGGGATTTAGCAGAATATAGTCCCATAATGAACATATATTTTTCTCGGAATTTTTAAAATTTATTTCCTATTTTTCAAAAATTAATTTCTAATTAATTCCTTAAGAAATTAGCTACCTCAAGTTTAACTCTAGAAATTCCCAAATCTTGGCAGGATCTTACACATGTTAACATGAGCTTCCATTATAAATTTCATGGTCATCGGAGTTATAGAACTCCGGTTATAGCGTTTTTTGTCGAAAAAACCTAAATATTGAAATGGTCATAACTTGCTCATTTTAAGTCGGAATGAGCTCATTTTTGGACAGGAGGTACTTTATACCATATATTTCCATTTCCCAAAAGGCCAAAATTTTTCTCACAAATTAAGTGGCCAAAAATGCCCTTTTAAATTTGTGGGCATTAGCTTTTTGGAAATTTGCAGTTTTTGACTCCTTTGCTAAAATCAGTCCACACAAAAATTTATAACACCTTTTCCAGTGATTCCACTTGGATAAGTTAGAAAACTCATAGATCTAACTCTAGAACTTGACCACACTCAAAAATTCGCAATATAATAGGAGATATGGTCAATTGAATTTCATGTTCCATTTTTAGCAAAATCTGATTTTTCAACCCTTTGTGATTTCTAAGAAACTTTCATGTTTTCACATAATAACCAACATAACTCATCATAACACGTACTAATACTATATATACCCATGATTTTCATCAGTCCAATGCTTTTATTATGACTTTCATCATAATCAACAGTCCAATGCTTTTATTATGACTTTCATCATAATCAACAGTCCAATGCTTATATTATGACTTTCAAGAATTTTTGAGGGTCAGAAAAATTACGAAACTGCAAATGGATTTTCACCCACCATGAGGTAATCCACGTAGACAAATCATTACCACAATTTAATAAGGAATGAAATACAAAGGATCATTCACCATGTATGTGGTAATCCACATAGACATGTTATTCCAACAGAATAATAAAGAATGGAATAACAGAAGAATTCACCATGCATGCGATAGATCGCACAGATAGGTTATTCCCAACAAAATAATAAATAAGGGAACCAGGTCATGCGTAAACGCACAAACAGGATATTCCGACAGAATAATAAAGAATGGAACCAGGTCATGCGTAAACGCACAGATAGGATATTCTGACAGAATAATAACGAACGGAATAATAGAAGGATTTCACCATGTATGCGGTACTTCGCATAAACAGGTTATTCCAACATAATAATGAAGAATGGAATAACAACTCTTACAACTATTGAAAGAAAATAATTCTCTTCATGAATACGAAAGAATAATACCCCTTACCTTAGAAAGAAACTAGATGCTGGAGTAGAGAGGTAGCAGACTTCTCTTCTTCTTTCTCTCTATAATTTCTCTCTATAATAATTGTTCTATAGCTTTATTGAATTGGTGAGAAATGAAGTAAGAATGAGCTTCTATTTATAGGAAAATATAGTTTCGATAATTGCACGTTTTGGAGCTCGAAATATTACAGTATAATACCTTCCTCTTTTTCTTCCTTTTTAATTTAGTCCTGCAAGTATTATCAAACTTGCACCACCTCCCCTAATAGTAAATAATGTGATTCAATAGTAAATCATGTGAACAAATAGTTCTAAACATGTGGATATACGAATTACAGTATAGTACCTCCATTTATACCTCTATTTTTAACTTAGTCATGCAAGTATTATCAATCTTGCACCAACTCCCCTAATAATAACAAGAATGTGAATCAATAGTACACACATGTGAACAAATAGTTATAATCATGTAAATTAATAACAATTAATTTCTTATTTATCCGATTAATTACGCGACTGGTCAGTATAACTTCCAGACATCAATTAATACCGAAATAAATGTTGAGTTCCAGTAACACTAATAATTCCAACACAATGGAACTATCAATTTCGTCTTAAATCAACACGAACTTATTCATCATTAATATCATAACTCACAATATTTAACAACTAGGTCATTCCCAGGACAGAGGGGGCTTTCCGATAAGGATTTCTCCTCATTGGCGCACAATTAGAAGACCAAAATTTCTAGACATTGTAAATATTGCAATTTAATAATATGAATAACTTTGTCATCTCAATTATTGATTTAATAATATAACATATTATACAGATGACATTATGACAATAATAGAATCAATAATATGAGAGATATGATCGTGAATTCTTCGTAGCAATAATGGAGTATAAATAGGAGTGACTTATCACGTAAGCATCAATAATCAATCACAGGTATGCACTCTTATGCAACCACGCAGCGTATTCTTTGTACTTTTACTACCGGGTAGTTCAACAATATTAGCAAGAAAACCTCCGTCGTTATTTTCATAAAATATTTTGTCATTTTATAACTACGTGCATTTATTAAGATTCGTTGTGGGTCCACCAATGATTATGCCGTCGTACGAATATTCCCGGACAAAAAAAATATTCCTCGGCCCAATGAATATTATATAACAAATTGCGTACTTTGCAAAATTTATAAATATTATCCACAACTATAACATTATATCAAATCCACACCATAATATTTAAAAAAATATTTTGAGAAAATTAAATATTTATTCATAAAATCTGGGGTCTCACAATCTCCCCTCCTTATGGAATTTTGCCCTCGAAATTTACGTACGTACCTGGTATGCCGAACAAATGAGGACACTTCATAAGATTCTAACTCTTGAGGTATAACCTTTGAGCGTAAAATATAATCCTTCTTATCCAAGATTTTAACAGATATTTCCTCATACGTTAAATCTTCCGCTATCTCGTTCGGTTCTAAATCAATAATGTGGTTCGGGTCGTTCACATAATTACGTAACATCGATACGTGAAAAACGTTACGAACACGTGACATACTTAGCGGTAAAACGAGTCTATAGGCCACAGTTCCTACTCAATCGAGGATTTCAAATGGGCCAATAAAATCGAGGGTTGAGATTTCCTCTCTTCGTCGATTCTTGCTTCTAGAATAACACCCTCTTGAACCTTCTTCTTCACATTCTTCAGATTTGGGTGTGTAGCTTGAGCGGCTTTAACTTTATCGATTAAAGTCGATTCTACTCGTATATTCGTTATCTTCACGTGGGTCCCTAGAGTCTTTAACTCTATCTTCATCATTTGTAAGTTATACGAAATGGGTTTTTGTGTTAAAACATCGCACTCGTAAACGCATACGATCTTCTACTCAACGCGTCAGCTACCACATTCGCTCTTCCACGATGATATTGAATGGTATAGTCGTAATCTTCAACAGCTCGAGTCAACGTCTTTGGCGCATTATACGTTCGTTTTAGTTGAAGAAATATTTGAGGGTTTTAGAAATGGATTTTGTACTGGGGTCAATACAAAATTCGAATTCACGCTCTGGGGGTAGGCCAGGAAATTCTTCAGGAATACGTCAGGAAATTTATTAACAATAGAAATATCATTCAAAATTGTGACTCTCATCCAAGACTTGGATAACATATGTAATGAAGGTTTCTCCTAACGAAGTTTCAACCAATAAGTCAAAGTCTAACTTCTCCGGAGTCAAATTTAAATGTTGAGCGCAAGCAAGAGAGATAAAAGAATAGGTAGAACCGGTATCGAATAAGGTATAGACTTCGCAAGCGTTTATGATTTACTTACCCTTGATAACATCGTTCGGGTTACTCGCTTTTTGAGAAGTCACGAAAAATGCTCTTCCTAAAACCACCGACTTTGTTTTGTCCATATCCGCCTTTGGTGCCACCGTCCCAGCTGGACTTGACTTTGGTGCACGACAAAATCTGGCTAGGTGACCTTCTCTTCTTGAAATTTTCACTTCTATTATCTTGTCCATGATTACTGTGACGCCCCCAAAATAGGTATACATCACCCACTTTGAGTCGTCAATAACATGGTACAGAAACAACTACAACTTTATTAATACAACATATAAATCGTGAGTTTAAATACAAATCTTGCCATCTAGACAATATTCACACCCAAATAAGTCCTCATTACAATTGTTGATACATTATTTTACAAAAATGGTAAGGACTACTAAGACAACTTTCTAGAACCATCATTCCACACCCCCCAGCTAGAACTCGCTACATTCTACGCCTCACGAGAAGAAAAATGGAACAAAAAGGAAAAGGTTTGAGCTCAATTAGCCCCAAGAAAAAGAATATTATGACTAAGATAATATAGAATAAATTATCGTTAGTCTTCAACAGGAAAAATCGATAAAATACAATAGACAACAAGTTTCGAGATCAATATTCGCGTGAAATAATAATTCATAGATGAGTTACGTAGAGAATGAAATCTACTATAATCTATGAATTTAAAAGTCCATCATCAATATTTTATCCCTGTAACATCAATAAATATTCATCTTGAATCAAATATTCATCTTTGCACTATAGGCCAAAGATATTCATTAGTTGGTCATGTTCATCTCAACACATGTACATCTTTGCACTACGGGCCAAAGATATTCATAGGAAAATCAACCATCTTTGCACTATAGGCCAAAGATATTCAGTAATATCATTATGTAGGACTGAGGATGATGAAAAATATTTTAAAGAAAACGAATCCAGTGAAACAAAAGAACAAATATTAAGGATTCGTACTTTTAACAATCCGAGTTCAAAAATACTTCATTAATAATCATAGAGAAGTAAAATTCAAGAATGATCAAAACATGGATATAATCAAAGCTAGTATCCATAATAGATATCTTGGACAAAAAAATATAACATCCCTTACCTCGAAAAGACAGTACTTCTGACTGGAATACCGGATATAGTGCTGAAGGGAACTTGCACCGTATACCAACACTCAAAGTATCAAAATACTCACAAGAATACGCTCGATAATATAGAGAGAGAAAACTTTAGTTTCAGGTGTGATTTTCAATTCTAACCTAAGCACCCTATTTATAGGAAAATGGTTAGAACACCAAAGCAAAAAATTTAATAAAATATTAATATATTTTTCTTAATTTCCTTAGCAGCCTTCTTTGGTCAAAAACATCAGCCACCAACTCATCAAATGTCACAAAAATGTTTTTGTCACTTAGGTAAGACACACTAGCGAAGGTTTTACTCGTCTCTCCCCTTCTAGTTCTATTCACCGATTTCTGCAAGAGATCATATCCCTAAGCTCTGATACCAACTATGACGCCCCCAAAATAGGTATACATCACCCACTTTGAGTCGTCAATAACATGGTACAAAAACAACTACAACTTTATTAATACAACATATAAACTGTGAGTTTAAATACAAATATTACCATCTAGACAATATTCACACCCAAATAAGTCCTCATTACAATTATTGATACATTATTTTACAAAAATGGTAAGGACTACTAAGACAACTTTCTAGAACCATCATTCCACACCCCGACTAGAACTCGCTACATTCTCGCCTCCTGAGAAGAAAAATAGAACAAAAAGGAAAAGGGTGAGCTCAACTAGCCCAGTAAAGAATATTATGACTAAGATAATATAGAACAAATTATCGTTAGTCTTCAACAGGAAAAAATCTGATAAAATACAATAGACAACAAGTTTCAGATCAATATTATAATGATGAAATAATAATTCATAGATGAGTTACGTAGAGAATGAAATCTACTATAATCTATGAATTTAAAAGTCCATCATCAATATTTTACCACTGTAACATCAATAAATATTCATCTTGAATCAAATATTCATCTTTGCACTATAGGCCAAAGATATTTATCAGTTGGTCATGTTCATCTCAACACCTGTACATCTTTGCACTACGGGCCAAAGATATTCATAGAAAAATCAACCATCTTTGCACTACAGACCAAAGATATTCAGTAATACCATCATTTAGGACTGAGGATGATGAAAAATATTTTAAATAAAACGAATCCAGTGAAATAAAAGAACAAATATTAAGGATTTTAAACAATCCGAGTTCAAAAATACTTCATTAATATCATAGTGAAGTAAAATTCAAGAATGATCAAAATATGGATACAATCAAAGCTAGTATCCATAATAGATATCTTGGACAAAAAAATGAAAATTTAATTTTTTTGTGAATAGTGTCGTATTCATTAATAGTGCCGTATACGTGAATAGTGTCGTATACGTGAATAGTAACTCTGACACTAAAAGATAAGAATTTCACAAGAAAAATCTTACTAATATTCCGGCATAATGATATTAGAAGAAATAATATCATTTTTTAAAAATATAACATCCCATACCTCGAAAAGACAGTACTTCTGACTGGAATACTGGATATAGTGCTGAAGGGAACTTGCACCGTATACCAACACTCAAAGTATCAAAATACTCACAAGAATACGCTCGATAATATAAAGAGAGAAAACTTTAGTTTCAGGTGTGATTTTCAATTCTAACCTAAGCACCCTATTTATAGGAAAATGGTTAGAACACCAAAGCAGAAAATTTAATAAAATATTAATATATTTTTCTTATTTTCCTTAGCAGCCTTCTTTGGTCAAAAACATCAGCCACCAACTCACCAAATGTCACAAAAATGTTTTTGTTAATAAAATCATTTAAAACTCCAAAAATCAATTCACACCCGAAATACCGAAACTTCAACAATTCACAATAAATAGTCCTTTTATCAAAAAAATTCAAACCTTATGTCTTTTACATAGGAAATTCCATTCTCTACAACTTTACACAAGAAAGTTTTTCCAAATTCCAAACAAAAATTGACCGAAATCCACAAACGGGCGATTTTACAAGCTATAATCAAATTTTAGTCAAGAAATGGGGTCCATGAACATGTTTAACATGTTTTAAACAATTTTAGTAACAAAAATACTCCTCCTCCTCATATACTCATATATCCCACATTCATTGTAAAAATATCATCATTATTATATTATTAAAATATAATAATATATTTAAATGAATTATTTATTAGAAAAGATAAAATATCAATTTTTCAACAATTGTCACTTTAAAATTTTCTCCATCTAAATCCACATAAAATGAATATTTTCCTTATCATATAAATCAATAATTAATTATTCACAAATAATATTACAGAATCACAATAATGGCAACCAGGCCGTTCCCAGGAAAGAGGGGGCTTTTCAATAAGGATTTCTCCTTACTGGCGCGCAATTAGGTGACCAAACCTCTCCTTAGACAGATCTTTCTAAACATTGCCAATAATGCTATCTAATAATATTATTCAAATAATATGAATTATTGATCTGATAATGAAAATACTGTGTAGTGACAATTATTGAAACAACAACAATATAAAATATCAACGTAACAATTATTGAATCAATAAAATAAAATATTGAACAGTAATTACTGTAACAATTATTGAGTAGTGCCTTTTTACGTAAGAATCAATAATTGGTGCAATCTGGTGTCTTCTTGTGTTTTTAACCACCGGTATTCTAACATATTACTTGGTAACAACTACGTGCTATTTATTTATAAACAACTTATATTTGTCATTTTTCTTCATCCAATCGCTTTCTATTATGGGGCCCACACAAGGTTGCGCCGTCGTACGAATATTGCCCAACAGTAAGAATATTCCACGACCAAACAAATATTCTCCAATAAAAATGAATATTTTATAACCACTTGCTTATTTGAAATATTTGCGCATTTTACCCATAACTAACCACATTAATCAAATCAACCCTTATTATTTCAAGATAATAAATAGAGGAAATTCAATTTCATTTAATAATAAGTTGGGGTCTTACAATTATCACCGAAGTGGTTACCATTCTTGGCATGATAATTTCCCCCACGACGGTCATCATTGTTCTGATGGCCATTGTCACTGGTACGATTATTATCGTGTTGTTGGTCGTTACCTTTTGGTTGTGCCAACTCATTATCGCGCTGCAATAACTGAGCCCTATTCACAACATCTGAATACAAATAAAGTTTGTGAGAAATGAGGTATTGACGTATTTCGGGTTTCAAACCTCGCATAAACATTCGCGTCATTCTCTCCTCATTATCTACCAAATGGGATGCAAACCGGGATAACTCCGCAAACTTAGCCTCGTACTGCTATACGGTCATATTGTTTTGCTCCATTACTTATCTCAACATTTTCAGGTGCCATTTTCAAACACTGTCACAAAACAAGGGTTTCTTATATAATATTAGGGCTTACCAATGTTATAATTTATCTGATCAACACTTAACCCTAAATCACATATTGCGCATACACATAATCTTAAATGTGACGCCCCCAAAACAGGCATACATCACCCATCTTGGGTCGCCACTTACATGGTACAAAATTCAAATACAACTTAATTATACAACTGTCGTGTAAAATACGACAAAACATAAACTGAGATTTTAATCAAGAATATTGTCTTCTAGACAATTTCCTGAAGAGAACATTGAAAGAAAGGGTGAGCTCAACTAGCCAAGTAAGAAATATTATGACTAAGATAATACAGAATAAATTATCATTAGTTTTCAACAATGTTAAACTGATAAAACACAATAGACATCAAGTTTAACTTCAACGGAATAAGCAATCCATTAGAAGAGTCAAGTAGAACATGATATCTACAAACTTCTATGATTTAAAAATGTTTTCATCAATTTTTATCGCTGAGACTCAGCTTAATAAATAAACCACATCATCGAATCATCCCTGCACTACGGGCCAAGGATATTCATTAAATCATCAATGGTCATGACTATATCGAATAATCCTCGGTTATAATCATACCAAAAAAGCGTCCATCAATACACTACAGAATACTTTGAGGACTTTTACCCCATTGTTTATAACATTACAGGTCATGATTATACCGAATGATCCATAGTCATAATCATAACAAGTCCATCTCTGAACGTAAGCAAAAATATAAAACTATAAAACCAATAATCAACAGTCCATCTTAGCACGTAAGCCAAAGATAACTTTCATCACCATATAAACATGATGATGATGACAATGATATAAGCATTAATCAAACGAAAGCAAGGATAAATATTAAAAACTTTAAATTTATCCAAATATTATCAACCACCTAATAAACTAATAATCTAATATTATAACAATATTTTAATCACTTCTTAAACTTATAAACAATTTATTTCAATTGTTTACACTTTACCACATAATGCATTTAATCATTCAAATGTCATACTTATAAGATTTCATCACCAATGATCAAATCCCTCATCAAAAATCTGCATATACCCTATATAGGATTTTCAAGCCATAAAAACGTATTTACCAATTTTTTAACTTCACATAACATATTTAACTCATATGTTCGTAACTAACCATTTTCTTGAAAAATACCAAATAAGTCCCAAAAATATTTCTTTTCTTGGATTTAGTAGAATATAGTCCCATAATGAACATATATTTTTCTCGGAATTTTTAAAATTTATTTCCTATTTTTCAAAAATCAATTTCTAATTAATTCTTAAAGAAATTAACTACCTCAAGTTTAACTCCAGAAATTCCCAAATCTTGGCAGGATCTTACACATGTTAACGTGAGCTTCCAGTTTAAATTTCATGGTCATCGGAATTATCGAACTCCGGTTATAGCGTTTTTGGTCGAAAAAACCTAAATATTTAAATGGTCATAACTTGCTCATTTTAAGTCGGAATGAGTTCATTTTTGGACAGGAGGTACTTTATACCATATATTTCCATGTCCCAAAAGGCCGGAATTTTTCTCACAAACTAAGTGGCCGAAAATGCCCTTTTAAATATCTGTGCAGTAACTTTTTGGAAATTTGCAGTTTTTGACTCCTTTGCTAAAATCAATCCACACGAAAATCTATAACACCTTTTCCAGTGATTCCACTTGGATAAGTTAGAAAACTCATAGATCTAACTCTAAAACTTGATCACACTCAAAAATTTGAAATATAATAAAAGATATGGTCAATTGAATTTCATGTTCTATTTTCAATCAACAGTCCAATGCTTTTATTATGACTTTCATCATAATCAATAGTCCAATGCTTATATTATGACTTTCAAGAATTTTTGAGGGTCAGAAAAATTATGAAACTGGAAATGGATTTTCACCCGCCATGAGGTAATCCACGTAGATAGATCATTACCACAATTTAATAAGGAATGAAATACAAAGGATCATTCACCATGCATGTGGTAATCCACATAGACAGGTTATTCCAACAGAATAATAAAGAATGGAATAACAGAAGAATTCACCATGCATGCGATAGATCGCACAGACAGGTTATTCCCAAAAAAATAATAAATAAGGAACCAGGTCATGCATAAACGCACAGACAAGATATTCCGACAGAATAATAAAGAATGGAATAATGGAAGGATTTCACCATGTATGCGGCACTTCGCATAAACAGGTTATTCCAACATAATAATGAAGAACGGAATAACAACTCTTACGAGTATTGAAAAAAAATAATTCTCTTCATAAATACAAAAGAATAATACCCCTTACCTTAGAAAGAAACTGGATACTAGAGTAGAGAGGTAGCAGACTTCTCATCTTCTTTCTCTCTATAATTTCCCTCTATAATAATTGCTCTATAACTTTAGTGAATTGGTGAGAAATGAAGGAAGAATGAGCTTCTATTTATAGGAAAATATAGTTTCAATAATTGCACGTTTTGGGGCTCGAAGTATTATAGTATAATACGTTCCTCTTTTTCTTCCTTTTTAATTTAGTCCTGCAAGTATTATCAAACTTGCACCACCTCCTCTAATAGTAAATAATGTGATTCAATAGTAAATCATGTGAACAAATAGTTTTAAACATGCGAATATACGAATTACAGTATAGTACCTCCATCTATACCTCCATTTTTAACTTAGTCATGCAAGTATTATCAATCTTGCACCAACTCTCCTAATAGTAACAAGAATGTGAATCAATAGTACACACATGTGAACAAATAGTTATAATCATGTGAATTAATAGCAATTAATTGCTCATTTATCCGATTAATAATCCGACTGGTCAGTATAACTTCCAGACATCAATTAATACCGAAATAAATGTCGAGTTCCACTAACACTAATAATTCCAACATAATGGAACAATCAATTTCATCCTAAATGAACACGAACTTATTCATCATTAATATCATAACTCACAATATTTAACAACCAGGTCGTTCCCAGGACAGAGGGGGCTTTCCGATAAGGATTTCTCCTTATTGGCGCACAATTAGAAGACCAAACCTCTCCTTGACAAAACTTCTAGACATTGTAAATATTGCAATTTAATAATATGAATAACTTTGTCATCTCAATTATTGATTTAATAATATAACATATTATACAGATGACATTATGACAATAATAGAATCAATAATATGAGAGATATTATGCAGCAATTACTGTAGCAATAATGGAGTATAACCGAGTGACTTATCACGTAAGCATCAATAATCAATACCGTGTGCTACTATGCAACCACGCGTATTACTGTACTTTTACTACCGGGTAGTTCAACAGTATTAACGGCAAAACCTCCGTCGTTATTTTCATAAAATATTTTTATCATTTTATAACTACGTACGACAGTACTTCCGTTGTGGGGTCCACCAATGATTATGCCGTCGTACGAATATTCTTCGACAAAAAGAATATTCCCCGGCCCAACGAATATTATATAACAACTTGCGTACTTTGCAAAATTTATAAATATTATCCACAACTATAACATTATATCAAATCCACACCATAATATTAAAAAAATATTTCGAGAAAATTAAATATTTATTCATAAAATCTGGGGTCTCACATTAAATACTCAAAACCATATATGTAACACCCCCTTTCCAAAAAGGAAAAGGAATGTCACGCACAAATATAATGTGACAACCCAAAATTTTAAATTATTAAAATAAGAAATTAATAATTAAAATTCTTATTATGATATGTATATATTTTGATTTATGTGTTTTTAGTGTGGGTAAGTATATATATTTGCAATTTATCTTAAAATATGTGATTTGGTGTGAAGAGATTAAGTGTGAATATAAAAGAGATGTATATGTTTGGAAAATAAGGTTTAATAGTTAATTTAACTATTAAAGAAATTAAATGAGATTATTACGAAAAGGAATTAACTAAATAATATTAGTTAATTTAATTAAGTTAAAAATTATATTATGAAATAACATAATTCGATTATTATGCTTTATGGCAATGAAATTGTTATGAAATAAATTTCATAAATAATATGAGTAATTCACTTAATTAAAATAGTGAATTAGTGTAAGCATGTTTGTTTAAATAAACGAGGAAGTAGTATATTACATATGAGTGTAATATGTTAAAAATATCTGATTGTCAATATTGTAAATAGTTAAACTATTTATCGAATAAAATAAATTTTTAGTTGGAATATTTATAGTATTAAATAAATATTTGATGGAAATTATTTAAGTATTATAAAATTTATGGGATTTATGCATATTTTATTACGCGAGTATAATGGTAATATTCTAATTTAATTAAATAATTAAATTAGAGAAGTGAGGATTTGTTAAATAAAATTATAATCTTATTGGGTAAGTAAATATGGTGTTGGATAAATAAAGATTATGGTTAAATCAAAAGAAGTGTGACATTTGGTGTAACTTATAATAGGAATAATATTAAAATAAATGGATAAGGAGGTTAGGGGTTCTAGCCAAACATGGCCTTGTGACCCTTTGCCTTTGTAGCAGATGGGAGCCCTTGGTTTTTTTAACTGATAGACTAAATAAAATATACGTTAAGTTGTGCCAAGTATGAGAAAGAAGAATAGAGCAGAGAAGAGAGAAATTGAGAGAGAAAAGGAGTTCTCTGTAGAATTGGAGAAGAGCCTTGGTGAATCAAGGAGAACCAACCTTTTTCATCATCTGATTAAAGCTAAGGAGGGTTCAAGAGGTATGACGAAATTATTAAGTTCCTAATCTTTGTTCCTTAATTTCATTGTTAGAAATTACTATGGTTATTTGACCTTAGGAATTGATGAAGAATCTATGTGTGTTGATTATGTAATGAATTTCTAGGGTTGTTCATATCTAAAATCAAACCAATCAAGTTTAAATTGTGTAAAAGATGGAAAAATTAGTTTCTTGGTTATTACATACTATATGGTCTGTTTTAGAGGTAAAAATTTGGTGTAATCCTATTATTTAAGTTTTAAATTAATAGAGGTTTGTTGTTCTCCTCTGAGAAATGAAAAAAACCCAATTGGAATGAACTAACACGGAATTAAAACGAATTTATGATGTAAGATTTCGTTAAATATGCCGAAGTATGAAAATATAGCATGAACACTAAATTGGAACCCTTAAATTGATTTGTTATAGTTTTTGAAATGTTATAAATATTATGTAGATGAGTAGTTCAGTGTTTCACGAGTTCATAGAGTCAAAAACCAACTAATTCCGACTTAAAATGAAGAAGTTATGAAGATTTGAAGTAAAAATATTGCAAAATCTATAATCTGGGCAAAGCTAAGTGCGGGCGCGTTGCCCAGGAGCGTGGGCACGCCGCTGGGCGTTGCTAACTAGCTCGGGCACGCTGGAGTGTGAAGGAATTGGGCGCGGCCGCACCGAATGTGTGCTAACTTTGACCTGTCTTGGTAAAACGGTCATAACTTGTTCATACGAACTCCGATTGAGGTGATTCAAGATGATCCGAAACGAAGATAAATAGACCTACAACTTTTATTCTTTAATTATTTCAATTTAAAGTCTGGAACAGGGGTCAAAATGGTCATCTTTATGACTATTATGTTTTCGGTGGCAATCAGAGGGCGTCGGGCATGCACGTATGCAAGTATAGTGCTTTTGATGATAAAAGATGTTGTTCTAAGTTATAGAACATGAATATTATAAAGTATAATGATTCTTAACATTAATAAATGATATATTAGATAAGTTGTATACGCGTACTAAGCACACACAAGAGAGACAAATTGGGTGTGTGACGAATAAACGTCGAAACGTCGTGATAAGTGATAATGAACATAAAAAGTGTTTTAAATCAAATGAAATGAATATTATAAGATATTGAATAGTGTTAATATAAAACCAATAAGTAGTCCTAGCAAGACTTAAACACTTGAATAAACTTCGAATATGAAATATAGTGAGCTATAAGTCAAAAGTTAACACAATCAAATTGAACATTGTGTATTGATAATAGGAAGGGTTATGAGATATAGAGTAAAGTTTATATTACAACTACTATGCATTTCTATGTGACTAATAGTTGATGTGCATGATTATATAATTGTGTAGGGCACGTGAAGTGCAGATAGTTGTAAGCTGTTAAACTATTATTGGTAAACAACGATCAAGGCAAGTCTTTCAGTTCCTATTTGCTATGTGAACTTGGTGATTAACTGTTTTAAATATTTATTGCGAAGAGCATGATGTGTTATATATATGTTGAATGTATGAAAAGTTAAAGTCAACTTATGACTACGTTGATTGAGTAAAGCATGCTGATTGAGTAAGGAACTCAATATTTATACTTGTTATATGAACTATAACATGTATGTTATGTTAGTCCAATGTTTATGATATATATGTTGAGCATGTTATTATGTGCTACGTGATGCATGAAAACTGTTAGATTTTGCTGGGTTGTCGAGCTCAACCTTGCAAATAACCATTTTTGCTGGTTAAGGATTGAAAGTAACACTATGTGCTACTTGAATGACGTGGATCATAAATAATACAGGAATATTAACATTTTAGCTAGAGTTGTTATTTCTTTATACCATGATTAAGATTCATGAGATGTATTAAATGTTTTATGATGTATAGTTTTATGTTGAGTTATAAAGCTAAAGTTAGAGTTATCTGATATGTAAAGGTTATCAGATTGAAATATAAAATTTTATAGAACAACAGTGATAAAGTGAATCATAAAATAAGATTGATTCAAAGACATGTAGATGATAAAGGTTTTGATTCATGGAATTAAAGTAAAAAGACATAAAAGTTTAAATTATTCTGCATTTTATAAAGTTTAACATCGAATAGTGATGTAAAATCAGAAGTTAGACGTGTTATTAATGACCGAAGTCGATAATTGAGTTGCATGAATTTTGGGGTCGTAACAGTTGGTATCAAAGCTGTAGGTTATAAACCTTAGGTAGGAGTACCATAGGCTATAACCTTAGAGAAGGAAGGTGAAGATAATGAAAGAATAAGCTCAATTAATAGACTTGGAAAAATAAGAAGTAATTTAAGAAATTTATAAAGAAGGGATTAAAACATGCGTGAAAGGATTCAAAGAAGAATCTCGCAGAGTTATAAGGAATATGAATGTGGGGTTACCCAACTCCAATAATAAGGATGGAAGGTGATAATAAATAGACAATGTCTATAAGAAGTGAATTATAAAGAAGTTAAGAATAGAAAGTTATATTTAAGTATGGTACAATTGTACTCTTTAATGGTTGATGTGTGGTATCTGGGCTAAACGATTCCTTCATACAGCGGAGGTATATACGAACTAAGAACTCGGAACCCAGTTTGTTGGTTGTTTGTGGGAAACCACTCAGCGTACTATATTGAAACTATTAGAGACTCGATGTGTGTAAGAACCCGAATTTTATGAAATAAAAGTATTCAATTTTCCTATTTAGTAAATGGTTAAATTGATAAAAAGTTAAAGTTAAGGGTGATATATATAAAATTTTCAAAATACGCAAGTGGTTATAAAATATTCAATTATGTCGGGGAATATTCGTTTGGTCGTGGAATATTCTTGTTGTCGGGGAATATTCGTACGACGGCGCAACCATTTATGGGCCCCATAACAGAATAACTGTCGAATGAAGAAAACGACAAGTTTAAGTTTTTATAAATAACAACGTAGTTGTTATCGTTAACACTGTTGGAATACCCGGTGGTTAAAATACGATGTCTGGCGTGGTTGCACAAGAGCACACACGATTGCACAGTATTTTTGAATTATTGTTTCTTACGTGAAGGGCACTACTCAATAATTGTTACGGAATTCTTTGCTCAATATTTTATGTTATTGATTCAATAATTGATGCGTTGATATTATTGTTGTTTCAATAATTATCTCTGCACAGTATTTCTCATTATCAGATCAATAATTCATATTATTTGTATAATATTATTAGATAGTATTATTGACAATGTCTAGAAAGTTTTGTCAAGGAGAGGTTTGATCACCTAATTGCGCGCTAGTAAGGAGAAATCCTTATCGGAAAGCCCCCTCTTTCCTGGGAACCACCTGGTTGTCATAATTATGATTATGTAATATTATTTGTGATTAATTAATTATTAATTTTATGATAAGAAATATTTATTTGATGCGAATATAAATGATGGATTTATTTATGTGGTTATAAATGGAGGAATTAATGTTGAGGTGTTTTATCAGTATTTTTGTCGGAATGGAGGTATTAAAAATCAAATCAGTATTTTTACGATATATTGCGTGAGTTATAATTTTTAATCCGACCGTTGGATCGTTGTGATTTTTGGATATGTTATACATATATAAGTTGAGTATATGTCCACAAATTTTGAACCGTTAAAAAATGAACGTATGATTTGTTATGAATTGTAAGAGGTGACTGATTTAGAAATTAGGTTTATAAATGATTTTGGTGGAAAATTCTAGAATTTAGTGGGCCCCACTTGTGGTTGGTGAAGAAATGTGCTAAAATTCTAATTCAAATGTGGTGGGTGGCAATAGTAGAAGGTAAAGCCATCAGGTAGCAGGTCAAGTCTACTTCGGCGTGCTAACATTTTCCTATAAATAGAGGGCTGAGTTAGAATTAAAAATCACACCAGAAACATAAGCTTTCTCTCTTTCTCTCTCTATATTATGGAGCGTATTTTGTGAGTATTTAGATACTTTGAGAGTTGCTATTCAGTGCAAGGTTCCTTCGACTTTATATTCCGGTCAGAAATATAGCTCTTTCGAGGTAATGGATTTTAAAGGTTGTTATGTTTTTCAGTTTCGTAAATTTTTCCGACCTTCAAAAATTCTGGAAAAATTTGAAATGATAAATTGATGAGTTTTCTGGATTGTGTCCAAAAATGGTGATTTTTGGATGTATAGATTAGGAGTTATGAATTTTATGGAAAAAGACTATTTTAAAAGAAAACCCTTATAACTCCTTGTGGTTAACTCCAAAATTAGTGAAATTTTTATTGGGAGTACATCTATATAACATCAGTATATTCTGCAAATTTCGGAATTTTTGGACAAAACTACAATTTATGATAAATGTCTAAATATTCGGCAGTTTTGGCCATATGAAAAATAGTAAATTAATTTTAAAAATTTCGAGAAAAATATATGTTCAATATAGGACTATATTATGCTAAATCCCAGAAAAGAAATATTTTTGGAACTGATTTGATATTTTTCATGAAAATGGACTAGTTATGAGTAAATGAATTAAATATGTTATGTGAAGTAACAAAATTAGAAAATAGGATTTTATGTCTTGGGAATCCTATATAAGGTATATGCAGATTTTTGATGAGGGTTTTGGTTATTGGTGATGAAATTTTATGATTTTGGCATTTTAGGATTGTTAAATGCATTAATTGGTAAAGTGTAAACAATTAAAATAAATTGTTTATAAGTTTAAGAAATGATTAAAATATTATGGTAATATTAATAATATTATATTATGAGATTATTAAGTGATTTATAACATTTGGATTAAGGTGTTATGAAATCATTAATTCATGAATATTACTCTTGAAATTAAATGCAGTTGTTGATCGTATTATTTTTATTATCATATATAACATTTTTATAATCCCGACGATGAAATTTCTCTTTGACTTAAGTGTAAAGATGGGTAGATTATTGGTATGATCGTGACTATGGGTTTTCTTTGGCCAATAGTGCAAAGATGAACTGTTGACTGGTATGATCATGACCATTGAATTTATAATTGAATATTTTTAACTTAAGAGCAAAGGTGAATTGATCAACATGGCTATAATTATTGTTTATATAAATTCTGAAATGATTATATATTTCTTTGAAATATTAACATCTTTGGCCTGTAGTGCAAAGATGAATTGTTGATGAATATCTTTGGCGTGTAGTGCAAAGATGACATGTTGTTGAATATCTTTGGCCCGTAGTGCAAAGATGACCTGTTGTTGAATATCTTTGGCATGTAGTGCAAAGATGAACGGTTAATGAATATCTTTGGCCCGTAGTGCAAAGATGAACTTATTAGTATGATTATGAATAGGAACTGTGATTTGGTATAACCATGATCTTTGATGTTTGAGGTAAAGACATGTGATGAAAAATATCTTCGTCCTGGATGAGAAAAGGAATTTGGAACCACAAATATGATTATGAGTTATTCATATGATTGTGGACAAGAACTGTTGATTGATGATATAGGGATAAAACATTGTTAGTGGACTTTTAACATAGAGAAGATAATAGACATTATGGTCTATTTGACTCTTCTAATGGATTGCTCATTCCGCTGCAACTATGGTTGAAAAGTTTTATCATCTACCATATGTTCTAAATATCTAATTTATTACTGATGAAGGCTATTGATAATTTAATTATCTTTAGTCATAATATTCTTTACTGAGCTAGTTGTGCTCACCCTTTTTCTTCACAATTCCTTTCAGGTAATAAGAGTGTAGGCCGGTTGAAGGGGATAACAGGGGAATAGAACGGTGGTCTATAGCTGTTGAGGTTCTCCCTAAATAGTATGGAAATAATTTTATTGAGAACTTTAGATAAGTGTGTCGTATTGTATACGTCATTTGATATTTAATTTTGGTGAACCGAATAGGGTGTGGTGAACCCAACTTTGGAAAGGTGTTTTGCCACTATCATAGAAGATGTCTAATGACATACAACCTCGTGTTATCATAAGAAAGGATTGTGCATGTTGGTCGGATAACCGATCACTAAACACGCGCAAGTATACGCGGTCTAATAAGTAATACAGTGATAAGTAGAGTGTCGTACCCACGAGGAACTGTCACTAATATTTACCAAATGCCGACTTTGCATCGCTAGTCTTATTCGAATAGCAACAAATGAAAGAGTGATTAATCTAAGCATAACTAATTATCAAAGCAAGTAAATGGATAACGAATGGTAATATAAGGAATAATAAAGCTAAGGTTACAACTTCACCCAACTCAGGCATTCTGTCGAATACCTGGCGTGCTATGCTTCATCAAACTAGCTACCCTTCTATCTTTGGTCTTAAAGGTCACGACAATTTATCAACCGAGAGCACACAAGTGCTCATACACCTCTATCGAGGTATGTACGAACATATCTTTTCCAGTTCCACCCGATAGGTAATAGAACAGAAAAGAACGCCCAAGCTAGATACAATCCTACACATGTCTATGCGAATTGATCAGAACAAGGATTTAAGCTTAAGCTCTCTATTAGGTCGCACGTGGTGCACAAATATATGTCTATTCTACGCATAACTTGTACAGTCGAAACCCACAATCACATGTTAATATATTCAGGTGTAAATCTACAATTCTTCTGTCGATATCATGTAAATTACCAAAATCATCACTAATGTCTTAGTGAGAATCATTAAGCATCAATATATCGAACCAAATCATATGGTGCCAACCAAAGAGATAAGACAGTCAATTTAAATAACAAATGGTTCCATTAGAACCTTAAAGTAAATATGCAGTTCATAGCTATTGAATAAAATACAAGTAGCAATAAAGAAAACATTTATGGATTACAAAATCAGAGAAAATAAATAGATAAGAAGAAACTCTGTCAAGGCCCTTCAATCTCTAAGCATTCTGCTCAAATCAAGCTCTCCAGTCTTTGTAGCTCATTGTTCTTGATGCTCCAAAGATACCCAAACTTCTCCTTAATCTAGCTAATCTATATTTACAAACATTTATCTAAGAGAAAGCAAAAGAAATTATAGAAGAAATCTAAGCTAATTCCCTAGATCTCCTCTTTATCTCCCTTCTCTCTCTATCTATATCATATGTGTTATTTTTATATCTCCCCATATCTGCATTGCAAGCCTCCCTCTTTCCTTTTATATATTGCTTCCTTCCTTTTGCTAGGTCTAACAAAGGCACTAGCTGTCTGGGAACCGGAGGTGGCGTCGCGGCGCGGGCCACCAAGCTCTAGATGGCGCTGCAGCGCCACATTAGTGCCATGGACATGGAGCTCATGTTGCAGCGTGAGACAAAGAAGGAATGGTGGCGCTGCGGCGTGGAGCTTACATTAGCAAGGGACAGGAGGTGGCGCCGCGGCGCGGGCTTTAAGCTAGCCTTTGGCGCCGCGGCGCGGCTATGCGTAATTTGCCTGTTTTGCACCTTTATAGCTGGAAAATCACTGTAAAGCTCTGCAATGCAACGATTAAGCACAATAACACTATATTTATATAAAACTATATAAAGACTACGAATTCAGGCAATTATTTAAGTCATAAAGTATCCGATTCGCGGGTATAAATCTCACTCATCAGTGCACATCCATTTGCTGAGTATATCTACGAGCACTACCTATATGATCTTGGAGTTTGGTTGAAACATAATGTTCAATCGCAGACGGTGGAGATAGTTATATGTCAAGAGAAGACTCACCATTGGAAGGAACATGATAGTAATCTTCTCGTTTTTTTTTGGGGTCTATTGGATCAACCAAGGATAATTCTCTGGACATATGATATCTATCATAACTTAGATTCATGGCCTCCTATGTACGAAGGTTTCCTTGAGCACTTTCCAAAGATTTTAATTTCTAAAACAGTTGTTGACTGTACCTTTATGTAATGTATCAATGTGAGGTGATGTCCATAGTTGGGGCATGAGTCACAGTTGGTATTAAAACTCACAGTATATGTGTTGTTGTATTTTGCACGACAATTGTAGTAATAAAGTTGTAGTTGTTTTTTGTACCATGTATTTGGCGACTCAGAATAGGTTGGATGGATTGGACCTATTTTGGGGGCGTCACAATGTGTACCAAGTGTAGAAAATGGATACGTATGATGAAAATGTAGAACTCGAATGAATTGTTGAGCAATGTAAATAAATTTAGAAATTCTGAAAGGAAGAATTGTTATATAAACAAGAAAATTCTAAGAAGAATCTTGAAAAGATGTAAAGATAAGAAATGGGAGTTTCCTAACTCCAATAGCCAAGATAACGAATAATGTCGTAAATGATGAAAAAGGGAAGGAAGGAAATCATAAAACAAAACGATCACGAGTTAAGAAAAGAATTTTAAGGGAAACGATTATAGAATAAGATCACGACGTGATCTGTTTAAGTTATAAAAGAAAGATGGTTTGTAATATTTGAATAATTATAGCTTGATGCTATGAAGATAATGTACTATAAAATAGTACGAGGTAAACTCACGAGGAGTTATATAGATAATGTGATACGAGGAATTCGTATCAAGAAAAGAGCAAGTTATAAGAAAGATAGAGTTAGGAGGGATTTCAATTGAGGACTCGTGTGATGGCTGAGTTGTACAAACCTTTGTATGGGCGAGGGTGTTGAGCTTGTGCTCAGTTTATCACTTTGATAATCATTGGAATGTTGGTGTCGCGCTATCAATGTATATGTGGCGAAAAGGTGATTCTTTTCTCATGTGTATATTTGATAGTTAGAAACTATTAAGATTAGTCAAATATTATTAAGATTAGGTGCGGTTCTTAAAACTAATGCACATGGTAAGTTCGTGACTCACAATAATATGGTATGTTTTGAACCCCTTAGCGAATGGACGCCTATGGTCTGACTAGGATAAGTTCTTAAACTCATACTATTATGGCAAGTTCTTGAACTTCCAATGTGTGGTAAGTTTGATGAACTATAATGGGGATATAGGAGGACTGTAATTTGAAATACAAGAATATTTAGTATAAAGATTGAAATTGATGGAGAAAATTAGATATTCCAAATCTTCTAGCTTTGTTAGATCTTCGAAATTTATTGAATTCGTGTCGATGGTTATACTTTTGATTTTTGAAAAAAATGTTGGGTCACACTAGTGAACCAGAGAATTTTTTAAAACAGTGTTATTATTCGCGTATCAATGCTATTTGTTTCGGCTAGATAAAAAAATGATCTTTTTTTAAATTTTCAAAATATATTTTAATTATATGTATCGGGTGATATGATAAATGATGAAGTCATCAATGCAATGGAACCTAGTGTTGGATGTGATCATATGATCATCAGCCCACTATGGTGAGATGTAGTATAATAACATCATAATCATGACTCCATAAAAGGATTTTTGGGATTTCTTTGAGATATGAGAATATATATATATATATATATATATATATTTCAATTGATGTCCGGATTGTTGTAGAAGTCTATGCTATTTGATTCAGCTAGACGAATATTAAAAGATGTTCATGAAATTCATGCGTTTCTTGAGAAGTTATGCCAAACCAAATTGTTTTGGTAGCTGACGCATTTAGTAGAAGATCATATGCGGGTACAAGTGCGATATTGTCAACGCAAAGGCCCATTTTGTATGACTTGTAAAGGATGGAGATAGAGTTAATGTATGACTCCAACTTTTTGAATAAAGATGAATTTTCTATAAATATCATTTTTGAATATTATGGAGTGAATTTGATATAATGTTATAGTTGTGGGTAATATTTATAAATTTTACAAAGTACGCAAGTTGTTATATAATATTCGATTGGTCGGGGAATATTCGTACGATGGCACAATCATTTGTGGCCCCCATAACAGAATAAATGTCGGATGAAGAGAATGACAAGTTTGAATTTTTATAAATAACGGCGTAGTTGTTACCGTTAACACTGTTGGAATACCTGGTGGTTAAAATTCAGTACTACGCGTTGTTGCACAGTTGCACACGGTATTGCATAGTATTTTTGAATTATTGATTCTTACGTAAGAAGACACTACTCAATAATTATTATAGTAATTAATATTTAATATTTTATCTTATTGATTCAATAATTGTTGCGTTGATATTTTATATTGTTGTTGTTTCAATAATTATCACTGCACAGTATTTCCCATTATCAAATCAATAATTCATATTATTTGAATAATATTATTAGATAGCATTATTGGCAATGTCTACAAAGTTCTGTCAAGGAGAGGTTTGGTCACCTAATTGTGCGCCAGTAAGGAGAAATCCTTATCGGAAAGCCCCCTCTTTCCTGGGAACGACCGGGTTGTCATTATTGTGATTCTGTAATATTATTTGTGAATAATTAATTATTGATTTATATGATAAGGAAATATTTATTTTATGTGGACATAAATGATAGATAGGAAAATATCTATTTTATTTAGTTATAATTGAAGGAATTAATGTTGAGGTGTTTTATCAGTATTTTTGTCGGAAGGGAGGTATTAAAAAATCAAATCTGTGTTTTTAAAGCTCTGTTGCGTGAGTTATAATTTTGATCCGACCGTTGGATCGTTGTGATTTTTTGGATATGTTATACATATATAAGATGAGTATATGTCCAAAAATTTTGAACCGTTTAAAATTAGCGTATGATTTGTTATGAATTTTAAGAGGTGTTGAAAATCATCCGTTTGTGGATTTCAGATATTTTCTGTTTAGAATTTGGAAAAACTTTCTTCTGCAAAGTTGTAGAGATTTCTATTTCGTGTGGAATGGACATAAAATTCGTATTTTTCTGATAAAAGGGCTATTTTATATGAATTATTGAAGTTTCGGAAATTAAATATTTTTTATTAAAATTTGGTGGGTCCCACTTTTGTTTTTCAAACTTGTGGGCTGAAATCTTTGTTCCAAGATGATTGCTCATTTGGTGGGTAGACGTATAAGTTTGAATGAAAATAAATAATATTATTATTTTAGTCTCCTATGACGTTCTAGCATTTTCCTATAAATAGGCGCTTAGGTTAGAATTGAAAATCACACCAGAATCAGAGAATTCTTCTACTATAATATTGAGCGTATTTCTTTAGAGTTTTAGAAAGCTTTGAGCGTAGAAAACAGTGAAAGTTTTTTTCAAGAATCCCCGCTATACCAGTTGGAATACTCTTCTTTTCAAGGTAAGGGATGTTATTTTTGTTCAATATTCGCTTGAAATAATATTTTCTTCCATACTTTATAGTATGTAAGTAATATTATTTCGTTTCAGATTTCAAATTCTATACTCATTTTTTAAAAATTTTGGCTTCTATACTCTCTGAAATTAGTAGAATATCCTTGATATTTGCGCTTCATCCAGTATCTTTTCATGGAAATATTATTCTGAGCATTCTTGATAAATTTTAACTTTTTTATGCCGGAGTACTATTCATGGGGTTACTATTCCCGAAGTACTATTCACTCAAGTACTATTCACCCGGGGTACTATTCATGATAAAATTTATTCGTTTTCAGTCCAAATTATTTTTGGTGCAATATTATTCTTGAATTTTACTCCACAAAGCAGTATCATGTTGACAATTTGGACGTTATTGATTTCTGGATAAATTAAATTATAAATCTTTAAAAATTTATCCTTGAACTTGTTTTATTGAATTCTTATATCATCATATCATCCTCATGTTTATATTCTCATTGAAAGTCATCTGTATTCAGAGTGCATAGATGGATTTGGTATGATTATGACTAGGGATTATTCGGTATAATCATGACCGTAATGTTACAAATGATGTGATAAAAGTCCTCATTGGCCCGTAGTGCATTGATGGACAGTTGTTGGCATGATCATGACCATTGATGAATACACGAATATCTTTGGCCCGTAATGCATGGATAATTTGTGGTCATGATACTAAAGAATATCATTGGCCGTAGTGCAGGGGTGATTCGATGATGTGGATTATTTATTAAGCTGAGTCTCAGCGATAAAAGTGATGAAAAACCATTTAAATCATAGAAGATAGTAGATTTAATTCTCTACTTGACTCTTCTAATGGATTTCTTGTTCCGTTGCAGTTAAACTTGATGTTTGTTATATTTTGTCAGTTTAACACTGTTGAAGGCTAACGATAAATTATTCTGCATTATCTTAGTTATAATATTTTTTACTGGGCTAGTTGAGCTCACCATTTTGCTTTCATTGTTCTCTTTAGGAAATGAGAACGTAGCCGGGACTAGTCGGGGAACGGAGTGACCGTCTAGATGATAACATTAGTAGTCCTCACTATTCTATAAAATAGTGTGATAATAAATGTATTGAGGACTCCATTTGAGTTGAATACTGTCTAGAAGACAATATTCATTTTAAAACTCTCAGTTTATGTCTTGTCGTATTTTACACGGCCGTTGTATTATTAAGTTGTATTTGAATTTTGTACCATGTATTTGGCGACTCAAGATGGGTGATTTATACCTATTTTGGGGCGTCACAATTAGTATCAAAGCTTAGGATATGATCCCCGGCCGGTGAGATATGAGACAAGAACTAGGAGGGGAGAGACGGGGAATTCCTTCGCTAGTATGACCTACCTAAGTTTATTTGGTATTTAATTGGTTGGTCATAGTATAGGGATAATATGTGATATGTCAATTAACCCTTGTTTTGTGGCAGTATTTGAAAATGACATACGAGAATATTGAGAATAGCAATGGAGCACAAGAGACCGTAGAGTCACCACAGATGAATACCCAGGATAATGTACAACAGAAAGACAATAATCCTCATGCAAACAACAACACTGACCAAATGATGAACGATGGAATGTTCAGAGGTTTTCTGCAATTCATGCAACATCAGGCAAGAGAGACTCCCCATGCGAAATGCGAAAAACACCGGCAACTCTCTGACCATCCAACGCTAAATAGCGCTTCAAGGAGCTGGGACCACCAGAGTTTTTTGGAGAGCCTAAACCACTTAAGGCGAAGACGTGGATAAAGTAGATCAACAAGATATTTGATGTCTTGGGATGCTCCGAGAAGCAAAAGGTTCCCTTTGCCACATTCATGTTGCGGGCAGAGGAAGATTACTGGTGGGAATCTGTAAAGCGTACTCAACCTGCCACACTGAAGATGTCTTGGGAGAAGTTCCAAGAACTGTTCAACGACAAGTACTTTCCTGAAAGTAGTCATCACATGAAAGAGGTAGAGTTCATTAAACTGGAGCAAAACAACATGACTGTGTCGCAGTACGAAGCCAAGTTTGCCGAGTTGTCCCAGTTTGCGTCCCATTTGGTTGATAATGAGGAGATAATGACGCGAATGTTTCTAAGAGGTTTAAAACCCGAGATACGTCAATACCTTATCTCTCATAAACTGTCTTTGTATTCAGATGTTGTGAATATGGCTCAATTATTTGAGCGCGATAATGAGTCAACCCAACCAAGAGAGAGCAACCAGCAAAATGATAATACCAGTGGTAGCAGTCATCGAAACGGTGACAACAAGCATGGAGGGAATCAACAGGGCAGAAATGGTAATCACTTCGGTGGTAATCATGGCCAAGACAATAAGAGTGGACATTTCAAGAAGAGGAGATTCAACAATGATGGAAAGACGTCAGCACTAGCACCCGTTGTTAAGGAAGGAGAACGACCAGTTATAATATGCTTCAAATGCGGAGGGGAGGGACACATCAGTCTAAACTGCGTGATGCCATCCAAAGCGTGTTATAATTGTGGAAGAGAAGGTCACCTAGCCCAATTTTATCGTTCACTGAAGACAAGTCCAGCTGGAATGGAGGCACAAAAGGTCGTCCCAGAAAAGTCAAAGCCGGTAGTTCAAGGGAGAGAGTTTGTCGTGACCTCCCAGAAAGCAAGGAACCTGAACGAGGTCATCACGGGTAAGCTTATCATAAACTCTAGCAAAGTCTATACCTTATTTGATACCGGTTCTACCCATTCTTTTATTTCTCCTACTTGCGCTCAACGTTTAAATTTGACTCCGGAGAAATTAGACTTTGACTTATCTATTGAAACTCCGTTGGGAGAAACCTTCATTACATCCACTGTTTATAAGTCTTGTTTGGTTCAAATTGGTAACCTCACATTACCTGTTGATCTTATTTCATTGAAAATACTTGCATTCGACGTAATTTTAGGGATTGATTGGTTAACTACTCATCATGCAAAAATTAATAATTTTCGTAAGGTTGTTAGCTTTTATATTCCTAAACAACCTATTATGTGAATTCAAGCAACCAAACCATTAAAATAAATCACTGTCATCTCAAGCCATAAAGCTATTCGTTTATTGAAAAATGGATGTCAAGCTTTCTTAGCTCATGTCACGGATTTAAACAAAAATACGTCAGTTTTGAATGATATTTCTATTATTAATAAATTTCCTGACATATTCCCTGAAGAACTTCCTGGCCTACCCCCAGAGCATGAAGTTGAATTTTGTATCGACCTTGAACCCGGTACAAAACCTATTTCCAAAGCCCCATATCGAATGGCTCCTATTGAACTTCAGGAGTTAAAACCCAATTCTGAGAAATTGTTAGACATCTTCGGTTTCATTCGTCCTAGTACGTCTCCTTGGGGTGCTCCTGTTCTATTCGTGAAAAAGAAAGATAGGAGTATGCGACTTTGTATTGATTATCGGGAGTTGAACCATGTCACCATCAAAAAATAGGTACCCATTGCCACGTATTGATGACCTGTTTGACCAGTTGCAAGGCGCCAAATTCTTTTCAAAAATTGATCTTCGTTACGGATATCATCGCTTAAAGATTAGAACCGATGACATTCCAAAGACGGCTTCGAACTCCTATGACGGGCATTATGAATTCCTAGTCATGTCTTTTGGATTGACTAATGCTCTTGCTGCCTTCATGGATATGATGAACCGAGTATTCAAAGAATATTTGGATCACTTTGTGGTCGTATTTATTGATGAAATCCTCATATATTCCAAAAGCCGCGAAGATCATGAGCAACACTTGAGGCTGATACTCCAAAAGCTTTGTGAAAACAAGCTTTATGCCAAGTTAAAGAAATGCGAGTTCTGGCTTAAGGAAGTAGCATTCCTTGGGCACGTAGTATCAAGTCATGGAATATCTATTGACCCGACAAAGATTGAAGCTATTCAAAGCTGGGAGCAACCTAAATCAGTGACCAAAGTATGTAGCTTTCTCGGCTTAGCTGGTTATTATCGGAGATTCGTAGAAGGGTTTTCTCGAATCTCTACTCCAATAACTCAGCTTACTCGAAAAGATACAAAATTCGGTTTGAGCGTGGAATGTGAGAAGAGTTTTCAAGAACTCAAGAGGAGACTCATTTCAGCACCTATTCTGACAATACCACCTGGCTCAGAGGGATTTGTCATCTACAGTGATGCTTCGGGCAAAGGGTTAGGATGTGTTCTCATGCAACATGGGAAAGTCTTAGCCTATGCCTCTCGACAACTCAAAGAATATGAGAGGAATTATCCTACCCATGATCTAGAGTTGGCAGCTGTTGTCTTCGCACTTAAAATTTGGAGGCATTACTTGTATGGGGAGAAAGTGGAGATTTTTACGGATCATAAAAGCCTCAAATATTTCTTCACTCAAAATGAACTCAACATGCGACAACAACGTTGTCTAGAACTGTTGAAAGATTATGATCATACCATCCAATACCATCTTAGAAAAGTGAACGTGGTAGCTGACGCATTGAGTAGAAGATCATATGCGGGTACGAGTGCGATATTGTCAATGCAAAGGCCCATTTTGTATGACTTGCAAAGGATAGAAATAGAGTTAAAGACTCCAGGGACCCATGTGATGATGGTGAATATACGAGTAAAACCGACTTTAATTGATAAAGTTAAAGCTGCTCAAGCTACAAACCTGGAGCTGATGCATATGAGGAAGAAAGTGCAAGAAGGTGCTCTGTCGAAAGCAAGAATCGATTAAGAAGGAATACTTCGAGTCAACTCCAGACTTTGTGTTCCTAACGACCCTGATTTAAAGTATAAAATCATAATGGAGGCGCACAACACACCGTTTGCAATCCATCGTGGGAGTACCAAAATATATCATGATCTTCGACATACATTTTGGTGGAGCAATATGAAGAGAGAGATAGCGGAGTTTATCTCAAGGTGTTTAACTTGTCAACGAGTCAAGGCGGAGCATCAAGTACCAAAAGGTCCATTGCAACCACTTGAAATTCGAGAATGGAAGTGGGAGCACATTACCATGGATTTCGTTATCGGTCTTCCCAAGGTTTCTCAAGGCATAGATGCGATTTGGGTCATTGTTGATAGATTAACCAAGTCGGCTCATTTCTTACCTATATGAGAAACTTATACACTTGAACGTCTTGCTCGTATGTACAAAAATGAGATTGTAAGATTACATGGTATGCCTATATCCATAGTCTCTGATCGAGACCCAAGATTCACTTAAAGATTATGGGTTAGTTTGAAAAAAGCTTTGGGCACGGATTTACGATTTAGTTCGGCTTATCATCCTCAAACAGACGGGCAGTCAGAGAGGACTATTCAAAGTCTTAAAGATCTATTAAGACTCTATGTCCTTGACTTCAAGGGAAGTGGGGACAAGTTCTTACCATTGGTGGAGTTTTCCTACAACAACAGTTATCAAGCAAGTATTGGCATAGTGTCGTTCTCTAGTATGTTGGGATGAGGTGGGTGAAGCAACGTTGTTGGGACCGGAGTTGGTGAGTATGACTACGAAAGATCGACAAAAGAGTTATACTGATCTTCATTGAAAGGACGTGAAATTCAATATTGGAGAACATGTGTTGTTACGTGTTGCTCCATGGAAAGGAGTTACGAGATTTGGAAAGAGAGGAAATCTCAATCCTCGATTCATTGGCCTATTTTTAATCCTCAAACGAGTAGGAACTGTGGCCTATAGACTCGCCTTATCGCCAAGTATGTCTCGTGTTCATAATGTTTTTCACATATCTATGTTATGTAAATATGTGAAAGACCTGAACCACATTATTGAGTTAGAACCGGACGAAGTAGCGGAAGATTTAACGTATGAAGAGGTTCTTATTAAAATCTTGGATAAGAATGAACATATTTTATGCTCCAAGGTTATACCTTGTGAGATCCCGAATTTTATGAAATGAAAGTATTCAATTTTCTTATAATTATTCTATTTAGTAAATGGTTAAATTGATAAAAGGTTAAAGTTAAGGGTGATATGTGAATTTTTTTTTGCAAAGTAAGCAAGTTGTTATAAAATATTCATTTGGTCGGGGAATATTCTTTTTATCGGGGAATATTCGTATGACGGCACAATCATTGGTGGACCCCACAACGAAAGTATTATCGTAGTTAGAAAACACCAGAATTATCTTTTATTAAAAATAACGGCGAGTGTTACCGTTAAAACTGTTGAACTACCCGGTAGTAAAATTACAGTAATACGAGTGGTTGCATAGTAGCATATGGTATTGATTATTGATGCTTGCGTAAGAAGTCACTCAATTATACTCAATTATTCCTACAGTAATTGATGCATCATATCTCTCATATTATTGATTCAATTATTGTCAGAGTATCATCTGTATAATATGTTATATTATTAAATCAATAATTGAGACGACAAAGTTATTCATATTATTATTTACAATATTGATAATGTCTAGAAGTTCTGTCAAGGAGTGGTTTGGTCACCTAATTGCGCGCCAATAAGGAGAAATCCTTATCGAAAGCCCCTCTTTCACAGGAACGACACGGTTGTTAAATATTGTGAGTTATAATATTAATGATGAATAAGTTCGTGTTGATTAAAGATGAAATTGATAGTTCCATTGTGTTGGAATTATTTGTGTTAGTGAAAATCGACATTTATTTCGATAATAATTGATGTCTGGAGGTTATATTGACCAATCGGGTATTAACCAGATAAATGAGCAATTAATTGCTATTGATTCACATGATTATAACTATTTGTTCACATGTGTGTACTATTGATTCACATTCATTTACTATTAGGGGAGTTGGTGCAAGATTGATAATACTTGAATGACTAAGTTAAAAATGGAGGTATAGATTGAGGTACTATACTGTAATTCGTATTTTCACATGTCTAGAACTATTGATTCACATGATTTACTATTAGGGGAGGTGGTGCAAGTTTGATAATACTTGCAGGACTAAATTAAAAATAAAGGAAAAGAGGAAGGTATTATTCTATAATATTTCGAGCCCCAAAATGTGCAATTCTCGAAACTATAATTTCCTATAAATAGAAGCTCATTCTTCCTTCATTTCTCACCAATTCACTAAAGCTATAGAGCAATTATTATAGAGAAAAATTATAGAGAGAAAGAAGAAGAGAAGTCTATTACCTCACTATTCCAGTATCCAGTTTTCTTCTAAGGTAAGGGGTATTATTCTTTCGTATTCATGAAGAGAGCTATTGTTATTCCATTCTTTATTATTATGTTGGAATAGCCTGTCTATGCGAAGTACCGCATACATGGTGAAATTCTTATGTTATTCCATTCTTTATTATTACATTGGAATAACTCATGCTGCGCGATCTATCGCATGCCTGGTGAATTTTGTTGTTATTCCATTCTTTATTATTCTGTTGGAATATCATGTCTGTACGGATTATGCCTGACCTGGTTCCATTCTTTATTATTCTGTTGGAATATCCTGTCTATGCGTATTACACATGACCTGGTTCCATTATTTATTATTTTGTTGGAATAACCTGTCTGTGCGATCTATCGCATGCCTAGTGAATTCTTCTGTTATTCTATTCTTTATTATTCTGTTGGAATAACCTGTCTGTGTGGATTACCGCATGCATGGTGAATGATCCTTTGTATTCATTCCTTATTAAAATATGGAAATGATCTGTCTACGTGGATTACCGCATGGCGGGTGAAAATCCGTTTGCAGTTTCGTATATTCTATTATACTCATATGAGATATCATTTCTTTTGTACTCGTCATGGAATATCATTTTCTTTGGTATTTTTTTTACGAGTTACTATTCATGGGTTATTATTCACTCGATTACTATTCACTCTAGTATTATTCACTCGCGTATTCGGGGTACTTTTCGTGTTGGAGTACTATTCATGAGTTACTATTCATGGGTTACTATTCACCCAATTACTATTCACTCTGGTATCATTCACTCGAGGTATTCGGGACACTTTTCGTGTCGGGGTACTATTCCTGAAGTACTATTCACGGGGTACTATTAACCCGAAAAATATATTTCTTTTCTCTCCAAATTTATTTTTGGTACATGAATATTATTCTTGAATTTTACTCCACAAAGCAGTATCATGTTGACAATTTGGACGTTATTGATTTCTGGATAAATTTAATTATAAATCTTTAAAATTTATCCTTGAACTTGTTTTATTGAATTATTATGTCATTGTCATCATCCTCATGCTTATATTGTGATGAAAGTCATCTTTGGCTTACGCGCATAGATTGACTTGGTATGATTATGACCAGGGATTATTCGGTATAATCATGACCGTAATGTGATGAATGATGTGGTGAAAGTCCTCAGTGGCCTGTAGTGCATTGATGAATAGTTTTTGGTATGATTATGATCAGGGATTATTCAGTATTGTCATGACCATTGATGATTACATGAATATCCTTGGCCGTGGTGCAGGGATGATTAGATTTTATTTATTAAACTGAGTCTCAGCGATAAAGTTGATGAAAATCTTTTTAAATCATAGAAGATAGTAGATTTTATGCTCTACTTGACTCTTCTATTGGATTGCTTATTCCGCTGCAGTTGTTGATCTAAAACTTGTTGTTCTATTATATTTTATCAGTTGTTATACTATTGAAGGCTAAGGATAATTTATTCTATATTATCTTAGTCATAATATTTCTTACTGGGCTAGTTGAGCTCACCCTTTCTTTAACTGTTCTCTTCAGGAAATGAGAATATAGCTGGGACGAGTCGGGAAACGGATTGATGGTCCAGATGGTTGTTTTAGTAGTCCTCACTATTCTATAAAATAGTGTGACAATAAATGTAATGAGGACTGTAAGACCCCAACTTTTATGAATAAAGATGAATTTTCTATAATTATCATTTTTAAATATTATGGAATGAATTTGATATAATGTTATAGTTGTGGGTAATATTTAGAAATTTTGTAAAGTATGCAAGTTGTTTATAATATTCGATTGGTCGGGGAATATTCATTTTAACAAGGAATATTCGTACGACGGCACAATCATTGGTGGACCTCACAATGGAATTATTGTCGGATTGAGAAAACGACAAAAAAAATATATTTTATGAAAGTAACGACGGAAGTTTTACCGTTAACTGTTGAAACACCTAGTGTTAAAAGTACAGGAATACGTGTGGTTGCATAGTAGCACATAGTATTGATTATTGATGCTTACGTGAGAAGTCATTTAGTTTTGTTCAATTATTGCTTCAGTAATTGTTGTATAGTATCTCACGTTAATTGATTCAATTATTATTGATATTTTATAATTGAGATGACAAAGTTATTAATATTATTATTTGTAATATTAACGATGTCTAGAAGTTCTGCCAAGGAGAGGTTTGGTCACCTAATTGCACGCTAATAGGGAGAAATACTAATTGGAAAGCCCCCTCTTTCCTGGGAACGACCTAGTCGATTAATAGTGTTAATAATAATAATGATGATGAAGTTTTGTTTTATTAGTATTATTAATGTAATAAAATGGAAAAAGTCATTATATATAAAATGTAATACTTTTATAAAGTTATTCATTTTATTAGGCTAATAGTAAAATCTTTTTATATAAAATGTAATACTTTTATAAAGTTATTTGTTTTATTAGACGATAATTAGAATATATTATATTTTATTATGCATAGTGTTTGCATACTGCCTACATAGTGTTTGCATAGTAAAATCTTTTTATATAAAACAAAATACTTTTATAAAGTTATTCATTTTATTAGATTATAAATAGAATATATTATATTTTATTGTAAACCAATCTGGACCATCCGTTTAAAAGTAAATCAATCTGGACCGTTCATAGATTGGTTACTAGTCAGTCCATTCTTCTATAAATAGAAGCTCATTCCTTCATTATTTCTTATGAATTCACTGAAACTCTAGAGAGAGAAACTGTACGGAGAATTCTTCTTCTATAATCTTGAGCGTATTTCTTTAGCGTTTAAGAAAGCTTTGAGCGTAGTGCAAGTTTCTTCAAGTATATCCCCGCCCTACCGTCGGAGTACTCTTCTTTATAAGGTAAGGGTATTTTTTTCTATATTCATAAAGAGAACTTCATTTATTCCATTCTTTATTATTCTCGTTGGAATAACCTTTGTACGCTGGCCTACCCTATACTTGGTAAAATTCTTCTCATTATTCCATTATTTATTATTCTCATTGGAATAACTTTGTCTATGTGAAGTACCACATACATGGTGAAATTCTCATTGTTATTCCATTCTTTATTATTCTGTTGGAATATCCATGCTCATGCATTTTACGCCGAGACTGGTTCCGCTCTTTATTATTCTCATTGGAATATTCTGTGCATGCATTTTACGCCGGACTGGTTCCGTTATTTATTATTCTCATTGAATAACTCATCTATCGCGATACCGCATGCATGGTGATTTTTGTTGTTATTCCATTCTTTATTATTCTGTTGGAATATCCTGTCGGTGCGTATTACGCTTGACCTGGTTCCGTTACTTATTATTATTCTGTTGGAATAACCTGTCTATGCGAAGTACCGCATGCATGGTGATTTCTTTTGTTATTCCATTATTTATTATACTCAGTTGGTTAAAGTTTTAACTTCTATACTCCATGAAATTAGTGGAATATCCTTGATATTTGCGCTTCATCCAAAATCTTTTCATGGAAATATTCTTCTGAACATTCTTAAATTTTATTCTACAAAGAAGTATCATGTTGACAATTTAGATGTTATTAGTTCCTGAATAAATTAATTTTTGAACTTGTTTTATTGAACTCTTATATCATTGTCATCATCCTCATGTTTATATTTTTTTGAAAGTCATCTGTGGCCTGTAATGCATAAATGGACTTGGTATGATTATGACCAGGGAATATTCGGTGTAATCATGACCGTAATGTTACAAATGATGTGGTAAAAGTCCTCATTGGCCCGTAGTGCATTGATGGACAGTTGTTGGCATAATCATGACCATTGATGAATACACAAATATCCTTGGCCCGTAGTGCATGGATAATTTGTGGTTGTGATACTAATGAATATCCTTGGTAGTAGTCGGGGGATGATGTGGATTATTTATTAAAATTCGAGTCCCAAATGATAAAAGTGATGAAAAACCTTTTAAATCATAAAAGATAGTAGATTTTATTCTCTACTTGACTCTTTTAATGGATTGCATGTTCCACTGCAGTTAAACTTGATGTCTATTGTATTTTATCAGTTTAACATTGTTGAAGACTAATGATAATTTATTCTGCATTATCATAGTCATAATATTTCTTACTGGGCTAGTTGAGCTCACCCTTTCTTTCACTGTTCTCTTCAGGAAATGAGAACGTAGCCGGGACTAGTCGGGGAATGGAGTGATGGTCCAGATGATAGTATTAGTAGTCCTCACTATTATGTTAAATAGTATGACAATAAATGTAATGAGGACTTATTCTGAGAGTGGATATTATCTAGAAGATAATATTTGTATTAAAACTCACAGCTCTCTTGTTGTAAATTAAAGATTGTATTTGTATTCTATACCATGTATTTGGTGACTCAGAATAGGTGATGTATACCTCTTTTGGGGGCGTTACAAGGACTCCATTGAGTGTGGATATTGTCTAGAAGGCAATATTCTTGTTTAAACTCTCAGCTTATGTTTGGTCGTATTGTACACGACAGTTGTATAATTAAGTTTATAGTTGATTTATGTACCACATATGCGACCCAAGATGGGTGACGTATACCTGTTTTGGGGGCGTCACAGTTGGTATCAAAGCTTAGGGATAGGATCCCTGGCTAAGATGTGAGACAAGAACTAGGAGGGGAGAGACGGGGAATTCCTTCGCTAGTATGACCTACCTAAGTTTATTTGGTATTTAATTGGTCGGTCAGAGTATAGGGATAATATGTGGTATGTTAATTAACCCTTATTTTGAAACTATATTCTAGAATGATATCTGAAATACAGGAGATGAGCAATGGGAAGATCATGATACAGAGGAAATAATCGTTAAGGTACAATCTGAAAAGAAAGCAAGGTATTCTCATCTCTTCGAACTACCAGATACGTACGTAAATTTCGAGGGCGAAATTTCATAAGGAGGGGAGATTGTGACATCCCGAATTTTATGAAATGAAAGTATTCAATTTTCTTATAATTATTCTATTTAGTAAATGATTAAATTGATAAAAGGTTAAAGTTAAGGGTGATATGTGAATTTGGTCAGGGAATATTCGTACGACGGCACAATCATTGGTGGACCCCACAACGGAAGTATTGTCGTAGTTACAAAACTATGTAATTATCTTTTATTAAAAATAATCATGAAAGTGTTACAGCTTAAAACTGTTGAACTACCCTAGTAAAAAAAGTACGTAAATACGGCGTGGTTGCATAGTAGCACACCGGTATTGATTATTGATGCTTACGTAAGAACTCACTCGGTTATACTCAATTATTGCTATGATGAATTGTCAGATCATATCTCTCTCGTATTATTGATTCAATTATTATCACAAAGATCATCTCAGATAATATGTTATATTATTAAATCAATAATTGAGACAACAAAGTTATTCATATTATTATTTACAATATTGACAATGTCTAGAAGTTCTGTCAAGGAGAGGTTTGGTCACCTAATTTTGCGCCAATAAGGAGAAATCATTACTGAAAATCCCCCTCTTTCTTGGGAATGACCTAGTTGTTAAATATTGTGAGTTATAATATCAATGATGAATAAGTTCGTGTTGATTAAAGATGAAATTGATAGTTCCATTGTGTTGGAATTATTAGTGTTAGTGAAAATCGACAATTATTTCGATAATAATTGATGGCTGGAGGATATATTGACCAATTGGGTAATTAACCAGATAAATGAGCAATTAATTGCTATTGATTCACATGATTATAACTATTTGTTCACATGTGTGTACTATTGATTCACATTCATTTACTATTAGGGGAGTTGGTGCTGTAACGCCCGAGAAAATCAGATTTTTATAATAATTAATTTTTATTTGATTATGTGAATTAAATGAATTTAATTGATATATTTTGTGAGGAAGCTATGTGAAGGTCATTCTATGACCTAAGATGTGCTTATATGGTTAGTAATCTAGCTACGTGCTAGAATTAATTGTTTAGAATTTCCAAGATGAAAATAAATTTTTTATGAGAAATTCCCGTAAAAACATTATTCATTCATTTCTGCTCGGGGAAGTATTTTGAAATTCCAAGAAATGTGTAATGATAGAATATCGAGATAAGATGAAATATCTAATAATATTTCATGTATGGCAAAAGAAGTTTTTGCCTGCGGACTTAAAACCTAAGGGTTGAGTAGATCGATTTCCGACAAAGAAATAAAACGCGTAGAAGGAATTGCGTTATTGTTAATGTGTGTGTTATACTAGGATGATACTATTTAGTATCTATGTATAATACGATGAGTTAATACGAAGTACAATACAATTGTCGTACGAGTATTATACGGAGAGAATATGTGAATTATACGTATAGAATATGATTAGTATTATGAATTAAGTTAAGACTTGATGATAATTCATTTGAGTTGGATTATGTTTAGTCCAATCAATTGTATAGGCAAGCCCAATGAATTAATGTGTTAAGCCCAAGTCAAGGCCCAATATTAGATTGGTTAAGCCCAATGCAAGAAAACCAAACCGTGGATCGAACCGGTGGGTCACCGAATGGGTAAAACCCATGGGGCAACCCATGGGGATGACCCATGGGCATGGTGGGCCGGCCATTGGTGTGCAAGGCAAGCATAACACTTGGTCACCAAGTATTTTACTTGGTGACAAAGTTTTGAATAGTAAGGAGGTGATGGTGAATTGACCAAATTGCCGTCTATTTCATTTTCCTATAAATAGAAAGCTAAAGTTAGTCTTTTGTGAGTTTTTCAAATTACCAACCTAGATTTTGAGAGAGAGAGAGAGAGAGAGCTAGACTCAACCAAAAGTTCTACTTTGAAGCTTTTCTTAAGAGTTTTTCAAGATTACCTAAGAGTTCTTAAGGTAATACTCCTTAATTCTAATTCCATCTCTTTTGGTTTTCTTTTAGTATGGAGAATTATAAATGGGTGTTGTATGTCTAGTATGGTGGAATAAGGATGACTTGTTATAGATTCAATCTCTATAAGTCATGATATCATAGAAATCATAAGGTTTGATATAGCTTAAAATCATGAAAATATTGATTGTTGAGATTGATTGTTGATAAACAATTGAACTCTATCAATACGTAAATATGTGCATCTTGCTTGGTTAGGATGTAGATATGAAATCCATAGAGTATTCCATGTGATTTGGCTTAGAGAACGTTAGTAACCAAGTTATGGCAAATTTCACAAAAATAGACATTAAACGTCGAAAATGTTGAAATTCCAAGTTGATAGTCAAAAGTTTTCGTGAGACTTGAAAACGTTATTTTTCAATGTCAACACGTGAGATAGGGTATTTAAGAGTCGTGGACCCTATGGATTCATGACATTCGAAGATGTCTTACTTATACGTTCATCATCTTTGATGTTTTACATCTTATCTTCTTCTTATAACTTCTCTAGGACTCAGCACACATCGCTTCTCTGCTAGTAGTCCATATGGTACTCTGAGTGGTTTCCCACAAACAACCAACAAAAAAGTTCCCGTCTCATCTACACTGCCCATAACAGTGAGTTAGATCGGTTGCCAATTTTGTATATACCTTCTCTCTCTGAAGGAATTGTTTAGCCCAACTCCCATATGTCAACCATCAAAGGTTATGATTGCACCACAACCTAAACTTATCGTAACTTATCTTAACCATTAATTATAACGTTCGTTAAGTTAATTTCTTATTTCTTACGGCTTTCTGGCAACTAAATGTCATACCTCGGGATTCATTCTTATACGACTCACCTTCGGCTTTCATTAATCTTATTACCGTTCATTACTGCTTTCTTAATACCATTCGTATCTTACTTAATACTTTCGTTATCCCTTACTTGAACCCCATGTTCATTAGTCATTCTTATTGTCCAAGCCATACAATTCGGTGTATGCTAAGACCGCTCGTTTATCGCAATAGTGTTGCATTTGCAGCATGTAAACGCTTTACACTTATCTCTCACTATCATGACATAACATCAAAATGTTATTCAGTACTTATTCATATAATCCACTCGAATCGTTCTAATTCATCACGAATCTTATACTTCCTTAAGAAATTTATAAACTAAACTTCAAATTCTTATTTTCATTATTTCTCATGATTTCAACCATATGAAATCATTCATAACCTCATCTACTTTTATTCTCATTAATTTATGTTTTAAACATATAGGACTTAAAGAAATTTAAATTCGACTGGGTTTTAGGTTACCTCTCTTCTTTATTTTTCTTCCGCTAGACAAAGCCGGCGATTCGCAAGCTTTTCTATTTCATGAACACTTTTGATCCGATCAATCATGCTCATGCTCTTCCTTCTCCCTCTCCATCCGAACCATCTCTCTCTCTCTCTCTAGTTGTAGGATTTTCAAAATCTCATTTAAATGAAAGTTAGCTTCCTATTTATAGAAAATCCAAAGCTAGGACAAAATAGGCATTTCACCCCCTAACCTACTTACTATTCACACCTCCATACTATTCATGACTTAGGTGTTAAGTTAACTTAGCCCTTAAGTCTACTTAGCCTTTAAGTTTTGTGGTTCTGTCTTTTGGGTTTTCGTACGATAGTTTTAAAAACTGAGATTCTCGGAATCCAAATATTTTTGGATATTTCGTCTTTCCTTTACCGATTAACTTTTACGTATTCTTTGGATTTCTAAAAAGCTAAAAAACACTTTTTGGCGTTAAGCGTTTTCCTTCACATTTTCCCCTAACGTAGCTAAACAAATGAAAAGTACATAACAGTACTTTTTGTCATTTTTATTTTGTCCGATTTTTTCACGTTTTTCGAGAAAAACTTTTATCGGCTTACTCAACTTTTCAAGATATATTATTGTCAAATCTTTCAACGGAATTTCATTTCGACATACCGAACTCTCGGAATGCCTTAGGTTATTCAAACCCTAACCCTTAGATTTTGTCAGGTGAATAGTGCCTATTTCGTCTTTTTCCCTTGAAATATTTTTGTTCCCGAAAAATTTTCATTTTTGTCTTGAAAATTATTACTCGTTCAGTCTAGCTTGTAGCCAGAATCCTCTCGACTTATAATCATCCTAAGTTCTAGAACGATTAATAAGCACATAGCACATAATATTATTAATAAAAATTCATTTTATTAATAACTAATTCTTTAAACTTAAATTCTGGACAATCCGAATTTCTGGGTCGTTATACTCTTCCCTCCTTAAAAAAATTCCATCCTCGAAATTTCTTAAAATCACACCTTTACCTGGGTCATCACATTCACCCCTTCTTCACAAAATTTCGTCCTCGAAATTTTAGCTTACCCCTCTTCTCAACTTCTCTTCAAAGAAGTAGAATGAACAACGAGGAATATAAGAATTACTTTAAAATATTTCATACTTTTGTTGAGGAGTGAAATCGACCATGAACTCTTACTAGGCTTAACAGCATAACGTTGTAACCTTTCTTCCACGGTCAGTTTACAATCACTAAGAAAGCAAAGTACCTCTTACCCATTGTATATGTAAAGACCCCAACTTATTATTAATGAAATTAAATTTCCTCTATTTATTATTTTGAAATAGTAAGGGTTGATTTGATTAATGTGGTTAGTTATGGGTAAAACGAGTAAATATTTCAAAAAAAAAGCAAGTGGTTATAAAATATTCATTGTTGTCGGAGAATATTCGTTTGGTCGTGGAATATTCTTGCTGTTGGGGAATATTCGTACAACGGCGCAGCTTTGTGTGGGCCCCATAACGGAAAGCGATTGGATGAAGAAAACGACAAGTATAAGTTGTTTATAAATAACGGCGTAGTTGTTACCATTAATACTGTTGAAATACTCGGTGGTTAAAATACAGTAGCACATGGTATTGCACCAATTATTGATTCTTACTTAAGAAGGCACTACTCAATAATTGTTACAGTAATTATTGTTCAATATTTTATTTTATTGATTCAATAATTGTTGCGTTGATATTTTATATTATTGTTGTTTCAATAATCATCATTACACGGTATTTTTCCATTATTGGATCAATAATTCATATTATTTGAATAATATTATTAGATGGCAATATTGGCAATGTCTAGAAAGTTCTGTCTAAAGAGAGGTTTGGTCACCTAATTGTGCGCCAGTAAGGAGAATTCCTTATTTGAAAGCCCCCTCTTTCCTAGGAATGGCCTGGTTGTCGATATTGTGATTCTGTAATATTATTTGTGAATAATTAATTATTGATTTATATGATAATGAAAATATTCATTTTATGTGGATATAGATGGAGAAAATTTTTAATGTGACAATTGTTGAAAATTATTATTTTCTGATAAAATAATTCATTTAAATATATTATTATATTTTAATAATATAATAATGGTGATATTTTTACAATGAATGTGTGATATATGATTAAATGAGGAGGAAGAGTATTTTTGTTACTAAAAATATTTAAAACATGTTTTTCATGTTTGTGGACCCCATTTCTTGACTGAAATTTTATTATAGCCTGTAAAATCTTCCGTATGTTGATTTCGGTCAATTTTTGTTTAGAATTTAGAAAAATTTTCTTCTGCAAAGTTGTAGAGAATTAAATTTCCTATGGAATGGACATAAGATTTGAATTTTTCTGATAGATGGGCTATTTATTATGAATTATTGAAGTTCTGAAGTTTCGGAATAATTGATTTTTTAAAGTTTTAATTATTTTTTTTTAAAAAAATGTTTTTTTTATTTTGGTGAGGGGAGCCCACTTGTGTGGTTGATGATTTCAATCTAAGAAAGTGTGCGTAGGAATTTATAAAAAATAAATTAATATTTCATTAAATTTTTTGCTTTGGTGTTCTAAGCAATTTCCTATAAATAGGGTGCTTAGGTTAGAATTGAAAATCACACCAGAAATAAGTTTTCTCTCTTTCTCTCTCTATATTATCGAGCGTATTCTTGTGAGTATTTGGATACTTTGAGTGTTGCTATATCTGGTGCAAATTCCTTCAAAGAATATATCTAGTATTTCAGGTTAAATCTTGTCTTTTTCGAGGTAAGGGATGTTATTTTTTTTTATAAATTATATTATTTCTTTCAATAGCATTATGCCAAAATATTGGTAAGATTTTTCTTGTGAAATTCTTGTCTTTTAGTATCGGGATTACTATTCACGTATACGGTACTATTCACGAATACGGCACTATTCACAGGAAAATTAAATTTTTGCTTTTTGTCCAAAATATCTATTATGGATACTAGCTTTGATTGTATCCATGTTTTGACCATTCTTGAATTTTACTTCACTATGGTTATTTATGAAGTATTTTTGAACTTGGACTGTTTAAAGTATGAATCCTTATTATTTGTTCTTTTGTTTCACTGGATTCGTTTTCTTTAAAATATTTTTCATCATCCTCAGTCCTAAATAATTATATTTCTGAATATCTTTGGCATGTAATGCAAAGATGGTTGATTTTCTTATGAATATCTTTGGCCCGTAGTGCAAAGATGTACAGGTGTTGAGATGAACATGACCAACTGATGAATATCTTTGGCATGTAGTGCAAAGATGAATATTTGATTCAAGATGTATATTGATTGATGTTAAAAGGATAAAATAATGATGATAAACTTTTAAATTCATAGAAGAAAGTAGATTTCATTCTCTACGTAACTCTTCTAATGAATTATTATTTCCGCTGCGAATATTGATTTAAAACTTTTTGTCTATTGTATTCTATCAGATTTTTCCCTGTTGAGGACTAACGATAATTTGTTCTATGTTTTCTTAGTCATAATAATCTTTACTGGGCTAGTTGAGCTCACCCTTTTCCTTTTTGTTCCATTTTTCTTCTCAGGAGGCGAGAATGTAGCGAGTACTAGTCGGGGTATGGAATGAAGGTTCTAGAAAGTCGTTTTAGTAGTCCTCACTATTTTGTAAAATAGTGTATCAATAATTGTAATGAGGACTTATTTGAGTGTTGATATTGTTTAGAAGACAATATTTGTTTTTAAACTTACAGTTTATGTGTTGTCGTATTTTGCATGACAATTGTATTAATAAAGCTGTAGTTGTTTATGTACCATGTATTTGGCGACTTAGAATGGGTATTGTATACCTATTTTTGGGGGCGTCATAGTTGTTATCAGAGCTTAGGGATATGATCCATGGCGGAGATCGGAGAATAGAACTAGGAGGGGAGAGAGGAGTAAATCCTTCGCTAGTGTATCCTACCTAAGCTTATTTGTTGGTTGGTCAGAATATAAGAATATTATGTGATATGTTAATTTCTTTAATTAACCCTTATTTTATGGCAGTATTTGAGAATGGCAACCGAGAATGTTAACAGTGGAGTAAATGAGACCGTGGAGACACCTTTACCCACCAATGAGGAAAAACGTCACACAGGTAGACAATTTTCCTCCATGTAAACAACACCACCGATCGATCGACGATGAATGATGGAATGTTTAGAAGCTTTTTGTAGTTCATGCAAAATCAGACGAAGGAGACTCGTGTACAAAATACAGGTGAAAATGATAGCAATGCACGGTTTGTCACAGCCAAGCAGTTCAAAGAGTTGGGACCACCAGAATTTTGGGGAAAATCGGATATGATTAAGGCGGAGACGTGGGTCAAGCAAATTACCAAGATATTCGACGTCTTGGGATGCACGGAGGAACAGAAGGTTCCATTCGCCACCTTTATGTTTCAGAATGAATGAGCGATTCATCGGTGGGAATCAGTGAAGCGTGCACCCATCCACCCTTCAAGATGTCTTGGGAAACATTTCAGAAACTGTTCAATGATAAATACTTTCCTGAAAGTATTCATCATATGAAGGAGTTAAAGTTTATTAGACTGGAGCAAAACAACATGACGGTGTCCCAGTACGAAGCGAAGTTTGTAGAGTTATCCAGGTTTGCACCTCATTTGGTGGAGAATGAGGAACGTATGACGCGGATGTTTCTGAGAGGTTTGAAACACGACATACGTCAATATCTCATTTCTCATAAATTTTTTCTTTATTCAGATGTTGTCAACAGGGCTTAATTATTAGAGCGAGATAAAGAGTACGTTCAACTGAGGGACCACAACCAGGATCATACCGGTGATAGCAGTCATCAGAACAACGATAACTAGCGGAGAAAGAGGAGTCGGGGGAGATTTTTAAAAGAGGAGATTCAACAATGACAATGTGAAGACGTCAGCACCAACAACAACTGGTTCTAAGGGAGGAGAACGACCACCGGTCCTATGCTATAAATGCGGAAAAGAGGGACATATCAGCCCAAACTGCCCACAACAGTTCAAGGTATGTTATAATTATGGAAAGGAAGGACATATCGCTTGAGATTGTACTGTAGCAAAACCAAGTCCAGTGGGGATGGTGACTCAAAAGGCTATCCCAAAAAAGTCAACGTCAACGGTTCCTGGAAGAGCGTTTGTCGTGACTAGTCAAAATGCGAGGAACCCAAATGAGGTGATCATGGGTAAGCTAATCATAAATTCTTGCGAAGTTTATACCTTACTAGATACCGGTGCTACCCATTCATTTATCTCTCCTGCTTGTGCTCAACATTTAAACTTGACTATGGAGAAATTAGACTTTGACTTATCTGTGGAGACTCCGTTAGGAGAAACTTTTATTACATCCACTATTTATAAATCTCGTTTGATCCAAGTTGGCACCATCACATTACCTGTTGACCTTATCTCTTTAAAGATACTTGCTTTTGATGTGATTTTAGCGATTGATTGGTTAACTACTCATCATGCCAAAATTGATTGTTTTCGTAAGGTTGTTAGTTTTCATATTCCTAACCAACCTGTTGTACGAATTCAAGCAACTAAACCACTTAAATCAATCACTGTCATATCAAGTCATAAAGCTATTCGTTTATTGAAAAACGGATGTCAAGCTTTCTTAGCCCATGTTATGGATTTGAATAAAGACACGTCAGATTTGAATAATATTCCCGTTGTTAGTAAATTTCCTGACGTTTTTCCTGAAGAACTTCCTGGTCTACCCCCAGAACGTGAAGTTGAATTCTTTATTGATCTTGAACTTGGTACAAAGCCCATTTCTAAAACCCCATATCGAATGGCTCCTATTGAACTTCGTGGAGTTAAAGGTCCAACTACGAGAGTTGTTTGACATCTGGTTTCATTCGCCCTAGTACATCTCCTTGGGGTGCTCTGCTTTTATTTGTAAAGAAGAAAGACGGGAGTATGCGACTTTGTATTGACTATAGAGAATTGAACCATGTCACCATCAAGAATAGGTATCTGTTACCTCACATTGATGACCTGTTTGACTAGTTACAAGGAGCACAATTTTTTTCAATGATCGATCTTCATTCTAGATATCATCAGCTGAAGATTAAAACTGAGGATATCCCAAAGACTGCCTTCAGAACTCGGTACGGGCATTATGAATTTTTGGTCATGTCTTTTGGATTGACTAATGCTCCTGCGGATTTCATGGATATGATGAACCGAGTATTCAAGGAATATTTGGATCAATTCATTGTGGTCTTTATTGATGACATCCTCATATATTCCAAAAGTCATGAAGATCATGAGCACCATTTGAAGCTGGTACTCCAAAGGCTTCGTGAAAACAAGCTGTATGCCAAGTTGAAGAAATGCGAGTTCTGGCTTGAGAAAGTAGCATTCCTTGGGGTCGTAGTGTCAAAACATGGAGTATCTATTGACCCGGCAAAGATTGAAGCAATACAAAGCTGGGAGCAACATAAGTTAGTGATCGAAGTACGTAGCTTTCTCGGCTTAGCTAGTTATTATAGGAGATTCATAGAAGGGTTTTCTCGAATCGCTACTCCATTAACTCAGCTGACTCAAAAAGATACAAAATTCGGATGGAGTGAGGAATCTGAGAAGAGTTTTCAAGAACTCAAGAGGAGACTCATTTCAGCACCTGTTCTGACAATACCGTCTGGTTCGGATGGATTTGTTATCTACAGCGATGCTTCAGGAAAAGGGTTAGGATGTGTTCTCATGCAACATGGGAAAGTCATAGCCTATGCCTCGTGACAACTTAAAGAATATGAGAGGAATTATCCTACTCATGATCTAGAGTTGGCGGCAGTCGTTTTCGCGCTAAAGATCTGGAGGCACTATCTATATGGGGAGAAAGTGGAGATATATTCAGACCATAAAAGCCTCAAATATTTCTTCACCCAAAAGGAACTCAACATGCGACTACGACATTGGCTCGAGCTGTTGAAAGATTATGACCACACCATTCAATATCATCCTGGAAAAACGAACGTGGTAGCTAACACGTTGAGTAGAAGATCATATGCGGGAACGAGTGCGATGTTGTCAACACAAAGGCCTATTTTATATGATTTACAAAAGATGAAGATAGAATTCAAGACTCCGGGGACCCATGCGATGATGTCAAGTATACGCATAGAACCAACTTTAATCTAAAAAGTTAAAGTTGCTCAAGCCACAGACCCGAAGCTGATGCGTATGAAGAAGAAAGTACAAGAAGGTGTTATTCTAGAAGCAAGAATAGATGAAGAAGCAATACTTCGAGTCCACTCCAGATTTTGTGTTCCTAACGACTCTGATTTGAAGAACAAGATCATGATGGAGGCACACAATACACCGTTTGCAATCCATCCTGGAAGTACCAAAATGTATCGTGATCTTCGACATACATTTTGGTGGAACAATATGAACAGAGAGATTGAAAAGTTTATCTCGAGGTGTTTAACTTGTCAACGTGTAAAGGCGGAGCATCAAGTGCCTAAGGGTCCATTGCAACCACTTGAGATTCCGAAATGGAAATGGGAACACATTACCATGGATTTCGTTACGGGTCTTCACATGGTTTCTCAAGGCATAAATGCTATTTGGGTTATTGTTGATAGATTAACCAAGTTCGCTCATTTCTTGCCGATACGGGAGACTTATTCCCTTGAACATCTTGCTCGTGTGTATGTAAATGAGATTGTGACATTGCATGGAATGCCAGTATCCATAGTTTTGGATCGTGACCCAAGATTCACTTCACGATTTTGGGTTAGCTTGTAGAAAGCTATGGGGATGGATTTACGATTCAGTTTGGCATACCATCCTTAAACGGACGGACAATCAGAGAGGACTATTCAAACTCTTGAAGATTTATTAAGACTTTGTGTCTTAGATTTTAAAGGGAGTTGGGATAAGTATTTACCATTGGTGGAATTCTCCTACAATAATAGTTATCAGGCAAGTATAGGTGTGGCTCCATTCGAAGCATTATATGGACAAAAATGTCGCTCTCTAGTATGTTGGGATGAGGTAGGTGAAGCTACATTTTTGGGACCAGAGTTGGTACGTATGACTACAGAAAAGATCCAAATGATTCGACAATGTATACAAACGGCACAGGATTGACAAAAGAGTTATGTGAATCTTCATCGAAAGGACGTGGAATTTAGTATTTGGGATCATGAATTGTTGCGTGTGGCTCCATGGAAGGGAGTTACAAGATTTGGGAAGAGAGGAAAGCTCAATCCATGATTTATTGGTCCATTTCAGATTCTTGACCGAGTAGGAAATATGGCCTATAGACTCGCGTTACCTCCAAGTATGTCTCGTGTTCATAATGTTTTTCACATATCTGTGCTTCGTAAATATGTGAAAGATCCGAACCACGTTATTGAGTTAGAACCGGACAAGATAGCCGAAGACTTAACGTATGAAGAGGTACCTGTCAAGATCTTGGATAGAAAAGAGAATGTCCTACGTACAAAGGTCATACCCCAAGTCAAAGTTTTGTGGAGAAACCATGCTATTGAGGAAATGACCTGGGAGTTGGAAACGGAAATGAAAGCAAGGTATCCTCACCTTTTCAAAACACCAGATACGTACGTCAATTTCGAGGACGAAATTTCATAAGGAGGGGAGGTTGTAAGACCCCAACTTATTATTAATGAAATTAAATTTCCTCTATTTATTATTTTGAAATAGTAATGGTTGATTTGATTAATGTGGTTAGTTATGGATAAAATGCACAAATATTTCAAAAAAAGCAAGTTGTTATAAAATATTCATTGTTGTTTGAATATTCGTTTGGTCGTGGAATATTCTTCATTGCCGAGGAATATTCGCATGCGACGACCTGACTTTGTGTGGGCCCCATAACGAAAAAGTGATTGAATGAAGAAAATAACAAGTATAAGTTGTTTATAAATAACTTGGCGTAGTTATTCACAGTAATCTTGTTGAAATACTCTTGTGGTTAAAATATACGGTAGTACGGTATTGCACCAATTATTGATTCTTACGTAAGAAAGGCACTACTCAATAATTGTTACAAAGAATTACTGCTTCAATATTTTATTTTATTGATTCAATAATTCTTGTGTTGATATTTTATATTATTGTTTTTCAATAATTGTCATTACACAATTTTCCATTATCGGATCAATAATTCATATTATTTGAATAATATTATTAGATGGAAATATTGGCAATGTCTAGAAAGTTCTGTCTAAGGAGAGGTTTGGTCACCTAATTGCGCGCCACCAAGAAGGAGAAAATCCTTATTGAAAGCCCCTCTTTCCCAGGAACTACTGGTTGCCATTATTGTGATTCTGTAATATTATTTGTGAATAATTAATTATTGATTTATATGATAAGGAAAATATTCATTTTATGTGGATTTAGATGGAGAAAATTTTTAATGTGACAATTGTTTAAAATTGTTATTTTCTAATAAAATAATTCATTTAAATATATTATTATATTTTAATAATATAATAATAGTGATATTTTACAATGAATGTGTGATATATGATTAAATGAGGAGGAAGAGTATTTTTGTTACTAAAAATATTTAAAACATGTTTTTCATGTTTGTGGACCCTATTTCTTGACTGAAATTTGATTATAGCCTGTAAAATCGTCCGTATGTGGATTTCGATCAACTTCTGTTTAGAATTTGGAAAAACTTTTTCTGCAAGGTTGTAGAAAATTAAATTTCCTATGGAATGGACATAAGATTCGAATTTTTCTGATAAAAGGGCTATTTTTATGAATTATTGAAGAAAAACATTTTTTTTATTTTGGTGAGGGGATCCCACTTGTGTGGTTAATGATTTTAATCTAAGAAAGTGTGCGTATGAATTTATAAAAAATAAATTAATATTTTATTAAATTTTCTACTTTGGATTTCTAAGCAATTTCATATAAATAGGGTGCTTAGGTTAGAATTGAAAATCACACCAGAAATAAGTTTTCTCTCTTTCTCTCTCTATATTATCGAGCGTATTCTTGTGAGTATTTTGATACTTTGAGTGTTGCTATACGGTGCAAGTTCCCTTCAGCACTATATCTAGTATTTCAGTTAGAAGTTGTGTCTTTTCGAGGTAAGGGATGTTATTTTTTTTTATAAATGATATTATTTCTTTCAAAATCATTATGCCAAAATATTGGTAAGATTTTTCTTGTGAAATTCTTGTCTTTTAGTGTCGGGGTTACTATTCACGTATACGACACTATTCACGTATACGGTACTATTCACGAATACGACACTATGCACAAGAAAATTAAATTTTCATTTTTTGTCCAAAATATCTATTATGGATACTAGCTTTGATTGTATCCATGTTTTGACCATTCTTGAATTTTACTTCACTATGGTTATTTATGAAGTATTTTGAACTTGGACCTGCTTTAAAGTATGAATCCTTATTATTTGTTCTTTTGTTTCACTGGATTCGTTTTTCTTTAAAATATTTTTCATCATCCTCATCCTAAATAATTATATTTCTGAATATCTTTGGCATGTAATGCAAAGATGGTTGATTTTCTTATGAATATCTTTGGCCCGTAGTGCAAAGATGTACAGGTGTTGAGATGAACATGACCAACTGATGAATATCTTTGGCATGTAGTGCAAAGATGAATATTTGATTCAAGATGTATATTGATTGATGTTAAAAGGATAAAATAATGATGATAAACTTTTAAATTCATAGAAGAAAGTAGATTTCATTCTCTACGTAACTCTTCTAATGAATTATTATTTCCGCTGCGAATATTGATTTAAAACTTGTTGTCTATTGTATTCTATCAGATTTTTCCCTGTTGAGGACTAACGATAATTTGTTCTATGTTATCTTAGTCATATATTCTTTACTAGGCTAGTTGAGCTCACCCTTTTCCTTTTTGTTCCATTTTGCTTCTTAGGAGGCGAGAATGTAGCGAGTACTAGTTGGGGTATGGAATGAAGGTTCTAGAAAGTCGTTTTAGTAGTCCTCACTATTTTGTAAAATAGTGTATCAATAATTATAATGAGGACTTATTTGAGTGTTGATATTGTCTAGAAGACAATATTTGTTTATAAACTTATAGTTTATGTGTTGTCGTATTTTGCACGACAATTGTATTAATAAAGTTGTAGTTGTTTCTGTACCATGTATTTGGCGACTCAGAATGGGTGTTGTATACCTATTTTTGGGGGCGTCACAGTATACCCCATTTCGGGATATATTCACCTCAGACTTAATCATTAGATTTCGTACCAAAACAATTTGGTTTGGCACAACATCTTCAAAGAACGCTAGATTTTCTTTTAATCATGACATACCATTTGGCTAGCCGAATCAAGTAGCTTAGACCATACCAATGAATTAGATATCAACTTGAAACATTCGTCTAGTCAACTCAATTGACATTGACTACTTCTATAAATTCTTTTCGCAATACATCAAAATATTTTATGACGTCATGATACCGTACTTTTCACAGTACGTTGAGGACTTTGTCAGTTTGTGACTTTGTCATTATACATCACACCATAGCGGGTTATTGATCCTAAGATCACATCTAACACCAGGTTCAATTGCATTAATAAATCCATCTTTTTAACATCCTTGCATCAAATGCACTGATGATATAAAATTCATTTTAATATTTTAAATCAATTTTTGTCTAGCCGAAGCAATTAGCATAGACATACCAAGAATAGTTCTTTTCAAAATCTATTGATTCCAAAAGTTGAACCAATTCTTTCATTTTCAAAATACGAACACATAAGCACGATTTCAATAAACTTTGAAATCTAGCATAGCTAGATGACTTGGAATATCCTATTCTCCATCTTTCTTCATTGCCTTACTGCAACAATACTTAATCTTCCCTAGCACCTTCAATACTAAGCCTACTGAAAAAAACTTGTTTTCAGTCTAAACATCCCTCTACCTTAGTATAGTCCATCAACTTACCACACATTATGAGTTCAGGAACTTTCCACAATAATATGAGTTTAAGAACTATCTCAGACAGACCATAAGCGTCCATTCGCTGAGAAGTTCAAAAACCTACCATATCATTATGAGTCACGAATGTACCGTAAGTATGAGTTTCAAGAACTCGTACCTACCTTATCGTTCTCTACCTATCAAGTATATACATGAGAAAAGATTAACCTTCTCGTCATATACATCTTGACAGCGCGACCAATTCCAATGATTATCACTGTAATAAGCTAAGCAGTTGTTACACCAAGCACAAACCTCTGCCCATAACAAAGGTTCATACAACTCAGCTATCACATGAGTCCTCAATTGAAATTTTACAACTTCTAAATTTCTCTTTACTAAATATGAATTTTCTTTAATTCATATACTATTCTTCTCAACTCAATCTAAGTTCTTCTTCCCATACTACTTCGTAGTACTATAAATCATTCATCGTTTAACAACTCATCTATTACTACGATTCACTATGATCACGTGGTGATCTTCTTATCCCTCTCTCTACGATTATAGTCTTAGATACTCTTACCTAAGATTTATAACCTATCAGCTTTGATACCAATCTATAACGCCCCGAAATCCGGTCTATCTTCACACCCGGATTTCGTACGTCACAATCCCATCTTCTTCCAAATATATATCATTATATACTGAAATATAACAACATATACTCTCAAATCCCAAGTTCTAAAAACCTTATAACCTTTTTCATTACAAATAATTATAAATACATTATTCATTTCATCTTATAAGAGTGACTTTTATCCGCCACCAAGGATACATAACAGTTCTTCAAACTAATCTAAAGTTCATTTAACTTATTATATATTACAAGTCTTCGCTCGATCTTCTCGCTCATCCATATTCTAAATGGCACTTCATCTAGATACCGTCAGCTTGATCTTTACGGGATCCTTAAGTTCTTCTAACATCGTTCGCTGAAAATGTTTTTTATTTAAAGCAAGTGTGAGCATTCAATTTCCCAACAAGTCATAACAGTTGAACAAACAACTTCAAGAGTTTAAACGTTCCTTTAGAACTTCGATAACAGAACAAAGGTTATGAAGCATCTTGAATAATAGGAGTAATCTCGATCCTATCATTTTAAAACATTATTCACATGCACTTTGAAATACTTCCATTCTTCTACCTTTTCCATACACATTTTGTCTGGCTGAAATCATTAGCACAGACTTAACAATAATGGATCATGTATAAATAGAGCATTCTCTTATTGAACAGTTAAATCATAGAACATTTCATCTCATAGAAACACTGAAGTGTTCATATTATGGCACAAGGCCTCATATATTCTACCACCTTGCACAATATTGCACATTAGCACATAGACAAAACTTCTCAAGTTCAACATCTGAGAAGTTTAAGAAACAAGCATTCATTTGAAATATGAATGAAGTTAGGAAACTTGCCTTACGCATAGCGATAACTTATGTTGAACTGCTCATTCCAGTTCCTATGTAACACATAAGAAAAACAACACATACACTAATTAGTAATGTATATTTGACTTATGCATTAGTTTGCTTAAATTTACTTCTTAGGGTTCGCGTTCTTGTAACCTAAGTTTACGCGACCACTTTCATTATCATTCTACGGCTTCATGACATACGGAGATGTCTTACTTATACGTTCATCATCTTTGATGTTTTACATCTTATCTTCTTCATATAACTTCTCTAGGACTCAGCACACATCGCTTCTCTGCTAGTAGTCCATATTGTACTCTGAGTGGTTTCCCACAAACAACCAACAAAAAAGTTCCCATCTCATCTACACTGCCCATAACAGTGAGTTAGAGCGGTTGCAAATTTTGTATATACCTTCTCTCTCTGAAGGAATTGTTTAGCCCAACTCCCATATGTCAACCATCAAAGGTTATGATTGCACCACAACCTAAACTTATCGTAACTTATCTTAACCATTAATTATAACGTTCGTTAAGTTAATTTCTTATTTCTTACGGCTTTCTGGCAACTAAATGTCATACCTCGGGATTCATTCTTATACGACTCACCTTCGGCTTTCATTAATCTTATTACCGTTCATTACGACTTTCTTAATACCATTCGTATCTTACTTAATACTTTCATTTTCCCTTACTTGAATCCCATGTTCATTAGTCATTCTTATTGTCCAAGCCATACAATTCGGTGTATGCTAAGACTGCTCGTTTATCGCAACAACATTGCGTTTGCAGGGTCTAAACGCTTTACACTTATCTCTCACTATCATGACATAACATCAAAATGTTATTCATTATCCTCGTTGCTCAACGTCTAAGGAATCACAACCCTAGCAATCCCTCACGTTCATTCATTGCGACTACAGTCCCCGAACATCGTTTATGTAACTCGCGTTTAAATTCTGTCTTTTAATCTTTCCATTCAACCTTCATTTAAGGTTTAAATTACTTGCTTAAGTGTTACATTAGTTGAACATTATGTTCTTTATCTTCCCATACGTTTCCCCCAAGAGTTGAGTAGTTAAAAGCTCTTCTTTGGCTTTTTCCCTACACTAGGCTAATTAGCATAAGGCCACTCTACCTTTTATCTCTCGCGCCTTGTGATGCGAGTTTGCGATCTCCAGCTCCACAGTGCAGCGTTGCGAGTGCCACTATACAAGGCATGGCTGGCGCCGTGGTGCCAAGCCCTAACCCTAGAAACTTTCTATAAGTCTTTGATCGTTCTGAGACGCTTACTTCCCGCTTCCATAACTTATTCGTTATAAGTCGGAATGAGGTTATTCCAAAGCTATTCTATTCCTTACCTTACGTATTCAATACCCCTGGACAGAACTTCATTCTGAATCCTGTTAACGTGCCATTCGATTGGCTTGATCTTCACCCTTCATTCATTTTACATTTTTAACACTCTTCATTTATTCGTCCGTAATTCGGTCATCTCGGAATTCATTAGTTCTTGAGTCCACAACTCACGTTTTCAATGTTCTCTTACATTCTTATGAAACCCTACACGTTTAGGATCATTTACTAACTTTCTAATTATCATTTGTCTTTTCCAAAATTTTCGCATAACTTTGTTATAGCTAAGTTTTAATCCGTTCTTCATGAACGTTTCTACCTTTCCTAACCAAGCAATATGCATCTAAATTATACACGATGGTTTTAAACTTGTCCATCAACAAAAAATATCCTACGATGGTTTTAAATTTGTCCATCAACAACGTTCTTCGTGTTCTTCGCGTGTTCTTCGTGTTCTTCGTTCGTTCTTCATTTTAATCGATATTTTGGATTACGATTTAACTTTTTATTAGAATTTGATGTTATAGAACATCATTCCTTACTTATTTCACCTACTTATTCATATAATCCACTCGGATCATTCTAATTCATCACGAATCTTATACTTCCTTAAGAAATTTATAAACTAAACTTCAAATTCTTATTTTCATTATTTCTCATGATTTCAACCATATGAAATCATTCATAACCTCATCTACTTCTTATTCTCATTAATTTATGTTTTAAACTTATAGGACTTAAAGAGAATTTAAATTCGACTAGGTTTTAGGTTACCTCTCTTCTTTATTTTTCTTCCGCTAGACAATGCCGTCGATTCGCAAGCTTTTCTATTTCACGAACATTTTTGATCCGATCAATCATGCTCATGCTCTTCCTTCTCCCTCTCTATCCGAACCCTCTGTTTCTCTCTCTCTCTAGTTGTAGGATTTTCAAAATTTCATTTAAATGAAAGTTAGCTTCCTATTTATAGAAAATCCAAAGCTAGGGCAAAATAGTCATTTCACCCCCTAACCTCCTTACTATTCACACCTCCGTACTATTCATGACTTAGGTGTTAAGTTAACTTAGCCCTTAAGTCTACTTAGCCTTTAAGGTTTGTGGTTCCGGCTTTCGGGTTTTCGTACGACAATTTTAAAAACTGAGATTCTCGGAATCCAAATACTTTTGGATATTTCGTCTTTCCTTTATCGATTAACTTTTACGTATTCTTTGGATTTCTGAAAAGCTGAAAAACACTTTTTGGCATTAAGCATTTTCCTTCACGTTTTCCCCTAACGTAGCTAAACGAATGAAAAGTACATAATAGTACTTTTCGTCATTTTTATTTTGTCCGATTTCTGCACGTTTTTTGAGAAAAACTTTTATCGGCTTAGTTAACTTTTCAAGATATATTATTGTCAAATCTTTTGACAGAATGTCATTTCGACATACCGAATTCTCGAAAAGCCTTAGGTTATTCAAACCCTAACCCCTAGGTTTCATCGGGTGAATAGTGCCTATTTCGTCTTTTTCCCCAGAAATATTTTTGTTCCCGGAAAATTTTCATTTTTGTCTTGAAAATTATTACTCATTCAGTCTAGCTCGTAGCCAGAATCCTCCCGACTTATAATCATCCTAAGTTCTAGAACGATTAATAAACACATAGCATATAATATTATTAATAAAAATTCATTTTATTAATAACTAATTCTTTAAACTTAAATTCTGGACGATCCGAATTTCTGGGTCGTTACACCTAATCTATTCTATACTTTGGGAATTGATGTTATGAAATGTTAAAGTATTATTGTTTCATAATAGTTCATAACTATTTGTTCAGTTATGTATGAATTGTTATATAATTCACGAGTGTGGTATTACTGTTATCCTTGGATAAACTTGTTGAGCTTGTTATGCTCACTTTTTGCGTGAATTATATGATTGCAGTTGAGGATGAACGTACTAAGAATGCTAAGAGAGATAAGGACAAAGCTAAGATGGATTCTTAGCCATCGTGTAATAGATTAGTATGTTTGTATGTATTATACATTATGAACAACGAATTATGTAATCGGTTTATGAACCTGGGAAGGATTATACTTTGATTATAATAAAAAGATAGTAATTACATTCATTATGTTGTATTTCAATGGAATGATTGTATAGTTATAAGTACCGTGTAGCACCAGATGTCGGGTTGGAAGATACCCGAATTTGGGGGCGTCACAGGTTGGTATCAAAGCATTAGGTTATAAAACTTAAGGGGGAAAAAACCTTAGGCTAATAACCTCGTAAGGAAGGTAAAGTCCGAAGAATGAAATCCAAGTCAATTGAATTAATAAGGTATTGAGAAAATTCAGTACCGAAAGATTTAAAAGATGGAAATTAATATTAAATAAATTAAATGTGATTTGTGCTTATACTATTGTGTATTATGTACTAATCAACGTGTTATGTGTTTTGTAGATGTTGAACGATAGCTTGATGTTTAGAGACATTGAAGTGATAAGTGAGGAGTCAGTGAACCAAGTGGAGATATTACCAATGCTAGTGGCAGAGGTACCGTTAGTGGTTCTCGAAGACTCGGATATAAAAGAGTACATCTCTGAGGAGGAATACTCTGAGGAGACAATGGGAATAACGTCATATCTTAATATGATGATTGACGTGGAGGAGGAGATGGAGGTAACATCGATTAACACGGTGATACCTAATCAGGAGCCAACACCTTCAGATGCAATGAGATCATTGTATCTGGAAGTGTTGGATAGGAATGTGCATCTGCGCACTGCAGTGCAGACACAGAATGAGGAAATAACCGCTCTATATGAGGCGAAGGAATCTGCAGAGGCGGATTTTGAGTCAGAGCACGATGAAAAAGTTCTTATGACGGATAATGTAACAACCCAATATTTTCTATACAAATAAATTAGAAATTTTGCGTATAAATTTTTTATTTTTATTTTATTTTTAATATGGTGTATTATGTTAAACCCTAGTTTACTGTGGGAAACCCTAATTTGATATTCAGTTGTGAGTTTAAGTCTGTTATATAACTGTGTTATATGATTTATGATTAACCCTAAGTAGCATTTAGATTTATTAATTTCTTGAAAACCTAATTACCAAAATTATAAATCCTAATTGCTAAATTAGCAAGGATAATTATAATTATTATATAATAACCCTAATGTCCATGTATGATTAGAACCCTAATCAAATTAAGAAAACCCTAATTATAAATTTTACAAACTAATTATATTTTATTCTAAACCCTAAATAAATAATTTGGGTAATATATATTAAAATTGTTGGACTATGATTATTGTGTGGCCCAAATCAATTATGGGAGAAGCCCAAAAAGAAATCAAATTCAAGCCCAAGCTTAGCCCACATAACCAAGGGTATTTTAGACCTTTGATTTATCTAATTTATGCATTAAAATAATAGCTAAATAAAGAATTAGAGAGTATATACATGGTCATATAATTTGCCTTTTTAGGCAACAAATGATGCTAAACAAGTTTCCTTAAATAGCTAATGACCTTACTTTTATTAATTTCTTACAAAAAGGTACAATGTTGTCAACATCTCATTGGTGGAAATCTCACTAAGCATGCTTAAGATCAGGATAAGGAGTTTGGACTAATGGATAACACAAGTATGGGGGATAATAGATAACCCACATACATTGCTAGAGTTCTATAAATAGACTAGAGAGAGAGAAACTAATTTATTTTTGCTAGCATTTTTTCCAACACTCATTTTTAACTCTCTCAAGCTCTCACCTCCGAAAATACCAAGATATATCAGTCCCAAACAAAGCCCCACCATTACCGTAAACAAATCAGAAGCTAGAATCAAGTTAGATCAAAGAAAAGGTATAAAACCCTAGCTTGATTTCTGTCCATAAATCCTATGTTTAATGTTGTGTTTAAATGTTAGAATATGTTGGTTATAGTGTCTAATGAGGATCTGGGTTGCTAAATGTTGGATCCATAACATTTAGAAGCTTCGGTTTGAAGATCTACAAAATCAAAAAAATCAAATCTGTGGTGGTCCGACAACAAATGTCAGTGGCCACAGATCTTTGGTCGTTTATGATTTTTGTTGTTTTTAAGTTGTTATGTGTAGTCTGGTATGTGGTCTTTGATCTGGAATAAGAATCAAGTTCATATCTTAAACAACCTGCAAGATAATCAAGGTCAAAAGTCGTTGACCGAATATAAGTATTTGGCGTTTCGGGTAACCCTAGAAACTTGGCTACCGACAACGCTTTTAAACTGACTAGATCTTGCTTCTGTTTGATGTATTGTTGTTGTTGGTGTATCTAAATGGTAGTTGGATATGTGTAGTATATGTTCATACCATAATAGCATTTAAAGGATAGACTGATTGGACATAGCAACCGGTCAAACAAGCCAAGACGAACACATTCTTTGTTTTCTGGGTAACCCAGAAAACGTATGAATGTGTTACCTGACATGGTTTGACCGGACCTTTTCTGCTCATTATGTTGTTGTTATGATGATGTTACGATATAGATCTGTACACTGGTATGTTGTCTACACACTAAAGCTCTTAGATCACAAAATCAGTTCATGTGTTTCAAGTTATTGGCGATCAAAGTGCTCATTCATCGATGTTCTTCATTTCGGCTAAACCTGAAATGAAGAAATTGCTCTCAACAACTAATTTAGGCCTTTAGATCTTTCATTTGGAGTATATTTTGATCATGGTTGTTGTTGGGTCTTGTAGTGGTGCATTTGTACTACATGATCTGATCAATAACAAGTCCAGAAACACCTTGTGTAATGGATGATTAACGGTCAAACATGGTCCCTCGAAACTGTGTATGAAGATCCGGGTTTGCATGAAGAACACGAAGAACACCTATATAATGACGGTTTACCTGTCAGCTATAGTGGTCTTTAGCGACAATTTATTTATAAAAATTATATTTTCATTAAATAATTATAGAAAATTAGTTTTAATTATTAAAAATACATAATAAATTATTAAAAATTATTTTAAGGTCCAAAATTATATTTTAATTATTTTGGATATATTTCACAAATATTTAATATTTTGGAATGTTAAAGGCATTTAATTTATTTAATAATTATATTAAATAAATAAATTAAAAATGATTTTAATACTTGAAAAATCATTTAAAATTATATTATGATATAAGAAAATATTTTAAGTTATCTTTAATGACTTTTAATATTTTATGAGAAATTTCATTAATTAATTAATATTAATGATATTTTAGTTATTTAATAAATGAATTAAATAAATAGATTAAAAATGATTTTATTATATTAAAAATCATTTTAAATAATAATAAGGTATTTAAAGGTATTTTAAGTTATAAAATATAACTTTTAATATTTAAAGGATAATTTTATTAATAATTTAATATTAATGATATTTATTTAATATTAATGATATTAAATTTATTTAATAATTATATTAAATAAATAGTTTAAAAATAGTTTTATTGATTTAAAAATCATTTAAAAAGGATATAAATGAATTAAAAATATTTTAAGTTATAATTAATGACTTTTAATATTGGATAGATAGTATTAATATTTTAATATTAATAGTAATTATTTAAAATGATCTTAAATGTTTTAAAAGTCATTTAAGGGTAATATTAATACTTTAAAAATATTCTAAGTTATTATAAATAACTTTAATATTTTGACAATGGTTTCATTAATAATTTAATATTAATTAAATATTAATGATAATAGAATTGTTTGTTATTTAAATCATGTAATAATGATTCCAGTGTTTAAAAATTCCTGATAAATTATAATAACTGTTTATTGAGTCATTTAAAATAATATGACTGATATTTACAGATATTGAGTTACAGAATAGAGTCTTAGACTCGATAATTACCCGATAAAGTCTTTTTGACAATCGGCATAGTTCGTAAATTGTTATGACTTAGATATTTTGGTATATTAATGTTTGTTTGTGATCCAATGACTGTTGAATATGTGTGACAATGTGATTACGTTATGTGCTGACTGCGAAATGCAGTACTATTTCTAATCGAACGAATGACCTGATTAATGATAGGTGATTACATTAAAGATAAAACTAAGTTGCGTATTGTAAGCAGCGCATCAGGCAAGTATCCTACCTTTGCATTTCCTTTATGCAATGGGCATGAGTAAGAATGTTTAAGAATTATATTATTACTGTACGGATTAATAACCCTAAGTTATATATGCTCATTGATTATCAACATGTTAGTATATGGTAATTCAGATATATATTTGTTCGTTAATTTCTATAAGATGATTATAGAAGTGTCCCCACTTGGATAATCATTGCAGTTAACCACATGTTGATACACCCTTGTCAATTACCCGTATATATATATGTTGAATTATAGATTATTGTTGAACAAGATAAAACCTTTGGTTTGGAACCCCGACAGGTATGAATATCCCGTTCACGGGAAAAATTTTATGTGCCCAAGGTAGCCAGAGTGAACGATAATATCGTTCTTGTTATGTAGTATTGATCAATACAGGGTACAACGAGCTTATCACCCCCGTGCCCGTAAGTTATGACGTTTTACAGATGCAGTTCTGTTTAACCTTTTCGAAAACGAAAACAATGTTCATAGTATGTCACTTTAACCCTATTTATAGTCAGTACGTAGTTTCAAAATTTTGGAAGAGAGTTGTTATGTTATTATTATCAGTTCAGATTACTTCACAACTTTTGATTTGTTGTAGAAGACAAATTCTAAAGAAAACATTTAAATTCTTTATATATCATATATATATATACTATATACTACTTGTTGGGCACTCAAATGCTCATCCTTGCTTAATTTAAATGTTTTCAACTAAGTGTGAACAATCTGAAGGCTCTGCTAAAAACAAGGGAAAGGGAAAGGTTGCTGAATGATTTCAATGATATCATATATAATAGTTTAATATTATTAAGACAATGTTATATATTTATTATCATGTATTGTAAGGAATGATTAAAGGTTACGTACTTGGGAGCTAGACTTTGATAGTTATGTAAGTTAAGTTTAATATTTATATTATTGTTATTATTATTAATATTATTCCGGTCATAGAAATGGTATCGTGAAGCACTGAATTCGGGTTTCAAGTACCCGAGTTTGGGGGCTTTACAGATAAGGAACGGGACTATAAGGAAGAGGCCGTTGAGCTTCAAAAGAAATTGGTCGAGAAAGACCAGAAAATAGCTAGGATGTCGCCCATCCACGAGTGCGCTCATGAGAATTTCAAGCTAAAAATTGCTTATTATTCCATTGAGTTCGGGCAGACTTGACACACCATAAGTCGAGATACTGTGTCGATACTGGTAAATCAGAAATATGAGAATGCTGTTCGACAGTGTTAGTAGATCGTTAGATCTTTTTGTATATAAGTACTGACGTAAAACCCTCTTTTCTATATTTAAAGGGTAGTCTTTTTGTAAATCCAAATTTTTGTAGAAGTCAATCGCGGGATAGTAATGTAATAGCTTTTGGCTAAGAAAACAAGATGTAAATAGTTTTGACTATGAAAGCATATTAATATAATGAAGTTTTTATTTAAATGTGCTTGTTGCGGTATGAGTGGTTATTTGAGAATGATAACCAAGCAGTTAAATAGATAATAATGAAACTTTATTTATTTAATCAGAATTATGCCGCCAAGAAAGAGACAACGTAACCAAGAGGCCGAGTCTCATAATGAAAATCAAGGGGTCCTAATAACCATATGCAAGAGTTCGTTAATTTATTAACGGCAGCATTTAACCAAGTTGGGGGAGGGATTCCTGTAGCACGTAAGGTAATAAGAACAACTACCTTTAAGGAGTTTAAGAGTGTGGGTCCTTCCAGAGTTCCGAGGAACGACAGACCCTTTAGAGGCCCAGACATGGGTGAAAGAGATCGAGAAGGCGTTTGTGATTACAAATGTAGGAGAGGCGCAAAAGACTTCTTTTGTGACTTACATGATGAAGGGAGAAGCCAACTACTAGTGGGAGGCTCACCAGGGTGGGGCTAGGACATACACTGTTATGTGGGAACAGTTTAAGAAGGTGTTCTTCGAGAACTACTTCCCGACTAGTATGCAAGAAATTTCTATCAGATAATAATTAAATTAACATTCATTCTACACTACTCCTGGATCTTGCCCTTGCCCTTTTCTTTCGTGTTGGATCCTTCGGGCTTAACTGAAATAGATATCATGATATAGCAAGGGTAAACAACTAATTTGCTTAGCAAGTTTATATACAAGGGAGATATATTAAGACTAAAAAAAAAGTTTTGCTTTCAATGTTCAACAGTAATATAAGATTGTGAAGGAACATGAATTAATAATCAACAATTGAATATTCGAATAATTGAATAACATGAACTGAGTGGTTTTGAAATAACCATGAACATTTGCCAAGGTTCTCAGTCATTTAAACTGGACCTCTTAATATGTTTTGGTATTCAAGGAGATCAACCTTTCATACCTCGTGATTTATGCATAAACACTTAATAATCCGGCATCGATATCATGCCTTAATCAAATTCGTCCTTTTTCTCAGTCAAGAGTTCTTATCATAACAATTTAATAAGAACAGCTTTTTAAAACACATTTGATTTAACAAATTTAAACATGCTTGATCTAGCTGATACAATTAGCATATATCTATCTCATAAATAGTTCATGAATGAAAGAACTTTAATTTAATTCACAGTTCAATAATAATAGAACATGAATTCAATTGCACAAAGTGCAAATTTCAATATTCATTATAGATGTGAATAATCATCAATAATTATTCACTAACATGCTTTGAAAATAATAACTCGAGTTTGAGTTAGGAAACTTGCCTCGCTTGTGAGTTACTGCCACTGTGATTAAATTCTATCCACTATGCAGTTTAATTTTCTTCCTTTGAGAGACCTATAGTTAATCTTTCAATTAGCCATAGCATAACATTAGATTAGGTAATCACATAGATATTATATATTACATTTAGTTCTTAGAAATATTATTCTTATTTATAATGTTACTATTAAATAACAACTACCTTTAATTCACTTAATATTATTAATCTTGATAATATTTAATTCACCTCTTAGTATTATTAGTTCACTAATAATACTTTTATTCGCTTACTAATATTATTAACATCTTAATAATATTTTAGTACTTTACTAATATTATTAATCCTCTTAATAATATTTTAATCATACATTAATATTATTACTTTAATAATATCTTACTTATGCTTTAGTATCATTAATTAATCAATAATACTTTTAATCATTTACCAATAGTATTAATATTTTATTCATTTACTAATATTATTAATCATTTAATAATATTTTATTTATTTACTAATATTATTAATCATTTAATAATATCTTATTTCATTACTAATATTATTAATCATTTAATAATATTTTATTCCTTTACTAATGTTATTACATTTTAATAATATTTTATTTAATCTCTAATATTATTATTTACTCAATAATAATAATTTAATTTAATATTAATAATCTTTTAATAATATTTTAATCTAAGAGTAATATTTTAATCTAATATTATTATTCATTTAATAATACTTTAATCATTTATTAATGCTTAAATCAAATATTATTAACCATTTAATAATATTTTAATGAAGTTTTAATCTTAATATTTTTATTTACTTAACAATATCATATTCTAATATTATTAATATCATAATAATATTTTTAACAATTTATTGGATTAATAAACAATTTATTCTAATTGTTCACCCTTTATTAAACCTCTTATTTAATATCCATAAAAGGTCATAAATAATATTTATTATTATAAATTACCAAAATGCCCTAAAATAGTCATAATATTATATATTAGGAGTATTCAAGCATTAAAATCATATTTTTCTTATTTAAGACATCATTTAACTATTTATTTCCTTTTATTCATAACTTAATCATTTTTAAGAAAAATAGCAAACTGATTCTAAAAATTCTCATTTTCTGGATTTGGACAGTATATGACCCAACCATGATTTCCAATTTTTTTTAGAATTTTAGAAAATGATTTACTATTTTTAAAGTGCCCAAAACACTCGGATCTTGCTTCATTTTTCATAAATCGAGTTTTTCTCAGACAAATTCGACATTTTCAGAGTATACTCTCATGAAATATATGAACCTACTATAAAAATTTCAGAATTTTCCAGTGTATACACAGTGAGATATTCGAATGTTAATATTTTGGAGTCCTTTACGGAAATAGCCATTACGCACAACCTATAAATCAAAACGCGTCCGTTCTTTCTCCTACACGTAGATAACTTCTTAAAGTACCTCTGTGAGTTTTCCCAGATTTTTAAAAGACTTGCAACTGACCTAAACAGTCTCAAGAAAAATGGGAACATTAGTTATTTTAGGGTTTTAAAACCTCAATACCCTATGTGGACTATTTTGGGGAAAACAGTCCCCATGGCTTAAATACTTACAAGATTTGTGTTCTACCACTTGGGTTTACTAGATAACTCATGTATCTAGCACCCCCCATCGACGGATCACAAATCTAAGTTGTAAAACTTGAGTCATACAAGATTTAGTGGAAGAAAAATAAGGGTTTCACCCCTTGGAGAACATATGCTCATTTTCTTCCTCTAAACCTTTGATCTAACACTCAAGATACTTAGTTCCATACATGATGATATGTCGAACTAGGGTATCTTGAGTATTAGTTCATAACCCCAACAAAACTCAAGCTATAATACAAAGTAGAAGAAGAAGATGACGATTAGGTTATACCTTGATTTAGTGGCAACTCTCCTTGATTTACCAAAGTAATATCTAATCTTAGGGTACATGAAGCAAACTAGAACACCTCTCTCACTCTCACAAAAACCGAACCCCCCCTCTCTTTTCCCTCCTTGCAACTTTCTAGCTTGAGAGAAAAAAGAAGAAGAAGAAGAATAAGAGAGAATGAATGTCTAGCAAATGAATGTGTGATATAACTATTATCCCCCATATTTTTATTGTCCCATGGATAAAAGACTACACCTTATCTCTTCAATTAGCCTAATCATGTGATTAAAGGTGCTTAATAGATTTGCAACCAATGGGAGATTGACACACATGTACTTGTATGTAAGACTTCTACTTATGGACATTGATTAGCATAATCATCTTGCCATAAAAAGGCCTAAATGGAAGGTCCCCCCCTTGCCCATTATATCTCCCAATTTGCTTTTATTTTAATACACAAATTTGATTAATCAAAAGTCGAAAATACCCTTAATCAAGTGAGCTAAGTATTGGTTTGCATTTTATTTCTTTTGGGCTTCACCTTTAATTGTTTTGGGTATGTAATAAACATAATCTAGCAATTTTTAATATATGATACCCAAATTGATTATTTAGGGTTTCCATTTCCAATCATATGAAATTTAATTACTTATACATGTGACTTTAGCTCATAACCTAATTAGGTTTACTAGAATTAAGTTTAAAATTATTAGTCACTTGAAATAACAAGATTATCCACTTAAGTTAGTATACATATTAAATACTAACCTTTCCTTATTACCATAACCCTTATGTTATTTAATTGTCTCACCTAATGTATAATTAGGTTATGAAGCTTTTATTTTTAATGAAATATATAAATGTATGTATCCATAACTATAGTATATATGTTAATTGACCCATGCACCACTTCACATATGTTGTCACATATTAAATCACTATATAACACAAAGTTTTAAAATATCAATAATGTACATACATATATAGTGACTTAAAATTCACGGTTATTACAGTGGTGAGACATTGTCTCAGTACCACAAAGAGCGGAAGAACAAGAGTAAGATAGAGGGTGGTAGTAAGGCAGAAGTTACCAGCGGAAGTGATAACTTGCCTAAGAGAAAGAGCTTCAACCCTAGGAATACTGGGGTAAAACAGGGAGATCCTAAGCGTAGGACGGAGGCATGCAAGACATGCGGAAAGACTCAAATGGGAGTCTGCCTAAAGGGGAAATTACTATGCTACAACTATGGGCAGGAGGGACATTTGTCACCCAACTGTCCTAACCCTAAGAAGAACCATGGGTGTTTTGTCTGTGGGTCATTGGACCACATGGCAAGGAATTGTTCGAAGAAAGGGTTAGAGGGAAATAAGGGTTCTGGTAGTGGTAAATTAGCCATTACTAGACCATCACCATTGGTGGGTAAACCCTCAGCTTGTACATTTAATATGACTGTCCGAGATGCGGTTGTATCATTGGAAGTGGTAGCAGGTATCATTCCGGTCAATGAAATAAATGCTTATGTGTTATTTGACTCGGGTGCTACTTGTTCTTTTATAGCATGTGAATTTGCTAAGCGATTAGGTTTAATCCTTGAAAAGTTACCAATACCTTTAGATGTTAATGTAGCAAACGAAGAAATAATCCCCATTGAACATTTTCATAAGGATTGTTGCGTAGATATTAGAGGGAATAAGTTATCGGTAGATTTAGTACTGATAAGGTTAAAAGAATTCGATATAATTCTTGGTATGGATTGGTTGATTAACCATAAGGCAATAATAGATTGCCATAGGAAAAGTGTGAACCTTCGGCTTTCTAAGAAAACCAAGGTAGCGTTCTTCGGTAGTAAATCACTGAGACACTCTTGTTGTCTATCGATGACACAAGCTAGGAAGATGTTGAGAAAAGGGTGTGTAGGTTATCTATGCCATGTTGTGGATACCCAAAGAGTGGGAACATCCTTGGACCAGTTACCTATAGTGTAAGAGTTTGCGGATGTATTTCCAGAGGAATTACCGGGTATTCCGCCGGATAGGGAGGTTAAGTTTGTAATTGATCTGTTACCGGGTACGACACCAGTTTCAAGGGCACCATATCGAATGACGCCAGTTGAGATGAAGGAATTAATGGTTCAATTACAAGGACTATTAGATAGAAAGTACATTCAACCGAGTGTGTCTCCTTGGGGAGCACCGATATTGTTTGTAAAGAAAAAGGATGGGTCGTTAAGACTTTTTATCAACTATCGAGAGTTGAACAAGTTAACGATTAAGAATAAATACCCATTGCCCAGGATCGATAATCTATTTGATTAGTTGAAATGGGAAAAGTATTTTTCTAAGATAGATTTGCGCATGGGCTATCATCAGTTAAAATTAAGGAAGGAGGATGTACCTAAGACGACGTTCAGAACTCGTTATGGTCATTACGAGTTTCTGGTAATGTCGTTTGGGTTGACTAATGCGCCAGCCACATTTATGGATATGATGAAAATAGTGTTCAAACAGTATTTGGAAAAGTTCATCGTAGTGTTCATTGATGATATTCTAGTCTATTCAAAGACACTAGAAGATCATGCTGAACATTTAAGAATAGTGTTGGAAACACTAAGGAAGGAAACATTGTATGCAAAATTCACGAAGTGTGAATTTTGGCTTGAACGAGTGTAATTTCTAGGACATGTTATTGATATGGATAACATTTCCATAGATCCAGCAAAAGTAGAAGCAGTTAATGAGTGGGAGCAACCGAAAATGCCAACCGAGGTTCAGAGTTTTATGGGGTTAGCGAGATACTATAGAAGGTTCATTCTGGACTTTTCTAAAATAGCTACTCCATTGACAAATCTGACAAGAAAGTCGGTGAAGTATGTGTGGACTGAAAAATATGAGAACAATTTTTAGGAGTTGAAGAAGAGGTTAAGTGGGGCACCTGTATTATCTTTACCAGATGATACATGAAACTTTGTAGTGTATAGCGATGCTTCACATAAAGGACTGGGTTGCGTGATCATGCAGCATGGCAAGGTCATTGCGTATGCATCACGTCAATTAAAGGATTATGAGAAGGCCTATCCTACTCATGATCTGGAGTTGGCAGCTGTAGTTTTTGCCTTGAAGATATGGAGGCATTATCTATATGGTGAGAAGTGTGGGATATACACGGACCACAAAAGTCTGAAATATATCTTCACACAGAAGGACTTGAACATGAGACAGAGAAGGTGGTTAGAATTAATAAAATATTATGACTGTGATATTTTATATCATCCGGGGAAAGCAAATGTAGTAGCCAATGCGCTAAGTAGGAAGGGTAGAGAGAAACTATCAATGTTAACAACTTAGAATGAGTTGATAACAGCGATGACAAGAATGGAGTTAGAAGTTAAGTTACTGGAGGAAGCGGCGAAAATGTTATTTTCCATAGAAACCCAACCGACCATAGTGAAACGGGTTAGGGGAGTACAATTGAGCAGCGAGGAATGCAAACAGATGAAGAAAAGGATAGCAGATGAAGAAAAGACTAAGTATAACCTCGATAAGGAGGGATTACTTTGTTTTAAAGGAAGAATTTGGGTTCCAAATGATTCTGAATTAAAGGAGAAAATAATGATAGGGCTCATAGTTCGAGGTACTCGATACATCCCGGTAGTATGAAGATGTATCAAGACTTTCGTCAGAACTTTTGGTGGCCGAACATGAAAAGGGAGATATCAGAATATGTTAGTAGGTGCTTAACTTGTCAAAAAGTTAAGGCTGAACACCAACGACTTAGCGGTTTGTTGCAACCGTTAGAAATTCCAGAGTGGAAATGGGAGCACATCACAATGGACTTTGTGGTGGGACTTCCAATAACAAGAAAAGGATACGATGCTATTTGGGTGATAGTGGATCGATTGACAAAATCGGCTCATTTTGTACCAATAGGAGTTAGGTATAACTTAGAACAACTAGCTAAGCTGTATGTTAAGGAAATTATTTCCAGACATGGAATACCTGTATCGATTGTGTTAGATCGTGATCCACGATTCACATCAAACTTTTGGAGGAGTTTGCAAGATCAAATGGGAACGCATTTAGGATTGAATACGGCGTATCATCCTCAGACGGATGGTCAGAGTGAACGGACAATTCAAACGCTGGAAGATATGTTAAGATCTTGCGTTATGGATTTCAAAGGGGGTTGGGACGAGTATCTACCATTGGTAGAATTTTTGTACAACAATAGTTTTCACGCTAGTATAGGCATGCCGCCTTACAAAGCGTTGTATGGAAGAAAGAGCCGAACTCCATTGTGTTGGGATGAGGTGGGTGAACGTCGGATGTTGGGACCTTAGATGGTACACCAAATGGCGGACATGGTGAAGATAATACGTGCTCGATTAGTTGCGGATGAAGTATACAGATCCGCATAGAGAGAAGAGAGAATTCGATGTAGGATCTTTTGTTTTTCTGAAAGTATCACCTTGGAAGGGGAAGATACGTTTTTGAAAGAAAGGGAAGTTAAGTCCAAGGTTTGTAGGACCTTTTGAGATTTTAAGAAGGGTAGGAGAGGTTGCTTATGAAGTAGCCTTACCTCCAGAAATGGAACGCATTCATAATGTGTTTCATGTATCTGTGTTGTGTCCTTATAAACTGGACTATAAACACGTAATAGAGTATGAATCTAGATAGAGAAAGATTTATCCAATGAGGAACTTCCCATTCAAATTGTTGATAGGAAGGAACACGTATTAAGAAATAAGGTCATACCTTCAGTGAAGGTGTTATGGAGAAACCACAATGCTGAAGAAGCAACGTGGGAACTCAGAGTAAAATGAAGGAAGATTTTCCTCATTTGTTTATGTAATTATAAGCTAGATTCGGGGACTAATCCTTATAAGGGGAGAGAAATGTAACGCCTTGAGAAAATCGGATTTTTATGATAATTAAATTTTATTTGATTATGTGAATTAAATGAATTTAATTGATTTATTTTGTGAGGAAGCTATGTGAAGGTCGTTCTATGACCTATAATGTGCTTATATGGTTAGTAATCTGGCTACGTTCTAGAATTAATTGTTTAGAATTTCCAAGACGAAAATAAATGTTTTCTGAGAAATTCTCGTAAAAACACTATTCATTCGTTTCTGCTCAGGGAATTATTTTGAAATTCCGAGAAATGCGTAATGATAAAATATCGAGATAAGATGAAATATCTAATAATATTTCATATATGGCAAATGAAGTTTTTTCCTACGGACTTAAAACCTAAGGGTTGAGTAGATCGATTTCCGTGAAGGAAATAAAACGCGTAGAAGGAATTGCGTTATTGTTAATGTGTGTGTTATACTAGGATGATACTATTTAGTATCTATGTATAATACGATGAGTTAATACGAAGTACAATACGATTATCGTACGAGTATTATACGAAGAGAATACATGAATTATACGTATAGAATATGATTAGTATTATAAAATAAGTTAAGACTTGATGATAATTCATTTTAGTTGGATTATGTTTAGTCCAATCAATTGTATAGTCAAGCCCAATGAATTAATGTGTTAAGCCCAAGTCAAGGCCCAATATTAGATTGGTTAAGCCCAATGCAAGAAAATTGAACCGTGGATCAAACCGATGGTTCACCGAATGGGTAAAACCCATGAGGATTACCCATGGGCATGGTGGGCCGACCCTTGGTGTGTAAGGCAAGCATAACACTTGGTCACCAAGTATTTTACTTGGTGACAAAGTGTTGAATAGTAAGGAGGTGATGGTGAATTGACCAAATTGCCCTCTATTTCATTTGCCTATAAATAGAAAGCTAAAGTTGGACTTTTGTGAGTTTTTCAAATTGCCAACCTAGATTTTGAGAGAGAGAGAGAGAGAGCTAGACTCAACCAAAAGTTCTACTTTGAAGCTTTGCTTAAGAGTTTTTCAAGATTACCTAAGAGTTCTTAAGGTAATACTCCTTAATTCTAATTCTATCTCTTTTGGTTTTCTTTTAATATGGAGAATCATAAATGGGTGGTGTATGTCTAGTATGGTGGAATAAGGATGACTTGTTTATAGATTCAATCTCTATAAGTCATGATATCATAGAAATCATAAGGTTTGATATAGCTTAAAATCGTGAAAATATTGATTGTTGAGATTGATTGTTGATAAACAATTGAACTCCATCAATATGTAAATATGGGCATCTTGCTTGGTTAGGATGTAGATACGAAGTCCATGGAGTATTTCATGTGATTTGGCTTAGAGAACGTTAGTAACGAAGTTATGGCAAATTTCACAGAAATAGACGTTAAACGTCGAAAATGTTGAAATTCCGAATTGATAGTCAAAAGTTGTCGTGAGACTTAAAAATGTTGTTTTTCAATGTTAACACTTGAGATATGGTATTTAAGAGTCGTGGACTCAAGAATAGTCGGATTCCGACTTAAAACGAAGAAAATGAGCATTGAACGTTCATTAATGTTTACGAACGCTTAAAAAATGAACTCAATAGTGAATTTTGAGTTAACAAATTCGAAAGTATCAAATTCTTATATGAACGCGTAGAGTATATCGTTTATGACGTGTAGGCTTTTGAACGGACCAAATCGGACTTATAACGAAGAAGTTATGAATCCGGGAATCTCACAAAAACTTTTATCTGTGAAAATTATCTGGTACTGAGGTCTGGGGCCGTGGCGCCAGACAGTGCTTTAAAGTACCGCACTGCAGTGCTGGTACAGTGTAATTGGCTATTGGAAAGTGGCACCACAGCGCCACTGATAGAATGAAGTCTCACACCGCAGCGCCGAGACCGGGACCTGGGTACTGCAAACTGGCGCCGCAACGCCAGTCTTGTATTGAGATGTCACGCCGCGGCGCGGGTGCAGAGTAATTGTTGAATGACTTAGGTTTGAACTGCAATTGTGCAGAGACCTAGAAGAGTAAAGTTTATGCACTTCATAAGTGTGCTAAAACTATTCTTATGCTACTTATACTAAGGTATATGGTATTGAAACTTAGGAATTGAATGCATGTTAGTAATTTATGAATGAAGAACACAAAGTGTTATCAATGAACCCTAGTCGAGGAACAACGTTGGTATTTCGCCAATGATGATAGAGTCCGGTTAATAACATAAGTTGGTTAATAAGCCAGGACGAAGGGTAATAAGTCGAATTAACTTTTGTAATGTTATTAAGTTAACAAAGACATAGAAGAGAAAGAAATTGGTAGGAACAATGTGAATAATTGTTTGATAGCTAATTACAGTGTGCTTTGTGAATATATCATGTAGATTATGTAAGGGATGTGGTCAGTCGATTAAGTTATTTGAAGACGCTGAAAGGCAAGTTTTCTTAACGCTTGTCTAACTTTCAAGTTAGTCAAGTTTTATATGATTCATTGTTCTGAATTGCATGACTGGTTTTAAAGAAAGGGTCAATGCCAGTTTTAACTCGGCTAGACTACTCGTAAGATATAGATTGATTTGTATGCATATCTTTCTATATAGAAATGTTAACGCTATCATATGCCAAGTAATTGGTACGGATATGAAGGTAAGGTTTGTCTTTGAACAAAAAAAAGTATTTTTCATCGACTATTCGATGGGCACGCGAGTTTGCCAAAACTTAAACATAAATACGTTTAACGAATGAGTGTTGATCAACATAGAGTACTATAGGCTGATCACCTAGAAGTGCTTGTAAGTAATGCGGATGTACAGCCTTAGTGCTATGATATCCTTTTTAAGTATGAAAACAGAAAGCTACTGTTCATGGTCTATTGACTGGTTCAGAATTCCTAATCTATTCTATACTTTGGGAATTGATGTTATGAAATTTTAAAGTATTATTGTTTCATAATACTTCATAACTATTTGTTTAGTTATGTATGAATTGTTATATAATTCACGAATGTGGTATTACTGTTATCCTTTGATAAACTTGCTGAGCTTGTTATGCTCACTTCTTGCGTGAATTATATAATTGTAGTTAAGGATGAACGTACTGAGAATGCTAAGAGAGATAAGGGCAAAGCTAAGATGGATACTTAGCCATCGTGTAATAGATTAGTATGTTTGTATGTATTATACATTATGAACAATGAATTATGTAATCGGTTTATGAACCTAGGAAGGATTATACTTTGATTGTAATAAGAAGATAGTAATTACATTCATTATGTTGTATTTCAATGGAATGATTGTATAGTTATAAGTACCGTGTAGCACCAGATGTCGGGTTGGAAGATACCCGAATTTGGGGGTGTCACAGGTGCAAGATTGATAATACTTGCATGACTAAGTTAAAAATGGAGGTATAAATGGAGGTACTATACTGTAATTCATATTTTCACATGTCTAGAACTATTGATTCACATGATTTACTATTAGGGGAGGTGGTGCAAGTTTGATAATACTTGCAGGACTAAATTAAAAATAAAGGAAAAGAGGAAGGTATTATTCTATAATATTTCGAGCCCCAAAACGTGCAATTATTGAAACTATATTTTCCTATAAATAGAAGCTCATTATTCCTTTATTTCTCACCAATTCACTAAAGCTATAGAGTAATTATTATAGAGAGAAAGAAGAAGAGAAGTCTACTACCTCACTATTCCAGTATCCAGTTTTCTTCTAAGGTAAGGGGTATTATTCTTTCGTATTCATGAAGAGAGCTATTATTATTCCATTCTTTATTATTATGTTGGAATAACCTGTCTATGTGAAGTACCGCATAAATGGTGAAATTCTTCTGTTATTCTATTCTTTATTGTTTTGTTGGAATAACCTGTCCGTGCGGTCTATCGTATGCCTGATGAATTCTGTTGTTATTCCATTCTTTATTATTCTGTTGGAATATCATGTCTGTGCGGATTACGCCTGACCTGTTTCCATTCTCTATTATTCTGTTGGAACATCCTGTCTGTGCGTATTACACATGACCTGGTTCCATTATTTTTTATTCTGTTGAAATAATCTGTCTGTGCGTTCTATCGCATGCCTGGTGAATTCTTCTGTTATTCCATTCTTTATTATTATGTTGGAATAACCTGTCTATGTGGATTACCGAATGCATGGTGAATGATCCTTTGTATTCATTCTTTATTAAATTGTGGAAATGATTTGTCTACGTGGATTACCGCATGGGTGAAAATCCATTTGCAGTTTCGTATATTTTATTATACTCGTCTGAGATATCATTTCTTTTGTACTCGTCATGGAATATCATTTTCTTTGGTATTTTTTTTACGAGTTACTATTTACGGGTTACTATTTACTCTGGTATTATTCACTAGGGGATTCGGGGTACTTTTTGTGCTGGAGTACTATTCACGAGTTACTATTCACCCGATTACTATTCACTCTAGTATTATTCACTTGGATATTTGGGACACTTTTCGTGTCGGGATACTATTCACGGGGTACTATTCCTAAAGTGCTATTCACGAGGTACTATTTACCCAAAAAATATATTTCTTTTCTGTTCAACTTTATTTTTTGTAAATGAATATTATTCTTGAATTTTACTCCACAAAGTAGTATCATGTTGACAATTTGAACGTTATCAATTTCTAGATAAATTTAATTATAAATCTTTAAAATTTATCCTTGAACTTGTTTTATTGAATTATTATGTCATTGTCATCATCCTCATGCTTATATTGTGATGAAAGTCATCTTTGGCTTACGTGCATAGATGGACTTGGTATGATTATGACCAGGAATTATTCGGTATAATCATGACCGTAATGTGACGAATGATGTGGTGAAAGTCCTCAGTGGCCTATAGTGCATTGATGGACAGTTTTTGGTATGATTATGACCAGGGATTATTCGGTATAGTCATGACCATTGATGATTACATGAATATCCTTGGCCGTGGTGCAAGGATGATTCGATTTTATTTATTAAGCTGAGTCTCAGTGATAAAGTTGATGAAAATCTTTTTAAATCATAGAAGATAGTAGATTTTATGCTCTACTTGACTCTTCTAATGGATTGCTTATTCTGCTCCAGTTGTTGATCAAAAACTTGTTGTTCTATTATATTCTATTAGTTGTTATACTGTTGAAGGCTAAGGATAATTTATTATGCATTATCTTAGTCATAATATTTCTTACTGGGCTAGTTGAGCTCACCCTTTTTTCACTGTTCTCTTCTGGAAATGAGAATATAGCTGGGACGAGTCGAAAAACGGATTGACGGTCCAGATGGTTGTTTTAGTAGTCCTCACTATTCTATAAAATAGTGTGACAATAAATTAATAAGGACTCCATTGAGTGTGGATATTGTCTAGGTGACAATATTCTTATTAAAACTCTTAGTTTATGTTATGTCGTATTTTACACGACTGTTGTATGATTAAGTTGTATTTGAATTTTGTACCATGTATTTGGCGACTCAAGATGAGTGATGTATACCTATTTTGGGGGTGTCACATACCTCAAGTCAAAGTTTTGTGGAGAAACCACGATGTTGAGGAAATGACATTGGAGTTAGAATCTGAAATGAAATCAAGGTATCCTTACCTCTTCGACATACCAGGTACGTACCTAATTTTGAGGGCGAAATTTCATAAGAAGGGGAGGTTGTAAGACCCCAACTTTTTGAATAAAGATGAATTTTCTATAAATATCATTTTTGAATATTATGGAATGAATTTGATATAATGTTATAGTTGTGGGTAATTTTTATAAATTTTGCAAAGTACGCAAGTTGTTATATAATATTCGATTGGTCGGAGAATATTCATTTTAACAGGGAATATTCGTACGACGACACAATCATTTATGGGCCCCATAACAGAATAATTGTCAGATGAAGAAAATGACAAGTTTGAGTTTTTATAAATAACGGTGTAGTTGTTACCGTTAACACTGTTGGAATACCTGGTGGTTAAAATACAAAGATGTCTGGCGTTGTTGCACAAAAGATAGCTACAGGTATTGCACAATATTTTTGAATTATTGATTCTTACGTAAGAAGGCACTACTCAATAATTGTTACAGTAATTACTATTCAATATTTTATTTTATTGATTTAATAATTGTTGCGTTGATATATAATATTATTGTTGCTTTAATAATTATCACTGCATAGTTTTTCCCATTATCAAATCAATAATTCATATTATTTGAATAATATTAGTAGATAGCATTATTGGCAATGTCTAGAAAGTTCTGTCAAGGAGAGGTTTGGTCACCTAATTGCGCGCCAGTAAGGAGAAATCCTTATCGGAAAGCCCCCTCTTTCCTAGGGAACGGCCTGATTGTCATTATTGTGATTCTGTAATATTATTTGTGAATAATTAATTATTGATTTATATGATAAGAAAATATTTATTTTATGTGGACATAAATGATAGATAGGAAAATATCTATTTTATGTGGTTATAATTGAAGGAATTAATGTTGAGTTATTTTCTCAGTATTTTTGTCGGAAGAGACGTATTAAAAAATAAAATCGGTGTTTTTAAAGCTCTATTGTGTGAGTTATAATTTTGATCTGACCGTTGGATCGTTGTTATTTTTGGATATGTTATACATATATAAGTTGAGTATATGTCCACAAATTTTTAACCGTTAAAAATTAGCGTATGATTTATTAGGAATTTTAAAAGGTGTTAAAAATCATTCGTTTGTGGATTTCAGATATTTTCTGTTTGGAATTTGGAAAAACTTTTTTCTGAAAAGTTGTAGAGAATTCGATTTCGTGTGGAATGGGCTATTTTATATGAATTATTGAAGTTTCAAAAATTAAATATTTTTTTATTAAAATTTGGTGGGACCCACTTTTGTTTTTCAAACTTGTGGGCTGAAATCTTTGTTCCAAGATGGCTGCCCATTTGGTGGGTAGACGTATAAGTTTGAATGAAAATAAATAATATTATTATTTTATTATTTTAGTCTACTATGGCATTCTAGCTTTTTTCTATAAATAGGCGCGTAGGTTAGAATTAAAAATCACACCAGAATCTGAGAATTCTTCTTCTATAATTTTGAGCGTATTTCTTTAGAGTTTTAGAAAGCTTTGAGCGTAGAAAATAGTGAAAGTTTTCTTCAAGAATATCCCCGCTATACCATTTGGAATATTCTTTTTTTCAAGGTAAGAGATGTTATTTTTATTCAATATTCGCTTAAAATAATATTTTCTTCCATACTCTATAGTATGTAAGTAATATTATTTCGTTTCAGATTTCAAATTCTATACTCGTTTTGTTAAAATTTTGGCTTTTATACTCCATGAATTTAGTAGAATATCCTTGATATTTGCATTTCATCCAGTATATTTTCATGGAAATATTATTCTGAGCATTCTTGATAAATTTCAACTTTTTCATGCCAGAGTACTATTCACGGGGTACTATTCACTTGAGTACTATTCACCCGAGGTACTATTCATTATAAAAATTTATTCGTTTTCTGTCCAAATTATTTTTGGTACAATATTATTCTTGAATTTTACTCCACAAAGCAGTATCATGTTGACAATTTGGATGTTATTAATTTCTGGATAAATTAAATTATAAATTTTTAAAAATTTATCCTTGAACTTGTTTTATTGAATTCTTATATCATTGTCATCATCCTCATGTTTATATTCTGTTGAAAGTCATATGTGGCCTGTAGTGCATAGATGGACTTGGTATGATTATGACCAGGGATTATTCGGTATAATCATGACTGTAATATTACAAATTGTGACACCCCCAAATTCGGTACTTCCACTTCCACAGGATTTGGTGTTCACTATACAAACATCATCTATCTATCGACCCATAAATAAATGCATACCATGCAATAGATAGAATAATAAATAAATCTCCCCTTATGGGGTTACATCAACTGCAAAATAAATAAAATCCCAGGTTGCTCTAACCTTAAAAACATCTGTGCGGAAACATAAACAAATAATAAGTCTTAAGTAACATCAAGTCTGAATATCATTACATAACCACATAAATAATCAATCTTCATTACTTGCTAATCTTGCGCTTGCCTTTACTAGTAGAAGGCTCGTCTGTTCTTTCGTTCTTAACTGCAATGTTATTATTACGCAAGAGTGAGCACGATTGTCCACAAGTATAACAATATAACAATGAATAATAACATGCGAATGAATTAAAGACTTATGAAATAGGAAACTCAACTTTTGAATCAAGAATGAATAACAAGAGACAAAAAAAGAACTTCGAGGTCATAAGACCTTGAACTATGTCCTAGGTTGTCAAGTATTTTACTTGAAACCTTTAACGATCATAAGACTATGGACTCTTCTTCTGCAAATTTAGGGGATCGACCCTTAGTACCATATTATGCACAATAGCTTAACGCTAACGCATAAGTAATCCCCTTTACAGGGATGTTCATCTCAGTTTGACATTCGAGTCCGCACCAAAGGAAGTTTGGTTTGGATAATTCATCAAGGGTTCTAAAATTTAGAATGCTCATCAACTATGGACTAGTCGAATCATTAAGGGTTCGCTAGTCTAACAAGGTTTAACAATAACTGATAATTTAATTTGAATAACAATCTCAAGAGGTATACAATAGAATAAGTATTATATAACATCATCATGCTTGAAAGATTTATAACAAAACAGACTTAGTCAATAATAATGAGAACTTGCTCAATGTAGAAAAGTGAATTAATCAACTTATATAATGATAACAAGTAAGGTTAGGAAACTTGCCTCGTGCATAGATTACACGTTAATTATACTCGTTCCTTGAATTAAATCCTACATATCATTTATATTCACAATAACAGTCAATTATAACGTACTAAACATCACAAGTTTATTCTTAGTCTAACTCGAGTTCATGACTATACTTAGTCAATTACTACACTTATTGTCAAAAATTAAGACTTCACGAACAATAAGCTCATTATGCATTTGATCATTCAATTCACACGTAATTGTGTTATGGACATGTTAAGAATTTATTTTAACACCTCATTATATGCATATCAAGTTTCTATGTTCGTTAGATTAAGTTAATAACACATTTCTATACTTGAACACTTAAAAAAACATTTTCTGGACATTTTGCTAAGTGGCGGCGCTTTTCTTTCTTTAGGTTATCTTGAGTCTTAGCGATGCGACCTTTGTGGCGGCTGCTGACTGATACCAACCAATCATGGCGTGGGACTTGATTACTGAGTTGGTGCCACGACAAAACTCTAGATTTTGATTCCCAGTTCGCGAAGAACACAGAGTTCAGCAAAATAAACACTATATGGTCATTAAATTCACCAAATTAAACATACCCACATGTTAGAATTCATACATAATCATTACCCAACATTTATAAAGTAATTTTAACCCATTAAAACACATAATTACAGAGTTAAAGCATGCAAATTTCACTGTTCTTGATGTTCTTGAAGGTTTTGAACATAAATCCTAAAATTCAAGGCCACGAATTCGTTATAAGACCAAATCCAACCATTCATGTTTTGTTTTGTTCGTTTTAGCATGCATAATCATATACAAGTGGAAATTTTACAGAACAATTTATGTTTGACATATTAAAATCACGTATAAGGCCATATGGCCATATAACATACTCTGTAACTTTTGAAGCCATAATCATACGTTATAATATTATGAAATTGATGATATGGAAACATACAATATATATAAAAACACATTATAACAACATCTTTACACATATATACCCATAACCCTTACAATTTCCAATTACAGAGATTTTACAGAAATTTGTGAGCCATATTTTATATAATCTAAATGACGTAAAAAGTAATTGGGTTGAAGAGATTACCCAAGCATAGAGTGAATTAATAGGAGATGAATTCCTTCTTAGATGACTCTCACAATTCTCTTAACAAATTTCTGAACTCTCAAAGTCTCTCTCTGTATCTCTCTCTGTTATGCTTTTCTAGACTAAGAAAATAATAAGAAGAAGAATGAAAGGAAAGACGTATAAAAGAATGAACTGACGCGGTAGTGGTCAGTTACCCAATCATGGGTAACTACTATTAACTCCCTTTAGGGCCTCGTTTGGCTAACAAGAATAGGTTTCAAAAACCACTTAATTTAATAAAACCTTATCATATAGTTTAAATAATGTCACACTCCTTTATAAAATAAATCAATATCTTATTTAATTTATTTTAAAATAGAATATAATAACTTCTCATTAATTCACATAGTCACATAATTAAATTTCTCATTTATTAATAATATCAAATTATTAAATCTCTAATTAATAATTAAATTAATTAAAATAACAATAGGCTTATTAAATATTTATTTTAATACAATAAGCTCACATAATTACATACATCGAACAATAAAATTCTCCACATTAATTTAATAAATATAACACATATAATTAAATTAATCTACCACAACTTCATCAATTAATTATTTAATCTAATAATTAATTCATCGAAAAAAATATTTATTTAATCCAATAAATATTAAAATTAAATTATAAAATCTCGGTTGTCACACAAATGATGTGGTAAAAGTCCTCATTGGCCCGTAGTGCATTGATGGACCGTTGTTGGCATGATCATGACCATTGATGAATACACGAATATTCTTGGCCCGTAGTGCATGGATAATTTGTGGTCGTGATACTAAAGAATATCCTTGGCCGTAGTGCAGAGGTGATTTGATGATGTGGATTATTTATTAAGCTGAGTCTCAACGATAAAAGTGATGAAAAGCCTTTTAAATCATAGAAGATAGTAGATTTTATTCTCTACTTGACTCTTCTAATGGATTGCTTGTTTCGTTGCAGTTAAACTTTATGTTTGTTATATTTTGTCAGTTTAACACTGTTGAAGGCTAAATTATTCTGCATTATCTTAGGGGCTGTTTGTTTAGAGTTGAATGAAGCTGAATCTGAATGGCTGAATCAGTTAGTGCGTTTGTTTTGGTTTGAATGGCTGAATCGGTAAGATGGACGAGCTGAATGGCTAAGTCGGATTTTTTGAGCTGAATGGTTGAATGAGCAGCTGAATGAAGTAAAAAAAAATATTAACTATTATATTAAGTAATATAAAATAAATTTACAACAATTTTGAATTTTTTTAGAAGGGTAAGATAATAAAGTTTTGTCATTTAGATGTTTCGGACATGTCAATTATCAAGCAACTTTTTTAATTCAGATTCAGATTCAACTCATTCAGATTCAGATTCATTCAATTTTTATCAAACACCCCCTTAGTCATAATATTTCTTACTGGGCTAGTTGAGCTCACCCTTTTGCTTTCATTGTTCACTTCAGGAAATGAGAACGTAGCCGGGACTAGTCAGAGAATGGAGTGACGGTCCAGATGATAGCATTAGTAGTCCTCACTATTCTATGAAATAGTGTGATAATAAATGTATTGAGGACTCCATTTGAGTTGAATACTGTCTAGAAGACAATATTCATTTTAAAACTCTCAGTTTATATCTTGTCGTATTTTACACGACCGTTGTATTATTAAGTTGTATTTGAATTTTGTACCATGTATTTGGCAACTCAAGATGGGTGATGTATACCTATTTTTGGGGCGTCACAGTTAAAGACTCCAGGGACCCATGTGATGATGACGAATATACGAGTAGAACCGACTTTAATCGATAAAGTTAAAGATGCTCAAGCTACAAACCTAGAGTTGATGCGTATGAGGAAGAAAGTGCAAGAAGGTGCTATGCCGGAAGCAAGAATCGATGAAGAAGGAATACTTTGAGTCAACTCCAGAATTTGTGTTCCTAACAACCCTGATTTAAAGTATAAAATCATGATGGAGGCGCGCAACACACCGTTTGCAATCCATCTTGGGAGTACCAAAATGTATCATGATCTTCGACATACATTTTGGTGGAGCAATATGAACAGAGAGATAGCAGAGTTTATCTCAAGGTGTTTAACTTGTCAACGAGTCAAGGCGGAGCATCAAGTACCAAAAGGTCCATTGCAACCACTTGAAATTCAAGAATGGAAGTGGGAGCACATTACCATGGATTTCGTTACCGGTCTTCCCAAAGTTTCTCAAGGCACAAATGTGATTTGGGTCATTATTGATAGATTGACATTTCTTACCTATACGAGAAACTTATACACTTGAACGTCTTGCTCGTATATATATAAACGAGATTGTAAGATTGCATGGTATGCCTGTATCCATAGTTTCTGATCGAGACCCAAGATTCACTTCAAGATTTTGGGTTAGTTTGCAAAAAGCTATGGGCACAGATTTACAATTTAGTTAGGCTTATCATCCTCAAACGGACGGGCAGTTAGAGAGGACTATTCAAACTCTTGAAGATCTATTAAGACTCTGTGTCCTTGACTTCAAGGGAAGTTGGGACAAGCTCTTACCATTGGTGGAGTTTTCCTACAACAACAGTTATCAAGCAAGTATTGGCATGGCTCCATTCGAGGCGTTGTATGAAAGAAAGTTTCGTTCTCCAGTATGCTGGGATGAGGTAGGTGAAGCAACGTTGTTGGGACAGAAGTTGGTACGTATGACTACGAAAAAGATTCAAACGATCCGGCAACGTATAAAAACCTCACAAGACCGACAAAAGAGTTATGTTGATCTTCATCGAAAGGACGTGGAATTCAATATTGGAGAACATGTGTTGTTACGTGTTGCTCCATGGAAAGGAGTTACGAGATTTGGAAAGAGAGGAAAGCTTAATCCTCGATTCATTGGCCCATTTTTAATCCTCAAACGAGTAGGAACTGTGGCCCATAGACTCGCCTTACCACCAAGTATGTCTCGTGTTCATAATGTTTTTCACATATCTATGTTACGTAAATATTTGAAAGACCCGAACCACATTATTAAGTTAGAACCAGACGAAATAGCGGAAGATTTAACGTATGACGATGTTCCTGTTAAATTCTTGGATAAGAAGGAGCATATTTTACGCTCCAAGGTTATACCTCAAGTCAAAGTTTTGTGGAGAAACCACGATGTTGAGGAAATGACCTGGGAGTTAGAATTTGAAATGAAATCAAGGTATCCTTACCTCTTCGATATACCAGGTACGTACCCTAATTTCGAGGGAAAAATTTCATAAGAAGGGGAGGTTGTAAGATCCCAACTTTTTGAATAAAGATGAATTTTCTATAAATATCATTTTTGAATATTATGGAGTGAATTTGATATAATGTTATAGTTGTGGGTAATATTTATAAATTTTACAAAGTACACAAGTTTTTATATAATATTCAATTGGTTGGGGAATATTCGTTTTAACAGGGAATATTCATACGATGGCACAATCATTTGTGGGCCCCATAATGAATAAACAACCATTGGATGAAGAAAACGACAAGTTTGAGTTTTTATAAATAACGGGCGTAGTTGTTACTGAATTAACAACGTTGTAGAATACACGGTGGTTAAAATACGATGTCTGGCGTTGTTGCACGATGAGCACACGGTATTACACATTATTTTTTAATTATTGATTCTTACGTAAGAAGACACTACTCAATAATTGTTACAATAATTACTATTCAATATTTTATTTTATTGATTCAATAATTACTGCGTTGATATTTTATAGTATTGTTGTTTCAATAATTATCACTGCACTGTATTTCCCATTATCAAATCAATAATTCATATTATTTGAATAATATTATTGGCAATGTCTAGAAAGTTCTGTCAAGGAGAGGTTTGGTCACCTAATTGCGCACCAGTAAGGAGAAATCCTTTTCGAAACGCCCCCTCTTTCTTGGGAACGGCCTGGTTGTCATTATTGTGATTCTGTAATATTATTTGTGAATAATTAATTATTGATTTATATGATAAAGAAATATTTATTTTATTGGACATAAAATATCTTTATAATTGAAGGAATTAATGTTGAGGTGTTTTATCAGTATTTTTGTCGGAATGGAGGTATTAAAAAATCAAATCAGTGTTTTTAAAACTCTATTGCGTGAGTTATAATTTTGATCTGACCGTTGGATCGTTCTGATTTTTGGATATGTTATACATATATAAGTTGAGTATATGTCCACAAATTTTGAACCGTTAAAAATTAGCGTATGATTTGTTATGAATTTTAAGAGGTGTTGAAAATCATCCGTTTGTTAATTTCAGATATTTTCTGTTTGGAATTTGGAAAAACTTTCTTCTGGAAAGTTGTAGAGAATTCGATTTCGTGTAGAATGGATATAAAATTCGTATTTTTCTGATAAAATGACTATTTTATATGAATTATTGAAGTTTCAGAAATTAAATTTTTTTTATTAAAATTTGGTGGGACCCACTTTTGTTTTTCAAACTTGTGGGCTGAAATCTTTGTTCCAAGATGGCTGCTCATTTGGTGGGTAGACGTATAAGTTTGAATGAAAATAAAATAATATTATTATTTTATTATTTTAGTCTCCTATGGCGTTCTAGTATTTTCCTATAAATAGGCGCTTAGGTTAAAATTAAAAATCACACCAAAATCAGAGAATTCTTCTTCTATAATATTGAGCGTATTTCTTTAGAGTTTTAGAAAGCTTTGAGTGTGGAAAACAGTGAATTTTTTTTTTTCACAAGAATATCCCCGCTATACCAGTTGGAATACTCTTCTTTTCAAGGTAAGGGATGTTATTTTTGTTCAATATTCTCTTGAAATAATATTTTCTTCCATACTCTATAGTATGTAAGTAATATTATTTCATTTCAGATTTCAAATTCTATACTCGTTTTGATAAAATTTTGGCTTCTATACTCCATGAAATTAGTAGAATATCCTTGATATTTGCGCTTCATCCAGTATCCTTTCATAGAAATATTATTCTACGCATTCTTGATAAATTTTAAATTTTTCATGCTGGAGTACTATTCATGGGGTTACTATTCCTGAAGTACTATTCACGGGATACTATTCACTCGAGTACTATTCACTCGAGTACTATTCATGATAAAAATTTATTCGTTTTCGGTCCAAATTATTTTTGGTACTATATTATTCTTGAATTTTACTCCACAAAGCAGTATCATGTTAACAATTTGGACGTTATTGATTTCTGGATAAATTAAATTATAAATGTTTAAAAATTTATCCTTGAACTTGTTTTATTGAATTCTTATATCATTGTCATCATCCTCATGTTTATATTTTGTTGAAAGTCATCTGTGGCCTGTAGTGCATAGATGGACTTGGTATGATTATGACTAGGGATTATTCGATATAATCATGACCGTAATGTTACAAATGATGTAGTAAAAGTCTTCATTGGCCCGTAGTGCATTGATAGACAGTTGTTGGCATGATCATTACCATTGATGAATACACGAATATCCTTCGCTCGTAGTGCATGGATAATTTGTGGTCATGATACTAAAGAATATCCTTGGCCATAGTGCAGGGGTGATTCGATGATGTGGATTATTTATTAAGCTGAGTCTCAGCGATAAAAGTGATGAAAAACCTTTTAAATCATAGAAGATAGTAGATTTTATTCTCTACTTCACTCTTCTAATGTATTGCGTGTTCCACTGTAGTTAAACTTGATGTTTATTATATTTTGTCAGTGTAACATTCTTGAAGGCTAACGATAAATTATTCTGCATTATCTTAGTCATAATATTTCTTACTGTGCTAGTTGAGCTCACCCTTTTGCTTTCATTGTTCTCTTCAGGAAATGAGAACGTAGCCAGGACTAGTCGGGGAACGGAGTGACGATCCAGATGATAGCATTTAGTAGTCCTCACTATTCTATGAAATAGTGTGATAATAAATGTATTGAGGACTCCATTTGAGTTGAATACTGTCTAGAAGACAATATTCATTTTAAAACTCTCAGTTTATGTATTGTCGTATTTTACACGACCGTTGTATTATTAAGTTGTATTTGAATTTTGTACCATGTATTTGGCAACTCAAGATGTGTGATGTATACCTATTTTGGGGGCGTCACATAAACATTCTATTAAAAACGGTTTACAGTGGTGATGCACTGTTAAACCTAGAGAAGAGTTCAAGGTCCGTATAGTCTTATGACTGTTAAAGGTTCAAGTTGAGATACTTGATAACCTAGGGACGTAGTTCAAGGTCTTATGACCCTTCAGCATGATTTGGAATCTTTTAAATTCCTGTTATTCATATCGCTTCCAAATTATTGAGCAATTGTGGAAGATTCTTGTTATTCTGAAAGGTGAAAGTGGAAAGGATGAGAAAATTAAGCAAAACATAATAATTTCAAGAAAGAAATGAAATTCCTAAAAGAAGAGAAATGTTAAACTCTTAGAAGAGGAAGAGGTGAGGAATATGATGATCTTAGAAAGATTCTTAGAGAAAGAATTTGGTTGCAGAACCTAATGAATAAATAGATATCAACATAAAATCTATTTCGATAAATGGAATGAATGAATATTAGTAAGTCAAAATTTAGAGGATGAAATTCTTATAAGAAGAGGTGAATGTAATATCCTGAGTGTTTATGATAACGATCCTTAGAAAAGGAAATGAATGGGTTAAAGAATATATAATACTCAAAATATAATTGAGTATAAGTAAGGGTTATGAAATAAAACTTACAAGAATTTATTATGAAGAATGGTTGGAGTGGTAATAAATAAAATCTATATTAAGGTAATACGTTGAAGATATTCAACGATAAATGTTGAAAAGAGATTCGGTGATAACCGAGTAATGGAGGTTTCGTTGATTCCGAGAACGGAATCCTTATAAGGCGGGAAGGATGTGACAACTCGAATTTTTATAAGTTATTAAAATAAGAATTTAATAATTAAAATTCTTATTATGATATGTATATATTTTGATTTATGTGTTTTGAGTGTGGGTAAGTATATATATTTGCAATTTATCTTGAAATATGTGATTTGGTGTGAAGAGATTAAGTGTGAATATAAAAGAGATGTATATGTTTGGAAAATAAGGTTTAATAGTTAATTTAACTATTAAAGAAATTAAATGAGATTATTATGAGAAGGAAATTAACTAAATAATATTAGTTAATTTAATTAAGTTAAAATTATATTATGAAATAACATAATTCGATTATTATGCTTTATGGCAATGAAATTGTTATGAATTAAATTTCATAAATAATGTGAGTAATTCACTTAATTAAAATAGTGAATTAGTGTAAGCATATTTGTTTAAATAAATGAGGAAGTAGTATATTACATATGAGTGTAATATGTTAAAGTAATATGATTGTCAATATTGTAAATAGTTAAAATATTTATCGAATAAAATAAATATTTGATGGAAATTATTTAAGTATGATAAAATTGATTGGATTTATGCGTATTTTATTATGCGAGTATAATGGTGATATTCTAATTAAATTAAATAATTAAATTAGAGAAGTGAGGATTTGTTAAATAAAATTATAATTTTATTGGTTAAGTAAATATGGTGTTGGATAAATAAAGATTATGGTTAAATCAAAAGAAGTGTGACATTTGGTGTAACTTAAAATAGGAATAATATTAAAATAAATGGATAAGGAGGTTAGGGATTCTGGTCAAACATGGCCTTGTGGCCCTTTGCCTTTGTAATAGATGGGAGCCCTTGGTTTTTTTAACTGATAGACTAAATAAAATATACGTTAACTTGTGCCAAGTATGAGAAAGAAGAATAGAGCAGAGAAGAGAGAAATTGAGAGAGAAAAGGAATCCTTTGTAGAATTGGAGAAGAGCCTTGGTGAATCAAGGAGAACCAACCTTTTTCATCATCTGATTAAAGCTAAGGGTTCAAGAGGTATGAAGAAATTCTTAAGTTCCTAATCTTTGTTCCTTAATTTCATTGTTAGAAATTACTATGGTTATTTGACCTTAGGAATTGATGAAGAATCTATGTGTATTGATTATGTAATGAATTTCTAGGGTTGTTCACATCTAAAATCAAACCAATCAAGTTTAAATTGTGTAAAAGATGGAAAAATTAGGCTCTTGGTTATTACATACTATATGGTCTATTTTAGAGGTAAAACTTTAGTGTAATCCTATGATTTAAGTTTTAAATTGATAGTGGTTTGTTTTTCTCCTCTGAGAAACAAAAAAAAACCCAATTGGAATGAACTAAAACGAAGTTAAAACGAATTCGTGATGTAAGATTTTGTTAAATATGTCGAAGTATGAAAATATAGCATGAACACTTAATTGGAACCCTTAAATTGATTTGTTATAGTTTCTAAAATTTTATAATTATTATGTAGATGAGTAGTTCAGTGTTTCACGAGTTCATAGAGTCAAAAACCAACTAATTCCGACTTAAAATGAAGAAGTTATGAAGATTTGAAGTAAAAACATTGCAAAATCTATAATCTGGGCGAAGCTAAGTGAGGGCGCTGCTTGCCCAGCGCCGGGCGCACACTCAAGGCGCCTGCTAAGCGGCACGGGGGTGCAATCGAGTGTGATGAAGGAATTGGTAGCGCCACCAATGTGTGCTAACTTTGACTACTTTGACTACTTTGACCTGTCTTGGTAAAACGACCATAATTTCTTCATTCAAACTCCGATTGAGGTGATTCAAGATGCTCCGGAACGAGAACGAATAGACCTACAACTTTTATTCTTTAATTATTTCAATTTAAGGTCTGGAACAGGGGTCAAAACGGTCATCTTTAGGACTATTATGTTTTCGGAGTCAATCAGAGGGCGTCGGGCATGCACGTATGCAAGTGTAGTGCTCTTGACGATAAAAGATGTTGTTCTAAGTTATAGAACATGAATATTATAAAGTATAATGATGCTTAACATTAATAAATGATATATTAGATAAGTTATATACGCGTACTAAGCACACACAAGAGAGAAAAGTGATAATGAACGTAAAAAGTGTTTTAAATCAAATAAAATGAATATTATAAGATATTTAATAGTGTTAATATAAAACCAATAAGTAGTCATAGCAAGACTTAAACACTTGAATGAACTTCGAATATGAAATATAGTGAGCTATAAGTCGAAAGTTAACACAATCAAATTGAACATTATGTATTGATAATAGGAAGGGTTATGAGATATAGAGTAAAGTTTACATTACAACTACTATGCATTGCTATGTGACTAATAATTGATGTGCATGATTATATAATTGTGTAGGGCACGTGAAGTGCAGATAGCTGTAAGTTGTTAAACTATTATTGGTAAACAACGATCAAGGCAAGTCTTTCAGTTCCTATTTGCTATATGAACTTGGTGATTAACTGTTTTAAATCTTTATTGCGAAGAGCATGTTGTGTTATATATATGTTAAATGTATGAAATGTTAAAGTCAACTTATGACTACATTGATTGAGTAAAGCATGTTGATTGATTAAGGAACTCAATCTTTATACTTGTTATATGAACTATAACATGTATGTTATGTTAGTCCAATGTTTATGAGATATATGTTGAGCATGTTATTATATGCTATGTGAGGCATGAAAACTATTAGATTTTGCTGGGCTGTCGAGCTGAACCTTGCAAATAACCATTTTTGCAGGTTAAGGATTGAAGGTAACACTATGTGTTACTTGAATGATGTGGATCAGAAATAATACACGAATATTAATATTTTAGCTAGAGTTGTTATTTCTTTATACTATGATTAAGATTCATGAGATGTATTAAATGTTTTATGATGTATAGTTTTATGTTAAGTTGTAAAGCTAAAGTTAGAGTTATCTAATATGTAAAGGTTATCGGATTGAAATGTAAAATTTTATAGAACAACAGTGATAAAGTGAATCATAAAATAAGATTGATTCAAAGACATGTAGATGATAAAGGTTTTGATTCAGGGAATTAAAGTAAAATGACATAAAAGTTTAAATTATTCCGCATTTTATAAAGTTTAACATCGAATAATGGTGTAAAATCAGAAGTTAGACGTGTTATTAACGACCGAAGTCGATAATTGAGTTGTATGAATTTTGGGGTCGTTACACATAACAAATACAAATCTCTAATAAATCTCAAAATATCTCCAATTAAATTGAACACTAATTGTCACATATGAAATGAATGAAAGGTTTACAAAATTTTGTATATATAAAATGGAAAGACTACTAAATTTTACAATTAAATTAGCATAATTTGTAAATGAATCTGTTTCTTTTTTTAGTGAAACTGGGTATGATGAGGTGGTGTCATACTTCTTTTAGAATGGAAGGTATGAAGATTATATATATATATATATGGATGTTCAGTGCAGATAAAATCTATAACAATTATAGTACTAAAATGAGTTAATGTTGGGCTAAAGATGAGAATAATATTTTTTAAAGGTATTTATATTCATTATTATTTTATGTAATTAGGTCGGACGGAAGGAGTTTAACGAACTATATTTGAGGTTATAATTTTGGGTATTACATTGCTTACTTCAGGTATGGATTCCGTACTTTTTCAACGATACTCTTTTAAATTTAATTTGTTCATTTTGTTACTCGTTTAGAAATTTGGTATTGATTCTCAGAATTATTCCTTGTTGTCAAATTTATTATGATAGTTTCATTTTTTGTGTTGGCATTAAAATTTGTATTTGTACTACTTGAACTAGTTAATCATGTCAGTATGTTTTGGAGACTTTATTCGTTTGTATCATTCTTCGTATAATTTTGTTCACATTTGGGAGTTGTTTTGATCATTGATATCTTATGATATTGAGTATGTTCGTATTTGATAATTTGATATCATTCAGAGATGGTCATCTAAGCTTTGTGATTTGAACCTCTTTTAGCTTACATTTTGTAGTTTGATCATTAGGGTATACTTGAGCTAACCACCTGTGGGGGTACCAAAGGCATGTCCTCTTGACATAAGGGCATGACACCTTCTGTGGTGGTGTGATCAGTCCACGACATATCCTTTTGTATGCTCTAGGTATGAGCTTTGGCCATTTGATGTATTTGTTCAGGATACGTATGGGTCGACCTAATATTTGATTTGATTCGATTTGTTTTGCGGATTAGTGACGTATGTGTCGATTTGATTTGTATATATCATGGTACCGATGTATTTTGTTAGCCTTTGGCTATTTGTATTTGAGCTCAGTATGAAATTGTTACCTTATAACCATTTGATTCAGCCTTATTTTGTTTGGAATTCTTTTGACTATAGTTGTCAGTTTGACAGTGTTAATCATTTGTACCTTGACTCACCAATTTTGATATATTCATATTTGGTTAGTAGTTGTAATTGTTCGTTCATTCAGCTCCATCGGTACATATATATTGTTTATATATGTGCATTTTTATATCCTTACTGGGCAATTGGCTCATGCTGTGTTTTTTTCCCGGTAGGTAATCAAGAGTGATCATAATATGTGGGATGAGAGCTACCTTTGATCCAAATGAGTAGAGTAGTTTTTGAGATTATCATTAGACTTGGTTTTCCTAATATTTTGTTTATGGATGTTTGGGCCATTTTGGCATTTATTTTTAATAGTAGAGACTATGTAAATGTGGAGTTCCTTCTAATTAAAGTAGAGTATGTGATAATTAGTGTTCAATTTAATTGGAGATATTTTGATATTTATTAGAGGTTTGTATTTGTTATGTTTGTGCGTGACATTCCTTTTCCTTTTTGGAAAAGGGGTGTTACAATATACCTCGTTATAAAATAATTACTTTCAAATAGTAAATCATACAGATTCCTCTCAAAATCATTAATCAATCCTCATTTTCAGTCTAGTTTTTATCATCCAAGATTTTATTAATCTTATAAATTTATTTGTTGTCACACTGCTTATTTGGAGAGGGATGAGTTCCAAGCTGCCATGGATGTCGTTGTTTCTTAGAGTGTTGTTCTCAGATCCGACACAGATGATCTTATCGCACAGGCGAGTGCGTTTTTGGGCCATCAAGACACTACCATGTATACTACTGTGGAGCTTATGACCCATATTGAGATGGCGGGGTAGGAGCTTAGAGATGCCCCTCAGTCTACAGAGAGGGATAGTCTTCTGGAGTTATTAGCCCATCTGGTTGCAGGTTTATAGATTAGCTTTTATTTCTTGCATAGATTAGGTTAGTCACTTTTATCATGTACATGACACATTGTATATATCAAATAGTAACATATAAAAAGGAAATATATTTTAGTTCACTTCCCTTTTGGATATGTTTTCCCTTTGCTTGATGGTTGCCACTTTTCTCTGTGACTTGGTGTCTTGATGCATCGCTAACTCTTTCCTGATGGACTGACATTGAGGTGTCACAGGGTCTCTAAAAATAAGTTATTGAGCTTCAGGTTTTTTTGGTGTATAGGTTTTCAAGTATAATTCTGGTATTTTGGGGCTGGTTTTGGTCAGTGTTTAGGTTGAGGTAAAGTGTTTGTTTTTTCTTTTGAAGGTTAGATCGTACCACAGATAGCTGCCTACGTACTCCATTGTATGAGAGAGATCAGGTCTTACATATTTTAGGCTTGGGTTGAATGGTTTGAAAAGTGTTTATTTGGTTTGATTTCAACTGGATTTTGGGCTTAGATGTTTCTTTTGAGGGTTAGAACACACCAAAAATGACTCTAACGACCCCAAAATTCATACAATTAAACTATCGACTTTGGTCATTAATAATACGTCTAACTTCTGATTTTACATCATTATTCGATGTTAAACTTAATAAAATGCGGAATAATTAAAACTTTTCTGTCTTCTTACTTTAATTCCCTGAATCAAAACATTTATCATCTACACATCTCTGAACCAATTTTATTTTATGATTCGCTTCATTAGAGTTGTTATATAAAATCTTACATCTCAGCTAGATATCCCTTATACATTTGGTAGCTCAAACTTTACAACTACATATAAAATTTTACATCATAATTATCAAGTACATTTTTTAAAAACCTTTATCTTTACATACCTTTAAACCATACTTAGTTTAGTACTCATTTTATCAGAGTTAATAAATAGAACTTACATCCAGGTTCAATACCCTTTATACAAAGAACAAAATTTAAACTTTATAACTCAACATCTATTAAACATCACACATTATTTCGAACTTTAAAACATGGTTCAAATAATAATAACTCAGCCAAAGTATATAAATCTTTAGGCATTACATCTGATTCATGTCTTTCAAGTACCACGTGGAGTTACCTTGTACCTTTGACCTGCAAAAGTGGTTATTATCAAGGTTGAGCTCGACAACCCTGCAAAATCTAACATTTTACATGCATCACATAGCACATAATAACATGCTCAATATACATCTCATAATCATTAGACTAACATACCATACATGTTGTAGTTCACATAACAAGTATAAAGATTGAGTTCCTTACTCAATTATCATTCTTTACTCAATCAATGTAGTCATAAATTGACTTTAACACATCATGCTCTTTGCAATAAAGATTAAAAAATTTCATCATCAAGTTCACATAGCAAATAGGAACTGAAAGACTTGCCTTGATCGTTGTTTACCAATAATAGTTTAACAGCTTACACCTATCTGCACTTCACATGCCCTACACAATTATATAATCATGTACATCAACTATTAGTCATATAGCAACGCATAGTAGTTTTAATTTAAACTTTACTCTACATCCCATAACCCTTCCTATTAATCAATACACAATGTTCAATTTGATTGTGTTAACTTTTGACTTATATCTCACTATATTACTTCTTAGGTCATACTCGAAGTTCATTCAAGTGTTTAAGTCTTGCTAGGACTCCTTATTAGTTTTATATTAACCCCATTCCATATCTTATAATGTTCACTTGAATTGAATTGAAACACTTTCTACGTTCATTAACACTTGTCATGGCATTTCGACGTTCATTCGTCACACGCCCGATTCGTCTTTCTTGTGTATGCTTAATATGCTTATACAACTTATCTAATATATCATTTATTAATGTTAAGCATCACTATATTTTCTAATATTTATGTTTTATAGCTTAGAACAACATCTTTTATCGTCAGAAGCACTACACTTGCATACGTGCATGCACGCCGGCCTCCGATTGACTCAGAATACACATCAGTCCCAAAGATGGCCATTTTTACCCCTATTCCCGACCTCAAATCGAACACCTTAAATAATGAAAGTTGTAGGGCTATTCGTCCTCGTTCTGGATCATCTTGAATCACCTCAATCGGAGTCCGTATGAAACAGTTATGGTCATTTTACTACAAGAGGTCAAAATTGTCCGGCCGTGTCAACTATTCCAGCGCAGCTGCGCCCCAAATAGCTTGGGCGCAGCGTAGCTGTGCCCAATAGCCGAATGTTACGCTATTTTTTCTCAAGTTTTATTGTTTTTGCGAATTTTCTGACCCTCTCCTCCTTCTAATCTTCATAACTGAAGCTATACACATCGAAATTAGTCCGTTTTCGATTCTATGGATTCATCATTCATAGAACTACAACATACTAGAAAATCAACATCTTCCAAGAACATTAAAACCCATTCTAATGTCTCAATTTCAAAGTTCATGTTAAATTTTTCATGTTTTTAACATGTTTAGCATAATCATTCATCACGGATTCGATTCCTAACCAAATCAATCTTTTTAACCTTCGTTGTTTTCATTTTTCAATGTATTAACAACATCTACTATCAATTTGCAGATTACTACATGATTTCTTAGCCAATTTTAGGCTCAAAGTAGACCAAAACATACACATTACCATCAAAACCCAAACTCTTCTTCTTTAACATAAATATGTGAATTTGATTACTTAAAAACCAATTATAGATGACATAGAATGAATTATACATATATAAGAACATATATAATTTAACTTCTTGACAAATCCTCCTCCAAAAGTTAATTATAGAGAAAAACTCAAGAAACCAAAACTAGAGTTTTAGGGCTAGGTTATTACCTCTTAATTTCTACTTGGAATCGCTAGATGATAGGAATTGCTTGCTTAATCCTCTTCTTCTCCTTAGAATTCCTATACTTCCTCTCAAAGACTCACAGAGAACTCTCACCCTCTCTCAATTTTCCCTAAATCTGCCTTATGAAAATAATGAGCGTAACCCCAACTAATGAATACGTGACTTGTTAGTTACATACACAAAGTCTCAGCAGTTAAAATCCACCAAGGGTCATAGGACCTTGTTTGGCTAGTACACTATATAACCCTTTTTAGTTTATTTTAATTATTCACTATAGTTTACAAATGTCACATCTAATTTAATTAAATCATATTTAATTAAATTATTTAACAAATATAACTCCAATTTTATTTAACAAATAATTAACCCTATAATTTAATTATTCAATTAAATAAGAATATTATCATCACATTAGCGTACTAAAATACGCACAAATTATAAAACTATTTATCTTCAATTTAATTAATATCACCATACCTAAACAAATTATTCCATAATGATTTCCATGGAATATTTACGTATTTCATAAATATCTCGACTGAAATATTTATTTTATTCGATAAATATTTTAACTATTTGCGAAACTCTTAATCATATGACAGTAACATATTACAATTATATGTAATAAATTACTCTTCTCATTTTATTAAAACAAATATATTTACATCAATTCACTATTTAAATTAAGTGAATTACTCACATTATTTATAAAATTAATTCATAATAACTCCGTTGCCAACAAGGCTTAATAATAAAATTATATCATTTCATAATATATTTTCCAACTTTATTAGATTAACCGATATTTATTCGGTTAATTTCTTTTTCCACCATATTCTTTTACATAACTAATTCTTTTCACTTTAATCAATTATTAAATCTCATATATATTTAATTTCTTCTCACTAAACCACATAATTTAAAATATATACATCTCATAATAAGAATTTTATTTATTAATTTCTAATTTATTAATTTCTAAAAATTCGAGTTGTCACATCCTTCCCTCCTTATAAGGATTCCGTCCTCGGAATCAACGCAACCTCCCTTACTCAGTTTTTATCTATTCTCTTTCAAAATTATATCGTTGAATAATTTCAACACATCACTTTAATATAGGTTTATAATTCATATTCCATTTTATTACTCAATAAATCTTGCAAATTTTATCTCATAAACTTCACTTAAACTCAATTATGTTTTGAGTATTATACATTCTTTAACCTATTCATTACCCTTTTCTAAGAATCATTATTATATACTCGACTCATAAACACTCGGGATATTACATTCACTCATTCTTCTAAGAATTCCATCCTCAAAATTTTAATTACAAATCTTCATCAATTCAATTTATCGAAATAGATTTACGTTAATCTTTATTCACTAGATTCTATAACCAAATTATTTCTCTATCTATCTCCTAAAATCATCGCATTCTTCACATCTTTCTCTTTTAAAAGTTTTACATTTTCCTTTGATAACTTCATCCCTTCTCTCATCAGAATTTCTTTCCTTTCTTGGAATTATTATGTTTTGCTTAATTTTATCATCATTACATGTCACATTCTACAGCTTACCTCCTTCTAAGGAATATCTTCCTTTCCACTTTCACATTTCAGAATAATAAGAATATTCCACAATTGCTCAATAATTGGGAAGTAATATGAATAACTCAGGAATTTAAAATATTTCAAATCATGCTGAGGGTTCATAAGACCTTGAAATCTTCTCTAGGTTTAATAGTGCATCACCACTGTAAACCATCTCTAACACAATGTTTGGCAATCACACAGACTAAAAAAACTCTCTGCAAGTACTTTAGGTGATCAGCCTATCGTACCCCAACATCGTGCACAACGTATTACATCTTAATATCGTAACGACTATATGCAATGCTTTTGGAACCATTGTCTTCGATAACATGTTCCCTTTTATAAGGTTGTTCACCTCAGCTTCTTAACATATGAATCTGCACCAAAACAATTTGGTTTGGCATAGTTTGACAAAGAATGCTCGAATTTCATAAACATCTTTAAATATTTGTCTAGCTGAATCAAATAGCATAGACTTCTAGCAACAACTTGGACATCAATCAAGATATATATACATACATTCTTAACCAACCCAATTGTTAAACCTTTATTAGCTTAAAGAAAATAAAAAATTCCTTTTTTTAAAACATTTTTAAACATCTTTATTAACATATCTTTTTAAAGTTTAGAGAAAACCAAAAATCATTTTTATATCACGATATCGTATCGTCTTAATGGCATGTTGAGGATTCAGTCATGCTACATCATACCATAGTGGGATGACGATCCTATTATCACATCCAACACTAGGTTCAATTGCATTGATGACTCCCTCGATTATTATTTCCACACCATATCAAATGATGGATATGATCACAAAAACGCATTTTGATAATTTCAAATCATAGTTGTCAAGCTAAAACAACTAGCATAGACACAAGAAAATAGCACTATTTCAAAAACCGATTGATTCAATCATCTGTTCCAACTTTTTTCAAAAACAAAGAAGTGCAACATCAGCACGAAGTCAATAAATTTCAATAAACTAGCACAACTAGAAGATTTAGAATATCCAATTTTCCTCTATCATCTTAAATTCTTACTCCACTTCATTACTTAATCATTCTAGTAATCTTTAGCACCATCAATGCTTACTATACCAAAATTTCTTAGTCCTACCTTCACAACTTTTCTATACCCAAAATAGTTCATCAAACTTACTACACTTTGGAAGTTCAGAAACTTGCCACAATATTATGAGTTTAGGAACTTGTCCTACCAATATGTAGTCAAAGAACCAATCAGAGACTGTCCATATGGTTAGGGTTCAAAAACATATATATGATTATGAGTCATCAACTTACCATAAGTATGAGTTTAAGAACTCGCTCCTAATCCTAATAAAATCTTACTAATCTTAATAGTCTCTAATTATCAAATATACACATGAGAAAAAAACACCTTTTCACCACATATACATTGATAGCGCGACACCAACATTTCAATGATTATCAATGTTATAAACTGAGCGCAATCACAAAACGCTCGCCCATAATAAGATTTATACAACTCAGCCATCACATGAGTCCTCGAATGAAATCCCACCTAACTCTATCTTGCTCATAACTTTCTCTTTACTCGATACGAATTTTCTGTATCTCATCATTTATAAGTAATTGTGAGTTTGCCTCATACTATTTCATAGTACATTCTCTTATAACATCAAGTTATAACTATTCATTCATTACATATCATTTATAATCTTACAACTTAACCAGATCACATCGTGATCTTATTCTACAATCATCTTCTTTATGATTCCTTTCTTATATTATGATCATTTTGGTTTAACGTTCCTCATTACTTCTTCTTTAATTATGTTGTCTTATGATTATTCAACTCAATTTTAAATCTTCAGGTTCTTCTTTGAGCCCAAACATATTATCTTAACTTGTTTCATAAGAATTCTTTGAATATATCATCAATTAAACTCTATTTGAGTTCATTATTATTATTAATTTAATCACCTTCATCTCTTGTAAACATTATCTATTTTAATAACATTTAACATCTTATTACCGGAGTTAGGTAACTCCTGATTCTCATCTTTTATAAGTCTTCAAGATTCCTCTTTGAACCTTCTCATATATATTTTAATCCCTTGCCTATACACTTCTTAAATTTGTTTCTTATTGATCAAACTCTATCTAAGTTTTTTTTAACCATTTTCTCCTTTCTTCTCTAAGGTTATAGCCTAAGGTACTCCTACCTAAGGTTTATAACCTATATGCGTTGATACCAACTGTAACGACCCAAAATTCATATAATTAAACTATTGACTTTGGTTGTTAATAATACATCTAACTTCTGATTTTACATCATTATTCGATGTTAAACTTAATAAAATGCGGAATAATTAAAACTTTTATGTCTTCTTACTTTAATTCCCTGAATCAAAACCTTTATCATCTACACATCTCTAAATCAATTGTATATTATGATTCGCGTCATCAGAGTTGTTATATAAAATCTCACATCTCAGCTAGATATCCCTTATATATTTGGTAGCACAAACTTTACAACTACATATGAAATTTTTCATCATAATTATCAAGTACATTTTTCAAAAACCTTTATCTTTACCTACATTTGAACCATACTTAGTTTTGTACTCACTTTATCAAATTTAATAAATAGAACTTACATCCAGGTTCAATACCCTTTATACAACGAACAAAATTTAAACTTTATAACTCAACATCTATTAAACATCATACATTATTCGGAACCTTAAACATTGTTCAAATAATAACAACTCAACCAAAGTATATAAATCTTCATGCATTACATTTGATTCATGTCTTTCAAGTAGCACAAAGAGTTACCTTATACCCTTAACTTGTAAAAGTGGTTATTTACAAGGTTGAGCTTGATAGTCTAGCAAAATCTAACAATTTACATGCATCACGTAGCACATAATAATATGCTCAACATACATCTCATAATCATTGGACTAACATACCATACATGATGTAGTTCACATAACAAGTATAAAGATTGAGTTCTTTACTCAGTTAGCATTCTTTACTCAATCAATGTAGTCATAAATTAACTTTAACACATCATGCTCTTTGCAACAAAGATTAAAACAGTTCATCATCAAGTTAACATAGCAAATAGGAACCGAAAGACTTGCATTGATCGTTGTTTACCAATAATAGTTTAACAGCTTACAGCTATCTACACTTCACGTGCCCTACACAATTATATAATAATGCACATCAATTATTAGTCATGTAGCAACGCATAGTAGTTTTAATGTAAACTTTACTCTACATCCCATAACCCTTCCTATTAGTCAATACACAATGTTCAATTTGATTGTGTTAACTTTCGACTTATATCTCACTATATTACTTCTTAGGTCATACTCGAAGTTCATTCAAGTGTTGTCTTGCTAGGACTCCTTATTAGTTTTATATTAACCCCATTTCATATCTTATAATGTTCACTTCAATTGAATTGAAACACTTTTTACGTTCATTAACACTTGTTAAGGCATTTCGACGTTCATTTGTCACACGCCCGATTCGTCTTTCTTGTGTATACTTAGTATGCTTATATAACTTGTCTAATATATCATTTATTAATGTTAAACATCATTATATTTTCTAATATTTATGTTTTATATCTTAGAACAACATCTTTTATTGTCAGAAGCACTACACTTATATACGTGCATGCCTGATGCCCTCCGATTGCCTCCGAATACACATCAGTCCCAAATATGGCAATTTTGACCCCTGTTCCCGACCTCAAAGCGAAACACTTAAAGAATGAAAGTTGTAAGTTTACTCGTTATCTTTCTGAATCATCCTAAATCGCCTCAATTAGAGTTCGTATAAAAAGGTTATGGCTGTTTTACTACCGAAGGTAAAAATAGTCCCGCCTGACTACTATTCTGGCTCAGCTGCGCCCAATAGCAAAATGCTACATAATTGTTTCCCAGTTTTGGTATTTTTGCGAATTTTCTTACCCTTTCCTCCTTTTAATCTTCATAACTCAAGTTATACACATCCAAATTAGTCCATTCTTGATTCTATGGATTCATAATTTACAGAAATACAACATACCAGAAAATCAACATCTTCCAAGAATATTAACAACCATTCTAATGTCTCAATTTCAAAGTTCATGTTAAATTTTCTTATTTTTAACATGTTTAGCATAATCATTCATCACGGATTTGATTCCTAACCAAATCAATCCATTTAACCTTTGTTGTTTTCATTTGTCAATGTATTAGCAACATCAACTATCAATTTGCAAATTACTACATGATTTCTTAGCCAATTTTAGCCTTAAAGTAGACTAAAACATATACATTACCATCAAAACCCAAATTCCTCTTCTTTAACATAAATACATGAATTTGATTACTTAAAAACCAATTATAGATGACATAGAATGAATTATACATATCTAAGAACATATATAATTCAACTTCTTGACAAATCCTCCTCCAAAATTTAATTACAGAGAAAAACTCAAGAAACAAAAACTAGAGTTTTAAGGCTAGGTTATCAACCTCTTAATTTCTACTTGGAATCGCTAGATATTGGAATTGCTTGCTTAATCCTCTTATTCTCCTTTGAATTCCCACACTTTCTCTCAAAGACTTACAGAGAACTCTCACCCTCTCTCAATTTTCCCTAACTGTGCTTTATGAAAATAATGAGAGTAACCCCAACTGATGAATTTGATGCAACCTTTTTGTGACCAATGTTTTAATGTAATTTAATCCTTTTAACCTTGACATCCTAGATTAAACTCGAGTCATGGAATGTGTCATACTCTTCATAATTTAATCTGAGTTTTCTTGATCAATGAGTAGACTATATGAAATAAATCACTATTTGAGGATAGCCATGCATTTCATAGTCCTACTCAATCAAGAGGCATATGGATATCACCCCTAGTATATAGGAGGGTTAAATTCCATATAGACCACTCATATTCCTCACACGATTCATGATGTACCCAATAATCACCTTTATAGTCCACCCTATTAAAGGTGACCTTTGATGATATCAAAGTACATAAATTCTCGTGTAGTAATATAGTGATTTTAGGTCGGAGGATCATTACATCATTGTAACTATGAGAATCGCTAATGACACTTCACATAATGCTCCACATAGAATTCTTATGGTGGGTCTGCCCAATACATCATTCTCTAACATGTACCTATGCATTGACTCAATATCTCATATATTTATGACCAATGAGATTTGGTCATCAGTCAATCCACATACTAGTCTCAATGCATCATTGGAGTCCCATTACCAATGATACTCGACTAGGGACATTTAAGAGCAATAATACTAATTGTAATTATATAATCTCATGTTCAAGTCAATACTTGAAACTATAAAATTTGTATCACTATTCTAAGGAATTTTATTATGTTAACATTTATATAATGCAGTAAATAAAACCATAATAAAATCATTCATTTATTTAATCAAATATAATATCAAAATGTTAAGCATTTATATCAAATACTTGGCCTCCAGGGCATAAACTCTAACAGTCTCCCACTTGCACTAGAGTCAATCACTCATGTATCTAATACCCATGGAACTAGTTTGACCTTCGTACTTCTGCTGCGACAAAGCCTTGGTTAGTGGATCTGCAACATTATCATCTGTTGGCACTCTTCCTATATGTAAATCTCCTCTATCAATGATTTCACGGATGAGATGGTACTGCATAAGTATATGCTTGGATCGTTTGTGAGATTTGGGTTCCTTAGCATGTGCAATGGCTCCATTATTATCACAGTATAGCTCAACCGGATCAACAATGGTTGGAACAACACCAAGTTCAGTGACAAACTTTTTAATCCATACAGCCTCCTTGGCCTCACTAGAAGCAGCAATATACTCAGCCTCTGTTGTAGAATCGACTACTGTCTCTTGCTTCGAACTCTTTCAGCTAACAGCACCACCATTAAGGTAAATCACAAAACCTGACTGAGACTTATAGTCATCATTGTCAGTCTGGACTCTAGCATCTATGTAACCCTTTACTTCCAGTTCGTCTTCACCTCCATATACCAAGAATGAATCCTTAGTCCTTTTTAGGTACTTGAGGATATTCTTGACTGCTGTCCAGTGACATTCACCTAGATTCGACTAGTATCTGTTTGTCATGCTCAAAGCATATGAGACATCCGGACGAGTACATATCATTGAATACATGATAGATCCAATTGCTAAAACATAAGGGATCTTTCTCATACGCTCCTCATCCTCTTGTGATGTAGGACATTGGGCCTTAGAGACTTTACACCACGAGTCACGGGTAAGTGTCCTCTTTTTGCCTCTTGCATGCTGAACCATTTCAGCACTTTATCAATATATGTACTTTGATTTAGGCCTATCATTTTTCTCGATCTATCTCGATAGATCTTGATACCTAAAATTTAGGTTTCATCGCCCAAATCTTTTATGGAGAAACATTTTCATAACCATATTTTTATAGCCTGTAATGAAGGAATGTCATTCCCAATAATTAATATGTCATCAACATATAATACTAGGAATACAATGTGATTCCCACTAACCTTCTTATATACACAAGGTTCATCTTCATTTTTTATAAAGCCAAACTCTTTGACTGCTTCATCAAATCGAAGATTCCAATTCTGAGAGGCTTGCTTCAATCCATAATTGATCGCTACAGCTTACATACCTTTCTAACATCCTCTGGAGTGACGAAACCCTCAGGTTATGTCATGTACACATCCTCAAGGAGATTTTCGTTAAGGAAAGCAGTTTTGACATTCATCTGCCAGATTTTATAATCATAAAAAGCTGCAATAGCAAGTAAGATCCTGATGGATTTAACCATTGCCACTAGAGATAAGGTTTCATCATAGTCAACACATTGAACTTGTTTGAAACCTTTTGCTACCAGTCAGCCTTTATAGGTTTGTACATTACCATCCATGTCGATTTTCTTCTTAAAAATCCACTTGTACCCGATTGGTTTTACCCCTTCGGGTGGATCAACCAAAGTCCATACTTGGTTAGTATACATGGAGTCCATCTCAGATTTCATGGCTTTAAGCCAGTTCTCAAAATCTGGTCCATTCATAGCTTCTTGGTCGGAAGCAGGCTCATCCTGATCTATGAGCATCACATCGCCATTTTGAGTCACAAGATATCCATAATATCTCTCTGGCTCTTGGCGAGTCCTACCAGATCTACGAATACCTTGTGTAATTTGAACATGTTCACTTTCCACAATATCTTGTGGTTCCTGCTCACGTTCCAACTTAGGTTTAATGATATTTTTTGGTTCTCGAATTTCTTCGAGTTCTACTTTCCTCCCATTGTTTCCTTTAGAGACAAATTCTCTTTCTAGAAAAATGCCAGTTCGAGCAATAAATACTTTATTCTCAGAAAGTTTGTAGAAATAATATCCTTTTGTTTCATTTGGGTATCCCATAAAATTATATTTGTCATATTTGGGTCCAAGCATGTCAGAATCTAGACGTTTTACAAATGCATTGTAACCCCAAATCTTATTGAATGACATACTAGGACGTTTCCCAGTCCACATCTCATATAGTGTCTTCTGAACCGTCTTTGTAGGAACACGGTTAAGTGTGAATGTAGTTGTCTCTAGGGCATGACCCCAAAAGCTTATTGGATGATCTACATGACTCATCATTGATCGTACCATGTCCAACAAGGTGCGATTCCTCCTCTCAGATACACCATTCCATTATGGTGTTCCAGGTGGAGTGAGCTGTGATATAATACTGCACTCCTTTAGAAGGTCATCAAAGTCTTGTCTTAAGTATTCACCCCCTCGATCGGATCAAAGTACTTTTATGCTTTTTCCAAATTGGTTTTGAACTTCATTCTTGAATTCCTTGAACTTGTCAAAGGATTCGGATTTGTGTCTCATAAGATACAAATATCCATATCTACTGAAGTCGTCAGTAAATGTAATGAAGTAATAAAACCTACCTCTTGCTAACGAACTCATGGGTCCTATGACAACCCGAATTTTTCATAAGTTATTAAAATAAGAATTTAATAATTAAAATTCTTATTACGATGTGATTAATATAACAATCCAGAATTTTAATTATAATTATAAATATTTATTTAATTATATAAATATTTAATGGATGTGTTTATTATTGAATAAATATTTGTTTGTTGTTGAATAAATATTTGTTTAATTTGATTTGATTTGATTTGGTTAATAAATAATTAATGGGTTAAGGAAATTAATTGTTATGAGATAATATTCTAATTTACTTTAATAATTAGGTTAGAGAGTTTATAATGATTAAATAATTTATTCAATAAATTGTTATTAGAATTAATTAAATTAAGTATGAAAACTTAATTAAATAAATTGTGATAAATAACTATATTATAAAGGAGTTATTAAAATAAATTAAAGGAGTTTAATTTAGTTTTGCCAAACAAGGCTTAAATATATATTAAGTCTTTAATTTTTAAAGAGTTTTTCCAAACGGAGCCTTATGGCTTTTGGATTTTTAAAATTTGAATTATTAATAAAATAAATAAAATATAATCTATACGTTATATTTTGGTAACTGATGTTAATTATTAGACTTATTATGGCCATATCCGTTTTTATTTTACGCATTTGGTTATCAGTTGGGTTTTAGTTTACGCTTACTGTTAGTAGCCTAGTCTAATACTGAAAGAAAGAAAAGAAAAGAATTTTGAGAGAGTTTGAGAGAGCCTGAGAGAGAATCAAGAGAGAAGTTCTGAGTTCGTCAAGCTATTCTCAGTGATTAACAAGGATTTCTTAATCAACAAAAGGTATGTTACATAACCTTAACATATAGGTTTTACGCTATAATTTCTAAGTCTCTGTGTTTCTGAATTTGACTGTGATATAAAGTTCTTTACAAACTTTCTGTAAAAACCATGTTTTTATAATTGGTTAGAAAATTATGTGTATTGGTAATTGTAATTGTTATACTAGCATATATATATATATGAGTGTATGCTTAACATATAGATATGATTGTATGCTAAATTAAGTCTGCAAGACGAGAAATTTGTTTTTATAGTGAATATATATATGAACATAGTTTGAATATAGGTATGAATGTATATATATGATTGTGAACTAATGGTGAAATTGAACTATGATTATGTTAATTAGTTTGTTAAGAATTACAGAGAACGTAGTTGAAAGGAATCAATTTGATGTATAATAGGAATTATAGTGTTAAACTTTATCAAACAACATCAATAAAGGAGTTTGATTTTTTTTTTTTAAAAAAAATTGACTTTCAAGGATTTAAGTTTTCTAAAATTTTTGTTTAGTTGTTTAAATTGGTACATATATGCGTGGTAATATTTATGTGTACTTTACATGGATTACACATGTTAATTAGTGTTAGAAATTAAGACACAATAGCTTGGTTTTGTTTCTGGTTTATGGTGTTCTGTAATTCGGAGCCCCAGTGCCAAATTTCGCGTTCAGTAGCTAAAATTCAATTTGTTAAATACTGAATTCACGCCTTGTTGAACTTAGCGCCCGGCGCCCTTTGCTTAACTTAGTTCTCAGCCTCTCGCACAACAATAATCTCAGGTCAAAACAGTTTTGACCTCCTATAGTAAGATGGCATAACTATTTCATACAAACTCCGATTGAGGTGATTCAAGATGATCCGGAACGAGGACGAATAGACCTACAACTTTTGTTCTTTAAGGTTTTCAATTTGAGGTCAGAAACAGGGGTCAAAATTGTCATTTGTAGGACTTTTGTGTTTTCGGGGACAATCAGGGGAGGTCGGGCATGCACATATGCAAATGTAGTGCTCCTGACGATAAAATATGTTGTCCTAAGTTATTAAACATGAATATTAGTAAATATAATTATGCTTAATATTAATAAATGATGTATTAGATAAGTTGTATAAACATACTAAGTACACACAAGAGAGACGAATTGGGCATGTAACGAATGAACGTCGAAACGCCGTGCCAAGTGTTAATGAACCTAAAAAGTGTTTCAATTCAATTGAAATGAATATTATAAGATATGGAATGGATTTCATATAAAACCAATAAGTAGTCCTAGAAAGACTTAAGCACTTGAATGAACTTCGAGTTTGATTAAGAAGAAATATAGTGAGTTATAAGTCTAAGGTTAACACAATCAAAATGAACATTGTGTATTGATTAATAGGAAGGGTTATAGGATGTAGATTAAAGTTTATATTACAACTACTATGCATTGCTATGTGACTAACAGTTAATGTCAATGATTATATAATTGTGTAGGGCACGTGAAGTTAAACTGTTATTGGTAAACAACGATCAAGGCAAGTCTTTCAATTCCTATTTGCTATGTGAACTTCATGATTAACTGTTTTAAATCTTTATTGCAAAGAGCATGATGTGTTATATATATGTTGAAAGTATAAAATGTTAAAGTCAATTTATGACTATGTTGATTGATTAAAGCATGTTGATTGAGTAAGGACTCAATCTTTATACTTGTTATATGGACTGTAGCATGTATGTTATATGTTGAACATGTTATTATATGCTATGTGATGCATGAAAACTGTTAGATTTTGTTGGGCTGTCGAGCTCAACCTTTCAAATAACCACTTTTGAAATTTAAAGATTTAAGGTAAAGTATGTGCTACTTGAAGGATATGAATCAGATGTGATACTTGAAGAATTATATACTTTGGCTGAGTTATGATTATTTGAACCATGTTTAAGGTTCCGAACAATGTTTAAATGTTAAATTGTAATAACATTTTACGATGTAAACTATTGTAGTATTAAAATGATTCTGAGATATTTAGATGTAAAGGTTGAAGGTTTTGGGAACGAGGATAGTTTGTAATAGAAAATTTTAATTATTCCGCAAATTTTAATGGTTGTATTATCGTTTAATGATGTAACATTAGAGGTTGAACATATTATTAACGATCGAAGTCGAGAATTAAATTTCATGAATTTTGGGGTCGTTACAGTTGTTATCAAAGCTGATAGGTTAGAAACCTTAGGTAAGAGTACTTTAGGCTATAACCTTAGAGAAGAGATGTTAAGATAATGAACGAATAAGCTCAAATAGAGTTTGAACAACAAAAGTAATTTAAGAAATTTATAGAGAATGGATTAAAACATGCGTGAGAGGATTCAAAGAAAAATCTCGCAGAGTTATATGGAATATGAATGTGGGGTTACCCAACTCCAATAATATGGATGTAAGGTGATAATAAATAGGCAATGTCTATAAGAAGAGAATGATAAAGAAGTTAAGAATAAAAAGTTATATTTAAGTATGGTACAATTGTACTCTTTAATAGTTGATGTATAGTATCTGGGCTAAACAATTCCTTCATAGAGCGGAGGTATATACGAACTAGAAACTCGGAACCTAGTTTGTTGGTTGTTTGTGGGAAACCACTCAGCGTACCATATTGAAAATGTTAGAGACTCGATATGTACCAAGTATAGAAAGTGGATACATATGATGAAAATGTAGAACTCAAATGAAATGTTGAGCAATGTAAACGAAGTTAGAAATTCTTAAAGGAAGAATTGTTTTATAAACAAGAGAATTCAAAGAAGAATCTTGAAGAGATATAAAGATAAGATATGGGAGTTGCCTAACTCCAATAGCCAAGATAACGAATAATGATAAATCGACAAAGTCTGTAAGATTAAAATCATAAATGAAATCGTAAATGATGAAAAAGGGAAAGAAAGAGGATCGTAAAATAAAATAATCATGAGTTAAACAAATAATTTTAAGGGAGATGATTATAGAATAAGATCACGAAGTGATCTGTTTAAGTTATAAAAGAAAGATAGTTTGTAATGTTTGAATAATTATAGCTTGATGCTATGAAGATAATGTACTATGAAATAGTACAAGATAAACTCACGAGGAGTTATAGATAATGTGATATGAGGAATTCGTATAGAGCAAATAGCAAGTTATAAGTAAGATATAGTTAGGTGGGATTTCAATTGAGGACTCATGTGGTGGCTGAGTTGTACAAACCTTTGTATGGGAGAGGGTTTTGTGCTTGCACTCAGTTTATTACATTGATAATCATTGGAATGTTGGTGTCGTGCTATCCATGTATATGTGGCAAAAAGGTGATTCTTTTCTCATGTGTATATTTGATAGTTAGAAACTATTAAGATTAGTCAGATATTATTAGGATTAGGTGCGGTTCTTAAAACTAATGCATATGGTAAATTTGTGACTCATAATAATATGGTATATTTTGAACCCCTCAGCGAATGGACGCCTATGGTCTGACTAGGATAAGTTCTTAAACTCATATTATTGTGGCAAGTTCCTAAACTTCTAATGTACGGTAAGTTTGATGAACTATTTTGGGTAGAAAACGGTTATAGTATAGAGAGCATTGATGAAGTTGAAGATTTATAGAATAGTTAAGTAATGAAATAATGAAGTAAAGATTGAAGTTGATGGATACCTGGATATTCCAAATCTTTTAGCTTTGCTAGATTTTCAAAATTTATTGATTTCGTGACGATGGTTATACTTTTGATTTTTGAAAAAATGTTGGGTCACACTAGTGAACCAGAGAATTTTTTTAAAATAGTGCTATTATTCGCATATCTATGCCGTTTGTTTCTGCTAGAAAAAAATGATTTTTAAATTTTCAAAATATATTTTAATTATATGTATTGGGTGATATAATAAATGATGAAGTCATCAATGCAATGGAACCTGGTGTTGGATGTGATCATATGATCGTCAGCCCACTATGGTGAGATGTAGTATGACAACGTCATAATCATGACTCCATAAAAGGATTTTTGAGATTTCTTTAAGATATGAGAATATATATATATATATATATATATATATGTATATTTCGATTGATGTCCGAATTATTATAGAAGTCTATGCTATTTGATTCAGCTAGATGAATATTAAAAGATGTTCATGAAATTCAAGCGTTTATTGAAAAGTTATGCCAAACCAAATTATTTTGGTGCGGATTCATATGTTGAAAAGCTGAGGTGAACAACCCTATAAGGGGACATGTTTTCGGGGACAATGGTTACGAAAGCGTAACACATATAGTCATTACAAAAACACTACGTTATGCCCAACGAGTGGTGGTACAATAGACCGCCACCTAGTGTACGTGTGGAGGGTGTTTTCAGTCTTTGTGATTGATAAACACTCTGGTTTATAGTGTGAAGGATTGAGTTGAAGCACTAGTAAACCGAGAATAGAGTTCACGGTCTTGTGACCCCTCAGCATGATTTGGAATCTTTGAAATTCCTGTTATTCATATTGCTTCCCAATTATTGAGCAATTGTGGAAGATTCTTATTATTCTGAAAGGTGAAAGTGGAAAGGATGAGAAAATTAAGCAAAACATAATAATTTTTAGAAAGAATTGAAACTCTAGAAAGAAGAGAAATGTAAAACTCTTAGAAGAGGAAGAGGAAGAGGTGAGGAATATGATGATCTTAGAAAGATCATTAGAGAAATAATTTGGTGGTAGAACCCAATGAATGAATAAAGTATTAACGTAAAATCTATTTTGATAGATTGAATGAATAAAGATTAATAGATAAAATTTTGAGGACGAAATTCTTAAAAGAATGGGTGAGTGTAATATCCTGAGTGTTTATGATAACGATCCTTAGCAAAGGAAATGAATGGGTTAAAGAGTATATAATGCTCAAAATATAATTGAGTTCAAGTGAAAGTTATGAAATAAAACATAGAAATTGTTGAAGTAATGAATGTAGTATAAAATATAAAATCTATATTAAGGTAATGTGCTGAAGATATTTAACGATAATTTTTTTGAAAAGAAATTTGGTGAAAACCGAGTAAGGGAGGTTTCGTTGATTCCGAGGACGGAATCCTTATAAGGAGGGAAGAATGTGACAACCCGAATTTTTCATAAGTTATTAAAATAAGAATTAAATAATTGAAATTCTTATTACGATGTGATTAATGTAACAATCCAGAATTTTAATTGTAATTATAAATATTTATTAAATTATATAAATATTTAATGGATGTGTTTATTGTTGAATAAATATTTGTTTATTATTGAATAAATATTTGTCTAATTTTAATTGATTTGATTTGGTTAATTATTTGTTTAACAAATAATTAATGGGTTAAGGAAATTAATTATTATGAGATAATATTCTAATTTAATTTAATAATTAAGTTAGAGAGTTTATAATGATTAAATGATTTATTCAATTAATTGTTATTAGAATTAATTAAATTAAGTATGAAAACTTAATTAAATAAAGTGTGATAAATAACTATATTATAAAGGAGTTATTAAAATAAATTAAAGGAGTTTAATTTAGTTTTGCCAAACAAGGCTTAAATATATATTAAGTCTTTAATTTTTAAAGAGTTTTGCCAAACGGAACCTTATGGCTTTTGGATTTTTAAAATTTGAATTTTTAATAAAATAAATAAAATATAATCTATACGTTATATTTGGTAACTGATGTTAATTATTAGACTTATTATGGCCATATCCGTTTTTATTTTACGCATTTGGTTATCAGTTGGGTTTTAGTTTACGCTTACTGTTAGTAGCCTAGTCTAATACTGAAAGAAAGAAAAGAAAAGAATTTTGAGAGAGTTTGAGAGAGCACGAGAGAGAATCAAGAGAGAAGTTACGAGTTCGCTGCTTATTCTCGATGAGTAACAAGGATTTCTTAATCAACAAAAGGTATGTTACATAACCTTAATATATAGGTTTTACGCTATAATTTCCAAGTCTCTTTGTTTCTGAATTTGACTATGATATAAAGTTCTTTACAAACTTTCTATAAAACCATGTTTTTATAATTGGTTAGAAAATTATGTGTATTGGTAATTATAATTGTTATACTAGCATATATATATGAGTGTATGCTTAACATATAGATATGATTGTATGCTAAATTAAGTCTGCAAGAAGAGAAATTTGTTTTTACAGTGAATATATGTCTGAACATAGTTTGAATATAGGTATAAATGTATATATATGATTGTGAACTAATGGTGAAATTGAACTATGATTATTTTAATTAGTTTGTTAAGAATTACAGAGAACGTAGTTGAAAGGAATAAATTTGATGTATAATAGGAATTATAGTGTTAAACTTTGTCAAACAACATCAATAAAGGAGTTTGATTTTTTTTATATAAAAAAAATTGACTTTCAAGGATTTAAGTTTTCTAAAATTTTTGTTTAGTTATTTAAATTGGTACATATATGCTTTGTAATATTTATGTGTACTTTACATGGATTACACATGTTAATTGGTGTTAGAAATTAAGACATAGTAGCTTGGTTTTGTTTCTGGTTTATGGTGTTCTGTAATTCGGAGCCCAGTGCTAAATTTCGCGTTCCAGCGCTGAAATTCGCGCTCCAGTGCTGAATTTTCCGCCCCAATTCCACTGCCTAATTTAGTTCTCGAGCCCCAGCGCCGGAACAGTAGTCTGGGTTGGACAGTTTTGACCTCCTGTAGTAAAATGGCCATAACTATTTCATACGAACTTCGATTGAGGTGATTCAAGATGATCCAGAACGAGGACGAATAGACCTAACACTTTTGTTCTTTAAGGTTTTCAATTTGAGGTCAGGAAGAGGGGTCAAAATTGTCATTTGTAGGACTATTGTGTTTTCGGGGACAATCGAGGGAGGTCGGGCATGCACATATGCAAATGTAGTGCTCCTGACGATAAAAGATCTTTTCCTAAGTTATAAAACATGAATATTGGTAAATATAATGATGCTTAACATTAATAAATGATGTATTAGATAAGTTTTATAAGCATACTAAGTACACACAAGAGAGACGAATCGGGCTTGTGACGAATGAACATCGAAACGCCGTGCCAAGTGTTAATGAACCTAAAAAGTGTTTCAATTCAATTGAAATGAATATTATAAGATATGGAATGGATTTCATATAAAACCAATAAGTAGTCCTAGAAAGACTTAAGCACTTGAATGAACTTCGAGTTTGATTAAGAAGAAATATAGTGAGTTATAAGTCTAAGGTTAACACAATCAAAATGAACATTGTGTATTGATTAATAGGAAGGGTTATAGGATGTAGATTAAAGTTTATATTACAACTACTATGCATTGCTATGTGACTAATAGTTAATGTCAATGATTATATAATTGTGTAGGGCACGTGAAGTGCAGATATCTGTAAGTTATTAAACTGTTATTGGTAAACAACGATCAAGGCAAGTCTTTCAGTTCCTATTTGCTATGTGAACTTGATGATTAACTATTTTAAATCTTTATTGCAAAGAGCATGATGTGTTATATATATGTTGAAAGTATAAAATGTTAAAGTTGATTTATGACTATGTTGATTGATTAAAGCATGTTAATTGAGTAAGGAATCAATCTTTATACTTGTTATATGGACTGTAGCATGTATGTTATATGTTGAGCATTTTATTATGTGCTATGTGATGCATGAAAACTGTTAGATTTTGTTGGGTTGTCGAGCTCAACCTTGCAAATAACCACTTTTGCAATTTAAAGATTTAAGGTAAAGTATGCGCTACTTGAAAAATATGAATCAAATGTGATACTTTAAGAATTATATACTTTGGCTGAGTTATGATTATTTTAACCATGTTTAAGGTTCCGAAAAATGTATAAATGTTGAATTGTAATAACATTTTACGATGTAAACTATTGTAGTATTAAAATGATTCTGTGATATTTAGATGTAAAGGTTGAAGGTTTTGGAAACGAGGATAGTTTGTAATAGAAAATTTTAATTATTCTGCAAATTTCAATGGTTGTATTATCGTTTAATGATGTAAAATTAGAGGTTGAATGTATTATTAACGACCGAAGTCGAGAATTAAATTGCATGAATTTTGGGGTTGTTACATGTCCACATACATCACTATGTATAAATCCCAATACATGGCTAGCCCGTTCACTGTGTCCAGTGAAAGGGGCTTTAGTCATATTTCCTAATAAACAAGATTCGCATTTCTCATATGATTCAAAATCAAATGAATCCAAAAACCTATCTTTATGGAGATTTGATGTGTTTCTCATTTATATGGCCTAAACGATAGTGCCAGAGATATGTCGGATTTGAAAATTTTGATTTAAATCATTTTGTATTTGTGTTATAAATAGGCATTTCTAGATCAAGAATATAAAGACCATTAAACAATTGTGCAACACCATAGCATATTTCATTTAAATAAAACGAACAACGATTGTTCTTTATTAAAAATGAAAAACCTTTCTTGTCCAAACAAGAAACAGAAATAATGTTTTTGCTTATAGCAAACACATAATAACAATCCTCTAATTCTAATACTACCCAAGTGGGCAAAGATAAATGATAAGTTGTTATGGCTAGTGCAGCAACTTTTGCTCCATTCCCAACTCGTAGGTTAACCTCTCCTTTCGCCAAAGTTATACTCCTTCAGAGTTCCTGCACATTAACACAAATGTGATAACCACATCCAGTATCCAATACTCATGATGTAGAAGTAGACAAGTTGCCTTCTGTAACATATATACCTGAATCAGAAGTCACACTTCCTTTCTTTTTCTTCACTTCTTCTAAATAAGCATGATAATTCCTCTTCCAGTGTCCAGGTTTTCCACAGAAGTGACAATCACCTTCTTTAGCCACTCCACCTTTAGGTTTTAAAGCCTGTTTTGTTATGGAATTGGGTTTGGCACCAGATTTGGATACTATCTTCTTCTTGCCTTTCCAATTTCCCTTAGCATTCTCCTTTTACACCATCATTATGGGAGCGGGTCCTGCCTTTTTCATGTTATTCTCGGTAGTTCTTAACATGCTCAACAACTCAATAAGTGGTTTCTCAATTTCATTCATGAGATAATTCATAACAAATTGAGAGTAGCTGTTGTTCAAAGATTGCAAAATAAGATCAGTTTGTGCTTCTGGAGTAATCAGAAAACCCAACCTATTAAGCTACTCAATATACCCAATCATTTTTAGCACATGTGGACCAACTGGATCACATTCACCCATCTTGTAGTGATACAACGCTTTGCTTGTATCATACCTTTCCTGTCGAGCATGCCCTTCGAACAATTTCATGATATGCTCGACCATCTCATAAGCATCCATTAACTCATGTTGCTTCTAAAGCTCAGTGTTCATAGTTGCTAGCATGAGACAACTCACGTCCAGAGCATCATCTTGATGCTTCTTGTAAGCATTATGCTTTGCACGTGGTGTAGTGTTAGCTGGTGCTGCAGGAATGGTCCCATCAAGGACATATAGCTAGCGTTCTTGTTTGAGGACAATCCTCAAGTTCCTATGCCAGTCTAGGAAATTAATTCCACTCAGCTTTTCCTTCTCAAGGACTGAATGTAGTGAAATACTATTTATGTTGTTGTTGTTTGCCATTGATATCTACAATTTATAAGTGCAAAAATAATAAGTCAAATTGCATAGTTTATGATATTATGTAATTGATAATAGTACATTCAAAATATACCTCCCACTATTTTATTCAAATTAATAGCCCTCACCATTAATTCGGAAAGTATTTTCTATAAAATCTTTCTAGTGAGCCAAGATCCATATTTCATTATGCTTTAAGCTAGCTTTGGCTAATCTCTCAAAACACAATTATTTAGGTAGACAACCCTTTGTCAATTATATCATATATAACTCTTGGATAGTTTGGTAAACAACATTTGTTTCTAGTCCATCTAATGGTACCTACCAAACTCCATGCGTCTAAGTCCACAATCCTATTGAGATAACTTAGTTAAGTCGGGCCCAGTAATTTTAACAGTTTGGATATCACAATTATCCTATCGCATTTTACCAAGATAAATAGGGTACTTTGCTTTGGCAAACCTACATCCATCGATCAAGGTCTTATTGAGTGTTATTCATTGGAAGACATCTGATTAGACTTAATATTTTAATGAGGGATTTTATTAATTAATTTAGAAATCAACAATTTTATTCTTATTAAGCATGCACATTATTTATCATGTCATATCGAATACAAGCATAAATAAAGTGCAAAATTAAATGTGTCACAATTATGGCTGTAACGCCCAGAAAATTGAACCTTATGTAAATACTTTAAATAATGAATATAATAATATTATTTGTTAGTATTATGTGTTAGTAAGATGAATGTCGTTCGATAACCTAGAAATGCCGGAACGTCATAGTATTTTAACTACGTGAATGAATTAAAGTGTTTGAATTTCCAAGATGAAGATAAAAGTTTTTCGAGAAATTTTCTAAAAAACACTATTCATCGATTTCCGCTCGGGAATTATTTTTGAACTTCCTGGAAATACGTAACGTTATAATATCAATGTGAGATGGATTATGTAATAATAATCTAAGTATGGAAAACGCAATATTTCATATGCAGACTTAATTAGAGAACGTAAAGAATATTAAGCGATAAGAAGAGAGTGTATTGATCGTATGATACGTAAGTATTGTACGAGGTATTGAATACAAGTATAATATGAAGTATTATACGGGTATGTACGAAGAATGGAATAACATATATTACGAATTAATATACGAGTTAGAATATGAAGATTATATGTATAGTACATGTAATAAGGCTTTTAGCCAATTAAGTGAGACTTGTAGGATTGTTAACAAATTGGTAGAGTCCAATAAGAATTGGATGTACAAACCTAGGTGTTTATTAATCAAAAGCCCAAATTAACTTAATGCAAGCCCAATTAATGATCCAATGGGTTAGGCTTAATCCATGGAGCAACCAAGGTTAATATGGGTTATCTTGGTGACCAAGTACTTTATATGATGGTCGAACATTGGATATGTTTTGTGTTGTCCAAGTAATTAGTGTGGCTAGCAAGTATACTTAATTGATAAGCAAATGAATAGTAAGGAGGTTAGTTAAGGAGGTGGGATGTTCTAATGTCCATAATGCCCTCACTTTGTATTTCCTATAAATAGAAGGAGATTGCTAGTCATTTATCACTTGTTCAAAACACCAACAACTTCCAATACAAATCAACTTCTTGGTTAGAGAGAATAAGCTCTTTTAAGACAAACATCCATTGTTAGATTTTCAAAGAAGAAGAAGACTAGTTCATCAAGGGTAAGGCTCTTGTCTAATAATTTTCCATCTCTATCATTGTAGGGTTATAGGAGAAGTGTAGTCTAATAAGCATGTATGCTAAGAACATATAAGAATTGAATAAGCAATGGACTTAAGCCGAATAAGTCATGAATAAGTAACTTGAACCTAAATAAGTTATGAACTTATGATGAACTTGTCATATGTTTGTCATATGAAGTTAGTATGTTTGATAAGATGTGAGAATGTTGATTAAAGGACTTAAATCTATAATAAGTCATAAGGAATGAAAATTTCTAGTTTATAAGTTATTAAGTCATGAACTTATGAGGAATAAGTCAAAACCTAACTTGAAAATAAGTTGTTGTAATATGTAGTTTGAAATGTTCATATGTTGGTTAGAATCCATTTAGAACAATGATCATATCGTTAGTAATGAAGTTTCGCCGAAAATCTCACGATTAAGTGATAATCGTCGAATTCGTGAAATTCTCAGAATAGAAGTTGAATTTTGGGTTTGAACTCGAAAACGTTGGTTTACGATGGAGACAAGTCATATTTGGCATTATAGAGTTGTTGACTCGAAAATGACCGGATTCTGACTTAGAATGAAGAAACGAGCGTTGAACGTTCACGAACGTTTACCATTTTTGTTAAAAATGAACTAATAGGTGAATTTTTAGCAAACGAAGTCAAATAGATAAAATTCTTCTATGAAGGCATAGAGTATGTAATTTGTGAACCGCAGGCTTTTGAACAAGCCAATTCAGACTTATAACGAAGAAGTTATGCGTCCGAGAAATTCGAAGTTGAAAATCTGTCAAAGCTATCGGAGGCACAGAGTTGGTGCCATGCATTGCAACCTAAGGCCAAATTGTGGTAATGGCAATACCGTTACGAAAGCAATGTCACAAACTTCTGCAGAGTCACGCCATAGCGCGGCCCAATGTGTTATATGTGGTGTTGCGGTCTGGTTTAACTCGACCATCGACCATCGGAAACTTCATGTGCAGAGGCTGGACTTAAGAGAGGCATAGTAAGGAAGGTTTACAAGTAGAGAAAGAATGGTAATAGTTTATCAAAGAAGTAAAGATTAATTTTAACATTATAAGGTATTGTTAAACCTTAGGGTATGATGACTAAATGTTAATGATAATGAATTGAACATGAACGTTAGAACAATGTGAACTATATCAGTAAATCCAGAACCAATAATAACAAATCTAAGTCATAATTAGATTGAGAAGAAGGGAAAGATTCATTAGGAACCATGTATGTTCATTCATGACCTAATGTGTTATGTGATGTTATCATTTACTGTAGAGACTTAAAGACTTAACGTGAACGTGTTATAACTGTATCAGACACTAAAAGCAAGTATTCTAACCCTTGTTTCAGTTCAATCTGGACACGGTTTGTAATTCATGTATTCTTACGCATGAAGTATAGTATGATGACGTCAAAGCCAACTCTTTCGGCTAGACTTATATTATGTTTCTATCAAGCATGGTTAATGTTTACCAAGTTATATTGGTGTGGTTTTCAAACAAAGACTGAGTATGCTAAGAATATTTTGTCGTCAAACGACAGGCACGTGAGGTTGCCACAACTTAAATGTACACACATTTAATGAATGTAGTGTTGATCAACATAGAGTAATATAGGCTGATCACCTAGACATGCTCGTAAGAAATATCGAACTTACGGACTTAGTGTCGGGATTTCCTTTTCAAAAGAACTTATGAAATGCTCAAGGTCTTGGACCAAAATTGTTGTTTTACTGGATATTGTTGTTGTAAAATGTTTTAAAGGAAAAGAAGTGCTATTTTAAATTATCGATAGTACTTCGTAACTATTATTCAGTTATTGAAGATATACGATTCCTATGTTTCAAGCATGTTGTTTATTAGAATTTTTGTACGTGCTGAGCTAGTCATGCTCACTCTTGCTTGAAACATATGAACACATCTAAGATCGAACGGACCGAAGGATCTGACAAGGATAAGGGCAAGGCAAAGATGAACTCGTAGATTACTTATGTAATAGTATAGGGTGAATGATTGTAATATATTTGATATTATGACAAGAACAAGTGTAATGGTTATAAAGAACCTGGGGGAATGTTAATATTATTTTGAATATATAGAAGACATATTCGTTCCTTTGAGACTTTTCAATTGAATGTATGTGTGAATGGTAGTACCGTGTAGCACCATCTATTGGGTTGGAAGATACCCGAATTTAGGGGCCTCACAAGTTGGTATCAAAGCATTAGGTTATAAAACTTAAGGGGGGGAATTAAAAATCTTAAGTCATAACCTTAAGAGAAGTCAAAGAATTAAAAGAAGAAAATAACCCTATAAAAATGCATTATGATTATGTTATGTGTTTTTATTATTCTACTAACGTGTACTAATCAACTTAATTGTTTTGTGTAGATGTCAGGAGTAAATGGAATGCAGTTGTACAAGCAGTTAGTGAAGAGTCGGTTAACCAAATAGAGGTTATACCGAATCCCATAGTAGAAGAACCAGAGATAGTTGTCATTGAGTGTGGAGACTCAAAGGATCCCGATCTTATGTCCGTGTTCGACGACATGATAGAAGAGGAGGTGGAGGTAGTTTCCTTCAACTCGGTAGCTATAGTAGCAGAGATGGCTCCTGGGGAGTCAATGATGTCATTGTTTATGTCAGTGTTGGATAGAAATATCCATTACTGTCAGGAGGTTAAGGAGCTGAAGGCAGAACTCTAAGCTGTCATAGAGGACAAGACCGATGTGGAGTCCATGTGGGAACAAGAGCATAACGAGAGGATTTTGTTCAAGGACAAAGTCCATAAGCTGAAACATGAGGTTTTTGAGCTTAAGGAGGAGCTAAAGACCAAATAGCAGAAGATAGGGAGAATGTCCTATATTCATAGGAGTTCTCATACAGATTTCCAGCAGCAGGTAGCTGGTTATCCTGTAAAGCCAGGGCAGACGCGGCATACTATCAGCCGTGATATTATTGTCGGTCTTGCCAAGGCAGATTTTGATAATGCCTTGAGGCAGATGTTATCTAGTAGTAGATAGAGTAGTGTAGGTATGTAAATATTTTGTATCCAGTAGTGACGTAAAACCCTCTTTTGTATAACAAAGGGTAGTCTTTTGTAAATCCCAATTTTTGGAAAGCAATGGCGGGAAAGTAATGTAATCAGCTTAGGTTGTGTATTGTAAATGATGTAGTATTATACTACAATGAATGAATGAATATAAGCCTTTTTATGGAACACAATGAGCAATGGATGTTGAAGTTATTGTTTAATATCGAATAATAAGTAAATAATAAAGAAAGGAATAATAATAAAATGTGTTGTTTATTGTATCAGCAAAATGCCACCGAGAAGAGTACAACGTAACCAAGGAGCTAATGTAAATCAACCGGAGGGAGGTCCAGTTAACCCTATGCAGGAGTTTGTAAATCTTTTAATAGCCGCATTTAATAGAAATGGGGCTAATATCCCCGTAAATCTGGGAGTAGCACGAGCTACTACCTTTAAGGATTATAAGAGTGTGGGTCCGCTGGAGTTCAAAGGAACTACAGACCCTATCGAAGCCCAAACGTGGGTGAAAGAAATAGAAAAGGAATTTGTGATAGCAAATGTCGACGAGGCCCAGAAGGTTGCCTTTGCAACCTATATGATGAAGGGAGAGGCCAACTTTTGGTGGGAAGCCAATCAGGCTAGAGCCGGGATAGAGAATCTGACGTGGGTGAGGTTCAAGGAGATATTCTTCGAGAACTACTTTCCCACGAGCATGCAGGGAAGGATGGAGATGCGGTTTCTCGAGTTGAAACAAGGGGACATGATGATTCCCCAATATGCCGCCAAGTTTAATGAACTGGCAAGGTTTGCTCTACACCAAGTGGACACCGAGGTTAGGAAGGCGCGACAGTTTGAGCAGGGCTTGAAACCCTAGCTTTACAACCGTATTTTTGTGTCCCAGAGTACTTCATTTGGGACCATTTTAGAGAAGACCATAATCGCTGAAGGTGGTAGCGAGGTATTGAGCCAGTACAACAAAGATAAGAAGAATAAGGGGAAGGTTGATGGGGGAGTAAAGATAGAAGGAGCCAGTGGAAGTGGCGAGGGACAGAAGAGGAAAGTGTTCAGCTCTGGGAATACTAGAGTAAAGCAAGGGGACCCAAAGAGGAGGATGGAGGCCTGCAAGACCTGTGGGCAGACTCACTTAAGAGTTTGTCTCAAGGGGAAGGCCGTATGCTACAATTATGGACAGGAAGGGCATATCTCGCCTAATTGTCCAAGTCTGAAGAAGAACCATGGATGCTTTGTGTGTGGGTCAACTGACCACATGGCAAAGAACTTCCCGAGGAAGGGGACGGACGGGAATAGGGAGACTAATAGTGGTAAGTTAGTTATTAGTGGTCCAAATAAGCGGTAGGGGTAAGCCGATGGGTCAGACTTATAATATGATGACCCAAGATGCGGTTTACAATAGGGGACGTCGTCATAGGTATTATTTCGATCAATGACATAAATGCTTACGTGTTGTTTGATTCGGGTGCTACTTGTTCGTTTATAGCATGTGATTTTGCTAGACGATTAGGATCACTTCCCGAAAACTTGCCTATACCTTTAAATATTAAGGTAGCAAACGAAGAAACAATTCATGTTGAAGATGTTCATAGGAGTTGTTACGTAGATATACGAGGTTGTAAAGTTTCGGTAGATTTGATATCGATAAGTTAGGAGAATTCGATGTAATTCTCGGAATGGATTGGTTAGTTAACCATGGGGAAATTATAGATTGTCAGAAGAAATGTGTGAACCTTAGAAAGTTAAAACAACCACAAGTAGTATTTTACGGGAATAGATCGCCGGGACGTTCGTGTTGTCTAACCATGACACAAACTAGGAAATTATTGAGGAAGGGATGTGTAGGTTATCTGTAAGACCCCAACTTTTATGAATAAAGATGAATTTTCTATAATTATCATTTTTAAATATTATGGAATGAATTTGATATAATGTTATAGTTGTGGGTAATATTTAGAAATTTTGTAAAGTACGCAATTTGTTTATAATATTCGATTGGTCGGGGAATAATCGTTTTAACAGGGAATATTCGTACGACGACACAATCATTGGTGAACCCCACAACAGAATTATTGTCGGATTAAGAAAATGACAAAAAAATATATTTTATAAAAATAATGGCGGAAGTTTTACCGTTAACTGTTGAAACACCCAGTGTTAAAAGTACAGGAATACGCGTGGTTGCATAGTAGCACACAGTATTGATTATTGATGCTTATGTGAGAAGTCACTCAGTTTTGTTCAATTATTGCTTTAGTAATTGCTGCATAGTATCTCACGTTATTTGATTCAATTATTGTCAATATTTTATATATTATTAAATCAATAATTGAGATAACAAAGTTGTTAATATTATTATTTGCATTATTAACGATGTCTAGAAGTTTTGCTAAGGAGAGGTTTGGTCACCTAATTGCGCGCTAATAGGGAGAAATCCTTATTGGAAAGCCCCCTCTTTTCTGAGAATGACCTGGTCGATTAATAATGTGAATTATGATAATGATGATGAAATAAGTTGTTGTAATATGTAGTTTGAAATGTTCATATGATGGTTAGAATCCATTTAGAACAATGATCATATCGTTAGTAATGAAATTTCGCCGAAAATCTCACGATTGAGTGATAATTGTCGAATTCGTGAAATTCTTGGAATAGAAGTTGAATTTTGGGTTTGAACTCGAAAACATTGGTTTACAATGGAGACAAGTCATATTTGGCATTATAGAGTTGTGGACTCGAAAATGACCGAATTCCGACTTAGAATGAAGAAACGAGCGTTGAACGTTCACGAACGTTTACCATTTTTGTTAAAAATGAACTAATAGGTGAATTTTTAGCAAACGAAGTCAAATAGATAAAATTCTTGTATGAAGGCATAGAGTATGTAATTTGTGAACCGCAGGCTTTTGAACAAGCCAATTCGGACTTATAACGAAGAAGTTATGCGTCCGGGAAATTCGCAAAGTTGAAAATCACAAAAGCTATATGAGGCCGCGAGTTGGCCACCATGGCCAACCTAAAACCTGAGTTGGTATTGCAGTACACGAAACCACGATGTCACAACCTTCTACAGAGTCACATCGCGGCGCGGCCCAATGTGTTATATGTGGTGCCGCAGCGCCGGACTCAACCATCAGCTACTTGAAACTCGCGTCGCAGCGCGAGTTATACAAGGATGATTGGCGCCGCAACGCCAAATTTAAGAGAGGCATAGTAAGGAATGTTTACAAGTAGAGAAAGAATGGTAACAGTTTATCAAAGAAGTAAAGATTAATTTTAACATTATAAGGTATTGTTAAACCTTAGAGTATGATGACTAAATGTTAATGATAATGAATTGAACATGAACGTAAGAACAATGTGAACTATATCGGAAAAGCCGGAACTAATAATAACAAATCTAAGTCATAATTAGATTGAGAAGAAGGGTAAGATTCATTAGGAACCATGTATGTTCATTCATGACCTAATGTGTTATGTGATGTTATCATTTACTATACAGACTTAAAGACTTAACGTGAACGTGTTATAACTGTATCAGACACTAAAGGCAAGTATTCTAACCCTTGTTTCAGTTCAATCTGGACAACCTTTGTAATTCATGTATTCTTACGCATGAAGTATGGTATGATGACGTCAAAGCCAACTCTTTCGGCTAGACTTATATTATGTTTCTATCAAGCATGGTTAATGTTTACAAAGTTATATTTGTGTGGTTTTCAAATGAAGACTGAGTATGCTAAAAATGATTTTTCGTCAAACGACAGGCACGTGAGGTTGCCACAACTTAAACGTACACACATTTAATTAATGTAGTGTTGATCAACATAGAGTACTATAGGCTGATCACCTAGACGTGCTCGTAAGAAATGTCGAACTTACGGACTTAGTGTCAGGATGTCCTTTTCAAAAGAACTTGTGAAATGCTCAAGGTCTTGGACCGAAATTGATGTTTTACTGGATATTGTTGTTGTAAAACGTTTTGAAGGAAAAGAAGTGCTATTTTGAATTATCGATAGTACTTTGTAACTATTGTTCAGTTATTGAAGATATACGATTCCTATGTTTCATGCATATTGTTTATTAGAATTGTTGTACTTGCTGAGCTAGTCATGCTCACTCTTGCTTGAACCATATGAACACAGCTAAGATCGAACGGACCGAAGGCTACGGAAAGGATAAGGGCAAGGCAAAGACGAACCCGTAGATTACTTATGTAATAGTATAGGGTGAATTATTGTAATATATTTGATATTATGACAAGAAAAAGTGTAATGGTTATAAAGAACCTGTGGGAATGTTAATATTATTTCAAATATATAGAAGACATATTCGTTCCTTTGAGACTTTTCAATTGAATGTATGTGTGAATGGTAGTACCGTGTAGCACCATCTGTCGGGTTGGAAGATACAAGAATTTGGGGGCGTCACAATGGACCAATCCACTATCAATCTTTTCAAGCTAATGAAAGATTGAAGGTCAATCTAAGGTGGTAAAAGATCTTCAAAATAGAAGCTTTCTTAGATCTTCCTTATGCATGTGCCTCCTCTCCATCATCATCTTTCCATCGTGCTCTTCATCTTGTCATCTTCATCGATTATAGATTATTACATGACATAAAGAAACCTCGAGTTACATTTGAGGGGATTTAGATGAGAAGAGAATATTACATTAGAATTTATAGAAAGGCACGACATGCAAACCGTATTTCAAAACCAAAATCCACTAACCTATGGGTCAAAAAGGCCATAATTTTGCACCATGCATAGCACAATAAGCACATAACATTGTATATATAATTAAATAAAACTATATACAAAATATTAGGGTCACGACCAACGTGCACTACTACGGGGGTCTAGGCAAGACCCTAGAAATTTTTTTTGAACTACAATCTGTATTGTAAAAATTTTCCATACGAATCTCTGAAACAATTTCAGAATCATATCAAATCCGCCATAGCACTCATAATAACAATACGCCTAAACATATCATATATGTCCAGTTTCGATTAATCATATTAAACAGAATCTTCATGCTTCTAATCCAATTAGAACAGAAGTTGTATTGTTATTCCACCTTCTAAGATACGATTAACAGAACATCATATACATGCATATATATTACAGATATAATTCATAATTCCAGAATATGCATACACGCAGAATATCATATATTCAATAACAGATTGGTAAACATGCATCATCATATATTATATATATCGAATACAATTCAAACACGTAATCTAAAGTAATCATTTTTGCAAGTAGCTCTGATAAACTTGTTGGGATTTCAACACATAAAAGCAGCGAAAATTAAAATTTTAAAGACAATTTCGAAACCCTAAAATAGGATGCATGTGAAAACATATTAATTCAGTGTTTAGACTTTATACCAATTATAGAAAATTCTGAAACGATTCAAATCTCCAACATAATCCAATAGAACTGCGCCTCTACGGTATCCACACGAATGCCCGCGAATCGTCACATGATCTACAGTGAAGAGAACTGCGGTACTAGCCACCAAGGATCACGATTTTTTAAGTTTTTCTCTCTCTAAGAGCAGCTAGGGTTTTTAGGTTATGATATATTCCCTAAATGGCTGATATATATCATATATATAGCAGTTAAAAGGAATTAATTAAAAACCTAATCTAATTAAAATAAAATCTAAATTTATATATGTATATATATATATATATATATCTTAATCAAGTCTTACTTAATTATTATACCTATATATAAATTATCCTATTAATTAAAATTCGTAATTAAAATACTATCAATCATATTGGCATATTTAAATCCTTTACAATTTAAATTAATTCCGTTTTAATTACGTTCTAAGTGTGTGACCCTATAGGTTATTATTATGTTAGCAATAATTTTAAAATCATATTATAAAATTATAAATACTGAGCGACATCTAGTAATGCATCACTGCTACCCAAGTAATAATAAAATCGATGATTCGATGCAACCTTTTCGTGACCAATGTTTCAATGTAATTTAATCCTTTTAACCTTGACATCCTAGATTAAACTCGAGTCATGGAATATGTCATACTCTTCATAATTTAATCTGAGTTTTCTTGATCAATGAGTAGACTACATGAAATAAATCACTATTTGAGCATGACCATGGATTTCATAATCCTACTCAATAAAGAGGCCTATGGATATCACCACTAATATATAGGAGGGTTAAATTTCATCTAGATCACTCATATTCCTCACACGATTCATGATGTACACAATAATCACCTTTATAGTCCACCCTATTAAAGGTGACCTTTGATGATATCAAATTACATAAATTCCCGTGTAGTAATATAATGATTTCAGGTCGGAGGATCTATGAAAATCGCTTATGACACTTCACATAATGCTCCACATAGAAATCTCATTGTGGGTTTGTCCAGTACATCGTTCTCTAACATGTACCTATGCATTGACTCAATATCTCATATATTTATGACCAATAAGATTTGGTCATCAGTTAATCCACATACTAGTCTCAATGCATCATTGTTGTCCCATTAACAATGATACTCGACTAGGGACATTTAAGAGCAATGATATTAATTGTAATTATATCATCTTAAGTTCAAGTCATATAACGACCCCAAAATTTATAGAATTTAATTCTCGACTTCGGTCGTTAACAATACACCCAACCTCTAATTTTACATCATTAAACGAAAATACGACCATTAAAATTTGCGAAATAATTAAAATTTTCTATTATAATTAAAATTTTCTATTACAAACTATTTTCGTTCCCAAAACCTAACAGTTTTAATACTACAAGAGTTTACATCGCAAAACGATATTACAATTCAACATTAATACGTTACTCAGAACCTTAAACATGGTTCAAATAATAATAACTCAGCCAAAGTATATAAATCTTCAAGTATCACATCTGATTCATATCTTTCAAGTAGCACATAACTTTACCTTAAATCTTTAACCTGCAAAAGTGGTTATTTGCAAGGTTGAGCTCGACAGCCCAGCAAAATCTAAGAGTTTTCATGCATCACATAGCACATAATAATATGCTCAACATACATATCCTAATAATTAAATTAACATGGCATACATGCTTTAATTCACATAGCAATTATAAAGATTGAGTTCCTTACTCAATCATCATTATTTAACCAAAACAATCTAGTCATAAATTGACTTTAACATTCCATGATTACAACATGTATAACATATCATACTCGCTTACAACACATATATCATATCATGCAATTTTAAAATAGTTCATCAAGTCTACGTACAAAATAGGAACCGAAAGACTTGTCTGGATCGTTGTTTACCAATAACAGTTTAACAGCTTACAGTTATCTGCACTTCATGTGCCCTACACAATTATATAATCATACACATCAACTATTAGTCACATAGAAACACATAGTAGTTGTAATGTAAACTTTACGCTATATCTCATAAGTCTGATGACATCCAACTTTGGATACGCTGTAAAGATCATATTAACCTATTTTTAAAAGTTATTGGATGTGAGACCCCAAATTTTATGAATAAAGATTTAAATTTCTCAAAATATTTTTTTAAATATTATGGTGTGGATTTGATATAATGTTATAGTTGTGGGTAATATTTATAAATTTTGCAAAGTAAGCAAGTTGTTATATAATATTCGATTGGTCGGGGAATACTCATTTTAACAAGGAATATTCGTACGACGTCACAATCATTGGTGGACCCCACAACGGAAGTATTGTCGTATTTAGAAAACGACAGAATTATCTTTTTATAAAAATAACGGCTGAAGTATTACCATTAAAACTGTTGAACTACCCGGTAGTAAAAGTACAGTAATACGCGTGGTTGCATAGTAGCATACGATATTGGTTATTGATGCTTACGTGAAAAGTCACTCAGTTATACCCAATTATTGCTACAGTAATTGCTGCATCATATCTCTCATATTATTGATTCGATTATTGTCACAATATCATCTGCATAATATGATATATTATTAAATCAATAATTGAGACGATAAAGTTATTTATATTATTAAATTGCAATATTTACTGTAGACACTAGAAATTTTCTGCACTCCTATTACTAACATTGCAGGAAGGTAGATTCGTCTTTTGGAGATAACCTTGGAATACAGCTTACATCCATTCTGGATACTACTGGAAGTTCAGTTCCAAACCGGAGCACAAACAGGGAATGTTATGTCAACCCAGAACACACACCGGGAATGTCATTTCTGATCTCGGAGATAACCCCAAGATATGCAGATCAAAAGACCCAAGAACAACACCGGAGAGGACAGTTTTATCTCGGCGATAACACCGCGACATTCAGTTCCAGTCCCAGAAATAACACTGGGAGTAGCAACACCATCCTTGGTGATAGCCCCAAGAGATGCCATTGCAGTTCCGGCGATAACCCCGGAAATGCTTGTTTCAAACATATGCATTTAGCTTCAACCACAGACATCCTGTCGAGGTACACACACCTCAGACCCGGAGATAACAACGGGCAGACAGGAACATCCACAGATGACAGTGAGACATACAAACAAGCAGTAGTCCAATCTCAGATATAACCCTGAGCAACGTCTGCTTTCCGCTTAAACCGGCAATAACCCCGGTGAGGGGTCACAACGTCATCTTTCCACGTCAACAAGATGATATCGCAGCATACCAACAAGTAGTCCAATCTCAGCTGTAACCCTGAGCAACGTCTACATTCAACTCAAACCGGCGATAACCCCGGCGAGGAGTCAAGCGTCATCTTGTTCCTTCAACAAATGGCACGTCCTCTCAACACTTCATACATACATCTAACAATGTCCCACAAGAGCCGAGGAATGACAATCCCGAGTGACTATTACGTGTGGCAGTACTTTGGATAGAACTTGAAAATAAAAGTAAACAAGCCGGACATTTAATAATAAAATGGAAGTATGAAAAGGTCTCAATTCCTATTGAGCACAGGGTTTAAAAAACCTCTTTTACAAAACGTCATTGCTACATCTTGATTAAAATTGAATTTTTCTATAAATTCAAACCCTTTGTATATAGGTGCGAACGAGGCCTCACACTACTTTCAAACAATTGCACATTGATCCACACACACACACACATTCATATAATAATTTCTTTGAAAAGTGGTGGTCACCGTGGTAACACAGATGTCGGGAGGTGCCTAACACCTTCCCTCCGTATAATCAAGCCCCCAGACCCAAAATGAATCTCAGTTTCACAGACCCATTTAGTAGTGTCAAAACACTGGGTCAATGTGCAAGCCTTTTCGGTTGCGTTGGTGCAACCAGTTAAAAATACCAATTGGCGACTCTTAAAGTCCAATCGTCGACATTACACATGTCGGACCTTTTTCACTTATTTTTCAAACAAATCTCACATTAACATGAGAACACCAAAGAACAAGTAACGAAAAAGGACACTCAAAAATCCCGACATCGACATGTGGCGACTCTGCGGGGGACTCCAGTAAGAGGGCTTAAGCCGCTATTACAAGCTTTTCAAAATTATTATATGCTTGTGTGTGAATGTTGCATTTACATTTCTGATGAATGTGTACGAATGCATTTTTTATTTCTGCATTGCTAAATATCTATCTGTGATATTAGTGCTTCGCATTTTTTTATCGCACATTTGAAGTTCAGGAACTTGCCACATTAATATGAGTTTATGAACTTATCCTAGTCAGACCATATGCGTCCATTCGCTGAGGGGTTCAAAACATACCATATTATTATGAGTTACGAACTTACCATATGTATTAGTTTTAAGAACTGCACCTAATCCTAATAATATCTGACTAATCTTAATAGTTTCTAACTATCAAATATACACATCAGAAAAGAATCAAATTTTTCGCCACATATACATTGATAGTGCGACACCAACATTCCAATGATTATCAATGTGATAAACTGAGTGCAAGCACAAAACCCTCGCCCATACAAAGGTTTGTACAACTCAACCATCACATGAGTCCTCAATTGAAATCCCACCTAACTCTATCTTGCGTATAACTTGCTCTTTGCTCGATACGAATTTTTTGTACCTCATAATTTATAACTCCTCGTAAGTTTATCACGTACTATTTCATAGTACATTATCTTCATAACATCAATCTATAATTATTCAAACATTATAGACCATCTTTCTTTTATAACTTAAACAGATCACATCTTGATCTTATTCTATAATCATCTCTCTTAAAATTATTTTCTTCACTCGTGATCATTTTGTTTTACGATCCTCTTTCTTTTATTTTTCATCATTTACGATTTCATTTATGCTTTTAATCTTACAGATTTTGTCTATTCATCATTATTCGTTATCTTGGCTATTGGAGTTAGGTAACTCCCATTTCTTATCTTTATATCTCTTCAAGATTCTTCTTTGAATTTTCTTGTTTAAATATAACAATTCTTACTTTAAGAATTTCCAACTTCATTTACATTGCTCAACATTTCATTCGGGTTCCACATTTTCATCATACGTATCCATTTTCTACACTTGGTACACATCGAGTCTCTAATAGTTTCAATATAGTACGTTGAGTGGTTTCCCACAAGCAACCAACAAACTAGGTTTTGAGTTGCTAGTTCGTATATACCTTCGCTCTATGAAGGAATCGTTTATCCCAGATATCATACATCAACTATTAAAGAGTACGATTGTACCATACTTAAATATAACTTTTTATTCTTAACTTCTTTATCATTCTCTTCTTATAGACATTATCTATTTATTATCATCTTACATCCTTTTTATTGGAGTTGGGTAACCCCACATTCATATTCCTTATTGTAATAACAAAATATTTTCAATAAGAAATTTTGCGAATAAAATTTTTTATATATATATAAAGGTGGGAATATGTGCAAAGTAAAGTATATGTATATATGTGATAAATAAAATTTATTTATTATATTAATAAATGGTAAATAATTTCTTTTAAGAATTATTGATCATTATAGATTATATTCAATAATAAATTAATAAAAATATCTATTATTTATTTTTCATGAAAATATGAATATGGTATATATATGATATGATTATTAGGATTATTATGATATGTATTTTATTATAACTTAATTAATGAAGGTATATATGAAGGATATGTTAGAATGGATTCAAAACCCTAATTCTGGATTTTGAATAAGGAATGAGAATAATAATATAATACTATTTATATTTCAATGTTATACTCATGTATGATATGTGTGTAATGTTAATTTGTGAAAAAGTTATAGTGAAATAGTATAAAACCCTAGCATTACTGATAAACTATAGAAGTCAATTATGACTGTAAGATTTGTTAAGTTGTGTGTTATATAATTAATGACCATTATTTTGTTTAATGTTAATTAGGTAAACTCTAATTAATATTTAAAAACCCTAATTGCTAAATTAGAATCCTAATTGCTAAGTTATAAACCCTAATTATTAAGTTAGCAAGCTTAATCGTATTAAGTAAATTTTAAAGCCTAATTTTCAAGTCTTAAGCGATTAGGAAACCTAATTTAATTAGGGAACCCTAATTCACATTTTTAGAAACTAAGATTTCCATTTTTGCCCTAATTACAAAATCCTAGAAAATGAGCTTAGGAAACCTAAGGGTTAAACCCTAAGGGTTGAAATGAATTGCCAAGTTTACCACTAAAAGTAAAAGTTAATTGACCAAATTGCCCTTTTGAATATTTTAATGAGATGGAGTGTAGATCTAGCCCTAGTGAGGGGTTGGTGACCAACTCTAGCTAGTCATGTGGTCTAGTAATAAACTTTAGTCAATAAAAATCTGATCACATGATCAACCATAAGCCTTACACCATATTATATATAGATTGAGAAAGAGGAAAGTTCATCATTTAGCCCCATTTGTTCACAAACACTCCACAAAGCCTCTCTCTCTCTAACCCACGAATTATTTGAGCATTTCAGTCTCCAAAACCAGCCCCACTAATAATCATAACAAAATCAGTAGCCAAGAATCAGAATTTGATCATAGTGAGGTATAAACCCTAACTTAGATTCTAATCTTAATTGATATGTTAAAGGTTGTGATTTTATGTTTAAATGTGTAGTATGTAGTGTCTATAAGTGATCTGGGTTGGCACATGTTAGATCCATAACATCTAAGTGCACGAATTTGAAGTTTTTAAGAATATGGAAAATTTTCAAAATGTTGTCTGACAATGAATGTCAGACCTTCTAGATCTCAGCATGTTTATTGTTTTGGTGTTTTAAATGTTTGATCTTGTTGTATGCTGTGCGATCTGTGTTCTGAAACTTGTATCAGGACCAAATCATGCATATATTGTCAGATATTCGTGGTCAAAGGTCGTTGACCGACCATGACTAGACAATTCTGGGTAACCCAGAAACTGCCCAGATCATGTCTGATAAGAACTTTGTGGACCCAGATCTGTCAGTGTTTTGGTTGTTTTGATTTTGTTGTTGTATCTACCTTTTAGCTTGGTATATGTATTACATGTTCATGCCTTAAGATCACCTAAATGATAAACAGATTGGATTTAGCAGCCGTTCAAACTAGCCAAGACGAACACGTTTTCTGTTTTCTAGGTAACCAAGAAAACATATGAATGTGTTGTCTGACATGGTTTGATCGGACCTTATCTGCTCAATGTGTTGTTGTTAGATGTGTTTTCTTTAATAGATCTGTACTCCTACGTGTTGTCTATACACTGAAAACTTAAGATCACTAAAATATCACATAGATTGCAAGTTGTGGAAGCCCAAAGTAGGCCTCACGAACTGTTCTTCATTTCTGGGTAACCCAAAAAATGAAGAACAACTCTGACAGCTTGTTCAAGACCCCATATCTCACTTGTCTTATGTTGTTTGGCCATGTTTGTTGTTGGATCATATAGTCTTACACTAGGACTACAAGATCTGACCAATATCTTGTCCAGAAACATTATAGTTTACGAATTAAACTTGGTTAAACATGCCCCCTCGTTAACTACTTATGAATGTTTGGGTTGCTCAAGAAAACCTATAGGACACACACCTTCTGCATAAGCTAAAGGCTATAAGCAACAGACTTATTAATTTTAATTATACTAATTTCTAAAAATCATTTAAAAATAAATAATTTCGAAAATTACAAAATTAGTTTTAAATTTTTTTGAAGTTATAAAATTATCTTTTAATAATTTGAAATATTTTCCATAAATATTAGTAATTATTTGAAAATTATTGATATTCAATTTATTTAATAAATGCATTAAATAAATTAATTAAAAATGATTTATTATATTAAAAATCATTTTAAATGATAATAAGTTATTTAAAAATATTTTAAGTTATAAAATGTAACTTTTAATTTTTTAAAACAAATTTCATTAATTATTTAATATTAATGATATTAGATTTATTTAATAATTATATTAAATAAATTAATTTAAAAATGAATTTAATATTATAAAAATCATTTTAAATGAAAATATTCTGATAAGAACTTTGTGGACCCAGATCTGTCAGTGTTTTGGTTGTTTTGATTTTGTTGTTGTATCTACATTGTAGCTTGGTATATGTATTACATGTTCATGCCTTAAGATCACCTAAATGATAAACAGATTGGATTTAGCAGCCGTTCAAACTAGCCAAGACGAACACGTTTTCTGTTTTCTAGGTAACCAAGAAAACATATGAATTTGTTGTCTGACATGGTTTGATCGGACCTTATCTGCTCAATGTGTTGTTGTTAGATGTGTTTTCTGTAATAGATCTGTACTCCTACGTGTTGTCTACACACTGAAAACTTAAGATCACTACAATATCACATAGATTGCAAGTTGTGGAAGCCCAAAGTAGGCCTCATTTAATCGTTTCTTCATTTCTGGGTAACCCAGAAAATGAAGAACAACTCTGACAGCTTGTTCAAGACCCCAGATCTCACTTGTCTTATGTTGTTTGGCCATGTTTGTTGTTGGATCATATAGTCTTACACTAGGACTACAAGATCTGACCAATATCTTGTCCAGAAACATTATAGTTTACGAATTAAACTTGGTTAAACAAGCCCCCTCGTTAACTACTTATGAATGTCTGGGTTGCTCAAGAAAACCTAAGGCGACACCTTCTGTCGCTAAAGGCTATAGCAACAGACTTATTAATTTTAATTATACTAATTTCTAAAAATCATTTAAAAATAAATAATTTCTGAAAATTACAAAATTAGTTTTAAATTTTTTTTGAAGTTATAAAAATTATCTTTTAATAATTTGAAATATTTTCCATAAATATTAGTAATTATTTGAAAATTATTGATATTCAATTTATTTAATAAATGCATTAAATAAATTAATTAAAAATGATTTATTATATTAAAAATCATTTTAAATGATAATAAGTTATTTAAAAATATTTTAAGTTATAAAATGTAACTTTTAATATTTTAAAACAAATTTCATTAATTATTTAATATTAATGATATTAGATTTATTTAATAATTATATTAAATAAATTAATTTAAAATGAATTTAATATTATAAAATCATTTTAAATGAAAATATTCTAAGTTATAAAATATAACTTTTAATATTTTAAGATAAATTTCATTAATTATTTAATATTAATGATATTAGATTTATTAAATAAATAATATTAAATAAATGGTTTAAAAATATTTTAAGTTATTATAAATGACTTTTAATATTTTAGTGAATAATACCTTAATATTTAAATATTAATGGTAATTATTTAAAAATGATTTTTAATGTTTTAAAAATCATTTAAGGGTAATATTAATACTTTAGAAATATTTTGAGTTATTATAAATTACTTTAATTGTAAAACCCCGAATTTTATGAAATGAAAGTATTCAATTTTATTATAATTATTATTTTATTTCGTAAATGGTTAAATTGATAAAAGATTAAAAGTTAAGGGTGATATTTGAAATTTTTTTGAAAAGTAAGCATGTTGTTATAAAATATTCGTTTCGTCGGAGAATATTCTTTTTGTCATAGAATATTCGTACGACGACACAATCATTGGTGGACCCCAAAACGGAAGTATTGTCGTAGTTAGAAAATGATAGAATTATCTTTTATTAAAAATAACGGTGAGTGTTACCGTTAAAACTGTTGAACTACCCGGTAGTAAAAGTACAGTAATACGCGTGGTTGCATAGTAGCACACAGTATTGATTGTTGATGCTTACGTAAGAAGTCACTCAGTTATACTTAATTATTGCTACAATAATTGCCGCATCATATCTCTCATATTATTGATTCAATTATTGTCTCAGTATCATCTGTATAATATGTTATATTATTAAATCAATAATTGAGATGACAAAATTATTCATATTATTATTTGCAATATTGACAATGTTTAGAAGTTCTGTCAAGGAGAGGTTTGGTCACCTAATTGCGCGCTAATAAGGAGAAATCCTTATCGGAAAGCCCCTTCCTCACAGGAACGACACGTTGTTAAATATTATGAGTTATAATATTAATGATGAATAAGTTCATGCTGATTAAAGATGAAATTGATAGTTCCATTGTGTTGGAATTATTAGTGTTAGTTAAAATCGACATTTATTTCGATAATAATTGATGTTTATAGGTTATATTGACCAATCGGATAATTAACCGGAAAAATGAGCAATTAATTGCTATTGATTGACATGATTTACTATTAGGAGAGTTGGTGCAAGATTGATAATACTTGCATGACTAAGTTAAAAATGGAGGTATAAATGGAGGTACTATACTGTAATTCGTATTTTCACATGTCTAGAACTATTGATTCACATGATTTACTATTGATTCACATGATTTACTATTAGGGGAGGTGGCATAAGTTTTATAATACTTGCAGGACTAAATTAAAAATAAAGGAAAAGATGAAGGTATTATTCTGTAATATTTTGAGCCCCAAAACGTGCAATTATCAAAACTATATTTTTCTATAAATAGAAGCTCATTCTTCCTTCATTTCTCACCAATTCACTAAAGCTATAGAGAAATTATTATAGAGAGAAATTATAGAGAGAAAGAAGAAGAGAAGTCTACTACCTCACTATTCCAATATCTAGTTTTCTTCTAAGGTAAGGGGTATTATTCTTTCGTATTCATGATGAGAGTTATTTTCTTTCAATACTCGTAAGGGTTGTTATTCCATTCTTTATTATTATGTTGGAATAATGCATACATCTAAGTACCGTATACATGGTGAAATTCTTCTCTATTATTCCATTCTTTATTATTCTCGTTGGAATAACTTTTATGCTGTCTGCGCCTATCGCATGCCTGGTGAATTCTGTTGTTATTCCATTCTTTATTATTCTGTTGGAATATCCTGTCTGTGCGGATTACGCATGACCTGGTTCCATTCTTTATTATTCTATTGGGAATAACCTTTATGTGCGATCTATCACATGCTTGGTGAATTCTTCTGTTATTCCATTCTTTATTATTCTGTTGGAATAACCTGTTTATGTGGATTACCGCATTCATGGTGAATGATCCTTTGTATTCATTCCTTATTAAATTATGGAAATGATCTGTCTACGTAGATTACCGCATGGCGGGTGAAAATCCATTTGCAGTTTTGTATATTCTATTATACTCGTCTGAGATATTATTTCTTTTGTACTCGTCATGGAATATCATTTTCTTTGATATTTTTTTTATAAATTACTATTCACAGGTTACTATTCACTCGATTACTATTCACTCTGGTATTATTCACTCGGGTATTCGGGGTACTTTTTCGTGCCAGAGTACTATTCATGAGTTACTATTCATGGGTTACTATTCACCCAATTACTATTCACTCTAGTATCATTCGCTCGGGTATTCGGGACACTTTTTGTGTCGGGGTACTATTCACGGGGTACTATTCCCAAAATACTATTCACGGAGTACTATTCACCCAAAAAATATATTTCTTTTCTGTCCAAATTTATTTTTGGTACATGAATATTATTCTTGAATTTTACTCCACAAAGCAGTATCATGTTGACAATTTGGACGTTATTGATTTCTGGATAAATTTAATTATAGATCTTCAAAATTTATCCTTGAACTTGTTTTATTGAATTATTATGTCATTGTCATCATTCTCATGCTTATATTTTGATGAATGTGACGCCCCCAAATTCGGGTATCTTCCAACCTAACATATGGTGCTCCACTATACTAATATCCATACAATCATTCCATTGAAATACAACCAAATGAATGTAATTACTATCTTCTTATTACAATCAAAGTATAATCCTTCCCAGGTTCATAACCGATTACATCGTTAGTTGTTCATAATGTAATAATACATACAAACATACTAATCTATTACACAATGGCTAAGCATCCATCTTAGCTTTGCCCTTATCTCTCTTACCATTCTCAGGACGTTCATCCTTAACTGCAGTTATATAATTCACGCAAGAAGTGAGCATGACAGCTCAACAAGTTTAATAAAGGATAACAATAATACCACATTCGTGAATTATATAACAATTCCTACATAACTGAACAATAGTTATGAAGTATAATGAAACAATGATACTTTAACAGTTCATAACATCAATTCCCAAAGTATAGAATAGATTAGGAATTCTGAACCGGTCGATAGACTATGAACAGTAACTTTCAGTTTTCATACTTGAAAAGGATTTCACAGCACTAAGGCTGTTATGTCCACATTACTTATGAGCACTTCTAGGTGATCAGCCTATAGTACTCTATGTTGATCAACACTCATTCATTAAACGTATTTACGTTTAATATTTTTGGCAAACTCGCGTGCCCATCGAATAATATATGAAAAATACTTTTGTTTGTTCATAAACAAACCTTACCTTCACGTCCGTACCAATTACTTGGCATAGGATAGCGTTAACATTTCTATATAGAAAGATATGAATCATAATCAATCTATATCTTACGAACAGTCTAGCCGAGTTAAAATCTGGCATTGACCCTTTCTTTAAAACCAATCGTGCAATTCAGTTCAACGAATCACATAAAACTTGGTTAACTTGGAATTTAGACAAGCGTTCAGAAAACTTACCTTTCAGCATCTTCAAATAACTTAATCGACTGACCACAGCCTTTATAGAATCTACATGATATATTCACATAGCACACTGTAATTAGCTAACAAACAAATGTTCACATTGTTTTACCAACTTCTTTCTCTTCTATGTCTTAGTTAACTTAATATTAATAATAAAGTCAACTCGACTCATTACCCTTTGTCCCGGCTCGTTACTCAACTGACGTTATTAACCGGACTCGAGTATCGTTGATAAAGTACCAACTTTGTTCATCATTCATAACCTATTAACATGCATTCAACTCCTAAGTTCAATACCATATACCTTAGTATAGGTAGTATAGGAATAGCTTTAATACACTTATGAAGTGTACAAACATTACTCCCATAGGTCTCTGAACAATCGAAGTTCAAAACCTAAGTCACTATCCAAAACCACCTTTTCATGACTGCATAAGGCTTTCTATAGCGAGATGGTAGCGCTGCGAAGCTTAGCGATCTCGGCTTATTTGGTCTAAGTATGGCTAACGATGAGATGATATTACTGCAAATATTTAGCAATAACAAATTACACTTTGTCTGCAAGCATTGTGGCGTGGCATTTTAACACTACGTCTTGCGCCACTACGCCAGAACCTCGATACTAGAAATTTTAACAATTATAAAAAAATTTGTGAAATTCTCGGGGCCATAACTTCTTCGTTATAATCTCGATTTGGTCTATTCAAAAGCCTACACGTCATAAATGACATACTCTACGCGTTCATATAAGAATTCGATACTATCGAATCCAATAACTCAAAATTCACTATTGAGTTCCATTTCTAGACGTTCGTAAACGTTAATGAGCGTTCAATGCTCATTTTCTTCATTTTAAGTCGGAATCCAACGATTCTCGAACCCACAACTCTTACTTACCCTATCTAATGTGTTGTCATTGAAAAACAACATTTTCAAGTCTCACGTCAACTTTTGGCCTCTAATCCGGAATTTCAACATTTTTGACGTTTAACGTTTAATCACGTAAAATTCGCCATAACTTCATTACTAGGGTTCTCTAAGCCAAATCACATGGAACACTCCATGGATTTCATATCTACATCCTAACCAAGCAAGATGCATATATAACGTATTGATGGAGTTCAATCGTTTAAAAACAATCAATCTTAACAAATAATATTTTCATGGTTTGAAACTATATCGAACCTTATGATTCCTACAATCTCATGACTTATAGAAATTGAATCTATGGTAAGTCATCTTTAATCCACTATACAAGACATATACCACCCATTTATGATTCTCCAAGATAAAAGAAAAATCAAAAGAGATGAAAATGAAAGATAAGGATTATTACCTCAAGAACTCTTATGAATCTCTTGAAAACTCTAAGTCCAATCTTCCAAAATATATGTTGTGTGTAGTCTAGCTCTCTTTCTCTCTCAAATAATCTAGGTTAGGCAATTAAAAAACTCTCAAATGGCCAACCTTGCCTTCTTATTTATAAGAAACTAGAATGGAGGGTAATTTAGACAAACTACAATCACCTCCTTATTATTATTCACTTTGGTCACCAAGTAAAATACTTGGTGACCAAGCCTTATTCTTAGCTTTTCACCAAGGTGGCGGCCCACCCATGCCATGGTTCATCCCATGGGTTTCCCCATGGGTTTACCCATTCAATGACCCAAGGGTTTGATCCACGATTCGGTTTTAAGTGAATTGGGCTTAACTAAATTAACATCGGGCCTTGACTTGACTTAACCCATTAATCCCTTGGGCTTGCTCATTCAAATAATTGGGCTAATTATAAACCAACTCAAATGAATTAACATCAAGACTTAACTTAATTCTATAATACGAATCGTATTCTATACATACAATTCACGTATTCTCTCCGTATACTACTCGTACAATAATCATATTGTACTTCGTATTTACTCATCGTATTATACATAGATACTAAATAGTACCACAGTTGTATAACACTCGCTTTAATTATAACGCAAATCCCTTTATGCATTTCATTTCCTTCTCGAAAATCAATATACTCAACCCTTAGGTTTTAAGTCCGCAGGCAAAAATTCTGTTTGCCATAAATGAAATATTATCAGATATTTCATCTTATATTGATATTCTATCATTATGCATTTCTCGAAATTTCAAAATAATTCCCCGAACAGAAATGAATGAATAATGTTTTTACGGAAATTTCTCGGAAAATATTTAATTTTCGTCTTGGAAATTCTGAACAATTAATTTTAGCACGTAGCCAGATTACTAACCATATAAACACATTCTAGGTCATAGAACGACCTTCACATAGCTTACTCACATCATAAATCAATTAAATTCATTTAATTCACATAATCAAATAAAAATTTAATTGTCATAAAAATCCAATTTTCTCGAGCGTTACATTCTCTCCCCCTTATAAGGATTATATCTCCAGAATATTAGCTTATAATTACATAAACAAATGAGGAAAATCTTCCTTCATTTTACTTTCGAGCTCCCATTTGCTACTTCAGCATTGTGATTTTTCCATAACACCTTCACTGAAGGTATTACCTTATTTCTTAATACTTGCTACTTCCTATCAATAATTTGAATCGGAAGTTCCTCATATGATAAATCTTTCTCTATTTGGATAGATTCATACTCTATTACGTGTTTATAGTCCGGTTTATAAGGGCGCAACACTGACACATGACACACATTATGAATGCATTCCATTTCTGGAGGTAAGGCTACTTCATAAGCCACCTCTCCTACCCTTCTTAAAATCTTAAAAGGTCCTACAAACCTTGGATAACTTCCCCTTCTTTCCAAAACGTATCTTCTCCTTCCAAGGCGATACTTTCAGAAAGACAAAAGATCCTACATCAAATTCTCTATTTTCTCTATGAGGATCTGCATACTTCTTCTGCCTATCTTGAGCAGCAACTAATCGAGTACGTATTAACTTCACCATGTCCGCCATCTGCTGTACCATCTCAGGTCCCAACATCTGACGTTCACCCACCTCATCTCAACATAATAGAGTTTGGCACTTCCTTCCATACAACGCTTCGTAAGGCGACATGCCTATACTAGCGTGAAAACTATTGTTGCACGAAAATTTAACCAATGGTAGATATTCGTCCCAACTCCCTTTGAAATCCATAACGCAAGATCTTAACATATCTTCAAGCGTTTGAATTGTCCGTTCACTCTGACCATCCATCTGAGGATGATACGCTGTACTCAATCTTAATTGCGTTCCCATTTGCTCTTGCAAACTCCTCCAAAAATTCGATGTGAATTGTGGATCACGATCTGACATAATCGAAATAGGTACTCCATGTTTGGAAATAATTTCCTTGACATACAGCTTAGCTAACTGATCTAGGTTATACCTAACTCCTATTGATAGAAAATGAGCTGATTTCGTCAATCGATCCACTATCACCCAAATAGCATCGTATCTTTTTCTTGTTATTGGAAGTCCCACCACAAAGTCCATTGTGATATGCTCCCACGTCCACTCTGGAATTTCTAACGGTTGCAACAACCCACTCGGTCGTTGGTGTTCAGCCTTAACTTTTTGACAAGTTAAGCACCTACTAATATATTCTGCTATCTCCCTTTTTATGTTCGGCCACCAAAAGTCATGACGAAGGTCTTGATACATCTTCGTACTATAGGGATGTATCGAGTACCTCGAACTATGAGCCTCCATCATTATTTCCTCCTTTAATTCGGGATCATTCGAAACCCAAATTCTTCCTTCAAAACGAAGTAATCCCTCCATATCGAGGTTATACTTAGTCTTCTCTTCATCTTCTATCCTCTTCTTTATTTGCTCGCATTCCTCGTTACTCAATTGTACTCCCCTAACCCATTCTACTATGGTCGATTGGATTTCCATGGAAAATAACATTTCCACCGCTTCCTCCGGTAACTTAACTTCTAATTCCATTCTGGCCATCGCTGTTACCAACTCATTCTGAGTTGTTAACATTGACATTTTCTCTCTACCCTTCCTATTTAGCTCATCGGCTACTACACTTGCCTTTCCTGGATGATATAAAATATCACAATCATAATCTTTTATTAACTCTAACCACCTTCTCTGTCTCATATTCAACTCCTTCTGTGTGAAGATATATTTCAGACTTTTATGGTCCGTGAATATCTCACACTTCTCACCATATAGATAATGCCTCCATATCTTCAAGGAAAAAACTACAGCTGCCAATTCCAGATCGTGAGTAGGACAGACCTTCTCATAATCCTTCAATTGACGTGACGCATACGCAATGATTTTGCCATGCTGCATGAGCACGCAACCCAGTCCTTTATGCGACATAACACTATACACTACAAAGTTCCCTGTATCATCTGGTAAGGATAATACAGGTGCCTCACTTAACCTCTTCTTCAACTCCTGAAAACTGTTCTCACATTTTTCAGTCCACACATACTTCACCGACTTTCTTGTCAAATTTGTCAATGGAGTAGCTATTTTAGAAAAGTTCGGAATGAACCATCTATAGTATCCCGCTAACCCTAGAAAACTCCGAACCTCAATTGGCGTTTTTGGTTTCTCCCACTCATTAACTACTTCCACTTTTGCTGGATCTACAGAAATGCCATCTTTATCAATAACATGTCCTAGAAACTGCACTCTCTCAAGTCAAAATTCACACTTTGTGAATTTTGCATACAACTTCTCCTTCTTTAGTGTTTCCAACACTATTCTTAAATGTTCTGCATGATCTTCTGACGTCTTTGAATAGACTAGAATATCATCAATGAACACTACGATGAACTTGTCCAAATATTATTTGAACACTCTGTTCATCATATCCATAAATGCGGCTGGCGCATTAGTCAACCCAAACGACATCACCAGAAACTCATAATGACCATAACGAGTTCTGAATGTCGTCTTAGGTACATCCTTCTTCCTTACTTTTAACTGACGATACCCCGTGCGTAAATTTATCTTAGAAAAATACTTTGCCCCTTTCAACTGATCAAATAGATCATCGATCCTGGGCAACGGGTATCTATTCTTAATCATTAACTTGTTTAACTCTCAATAGTCGATACAAACAACACCGGTGCTCCCCAAGGAGACACACTCGGTTGAATGTACTTTCTATCTAATAGTTTTTGCAACTGAACCATTAACTCCTTCATCTCAACTGGCACCATCCGATATGGTGCCCTTGAAACTGGTGTCGTTCCTGGTAACAGATCAATTACAAACTCGACTTCCCTGTCCAGTGGAATACCTGGTAACTGCTCCGAAAATACATCGCAAACTCTTGCACTATAGGTATCTGGTCCAAGGATGTTCCCACTCTTTGGGTATCCACAACATGGCACAGATAACCTACACACCCTTTTCTCAACATCTTCCTAGCTTGTGTCATCGATAGACAACAAGAGCGTCTCGGTGATTTACTACCAAAGAACACCACCTTGGTTTTCTTAGAAAGCCGAAGGTTTACACTTTTCCTATAGAATCTATTATCACCTTATGGTTAGCCAACCAATCCATACCAAGAATTACATCGAATTCTTTTAACCTTATCGGTACCAAATCTACCGATAACTTATTCCCTCTAATGTCTACGCAACAATCCTTATGAATATGTTCAATAGGGATTATCTCTTCATTTGCTACCTTAACGTCTAAAGGCATTGGCAACTTCTTAGGGATTAAACCTAATCGCTTAGCAAATTCACATGCTATAAAAGAACAAGTAGCACAATAGTCAAATAGCACATAAGCATTTATCTTATTGACCATAATGATACCTGCTACCACATCCGTTGATGCAACTGTATCTTGGATAGTCATATTAAATGTACGGGTCGAGGGTCTACCCACCGATGGTGTTGGTCCAGTAATGGCTAACTTACCACTACCAGAACCCTTATTTCCCTCTAAATGCTTCTTCAGGCAGTTTCTTGCCATGTGGTCTTATGACCCACAGACAAAACACCCCTAGTTCTTCTTAGGGTTAGGACAGTTGGGTGAAAAATGCCCCTCCTGCCACAGTTGTCGCAGACTGCTTTCCCTTTTAAACAAACTCCAATATGAGTCTTTCCGCATGTCTTACATGCTTTTGTTCTCCGCTTGGGCTCTCCCTTCTTTACCCCAGTATTCCCAGGGTTAAAACTCTTCCTCTTCGGCAAGTTGCCGCTTCCACTGGCAACTTCAGCCTTACTCACTCCTTTTAACTTACTCTTGTTCTTTTGCTCTTTGTGGTACTGAGACAATACCTCACCACCACCTTCAGCTATAATCGCCTTTTCTAGAATGGTCCCGTAGGAAGCACTCTGAAAAACCGATATCCTATTGTAGAGCCAGGGTTTTAAGCCCTGCTCAAACCTGCGTGCCTTCCTCTCCTCTGTATCCACCTGGTGTGGAGCAAATCTCACCAATTCATTGAACTTGGCAGCATAATGGGGAACTGTCATATCCCCCTGCTTAAGTTCTAGGAACTTAATCTCCATCCTACCCTATATACTAGTAGGGAAATAGTTCTCGAAGAAGACCTTCTTAAACTGTTCCCACGTAACAACTTCGGTTCTAGCCCCACCCTGGTGAGCCTCCCACTAGTAGTTGGCTTACCCCTTTACCATGTAAGTCGCAAAAGAAGTCTTTTGCGCCTCACCTACGTTTGTAATCACAAACACCTTCTCAATCTCTTTCACCCATGTCTGGGCTTCTAAAGGGTCCGTCGTTCCTCGGAACTCAGGAGGACCCACACTCTTAAATTCCTTAAAGGTAGTTGTTCTTACTACCCCAGGAGCTATAGGAATCCTACCCCCAACTTGGTTAAATGTAGCCGTTAATAAATTAACGAACTCTTGCATAGGGTTATTAGGACCCCCTTGATTCTCATTATGAGACTCGGCCTCTTGGTTACGTTGTCTCCTTCTTTGCGGCATAATTCTGATTAAATAAATAAAGTTTCGTTATTATCTATTTAACTTCTTGGTTATCATTCTCAAACAACAACAAGCACATTAAATAAAAACTTCATTATATTAATATACTTTCATAGTAAAAACTATTTGCATCATGTTCCCTTAGCCAAAAGCTATTACATACTATCCCGCGATTGCCTTCTACAAAATTGGGATTTACAAAAAGACTACCCTTTAATTATACAAAAGAGGGTTTTACGTCACTACCATATACACAAAAGATCTAACGATCTACTAACACTATCGAACGATATTCTCATATTTCTGATTTGTCAAAATCGACACTATATCTCAACTTATGGTACGTCGAGTCTGTCCGAACTTAATGGAATAACAAGCAATTTTCAGCTTGAAATCCTCATGAGCGCACTTGTGGATGTATGACATCCTAGTTATCTTCTAGTCTTTTTCAACCAGTTTCTTTTGAAGTTCTAGAACCTCATCCTTATAGTCCCGTGCTTTATCTGTCATAAGCACTTTCTCATCATGCTCTGACTCAATGTCTGCCTCTACAGATTCCTTCGCCTCATATAGGGCGGTTATCTCCCTCGATTACGGGTTTCTATCACGATTGCGCGGATGCACATTCCTATCCAACATGAGCGAGATACAACGATCTCATTGCATCTGGAGGTGTTGGCTCCTGAGTAGGTACCACCGTATTAACCGATGTCACCTCCATTTCCTCCTCTACGTCCAACATCTCATTAAGGTATGATGCTAAACCCATCGTCTCTTCAGAGTATTCCTCCTCAGAGATGTACTCCTCAATGTCTGAGTCTTCTAGTACAACTAACGGTACCTCCGCCACTGGCATTGGTACTACCTCCACTTGGTTTACTGACTCTTCACTCACAACGTGAATGTCACTATATATCATGATATCGATTGACATCTACAATAGCACATAACAAGTTGATTAGTACATAATACACAATAGTATAAGCATAAATCACATTTAATTTATTTAAGATTAATTTCCATCTTTTAATTCTTTCGATACTGAGTTATCTCAATACCTTAATAATTCAATGGACTTGAATTCCATTCTTCGGACTTTACCTTCCTTACGAGGTTATTAGCCTAAGGTTCTTCCCCCCTTAAGTTTTATAACCTAAGGCTTTGATACCAACCTGTAACGCCCCCAAATTCGGGTATCTTCCAACCTGACATATGGTGCTCCACTATACTAATATCCATACAATCATTCCATTGAAATACAACCAAATGAATGTAATTACTATCTTCTTATTACAATCAAGGTATAATCCTTCCCAGGTTCATAATTGATTACATCGTTAGTTGTTCATAATGTAATAATACATACAAACATACTAATCTATTACACAATGGCAAAGCATCCATCTTAGCTTTGCCCTTATCTCTCTTACCATTCTCAGGACGTTGCAATTATATAATTCACACAAGAAGTGAGCATGACAGCTCAGCAAGTTTAATAAAGGATAACAGTAATACCACATTCGTGAATTATATAACAATTCCTACATAACTGAACAATAGTTATGAAGTATCATGAAACAATAATACTTTAGCAGTTCATAACATCAATTCCCAAAGTATAGAATAGATTAGGAATTCTGAACCGGTCGATAGACCATGAACAATAACTTTCAGTTTTCATACTTGAAAAGGATTTCATACTAAGCACTCCTCATTACTTACGAGCACTTCTAGGTGATCGACCGCATTACTTATGAGAACACTCAATCATTAAACGTATTTACGTTTAATATTTTTGGCAAACTCGCGTGCCCATCTAATAATCGATGAAAAATACTTTTGTTTGTTCATAGACAAACCTTACCTTCACGTCTGTACCAATTACTTAGCATAGGATAGTGTTAACATTTCTATATAGAAAGAGATGAATCATAATCAATCTATATCTTACGAACAGTCTAGCCGAGTTAAAATCTGGCATTGACCCTTTCTTTAAAACCAATCGTGCAATTCAGTTCAACGAATCACATAAAACTTGGTTAACTTGGAATTTAGACAAGCGTTCAGAAAACTTACCTTTCAGCATCTTCAAATAACTTAATCGACTGACCACAGCCTTTATAGAATCTACATGATATATTCACATAGCACACTGTAATTAGCTAACAAACAAATGTTCACATTATTTTACGAACTTCTTTCTCTTCTATGTCTTAGTTAACTTAATATTAATAATAAAGTCAACTCAACTCATTACCCTTCGTCCTGGCTCGTTACTTAACTGACTTTATTAACCGGACTCAAACATTGTTGATAAAGTACCAACCTCGTTCATCATTAATAACTCATTAACATGAATTTAATTCATAAGTTCAATACCATATACCTTAGTATAGGTAGTATAGGAATAGCTTTAATACACTTATGAAGTGTACAAACATTACCCCTATAGGTCCCTGAACAATTGAAGTTCAACACCTAAGTCAATATCCGAAGCCTAACACTTGCATGCATGCATGCCCCACCACCTAATACTAGGCGGCGTTACGGCGCCATTAGCGATAACAAGGCTTTGGTCTCGGCCCTTGCTTGTGAAAAAAGTGTGCGCTTCTGGCGTCATTTAAGCGATCTAACTTTACTATGCGGGACAACAACGTGACGACATATTTATACTATGTGCAGCGTCACTGGCGCGAAGACCTCGATACTGAAACTTCAACAATTTTGAAAAGTTTTGTGAAATTCCCGGGGTCGTAACTTCTTCGTTATAAGTCCGATTTGGTCCGTTCAAAAGCCTACACGTCATAAATGACATACTCTACGCGTTCAAATAAGAATTAGATACTATCAAATCCAATAACTCAAAATTCACTATTGAGTTCCATTTCTAGACGTTCGTAAACGTTAATGAGCGTTCAATGCTCATTTTCTTCGTTTTAAGTGGGAATCTGACGATTCTTGAACCCACAACTCTTAATTACCCTATCTCATGTGTTGTCATTAAAAAACAACGTTTTCAAGTCTCACGTCAACTTTTGACCTCTAATCCGGAATTTCAACGTTTTTGACGTTTAACGTCTAATCACGTAAAATTCGCCATAACTTCGTTACTAGGGTTCTCTAAGCCAAATCACATGCAACACTCCATGGATTTCATATCTACATCCTAACCAAGCAAGATGCATATATAACGTATTGATGGAGTTCAATCGTTTAAAAACAATCAATCTTAATAAATAATATTTTTATGGATTAAAACTATATCAAACTTTATGATTCCTACAATATCATGACTTATAGAAATTGAATCTATGGTAAGTCATCTTTAATCCACTATACAAGACATATACCACCCATTTATGATTCTCCAAGATAAAAGAAAAATCAAAAGAGATGAAAATGAAAGATAAGGATTATTACCTCAAGAACTCTTATGAATCTCTTGAAAACTCTAAGTCCAATCTTCCAAAATATATGTTGTGTGTAGTCTAGCTCTCTTTCTCTCTCAAATAATCTAGGTTAGGCAATTGAAACACTCTGAAATGGCCAACCTTGCCTTCTTATTTATAGGAAACTAGAATGGAGGGTAATTTAGACAAACTACCATCATCTCCTTACTATTCACACTTGGTCACCAAGTAAAATACTTGGTGACCAAGCCTTATTCTTGGCTTGCACACCAAGGTGGCCGGCCCACCCATGCCATGGTTCATCCCATGGGTTTCCCCATGGGTTCTACCCATTCGATGACCCACCGGTTAGATCCACGGTTCGGTTTTCGTGAATTGGGCTTAACTAAATTAACATTGGGCCTTGACTTGACTTAACCCATTAATCCCTTGGGCTTGCTCATTCAAATAATTGGGCTAATTACAAACCAACTCAAATGAATTAACATCAAGACTTAACTTAATTCTATAATACGAATCGTATTCTATACATACAATTCACGTATTCTCTCCATATACTACTCGTACAATAATTATATTGTACTTCGTATTTACTCATCGTATTATACATAGATACTAAATAGTACCACAGTTGTATAACACTCGCTTTAATTATAACGCAAATCCATTTACGCATTTCATTTCCTTCTTGGAAATCAATATACTTAACCCTTAGGTTTTAAGTCCGCAGGCAAAAATTCCGTTTGCCATAAATGAAATATTATCAGATATTTCATCTTATATCGATATTCTATCATTACGCATTTCTCGGAATTTCAAAATAATTCCCCGAACAGAAATAGATGAATTGTGTTTTTACGGAAATTTCTCAGAAAACATTTATTTTCATCTTGGAAATTTTGAACAATTAATTCTAGCACGTAGCTAGATTACTAACCATATAAACACATTCTAGGTCATAGAACGACCTTCACATAGCTTACTCACATAATAAATCAATTAAATTCATTTAATTCACATAATCAAAAAAAATTTAATTGTCATAAAAATCCAATTTTCTCGGGCATTACAATGAAAGTCATCTTTGGCTTACATGCATAGATGGACTTGGTATGATTATAACTAGTGATTATTCAGTATAATCATGACCGTAATGTGACGAATGATTTGGTGAAAGTCCTTAGTGGCCTGTAGTGCATTGATGGACAGTTTTTGGTATGATTATGACCATGGATTATTTGGTATAGTCATGACCATTGATGGTTATATGAATATCCTTGGCCGTGGTGCAGGGATGATTCTATTTTATTTATTAAGCTGAGTCTCAGCGATAAAGTTGATGAAAATCTTTTTAAATCATAGAAGATAGTAGATTTTATGCTCTACTTGACTCTTCTAATGCATTGCTTATTCCGCTGCAGTTGTTGATCTAAAACTTGTTGTTATGTTATATTCTATCAGTTGTTATAATGTTGAAGGCTAAGGATAATTTATTCTGCATTATTTTAGTCATAATATTTCTTATGGGCTAGTGGAGCTCACCCTTTATTTCATTGTTCTCTTCAAGAAATGAGAATATAGCTGGGACGAGTCGGAAAACGGATTGACGGTCTAGATGGTTGTTTTAGTAGTCCTCACTATTCTATAAAATATTGTGACAATAAATGTAATGAGGACTCCATTGAGTGTTGATATTGTCTAGATGATAATATTCTTATTAAAACTCTTAGATCATGTTATGTCGTATTTTACACGACTGTTGTATGATTAAGTTGTATTTGAATTTTGTACCATGTATTTGGCGACTCAAGATGGGTGATGTATACCTATTTTGGGGGCGTCATATTAATATTTTGGCAATGGTTTCATTAATATTTTAATATTATTTAAATATTAATGATAATAGGATTACTTAATATTTAAATCATTTAATAATGATTCCAGAGTTTGAAAAATCATGATAAATTATTATAAGTCATTTATAAATAATATGATTGATGTTTAAATTATCCAAAATAATATTTAAGATACATATTAGAGTTTTATTAACAATAAACTCGATAATTACTCGATATAGCCGTCGATACACCAAAATTGCTTTGTAGAGTAAAATTCAAGAATGCTTAGAAGAATATTTCCATGAAAAGATACTGGATGAAGCGCAAATATCCAGGATATTCTACTAATTTCATGGAGTATAGAAGCCAAAACTTTAACCAACTGAGTATAATAGAATATATGAAACTGCAAATGGATTTTTGTCTGCTATGCGGTAATCCATGTAGACAGATCATTTCCATAATTTAATAAGGAATGAATACAAAGGATCACTCACCATGTATGTGGTAATCCACATACGCATGTTAGAAGGATTCACCATACATGCGATAGACCGCACAGACAGGTTACTCCTCCAGAATAATAAAGAATGGAACATAGGTCATGCATAATTCGCACAGACAGGATATTCCAACAAAATAATAAAGAATGGAACCAGGTCATGCGTAATCCGCACAGACAGGATATTCCAATAGAATAATAAAGAATGGAATAACAACAGAATTCACCAGGCATGCGATAGACCACACAGATAGGTTATTCCAACAGAATAATAAATAATGGAACTAGGTCATTCGTAATACGCACAAATAGGATATTCCAACAAAATAATAAAGAATTGAATAACAGAAGAATTTCACCATGTATGCAGTACTTCGCATATACAAGTTATTCCAACAGAATAATAAAGAATGGAATAACAGAAGAATTTCACCATGTATGCTATACTTCGCATATACAAGAAAATAATAGAAGAATTTCACCATGTATGCGGTACTTCGCATAGACAGGTTATTCCAACAGAATAATAAGGAATGGAATAACAATAGCTCTCTTCATGAATACGAAAGAAATAATACCCCTTACCTCAAAAGAAGACTGGATACTGGAATAGTGAGGTAGCAAACTTCTCTTCTTCTTTCTCTCTATAATTTCTCTCTATAATAATTGCTCTATAGCTTTAGTGAATTGGTGAGAAATGAAGAAAGAATGAGCTTCTATTTATAGGAAAATATAGTCTCGATAATTGCACATTTTGGGGCTCGAAATATTACAGTATAATACCTCCAACTTTTCTTTCATTTTTAATTTAGTCCTGCAAATATTATCAAACTTGCACCACCTCACCTAATAGTAAATAATGTGAATCAATAGTTCAATCATGTGAATTAATAGTTATAATCATGTGAAAATACAAATTACAGGATAATATCGCCATCTACACCTCTATTTTTAACTTAGTCATGCAAGTATTATCAATCTTTCACCAACTCCCTAATAGTACAAGAATGTGATTCAATAGTACACACGTGTGAACAAATAGTTATATAAGCATGTAAATTAGTAGCAATTAATTGCTCATTTACCTGATTAATTACCCGATTTATCAATATAACCCCCAGACATCAATTATCATCAAAATAAATGTCAATTTCCACACAATAAAATTATCAATTTTATCTTTAATCAACACGAACTTATTAATCATTAATATTAAAACTCATAATATTTAATAACCGGTCATTCCGGTGAAAGAGGGGGCTTTTCGATAAGGATTTCTCCTTATTATCGCCAAGAATTAGATGACCGCACCTCTCTTTGTAACTTCTAGACATTGTAAATATTGCAATTTAATAATATGAATAACTTTGTGGTCTCAATTATTGATTTAATAATATATAAAATATTATGCGATGATAATCTTGACAATAATCGAATCAATAATATGAGAGACATGATGCATCAATTCTTCGTGAGCAATAGTTGAGTATAACCGAGTGACTTCTCACGTAAGCATCAATAATCAATACCGTGTGCTACTATGCAACCACGCCAGACATCTTGTATTTTACTTTTACTAAGGGTAGTTCAACAGCTTTTAACGATAACACTTTCGTAGTTATTTTAATAAAAGATAATTACATGCTTTTCTTACTACGACAATACTTCCGTTAGAGGTCCACCAATGATTGTGTCGTCGTACGAATATTCCCTGTTAAAACAAATATTCCCCGACCAATCGAATATTATATAACCTCTTGTTTATTTTGCAAAATTTTTAAATATTACCCACAACTATAACATTATATCAAATCCACACCATAATATTAAAAAAAATATTTTGAGAAATTTAAATCTTTATTCATGAAATTTGGGGTCTCACAATCTCCCCTCTTTATAAAATTTTGCCCTCAAAATTTACGTACGTACCTGGTATGCCAAAGAGGTGAGGATACTTTGAATACCTTTATCATCGAAAACATTACACGTTGCATACGTGCATGCCCAATGTGCTCCAATTGCCTCTAAATGCACACCAGTCCCTAAAATAGCCATTTTCAACCTTGCTACCGACCTCAAATCTCAAAACATAAAGAAAGAAAGTTATAGGTCTACTCGTTATCTTTCTGAATCATCCTGAATCTCTTTAATCGGAGTTCGTATGAAAAATTTGTGCCCAATTTACTAAAGGACGTCCGGATAGATTTTGGCTTAACACTTGACCAATGCCTAGGCGCCCAAATTTGTCCTTGGGCAAGCGCCTAGGCGCCCAAGAACAGATTCTAAGCGCCGAGTCTATTGCCCAGGCGCTTGACCTTTGGCACTTAACTCCAATTTTCCAGATTTTGTAACTTTTGACAAACATACTTCAAATCTTCATAACTTCTTCATCCGTTATCGGAATTAGTCCATTTTCGAGGCTATGGAAAGCTTGTAACATGCTCTATAAAACCCCCCCCATGATTTCATATTTTTTCAAATTCGTTAATTATTCTGAAATTTGGCTCCAAAGTCCCCCAAGACTAAGTTTTTACTAACAACGATACGTGAAAAACATTATGAACACGCGACATACTTGGCAGTAAAACGAGTCTATAGGCCACAGTTCCTACTCGATCGAGGATTTCAAATAGACCAATAAAATCAAGGGTTAAGATTTCCTCTCTTTATCTATTCTTGCTTCTAGAATAACGCCCTCTTGAACCTTCTTCTTCACATTCATCAGATTTGGGTGTGTAGCTTAAGCGACTTTTAACTTTATCGATTAAAGTCGATTCTACTCGTATATTTGATATCACCACATGGGTCCTTAGAGTCTTTAAATCTATCTTCATCATTTGTAAGTCATACAAAATGGGTTTTTGTGTTAACAACGTCACACTCGTAACCGCATACGATCTTTTACTCAACGCGTCAGCTACCACGTTCGCTCTTCCACGATGATATTGAATGGTATGATCGTAATCTTCAAAAGCTTGAGCCAACGTCTTTGGCGTATGTTACGTTCGTTTTAGGTGAAGAAATATTTAAGGGTTGAAGAAATGAGTTTTGTACTGGGGTCAATACAAAATTCGATTTCACGCTCTAGGGGTAGGCTAGGAAGTCTTCAAGAATACGTCAGGAAATTTATTATAAATAGAAATGTCATTCAAAACTGTGACTCTCATCCAAGACTTGGATAACACGTCACATTGATACCTATCAACTTGCCACCGTTATTCACGACGTTCCCTACAGATATTCTGGCTTTGGTGTATTCCAAGACTTGGAAGTCACCAGTGAAAGGCTCGGGGCTCTTTATTTATGGCTTGGTATGACAGTGATTGACTTTAGTGGTTTGGTTTCTTGAATTCTCAAAAACAGGTTGGTTAGGAATATAAAAGCTAACAACCTTACGAAAAGCTTGATGAGTAGTTAACCAATCAATCCCTAAAATTATATCAAATGCAAGTATTTTCAAAGAGATAAGATCGACAGGTAACGTGAAAGTGTCGATTTGAATCAAACAAGATTTATAAACAGTGGAGGTAACGAAGGTTTCTACTAACGAAGTTTCAACCAATAAGTTAAAGTTTAACTTCTCTAGGGTCAAATTTAAACGTTGAGTGCAAGCAATAGAGATAAAAGAATGGGTAGAACCGGTATCTAATAAGGTATACACTTCGCAAGAATTTATAATTAACTAACCCGTGTTAACTTCGTTCGGGTTACTCGTTTTTTGAGAAGTCACGAAAAACGCTCTCCCTGAAACCACCGACTTTGTTTTGTCTGTATCCGCCTTTGGTGCCACTATCCCAGCTGGACTTGACATTGGTGCACGACAAAATTAGGCTAGGTGACCTTCTTTTCCACAATTGTAACATACGACCGATGGTCGTTCTCCTTCCTTAATAAGTGTTGGTGCTGCTATCTTTCCATCATTATTAAACCTTCTCTTCTTGAAATTTCCACTTCTATTATCTTGGCCATGATTACAACCAAAGTGGTTACCATTCTTGCCATGATAATTTCCCCCACGGTGGTTATCATTGTTTCGATGACCGTTGCCACCGGTACAATTATTATCGTGTTGTTGGTCGTTGCCTTTTGGTTGTGCTGACTCATTATTGCGCTCCAATAACTGCGCCCTATTCACAACATCTGAATATAAACAAAGTTTTTGATAAATGATGTATTGACGTATATCGGGTTTAAAACCTCTTAGAAACATTCGCATCATTTTCTCCTCATTATCGACTAAATGGGATGCAAACTGGGATAATTTCGCAAATTTAGCCTCGTATTGCGACACGGTCATATTGTTTTACTCTAACTTGATAAACTCCACCTTCTTTATGTGACGAATACTTTTGGGAAAGTACTTGTCGTTGAACAGCTCTTGGAACTTCTCCCAATACATCTTGAGTGCATTAGGCTGGGTATATTTTACATATTTCCACCGGTAATCTGCCTCTTCACGCAACATAAAGGTGGCAAAGGGAACCTTTTTCTCCTCGGAGCATCCCAAGACATCAAATATCTTGGTGATCTGCCTTAACCACGTCTCTACCTTAAAGTGGTTCTGGCTTTCCCAAAAACTCTGGTGGTCCCAGCTCCTTGAACTGCTTAGCGGTGACCGTCCGAGAGTTGTCAATGTTTCCACCTGCATTTTGGACAGGAGTCGCCCTCGCCTTATGTTGCATGAATTTCATAAAACCTCTGAACATCCCATCGTTCATCATTTGATCCTTGTTGTTTTCCTAAGGATTATTGTCCTCCTATTGCACAATAACCTTGGTATTAATCTATGGTGACTCAACGGTCTCATGTGCTTCATTGCTGATCTCAACATTTTTAGATGTCATTTCCAAACACTGTCACAAAACAAGGGTTAATTGACATATCACATATTATCCCTATACTCTGACCGACCAATTAAATACCAAATAAACTTAGGTAGGTCATACTAGCGAAGGAATTCCCGCCTCCCCCTCTAGTTCTTGTCTCACATCTTAGCCAGGATCATATCCCTAAGCTTTGATACCAACTGTGACGCCCCTAAAACAGGTATACATCACCCATCTTGAGTCGCCAAATACATGGTATAGAATACAAATACAATCTTAATTATACAAACGTCATGTAATATACGAAAAAATATATGCTATGAGTTTTAATACAAATATTGTCATCTAGACAATATCCACACTTAATGGAGTCCTCATTACATTTATTATCACTCTATATAATAGAATAGTGAGGACTACTAATGCTATCATCTGGACCGTCACTCCGTTCCCCGACTCGTCACAACTATATTCTCATTTCCTGAAGAGAACAGTGAAAGAAAGGGTGAGCTCAACTAGCCCAGTAAGAAATATTATGACTAAGATAATGCAGAATAAATTATCATTAGTCTTCAACAATGTTAAACTAATAAAATATAATAGACATCAAGTTTAACTGCAGCGGAATAAGAAATCCATTAGAAGAGTCATGTAGCGCATGATATCTACTATCTTCTATGATTTAAAATGTTTTCATCAATTTTTATCGCTGAGACTCAGCTTAATAAATAAACCACATCATCGAGTCATCCCTGCACTACGGGCCAAGAATATTCATTAAATCATCAATGGTCATGACTATACCGAATAATCCCTAGTCATAATCATACCAAGTCCATCTATGCACGTAAGCAAAAGATGACTTCCATCACAATATAAGCATGAGGATGATGACAATGACATAATAATTCAATAAAACAAGTTCAAGAATAAATTTTAAAAATTTATAAGTTAATTTCTCCTGAAATCAATTACGTCCAAATTGTCAACATGATACTGCTTTGTAGAGTAAAATTTAAGAATGCTTAGAAGAATATTTCCATGAAAAAAAACTGGATGAAGCGAAAATATCTAGGATATTCTACTAATTTCATGGAGTATAGAAGCTAAAACTTTAATCAACTGAGTATAATAGAATATATAAAACTGCAAATGGATTTTCGCCTGCCATGCGATAATCCACGTAGACAAATCATTTCCACAATTTAATAAGGAATGAATACAAAGGATCATTCACCATGCATGTGGTAATCCACATAGACATGTTATTCCAATAGATTAATAAAGAATAGAATTACAGAAGGATTCACCATGCATGTGATAGATCGCACAGACAGGTTACTCCCAACAGAATAATAAAGAATAGAACCAGGTCATGCGTAATCCGCATGCATGTGATATTCCAATGTAATAATAAAGAATGGAACCAGTCATGCGTAATTTGCATAGTATGTGATATTCCAATGTAATAATAAAGAATGGAATAACAACGAAATTCACCGAGCATACGATAGAAATCGCATGGATAGGTTATTCCAATGTAAAAATTAATAATGGAACGAATCACGCGTGTACGCATGCACGAGGATATTCTAACAAAATAATAAAGAATGGAATAACGTAAGAATTTTACCATGTATGTAGTACTTAGATATCAAAGTTATTCCAATGAATAATAAAAATGGAATAATAGGAGAATTTTACCATGTATGCGAAGATTTGATATATCTCGAGTTATTCCAATGAATAATAAAGAATGGAATAATGTAAGAATTTCACCATGTATGCGTACTTGCATGACGAGTTATTCCAATGTAATAATAAGGAATGGAATAACAATAGCTCCTTTCATGAATACGAATGAAATAATACCCTTACCTCGAAAAGAAAGATCGGATAATTGGAATAGTGAGATAATGTACTTCTCTTCTTCTTTCTCTCTCTATAATTTCTCTCTATAATAATTGATCTATAGCTTTAGTGAATTGGTGAGAAATGAAGGAAGATTGAGCTTCTATTTATAGGAAAATATAGATTCGATAATTGCACGTTTTAGGTCTCGAAATATTACACTACAATACCTCCAACTTTTCTTTCATTTTTAATTTAGTCCTGCAAGTATTATCAAACTTGCACCACCTCCCCTAATAGTAAATAATGTGAATCAATAGTTCAATCATGTGAATCAATAGTTATAATCATGTGAAAATATTAATTACAGTATAGTACATCCATATATTCCTCTATTTTCAACTTAGTCATGCAAGTATTATCAATCTTTCACCAACTCCCCTAATAGTACAAGAATGTGATTCAATAGTACACACATGTGAACAAATAGTTATATAAACATTTGAATTAGTTGCAATTAATTGCTCATTTATCTGATTAATTTCCCAATTTATCAATATAACCCCCAAATATCAATTATCATCAAAATAAATGTTAATTTCCACTAACACTAATAATTCCCACACAATGGAATTATCATTTTAATCTTTAATCAACACGAACTTATTCATAATTAATATTATAACTCACAATATTTAACAACCAGGTCGTTCCCAGAAAAGAGGGGGCTTTTCGATAAGGATTTCTCCTTATTGGCGCGCAATTAGATGGCCAAACCTCTCCTTGACAGAATTTCTAGACATTGTAAATATTGCAATTTAATAATATGAATAACTTTGTGGTCTCAATTATTGATTTAATAATATATAAAATATTATGCAGATGATACTGTGACAATAATCGAATCAATAATATAAGAGATATGATGCGAATTATTCTCAGAGAAATAGTTCAAGATAACCGAGTGACTTCTCACATAAGCATCAATAATCAATACTGTGTGTACTACTACAACCACGCCAGATTCTTTTGTACTTTTACTACCGAATAGTTTAACAGTTTTAACGGTAACACTTTCGCCATTATTTTTAATAAAAGATAATTATGTCATTTTCTTACTACGACAATACATCTGTTGTGAGATCCACCAATGATTGTGTCGTCGTACGAATATTTCCAGTTAAAACGAATATTCCCCGACCAATCGAATATTATATAACCACTTGCTTACTTTGCAAAATTTTTAAATATTACCCACAACTATAATATTATATCAAATCCACACCATAATATTAAGAAAAATATTTTGAGAAATTTAAATCTTTATTCATAAAATTTGGGGTCTCACAATGATATCTACTATCTTCTATGATTTAAAAAGTTTATCATTAACTTTATTGTTGGGACTCAGCTTAATAAATAGATCACATCATCAAATCATCCTTGCACTATGGGCCAAGGATATTCATTAGTATCACATCCACAAATTATTCTTGCACTACGGGCCAAGAATTATTCGTGTGATCATCAATGGTAATGACTATACCGAATTATCATTGGTCATAATCATATCAATCAACAGTCCATCTATGCACGTTGTGACAACCCGAATTTTTATAAGTTATTAAAATAAGAATTTAATATTTAAAATTCTTATTTTGAGATGTTTTGAGTTTGAATATATATATACGTGTTATATTTTTTGAAATATGTGATCTGGTGTGAAGAGAAATATATATTCATATATTGGGAAAGTGACGTTTAATAGTTAAGTTAACTATTGAAGAAATTAAATGAATTTGGTAATTAATTTTAAATATTTATTGAAGTAAATAAATATTTTAAATATTGTATTTATTGAGAAAAAGTAAATAATTTATGAAATTGTGGTATAATAATTTAGTTACACGTGTATGATAATTAAATTAAAGCAAAGGTAAATTTTATTCTTTGAAGATTTAATTTAATGAATTAATTAAATGAAATGAGTTGTTTAATATTAAAGAAAATAAGTAAATTAAATAAAACATTGTTTAAATCTAATTTATTAATTAAATTATATATATGATTATTTATTAATCATCGGAAGAATTATAATAAAAATTATAATTATTATAATTATTATTGTAAGTTGTGTAAAATGGTTACAGGTGTGACAAATAAAAACTATATAATATAATCTTATCAAAATAAATTGAAATAGATATGAGTGAAAAATACAGAGGGAAAGAGAGAGTTTAGAGAGAATTGGAGAAGAAGGACAAAGAGTCAAGGAGAAGTAAAGAGGAGATTAAGCATTTGTTCTTCATCACCAAACTAAGATTAGAAAGAATCAAGAGGTACGAATCAATTATAAACCCTTAAGTTTTATTTCTTGAGTTCTTTATTGATAAATTGGATTTCTTAAGGAATTGGTTGTAGATGTTAATGGGTTTGTATAATCCATTCTATATCATCTAAAAGTGGTTTTAGAGTAATCAAACTCATGAGAACATGTTAAAGATGAATAATATGAGTTTTGTTTAATATATGTATTTTCGGTCTGTTTTGAGACTAAAATTGGTTAGGAGTTTATGTTATAATTGTAAAATTGGTGATTGATGGTGTTAATAAGATAAGAAACGAAAAGAACGAAAGTTGAATGAATTAATTTGGTTAAGAAACGAAGTCGTGGTGATTGAATTCGCTAAATGTGTTTAAAACATGAAAATAGAGTATGAACATGTGTTTTAGGTCAAATTTTAGGTTGGTTAATATTTTTATAAATTGTTAGATTTCTAGTATGTTGTAGTTCTATGAATTACAAATCCATAGAATCAAAAACAGACTAATTTGGATGTATATAACTCAAGTTATGAAGATTAGTAGGAGAAAAAGGGTCAAAAATCGCGAGAACAATAGCTTGAGTCCTGTTTACGCTACTTGGTAATTGCTGCCGCGTGCCTAAGTTTCATTTAGAAGCAATCGCTCTAGGACGCTTGTTTTACCTTTATAACGCCCCAAATTCAGATACTTGAAACCCGAACTCAGTGCATTACGATACCATTTCTATGAGAGAAAATAATAATATTGTCATAAATATCAAACTTAATTTACGTATCAGAGTCTAATCCAAAGTACGCGACCTTCAAAATATTTCATTACATGATAGATAATAAATATAATTATCTTATCTAAGTCTAGCTATTACGTAAGATAACACAAACTTATTCGGGTAGCTTTCCTTTCCCTTTGTTCTTGGCAGAGCCCTCTGGTCGATCATACTTAACTAAAAACATTTAAATTAAGCAAGGATGAGCATTTGAGTGCCCAACATGTAATAACAATTATAAATATTAGCTGAAAGGATAAAATATTTTCTTTGTACTACCCTTCTACAACAAATCAAAAGTTGTGAAGTAATCTGAACCGATAATAATAACATAACAACTCTCTCTTAAATTTTTAAAACTATGTATTGACTATAAATAGGCTTAAGGTGACATACTATGAACATTATTTTTCATTTTCGCTAAGGTTTAGCAGAACTTCATCCGCAAACCGTCATAACTTATGGACACGAGGGTGATTTGCCCAATGTGCCCTATATTGATCAATAATACATGCAAGAACGATATTATCGTTCACTCATTCATCACTTTGGTATATAAAAGTTTTCAATGTTCGGGATGTTCATACATAGTCGGGAATCCAAATCAAAACAATTTGATTGGATACAAAAAGGTTTTACATATTCAACGATATTTCTAAATCAGTGTGTCTAAATTGATCAAATAGCTTAGAGGTATATATATATATATATATATATATATATATATATATATATATATATATATATATATATATATATATATATATCAACATGTGATTAAATACAATGATTATCCAAATGGGGACACTTGAATAACCATATTTAGAAATTAACGAACATAATATATATCTGAATTACCATATAGTACCATGTTGATAATCAATGATCGGATATAACATATATAATAATAAGGTTAATAATTTGGTACAATAATAATATAATTCTGAAACTCTCGTACTTCTATCCGTTGCATAAAGGAAATGCAAAGGTAGGATACTTGCCTGGTCTGTTGCTTACAAAATGTAACTTAGTTTTTATCTTTTGGATAATAACCTATCAATAATAAGATCATTTTATTGATTAAAATAACATATCGTAACACATAATGCTGCTTATTGCAGTCAATACATAACCTAATCACATTGCCACACATGTTCAATAGTCATCGGATCACAAACAAACATTAATACAGTCAAATTATCTAAGTCTAGATCAATTTCTGAAATATGTCGTTGTACTGACGGCTTTATCGGGTAATTATCAAGTCTAAGACTCTATTCTAAAGTTCAATATCTGCTAGTATCTGTCATATCATTTTTAAATGACTAATAATAATTTTAAAATATTTATTATAATTTATCATAAATTTTCAGACACCAGTATCATTATTAAATGATTTAAATAGTAAATAACTCTATTATCATTAACATTTAATTAATATTAAACTATTAATGAAACCATTGCCAAAATATTAAAGTTATTTATAATAACTCAAAATATTTTTAAAACATTTCTATTACCCTTAAATGATTTTTAAAACATTTAAAATCATTTTTAAATAATTACCATTAATATTAAAATATTAATGTACTATTCCTCGAGAATATTAAAAGTCATTAAGTATAACTTAAAAATATTTTTAATTCATTTATACCCTTTTTAAATGATTTTTAATTAAATAAAATCATTTTAAATTATTTATTTAATATAATTATTAAATAAATCCAATATCATTTAATATTAAATTAATATCATTAATATTAAATTATTAATGAAATTATCGTTTAAATATTAAAAGTTATATTTTATAATTTAAAATATCTTCAAACACTTTATTTTTTATTTAAAATGATTTTTATAATATTAAAATCATTTTTGAACTAATTTATTTAATATAATTATTAAATAACTCTAACATCATTAATATTAAAATATTAATATTTTCATGAAAAATATCATAAGTTATATTTTATAACTTAAAATATTTTTATAACCTTTAAATCATTATTATATAATTTTAAATCATTAATTCTATTTTTCATAATTTATTTAATACATTTATTAAATAACTTAAATATCATTAATATTATTTAATTAATGAAATTCATCACAAAATATTAAAAATAACTTAAAATATTTTCTTATAACATAATATAATTTTAAATTATTTTTCAAGTATTAAAATCATTTTTAAGTAATTTATTTAATATTATAATTAAATAAATTAAATACCATTAATATTCCAAAAATAATAAATATTAATGAAATATATTCAAAATAATTAAAAACCTATTTTTAGACTTTAAAATAATTTTTAGGAATTTATTTTATATTTTTAATAATTAAAAACTATTTTTCTCTATTTATTAAATAAAAATAATAATTTCCATAAATAAACTGTAGCTAAAGGGCCTTATAGCGACAGTACCGTCGCTATAGGTGTTCTTCATAAACCTAGAATGTTCATACGCAGTGTTCAAGGTGGTAGGTTTGACCACCATTATATCTAAGTTAAGTGTTTTTTGGACTTGTTAATGATATAATGTTGTAGTACTAACGTAGTACTACAAGTCTAAACAATTTGCATGGCCATAACATATCAACTTATCAAGATCTAAGCTACAGAAAAGTGTCTTCAGATGGTTCCTGGGTTTTCTCGGTAACCCAGAAACCCAGGCAGTTTGAGGGTCGTCGTTGTGGTTCAATTTTCTTCGTGTTCTGGGCATTAAAATGTTATTCTTAAGGTCCCAATCTATAGTGCTCATGTCATAGAACCATTACATACCATAACATCAACTTAACAACATAAACTATTTCAGATCTGGGCCAGTCAAAGTAGTCAAGAAAACTGTTCTTGAACATTTCTGGATTTCCTAGAAATGTTCTTGAGCAGTTTGGTCAACCTAAGTTTGACTATCATAATCTTCGATTCTGTTATGTATTTGGGTAATCTAGAGGCATGGATAAGTAGTACTCATGTCAGTCTACACGAATCAAACACTAACTTGGCCAAACTAATTAAGACCTGCAAGATCCGAGGCACAAAAAACGTTATCGAATTTCAGAAAATTGCGGGTTGCCTGAATTCCGATTTAAATGACCGGTCAACTAGGTTTGACCACCTATAACTCGAGATCTAGACATGCTATGACCCTGTTTCCAATTCCAGATCACAGTCTACATGGCATAATACACATACAAAACTTCAGACACCATAAATCATTAACACGGAAGAATCTAGAGGCCCTGACATTCGTTGTCAGACCTTAGTTTTAAAATTTTTCCAGATTTTGTAAATCTTTAATTTCGAGTATATAAATGTTATGGATCCACTATTTAGCAACCCGGATCATTAAAAGGCACCCTTTAACACATATCTAACCAATCATTAACAACATCTAACATCAAATCATAAGGTTTTAAAGATTAGCTAGGGTTTATACCTCCTTTTTAAGCTTGATCTTGATTCTGACTTTGATGTTTGTTTTTGGCAAGCTAAATGTTGATATTGGCTTTGCTTCTCACTCACTTTCACTCTAAAATTTCGGATGGGAGAGAGAATATAACTTTGGTGAATATGAAAAGTAAAGTGGGCATTCTCTCTCTCAATCTATATAGAATTTGATGCAAGGACTATGGCTGATCATGAGGGCAGATTTTGGCTGATTAAAGGCTAGTACTAGACTACATGGCTAGTTAGAGTTGGTCACCAACTCCCTACTAGGGTTAGATCTACACTCCACCTCATTAAAATAATAAAAAAGGTAGTTTGGTCATTTGACTTATAAAGTGAATGGCAACTTTGTAACTTCTCACAACCATTAGGTTTTAATCCTTAGGGTTTGACCCTAGGGTTTTATAAGCTTATTTTCTAGGATTGTGTATTAAGGGCAAATATGGAAATCTTTAGTTTCTAAAAATGTTGATTAGGGTTCCGTAATTACACTAGGTTTCCTAATCACCTAGGATTTGTAAATTAGTCATCATAATATATTAATTACTATTAACCTTGCTAAATTAATACTTAGGGTTTATAACTTAGCAATTAGGGTTCTAATTTAGTAATTAGGATTTCTAGATATTAATTAGGGTTTAATTAACAGTAAACATAATAATGGTCATTAATTACATAACACACAGCTTAACAAATCTTATAGTTATAACTGACTTCTGTCTATAGTTTAGCAATAATGCTAGGGTTTGTACTGTTTTACTATAACTGATCTACAAATTAACATTACACGCATATTTATATCACTGAAATATAAATAATATTATATTATTATTCTCGTTCCTTATTCAAAATCCAGACTTAGGGCTTTGAATTCATATCTAACATAACCTTCATACATACCATCATTACTTAAGTTAAAATAATTAACCTAACCAATATAATAAAATACATATCATAAGAATCCTAATAATCATACAACAATCATATTTTCATGGAAAATAAATAATAAATATTTTTATTACAAAATTAATTTATTATAAGAATATAATCTATAATGATCAATAAGTCTAAAAAGAAATTATTTACATCTAATAAATAATTTTATTTATCATATAGATACATATACTTTACTTTGCAAATATTTTCACCTTTATATATATAAAAAAATTAAATCGCAAAATTTCTTATTGAAAATATTGGGTTATTAAATGCTCTGTGCCCAAGGCTTAATTGGGCACAACTGCGCCCAAACTATGTCAGGTGTGACTATTTTGACCCATTTTAGTAAAATAGGCATAACGTTTTCATACAAACTCCGATTAAGGCGATTCAAGATGATCCGGAACGAGGACGAATAGACCTACAACTTTTTCTTGTTAAGTTTTTCAATTTGAGATTGGCAATAGTAATCAAAATGGTCATCTTTGTGACTGATGCGTATTCGAATGCAATCGGAGGGCATCAGACATGCACATACACAAGTATAGTGATGTCGACGATAATAGATGTTGTTCTAAGTTATATAACATGAATATGATGAAGTATAATGATGCTTAACATTAATAAATGATATATTAAATAAGTTGTATACGCATACTAAGCACACACAAGAGAGCCAAATTGGGCGTGTGATGAATAAACGTTGAAATGCCGTGATAAGTGATAATGAACGTAAAAAGTGTTTTTAAGTCTAATGAAATGAATATTATAAGATATGAAATGGGTTTAATATAAAACCAGTAATGATTCCTAGCAAGACTTAAACACTTGAATGAATTTCGAATATGAAATATAGTGAGATATAAGTCGAAAGTTAACACAATCAAATTGAACATTGTGTATTTATGATAGGAAGGGTTATGAGACATAAATTAAAGTTTACATTACAACTACTATGCGTTGCTATGTGAGTAACAGTTGATGTGTATGATTACATAATTGTGTAGGGCACGTGAAGTGCAGATAACTGTAAGCTGTTAAACCTGTTATTGGTAAGCAATGATCAAGGCAAGTCTTTCAGTTCCTATTTGCTATGTGAATTTGATTGTTTTAAATCTTTGTTAAAAAGAGCATGATGTGTTATATATATGTTGAATGTATGAAATGTTAAAGTCAACTTATGATCACGTTGATTAAGTAAAAGCATCTTGATTGAGTAAGGAACTCAATCTTTATACTTGTTATATGAACTGTAACATGTACGTTATGTTAGTCCAATGTTTATGAGATATATGTTGAGCATGTTATTATGTACTACGTGATGCATGAAAACTGTTAGATTTTGCTGGGCTGTCAAGCTCAACCTTGCAAATAACTATTTTTGTGGGTTAAGGATTGAAGGTAACATTATGTGCTACTTGAATGACGTGGATCAGAAATAATACATGAAGATTTATATTTTAGCTAAAGTTGTTATTTCTTTATACCATGATTAAGATTCATGAGATGTACTAAATGTTTTATGATGTATAGTTTTATGTTGATTTGTAAAGCTAATGTTAGAGATATCTGACATGTAAAGGTTATCGGATTGAAATGTAAAATTTTATAATAACAATTATAAAGTGAATTATAAAATAAGATTGATTCAAAGACATGTAGATGATAAAGGTTTTGACGCAGAGAATTAAAGTACGAAGACATAAAAGTTTAAATTATTCCGCATTATATAAAGGTTAACATCGAATAATGATGTAAAATCAGAAGGTAAACGTATCATTAACGACCAAAGTCGGTAATTGAATTGTATGAATTTTGGGGTCGTTACAGTTGGTATCAAAGATGATAGGTTACAAACCTTGGTCTATAACCTTAGAGAAGAAAGGTGAAGATAATAAAAGAATACGCTCAAATAGAGTTTGAACAATAAGAAATAATTTAAGAAATGTATAAAGGAGGGATTAAAACATGCGTGAAAGGATTCAAAGAAGAATCTCACAGAGTTATAAGGAATCTGAATGTGGGGTTACCCAACTCCAATAATAAGGATGTAAGGTGATAATAAATAGACAATGTCTATAAGAAGAGAGTGATAAAGAAGTTAAGAATCAAAAAGTTATATCTAAGCTAGTGTGGTACAATTATACTCTTTAATAGTTAATGTATGCTATCTGGGCTAAACGATTCCTTCATGGAGAAGAGGTATATATGAACTAGCAACTCGGAACCTAGTTTGTTGGTTGTTTGTGGGAAACCACTCAGCGTACCATATTGAAACTGTTAGAGACTCGATGTGTACCAAGTATAGAAAATGGATACATATGATGAAAAAGAAAAGAAAGAGGATCGTAAAACAAAACGATCACGAGTTAATAAAAGAATTTTAAGGGAGATGATTATAGAATAAGATCACGACGTGATCAGTTTAAGTTATAAAAGAAAGATGGTCTATAATGTTTGAATAATTATAACTTGATGCTATGAAGATGATGTATTATGAAATAGTACGAGATAACTCACGAGGAGTTATAGATGAAGTGATACGGGGAATTCGTATCAAGCAAAGAGCAAGTTATAAGCAAGATAGAGTTAGGTGGGATTTCAATTAAGGACTCATGTGATTGTTGAGTTGTACAAATCTTTGTATGGGCGAGGGTATTGTGCTTGCACTTAATTTATCACATTGGTAATCATTGGAATGTTGGTGTCGCGCTATCAATGTATATGTGGCAAAAAGGCGATTCTTTTTCTCATGTGTATATTTGATAGTTAGAAACTATTAAGATTAGTAAGATATTATTAGGATTAGGTGCGGTTCTTAAAACTAATGCATATGGTATGTTCGTGACTCATAATAATATGGTATGTTTTGAACCCCTCAGCGAATGGACGCCTATGGTCTGACTAGAACAAGTTCTTAAACTCATATTATTGTCGTAAGTTCCTGAACTTCCAATGTGCAGTAAGTTTGATAAACTATACTAGGGATATAGGAGGATTATAAGTTGAGATACAAGAATATTTAGTGTAATAATTGAAATTGATGGAGAAAATTAGGTATTCCAAATCTTTTAGCTTTGCTAGATTTTTGAAATTTATTGACTTCGTCTTGATGGTTATACTTTTGATTTTTGGAAAAAAAATGTTGGGTCACACTAGTGAACCAAAGAATTTTTAAAAACAGTGCTATTATTCGTATGTCTATGTTAATTGCTTTGGCTAAACAAAAATGATTTGAAAATATATTAAAATATATTTTTTTTATATATTATCAATGCATCATAGAACCTGGTGCAGAGATGATAAAAATGATGGAGTCATCAATGCAGTATTACTTAGCGTTGGATGTGATCTAAGGATCGTCAGCCCACTATGGTATGATGTAGTATGATAAAATCACCAAATGACGAAATCCTCAAACGGACTTTAAATACAGTGCGGTATCATGATGTCATAAAAGGATTTAAAAGATTTCTTTAAGATATGAGAATATATATATATATATATATATATATATATATATATATATAAATGTATATTTTGATTGATGACTGGATTATTGTAGAAGTCTATGCTATTTGATTCAGCTAGACGAATATTGAAAGATGTTCATGAAATTCAAGCGTTTCTTGAGAAGTTATGCCAAACCAAATTATTTTGGTGCGGATTCAGATGTTGAAAAGCTGAGATGAACAACCCTTTTATAGGGGATTACGCGGAAGCGTTTAAATTTTTATGCACAATGCATGGTACGAAGGGCTGATCACCCAAAGTACGGGAGTTTCTACAGTCTAATGACTGTTAAGGTTTAAGTTGAAAGAGTACTTATAACCATGGGTAGAGTGCACAATACATCGCATTTAAGGGCTTAACACCCTAAGTGCGGAGAGTCCCTATAGTCTAATGATTGTTAAGGTTTAAGTTAAAAGAGTACTTATAACCGTGGGCGTAGTTCAAGGTCTTATGACCCTCAAAGATGATTTGTAATCTTTTAAATTCATGTTATTCATATCGCTTCTCGCTTATTGAGCAATTGTGGAAGATTCTTATAATTCGAAAGGTAAAAGTGGAAAGGATGAGAAAATTAAGCAAAACATAATAATTTCAAGAAAGAATTGAAATTCCGAAAAGAAGAGAAATGTGAAACTCTTAGAAGAGAAGAGAGGTGAGGAATATGATGATCTTAGAAAGATCCTTAGAGAAAGAATTTGGTTGCGTAACCCAATGAATGAATAAAGTATTAACGTAAAATCTATTTTGATAGATTGAATGAATAAAGATTAATAAATAAAATTTTGAGGACAAAATTCTTAGAAGAAAGGGTGAATATAATATCCCGAGTGTTTTGATGATAATGATCCTTAGAAAAGGAAATGAATGGGTTAAAGAATATATAATATTTGATATATGACCGTGTGTTTAATTGAAGGTTATGTAATAAAACCTAAAAGTTGTTGAAAAAATGAATGAAGTATATATATATATATATATATATATATATATATTAAACTTTTGTTAAGTTAACGTGTTGAAGTTATTCAACGATAATTGTGAAGAGAGATTTGTGAAAACCTTTGTAAGGTAGGGTTTTGATTCCAAGGACGGAATAATTATAAGGAGGAAGGATGTGACAACCCGAAATTTTTATAAGTTATTAAAATAAGAATTTAATAATTAAAATTCTTATTATGAGATGTTTTGAGTTTGAGTATATATATATTATGTGTTATATATTTTGAAATATGTGATCAAAAGTGTGAAGAGAATATATATTCATATATTGAGAAAGTGAGGTTCAATAGTTAAGTTAACTATTGAAGAAATTAAATGAATTTGGTAATTAATTTTAAATATTTATTGAAGTAAATAAATATTTTAAATATTGTTTTTATTGAGAAAAAAACAAATAATTTATGAAATTGTGGTATAATAATTTAGTTACGTGTGTGTGATAATTAAATTAAAGCAAAGGTAAATTTTATTCTTTGAAGATGTAATTTAATGAATTAATTAAATTAAATGAGTTGTTTAATATTAAAGAAAATAAGTAAATTAAATAAAGTGTTTTTTAAATCTAATTTATTAATTAAATTAGATATATGATTATTTATTAATCATCGGAAGAATTATAATAAAATTATAATTATTATAATTATTATTATTATGTAAAATGGTTACAGTGTGACAAATAAAAACTATATAATATAATTTATCAAAATAAATTGGAATGAGGGGAATTGTGTGTAGCCAAATAAGGCTTTGTGCCTTTTAGCTTATTATGTAAATCTGGACGTAAAAGCCATATTAGTTTATTTCTACGCATATTATTTCTTTCCCTAAGGTTAGATATCAGTGAAAAATACAGAGGGAAAGAGAGAGTTTAGAGAGAATTGGAGAAGAAGGATGAAGAGTCAAGGAGAAGTAAGGAGGAGATTAAGCAATTGTTCTTCATCACCAAACTAAGATTAGGAAGAATCAAGAGGTAAGAATCAATTCTAAACCCTTAAGTTTTATTTCTTGAGTTCTTTTTTGATAAATTGGATTTATTAAGGAATTAGTTATAGATGTTAATGGGTTTGTATAATCCATTCTATATCATCTAAAAGTGGTTTTAGAGTACTCAAACTCATGAGAACATGTTAAAGAAGAATAATATGAGTTTTGTTTAATATATGTATCTTGGGTCTGTTTTGAGACTAAAATTGGTTAGGCGTTTATGTTATAATTGTAAAATTTGTGATTGATGGTGTTAATAAGATAAGAAACAAAAAGAACGGAAGTTGAATGAATCAATTTGGTTAAGAAACGAAGTCGTGGCGATTGAATTCACTAAATGTGTTTAAAACATGAAAATAGAGTATGAACATGTGTTTTGGGTCAAATTTTAGGTTAGTTAATATTTGTATAAATTGTTAGAATTCTAGTATGTTTTAGTTTTATGAATTAAAAATCCATAGAATCAAAAACGGACTAATTTGGATGTATATAACTCAAGTTATGAAGATTAGTAGGAGAAAAAGGGTCAAAAATCGGAGAAAAAGTAGTTAAAATTTTACGCTAATGGGCAGGCATTTACAAACCCTAAGTCATTTGGGTCTTGACGCGCTTAGGATGTAGCTACTGTTGTGTCCAAGGCTTAATTAGGCAATGCACACCAAACTATGTCATGTCGTGTGTTTGTTTTGACCTATTTTAGTGAAATAGGCATAACGTTTTCATACAAACTTCGATTAAGGCAATTCAGGATGATACAAAACGAGGACGAATAGACCTATAACTTTTATTCTTTCAATTTTTCAATTTGAAGTTGGGAACAGTAGTCAAAATGGTCATCTTTGTGACTGATGCGTATTCGAAGGCAATCGGAGGGCGTCAGAGATGCACATACACAAGTATAGTGATGTCGACGATAATAGATGTTGTTCTAAGTTATATAACATGAATATTATGAAGTATAATGATGCTTAACATTAATAAATGATATATTAAATAAGTTATATACGCATACTAAGCACACACAAGAGAGCCAAATTAGGTGTGTGATGAATAAACGTCGAAACGCCGTGATAAGTGATAATGAACGTAAAAATTGTTTTTAAGTCTAATGAAATGAATATTATAAGATATGAAATGGGTTTAATATAAAACCAGTAATGATTCCTAGCAAGACTTAAACACTTGAATGAACTTCGAATATGAAATATAGTGAGATATAAGTCGAAAGTTAACACAATCAAATTGCACATTGTGTATTTATGATAGGAAGGGTTATGAGACGTAAATTAAAGTTTACATTACAACTACCATGCGTTGCTATGTGACTAATAGTTGATGTGTATGATTATATAATTGTGTAGGGCACGTGAAGTGCAGATAACTGTAAGCTGTTAAACTGTTATTGGTAAACAACGATCAAGGCAAGTCTTTCAGTTCCTATTTGCTATGTGAATTTGATTGTTTTAAACCTTTATTAAAAAGAGCATGATGTGTTATATATATGTTGAATGTATGAAATGTTAAAGTCAACTTATGACTGCGTTGATTGAGTAATGCATGCTGATTGAGTAAGGAACTCAATCTTTATACTTGTTATATGAACTGTAACATGTATGTTATATTAGTCCAATGTTTATGAGATATATGTTGAGCATGTTATTATGTGCTACGTGATGCATGAAAACTGTTAGATTTTGTTGGGCTGTCAAGCTCAACCTTGCAAATAACTATTTTTGCAGGTTAAGGATTGAAGGTAACACTATGTGCTACTTGAATGACGTGGATCAGAAATAATACACGAAGATTTATATTTTAGCTAAAGTTGTTATTTCTTTATACCATGATTAAGATTCATGAGATGTACTAAATGTTTTATGATGTATAGTTTTATGTTGATTTGTAAAGCTAATGTTAGAGATATCTGACATGTAAAGGTTATCGGATTGAAATGTAAAATTTTATAATAACAATTATAAAGTGAATTATAAAATAAGATTGATTCAAAGACATGTAGATGATAAAGGTTTTGACGCAGAGAATTAAAGTACGAAGACATAAAAGTTTAAATTATTCTGCATCATATAAAGTTTAACATCGAATAATGATGTAAAATCAGAAGGTAAACGTATCATTAATGACTAAAGTCGGTAATTGAATTGTATGAAATTTGGGGTCGTTACAGTTGGTATCAAAGATGATAGGTTAGAAACCTTAAGTAAGAGTACTTTAGGCTATAACCTTAGAGAAGAGAGGTGAAGATAATAAAAAAATACGCTCAAATAGAGTTTGAACAATAAGAAATAATTTAAGAAATGTATAAAGGAGGGATTAAAACATGCGTGAAAGGATTCAAAGAAGAATCTCACAGAGTTATAAGGAATCTGAATGTGGGGTTACCCAAGGTGATAATAAATAGACAATGTCTATAAGAAGAGAATGATAAATGTTTTATGATGTATAGTTTTATGTAGAGTTGTAAAGCTAATGTTATCTGACATGTAAAGGTTATCGGATTGAGATGTAAAATTTTATAATAACAGTGATAAAGTGAATCATAAAATAAGATTGATTCAAAGACATGTAGATGATAAAGGTTTTGATTCAGGGAATTAAAGTACGAAGACATAAAAGTTTAAATTATTCTGCATTATATAAAGTTTAACATCGAATAATGATGTAAAATCAGAAGGTAAACGTATCATTAACGACCAAAGTCAGTAATTGAATTGTATGAAATTTGGGGTCATTACACACATAAGCTAAAGATGACTTTCATCACAGTATAAGCATGAGGATGATGACAATGATATAAGAATTCAATTAAAAGAAAGTAAAGGATAAATTTTTAAAGATTTATAATTTAATTTTTCAAGAATTCAATAATTTGCAAATTTTCAACATGATACTGCTTTGTAGAGTAGAATTCAAGAATAATATCCATGTATCAAAAATAATTTGGACAGAAAAGAAATATTTTTTTTGGTGAATAGTACCCCATGAATAGTACCCTGTGAATAGTACTTCGGGAATAGTACCCCGTGAATAGTAATCCGACATGAAAAGTGCCCCAAATACCCGAGTGAACAATATTTGAGTGAATAGTAATCGGGTGAATAGTAACTTGTGAATAGTAACTCGTGAATAGTACCCGGCATGAAAAATGCCCCGAATACCCGAGTGAATAATATTATAGTGAATAGTAATTGGGTGAATAGTAACCCATGAATAGTAACTCATGAATAGTACTTCGGTGAAAATATTGATATTTAATAAGAAAGTTCATATCAATATTCCAATAAAATGATACTGGATGAAGCGCAAAACTCACGGATATTCCACTAATTTCAAAGATTATAGAAGCAATACTTACCATAGTTAGTTTAGATTTAAGAATATGAAAAGAATTAACATACGAAAACTGCAAATGGATTTTTACCTGTCATATGGTACGTAATCCGCGTAGACAGGTTATTCTGATGTACTAAAGGATGAATACGAAAAATAGTATTCCTTATGAATACGAAAGAAATAATACCCCTTACCTTAGTATAAAGCTGGATACTGCAAAAGTGAAGTAGCAGAATACTCTTCTTCTTGCTTTCTATAGTTTCTCTCTCTATAGTGTCTCTTGTGAATCTCAGTGAATTGGTGAGAATGAAAGAAGAATTAAGCTTCTATTTACAGGAGAATGGACTAAATAGTAACTAATTCACGAACGGTCCAAATTCATTCACTATTAGAACGGACGGTCCATATTGATTACTATTAAAACCACAACCGACGGTCCAGATTGAATTACTTTTAAAACCACCACCGACGGTCCAATTTGATTTACTTTTAAAACCACCACCGACGGTCAAAATTGATTTACTTTTAAAACCACCACCGACGGTCTAGATTGATTTACTATTAAAACCACCACCGACGGTCCAGATTGATTTACTATTAAAATCACCATCAATGGTCCAGATTGATTTAACATATTACACTTTTGTACCCCTAAAGTTTTCCAAGTTTGCATTATTCCCCCTTAACTTTTGTAAATCACTTATCTTCAATAAACACATTCTTAATACTTCAACAATTATTCATCATTAATATTATAACTCATAATATTTAACAACTAGGTCATTCCCAGGAAAGAGAGGGCTTTCCGATAAGGATTTTTCCTTATTGGCGCGCAATTAGGTGACCAAACCTCTCCTTGACAGAACTTCTAGACATTGTCAATATTGCAAATAATAATATGAATAACTTTGTTGTCTCAATTATAAAATATAAAATATTATGCAGATGATAACAATAATTGAATCAAATAACGTGAGATACTATGCAACAATTACTGTAGCAATAATTGAGTATAACTGAGTGACTTCTCACGTAAGCATCAATAATCAATACCATGTGCTACTATGCAACCACGCGTATTACTGTACTTTTACCACAGGGTAGTTCAATAGTTTAACAGTAAAACTTTCACCGTTATTTTTATAAAAAGATATTTTTGTCGTTTTCTAACTACGACAATACTTCCATTGTGGGGTCCACCAATGATTGAGCCGTCGTACGAATATTCTCTGACCAATCGAATATTCACTGACACAACGAATATTTTATATCAACTTGATTACTTTGCAAAATTTTCCAAATATTACCCAAAACTATAACATTATATCATATCCACACCATAATATTCAAAAATATAACTCGAGAAAAATTATTCTTTATTCAAAAAAGTTGGGGTCTTATATTAAGGGTGAGGGAGCTGGGAAGGTAGAAGCAGGTAGTGGTAGTGGGAATGCAAAAAGAAAGGGGAAAATTTTTGGAAATATCTAGGTCAAGCAGAAAGGTGTGAAGAAGCAGGTTGTACAGTGTAAGAATTGTGGGAAGAATCATTTTGGTGAGTGTCTTAAGGGTAAGTTTGTGTGCTACAAGTGTGGGAAGGAGGGACATATCTCTCCTAACTTCCCCAACCCTAGGATGAGCAATGGGTGTTTTCTGTGTGGATCAATGGAACATAGGGTAAAGGACTGTCCGAAAAGGAGAACGGATATAGGAAGCGTGAATGCGGGGAAAGGCAGCGGAACACTGGCGATAATGGGACCAACTTCAACAAAATCAACTGCAAGAGTCTTCAACATGACGGTTCAAGATACCGTAGCATCCGGGGATGGAACTTTAGGTATTATTCGTATGAATTTTATTTCTGTATATATGATTTTTCTTAAATATAGTAAATTTTGTTATAAAGAAATTTTAAAGGCGAAATTAGAGTTCTGTTAAAAATCAGATTTCCGTATAATCAGATAGACAAGCTTTATGTTTATTAGTTAAAGATTAGTTCAATCGAATCAAATCGAGATCTACTTGAAGTGATTGTGTATGCTATTTGCCCTAGTGTCTATAAGTTTTAAAGCGGTGATTCCGGGGACGGAATCCTTATAAGGGAGGGTGGATGTAATAACCCAATATTTTCAATAAGAAATTTTGCGAATAAATTTTTTATATATATATATAAAGGTCCGAATATGTGCAAAATAAAGTATATGTATATATGTGATAAATAAAATTTATTTATTACATGAATAATTATAAATAATTTCTTTTTAAGAATTATTGATCATTATAGATTATATTCCTATAATAAATTAATAAAAATATCTATTATTTATTTTCCATGAAAATATGATTATGGTATATATATGATATGATTATTAGGATTATTATGATATGTATTTTATTACAACTTAATTAATAAAGGTATATATGAAGGATATGTCGGATATGGATTCAAAACCCTAATTCTGGATTTTGAATAAGGAATGAGAATAATAACATAATATTATTTATATTTCAATGCTATAATCATGTATGGTATGTGTGTAATGTTAATTTGTGGAACAGATAGAGTGAAACAGTACAAAACCCTATCATTACTGATAAACTATAGAAGTAAATTATGACTGTAAGATTTGTTTAGTTGTGTGTTATGTAATTAATGACCATTATTCTGTTTAATGTTAATTAGGTAAACTCTAATTAATATTTAGAAACCCTAATTACTAAATTAGAACCCTAATTATTAATTTAGCAATCTTAATGGTATTTAGTAAATTTTAAAGCCTAATTTTCAAGTATTAAGTGATTAGGAAACCTAATTTAATTAGGGAACCCTAATTCACATTTTTAGAAACTAAGATTTCCATTTTTGCCCTAATTACAAAATCCTAGAAAATAAGCTTAGGAAACCTTAGGGTTAAACCCTAAGGCTTGAAATGAATTGCCAAGTTTGCCATTAAAAGTAAAAGTCAATTGACCAAATTGCCCTTTTGAATATTTTAATGAGATGGAGTGTAGATCTAGCCCTAGTGAGGGGTTGGTGACCAACTCTAGTTAGACATGTGGTCTAGTAATAAACTTTAATCAATAAAAATTTGATCACATGATCAGCCATAAGCTTTACACCATATTATATATAGATTGAGAAAGAGGAAAGTTCATCATTTAGCTCCATTCGTTCACAAACACTCCAAAAAGCCTCTCTCTAACCCATAAATTATTTGAGCATTTCAGTCTCCAAAACCAGCCCCACTAATAATCATAACAAAATCAGTAGCCAAGAATCAGAATTTGATCATAGTGAGGTATAAACCCTAACTTAGATTCTGATCTTAATTGATATGTTAAAGGTTATGATTTTAAGTTTAAATGGGTAGTATGTAGTGTCTATAAGTGATCTGGGTTGGCACATGTTAGATCCATAATATCTAAGTGTACGAATTTGAAGTTTTTAAGGATCTGGAAAATTTTCAAAATGTTGTCTGACAATGAATGTCAGACCTTCTAGATCTCAGCATGTTTATTATTTTGGTGTTTTAAATGTTTGATCTTGTTGTATGTTGTGCGATCTATGTTTTGGAACTTGTATCAGGACCAGATCATGCATATATTGTCAGATATTCGTGGTCAAAGGTCGTTGACCGGCCATGACTGGACAATTCTGGGTAACCCAGAAACTGCCCAGATCATATCTGACAAGAACTTTGTGGCCAGATCTATCAGTGTTTTGGTTGTTTTGATTTTGTTGTTGTATCTATGTTGTAGCTTGGTATATGTATTACATGTTCATGCCTTAAGATCACCTAAATGATAAACAGATTGGATTTAGCAGCCGGTCAAACTAGCCAAGACGAACACGTTATCTGGGTAACCAAGAAAACATATGAATGTGCTGTCTGACATGGTTTGACCGGACCATATCTGCTCGATGTGTTGTTGTTAGATGTGTTTTCTATAATAGATCTGTACCCCTACGTTGTGAGACCCCAGATTTTATGAATAAAGATTTAAATTTCTCGAAATATTTTTTTAATATTATGGTGTGGATTTGATATAATGTCATAGTTGTGGGTAGTATTTATAAATTTTGCAAAGTATATAAGTTGTTATAAAATATTCGATTGGTCGGAGAATATTCTTTTTGTTGGGAATATCCGTACGACGACACAATCATTGGTGAACCCACAACGGAAGTATTGTCGTAGTAAGAAAACAACATAATTATTTTTTTATAAAAATAACGGCGGAAGTGTTACCGTTAAAAGCGCTTGAACTACCCTAGTAAAAAAGTACAAAGATACGGCGTGGTTGCATAGTAGCACACACAGTATTGATTATTTATGCTTACGTGAGAAGTCACTTTCGCTTATACTCATTTATTGCTACAATAATTGGCTTGCATCATATCTCTTATATTATTGATTCGATTATTGTCACAAGATCATCCGTATAATATGTTATATTATTAAATCAATAATTGAGACGACAAAGTTATTCATATTATTAAATTGCAATATTTATAATGTCTAGAAGTTCTGTCAAGGAGAGGCTTGGTCATCTAATTGCGCGCCAATAAGGAGAAATCCTTATTGAAAAGTCCCCCTCTTTCCTTGGAATGACCTGGTTGTTAAATATTATGAGTTATAATATTAATGATGAATAAGTTCGTGTTGATTAAAGATGAATTTGATAGTTCTATTGTGTTGGGATTATTAGTGTTAGTGGAAATCAACATCTATTCCGATGATAATTGATGTCTGGGGGTTATATTGATAAATCGGGGAATTTATCGGATAAATGAGCAATTAATTGCTACTAATTCACATGCTTATATAACTATTTGTTCACATGTGTGTACTATTGAATCACATTCTTATACTATTAGGGGAGTTGGTGCAAGATTGATAATACTTGCATGATTAAATTAAAGATGGAGGTATAGATGGAGGTATTATACCGTAATTCATATTTTCAAATGATTATAACTATTGATTCACTTGATTGAACTATTGATTCACATTATTTACTATTAGGAGAGGTGGTGCAAGTTTAATAATACTTGCAGGACTAAATTAAAAATGAAAGAAAAGTTGGAGGTATTATACTGTAATTTTTTGAGCCCCAAAACGTGCAATTATCGAAACTATATTTTTCTATAAATAGAAGCTCATTCTTCCTTCATTTCCCACCAATTCACTAAAGCTATAGAGCAATTATTATAGAGAGAAATTATAGAGAGAAGCTATATAGAGAAAATCTATAGAGAGAAAGAAGAAGAGAAGCCTGCTACGTCACTATTCTAGTATCCAGTTTCTTCTGAGGTAAGGGGTATTATTTCTTTCGTATTCATGATGAGAGCTATTGTTATTCCATTCCTTATTATTCTGTTGGAATAACTCAGATATGCTGTAGTACCACATACATGGTGAAATTCTTACATTTCTTCCATTCTTCATTATTATGTTGAATAACCTATTTATGCGAAGTCTGGCATACATGGTGAAATTCTTTTATTATTCCGCTCTTTATTATTCTCGCTGTAATATCATGTATGTAAGCGCTTACGACCGACTGGTTCCATCATTTATTATTCGCGCGAAATATCCTCGTCTGTAAGCGTTACCCGGACTGTTTCCATTATTTATTATTCTGTCAGAATATCATGTCAGTGCGTTTACGCATGATTTGGTTCCATTATTTATTATTCTGTTGGGAATAACCTGTCTATGCAGCCTATCGCACGCATGGTGAATCCTTATGTTATTCCATTCTTTATTTTTCTGTTAGAATAACCTGTCTATGTGGATTACCACATGCATGGTGAATGATCCTTTGTATTCATTCCTTATTAAATTGTGGAAATGATCTGTATACGTGGATTACCGAATAGCGGGTGAAAATCCATTTACAGTTTCATATATTCTATTATACTCAGTTGGTTAAAGTTTTAACTTCTATACTCCATGAAATTAGTAGAATATCCTGGATATTTGCGCTTCATCTAGTATCTTTGCATGGAAATATTCTTCTGAGTATTCTTTAATTTTACTCTAAAAAGCAGTATCATATTGACAATTTGGACGTTATTGAGTTAAGGATAAATTAACTTATAAATCTTTAAAATTTATTCTTGAACTTGTTTTATTGAATTATTATGTCATTGTCATGATAAGTTATGTTGGTTATTATGTGAAAACATGAAAGTTTCTTAGAAATCACAAAGGGTTGAAAATCAGATTTTGGTGAAAATGGAACATGAAATTCAATTGACCATATCTCCTGTTATATTTTGAATTATTGAGTGTGGTCAAGTTCTAGAGTTAGATCTATGAGTTTTCTAACTTATCCAAGTGGAATCACTGGAAAAGGTATTGTAGATTTTTGTGTGAACTGATTTTAGCCAAGGAATCAAAAACTGCTAATTTCAAAAAAGCTACTGCCCAAATTTTTATAAGGGCATTTTTGGCCACTTAATTTGTGAGAAAACTTCCGTCCATTTGGGACATGAAAATATATGGTATAAAGTACCTCCTGTCCAAAAATTAGCTCATTCCGACTTAAAATGAGCAAGTTATGACCATTTCAATATTTAGGTTTTTCTGAAGAAAAACGCTATAACCGGAGTTCAATAACTCCGATGACCATGAAATTTAAACTGGAAGCTCACGTTAACATGTGTAAGATCTTGCCAAGATTTGGGAATTTCTGGAGTTAACCTTGAGGTAGCTAATTTCTTAAGGAATTAATTAAAAATTGATTTTTTGAAAAATAGTAAATGAATTTTAAAAATTCTGAGAAAAATATATGTTCAATATAGGACTATATTATGCTAAATCCCAGAAAAGAAATATTTTTGGGACTGATTTGGTATTTTTCTTGAAAATGAACTAGTTATGAGTAAATGAATAAATATGTTATGTGAAGTAACAAAATTGGAAAATAGGATTTTATGGCTTGGAAATCCTTTATATGTAGATTTTTGATGAGGGATTTGATCATTGGGGATGAAATCTTATGAGTATGGCATTTTTGAATGATTAAATGCATTATTTGGTAAAGTGTAAACAATTGAAATAAATTGTTTATAAGTTTAAGAAGTGATTAAAATATTATTATGATATTAATAATATTAGATTATGAAATTATTATGTGATTGATAATATTTGGATAAATTTAAAGTCTTTAATATTTATCTTTGTTTTTGTTTGATTAATGCTTATATCATTTCCATAATCCTTATGCTTATTGGTGATGAAAGTTATCTTTGGCTTACGTGCAAAGATGGATTATTGATTATTGGTTTTATAGTTGTATATATTTGGCTTACGTGCAGAGATGGACTTGGTATGATTATGACCAGGGATCATTCGGTATAGTCATGACCATTGATGATTTAATGAATATCCTTGGTCCGTAGTGCATTGATGGTTTGATGATGTGGTTTATTTATTAAACTGAGTCACAACAATAAAAATTGATGAAAATATTTTAAATCATAGAAGATAGTAGATATTATTCTCTATTTGACTCTTTTAATGGATTTCTTGTTCTGCTGCAGTTAAACTTGATGTCTATTGTATTTTATCAGTTTAACATTGTTGAAGGCTAATGATAATTTATCCTGCATTATCTTAGTCATAATATTTCTTACTGGACTAGTTGAGCTCACCCTTTTGTTTTCATTGTTCTCTTCAGGAAATGAGAACGTAGCCGGGACTAGTCGGGGAATGGAGTGATGGTCCGAGATGGTGTCATAGTAGTCCTCACTATTCTATAAAATAATGTGATAATAAATGTAATGAAGACTCCATTGAGTGCGGATATTGTTTAGATGACAATATTCTTATTAAAACTCTCAGTTTATGTTTTGTTGTATTTTACACGACAGTGGTATTATTAAGTTGTATTTGTATTTTATTACCATGTATTTGGCGACTCAAGATGGGTGATGTATACCTGTTTTGGGGGCATCACAGTTGGTATCAAAGCTTAGGGATATGATCCCTGGCTGAGATGTGAGACAAGAACTAGGAGGGGAGAGACGGGGAATTCCTTCGCTAGTATGACCTACCTAAGTTTATTTGGTCTTTAATTGGTCGGTCAGAGTATAGGGATAATATGTGACATGTTAATTAACCCTTTTTTTGTTGCAGTATTTGAAAATGGCATCCAAAAATGTTGAGATAAGTAATGAAGAACGTGAGACCGTTGAGTCACCAACGATCAATGTCCAGGGTAATGTGCAACAGGAAGACAATAATCCTCATGAAAACAATAACACCGATGAAATGGTGAACGATGGGATGGTCAGAGGCTTTATGCAATTTATGCAACATCAGGCGAAGGTGGCTCCTGTCCAAAATGCAGGTGGAAACACTGATAACTCATGGTCGGTCACCGCTAAGCAGTTCAACGAGCTGGGACCACTGGAGTTTTTTGGAGAGCCAAAACCACTAAAGGCGGAGACTTGGATAAAGCAGATCAACAAGATATTTGATGTCTTGGGATGATCCGAGGAACAAAAGATTCACTTTGCCACCTTCATGTTGCGTGAAGAGGCAGATTACTGATGGGAATCTATAAAGCGTACTCAACCTGTCGCACTGAAGATGTCTTGGGAGAAGTTCCAAGAGCTGTTCAATGACAAGTACTTTCCTGAAAGTATTCATCACATGAAGGAGGTAGAGTTCATCAAACTTGAGCAAAACAATATGACCGTCGCGCAGTACGAAGCTAAGTTTGCTGAGTTATCTCGATTTGCGTCCCACTTGTTTGATAATGAGGAGAGAATGACGCGGATGTTTCTAAGAGGTTTGAAAGCTGAGATACGTCAATACCTTACCTCTTATAAACTATGTTTGTATTCAGATGTTGTGAATAGGGATCAGTTATTGGAGCGCAATAATGAGTCAACCAAACCAAGAGAGAGCAGCCGACAAGTCGATAATACCAGTGGTAGCAGTCATCGAAGCGGTGACAACAAACGAGGAGGGAATCAACATGCCAGAAATGATAACCACTTCGGTGGTAATCATGGCCAAGACAATAGGAGTGGAAAGTTCAAGAAGAGAAGGTTCAACAAAGATGGAAAGACGTTAACACCAGCACCCATTGTTAAGGAAGGAGAAAGACCGTCGGTCGTATGTTACAAATGTGGAGGGGAAGGACACATAAGTCCAAACTGCACGATGCAGTCCAAAGAATGTTATAATTGTGGAAAAAAAGGTCACCTAGACTGATTTTGTCGTGCACCAAAGTCAAGTCCAGCTGGGACGGTGGCACCAAAGGCGGATACGGCAAAACAAAGTCGGTGGTTTCAGGAAGAGCGTTTTTCGTGACTTATCAAAAAGCGAGTGACCCGAATGAAGTTAGCACGGGTTAGTTAATTATAAATTCTTGCGAAGACTATACCGGTTCTACCCATTATTTTATCTCTCTTGCTTGCGTTCAACGTTTAAATTTAACTCTAGAGAAGTTAGACTTTGACTTATCGATTGAAACTTCGTTAGTAAAAACCTTCATTTCTTGTGCTATCCAAGTCTTGGATGAGAGTCGCAGTTTTGAATTATATTTCTATTGTTAATAAATTTCCTGACGTATTCTTGAAGACTTCCTGGCCTACCCCCAAAGCGTGAAATCGAATTTTGTATTGACCCCAGTACAAAACCCATTTCTAAAACCCTTAAATATTTCTTCAACCAAAACGAACGTATAATGCGCCAAAGACGTTGGCTCGAGCTGTTGAAGATTATGATTATACCATTCAATACCATCGTGGAAGAACGAATGTGGTAGCTGAAGCGTTGAGTAGAAGATCGTATGCATTTACGAGTGCGATGTTGTTAACATAAAAATCCATTTCGTATAACTTACAAATGATGAAGATAGAGTTAAAGACTCTAGAGACCCACGTGAAGATAACGAATATACGAGTAGAATTGACTTTAATCGATAAAGTTAAAGCCACTCAAACTACACACCCGAAGCTGATGAACACAAAAAAGAAGGTTCAAGAGGGCGTTATTTTAAAAGCAAGAGTTGCTAAAGAGAGGAAATCTCAACCCTCGATTTTATTGGCCCATTTGAAATCCTCGATCGAATAGGAACTGTGGCTTATAGACTCGTTTTACCGCCAAGTATGTCGCGTGTTCATAATGTTTTTCACGTATCGATGTTACGTAAATATGTGGATGATCCGAACCACATTATTGAATTAAAACTAGACGAGATAGTAGAAGATTTAACGTATGAGGAGATACGTGTTAAAATATTTGATAAGAATGATCGTATTCAACACTCAAAGGTTATGCCTCAAGAATTAGAATCTAAAATGAAGTCAAGGTATCCTCATCATACCAGGTATGTACGTAAATTTTGAGGGCGAAATTTCATAAGGAGGGGAGATTGTGAGACCCCAGATTTTATGAATAAAGATTTAAATTTCTCAAAATATTTTTTTTAATATTATGGTGTGGATTTGATATAATGTCATAGTTGTGGGTAGTATTTATAAATTTTGCAAAGTATGCAAGTTGTTATATAATATTCGATTGGTCGGGGAATATTTTTTTTGTTGGGAATATCCGTACGACGACACAATCATTGGTGAACCCACAACGGAAGTATTGTCATAGTAAGAAAATGACAGAATTATATTTTTATAAAAATAATGGGGAAAGTGTTACCGTTAAACTGTTGAACTACCCGGTAGTAAAAGTACAGTAATACGCGTGGTTTTATAGTAGCACACGGTATTGATTATTGATGCTTACGTGAGAAGTCACTCAGTTATACTCATTTATTGCTATAGTAATTGCTGCATCATATCTCTTATATTATTGATTCGATTATTGTCACAATATCATCTGTATAATATGTTATATTATTAAACCAATAATTGAGACGACAAAGTTATCCATATTATTAAATTGCAATATTTACAATGTCTAGAAGTTCTGTCCAGGAGAGGTTTGGTCATCTAATTACGCGCCAATAAGGAGAAATCCTTATTGGAAAGCCCCCTCTTTCTTGGGAATGACCTGGTTGTTAAATGTTGTGAGTTATAATATTAATGATGAATAAGTTCGTGTTGATTAAAGACGAATTTGATAGTTCCATTGTGTTGGGATTATTAGTGTTAGTGGAAATCGACATCTATTCCGATGATAATTGATGTCTGGGGGTTATATTGATAAATCAGGGAATTTATCGGATAAATGAGCAATTAATTGCTACTAATTCATATGCTTATATAATTATTTGTTCACATGTGTGTACTATTGAATCACATTCTTATACTATTAGGGGAGTTGGTGCAAGATTAATAATACTTGAATGATTAAATTAATGATGGAGGTATAGATGGAGGTACTATACCGTAATTCGTATTTTCAAATGATTATAACTATTGATTCACATGATTGAACTATTGATTCACATTATTTACTATTAGGGGAGGTGGTGCAAGTTTGATAATACTTGTAGGAATAAATTAAAAATGAAAGAAAAGTTGGAGGTATTGTACTGTAATTTTTCGAGCCCCAAAACGTGCAATTATCGAAACTGTATTTTTCTATAAATAGAAGCTCATTCTTCCTTCATTTCTCATCAATTCACTAAAGCTATAGAGTAATTATTATAGAGAGAAATTATAGAGAGAAAATCTATAGAGAGAAAGAAGAAGAGAAGCCTGCTACGTCACTATTCTAGTATCCAATTTCTTCTGAGGTAAGGGGTATTATTTCTTTCATATTCATGAAGAGAGCTATTGTTATTCCATTCCTTATTATTCTGTTGGAATAACCTGTATATGCAAAGTACCGCATACATGGTGAAATTCTTATGTTCTTCCATTCTTTATTATTATGTTGGAATAACCTATTTATGCGAAATACCGCATACATGGTGAAATTCTTCCATTATTTCGCTCTTTATTATTCTGTCGAAATATCATGTCTGTGCGTTTACGCCGGACCTGGTTCTATAATTTATTATTCTGTTGGAATATCCTTTCTGTGCGTTTATGCCGGATCTGGTTCCATTATTTATTATTCTGTCAGAATATCCTGTCAGTGCGTTTACGCATGACCTGGTTCCATTATTTATTATTCTGTTGGGAATAACCTGTCTGTGCAGTCTATCGCACGCATGGTGAATCTTTCTGTTATTCCATTCTTTATTATTCTGTTGGAATAACCTTTCTATGTGGATTACCGCATGCATGGTGAATGATCCTTTGTATTCATTCCTTATTAAATTGTGGAAATGATCTGTATACGTGGATTACCGAATAGCGGGTGAAAATCCATTTACAGTTTCATATATTCTATTATACTCAGTTGGTTAAAGTTTTGACTTCTATACTCCATGAAATTAGTAGAATATCCTGGATATTTGCGCTTCATCCAGTATCTTTTCATGGAAATATTCTTCTAAGCATTCTTGAATTTTACTCTACAAAGCAGTATCATGGTGACAATTTGGACATTATTGAGTTCATGATAAATTAACTTATAAATCTTTAAAATTTATTCTTGAACTTGTTTTATTGAATTATTATGCCATTGTCATGATGAGTTATGTTGGTTATTATGTGAAAACATGAAAGTTTCTTAAAAATCACAAAGGGTTGAAAATCAGATTTTGATGAAAATGGAACATGAAATTCAATTGACCATATCTCCTGTTTTATTTTGAATTATTGAGTGTGGTCAAGTTCTAGAGTTAGATATATGAGTTTTCTAACTTATCCAAGTCGAATCACTGAAAAAGGTATTGTAGATTTTCGTGTGGACTGATTTTAGGGAAGGAGCCTAAAACTGCCAATTTCGAAAAAGCTACTGGCCAAATTTTTAAAAGGGCATTTTCGGCCACTTAATTTGTGAGAAAAATTCCAACCTTTTGGGACATGGAAATATATGGTATAAAGTACCTCCTGTCCAAAAATGAGCTCATTCCGACTTAAAATAAGCAAGTTATTACCATTTCAATATTTAGATTTTTCTGACGAAAAACGCTATAACCGGAGTTCTATAACTCAGATGACCATGAAATTTAAACTGGAAGCTCATGTTAACATGTGTAAGATCTTGCCATGATTTGGGAATTTCTGGAGTTAACCTTGAGGTAGCTAATTTCTTAAGGAATTAATTAAAAATTGATTTTTTGAAAAATAGTAAATGAATTTTAAAAATTCTAAGAAAAATATATGTTCAATATAGGACTATATTCTGCTAAATCTCAGAAAAGAAATATTTTTGGGACTGATTTGGTATTTTTAATGAAAATAAACTAGTTATGAGTAAATGAATTAAATATGTTATGTAAAGTAACAAAATTAGAAAATAGGATTTTATGGTTTGAAAATCCTTTATATGCAGATTTTTGATGAGGGATTTGATCATTGGTGATGAAATCTTATGAGTATGACATTTTTGAATGATTAAATGCATTATTTGGTAAAGTGTAAACAATTGAAATAAATTGTTTATAAGTTTAAGAAGTGATTAAAATATTGTTATGATATTAATAATATTAGATTATGAAATTATTATGTGATTGATAATATTTGGATAAATTTAAAGTCTTTAATATTTATCCTTGTTTTCGTTTGATTAATACTTATATCATTGACATCATCCTCATGCTTATTGGTGATGAAAGTTATCTTTGACTTGCGTGCAAAGATAGACTGTTGATTATTGAATTGTATATCTTTGGTTTACGTGCAAAGATGGACTGTTGATTATTGGTTTTATAGTTGTATATCTTTGGCTTACGTGCAGAGATGGACTTGGTATGATTATGACCAGGGATCATTCGGTATAGACATGGCCATTGATGATTTAATGAATATCCTTGGCTCATAGTGCAGGGATGGTTTGATGATGTGGTTTATTTATTAAGCTGAGTCGCAGTGATAAAAATTGATGAAAACATTTTAAATCATAGAAGATAGTAGATATCATTCTCTATTTGACTCTTCTAATGGATTGATTGTTCCGCTGCAGTTAAACTTGATGTCTATTGTATTTTATCAGTTTAACATTGTTGAAGGCTAATGATAATTTATCCTGCATTATCTTAGTCATAATATTTCTTACTGGGCTAGTTGAGCTCACCCTTTTGTTTTCATTGTTCTCTTCAGGAAATGAGAACGTAGTCGGGACTAGTCGGGGAATGGAGTGATGGTCCGAGATGGTGTCATAGTAGTCCTCACTATTCTATAAAATAGTGTGATAATAAATGTAATGAGGACTCCATTGAGTGTGGATATTGTCTAGATTACAATATTCTTATTAAAACTCTCAGTTTATGTTTTGTTGTATTTTACAAGACAGTGGTATTATTAAGTTGTATTTGTATTTTAGTACCATGTATTTGGTGACTCAAGATGGGTGATGTATACCTATTTTGGGGGCGTCACATACGTGTTGTCTACACACTGAAAACTTAAGATCACTAAAACATCACATAGATTGCAAGTTGTGGAAGCCCAAAGTAGGCCTCACGAATTGTTCTTCATTTCTAGGTAACCCAGAAAATGAAGAACAACTCTGATAGCTTGTTCAAGGCCCCAGATGTGAGACCCCGAATTTTATGAAATGAAAGAATCCAATTTTCTTATAATTATTCTATTTAGTAAATGCTTAAATTGATAAAAGGTTAAAGTTAAGGGTGATATTTGAAAATTTTTCAAAGTAAACAAGTTGTCAAAAAATAATCGGTGATAACAGTATAGTAATATGTGTGTTTACATAGTAGCACACGGTATTGTACAGTATCTTTGATTATTGATGCTTACGTGAGATGTCACTCAGTTATACTCAATTATTGTTACAGTAATTGCTGCATCATATCTCTCATATTATTGATCCAATTGTTATCATAGTATCATCTGCATAATATGTTATAGTATTAAATCAATAATTGAGACGACAAAGTTATTCATATTATTATTTACAATATTGAAAATGTCTAGAAGTTCTGTCAAGGAGAGGTTAGATAATTTAATTGCGCGCCAATAGGGAGAAAGCCTTATTGGAAAGCCCCCTCTTTCCTGAGAACGACCTGGTTGTTAAATATTGTGCATTATAATATTAATGATGAATAAGTTCGTGTTGATTAAAGATGAAATTGATAGTTCCATTGTGTTGGAATTATTAGTGTTAGTGAAAATCGACATTTATTTCGATAATAATTGATGTCTGGAGGTTATATTGACCAATCGGTTAATTAATCGGATAAATGAAAAATTAATTGCTATTAATTCACATGCTTATAACTATGTGTTCACATGTGTGTACTATCGATTCACATGATTTACTATTAGGGGAGTTGGTGCAAGTTTGATAATACTTGCATGACTAAGTTAAAAATGGAGGTATAGTTGAAGGTACTATACTATAATTAATTTTTTTACATGTTTAGAACTATTGAGTCACATGATTTACTATTGATTCACATGATTTACTATTAGGGGAGGTGGTGCAAGTTTGATAATACTTTCAGGACTAAATTAAAAATGAAGAAAAAGAGGGAGGTATTATACTGTAATATTTTGAGCCCCAAAATGTGCAATTATTGAAACTATATTTTCCTATAAATAGAAGCTCATTCCTTCATTATTTTTCGCCAATTCACTAAAGCTATAGAGCAATTATTATAGAAAGAAAGAAGAAGAGAAGTCTATTACCTCACTATTCCAGTATCCAGTCTTCTTTTGAGGTAAGGGGTATTATTATTTCGTATTCATGATGAGAGTTATTTTCTTCCAATACTCGTAAGGGTTGTTATTCCATTCTTTATTATTCTGTTGGATAACCTGTCTGTGCGGTCTATCGCATGCCTGGTGAATTCTGTTGTTATTCCATTCTTTATTATTCTGTTGGAATATCCTGTTTGTGCGGATTACGCATGACCTGGTTCCATTCTTTATTATTACATTGGGAATAACTCATGTCTGCGTGCATATCTATCACATGCATGGTGAATTCTTATATTATTCCATTCTTTATTATTCTGTTAGAATAACCTGTCTATGTGGATTACCGCATGCATGGTGAATGATCCTTTGTATTCATTCTTTATTAAATTGTAGAAATGATTTGTCTACGTGGATTACCGAATGGCGGGTGAAAATCCATTTATAGTTTCGTATATTTTATTATACTCATCTGAGATATCATTTCTTTTGTACTCATCATGAAATATCGTTTTCTTTGGTATTTTTCTGTTACGAGTTACTATTCATGGGTTACTATTCACCCTGTTACTATTCACTCTAGTATTATTCAATCGAGTATTCAGGGCACTTTTCGTGGTGAAGTACTATTCACGAGTTACTATTCATGGGTTACTATTCACCCGATTACTATTCACTCTAGTATCATTCACTCGGGTATTTAGGTTACTTTTCATGTTGAGATACTATTCACGGGGTACTATTTACCCGAAAAATATATTTCTTTTCTATTTACATTATTTTTTGGTACATGAATATTATTCTTTAATTTTACTTTATAAAGCAGTATCATGTTGACAATTTGGATATTTTTAAACTCTGGATAAATTTAAAATCTTTACTATTTATTCTTGATTTCGTTGGATTTGATTTCGTTTGATTATTGCTTATATCATTGTCATCATCCTCATGCTTATATTGTGATTAAAGTCATCTTTGGCTTACGTGCATAGATGGACTTGGTATGATTATGACCAGGGATTATTCGGTATAATCACGACCATAATGTGACGAATGATGTGGTAAAAGTCCTCACCGGCCCAGTAGTTCGTTGATGGATGATTGTTGGTATGATTATGACGAGGGATTATTCTATAATCATGACCATTGATGATTACATGAATATCCTTGGCCGTAGTGCGGGGATGATTCAATTTTATTTATTAAGTTGAGTCTCAGCGATAAAGTTGATGAAAAACTTTTTAAATCATAGAAGATAGTAGATTTTATGCTCTATTTGACTCTTCAAATGGATTGCTTATTTCCGTTGCAGTTGTTGATCTAAAACTTGTTGTTTATTGTATTCTATCAGTTGTTATACTGTTGAAGGCTAATGATAATTTATTCGCATTATCTTAGTCATAATATTTTTTATCGGGCTAGTTGAGCTCACCCTTTCTTTTTCATTGTTCTCTTCAGAAATGAGAATATATAATGGGACGAGCCTCGGGAATGGAGTGATGATCCAGTATAAGTGGCTTTAGTAGTCCTTACTATTCTATGGAATAGTGTGATAATAATTGTAATGAGGACTCCATTGAGTGTGGATATTGTCTAGATGACAATATTTGTATTAAAACTCACAACATATGTTTTGTCGTATTGTACACGACGGATGTATAATTAAGTTTTTATTTGTATTTTGTACCATGTATTTGGCCATGTGTTGTATACCTGTTTTGGGGGTGTCACACCAGATCTCACTCGTCTTATGTTGTTTGGCCATGTTTGTTGTTGGATCATGTAGTCTTACACTAGGACTACAAGATCTGACCAATATCTTGTCCAAAAACATTATAGTTTACGAATTAAACTTGGCCAAACATGCCCCCTCGTTAACTGCTTATGAATGTCTGGGTTGCTCAAGAACACCTAAGGTGACACTTTCTGTCGCTAAAGGCTATAGCGACAGACTTATTAATTTTAATTATACTAATTTCTAAAAATCATTTAAAAATAGAAAATAATTTCTAAAAATTACAAATTGGTTTTAATTTTTTTTTAAGTTATAAAATTATCTTTTAATAATTTGAAATATTTTTCATAAATATTAGTAATTATTTGAAAATTATTGATATTCAATTTATTTAATAAATGCATTAAATAAATTAATTAAAAATAATTTTATTATATTAAAAATCATTTTAAATGATAATAAGTTATTTAAAAATATTTTAAGTTATAAAATGTAAATTTTAATATTTTAAAACAAATTTCATTAATTATTTAATATTAATGATATTAGATTTATTTAATAATTATATTAAATAAATTAGTTTAAAAATGAATTTAATATTATAAAATTATTTTAAATGAAAATATTCAAAGTCATAAAATATAACTTTTAATATTTTAAGATAAATTTCATTAATTATTTAATATTAATGATATTAGATTTATTTAATAATAATATTAAATAAATAGTTTTAAAATGATTTTATTGATTGAAAAATCATTTAAAAGGATATAAATGGTTTAAAAATATTTTAAGTTATTATAAATGACTTTTAATATTTTAGTGAATAATACCTTAATATTTAAATATTAATGGTAATTGTTTAAAATGATTTTAATGTTTTAAAAAATTATTTAAGGGTAATATTAATACTTTAAAAATATTTTGAGTTATTATAAATTAATTTAATATTTTGGTAATGGTTTCATTAATATTTTAATATTATTTAAATATTAATGATAATAGGATTACTTAATATTTAAATCATTTAATAATGATTCCAGAGTTTGAAAAATCATGATAAATTATTATAAGTCATTTATAAATAATATGATTGATGTTTAAATTATCCAGAATAATATTTAAGATACAGATTAGAGTTTTATTAACAATAAACTCGATAATTACCCGATATAGCCGTCGATACACCAAAATGATGCCGAAATTAATTTAAACCTATATAGGTTGACCTGATAAGTGTTTGTTTGTGTCCTAAATGACTGATAAACGTATGTGACAATGTGATTAGGTTATGTGTTGAATGTAAATAACAGTACGATGTGTTATGATATGTTATTCTAATCGATAAAATAATCTTATGAATGATAGGTCGTTGAATTAAAGATAGAACTAAGTTGTGTAAGAAGCAAATTAGGCAAGTTCCTAAATTCTTACTCTTTTATTTGAGCAAGTATCCTAAACCCTTGTATTACTTTATTCGACGCATATTGTAGGCAAGTTTCTTAATTCTTACTCTTTTACTGGTGTAAGTATCTAAACTATTCTTTACGTTGTACAAGTATCCTAACCTTTGCATTTACTCTATGCAATGGACATGAGTAAAAAAGTTTCAGAATTATATTATCGTTGTGCCAGATTATTAACTCTATTGTTATTGATTATGTATCCAAATATTCGTATTCATGAAAGTTCTCGAACTTTATTCGTCCATTGTTTATCAGTACAGTATTACTGTAATATTAAGATATATATATATATATATATTATGTTCGTTAAATTCTAAGTATGGTTATACAAGTGTCCTCACTTGGATAATTATTGTACATGCTGATACATACTTGTTGATTTCCAGTATGTATACCTTAATTAAAAGTCGTCTAAGCTATTTGACTCGACTAGACACAGATTTAAAAATATCGTTGAACATGATAGAACCCTATTGATATCCAACCAAATTATTTTGGTTCAGATTCAGGCTAAGTATGAACATCCCGAATCTGGGAAACTTTTTTGCGCCCAAGGCAGATAAGATGAATGAGAATATCATTCTGGTATGTAGTATTGATCAATACAGGGCATAACGGGCTGATCACCCCCCATGCCTGTAAGTTATGACGATTTACAGATGAAGTTTTGTTTAACCTTTTTGAAAACTGAAAACTATGTTCATAGTCTGTCGACTGCTCTCTATTTATAGTCAGTATGTAGTTTCAAAAATTTTAAATAGAATTGATATGTTGATTAGAATTGTTTTAGTTACTTCACAACTATTGCTTCGTTGTAGAAGTGTCACTCAAAGAAAACATTTAATCCTTTTAGCTATTGTTTATTGTTTGCTATTACTTGTTGGGCACTCAAATGCTCATTCTTGCTTAGTTTAAATATTTTCAATTAAGTATGATCAACCAGAGGGCTCTGCCAGGAACAAAGGGAAAGGAAAGCTGTCAAAATAAGTTTGTGTTATCTTATGTAATAGCTAGACTTAAATAAGATGATGATATTTATTATCTATAATGTAATGAAATGTTTTAAGGTCGCGTACCTGGGATTTAGACAACTCTGATATGTAAACTAAGTTTGATATTTATGATATTATTATTATTCCGCTCAAAGAAATGGTGTCGTGAAGCACTTAATTCGGGTTTCAAGTACCTGAATTTTGGGGCGTCACACTTATAACTCTACGAGATTCTTCTTTGAATCCTCTCACGCATGTTTTAATCCCTTCTTTATAAATTTCTTAAATTACTTCTTATTGTTCAAACTCTATCTGAGCTTATTCTTTATCATCTTCTCCTTTATTCTCTAAGGTTATAGCCTAGGGTACTCTTACCTAAGGTTTATAACCTACAACTTTGATACCAATTGTAACGACCCCAAAATTCATACAATTTAATTCTCGACTTCGGTCGTTAATAATACATTCAACCTCTAATTTTACATCATTAAACGATAATACAACCATTGAAATTTGCGGATTAATTAAAATTTTCTATTACAATTAAAATTTTATATTACAAACTATTCTCGTTCCCAAAATCTTCAACACTTACATCTAAATATCTTAGAATCATTTTAATACTACAAGAGTTTACATCAGAAAATGATATTACAATTTAACATTAATACATTACTCAGAACCTTAAACATGGTTCAAATAATAATAACTCAGCCAAAGTATATAAATCTTCAAGTATCACATCTGATTCATATCTTTCAAGTAGCACATAACTTTACCCACCTAAGGTTCATAACCTAAGGCTTTGATACCAACCTGTGACACCCCCAAATCCATGTACTTCATTCCCACAGGATTTGGTGCTCACTTATCAAAAACTATTACATCTAACTACCCATAATAAAGGATAAAGACATAATTAAAATAAATTAAACCATAATCTCTTCCATTAAAGGGTTACATCATTATCTCAAAATAATCCCAGGTAATCTAACCTTAAAATTATTACATTAGTTTGCGGAATACACCACATATTAAAACAAGTCTTTAACATAATTTATTAAAATAAAATTCTCATAAGTCTTCATCATTTGGACACTTGCCCTTGCCTTTGCTAGTCGACGGCTCATCAACTTTCTCCACTTTAGCTGCAGTGTTAATTGCAAGAGTGAGTAAACAATGCTCACTGATATAGAAAGTAGCAATGTTAATAACATGAGAGTGAACAACAAAAGCTGAACAATAAGGAACTTGTTCTACAAATCAAACTAGAAAACAAGTTCAAACTTTAATTATCTGAGGGTCTTAAAACCACGAACTATGTCCTTGGTTCTTAGGTATTATTACCCAACCTTAACAATCATTTAGACTATACGGACCCTTCTTAACGTACTTAGGGGGATCAGCCCTTTGTACCATGTATTGTGCACAAACATCTAAACGTTACACGTAAAAAATCCCCTATGTTAGGGTTGTTCGTCTCAGTTTGGATTTAGAATTTCCGCATTAAAGAAAGTTTAGTTTGGAACTAGCTTATCAGTGTTTCTAGAATTTTAGAACACTATTCGAATATAGATTAATTCAATCAATAAAGGTTTACTTACTACTCGAAAGTTTAATACAACGATAAAGCTTTGAACAAGGTTATCAAAGTCAAAGATTGAATAACAATAATATATAATTTAGTAAACATGATATACATGCAAAGCGCTATAGAAGAGTTAAAACAATCTCCCTTGAATCAATGTATTAGAACAATATATGCTTTGAATAATAATTAGGAAACTAAATCTCACTCGATGTAACGAATTAGGTTACATAAGCTTGTACAAACATACGTAAGATAGATTAAGCTTGCTCAACTTCATAAAGAATGTTAGGAACTTGCACAATAATAATTTAGGAATGGGAACTTGCATTCAATACGAAAGGAATGAAGTTAGAAAGCTTTGCTCAATGTAAAGAGTTAAGGTTTAAGAACTTGCTCAATAATAACAAGGCAGAGTTAGAAAACTTGCCTTGATTGTAAGCTACATAAACGTAAAATAATCTCCAATTACCCTACATACACCATTGAAATCGCAATAACAATTAATTGCATGAATATTAGTTTTCGGGTTTAAACCATCATTTAGGTCATAACCTTAACTTAGCATCTAACCATGTAGGTTAACACACTTAACGAATCTGAAATCTCATTACGAGCCAACATAACTCAATCGTTCATCTCTAACTTTTCAAAACACCACTTTTAGTTTCATTATGTAACTCAATTAACAATCACTTCAAAATATTTTATACTTTATATTATAACGCATGACAATCTGCTATTATAGTTTATATTATGCCTCAACATCAATAACATGCTTACAAAATTAATATAAGTCCATTATGCCTGACCTGCAAATAAGCAGACCTCACTGTCATAGTTCAGGGTGTGGTGCAGCTGCGCCACACTTAGGTTCGAACTCACGAATTGCTGTGGCTGGCCAACAAGGCCCATTTTTGTCTTGGCATCGGTAATTGCTAGCAAAATTGCAGTACGTATGCGACAGCAGAGATGGCGAAGAATGCGATGGATTTTAGCCCAACAAACACAAATTTCACCATCAAACGGTGAAAATAACATGTAAAATGAATATAAAACTATTATAAACATGACTGCTAACATATTCAACCACTTCGCACAATTTAACAACACCTAAAACTATTTTAATTTCTCAATTTTCATGTTTTTCATATAAAACTCCATTTTTGATAGTCTATCCCAAAAATCCACACTACGAATTCAATACATGGCCAATTCGCCTCATTCAAATTGTGTTATGCTCGATTCTTAATAAACTAACATTTACAAGCGTCACTTTACAGTTTCACATACAATTTGCCGACTAAAATTGGTACTTTCTATGGCCATAACATATGAACATAAATAATGATATATATAATCTTCTGCTACAACCCAATTCTCACGAATTTGATACTTAAACATCCCTCAAATATGATAATTTACAGTATATAACCCATATATGCAAGTATATGTATTACTCTAACACAACTATAGTTTACAGGGAATATCTACTAAGAAATCAAAACATATAAATTAGAAACAATTATACCTTAAATCCTTGATTATTGAAGCAATTGATATAGAATGGCTTTAATTCCTTCCCCTTCCACAGCAAAGCTCTCAATCCCTTAGCAACTCTCTCTCTGTGTTTTTCCCCTTTTTCTCACAAACTCTCTGTTCTTAGCTTAGGAAAAGAAATAAGACACGAAGGAAAAATATACTGGCCTCTCCCACATTCCCTTCCGTTAGAAAATAAAAAGTTTGCGTTAGTTGAATAAGCCAAAGGCCACAAGGCCCTGTTTGGCCAACCAAAACTCTCCCAACTAAATTATTTTAATAATATTTATATTATATAGTTTTATGTCACACTTTTAGTTGATTAATTTAAATAACTTAGTTTAGTTAATTTAAATAACTTATAATACTAAAAAATCTTATTATCATTAATAAATAATTATATATCTAATTTAATTAATAAATTAGACACATCACTATATTTAATTTATTTATTCCTTTAAATTAAACAATTCATTTAATTTAACTAATTTCTTAAATATTAAGCAATTGATTTATAAGCAATTGATTTAATTTTAATTATCTCCTTAAATTAAATCCAACAAATAAAATTATCATTACTCGAGTCAATTAACATTAATTAATTTAGCTACTAAATTAATTCATGACAATTCATCAAATATTTATTTTCCTCAATAAATAAATTATTTTAAATATTTATTTAATTCCATAAATATTTAAATTAAATTACAAATTTCTCGATCGTTACAATTCACATAACAGGTTGATTAGGAATATGAAAGCTAACAACCTTCCGAAGATAATCGATTTTAGCATGATGAGTAGTTAACCAATCAATCCCTAAAATCACATCAAATACAAGGTATTTTCAAAGAAATAAGATCGAAAGGTAACGTGAAAGTGTCGATTTGAATTAAACAAGATTTATAAATAGTGGAGGTAACAAATGTTTCTCCTAACAGAGTTTCAACAGATAAAAGAGCCAAGTTCAAACATTGAACACTACTAGGTGAAATAAAAGAGTGGGTACAACCGGTATCAAATAAGGTATAGACTTCGCAAGAGTTTTTTTTATTTAACTTACCCGTGCTAACTTCGTTCGGGTTACTCGCTTTTTGAGAAGTCACGAAAAACGCTCTTCCTGAAAGCACCGACTTTGTTTTGTCTGTATCCGCCTTTGGTGCCACCGTCCCAACTGGATTTGATTTTGGTGCACGAAAAAATCGGGCTAGGTGACCTTTTCTTCCACAATTGAAACACTCTTTGGACTGTTGCGTACAGTTTGGACTGATGTATTCTTCCCCTCCACATTTGTAATATATGACCGGCGGTCGTTCTCCTTCCTTAACAACAGGTGCTGATGCTGACATCTTTCCATCATTGTTGAATCTCCTCTTCTTGAAATTTCCATTCTTATTGTTTTGGCCATGATTACCACCAAAGTGATTACCATTCTTGGCATGATAATTTCCCCCACGATGGTTATCATTGTTCCGATGGTCGTTGCCACCGGTACGATTATTATCGTGTTATTGGTCGTTGCCTTTTCGTTGTGCTGACTCATTATCGCGTTCCAATAACTGATCCGTATTCACAATATCTGAATATAAAAAAATTTGTGAGAAATGAGGTATTGACGTATATCGGGTTTCAAACCTCTTAGAAACATTCGCGTCATTCGCTCCTCATTATCGACCAAATTGGATGCAAACCGGGATAACTCCGCAAATTTAGCCTCGTATTGCGACATGGTCATATTGTTTTGCTCCAACATGATAAACTCCACCTCCTTCATGTGACGAATACTTTCAGGAAAGTACTTGTCGTTGAGCAGTTCTTGGAACTTCTCCCAAGACATCTTGAGTGCGTCAGGCTGGGTACGTTTTACAGATTCCTACCAGTAATCTGCCTATTCACGCAACATAAAGGTGGGAAAGGGAAAATTTTGCTCCTCGGAGCATCCCAAGACATCAAATATATTGGTGATCTGCTTTAACCACGTCTCCACCTTAAGTGGTTCTGGCTTTCCCAAAAACTCTGGTGGTCCCAGCTCCTTGAACTGCTTAGCGGTGACCGACCGTGGGTTGCTTTATTTCCACCTATATTTTAAACAGGAGTCTCTCTTACCTGATGTTGCATGAATTGCATAAAGCCTCTGAACATCCCATCGTTCATTATTTGACCGGTGTTGTTATTTACCTGAGGATTATTGTCTTCATGTTGCACATTATCCTGGGTATTGATCGTTGGTGACCCAATGGTCTCATGTGCTTCATTGCTGATCTCAACATTTTCAGATGCCATTTCCAAATACTGCCACAAAACAAGGATTAATTGACATATCACATATTATCCCTATACCCTAACCGACAAATTAAATACCAAATAAACTTTGGTAGGTCATACTAGCGAAGGAATTCCCCGTCTCTCCCCTCCTAATTCTTGTCTCACATCTCAGCCATGGATCATATCCCTAAGCTTTGATACTAACTGTGACACCCCCAAAATAGGTATACATCACCCATCTTGAGTCACCAAATACATGGTACAAAATTCAAATACAACTTAAATATACAACAGTCGTGTAAAATACGACATAACATAATCTAAGAGTTTGAATAAGAATATTGTCATCTAGACAATATCCACACTCAATGGAGTCCTCATTACATTTATTGTCACACTATTTAATAGAATAGTGAGGACTACTAATGCTATCATCCGACCGTCATCCGCTCCCCGACTAGTCCTCGCTTTCGTTCTCATTTTCTCAAGAGAACGGTGAAAGAAAGGGTGAGCTCAACTAGCCCAAGAAGAAATATTATGACTAAGATAATGCGTAATAAATTATCATTAGTCTTCAACAATGTTAAACTGATAAAATACAATTGACATCAAGTTTAACTGCAGCAGAATAAGCAATCCATTAGAAGAGTCAACTAGAGCATGATATCTATTATCTTCTTTGTTTTAAAATGTTTTCATCAATTTTTATGGCTGAGACTCAGCATAATAAATAAACCACATCATCGAATCATCTCTGCACTACAGGCCAAGGATATTCATTAAATCATCAATGGTCATGACTATACCGAATAATCCCTAGTCATAATCATACTAAAAATTATCCATCAATTCACTACAGGCCACTGAGGACTTTTATCACATCATTTATAACATTACAGGTCATGATTATACTGAATGATCCCTGGTCATAATCATACCAAGTCCATCTATGCACGTAAGCTAAAGATGACTTTCATCAAAATATAAGCATAAGGATGATGACAATGATATAAGCATTAATTAAACGAAAACAAGGATAAATATTAAAGACTTTAAAGTTATCCAAATATTATCAATCACTTAATAAACTTATCATCCAAAATTATTAATATTATAACAATATTTTAATCACTTCTTAAACTTATAAACAATTTATTTCAATTGTTTACACTTTACCAAATAATGCATTTAGTCATTCAAAAATGCCATACTCATAAGATTTCATCACCAATGATCAAATCCCTCATAAAAAATCTGCATATACCCTATATAGGATTCTCAAGCTATAAAATCCTATTTTCCAATTTTGTTACTTCACATAACATATTTAATTCATTTACTCATAACTAGTTCATTTTCATGAAAAATACCAGTCCCAAAAAAAATATTTCTTTTCTGGGATTTAGCAGAATATAGTCCCATATTGAACATATATTTTTCTCAAAATTTTTAAAATTCATTTACTATTTTTTTATATGGCCAAAACTACCGAATATTTAGATATTTATCATAAATTGTACTTTTGTCCAAAAATTCCAAAATTTACAGGGTATACTCCTGTTATATACATTTACTCCCAATAAAAAGTTCACCAATTTTGGAGTTAACCACAAAGAGTTATAAGGGTTTACTTTTAAAATAGTCTTTTTCTATAAAATTCATAACTCTTAATCTATACATCTAAAAATCTCCATTTTTGGACACAATCTACAAAACTCATCAAATTATCATTTCAAATTTTTGCAGAATTTTTTAGGGTCAAAAAAATTACGAAACTGCCCCTGGCAAAAACCCCTATTGAATAAAAATACTATTCATAAGAATACAAAGAATCATTCACCATGCATGCGGTATTCCACATAAACAGGTTTTTCCAACAGAATACTAAAGAATGGAATAACAGAAGAATTCACCATGAATGTGATAGACCGCAAAAATAGGTTATTCTCAACATAATAATAAAGAATGGAACCAGGTCATGCGTAAACCACACAGACAGGATAGTCCAACAAAATAATAAAGAATGGAACTGTGTCATGCGTAACCGCATGCATGTGATATTCCAATGAATAATAAAGAATGGAATAACAACAGAATTCACCAGGCATGCGATAAACCGCATAGACAAGTTATTCCAACAGAATAAAAAAGAATGGAATAATAGAAGAATTTCACCATGTATGCGGTACTTCGCATTGACAGGTTATTCCAACATAATAATAAAGAATGGAATAACAGAAGCTCTCTTCATGAATATGAAAGAAATAATACCCCTTACCTTAAAAGAAATTGGATATTGGAATAGTGAGGTAGCAGACTTCTCTTCTTCTTTCTCTCTATAATAATTGCTCTATAGCTTTAGTGAATTGGTGAAAAATAATGAAGGAATGAGCTTCTATTTATAGGAAAATATAGTTTCGATAATTGCACATTTATGGGCTCAAAATATTACAATATAATACCTTCCTCTTTTCTTTTATTTTTAATTTAGTCCTGCAAGTATTATCAAACTTGCACCACTTCCCCTAATAGTAAATAATGTGAATCAATAGTTTAATCATGAGAATCAATAGTTATAATCATGTGAAAATACGAATTATAGTAAAGTACATCCATCTATACCTCCATTTTTAACTTAGTCATGCAAGTATTATCAATCTTGCACCAACTCCCCTAATAGTACAAGAATGTGATTCAATAGTACACACATGTGAACAAATAGTTATATAAGCATGTGAATTAGTAGCAATTAATTGCTCATTTATCCGATTAATTACCCGATTTATCAATATAACCCCTAGACATCATTTATAATCGGAATAGATGTCGATTTCCACTAACACTAATAATCACAACACAATAGAACTATAAAATTCATCTTTAATTAACATGAACTTATTCATCATTAATATTATAACTCACAATATTTAACAACCAGGTCGTTTCCAGGAAAGAGGGGGCTTTCCGATAAGGATATCTCCTTATTGGCGCGCAATTAGATGACCAAATCTCTCTTTGACAGAACTTCTATACATTGTAAATATTGTAATTTAATAATATGAATAACTTTGTCGTCTCAATTATTGATTTAATAATATATAAAATATTATGCAGATGATACTGTAACAATAATCAAATCAATAATATGAGAGATATGATGCAGCAATTATTGTAGCAATAATTGAGTATAACTGAGTGACTTCTTACGTAAGCATCAATAATCAATATCGTGTGCTACTATGCAACCACACGTATTACTGTACTTTTACTACCGGGTAGTTCAACAGTTTTAACGGTAACACTTTCGCCGTTATATTTATAAAAAGATAATTCTGTCATTTTCTTACTACGACAATACTTCTGTTGTGGGGTCCACCAATGATTGTGCCACCGTACGAAAATTCACCGACCAAACAAATATTTTATAACAACTTGCATACTTTGCAAAATTTTTAAATATTACCCACAACTATAACATTATATCAAATCCACACCATAATATTCAAAAAAATATTTCGAGAAATTTAAATCTTTATTCATAAAATTTGGGGTCTCACAGCTGCTGTCTTTCCATTGTTGTTGAACCTTCTGTTCTTAAAATTTCCACTCCTATTATCTTGAGCATGATTACCACCGAAGTGGTTACCATTTTTTGCATGATAATTTCCCCCACGATGGTTATCATTGTTCCAATGGTCGTTGCCACAGGTATGATTATTATCGTGTTGTTGGTCGTTGCCTTTTGGTTGTGCTGACTCATTATCGCGCTTCAATAACTAAGCCCTATTCACAACATCTGAATATAAAAAAAGTTTGTGAAAAATGAGGTATTGATGTATATCGGGTTTCAAACCTCTTAGAAACATTCGCGTCATTCGCTCCTCATTATCGACCAAATGGGATGCAAACCGGGATAACTCCGCAAATTTAGCCTCGTATTGCGGCACGATCATATTGTTTTGCTCCAACTTAATAAACTCCACCTCCTTCATGAGACGAATACTTTTGGGAAAGTACTTGTCGTTGAACATATCTTGGAACTTCTCCCAAGACATCTTGAGTCGCCAGTCAAGAGTGCTTTTACTGATTCCCACCAAGAATCATTCTTCACGCAACATAAAGGTGGCAAAAGGAACCTTTTTCTCCTCAGAGCATCCCAAGACATCAAATATGTGACGCCCTCAATTTCGGGTATCTTCCAACCCGACATATGGTGCTCCACTATACTAATATCCATACAACCATTCCATTGAAATACCACAAAAAGAATGTAATTACTATCTTCTTATTACAATCAAAGTATAATCCTTCCCAATATCATAAACTGGTTACATCGTTCGTTGTTCATAATGTATAATACATAAAACTTACTAATCTATTACACAATGGCTAAGCATCCATTTCTATGAGCGGAATAATACTAATAATAATCACAATAATATAAAACTTAAACTTAAATTTACATATACATCAGAGTCATTCTCCCAAGTACGTAACCTTTAAACATTCATTACATGTCATAATATATATATATATATATATATATATATATATATATATATATATCATAGTCTTCATAATCTAAAACTATTACAAACAAAGAGCATAAAAAGTCATTCAACAACTTTCTCTTTTCCTTGTTCTTGACAAATCCTTCCGGTCTTTCACACTTAGTCGAAAACATTTAAATTAAGCAAGAATGAGCATTTGAGTGCCCAAAGAAGTATTATATATATATAAATCAAAGAATTTAAATGTTTTCTTTATAATATCTTCTACAACTAGTCAAGAGTTGTGAAGTAATCTGTACTAATAATAATAACATAACAACCCTCATTCAAATTTTTGAAACTACGATTGATCAGATATATGGGGTTTCGTGACATACCATGAACATTGTTTTCATTTTCAAAAGGTTTAAATGAGAATTCATCTGGCAGAAACTGTCATGACTTACTTGCACGGAGGGTGATCACCACATTTGTACCTGTATTGATCAATACTACATTTACATGAACGATGTTATCGTTCGTTCTCATCGCTTTGGGCATAAAATTTTCCTATTTTCGGGATGTTCATATCTCGCCGGGTTTTTCATAACAAAGGTCTTATATAATTCAATATATATGTATATCAAAGGTGTATCAACATGCGATGAAAAACAATGATTGTCCAAGTGGGGACACTTGTATAATCATTTATAGAAATTAACGAACAGAATATATTTATCCGAATTATCATATACTAGCATGTTGATAATCAATGGGCTTATATAATATAAGTTTAACAATCCGTATAATAATATAACTTTGAAACATTCTTACACTTGTCCATTGCATAAAGAAAATGCAAAGTTAGGATACTTGCACGATCTACCGCTTACTATTCTCAACTTAGTTTTATCTTTTATGAAATCACCTATCATTAATCGATCATTTTACCGATTAGTATATCATAACGTAATACATAACACCGCCTATTGCAATTGACATTCCTAATCACATTGCCACACAATCTTTAACAACCATCAATCACAAATAAACATTTATCTAGCCAATTATCTAAGTCCAGATTAATTTCTCGAAATACGCTTGGATTCTACGACTGACTTTTTTTCGGTAATAATCGAGTCTAAGACTCTATTCTCATCACAATATCCGATTAGATAACTTAAATATTAGTCACACTATTTTTCATGGCCTTATAATAATTATTATCATTTATCATAATTTTTGAAATATCAGAATCATTATTAAATAATTTAAATATTAAACAATTCTATTATCATTAATATTTAATTAATATTAAACTATTAATGAAACTATTACCAAAATATTAAAGTTATGTATAATAACTCAAAATATTTTTAAAGTATTTATAATACCCTTAAATGATTATTTAAAATCATTATTAAATAATTACCATTAATATTTAAATATTAATGAACTATTATCTAAATATTAAAAGTCATTAATTATAACTTAAAATATTTTTAAATCATTAATATCCTTTTAAATGATTTTAAATAAATAAAACCATTTTTAAACTATTTATTTAATATAATTATTAAATAAATTTAATATCATTTATAATAATTTAATAATTAAATTATTAAAGAAATTATCCTTTAAATATTAAAAGTTATATTTTATAACTTAAAATATCTTTAAAAACTTTATTTTATTTAAAATGATTATTATAATAATAAAATCATTTTTAAACTAAATTATTTAATATAATTATTAAATAACTTTATTATCATTAATCATAATTAATTAATGAAATTTACCTTTAAATATTAAAAGTTATATTTTATAACTTCAAATATTTTTAAATACCTTCTTATTATTTAAAATGATTTTTAATATAATAAAATCATTTTTAATTCATTTAACAAATAACTTAATTATCATTAATATTTATTTATTAATGAAAATTATCAAATAATATTAAAAGTTATCAAAATATCTCAAAAATATTTTCTTATATCATAAGATAATTTTAAATGATTTTTCATGAATTAAAATCATTTTTAAATAATTTATTTAATATTATAATTAAATAAATTAATTACTTTTAATATTCCAAAAATATTAAATATTTATGAAATATATTTAAAATAATTAAAAACTAATTTTCAGAATTTAAAATAATTTTTTATAATTTATTTTGTATTTTTCGTAATTTAAAACTAATTTTCTATAATTATTAATTAATTTCCGGAAAATAATATTCTGTCTGTCGCTAAAGGCCACCTATAGCGACAGAACCGTCGCTATAGGTGTTCTTCATGTTCATACATAAACCCAGATCTTCATAGGCGATTCTTAAAGTGGCCATGTTTGACCCACTTTAATTCTTTTGTGCATCAAGTTTCTCTAATTACAAAAGTCGGATTTTGTAGACAAAGTTCAAGACTACATGTTCTAACAAACAACATGATCAAACAACCTAACATAAGCTAGATCTAAGCCTCTAAAGATAAAGAATGTCAGATCGTTTTCATTTTCCGGGTTGCCCGAAATGAAGAACGATTCACCGTCCCCTTTGGCTCCCTACAACTTGCTAACTCGTTAATATTTAAGTGATATAAAGCATCCAAAGATATACCTAACATGATAAGGAAGAGATCTAACACAAACAATCATTAAATCATCAACACAATCATAAAATCTAGCTTCCGGTCAAACTATGTCGAAAACTGTTCTTCACGCTTCTTGAAATTCCCGAAACATCTAAACAACGCAAGTAGCCTACTTTGACCGCTTCTAAATGTTGATCTGTTGAATGATTATGGTATATTAAGACATTAATCTATAGTACACTTTACCGCCTACAACATGAATACAACATATTATCAAAACATTAAAAGATCCGATGGATCCGATCGATACAAAACATTGTCGACGCCAAAAGCTTTCGGGTTACCCAGATTTCTTCCCAGTCATGGTCTGGCCAACGACCTTTGACCATTAATAACTTCATATTCAAAACAGTCTAGCTTTAATTCTTGTTACAGATGAAAGATCTCATACAATGCTACAACATTAAACACTTAAACAACAAAAATATTAAACACACAACAATCTACAGCGTCTGACATTTGATGTCAGAACACAAAAAAATAATTTTCCAAATTTTGAAATCTTTAATTTCGAGCACTTTAATGTTATGGATTTGATAAATACCAACCCAGATCATCACTAGAGACTAAATACAACATATTCTAACACTCAAACATAACATGTAACAACCGAAAATTGGACAGATTTTTGAATAGGGTTTTATACCTTTTATGCTCAATTCTTGATTTCTGGCTATTGATTTTTGTTGGATTTCGTGGGGCTTGATAATGGGTCTGATATACTATATATTTTCATTGGTTTGAGAGAAGATGAGTGTTGGTTAAGTAGTGAATAAAATTTGGCTAGAAAAAATCACTTTTTCTCTCTCTCAATCCTTATATAGACAACATGGATACATGTATTGGCTGATTTAAGGCCTGTTGCTGTCAATTTTTTGTCAATGGAGTGGTTAGGAGTTGGCCAACAACTTCACCTATTTTCAAAACCTACAATTTAGCCTCAATTATACACTTAGGGGCATTTTTGTCATTTCCTTAAATTTCTAGAAAATTGCATTAGGGTTTAGGGTTTAGACATTTTAGTGTTTAGGGTTTAACATTTAACCCTTAAAGATTTAGCAACTAGGATTTCAAAAATTTCCAAATTTAGGATTTAACAATTAGGGTTTATTACAAAAATAATAATATAAAATAACTAAATTTTAGTTTCTAAAATTAGACAATTTAGGTTTGTTAATTAGATTAATTTTCTAATTACTTTATACAGTAACATTAAGGTTTAGATCATATAATTATCATTGACTTTGCTAATTTAGCAATTAGGATTTATTCTTTTGGTAATTAGGGTTACCAAATTACTATTAGGGTTTTTAATTACTAAATTAGGGTTTTAGTTTAGTAATTAGGGTTTAACAATTTAGGGTTTCTAAATTTAATAATTATAAACACAATATTTGTTAATTGATCACATTATTGATACTCACCAACAATCTCAAACTCTAATTTCAAATTAGGGTTACTAATTATAGCAATTAGGGTTTAAAATATCGATAATTACGGTTTCTAGAAATATCCATACAATCATTCCATTGAAATACAACAAAATGAATGTAATTACTATCTTCTTATTACAATCAAAGTATAATCCTTCCTGTTCATAAACCCAAAAAAACATCGCTCGTTGTTCATAATGTATAATATATACATAAAACTTACTAATCTATTACACAATGGCTAAGCATCCATCTTAGCTTTTCCTTATCTCTCTTAGCATTCTCAGTGATCGCTCATCCTTAATCGCAGCAGCTATATAATTCACGCAAGAAGTGAGCATGATAAATCAAGAAGTTTAATAAAGGATAATAAGAATACCACATTCGTGAATTATATAACAATTCCTACATAATCGAACAATAGTTATGAAGTATCATGAAACAATAATACTTTTAATAGCTCATAACATCAATTCCCAAAGTATAGAATAGATTAGAATTCTAACCTATTGATAGACCATGAACAAAGAATTTTAAGTTTTCATACTTGAAAAGGATTTCACAAAGACTAAGGTCATTACATCCGCATTACTTACGAGCACTTCTAGGTGATCACCCTATTGTACTCTATGTTGATCAACACTCATTCATTAAACGATTTACGCTTAATATTTTTGGCAAACTCATGCGCCCATCGAATAATCGATGAAAAATACTTTTGTTTGTTTGTTCATAGACAAACCTTACCTTCACGTCTCGCATTCAATTACTTGGCATAGATAGATAAGTTAACATTTCTATATAGAAAGATATGAATCATAATCAATCTATATCTTACGAATAGTCTAGCCGAAAGTTAAAATCGCATCGAATTTTCTTTAAAAAACCAATCGTGCAATTCAAATTCAATGAATCACATAAAACTTGGCTAACTTGGAAGTTAGATGTTGCTAAGAAAACTTGCCTTTCAAATATTTTCAAATAACTTAATCGACCGACCACAAATTTTACAAAATCTACATGATATATTCACATAAAGACACTCAGAATTAGCTAACAAACAAATGTTCACATTATTTTACCAACTTCTTTTCTTTCTATGTCTTAGTTAACTTAATATTAATAATAAAGTCAACTCGACTCATTACCCTTCGTCCCGCTTCATTACTCAACTAACGTTATTAACCTGAACTCTAAACATCGTTGATAAAGTACCAACTTTGTTCATCATTCATAACTTATTAACATGCATTCAACTCCTAAGTTCAATACCATATACCTTAGTATAGGTAGTATAGAATAGCTTTAATACACTTATGAAGTGTACAAACATTACCCCTTAGGTCTCCCAACAATCAGTTCAAAACCTAAGTCACTATCCAAAGCCTTGCACTCACACACAGCACACTATATAGCAAAGACTAGATCAAGGCATCATGGCGCAGCCGCAGCAAGCAATAACAAGGTTTGCCTTCAAGCCTCATACAGCGACGAGACTCTATCAAATAAAGTAACATACATGAGCCATTTAGCAAAGCAAAAATACATCGTATCATACCATGCATGATTTTTTAACACTACGTCAAATATGCACACAGCACTCAAAGATCATCGTAGAATTTCAATAATTTTTTGAAAAATTTTGTGAAATTCTCGGTCATAATTTCTTCAAGTTATAAGCCCGATTTGGTCCGCTCAAAAGCCTACACGCCATAAATGACATACTCTACGCTGCTCATATAAGAATTCAACACTTTCAAATCCAATAACTCAAAATTCACTATTGAGTTCAATTTCTAAACGCTCAGAAACGTTAATGAGCCGCTCAATGCTCGCTTTCTTCGCTTTTAAGTCTAATCCGACGATTCTCAAACCCACAACTCTTAATTACCCTATCTCACGTGTTGACATTGAAAACAACATTTTCAAGTCTCACGCCAACTTTCGACCTCCAATCCGAATTTCAACGCTTTCGACGCTTAACGCCTAATTCGTGAAATTCGCCATAACTTCGTTATTAATGTTCTCTCTAAGCCAAATCTCATGGAATACTCCATGGATTTCATATCTACATCCTAACCAAGCAAGATGCATATATTAACGTATTGATGGAGTTCAATCGCTTATAAACAATCGATCTCAACAAAAATAATATTTTCATGGTTTGAAACTATAACGAACCCTATGATTCTTACGATCTCATGACTTATAGAGATTGAATCTATGGTAAGTCATCTTTAATCCACTATACAAGACATATACCACCCATTTTATGATTCTCCAAGATAAAAGAAAATCAAAAGAGATGGAAATGAAAGATAAGGATTATTACCTCAAGAACTCTTATGAACTCTCTTGAAAACTCTAAGTCAAAGCTTCCAAAGTGTATGATTTGTTTAGTCTAGCTTCTTTCTCTCAAAATAATCTAAGTGAAGCAATTGAAAACTCTCAAATGAACCAACCTAGCTTCTTATTTATAGAAAATAGAAATGGAGGCAATAATAGGGACATACTACCAAACCTCCTCCTTACTATTCACTCTTTGGTCACTAAGTAAAATGCTTGGTGACCAAGCCTTTTCTTGGCTTTCACACCAAGGTGGCCGTGGTCCACCACCCCATGGGGGTCATCCCCATGGGTTGCCCCATGGTTTTACCCATTCTATGACCCACCGGCTTCGATCCACTGCCTCGGCTTTTCATGAATCGGGCTTAACTAAATTAATATTGGGCCTTGAATTGGGCTTAACCAACTAATCCTCGGGCTTGTTCATTCAAATAATTGGACTAATTAAAAATCCAACCCAAATGAATTAACATTAAGACTTAACTTAATTTCTATAATACTTAATCGTATTCTATACATACAATTCACGATTCTCTCTCGTGATACTACTCGCATAATAATCATCATTGTATCAGATTTACTCATCAGACATACATATATATACTAAATAGTACCATAATTGTATAACACTCGCTTAACTATAACGCAATTCCTCTACGATTTTCATTTCCTTCTCTAAATCAATATACTCAACCCTTAGGTTTTAAGTCCGCAGTAAAAACTCTGCTTTGCCATAAATGAAATATTATCGATATTTCATCTTATCTCGATATTCTATCATTACGCTGCTTCTCGTAATTTCAAAATAATTCCCTAATGTAAATGATGAATAGTGTTTTTACTTGAAATTTCTCGAAAAACAAATATTTTCGCCTTGAAAATTCCAAACAATTAATTCTAGCACGTAGCCGATTACTAACCATATAAGCATACATTCTAGGTCATAGAAATCCACCTTCACATAGCTTACTCACATAATAAATCAATTAAATTCATTTAATTCACATAATCAAATAAAAATTTAATTGTCATAAAAATCCATTTTTCTCATGCTATATTCTCTCCCTTATAAGGATTCTGTCCCCTGTAATCTTAGCTTATAATTACATAAACAAATGAGGAAAATCTTCCTTCATTTTACTCTCGAGCTCCCACGCTGCTTCTTCAAAGATTGTGGTTTCTCCATAACACCTTCACCAAAGGTATTACCTTATTTCTTAAAACTTGTTCCTTCCTATCAATAATTTGAATCGAAGTTCCTCATAGACAAATCTTTCTATCTCGATAGATTCATACTCTATTACGTGTTTATAGTCCGCTTTATAAGACGCAACATCGACATACACGAAACACATTATGAATGCTGCTCCATTTCTGGAGGTAAGGCTACTTCATAAGCCACCTCTCCTACTCTTCTTAAAATCTCAAAAGGTCCTACAAACCTTGACTTAACTTCCTTTCTTTCCAAAACGTATCTTCCCTTCCAAGGCGATATACTTCGTAAAAAACAAAAGATCCTACATCAAATTCTCTTTTTTCTCTGAGGATCTCATACTTCTTCTCGCTTATCTTCTTGAGCAAAGAATTAATCGAGTACGATTAACTTCACCATGTCCGCCGCCTCATTGCATACATCTCAGTCCCAACATCCGACGCTCACCCACCTCATCCCAACATAATGGAGTTCGCACTTTCTTCCATACAACGCTTCAGAAGGCATGATGCCTATACTAGCGTGAAAACTATTGTTGTACAAAAAAAATCCACCAACGTAGATATTCGTCCCAACTCCCTTTGAAATCCATAACGCAAGATCTTAACATATCTTCTAGCGCTTGAATTGTCCTTTCACTCACCATCCGTCTCGAGGATGATACGCCAGACTCAATCTTAATCGCTGCTCCCATTTGCTCTTGCAAACTCTCTCCAAAAGTTCGATGTGAATCGTGGATCACGATCCGACACAATCGAAATGTACTCCATGTCCTAGAAATAATTTCTCGACATACAACTTTTAGCTAACTCGATCTAGGTTATACCTAACTCCTATTGGTAGAAAATGAGCCGATTTCATTAAATCGATCCACTATCACCCAAATAAAGATCGTATCCTTTTCTTGTTGTTGAAAGTCCCACCACAAAGTCCATCAGATGTGCTCCCACTTCCACTCTGAATTTCTAACGGCTGTAACAACCCGCTTAGGTCGTTGGTGTTCAAATTTTAACTTTTTGGACAAGTTAAGCACCTACTAACATATTCTCGCTATCTCCTTTTCATGTTCTACCACCAAAAGTTCTCGACGAAGGTCTTGATACATCTTCGCATTACACGGATGTATCGAGTAAATTCTCAACTATGAGCCTCCATCATTATTTCCTCCTTTAATTCGGGATCATTCGAAACCCAAATTCTTCCTTCAAAATGAAGTAATCCTCTCCTTATCGAGGTTATACTTAGTCTTCTTCATCTTCTATCCTCTTCTTCATCTCTTTTATTCCTCGTTACTCAATTGTACTCCCTAACCCGCTCCACTATGGTTTGTTGGGTTTCCATGGAAAATAACATTTCCACCGCTTCCTCCTAAACTTAACTTCTAATTCCATTCTTTGCCATCGTCATTATCAACTCATTCCGAAGTTGTTAACATCGATAGCTTTCTCTCCTTCCTTCCTTAGCGATCGGCTACTACATTTGCCTTCCCCTGATGATATAAAATATCACAATCATAATCTTTTATCAACTCTAACCACCTTCTCTCGTCCTCATGTTCAACTCCTTCTCGTGTGAAGATATATTTTAGACTTTTGTGGTCCGTGTATATCTCACACTTCTCACCATATAGAGATAATGCCTCCATATCTTCAAGGCAAAAACTACAACCGCTAATTCCAGATCGTGAGTAGGATAGACCTTCTCATAATCCTTCAATCGACGCGACGATACGCAATGACTTTTGCTATGCCGCATGAGCACGCAACCCAAATTTTTATGCGGCGGCATCGCTATACACTACAAAAGTTCCCTCAGATCGCCTTGGTAAAGACAATACAGTGCCTCACTTAATCTCTTTTTTCAACTCCTAAAACTGTTCTCACATTTTTCACCCACACATACTTCACCGACTTTCTTCTCGATTTGTCAACGAGTAGCTATTTTAGAAAAGTCCTAATGAACCTTCTATAAGATCCCGCTAACCCAAGAAAACTCCAAACCTCGGCCATGCTTTTTGGTTGCTCCCACTCATTAACCGCTTCTACTTTTGCCGGATCTACTAAAAATGCCATCCTTATCAATAACATGTCCTAGAAATCAGACTTTCAAGCCAAAATTCACACTTTGTGAATTTCAGATACAACTTCTCCTTCCTTAGTGTTTCCAACACTATTCTTAAATGTTCTCATGATCTTCCGACGCCTTTGAATAGACTAGAATATCATCAATGAACACTACGACGAACTTGTCCAAATATTGTTTGAACACTGCTCATCATATCCATAAATGCGGCCAAGCGATTAGTCAACCCAAACGACATTACCGTAAACTCAGAATGACCATAACGAAGTTCTCGAACGCCGCCTTAGTACATCCTCCTTCCTCACTTTTAACCGATGATACCCCGCAAAAATCTATCTTAGAAAAATACTTTTCCCTTTCAATCGATCAAATAGATCATCGATCCTAGGCAACGGTATTTATTCTTAATCGTCAACTTGTTCAACTCTCGATAGTCGATACAAAGTCTTAACGACCCATCCTTTTTCTTTACAAACAACACCGGTGCTCCCAAGGAGACACACTTTTGCTGAATGTACTTTCTATCTAATAGTTCTTGCAATCGAACCATTAACTCCTTCATCTCAATCGGGCGCCATCCGATATGGTGCCCTTGAAACCGTGTCGCTCCCGATAATGTATCAATTACAAACTCAACCTCCCCGTCCCGGTGGAATACCCAGAATCTCCTCCGAAATACATCCGCAAACTCTTGCACTATAGGTATCTCGTCCAAGGATGTTCCCACTTTTGGGTATCCACAACATGGCACAGATAACCTACACACCCTTTTCTCAACATCTTCCTAGCTTGTGGTCATCGATGCATAACAAGAGCGCCTCTCTGATTTACTATCAAAGAACACTACCTTGGTTTTCTTAGAAAGTCAAGGTTTACACTTTTCCTATGGCAATCTATTATCGCCTTTATGGTTAACCAACCAATCCATACCAAGAATTACATCGAATTCTTTTTAACCTTATCGCACCAAATCTACCGATAACTTATTCCCTCTAATTTCTACGCAACAATCCTTATGAATATGTTCAATGGGATTATCTCTTCATTTTCTACCTTAACGCCTAAAGGTATTGGTAACTTCTCGTGGATTAAACCTAATCGCTTAGCAAATTCACATGCTATAAAAGAACAAGTAAGACCCGAGTCAAATAAAGCACATAAGCATTTATCTTATCGACCGAATGATACCGCTACTACATCCGCTGATGCAACCGATCTTGATAAATATATTAAACGTACGAAATGCCGAGGGTCTACCCATCGATGGTGTTGGTCCAAGAATGGCTAACTTACCACTACCGTAAACCCTTATTTCCTCTAAACCCTTCTTCGGCAATTTCTTGCCATGTGGTCCAATGACCCACGCATAAAACACCCCTCGTTCTTCTTAGGGTTAGGATAATAAGGGTGACAAATGCCCTCCCCGCCCACAGCTTGTAGCAAAACTGATTTCCCTTTAAATGATTCCCATATGAGTCTTTTCGCATGTCTTACATGCTTCCGCCTTCTCGCTTGGGCTCTCCCTCGCTTTACCCCAAAGATTCCTGTGGTTAAAACTCTTCCTTCTTTGGTAAGTTGCCGCTCACCGGGCAACTTCAAATTTTACTCACTCCCTCTAACTTACTCTTGTTCTTTTCGCTTTTTGGTAATCGAGACAATGCCTCACCACCACCTTCACTTATAATCGCTTTTCCGTAGAATGGTGGTCCCAGAGGAAGCACTCAAAAACGATATCCTACTATAGAGCTGTGGGTTTTAAGCCCCGCTCAAACCTCAAGCGCCTTCTTCTCCTCTCTCAGATCCACCGTGTGGAGCAAACTCGCCAATTCATTGAACTTGGCAATATACTGGGAAACTGCATATATCCCCCTCTAAGTTCTAGGAACTTAATCTCCATCCTACCCTCATGCTAGTAGGGAAATAGTTTTCAAGAAGACCTTCTTAAACTGTTCCCACGTAATGCCTTCTTGTTCTAGCCCCACCCCGTGAGCCTCCCACCAAGAGTTGGCTTCCCCTTCATCATGTAAGTCGCAAAAGAAGTCTTCACGCCACCCACGCTTGTTATCACAAACGCCTTTTCAATCTCTTTTCACCCATGTTTGGGCTTCTAAAGGGTCCGCTGCTCCTCTAAACTCGTGAGGACCCACACTCTTAAATTCCTTAAAGGTAGTTGTTCTTACTACCCCAGTGAGCTACAGAATCCTACCCCAACTTGGTTAAATGCAAATGCTAATAAATTAACGAACTCTCAGATAGGGTTATTAGGACCCCCCGATTCTCATTATGAGACTCCTACTTCTTGGTTACGCTTGTTCCTTCTTGGCGTATATAATTCTAATTAAATAAATAAAGTTTTGTTATTATCTATTTAACTACTTGGTTATCATTCTCAAAACAACAACAACCACTCATACCACAACAAGCACATTAAATAAAAACTTCATTATATTAATATGCTTTCATAGTCAAAACTATTTACATCATGTTCCCTTAGCCAAAAGCTATTACATACTATCCCGCCATTGCTTTCTACAAAAAATGGGATTTACAAAAAGACTACCCTTTAATTATACAAAAGAGGGCTTTACGTCACTACTACTATACACAAAAGATCTAATGATCTACTAACACCGTCGAACGACATTCTCATATTTCCGATTTGCCGTAATCGACACTATATCTCGACTTATGGTATGTCGAGTCCGTCTCGACTCAATGGAATAACAAGCAATTTTTAGCTTGAAATCCTCATGAGCACACTCTCGGATGTATGACATCCTAGCTATCTTCCTCGTCTTTTTTCAACCAGCTTTTTTTGAAGTTCTAGAACCTCATCCTTATAGTCACGCGTGCTTTATCTCATCATAAGCACTTTCTCGCCGTGGCTCGACTCAAAGTCCGCCTCTCAGATTCCTTCCTTCACCTTATATAGGCTGCTTATCTCCTCATTCTCGAAGTTTCTATCACAAAGGCAGCAGATGCATTTCCTATCCAACACGTATGTATACAATGATCTCATTGCATCCGGAGGTGTTGGCTCCTCGAGTAGGTATCACCGTATTAACCGATGTCACCTCCATTTCTCCTCCACGCCCAAAGATCTCATTAAGGTATGATGTTAAACCCATCGCCTCTTCGTAGTATTCCTCCTCGTAGATGTACTCTCAATGTCCGAGTCTTCTAGTACAACTAATCTGCATTCTCCGCCAATCGGCATCGGTACAATTTCAACTTGTTTCATCGACTCTTCACTCACAACGTGAATGTCTCTATACATCATGCTATCGATCGACATCTACAATAAAGATATAACAAGTTGATTAGTACATAATACACAATAGTATAAGCACAAATCACATTTAATTTATTTAAGATTACTTTTCATCTTTTAATTCTTTTCGATACATCGAAGTTATCTCAATACCTTATTAATTCAATGGACTTGAATTTCATTCTTCTGACTTTACCTTTCCTTACGAGGTTATTAGCCTAAGGTTCTTCCCCCCTAAGTTTTATAACCTAAGGCTTTGATACTAACCTCATGACGCCCCCAAATTCGGGTATCTTCCAACCCAACATATGGTTCTCCACTATACTAATATCCATACAATCATTCCATTGAAATACAATAAAATGAAGGTAATTACTATCTTCTTATTACAATCAAAGTATAATCCTTCCCAGGTTCATAAACCAGTTACATCGTTCGTTGTTCATAATGTATAATACATAAAAAACTTACTAATCTATTACACAATGGCTAAGAATCCATCTTAGCTTTTCCCTTATCTCTCTTAGCATTCTCAGGACGTTCATCCTTAATCGCAGCTTATATAATTCACGCAAGAAGTGAAGTGAGCATGACAACAACAAAGAAGTTTAATAAAGGATAATAAGAATACCACATTCGTGAATTATATAACAATTCCTACATAACTCAACAATAGTTATGAAGTATCATGAAACAATAATACTTTTAATAGCTCATAACATCAATTCCCAAAGTATAGAATAGATTAGAATTTCGAACCTACGATAGACCATGAACAAAGAATTTTCGCTTTTCATACTTGAAAAGGATTTCACAAAGACTAAGGTCATTATATCCGCATTACTTACGAGCACTTCTAGGTGATCACCTATATATACTCTATGTTGATCAACACTCATTCATTAAACGATTTACGCTTAATATTTTTGGCAAACTCATGCGCCCATCGAATAATCGATGAAAAATACTTTTGTTTGTTCATAGACAAACCTTACCTTCACGTCCGCACCAATTACTTGGCATAGATATAGCGTTAACATTTCTATATAGAAAGATATGAATCATAATCAATCTATATCTTACGAATAGTCTAGCCGAAAGTTAAAATCTGCATCGAATTTTTTCTTTAAAAACCAATCGCAATTCAAATTCAACGAATCACATAAAACTTGGCTAACTTGAAAGTTAGACAAGCGCTAAGAAAACTTGCCTTTCAAAGATCTTCAAATAACTTAATCGATCGACTACAAACCTTTTTACAAAATCTATATGATATATTCACATAAAGACACTCATAATTAGCTAACAAACAAATGTTCACATTGTTTTACCAACTTCTTTCTCTTCTATGTCTTAGTTAACTTAATATTAATAATAAAGTCAACTCGACTTATTACCCTTCATCCCGCTCATTACTCAACTAACGTTATTAACCTGACTCAACATTGTCGATGATAAAGTACCAACTTTGTTCATCATTCATAACCTATTAACATGCATTCAACTCCTAAGTTCAATACCATATACCTTAGTATAGGTAGTATAGAATAGCTTTAATACACTTATGAAGTGTACAAACATTACCCCCCTTAGGTCTCCTAACAATCAAGTTCAAAACCTAAGTCACTATCCAAAACCTCAACTTCACACACAAGCACACGGCTTCTAGTAGTAGATCGATCATGCAATAGCGCCAGCTAAGCAAAGTGGCAAGGCTTCCTGCTTTGTCTAAGGCATGCATGAGACTCAGATAAATAAATGCTGCATATGCCATTTAGCAAGAGCAAATTACATCATGCGCATGCATCATGGCATGCAAGCATTTAATTACGTACTCTATGCCATGGCGCCAGACTCTCAATACCAAATTTTAATTTCAACAATTTGAAAAAAATTTGTGAAATTCTGGGCCATAACTTCTTCAATAAGTCCCGATTTGGTCCGCTCAAAAGCCTACACGCCATAAATGACATACTCTACGCTGCTCATATAAGAATTTGACACTTTCAATCCAATAACTCAAAATTCACTATCGAGTTCAATTTCTAAACGCTCAGAACGCGTAATGAGCGCTCAATGCTCGCTTTTCTTCGCTTTTAAGTCGAAATCTAACGATTCTCAAACCCACAACTCTTAATTACCCTATCTCACGTGTTGACATTGAAAACAACATTTTCAAGTCTCACGCCAACTTTCGACCTCCAATCCGAATTTCAACGCTTTCGACGCTTAACGCCTAATTCGTGAAATTCGCCATAACTTCAAGCATTAATGTTCTCTAAGCCAAATCTCATGGAATACCCATGGATTTCATATCTACATCCTAACCAAGCAAGATGCATATATTAACGTATTGATGGAGTTCAATCGTTTATAAACAATCGATCTCAACAAATAATATTTTAATGGTTTGAAACTATAACGAACCCTATGATTCTTACGATCTCATGACTTATAGAGATTGAATCTATGGTAAGTCATCTTTAATCCACTATACAAGAGATATACCACCCATTTTATGATTCTCCAAGATAAAAGAAAATCAAAAGAGATGGAAATGAAAGATAAGGATTATTACCTCAAGAACTCTTATGAAATCTCTTGAAAACTCTAAGTCAAAGCTTCCAAAGTAGATGATTTGTGTAGTCTAGCTCTTTCTCTCTCAAATAATCTAAGTTAGGCAATTGAAAACTCTCAAATGAACCAACCTAGCTTCTTATTTATAGAAAAATAGAATGGAGGGCAATATGGACATTACACCAAACCTCCTTACTATTCACACTTTGTCACTAAGTAAAATGCTTGGTGACCAAGCCTTATTCTTGGCTTGCACACCAAGGTGGCTGCCCCACCACACCATGGGTCATCCCATGGGTTGCCCCATGGGTTTTACCCATTCTATGACCCACCTGCTCGATCCACTTGCCTCGGCTTTTCATGAATCGGGCTTAACTAAATTAACATTGGGCCTCGACTCGGGCTTAACCAATTAATCCTCGGGCTTGCTTCATTCATTCAAATAATTGGGCTAATTATAAACCAACTCAAATGAATTAACATTAAGACTTAACTTAATTCTATAATACTACTAATCGTATTCTATACATACAATTCACGATTCTCTCTCATATACTACTCGCATAATAATCGATTGTATTCAGATTTACTCGTCAGATTATACATAGATACTAAATAGTACCATAATTGTATAACACTCGCTTTAACTATAACGCAATTCCTCTACGCTTTCATTTCCTTCTAAAATCAATATACTCAACCCTTAGGTTTTAAGTCCGCAGCAAAAAACTCTGCTTTGCCATAAATGAAATATTATCGATATTTCATCTTATCTCGATATTCTATCATTACGCTGCTTTCTCGTAATTTCAAAATAATTCCCTAATGTAAATGGATGAATAATGTTTTTTACGAAATTTCGAAAAAAAATTTTTTTCGCTTAATTCTAAACAAAATTCCAAAAACAATTAATTCTAGCACGTAGCTTACATTACTAACCATTATATTTAATTCACATTCTAGGTCATAGTCAACATCTAATTCACATAGCTTTACTCATATAATAAATCAATTAAATTCATTTAATTTACATAATCAAATAAAATCCCATTTAATTTCATCATAAAACCCGAGATTTGTAAAAAATACGACAAAACATAGCTGAGAGTTTAAACAAGAATATTGTCATCTAGACAATATCCACACTCAATGGTGTCCTCATTACAATTATTATCACATTATTCCGTAGAATAATGAGGACTACTAAAGCCATTTATCCTGGACCATCACTCCATTTCCCGACTCGTCCCAGCTATATTCTCATTTCCTGAAGAGAATAATGAAAGAAAGGGTGAGCTCAACTAGCCTAGTAAGAAATATTATGACTAAGATAATGTAGAATAAATTATCCTTAGCCTTCAACAGTATAACAACTGATAGAATACAATAGACAATAAGTTTTAGATCAAGAATCGCAATGTAAAATAAGTAATCCATTAGAAGAGTCAAGTAGAGCATAAAATCTACTATCTTTTATGATTTAAAAGTTTTTCATCAACTTTATCACGAGACTCGACAATAAATAAACCATATCATCGATTCTTCCCCCTTTTCACGGGCCAAGGATATTCATTAAATCATCAATGGTCATGACTATACCGAATAATCCCTGGTCATAATCATACCAAAAATTGTCCATCAATGCACTACAGGCCACTAAGGACTTTCACCACATCATTCGTCCCATTACGGTCATGATTATACCGAATAATCCCTGGTCATAATCATACCAAGTCCATCTATGCACGTAAGCCAAAGATGAATTTCATCACAATATAAGCATGAGGATGATGACAATGACATAATAATTCAATAAAACAAGTTCAAGGATAAATTTTAAAGATTTATAATTTAATTTATCCAAAAATCAATAACGTCCAAATTGTCAACATGATACTGCTTTGTGGAGTACAATTCAAGAATAATATTCATGTACCAAAAATAATTTGGACAGAAAAGAAATATATTTTTCGGGTGAATAGTACCTCGTGAATAGTACTTGAAAAAAGTACCACGTGAATAAGTACCTCTTTAACACCTAAAAAGTGCCTCAAATACCCAAGTGAATGATACTAGAGTGAATAGTAATTGGATGAATAGTAACCCATGAATAGTAACTCGTGAATAGTACTCTGGCATAAAAAGTGCCCCGAATATCCGAGTGAATAATACTAAAGTGAATAGTAATCAGGTGAATAGTAATCCATAAATAGTAACTGATAACAGAAAAATACCAAAGAAAACGATATTTCATGACGAGTACAAAAGAAATGATATCCCAGATGAGTATAATAAAATATACGAAACTGCAAATGGATTTTCACCCGCCATGCGGTAATCCACGTAGACATATCATTTCCACAATTTAATAAAGAATGAATACGAAAGATCATTCACCATGCATGCGGTATCCACATAGACAAAAGTTATTCCAATGTAATAATAAAGAATGGAATAACGAGAAGAATTCACTGTGCATGCGATAGATCGCATATATAGGTTATTCCAATGTAATAATAAAGAATGGAACCAGGTCATCGCGTAATCCGCACAAATGTAAAATTTCAATGTAATAATAAAGAATCGGAACCAGTCATGCGTAATCCGCATGCATACATGATATTCCAACATAATAATAAAGAATGGAATAACAACAGATTCACCAGCATGCGATAGACCGCATGCATGTGAGTTATTCCAATGTAATAATAAAGAATTGAATAACAGAACATTTCACCATGTATGCGGTACTTCGCATAGACAGGTTATTCCAACATAATAATAAAGAATGGAATAACAGAAAAATTTCACCATGTATACGGTAGTCTGCGTATATAGGTTATTCCAATAGAATAATAAGGAATGGAATAACAATAGCTCTCTTCATGAATACGAAAGAAATAATACCCATTACCTCAGAAGAAAACTGGAATAGTGAGGTATCAGACTTCTTTTCTCCTTTCTCTCTATAATTTCTCTCTATAATAATTGCTCTATAGCTTTAGTGAATTGGTGAGAAATGAAGGAAGAATGAGCTTCAATTTATAGGAAAATATAGTTTCAATAATTGCACATTTTGGGGCTCGAAATATTATAGTATAATACCTTCCTCTTTTTCTTTATTTTTAATTTAGTCATCCAAGTATTATCAAACTTGCACCACCTCCCCTAATAGTAAATCATGTTAATCAATAGTAAATCATGTGAATCAATAGTTCTAGATATGTGAAAAAATGAATTACAGTATAGTACCTCCATCTATACCTCCATTTTTAACTTAGTCATGCAAGTATTATCAATCTTGTACCAACTCCCCTAATAGTAAATGAATGTGAATCAATAGTACACACATGTGAACAAATAGTTATAATCATGTGAATCAATAGCAATTAATTGCTCATTTATCCGGTTAATTACTTGATTGGTCAATATAACCTCCAGACATCAATTGTTATCGAAATAAATGTCAATTTTCACTAAGAATAATAATTCCAACACAACGGAACTATCAATTTCATCTTTAATCGGCACAAACTTATTCATCATTAATATTATAATTCACAATATTTAACAACCAGGTCGTTCCCAGGAAAGAGGGGGCTTTTCGATAAGGATTTCTCCTTATTGGCGCGCAATTAGGTGACCAAACCTCTCCTTGACATAACTTCTAGACATTGTCAATATTGCAAATAATAATATGAATAACTTTGCCGTCTCAATTATTTATTTAATAATATAACATATTATACAGATGATACCGTGACAATAATTGAATCAATAATATGAGAGATATGATGAAACAATTACTGTAGCAATAATTGAGTATAACTGAGTGACTTCTTATGTAAGCATCAATAATCAATACCGTAGCTACTATGCAACCAAGCGTATTCATCGTACTTTTACTACCGGTAGTTCAATGCTTTTTAATCGGTAACACTTTCGCCGTTATTTTTATAAAAAGATAATTCTGTCGTTTTTTAACTACGACAATAATTCTGTTATGGTGTCCACCAATGATTGTGTCATCGTACGGATATTCCCTATTAAAATGAATATTCCCTGACCAATCGAATATTATATAACAACTTGCATACTTTGCAAATTTTTCAAATATTACCCACAACTATAACATTATATCAAATCCACACCATAATATTCAAAAAAATATTTCGAGAAATTTAAATCTTTATTCATAAAATTTGGGGTCTCACAATTTCTACCGTTCCTAACCAAGAAATAAGCAAATAACTTATACGTGATAGTTTTAAACTTGTCCACCAACAAAAATTATACTACAATGGTTTTAAATTTGTCCATCAACAACATTCTTTGTGTTATTCGCGTTCTTCATTTTTAATCGATATTTTGATTACGATTTCACTTTTTCTTGGAATTCGGTATTATGAAACACCATTCCTTGATTATTTCACTAAATCGTTCATATGATTCATTCGGATCGCTCAAATTCATTACAAAACTTATACTTCCTTAAGAAATTTATAAAATAAACTTCTAATTCTTATTTCTTCTTTTCTCATAATTTCAACCATATAAAAATCATTCTTTACATCTTTTACTTCTATTCTCATTAAGTTATGTTTTAAACATAAAAAACTTAAAGAAAATTTATAAGAGACTAGGTTTTGGATTACATTTCTCCTTTAATCTTCTTCCGTCTCACAAAGTTTGCACACGTGCAAACTTTTCCTCCTCCTTTTCTTCTTCTTCCTCATCCGAACTCTCTCTCTCTCTCTCTTAAATGTTGGTGATTTTCAAAATCACTAATAAATGAAATTAAGCTTCCTTTTATAGATTTTCCAAGCGAGGGGTAAAATAGTCATTTCGCCCCTAAATTACTATTCACACCTCCTTACTCCACCTCCTTACTATTCACGAAGCTTCCCTTGGAAGCTTCGTGCTTCCGTCTTGCGAAATTCATCCGACAGTTTTAAAAAATGTGATTCTCGAAATTAAATTTTTTTTGGATATTTCGTCTTTTCTTTACCGGTTAACTTTTATGCATTCTTCGATTCTCCGAAAAACTGAAAAATGATTTTTGACGTTAAGCGTTTTCCTTCACGTTTTCTCCAAACGTAGTTAAACGAATGAAAAGTACATAGCAGTACTTTTCGTTGTTTTTATTTCGTCCGATTTCTGCATGTTTTTTAAGAAAAACTTTTATCGACTTACTTAACTTTTCACGATATATTATCGACAAATCTTTCGACGGAATGTCATTTCAACATACCGAACTCTCGGAAAGGCTTAGGTTATTTAAACCCTAACCCTTAGGATTTCGTCGAGTGAATAGTGCTTATTTCGTGTTTTTTCCCAGAAATTTTTTGTTCCCGAAAAAATTTTATTTTCATCGTGAAAATTCTTACTCGTTCAGTCTAGCTCGTAGCCAGAATCCTCCCGTATTATAAGCATCCTAGGTTATAGAACGATTAATAAACACATAGCACATAATATTATTAATAAAAATTCATTTTATTAATAACTAATTATTTAAATCTTAAATTCTGGACAATCCGATTTTTCGGGTTGTCATATTCATCCTCCCTTATAAAAATTTCATCCTCGGAATTTTTTAAAATCACACCCATACCCGGGTCATCACATTCACCCCTTCTTCACAGAATTTCATCCTCGAAATTTTAACCTACCCTTCTTCTCAAACTCTCTTCAAAGAAGTTCTTATCTTTCCAACATTCCCTCACCTTCATAACTTATCAAGAATTATGAAGTAGAATGAATAATGAGGAATATAAGAATTCCTTTAAAAAACATTTCATACTTTTGCTGAGGGGTCAAATTGACATGAACTCTTACTAGGTTTAACAGCATGACGCTGTAACCCTTCTTTCATGGTCAGTTTACAATTATCCAAAAGGTAAACTACCTCTTTCATTTGTAGGCGATCAACCCAGTGTATAACCCCATTTCGGGGTGTGTTCACCTCATACTTAATCATTAGATTTCGCACCAAAACAATTTGGTTTGGCACAACTTCTTCAAAGAAAGCTCAATTTTCTTTTAAACATGACATACCATTTGTCTTAGCCAAATCAAGTAGCTTAGACAATACTAATAAATTAGATATCAACTTAAACATCCATCTAGTCAAATCAATTAACATAGACTACTTCTTTAAATTCTTTCGCAATACATCTAAACATTTTATGACGTCATGATACCGTACTTTTCATAGTACGTTGACGACTTCGTCAGTTTATGACTTCATCATTATACATCATACCATAGCGGGTTGTTGATACTGAGATCACATCCAACATTAGGTTCAAATAAATTAATAACTCCATCCTTTTACCATCCTTGCATCGAATTCACGGATGATATATAATTCATTTTGATATTTCAAATCAATTTCTGTCTAGCCGAAATAATTAACATAGACATATAAAGAATAGTTCTTTTAAAATCCATTGGTTCCAAAAGTTGAACCAATTCTTTCATTTTCAAAATGTGCACACATAAGCATGATTTCAATAAACTTCGAAATCTATCATAGCTAGATGGCTTGGAATATCATATTCTCCATCTTCCTTCATTATCTTACTTACGACAATACTTAATCTTCTCTAGCACCTTCAATGATAAGTCTACTAAAAATAACTCATTTTCAGTCTACACATTCCTATACCTTAGTACAGTCCATCAACTTACACACATTATGAGTTCAGGAACATTCCACAATAATATGAGTTTAAGAACTTATCCCAATCAGACATAGGCATCCATTCGCTAAGAAGTTCAAAAACATACCATATTATTATGAGTCACAAACTTACCATAAGTATGTGTTTCAAGAACTCGCACCTACCTTATCGTTCTCTACCTATCAAGTATATACATGAGAAAAGATTCACCTTCTCACCATATACATATTGATAGCGCGACATATTCTAATGATTATCACTGTAATAAACTAAGCAATTGTTACACTGAAGCACAAACCTCTGCCCATAACAAAAGTTCATACAACTCAGCTATCACATGAGTCCTTAATTGAAATCTTACAACTTCTAAATTTCTCTTTACTTAATACGAATTTTCTTTAATTCGTATGCTATCCTTTACAACTCAATCTGAGTTCTTCTTCCCATACTACTTCGTAGTACCATTCATTTATAGTATTGGCTATAACCCATCCATCGTTTAACAGAATATCTGTTGTTACAATTCAATATGATCACGTGGTGATCTTCTTCATTAATCTTTAAAATTTATCCTTGAACTTGTTTTATTGAATTATTATGTCATTGTCATCATCCTCAAGCTTATATTGTGATTAAAGTCATCTTTGGCTTACGTGCATAGATAAACTTGGTATGATTATGACCAGGAATTATTCGGTATAATCATGACCGTAATGTAACGAATGATGTGGTAAAAGTCCTCATTGGCCTGTAGTTCATTAATGGACAGTAGTTGGTATGATTATGACCAGGGATTATTCGGTATAATCATGACCATTGATGATTACATGAATATCCTTGGTCGTGGTGCAGGGATGTTGTGGTTTATTTATTAAGCTGAGTCTCAGCGATAAAAGTGATGAAAAACCTTTTAAATCATAGAAGATAGTAGATTTTATGTTCTACTTGACTCTTCTAATGGATTGCTTATTCTCACTGCAGCTTGTTGATCTAAAACTTGTTGTCTATTATATTCTATCGGTTGTTATATCTTTGTTGAAGGCTAAGGATAATTTATTCTGCATTATCTTAGTCATAATATTTTTTACTGGGCTAGTTGAGCTCACCCTTTTCTTTCACTATTCTCTTCAGGAAATGAGAATATAGCTGGGACGAGTCGGGGAATGGAGTGATGATCCAAATGGTTGCATTAGTAGTCCTCACTATTCTGTTAAATAGTGTGATAATAAATGTAATGAGGACTCCATTGAGTGTGGATATTGTCTAGATGACAATATCCTTATTAAAACTCTTATATTATGTTTTGTCGTATCTTACACGACTGTTGTATAATTAAGTTGTATTTGAATTTTGTACCATATATTAGGCGACTCAAGATGGGTGATGTTTACTTATTTTGGGGTCATCACAGTTGGTATCAAAGCTTAGGGATATGATCCCTGGCTGAGATGTGAGACAAGAACTAGGAGGGGAGAGACGGGGAATTCCTTCGCTAGTATGACCTACCTAAGTTTATTTGGTATTTAATTGGTCGGTCAGAGTATAGGGATAATATGTGATATGTCAATTAACCCTTGTTTTGTGACAGTGTTTGAAAATGGCATCTGAAAATGTTGAGATCAGCAATAAAGCACATGAGACCGTTGAGTCACCAACGATCAATACCTAGGATAATGTGCAACAGGAAGATAATAATCCTCAGGTAAATAACAACACCGATCAGATGATGAACAATGGGATGTTCAGAGGCTTTATGCAATTCATGCAACATCAGGCGAGAGAGACTCCTGTTCAAAATGCAGGTGGAAACAATGGCAACCCACGGCTAGTCACTGCTAAGCAGTTCAAGGAGCTGGGACCGTCGGAGTTTTTGGGAAAGCTAGAACCACTTAAGGCGGAGACGTGGTTAAAGAAGATCACCAAGATATTTGATGTCTTGGAATGCTCAGAGGAACAAAAGGTTCCCTTCACCACCTTTATGTTGCGTGAAGAGGCAGATTATTGGTGGGAATCTATAAAGTGTACCCAGCCTGATGCACTCAAGATGTCTTAGGAGAAGTTCCAAGAGCTGTTCAATGACAAGTACTTTTCCGAAAATATTCTTCACATGAAGGAGGTGGAGTTTATCAAGTTGGAGCAAAATAATATGACTGTGTCGCAATACGAGGCTAAATTTGCGAAGTTATCCCAGTTTGCATCCCATTTGGTCGATAATGAGGAGCGAATGACGCGAATGTTTCTAAGAGGTTTGAAACCCGAAATACGTCAATACCTCATTTCACACAAACTTTGTTTATATTCAGATGTTGTGAATATGGCTCAACTATTGGAGCACGATAATGAGTTAGCACAACCAAAAGGTAACGACCAACAACACAATAATAATCGTACCGGTGGCAACGGCCATCGGAACAACGATAACCATCGTGGAGGAAATTATCATGCCAGAAATGGTAACCACTTCGGTGGTAATCATGGCCAAGATAATAGGAATGGAAATTTCAAAAAGAGAAGGTTCAACAACGATGGAAAGACAGCAGCACCAACACCCGTTTTCAAGGAAGGAGAACGACCGCCAATTGTATACTTCAAATGTGGAGGGGAGGGACATATCAGTCCAAACTGCGTGTTGCAGTCCAAAGCATGTTACAATTGTGGAAAAGAAGGTCACCTAGCCTGATTTTATCGTGCACCAAAGTCAAGTCCAGCTGGGACGGTGGCACCAAAGGCAGATACGGATAAAACAAAGTCGGTGGTTTCAGGAAGAGCGTTTTTCGTGACTTCTCCAAAAACGAGTAACCCAAATGAAGTTAGCACGAGTTAGTTAATTATAAATTCTTGCGAAGTCTATACCTTATTAGATACCGGTTCTACCCATTCTTTTATCTCTCTTGCTTGCGCTCAACGTTTAAATTTAACTCTAGAGAAGTTAGACTTTGACTTATCGGTTGAAACTCCGTTAGGAGAAACCTTCATTACCTCCACTGTTTATAAATCTTATTTGATTCAAATTGATACCCTCACGTTACCTGTCGATCTTATCTCTTTGAAAATACTTGCCTTTGATGTGATTTTAGGAATCGATTGGTTAACTACTCATCATGCTTTTTTTAAGGTTGTTAGCTTTCATATTCCTAACCAACCTGTTATTCGAATTCATGCAACCAAACCACTAAAGTCAATCATTGTCATATCAAGTCATAAGTAAAGAGCCTCGAGCATTTCGCTGGTGACTTCCAAGTCTTGGATAACACCGAAGCTAGAATATCCATATGGGACGTTGTGAATAATAGTAGCAAGTTGATAGGTATAAATGTGACATGTTATCCAAGTCTTGGATGAGAGTCACAGTTTTGAAAGACATTTCTATTGTTAATAAATTTCATGGCGTATTCTTGAAGACTTCTTAGCCTACCCCTAGAGCGTGAAATTGAATTTTGTATTGACCCCAGTACAAAATCCATTTCTTCAACCCTTAAATATTTCTTCAATCAAAATGAACGTAACATGCGCCAAAGACGTTGGCTCGAGCTATTAAAGATTGCGATAATACCATTCAATACCATCGTGGGAAAAACAAACGTGGTAGCTGACGCGTTGAGTAGAAGATCGTATGCGTTTACAAGTGCAATATTGTTAACATAAAGACCCATTTCGTACGACTTACAAATGATGAAGATAGAGTTAAAGACTCTAGGGACCCACGTGAAGATAACGAATATACAAGTAGAATCGACTTTAATCGATAAAGTTAAAGTTTCTCAAGCTACACACCCGAATTTGATGAATGCGAAGAAGAAGGTTCAAGAGGGCGTTATTCTATAAGCAAGAGTCGATGAAGAGAGGAAATCTCATCCCTCGATTTAATTGTCCCATTTGAAATCCTCGATAGAGTAGGAACTGTGGCCTATGGACTCGCTTTACCGCCAAGTATATCGCATGTTCATAACGTTTTTCATGTATCGATGTTACGTAAATATGTGGACGACCCGAACCACATTATTGAATTAGAACTAGACGAGATAGCATAAAAGATTTAACGTATGAGGGGATACGTGTTAAAATCTTGGATAAGAAGGATCATATTCAACACTCAAAGATTATACCTCGAGAGTTAAGATCTGAAATGAAGTCAAGGTATCCTCACCTCTTCGACATACCAGGTACGTATGTAAATTTCGAGGGAAAAATTTCATAACGAGGGGAGATTATAAGACCCCGAATTTTATGAAGTGAAAGTATTCAATTTTCTTATAATTATTATTTTATTTCGTAAATGGTTAAATTGATAAAATGTTAAATTTAAGGGTGATATGTGAAAAATTTTGCAAAGTATGCAAGTTGTTATAAAATATTCATTTGGTCGGGGAATATCCGTACGATGGCACAATCATTTGTGGACCCCACAATGGAAGTATTGTCATAGTTAGAAAATGACATAATTATCATTTTATAAAAATAACGGTGAAAGTGTTACCGTTAAAACTGTTGAACTACCCGGTAGTAAAAGTACAGTGATACGCGTGGTTGCATAGTAGCACACGGTATTGATAATTGATGCTTACGTAAGAAGACACTCAGTTATACTCAATTATTGCTACAGTAATTGCTGCATCATATCTCTCATATTATTGATTAAATTATTGTCACAATATCATCTGCATAAAATAATATATTATTAAATCAATAATTGAGACGACAAAGTTATTCATATTATTATTTGCAATATTGACAATGTCTAGAAGTTCTATTAAGGAGAGGTTAGATAATCTAATTGCGCGCCAATAGGAGAAATCCTTATCTGAAGCCCCCCTCTTCCACGAAAGCGACACGGTTGTTAAATATTGTGCGTTATAATATTAATGATGAATAAGTTCGTGTTGATTAAAGATGAAATTGATAGTTCCATTGTGTGGGAATTATTAGTGTTAGTGGAAATCGACATTTATTTCGATAAGAATTGATGTCTGGAGGTTATATTGACCAATCGAGTAATTCACCGGATAAATGAGCAATTAATTGCTATTAATTCACATGATTATAACTATTTGTTCAAATGTGTGTACAATTGATTCACATTCATTTACTATTAGGGGAAGTGTGCAAGATTGATAATACTTGCATGACTAAGTTAAAAATGGAGGTATAGATGGAGGTATTATACTGTAATTCATATTTTCACATGTCTAGAACTATTGATTCACATGATTTCCTATTAATTCACATTATTTACTATTAGGGGAGTTGGTGCAAGATTGATAATACTTGTTTGACTAAATTAAAAATGGAGGTATAGTTGAAGGTACTATACTATAATTAGTTTTTTTTCACATGATTATACTATTGAGTCACATGAATGAACTATTAATTCACATGATTTATCATTATGGGAGGTGGTGCAAGTTTGATAATACTTGCAGAACTAAATTAAAAATAAAGAAAAAGAGGAAGGTATTATACTGTAATATTTCAAGCCCCAAAACGTGCAATTACCGAAACTATACTTTCCTATAAATAGAATCTCATTACTTCATTTTTCACCAATTCACTAAAGCTATAGAGCAATTATTATAGAGAGAAATTATAGAGAGAAAGTAGAAGAGAAGTCTACTACCTCACTATTCTAGTATCCAGTCTTCTTCTGAGGTAAGGGGTATTATTCTTTCGTATTCATGAACAGAGTTATTTTCTTTCAATACTCGTAAGGGTTGTTATTCCATTTTTATTATTATGTTGGAATAACTTTGTCTGCTAAGTACCGCATACATGGTGAAATTCTTCTATTATTCCATTCTTTATTATTCTCATTGGAATAACTCATGCATCATGATTCTATCGCATGCCCGTGAATTCTCATTGTTATTCCATTCTTTATTATTCTATTGGAATATCCTATCTGCAATGGATTACGCATGACACAGTTCCATTCTTTATTATTACGATAGAATATCCCATCATCGTGCGATTACGCATGACTGGTTCCATTTTTTATTATTCTGTTGGAATAACTCGCCTATGCAGATCTATCGCATGCCCGTGAATTCATTATTATTCCATTCTTTATTATTCTCATTGGAATATCCTGTCTGCATGGATTACGCATGACTTGGTTCCGCTTCTTTATTATTCTATTGGAATATCCTCATGCATGCGGATTACGCATGACACGTTCCATTCTATATTATTCTCGTTGGAATAACTCGTCATGCGCGGTTATCGCATGCACGGTGAATTCATTGTTATTCCATTCTTTATTATTCTGTTGGAATAACCTGTCAACGCGGACTACCGCATGCATGGTGAATTCTTCTATTTCCATTCTTTATTATTTTGTTGGAATAACCTGTCTATGTGGATTACCGCATGCATAGTGAATGATCCTTCATATTCATTCCTTATTAAATTATAGAAATGATCTGTCTACGTGGATTACCGCATGGCGGGTGATAATCCATTTGCAGTTTCATATATATTCTATTATACTAAGTTGGTTAAAGTTTTGGCTTCTATATTCCATGAAATTAGTAGAATATCCTGGATATTTGCGCTTCATCCAGTATCTTTTCATGGAAATATTCTTCTAAGCATTCTTGAATTTTACTCCACAAAGCAGTATCATGTTGACAATTTGAACGTAATTGATTTCAGGATAAATTAACTTATAAATCTTTAAAATTTATCCTTGAACTTGTTTTATTGAATTATTATGTCATTGTCATCATCCTCATGCTTATATTGTGATTAAATTCATCTTTGGCTTACGTGCATAGATGGACTTGGTATGATTATGACCAGGAATTATTCGGTATAATCATGACCGTAATGTGATGAATGATGTGGTAAAAGTCCTCATTGGCACATAGTTCATTGATGGATGATGAGTTGGTATGATTATGACCGTGGATTATTCGGTATAATCATGACCATTGATGATTACATGAATATCCTTGGTCGTGGTGTAGGGATGTTGTGGTTTATTTATTAAAAGTTTGAGTCTCAAATGATAAAAGTGATGAAAAACCTTTTAAATCATAGAAGATAGTAGATTTTATGTTCTACTTGACTCTTCTAATGGATTGCTTATTCTGCTGCAGTTGTTGATCTAAAACTTGTTGTCTATTATATTCTATCAGTTGTTATACTGTTGAAGGCTAAGGATAATTTATTCTGCATTATCTTAGTCATAATATTTTTTACTGGGCTAGTTGAGCTCACCCTTTTCTTTCACTATTCTCTTCAGGAAATGAGAATATAGCTGGGACGAGTCGGGGAATGGAGTGACGATCCAAATGGTTGCCTTAGTAGTCCTCACTATTCTGTTAAATAGTGTGATAATAAATGTAATGAGGACTCCATTGAGTGTGGATATTGTCTAGATGACAATATTCTTATTAAAACTCTTATATTATGTTCTGTCGTATCTTACACGACTGTTGTATAATTAAGTTGTATTTGAATTTTGTACCATGTATTTGGCGACTCAAGATGGGTGATGTATACTTATTTTGGGGGCGTCACAAACATACATTGTCAATTCCCAGGTTCTAATACCTTTTAACATCATTCATTACAAATAATGATAATTACATTATTCTTTACATCTTACATGAGTGACTTTCATTCGCCACCAAGGATACATAACAGTTCATGAAACTAGTCTTCGCTTGATCTTTACTCTCATTCATCTAATGAATAGCACTTCTTCTGGATATCGATCAGCTTGATCTTTACGGGATCCTTAAGTTCTTCTACCCGTACGCTGGAAATGTTTTTCATTTAAAGCAAGTGTGAGCATTCAATTGCCCATCAAGTCATAGCAGTTGAATAAACAACTTCAAGAGTTTAAACATTCCTTTAGAACTTCAATAACCGAACAAAGGTTATGAACCAGCTTGAATAATAGGAATAAACTCTGATTCCTATCATTTTAAAACATTTGTCACATTCAATTTGAAATACTTTCATCCTTCTACCTCTTTCATATACATTCTGTTTGGCTAGAATCATTAGCAAAAACATAACAATAACGGATCATGTATAAACAAAACATTCTGATATTGAATAGTTCAATCACAGAACAGTCCATCTCATAGAAACACCGAAGTGTTCAAATTGTGGCACAAGACCTCTTACGTTCTACCACCTTGTAAAAATATCATACATTTGCACATAAACAAAACTTCTCAAGTTCAACATCTGAGAAGTTTAAGAAACTAGCATTCATTTAAAAAATGAATGAAGTTAGGAAACTTGCCCTACGCACAGCTACAGCTTACGCTGAACTGCTCATTCCAATCCCTATAAAACACATAAGGAAATAACACATACACCAATTAGTCATATACTTGACTTACGCATTGGTTTACGTAACTTTACTTCTTATGGTTCGCGTTCTTGCAATCTAAGTTTACGCGACCAACTTCCTTTACCGCTTTACGGCTTCATGACATATAGAGATGTCTTACTCATACGTTCATCATCTTTGATGATTTTCATTCTTATCTTCTTCTTATACTCTTCTAGGACTCAACACACATCATGTCTCTGCTAGTAGTCCATATGGTACTCTGAGTGGTTTCCCATAAATTACCAACAAACAAGTTCCCATCTCATCTACACTGTTATCATAGTGAGTTAGATCGGTTTCCAATTTCGTATATACCTTCGTTCTTTGAAGGAATTGTTTAGCCCAGCTCCCATATGTTAACCATCAAAGGTTACGATTGTACTACAACCTAAATTCATCTAACTTATCCGAACCATTAAACTATAATGTTTTTTTAAGTCAACTTCTCATTCCTTATAGCTTTCTGGCAACTAAATGTCATACCTCAGGATTCATTCTTATCGTCTAAGTCATACAGGCTTTTTGCATACTCAAAATGATCATTCAAGTTAATCATTAACTCGGCTTCTTTACGTTAAACGTAATTGTCTTTAATTCAGTTCTTCATCATTCACAGTGAAGGGTTTCAACACACAAAAAATGCAGCGGAAGTAAACCAATTAAAAGCAATTTTAAAACCCTGAAGAGGATCCATACGAAAATCAATTAACTTAGTGAAAAGAGATTATAACGAATATGAAAATGCTTCTGAAACGCTTCGAATCTCCAACGTAATTTCTCACGAAACTACATCTCTATGGTATCCACATCGAACGGCCTTTATCTAACCGTCGCATGCGATTCTCGCAATAAAGGGGACTTGCAGATTAGCCACCAAAGGAAAGGATTTTTCGAAAGGTTTTCTCTCTAATCTCTCTCTAAGAGTGGCTAGGGTTTTGAAGTTATGATATTTTTTTCTAAGTGGCTGCTTATATCATATATATAGTAGTTAAAAGGAATTAATCAAAAATTAATTTCATAAAATCCGAATTTATATATATATATATATATATATATATATATATATATATCTTAATTAAGTCTTACTTAATTAATATACATATATACAAATTATCCTTTTAATTTAAATTCGTGATTTAAATACTATTAATCATATTAATATATTTAAATCCTTAAAATATAAATTAATTCCCTTTTAAATTACGTTCTATGTGTGAGACCCTATAGGTTATTATTACGTTGACAATGATTTTAAAATCATAATATAAAATTATAAATAGTGAGCGGCATCTAGTAATGCATCACTGCTACCCAAGTAATAATAAGATTGATGATTCGATGCAACCTTTTCGTGACCAATATTTCAATGTAATTTAATCCTTTTAACCTTAATATCCTAGATTAAACTCGAGTCATAGAATGTGTCATACTCTTCATAATTTAATCTGAGTTTTCTTGATCAATGGGTAGACTATATGAAACAAATCACTATTTGAGCATGGCCATGCATTTGATAGTCCTACTCAATCAAGATGCCTATGGATATTACCCCTAATATATAGGATGGTTAAATTCCATCTAGATCACTCATATTCCTAACACGCTTCATGATGTACCCGATAATCACCTTTATAGTCCACCCTATTAAAGGTGACATTAGATGATATCAAAGTACATAAATTCTCGTGTAGTAATATAGTGATTTCAGGTCGGAGGACCATTACATCATTGTCACTATGAGAATCGCTAATAACACGTTGCATACTATTCCACGTAGAATTCTCATGGTGGGTCTGTCCAGTACATCGTTCTCTAACATGTACCTATGCATTGACTTAATATATCATATATTTATGACCAATGAGATTTGGTCATCAGTCAATCCATATACAAGTCTCAATGCATCATTATTGTCCCATCAACAATGATACTCGACTAGGGACTTTTAAGAATAATGATATTAATTATAATTATATAATCTTATGTTCAAGTCACAAACTTGAAACTATATAATTTGTATCACTATTCTAAGGAATTTTATTATGTTAACATTTATATAACGCAGTAAATAAAACCATAATAAAATCATTCATTTATTCAATCAAATATAATATTAAAATGTTAAGCAATTATATCAAATAATTGGCCTCTAGGGCACAAACTCTAACATTTCTAAGTCTGGAAATTGTTTAAGACGCTTACTTTAAAATCTCATATCTTCTTCGTTATAGCTCGAAACGAGATCTTTCCAAAGCCATTCTCTTCCTTATCTTATGTATTTCAATCCCCTTAGACAAAACTTCATTCTGAATCCGTTAACATGCCATTCGATTGGCTTAATCTTTGTCCTTCATTTATTTTACATTTTTAATATTCTTCGTTCGTTCGTCCGTAATTCGGTCATCCGAACTCGAAATTCATTCGTTCTTGAGTCCATGACTCACGTTTTCTATATTATCTTACATTCTTATGAAACCTCACACATTCAGGTTCATTTACTAACTTTCTAATTCTCGTTCATCTTTTTACGAAATTTTTGTCATAACTTCGTTATAGCTCAGTTTTAATTCGTTCTTCATGAACGTTTCTACCGTTCCTAACCAAGCAATAAGTATCTAACTTATACGCGATGGTTTTAAACTTTTCCATCAACAACAATTACACTACGATGGTTTTAAATTTGTCCATCAACAACGTTCTTCACGTTCTTCGCGTGTTCTTCGCGTTCTTCGTTCGTTCTTAATTTTTAATCGATATTTTGATTACAATTTCACTTTTTCTTGTAATTCAATGTTATAAAATACCTTTCCTTACTTATTTCACCGAATCGTTCATATGATTCATTCGGATCACTCAAATTCATTACGAATCTTATACTTCCTTAAGAAATTTATAACTAAACTTCTAATTGTTATTTCTTCATTTTCTCATGATTTCAACCATATGAAAATGATTCTTACATCTTTAACTTCTTATTCTCATTAATCTATGTTTTAACATATAAAACTTAAAGAAGTTTGGTTTGGATAAGCTTTCAGGGTAATTTGGAATTCAACGAACATCAACTAAGGATTAGTTGAATGAAACCAAGAACATTTCACTATAGAATAATCGTGATTGAATCAATCATAGTAAACTAAAGTCATGCTTTAGAAATAATCTAAGAGCATACAATTTGAATAACTATAACACCTTGCTTGAACAATACAAAGCCAAGGTTAATTAGAATTGAATACTAAGCATGCATAACAATTTGATCGATAAAAATGTTCAACATTAGAATATATAAATTTGCATGCTAAACAACAAGTTAAATACAAAAATAACTTGCTCAAGAATAACTTACATCATTATATCATAATCGAATTGAAAACCATAATTAGTTCAACAAGATAAAGGATTAGAAAAACTTGCTCAAAGAAAATTTAAGCGATTGCACAATTCTAAAAGTAGAGTTAAAGAACTTGCCTTGCTTGTAGGCTAAACCAAATCAATACGAATCACAATATCCTATAAACATATGTCATTATGACATAATTAGTCATTACCATCTTACAAACATAACTAAATACGTTCATCATTTAAAATTAACACACCTAAATTCACTATTTTTTGGCTAAAACTCACTTTTTTGATATTTCAATGAAAATCAACACTGTAACTTTTGTTTTTCAACCAAAACCACTAATTCAAAGTGTCTTTATCAATGATTATACATACTCTAACAAATTAAACGATCAATTTATCAACTAAACCACTAATTCACCCTCAATTTCTACTTTAAGCTAAATAATAAATTTTCATAAAAACTCTCTGTAAAAACATTTTCTTCACAAACATATACATAACAACAATTCTTTGATTATAACCCATGAAAATAGTTTTAACATCACTATTATGACATATAAAGCCACATAACAACAAAAATTCATGCTTACACAAAGATTCTACAGAGAATTTGGGAAGATAAAACTAAACTTTTAAGAACTAAAAGGAATAGGAGAATACCTTGAAGAAGATGGTGATATGGCTAATCTTTTCTACTCTCGAGCTTCCTTCTCCAATCTCTAGCCTTCTTTTCTCTCTTCTTTCTTCTTTTCTTCTTCTTCTTTGAGTTTTCTTTCTTCTCTCTAACCTCTCTCCTCTAACATACGTCTTAACCAAATAACGTATATAGATATTATATATATTAATTATATAATATAATTATAAACATAACTGATATCAGTTATGTGAATTTTAAAATCAAAAGCCATAAGGCTTGTTTGGTTAACCACTAACAAAATAACCCATTAATCCTAACACCTTGTTTGGTAAAATTCAAATAAATTAAAGACTTAATAGGCCTTAGGCCTTGTTTGGCAAAACTGAATTAAAACTCATTTAAGCTATTTTAGTAACTCCTTTATAACAAGGTTATTTGTCACACATTAATTTAATTAAATTAATCATAATAACAATTTATTTAATCACTTCATCACATAAATCAATACCACCAAAATTATAATTTTCTATAAAATTATAACTTTATTCAATTAATCAAAATTAGCAAAATAATTCAATTAATCAAAATTCTCTAACTTAATAATTAAATGAAATTAGCAAAATAATTAATTTTCCTTAATTATTTATTTAACAAATAATTAACCACATCAATTCAAATTTGAACAATTATTTATTCAATAATAAACACATCCATTAAATATTTAAATAATTCAATAAATATTTAATATAAAAATTAAAATTCTAGAATGTTACATCATTCCCTCCTTACAAGGATTCTGACCCCAGAATCACAATTCAAACAATCACAATTCATTCATCACAATCTCCCCTGCTTACAAAGATTCTGCCTCCAGAATCGAAGACACAGATTAAACAAATAACTCATGGTAATTCTTCATCATTTCAGCTTCGAGTTCCCAAGTAGCCTCTTCGACATTGTGGTTCCTCCAAATTACCTTCACAGAAGGTATAACCTTATTCCTGAGCACTTGTTCTTTCCTGTCGACTATCTGGATAGGAACCTCTTCATAGGACAAATCTTTCTCAAACTGCAATGGTTCGTAGTCAATCACGTGCTTGTAATCAGGTTTGTACGATCGTAACACCGACACGTGAAAAACATTATGAATGTTTTGCAACTCCGGAGGTAGAGCTACCTCGTAAGCCACCTCTCCAACCTTTCGCAGCACTTCGAAGGGTCCAATAAATCTCGGACTTAGTTTCCCCTTCTTACCAAATCGAATTTTTCCCTTCCAAGGAGAAACCTTTAGGAATACGAAATCTCCTATATCAAATACACGATCCTGTCTATGTTACTCAGCATATTTCTTTTGTCTATCATGAGCAGCTATCAATCTTGTTCTGATAAGTTTGACAACCTCAACAGTTTGTTGTACCAGTTCTGGTCCTAATAGTTGACGTTCTCCGACTTCATCCCAAAGACAAGGAGTTCTCGCACTTCCCCGCCAGATAATGCTTCGTGGGGCGGCATGCCGATGCTAGCGTGGTAGCTGTTATTGTAGGAAAATTCCACCAATGGTAATTGATCATCTCAGCTTCCTTTGAAATCCATGACGCATGCTCTCAACATATCTTCCAATGTCTGAATTGTTCGTTTGCTTTGGCCATCTGTTTGCGGATGATATGCAGTACTAATTCGCAACTAGGTTCCCATAAATTAGTCTCTTCCAGAAGTTTGATGTGAACCTCGGATCTCTATCTGACACAATTGACACTGGAACTCCATGTCTCGACACAATCTCTTTAACATATAACTTTGCCAACTGATCAAGATTGAATCTAATCCTTATTGGCAAAAAGTGTGCAGATTTTGTCAATCTGTCCACTATCACCCATATTGCATCGTATCCTTTCTGAGTTATTGGAAGACCTACCACAAAATCCATTGTGATATGTTCTCATTTCCATTTCGGTATCTCCAACGGTTGAAGTAACCCGCTTGGTCTTTAGTGCTGGGCCTTGACTCTCTGACATGTTAAGCACTTTGAAACGCATTCTGCAACGTCTCTTTTCATATTTGGCCACCAAAAATGTCACTGCAAATCTTGATACATCTTCGTACTTCCTGGATGAATCGAATATCTCGAGTTATGAGCTTTGGTCAAGATTTCTTCTTTAATCTCTGGTACTGCTGGAACCCATATTCGTCCTTCAAATCTCATCATTCCATCGGTATCAATCTTGTATTTCACCTCTTTTCCCTCAACCACACTTTCTCTAATTTTTCTGCATTCCTCATCCTGCAGTTGAGCGTTCTTCACTTTGTCCACCAAAGTTGGACTGGCTTCCATCTGGTAACATCTTTCATCGGATTCTCTTGGAAATTTGATTTCCAACTCCAACCTTGACATTGCTGTAATAAGCTCCTCCTTATCAGTTAACAACATCAACTTTTCCCTGCCTTTCCTACTCATGGCATCTGCAACCACGTTTGCTTTGCCTGGATAATAAAAGATCTCACAATCATAATCTTTTATCAGTTCCATCCATCTTCTTTGACACATGTTCAGGTCCTTCTGTGTGAAAATATAGTTCAGACTTTTATGGTCTGTGTAGATCTCACATTTCTCTCCGTAGAGACAGTGTCTCCATATCTTCAGAGCAAACACAACCGCCGCCAACTCTAAATCATGAGTTGAATACCCTTTTTCGTAATCTTTCAATTGTCTTGATGCATACGCAATGACTTTACCATTTTGCATAAGAACACACCCTATTCCCTTGTGTCAAGCATCACTATACACCACAAAATTTTCTGTATTATCTGGTAATGACAACACAGGTGCCATACTTAGCTTCTTTTTCAATTCTTGGAAACTTTCTTCACATTTCTCCGTCCAAACAAATTTTATAGATTTCCTCGTTAAATTTGTTAACGGAGTGGCAATCTTGGAGAAATCCTGGATAAACCGTCTGTAATACCCTACTAATCCTAAGAAACTTCTCACTTCTGATGGAGTTCTCGGTTGTTCCCAATTTATCACAGCTTCAACCTTTGATGGATCCACTAAAATTCCATCCTTATCAATTACGTGCCCAAGAAATTATACACTTTCCAGCCAAAATTCACATTTAGAGAATTTTGCATACAACTTTTCTTTTCTTAGCGTCTACAGCGTTAGACGTAAATGTTCCACATGTTCCTCTTGAGTTTTAGAGTACACCAGAATATCGTCGATAAACACCACCACAAACTTGTCCAAAAATGGTTTAAACACCCTGTTCATCAAATCCATGAACGCTGCAGGGGCATTTGTCAAACCAAAAGACATCACCAAAAATTTGTAATGTCTATACCGAGTTCGGAATGCCGTCTTCGGTACATCCTCCTTTCTTACCTTCAGTTGATGGTACCCACTCCTCAAATCTATTTTCGAGAAATATCTAGCACCCTTCAATTGATCAAATAAGTCATCTATTCTCGGTAAAGGATATTTGTTGTTAATAGTTACTTTGTTTAACTCTCTAAAATCAATACAAAGACGCATTGACCCATCCTTCTTCTTTACGAATAACACTGGTGCTCCCTACGGTGACACACTCAGCTGAATGTATTTCTTATCCAACAGCTCCTGTAGTTGTACCATCAGTTCTTTCATCTCCACCGGAGCCATTCTGTACGGGGCTTTCGATATCGGAGCGGTTCCTAGCGCTAAGTCGATCACGAACTCAATTTCTCTGTCAGGCGGAAGTCCTGGAAAATCCTCTGGAAACACGTCCACAAATTCCCTAACCACTGGTATTTCTTCCAGTTTTTCACCCTTCTTCTGAGTATCGACTATGTAAGCTAAATAACCCACACAAACTCTCGACTCAACAACTTTTTGGCCTGCATAATCGTCAGACATCTCATTTGTCTAGGCGATTTGCTACCATTGAATACTACCTTTGACGGAGTCATAAGGTTTACACATTTCTTTTGGCAGTCAATTATCACTCCATAATTGAATAACCAATCCATTCCAAAAATAACGTCAAACTCTCCTAGCCAGATCGGAATCAAATCAACCATCAAAATATTTCCCTTAATATTCACCCTACAGTTCTTGTATACGAACCTAACAGGAACTACTTCCTTATTCGCAATATCTATGTTTAAAGGGAAATTCAATTCTTCACTAGTCAATCCTAATCTCATAGCAAATTCATCAGATATAAATGAGTAAGTAACACCCGAATCAAATAATACATAAGCGTCAATATCATTGATCAGGATAATACCTGACACCACATCCTTTGATTGCATAGCATCTTTTACAATCATTTTGAAGGTTCTGGCTCTGGGCTTATTTGTTAATGTTGGTCTCGCAATAGCCAACGCACCTCCACTAGCATTTCCCTTGCTCCCATTTGTCTCACCAAATCTCTTTTTGGGGCATTCATGAGCAAAGTGATCCTTGGATCCGCACGTGAAGCACACATTCTTCTTAGCTTGAGTGCAATTTGGGGCGATGTGATCCTCCTGGCCACAATTGAAGCATACTCATTTCCCCAGCAAACACACTCCCTTATGAAACTTTTCGCACGTAGCACATGCTTTGAACTTCTTATTTTGCTGGTTTCTTTGCTGATTTCCAGCTCCTCCATTCCCATTCCACTTCCTCTTCAGGTTGTTGCCATTATTACCGTTACCACTACTCTTAGCTTCACCTTCACTTTTCTTCTTTCTCTACTCTTGATTATGCTTTGTTACCGCCTCCACTTCCACTTTCGTGAATCGCCTTTCTCCATCATCACTTTGCAAATGTCTTTAATTGGAACAGGAAACCCTACTTGTCTGACAACCGTGGTTTCAGTCCTGCTCAAACCTCTTACCTTGCATATTGCCGTCTCACATACGACCGATATGGCGCAAACCTCGCCAACTCGTTGAACTTTGCGTCATACTCCGACACCGACATTTTTCCTTGCTTCAACTCCAAAAACTAAACCTCTAGCTGACTCTTCAAACTCTCTGGGAAATAAGTCTCAAAGAACAGCTCCTTAAACCTATCCCAGGTCATTACTCCTGATCCTTCCCGAGTTTTGTTGGCCTGCCACCAATAGCTGGCCTCCTCCTTCAACATAAACGTTGCAAAAGCAGTCTTCTGATTCTCCTCTACCCTAGCCACATCAAAAACCTTCTCGATTTCCATAATCCAAGTCTGTGCTTCAACTGGGTTCATGGACCCATGAAATTCTGGTGGTCCAACCGCCTTGAAGTCCTTAAACGTAGCACCTTGGTTCTGAGGTTGATTTTGCGGTTGTTTTTGCGATTGCACTGTCAATGAACGCCACCAACTCACGAACGGGTTAGTTTCAAAGATTATCGTTGTTGGTTCCTTCGGTGGTTCTCTGACGGGGTGGTTGACGTCTTGGAGGCATTTTCTGTTAAAAAGAATACATTCCTTAGATTATTGCTCAACTCTTTTCAAGTAATTTCTACTTAACTTGCCCCCATAAAGTAATCACTTCATAACACATAACACTTTGGATAAAAGAAAATAATAACTTTTATTCATAACTTCTTTGAAAACATCATATCAATAGCATCACTGCTACTTACATTATTTTCCTGAACTACTAAAGTTTCAGGACATCATCATCATATCCCATAGGTTGCATAATACTTGGGATTAACATAATACTTATCATAACATAAATCATAAATCATAAATCAAGTTCACTTCCTAAGTTGTCCTATTAAGATACTGCAAAGCCTTACGACGCTCTTCTTTCATAATTCGGAACATGGTTCGACGATCTAGTATGTACGAGTGTAAATATTCGAATCGAATTGGGTAACCCATGACCCGATCCTGAGCTTGATTGACTGCGATGTTGAATACGTTATCCATTTCCTGCATCTTCATTGTCTTTGCTTGTGCGTCTCCCTCTGCTATTTCGGCCCGTTGATCAGCTTCCTCGTATGCATCTTCAGCTCTTACCCTTTTTGCAGACTCTTCTCTCAACTTGCTCTTCAACTCTGAAATCTCAGCTCTCATTTGGTCGTTCTCTTCTTCAGTGTGAACCAGCTTCTCTTCAACATTGTTCAATCGTTCTTCTCGATCCTAGATCTCATTGTCCTTCTGTGCCATCAAGGTCTGTTGTTCAGCTACCATCTCTTGTAATTCCTTGACTGTATCTTGAAGTTCCACATTGCGGTCATGCACCTCATCGTATATACGGCCAGCTATCGAGTTAAGTGGAATCCTTTCCTCCTCGTCCTCTTCATCCGTCTGTGGCAACTCCAAAGGATCTTCTTCATCTGTCTCTATCTCATCATCCTCATCAGGTACTCTCTCTTGCTCAACTACTGTGACCAACGGAACTGTCTCCCGTGGCAGTAATTGTTCCCAAACTACCTGAATATCTCGAGTCTCCTCCTCCCTACCTTGACTGGTTCCTCCTATATTAGACATCCTGTCAACCAAAGTTTAAGTCTTAATTACTAATCATTACTACTCGACTCTCACGAGCACATAAGTTATAAACACATAAGCACATAAGTGTTTTATTACTTCTTCCTTAAAACTCGATAAGAGTTTATCATCACAATCTTTTCGAAGGTTACTTCCTAAGGCTTTCACCCCCCTTAAGGTTTATAACCTAAGGCTTTGATACCAACCTATGACACCCCCAAATCTAGGTACTTCATTCCCACAGGATTTGGTGTTTACTTAATCAAACATTCATATCTAACTACCCAATCCCAATAAAACTGGATAATAAAACCTTTCCCATTAAAGGGTTACATAATAAAATCTCCCAGGTTATCTAACCTTTAAATACAATCATTCAAATGCGGAAATTAAATAAACTTCATTAAAACAAAGTCTAAGATCATCATAATAAAAGTCTAAAATAAAATTACAAGTCTTCATCACTTGCACATTTTTCCCTTTCCTTTGCTAGACGAAGGTTCATCTACCTTCTCTTCTTTAGCTGCAATGAGTTTTAAAATATGCAAGAGTGAGCAAAATAATTGCTCACTGGATACAATATGAAATCAACAGGAATATAGTAATAATAACGGCCAATAATAGGCTCATCAACAATGAATAGTAGTCTATCATCTATAATCAAAAACTGAAATCCAAAATGTGGAATAAATATAACCGAGGGTCATAAGACCATGAACTATGTCCACAGCTATGAGCAATCTTTCAACTCCAACTTTAACAAATATAAGACTATAAGGACTCCTCGTGCTTAGGGGGATCAGCCCTTCGTACCATGTATTGTGCACAAACATTTAACTCTACGCGTAAGTTAACCCCTAATCATAACATTAGGGTTGTTCATCTCAGTATTTAGAGTACAAGTCCGCACCAAAGGAAGTTTGGTTTGGATAAGCTTTCAAGGTAATTTGGAATTCAACGAACATCAACTAAGGATTAGTTGAATGAAACCAAGAACATTTCACTATAGAATAATCGTGATTGAATCAATCATAGTAAACTAAAGTCATGCTTTAGGAATAATCTAAGAGCATACAATTTGAATAACGATGTAACATTCTAGAATTTTAATTGTTATATTAAATATTTATTGAATTATTTAAATATTTAATGGATGTGTTTATTGTTGAATAAATAATTGTTCAAATTTGAATTGATGTGGTTAATTATTTGTTAAATAAACAATTAAGGAAAATTAATTATTTTGCTAATTTCATTTAATTATTAAGTTAGAGAATTTTGATTAATTGAATTATTTTGCTAATTTTGATTAATTGAATAAAGTTATAATTATATAGAAAATTATAATTTTGGTGGTATTGATTTATGTGATGAAGTGATTAAATAAATTGTTATTATGATTAATTTAATTAAATTAATGTGTGACAAATAACCTTGTTATAAATGAGTTACTAAAATAACTTAAAGGAGTTTTAATTCAGTTTTGCCAAACAAGGCCTAAGGCCTATTAAGTCTTTAATTTATTTGAGTTTTACCAAACAAGGTGTTAGGATTAATGGGTTATTTTGTTAGTGGTTAACCAAACAAGCCTTATGTCTTTTGATTTTAAAATTCACATAACTGATATCAGTTATGTTTATAATTATATTATATAATTAATATATATAATATCTATATACGTTATTTGGTTAAGACGTATGTTAGAGGAGAGAGGTTAGAGAGAAAAAAGAAAACTTAGAGAAGAAGAAGAAAAGAAGAAAGAAGAGAGAAAAGAAGGCTAGAGATTGGAGAAGGAGGCTCGAGAGTAGAAAAGATTAGCCATATCACCATCTTCTTCAAGGTATTCTCCTATTCCTTAGTTCTTAAAAGTTTAGTTTTATCTTCCCAAATTCTCTGTAGAATCTTTGTGTAAGCATGAATTTTTGTTGTTATGTGGCTTTATATGTCATAATAGTGATGTTAAAACTATTTTCATGGGTTATAATCAAAGAATTGTTGTTATGTATATGTTTGTGAAGAAAATGTTTTTACAGAGAGTTTTTATGAAAATTTATTGTTTAGCTTAAAGTAGAAATTGAGGGTGAATTAGTGGTTTAGTTGATAAATTGATCGTTTAATTTGTTAGAGTATGTATAATCATTGATAAAGACACTTTGAATTAGTGGTTTTGGTTGAAAAACAAAAGTTACAGTGTTGATTTTCATTGAAATATCAAAAAAGTGAGTTTTAGCCAAAAAATAGTGAATTTAGGTGTGTTAATTTTGTTGTTTATGTGGTTGTATGGGTAGAATCATGTTTAGAGTTTGTGAAATATGTTTACATGAAGTTGTTGTATGATTTACATGATATTTGGTCTATTAGAAACGAGCTTGTAGGCCAAAATTGGCTTTTTTTTCGCTCATTGTCATTAGGTCGCCTCTCAGGTCTCGCAATTCATTGCCATGATGTGCAGACTTACAAGACCTTTGTGGCACCCTAACGCCATGCTCACGCCGCATCGCGGCCTTGTACCTTATGATGATCTCATGCATTGGCTATTTATGCTCATGCTGCGGTACGCGACCCACGATAAATGTAAAATAGCATGCAAAAGAAGTTAGAAATGGTCCTGATGATTGTACTTTTTGTACACGAAATTTTAAGAAAAGATATGTGATGATAGTAGGACTGCTAAATGTTGATTTTAGTATTTCTATACTATGAATAAGTATGTTATTAATAATTAACTTGTGTTATAACTCGATTATGTGATTAAAAATCCAATTTTAAATGATGAACGTACTTAGTTATGTTTGTAAGATGGTAATGACTAATTATGTCATGATGACATATGTTTATAGGATATTGTGATTCATATTGATTTGGTTTAGCCTACGAGCAAGGCAAGTTCTTTAACTCTACTTTTAGAATTGTGCAATCGCTTAAATTTTCTTTGAGCAAGTTTTTCTAATCCTTTATCTTGTTGAACTAATTATGGTTTTCAATTCGATTATGATATAATGATGTAAGTTATTCTTGAGCAAGTTATTTTTGTATTTAACTTGTTGTTTAGCATGCAAATTTATATATTCTAATGTTGAACATTTTTATCGATCAAATTGTTATGCATGCTTAGTATTCAATTCTAATTAACCTTGGCTTTGTATTGTTCAAGCAAGGTGTTATAGTTATTCAAATTGTATGCTCTTAGATTATTCCTAAAGCATGACTTTAGTTTACTATAATTAATTCAATCATGATTATTCTATAGTGAAATGTTCTTGGTTTCATTCAACTAATACTTAGTTGATGTTCGTTGAATTCCAAATTATCCTGAAAGCTTATCCAAACCAAACTTCCTTTGGTGTGGACTTGTACTCTAAATACTGAGATGAACAACCCTAATGTTATGATTAGGGGTTAACTTATGCGTAGCGTTAAATGTTTGTGCACAATACATGGTAAGAAGGGCTGATCCCCCTAAGTACGAGGAGTCCTTATAGTCTTATGACTGTTAAAGTTGGAGTTGAAAGATTGCTCACAACTGTGGACATAGTTCATGGTCTTATGACCCTCAGTTATATTTATTCCACATTTTGGATTTCAGTTTCTGATTATAGATGATAGAGTACTATTCATTGTTGATGAGCCTATTATTGGCCGCTATTATTACTATACTCCTGTTGATTTCATATTGTATCCAGTGAGCAATTGTTTTGCTCACTCTTGCATATTTTAAAACTCATTGCAACTAAATAAGAGAAGGTAGATGAACCTTCGTCTAGCAAAGGAAAGGAAAAAATAACAATTATAGCTCACACCGCCATGGAAGGTGTCATGTCTCAGTGCCAAGAGGACATGCCTGTGGTACCCCCACAGGTGGTTATAGCTCAGGTATACCCTACGGTATTCTAACAAAATATAATGTCACAACACATGTGACAAAATATTAACAGAAATGGGTTCTAACGTGTACATGTTAAGCTGAAACAAATCATCAACATAAGTCTCCAAAATGTACTAACATGTACATTACTACAATATCAAAATAAATTAATAGACATGATACACTAGTCTAAAGAGTACAAATGGGAGTTATAATATAACTCCAAAACAAGCTATTCAAAATAAATTGACAAGAAATAATTATGAGAGACAATACTAAATTTCGAAACGAATAACAGAACGAACAAATTAAAAACAAATGAGTCTCGCTGAAAGAGTACAGAATCCGTACCTGAATTAAGCAATGTAATACCCAAAATTTAAATTCCAAATTTGTCTCATTATATTCCCTCCGTCCAAACTAATTACACAAATTAATAAAATAAATTAATAAACTATGCATTATATTACTAATTACTAACGTATATTTTATTTTATTTTTAAAACTCATACATTATTATTATAAAAAATATAAACCAACTATACACACTGCCTTCGTTTTTTTTTTCAATTTATAAATAGCCTAAATTTTCATGTTGTTTATGAGTACAGTACATAACAATTATACATACTTATTAATTAATTACAAATCTAAAAGTACATAATTCGTATAAAACATTAATCTATTCATTGCATAAAGGTTCCTATATACTCTCTTGAATTCACAGACTACTTAAACCTATGATGTGTACTGATCATCTATGCCAAATAAAAAAAATATACATGTACTGGAAATCACAAGTTACTTGCCTGATAAAGAATAAATTTGTTCCTTCTCTCGTAGCACAACCGCAACTTCTTTTCTTTTCAGCGGCTTTTTTTTTCTTTCTGATCCGTATCACATGTATGATTAGGTTTTAGTATTTATTTTTTATATATTATAAAAACCCTCTTAATTAATTGGATAAAAATAAATAAATTTACACAATTATAAATTAGCCCAAATAATATAAATGCCCAAATTAATATAATCCATTTACTTATTATAGTCCACAAATTTTACTGATTAATTTGGCCCAAACAAAATAATAGCCCAAATAAGAAAATAGAGTCCAATTAATATGTTTTAAAACAAAAGTATATATTTTTTTATCATATAATATTTTATTTTTCTTTTCGGTATTATAAATTTCTTACCGGTGCATGACACATGTGAGGCTACTGATGAACATTAGTCGACTTTAGCCCAAAAAACACAAATTTCACCCACCAAACAGTGATAATAACATGTAAAAATGGTATAGAACTATCACAAACATGTTTGTGAACATATTCCACCAATTAGAACAATTTAACATCAACTAAAACTAGTTAATTTCTCAAATTTCACATTTTCATATAAAGCTCAATTTTTTTGATATTCATCCCAAAAATCATCAATGTGGTTTCAATACTTGGCCAAATCACTTCATTCAAAAATTGTTATGCTCGATTCTTAATGAACTAACATATACAAGCTTTAATTTACAGTTTCACATATAATTTGTCCACTAAAAATTGTACCTACCTAAGCCATATGAAGAACACATATACTGTCAAAATTTCTACTACTGTCAAACGAAATTAGCATGCAATTCTCGTTTAAACATAAACTCTAGAATCACCAACATGTATAATCACAATTAACAGTTATACATATCAACAATTCCGCAAATTGAATTCACAGACTTAGAAGGTTTATGCCGTAAAAACCCATATATTCATATTCATATATAATTAGGAAAAATACCTTCAATTAGCGTGATAATTCCTTTCAAACACCACTGAATTAGCTTTAAAATCCTTAAGCTTCCTCTCAATCTCCCTCAAGTTTCACTCTGTCAAGCTCTATCAATTCTCACTCTTCTCTTCTCTCTTCTCAGTGTAGCCAATATAGACTAACTTAAGCGTAAACTAAAAAACTGATAACCTTAATAATCCTAATAACTAATATCGCCATTAAAAAAAAGAAACGTATATAATATAAATATATTATATTTATTATTTTAATTTATTTTATTTAAATTCAAAAATTAGAAAACCAAAAGTCATAAGGCTTTGTTTGGCAAAACCTTTTAAAATTTAAAGAATTAATATATTTAAGCCTTGTTTGGCAAAACCACATTAAACTCCTTTATTTTATTTTAATAAACAATTTTAGTTTATAATTTATAATTACATCTTATTTATTTTGATTTCCAAATCCAACAATAATTAAATCAATTAATTATACATGCTATATTCTAATTAAATATACCATTTAAACAAATAACATAAAATTATAATTTTATTTAATAATTTAATATACCATTTAAATTATTAAATCATCACAACAATATAACCTCTCATGTTATATTACACTCTAAATTATAATTTAATTTAGAATATTATCTAATAAATTTAGATTCATAAATATTTACTAACAACCATCACATCAATAAAATATTTATTTTATCAATTTCAACAATAAACACATAAAATAAATATTTAAAATTACAATTTGAAATTCTGAATTGTTACATCATTCACTCCTTACAAGGATTCTGTCCCCAGAATCACAACTCAAATAATCAAATCGTCACATTCTCCCCTCCTTAAAGAGATTCTGTCCCCAGAATCAAAGACACAGACTAAACAAATAACTCAGGGTAATTCTTCATCATATCAGCTTCGAGTTCCCACGTAGCCTCTTCAACATTGTGGTTCCTCCATATCTCCTTCACAGAAGGTATCACTTTATTCCTGAGCACTTGTTCTTTCATGTCGACTATTTGGATAGGAATCTCTTCATAAGACAAATCCTTATTGAACTGTAACGGTTCATACTTGATTACATGCTTGTAATCGGGTTTATATGGTCGCAACATTGACACATGAACAACATTGTGAACATGCTCTAATTCTGGAGGTAAAGCTACCTCATATGCCACCTCTCTCACTCTTCGTAATATCTCAAAAGGTCCAATAAACCTTGGGCTGAGCTTTCCTTTCTTGCCAAAATGAATTTTCCCCTTCTAAAGAGAGACTTTCAGGAACACAAAATTTCTTGCTTCAAATTCATGACTCTGCCTGTGTTGATCAGCATACTTTTTCTATTGATCTTGAGCAACTACCAATCTTGCTCTGATGAGTTTGACAACTTCAGCGGTCTGTTGTACCAGTTCTGGTCCTAGTAGTTGACGTTCACCAACTTCATCCAAGCATAGTGGAGTTTTGCACTTCCTGCCATATAACGCCTTGTATGGCGGCATACCAATGCTTGCATGGTAACTGTTGTTGTATGCAAATTCCACCAACGGTAGATGATCATCTCAATTTCCTTTGAAATCCATTATGCACGCTCTAAGCATATCTTCTAGCGTCTGGATTGTTTGTTTGCTTTGCCCATCAGTTTGTGGATGATATGCTATGCTCATCTTCAGTTGCATTCCCATGCATTCTTGTAGTCTCTTCCAGAAATTTGATGTGAACCTTGGATCTCTGTCTGATACAATTGACACTGGAATTCCATGTCTTGAGATGATCTCTTTAACGTATAGCTTCGCCAGCTAATCAAGATTAAATTTAATCTTTATTGGCAAAAAGTGTGCAAATTTCGTCAATTTGTCCACTATCACCCATATCGCATCGTATCCTTTCTGAGTCATTGGAAGACCTACTACAAAATCCATTATAATATGATCCCATTTCCATTCCGGTATCTTCAACGGTTGAAGTAATCCGCTTGGTCTTTGATGCTCGGCCTTCACTTTCTGACATGTCAAGAGCTTTGCAACGCATTCTGCAACGTCTCTTTTCATGTTCGGCCACCAAAAATTTTGCCGCAAATCTTGATACATTTTTGTACTTTTCGAATGAATCGAATATCTTGAGTTATGCGCTTCCGTCAAGATTTCTTCTTTAACATCTTGTACTGCTGGAACCCAAACTCGTCCCTCGAATCTTAGCATTCCTTCAGTATCAATGTTGTACTTCACTTCTTTACCCTCGACCACACTTTCCTTTATTTTTCTCATTTCTTCATCTTGTAGAATGAAATGTTCTTCACTTTGTCCACCAAAGTTGGACTAGCTTCCATCTAGTATAATTTTTCATCGGATTCTTCTGGAAATTTGATTTCCAACTCTAGCCTTGCCATCGTTTAAATGAGCTCCTTCTTATAAGTTAATGTGACGCCCCAAAAATAGGTATACATCACCCATCTTGAGTTACCAAATACATGGTACAAAATACAAATACAAACTTAATTATACAACCGTCATGTAATATACGACAAAACATAATTTAGAGTTTAAATAGGAGTGTTGCCTTCTAGACAATATCCACTCTCAAATAGAGTCTTCATTACATTTATTGTCACACTATTTTATAGAATAGTGAGGACTACCAACACACCATCTCGGACCATTACTCCGTTCCCCGACTAGTCCCGACTACGTTCTCATTTCCTGAAGAGAACAATGAAAGCAAAAGGGTGAGCTCAACTAGCCCAGTAAGAAATATTATGACTAAGATAATGCAGAATAAATTATCATTAGCCTTCAACAATGTTAAACTGATACAATATAACAAACATCAAGTTTAACTGCAGCAGAATAAGCAATCTATTAGAAGAGTCAAGTAGAGCATGATATCTACTACCTTCTAAATTTTAAAATGTTTTCATCAATTTTTATCACTAAGACTCAGCTTAATAAATAAACCACATCATCGAATCATCCCTGCACTACGGGCCAAGGATATTCATTATATCATCAATGGTCATGACTATACCGAATAATCCCTGGTGATAATCATACCAAAAACTGTCCATCAATGCACTACCGGCCAATGAGGACTTTTACCACATCATTCGTTACATTATAGTCATGATTATACCAAATAATCCCTGGTCATAATCATACCAAGTCCATCTATGCACGTAAGCCAAAGATGACTTTCATCACAATATAAGCATAAGGATGATGACAATGATATAAGCATTAATCAAACGAAAACAATGATAAATATTAAAGACTTTAAATTTATCCAAATATTATCAATCACTTAATAAACTCATAATCTAATATTATTAATATTATAACAATATTTTAATCACTTCTTAAACTTATAAATAATTTATTTCAATTATTTACACTTTACCAAATAATGCATTTAATCATTCAAAATGCCATACTCATAAGATTTCATCACCAATGATCAAATCCTCATCAAAATCTGCATATACCCTATATAGGATTCCCAAGCCATAAAATCCTATTTTCCAATTTTGTTATTTCACATAACATATTTAATTCATTTACTCATAACTAGTTTATTTTCATGTAAAATACCAAATCAGTCCCAAAAATATTTCTTTTCTGGGATTTAACAGAATATAGTTACATATTGAACATATATTTTTCTCGAAATTTTTAAAATTCATTTACTATTTTTCATATGGCCAAAACTGCCGAATATTTAGACATTTATCATAAATTGTACTTTGGTCCAAAAATTCCAAAATTTATAGGTATACTCCTGTTATATATATGTACTCCCAATAAAAATTTCACCAATTTTGGATTTAACCACAAAGAGTTATAAGGGTTTACTTTTTAAAATAGTCTTTTCCCATAAAATCTATAACTCTTAATCTATACATCCAAAAATCGCCATTTTTGGACACAATCTAGAAAACTCATCAAATTATCATTTCAAATTTTTCCATAATTTTTGAGGGTCAGAAAAATTACAAAACTGCCCCTGGCAGAAACCCTTTTTAAATGAAAATATTGTTCATATGAATATAAAGGATCATTCACCATGCATGCGGTAATCCACATAGGCAGGTTATTCCAACAGAATAATAAAGAATGGAATAACAGAAGAATTCACCATCCATGCGATACACCACACAAACAGGTTATTCTCAACAGAATAATAAAGGATGGAACTAAATGCGTAACCGCATGCATGACGGGATATTCCAACGAAATATAAAGAATGAAACCAGGTCATACGTAAACCACACAGACAAGATATTCAAACAGAATAATAAAGAATGGAATAACAAAGAATTCACCATGCATGTGATAGACCGCACAGAAAGGTTATTCCAACAGAATAATAAAGAATGGAATAAAAGAAGAATTTCACCATGTATATTGTACTTTGTATAGACAGGTTATTCCAATATAATAATAAAGAACGGAATAGCAGAAGCTCTCTTCATGAATACGAAAGAAATAATACCCCTTACCTTAGAAAGAAACTGGATACTAGAGTAGAGAGGTAGCAGACTTCTCTTCTTCTTTCTCTCTATAATTTCTCTCAATAATAATTGCTCTATAGCTTTAGTGAATTGGTGAGAAATGAAGGAAGAATGAGCTTCTATTTATAGGAAAATATAGTTTCGATAATTGCATATTTTGGGGCTCGAAATATTACAGTACAATACCTCCAACTTTTCTTTCATTTTTAATTTAGTCCTGCAAGTATTATCAAACTTGCACCACCTCCCCTAATAGTAAATAATGTGAATCAATAGTTCAGTCATGTGAATCAATAGTTATAATCATGTGAAAATATGAATTACAGTATAGTACCTCCATCTATACCTCCATTTTTAAGTTAGTAATGCAAGTATTGTCAATCTAGCACCAACTCCCCTAATAGTACAAGAATGTCAATCAATAGTACACACATGTGAACAAATAGTTATAATAATATTAATTAATAGCAATTAATTGTTCATTTATCCGATTAATTACCCGATTTATCAATACAACCTCCAAACATCAATTATCATCGAAATAGATGTCGATTTCCACTAACACTAATAATTCCCACACAATGGAATTATCAATTTCATCTTTAATCAACACGAACTTATTCATCATTAATATTATAACTCACAATATTTAACAACCAGGTCGTTCCCAGGAAAGAGGGGGCTTTCCGATAAGGATTTCTCCTTATTGGCGTGCAATTAGATGACCAAACCTCTCTTTGACAGAACTTCTAGACATTGTAAATATTGCAATTTAATAATATGAATAACTTTATCGTCTCAATTATTGATTTAACAATATAACAAATTATGCAGATGATACTATGACAATAATTGAATCAATAATATGAGAGATATGATGCAGTAATTACTGTAGCCATAATTGAGTATAACTGAGTCACTTCTTACGTAAGCATCAATAATCAATACCGTGCGCTACTATGCAACCACGCCAGACATGACATTTCTTTTACTACTACCGGTAGTTCAACGGTTTTAACGGTAACACTTTCGCCGTTATTTTTATAAAAAGATAATTCTGTCGTTTTCTAACTACGACAATACTTTCGTTGTGGGGACCACCAATGATTGTGCCGTCATACGGATATTCTCCGACAAAAAGAATATTCCCCGACCAATCGAATATTATATAACCACTTGCTTACTTTGTAAAATTTGTAAATATTACCCACAACTATAACATTATATTATATCCACACCATAATATAAAATAATATTTTGAGAAATTTAAATCTTTATTTATAAAATTTGGGGTCTTACAGTTAACAACATCAATTTTTCTTTGTCTTTCCAACTCAAGGCATCTGCAACTACGTTTGCTTTGCCTGGATGATAAAAGATCTCACAATCATAATCTTTTATTAATTCCATTCATCTCCTTTGCCGCATATTCAGGTCCTTCTGTGTGAAAATATACTTCAGACTTTTATGGTCTGTGTAGATCATTAATCATTAAATAAATATAATTAATATTAATTTATTAATGAAATTATCCTTTAAATATTAAAAGTTATATTTTATAACTTAAAATATCTTTAAACATTTTATCTTCATTTAAAATGATTATTAAAATATTAAAATCATTTTTAAACTAAATTATTTAATACAAATATTAAATAACTTTAATATCATTATTAATCATTAATTAATGAAATTAACCATTAAATATTAAAAGTTATATTTTATAACTTAAAATATTTTTAAATACTTTATTTTCATTTAAAATGATTTTTAAATCATTAAAATCATTTTTTATCTTATTTATTTAATTTAATAATCAAATAAATCTAATATCATTAATATTAATTTATTAATGAAATTTCTCCAAAAATATTAAAAGTTACATTTTATAACTTCAAATATTTTATAATACATTAATCTTTATTTAAAATAATTTTTAAACAATTAAAATCATTTTTCTCTAATTTATTTAATATACTAATTAAATAAATTAAATATCATTAATATTCAAATAATTATAAATATTAATGAAAAATATTCTAAATAATCGTAAATTATTTTTCATAATTTAAAATAATTTTAAAAACTATTTTTGTAATTTTTTATAATTTATTTTCTATTTTTAAATATTTTTGAATATTAGAAATTAAAATAATAAAAACCGTCGCTAAAGGTCTTTAGGGACCGAAGAAAGTGTCATTGTTGGTGTTCTTGAGCCTCAAGAACACCGACAACTTCGATGGTTATGGGGTCACGTTTGGCCATTTATAATTTCATTTATAGATTGTTTCATCGGCTAAAACCTAAGTTTTGTAGTGTTGATGTAACTCTACAAGTTTCAATCGTTATATTGACCATACCACAACATATCAAGAAGATCTAGGCCAACAAACAACCTGTCAGATGGTTTCTGGGTTTTCCCAGAAACCCAGGTATCCGAGTGAACACCTTCATGCAAGATTTACTTTTTGTTCAGTTCATGGTTTATGTCATTTAAAGGTTCCAATCTATAGAATATATGACAAGGTACATCACTAAAATAACAGATCGGTTAAACAACAACAAAATCACAAGTTGTAGTTCACCAAAGGTTGTCGAAATCCTATCCTATAATTTCCGAAATTCCCGAAACAATGAAATCGTGGTCGGATGGTCACGTTTGGCCAGTCCATTACATTCGATCATATGATGATTTAACATATCTAAAGGCCGTAATCTATAGTCTAACTAGCAAGTTACAATTTAGATACAACATTTCATCAAAACAATGAAACAATTGATGAGATCAAAGAGCTTAAATATACCGTCGACGATGTTCATGCTTTTCGGGTTTACCCAGATTTCTTTTCCGGCCACGGTGATCAACGACCTTTGACCATCAATAACTGTTGATCTAGACATTCAATGATAGTGAATCCACTTTCAGATTAAATATCTCATACAAGGCTACAATTGTAAACACTTAAACCATAAAAACAATAAACACACAACAATCTATAGGCTCTGACATTTGATGTCAGAACACAAAAAAATAATTTTCCAGATTTTGAAAATCTTTAATTTCGAGCACTTTAATGTTATGGATCTGAATACTACCAACCCAGATCATCACTAGAAACTAAATACAACATATTACAACAACAAAAACTAACATCTAACACTGAATTTTTGGACAGAAATTAAGGCTAGGTTTTATACCTTTCTTTGATTAATTCTCTATCTAGTGCTTCTGATTTGTTATTGTTGATCGTGGGGATATATTTGTGACTGATATTAGCAACAAATTTTCGTGGCTTTTAGAAAGAGAAGGTCTAGGAGGAGCTTGGTAAATAATTTGATTAACAATGCAACATTTTCTCTCTCTAACCTATATATACAAGACTTAGATTCATGAATGGTTGCTAGATGGCTAATGGCTGGTGTTTTTAAGTCAAAGGAGTTGTTGGTTTGGGTCACCAACCCATCCTATTGTCAAAACCTAGTTTGTAGCTTCAATTATACAAGAGGGACATTTTTATCATTTCCTTAAATTTTTAGAAAATTGCCTTAGGGTTTAGGGTTTAGACATTTTAGTGTTTAGGGTTTAACATTTAACCCTTAAAGATTTAGCAACTAGGATTTCAAAAATTTCCAAATTTAGGATTTAACAATTAGGGTTTATAAAGAAAATAAAATAAAATAATTTTAGTTTCTAAAATTTTGAAAATAATAACTTTGTTAATTAAAGTAAGTTTGTAATTATCTTATACATGGTTATTAGGGTTTATTACCCTTAATCACAATTAACCTTGCTAATAAAGCAATTAGGGTTTACAATTCCAATAATTAGGGTTTCCATAATACAATTAGGGTTTCTAGAAATTAAATTAGGGTTCTAGGTTTTAGGGTTTTGATTTCTATATCACCAGTCGTTAATCACATTATTGTGATTACATAACGGCTTTAACAAATTTTCAAAGTCGTGAATGACTTTCGCTTTAGGGTTTCAATTCAATTAGGGTTTTCCATAAGCAAATTAGGGTTCCAAAATTATAATTAGGGATTATAATATATAAAATAATAATAATAATAATAATAATAATAATAATAAGGGTTTTGAATAATTATGATTCTCCCTAATTAGGATTAATACATATAACACCATAATTGGCCAACCATTGTCAGTCCACATACAGTACACACACACACACACACACACACACACACATATATATATATATATATATATATATGGCACTAAAAATTCAAAATATTATAATATAATAATATTATTATCATTATTCCTTATCTCAGAACCAAAATTAGGGTTTATCATTAACTTTAAAACTGTTCTATACGTTAACCTTACACACATAATACACATGTCTATAACACTGAAAAATAATAATATAATATTATTATTCTCATTCCTTGATCAAAACCCGAAATTAGGGTTCGGATTCCACATCTGATTTATCTTTCATAATTAACATTATAAATTAAGTTAAAATAATTAACTTAATATCTTGAACAAATTCATATAATGAAATAATCATTATAATTATTCTTAGTAAATAAGATAAAATAATTAACTTAATAATCTGGACAAAATCATATAAGAAAAGAATTATTATTATAATTATTCTAAAATCATTTCATATATTATTTAAATAATATATAATTATATTTTCATAGAAAATAGTTAATAAACACATTTCCAATAAGGAATTAATTAGTATAAAAATATAATTGATAATAATCAATAATTCTAAAATAAATTTATTTGCAATACTTAATGTAATAAATAAATTTTATTTATCACACATATAATTATAATTACACATTACCTTGACACATCTCATTCATATTTATTTTAAAAAAAAAAAAAATATCTAAAAATTTATGATTTATTTATATAGAAAATATCGGGTTGTCACATTCACCCTCCCTTATAAGGATTTCGTCCCCGGAATCACCTTTTAAAACCTATACTTACCAGGGTACATAGCATATACAATCATTGCAAGTAGATCTCGATCATAATTGATCGATCCGATCTTTAACTATTCAGCAAAAAGCTTATCTATCTTCTTAAACAGAAATTTGATTTCTAAGAGAACTCAAATTCCTCCTTCAAAACAATTTATAAAAATAATTTACTATATATAAGAAAATAATATATTAGAAAATAAAATTAGTTTGAGTAGTACCTGGAGTTGCATCCCCGGCTGCCACGATATCTTGAACGGTCATGTTGAAGACGCTTGTAGTTGATTCTATTGATTTCTTTGTTGATGTCGGTCCCGATGTCACCAATGCCCTGCTGCCTTTTCGCATTTTCGCATTCCTTGTCTCCATTTCCTTTCTTGGACGGTCTTTCACCTTATACTCCATTGATTCGCACATAACACATTTACTATACCTTCTTGGATTGGGACCTTTAGGAAAGATATATATCCCTCCTGTCCTTACTTTCTATACACAAACTTTTCCTTTTTTTTATCACATTCCCGGCTTATCTCCGGTATTATCAAGATTATTTTCTTTTATCTTATAGGCGGCAAAAGTTGTCTCTTGCCCCGCCGTTATTCTAGCTATAACATACGCTGCCACCGGGTCAGTTGAGATTCTAAATCCTGGCAATAGAACCGATTTGAAGTCTTTAACGTTCGATGTTCGATTATCTGGTTGATTTTTCGCGGCTGGTAATCCGTTCTGCATAGCTTGATCGTCCACATTCGCAAAAATTCTGTGTCGGGTCTGGTTGTCCTCCAGCTTTGTTGACAGGTTCTTTTGTTCTTTGGTTTCGTTTTCGTCTTGACGGCATTATTATAAATTATTCTTTATTACCTTACATTCTAAGCCTTATCGTAAACGCTTAACATATAACACAAAACTTTCTATTCACTCAATCATGTACTCAAAATATTAGATTTTGAAAATTTGGTTTACTGTATTAACCAATATTCGTATAAATTTTACTATCTTCATACCAACTTACTTCATTAATCCAACATAAATCAATATTCATAGCACTTGCCATACCATATCACATATTGCTTTAACATCCGCTATCCCTTTGTGACTCGAAAGTCAGGAATAGCTGCCATAACTTATACAAAATATTACATTATACCAACATACCTATCATATACACCACCTAAAATTATACATATTCAACTAATACTAACACTACCTATTCCTTACACCTTCACTAACGATCAATTCCTTAGTAACCTATCTATTCCTATTATCCTCAATATCCATTCACACATAACTGTATCAAGTTTGTCACAACTTTCAACACCTTATGAGTTTAAGAACTCATTACAGACATATGAGTTTAAGAACTCAACATTGACCATTTATACCTTAACCATACTTTACCTATCAGTTACACTTAGCGTTTCTTGATCCAGTACTATACTTTCCAAAATAACCACCTCTTTGAGGTAGCTTTCAATGTGAGCCTCTATTGCAGCTATTGGTTTTGATATTGGCTCGGTCATGGATGTCGACTTATTCTTTACAACTTAAGAGTATCCTAATTCAGTTCTTTTCTAACACCTACACACAAAATTATCTTGACTAGCAAATAATAAATACACACAACACATAATAGTTTTATAAGTTATCTTTTATTTTGTTTGATAATGAATTTATTCAATTCATCTCCTTTTTAAACTCTATATGAGTTATTTATATTTTCAACATTTCCCTCTGTTCTAAGATTATAGCCTAAGGTCTAACCCACCTAAGGTTTCTAACCCTATAGCTCTGATACCAAATTGTAGAGTCCCCGAATCCGGATACTTGAAACCCGAACTCGGTACTTCATGATACCATTTCTATGAGCGGAATAATTACTAATAATAATAACAATAATATAAATTTCAAGCTTAACTTACATTTATCAGAGTCTAATCCCAAGTACGCAACCTTTACTACATTCTTTACATGATATATAATACATATCATTAACTTAATACAGTTTATCTATTACAAATGATACCAATAACATATTCTGTTTGCTTTCCTTTTTACTTGTTCCGGGCCGAGCCTTCAAGCTGTTCATACTTAGCTGAAAACATTTAAATTAAGCAAGGATGAGCATTTGAGTGCCCAGCAAGTATTATATATATATAGGATGAAAGAATTTAAACGTTTTCTTTATAATATTCTTCTACAACCAGTCAATAGTTGTGAAGTAATCTGTACCAATAATAATAGCATAACAACCCTCTTTCAATTTTTTTTTAAAATTGTGTATTGTTTATATACAAGGTTTCCTTGACATATCATGAACATTGTTTTCATTTTCGAAAAGGTTAAACAGAAATTCATCTGTAAACCAGCATTGCTTACGGGCCTAAGGGTGTACAGTCCATGGGCCCTGTATTGATCAATACTACATTGCTAGAACGATATTATCGTTCATCCTTTGTCCGCCGAAGCGCATAAAAATTTTCCCATTATCGGGATGTTCATTTCTGTCGGGTTTTCGTAACAAAGGTCTTATATAATCCAACATATATGTATATATCAAAGGTGTATCAACATGCGATGAAAAACAATGATTGTCCAAGTGGGGACACTTGTATAATCATTTATAGAAATTAACGAACAGAATATATTTATCCGAATTATCATATACTAGCATGTTGATAATCAATGGGCTTATATAATATAAGTTTAACAATCTGTATAATAATATAACTTTGAAACATTCTTACACTTGTCCATTGCATAAAGAAAATGAAAAGTTAGGATACTTGCCTGATGCGCTGCTTACACTTACACAACTTAGATTTATCTTTTCTATCACGACCTATCATTAATCAAATCATTTTACTGATTAGTATATCATAACGTAACACATAACACTGCCTATTGCAGTCAGCACATAACCTAATCACCTTATCACACATGTTCAACAATCATGGTTTCACAAACAAACATCAACACATTCCTAATCGCATTGTTACATAACCTTAACCACCATTGAATCACAAATAAACAGTTAACTAACTAAATTATCTATGTCCAGATCAATTTCTGAACCATGCCGGTCTATCGACAACTTTATCGGGTACTAATAGAGTCTAAGACTCTATACTGATGAGAGTTCAATATTCATTTGGATAACTTAAACATCAATTGCACTTTATCTTTCATGGCTTTATAATAATTTTTAAATAATTATTATCATTTATCATAATTTATCACAAATTTTCAAACACCTAATCATTATAAAATGATTTAAATATCAAATAATTCTATTATCATTAATATTTAATTAATATTAAACTATTAATGAAACCATTATAAAAATATTAAAGTTATTTATAATAAGTGAAAATATTTTAAAAGTATTTATATTACCCTTAAATGATTTTTAAAATATTTAAAATTATTATTAAATAATTACCATTAATATTTAAATATTAATGAACTATTTATCCAAATATTAAAAGTCATTAATCATAACTTAAAATATTTTTAATTCATTTTTATCCCTTTTAAATGATTTTTAAATTAATAAAACCATTTTAAAACTATTTATTTAATATAATTATTAAATAAATTTAATATCATTAATCATTAAATAAATATCATTAATATTAATTTATTAATGAAATTATCCTTTAAATATTAAAAGTTATATTTTATAACTTAAAATATCTTTAAACATTTTATCTTCATTTAAAATGATTATTAAAATATTAAAATCATTTTTAAACTAAATTATTTAATACAAATATTAAATAACTTTAATATCATTATTAATCATTAATTAATGAAATTAACCATTAAATATTAAAAGTTATATTTTATAACTTAAAATATTTTTAAATACTTTATTTTCATTTAAAATGATTTTAAAATCATTAAAATCATTTTTATCTTATTTATTTAATTTAATAATCAAATAAATCTAATATCATTAATATTAATTTATTAATGAAATTTCTCCAAAATATTAAAAGTTACATTTAATAACTTCAAATATTTTATAATACATTAATCTTTATTTAAAATAATTTTTAAACAATTAAAATCATTTTTCTAATTTATTTAATATACTAATTAAATAAATTAAATGTCATTAATATTCAAATAATTATAAATATTAATGAAAAATATTCTAAATAATCAGAAATTATTTTTCATAATTTAAAATAATTTTAAAAACTATTTTTGTAATTTTTTATAATTTATTTTCTATTTTTAAATATTTTTCGGAATATTAGAAATTAAAAATAATAGAAACCGTCGCTAAAGGTCTTTAGCGACAGAAAGTGTCGCTGTTGGTGTTCTTGAGCCTCAAGAACACTAACAGTTCAGTGGTTAAGGGGTCACGTTTGACCGGCTATAATTTCATTTATAGATTGTTTCTGTCCAAGATAAAACCTAAGTTTTGTAGTGTTGATGTAACTCTACAAGTTTCAATCGTTATATTGACCATACCACAACATATCAAGAAGATCTAGGCCAACAAACAACTCATCGAGACGGTTTACGGGTTTTCCCGAAACCCGTGTATCCGAGTGAACACCTTCACGCATTTATTTACTTTATGTTCAGTTCATGGTTTATGTCATTTAAAGGTTCCAATCTATAGAATATATGACAAGGTACATCACTAAAATAACGATCGGTTAAACAACAACAAAATCACAAGTTGTAGTTCACCAAAGGTTGTCGAAATCCGGCTCCTATAATTTCCGGAAATTCCCGAACAATGAAATCATGGTCGATGGTCACGTTTGATCGTCCCATTACATTCGATCATATGATGATTTAACATATCTAAAGGCCGAATCTATAGTCTAACTAGCAAGTTACAATTTAGATACAACATTTCATCAAAACAAGAAAACAATTGATGATCAAAGAGCTTAAATATACTTGTCGGGCGATGTTCATGCTTTCTCGGGTTTACCCATTTCTTCCCTATGCGTGGTCGGCCAACGACTTTTGACCATCAATATCTGATGATCTAGACATTCAATGATAGTGAATCCACTTTCGATTAAAGATCTCATACAAGGCTACAATTGTAAACACTTAAACCATAAAACAATAAACACACAACAATCTATAGGCTCTGACATTTGATGTCAGAACACAAAAAAAAATAATTTTCCAGATTTTGAAAATCTTTAATTTCGAGCACTTTAATGTTATGGATCTGAATACTACCAACCCAGATCATCACTAGAGACTAAATACAACATATTACAACAACAAAAACTAACATCTAACACCGAATTTTTGGACAGAAATTAAGGCTAGGTTTTATACCTTTCTTTGATTAATTCTCTATCTAGTGCTTCTGATTTGTTATTGTTGATCGTGGGGCTATATTTGTGAATGATATTAGCAACAAATTTTCGTGGCTTTTAGAAAGAGAAGGTCTAGGAGGAGCTTGGTAAATAATTTGAGCAACAATGCAACATTTTCTCTCTCTAACCTATATATACAAGACTTAGATTCATGAATGGTTGCTAGATGGCTGATGGCTGGTGTTTTTAAGTCAAAGGAGTTGTTGGTTTAGGTCACCAACCCATCCTATTGTCAAAACCTAGTTTGTAGCTTCAATTATACAAGAGGGACATTTTTGTCATTTCCTTAAATTTCTAGAAAATTGCCTTAGGGTTTAGGGTTTAGACATTTTAGTGTTTAGGGTTTAACATTTAACCCTTAAAGATTTAGCAACTAGGATTTCAAAAATTTCCAAATTTAGGATTTAACAATTAGGGTTTATAATGAAAATAAAATAAAATAATTTTAGTTTCTAAAATTTTGAAAATAATAACTTTGTTAATTAAAGTAAGTTTGTAATTATCTTATACATGGATATTAGGGTTTATTACCCTTAATCACAATTAACCTTGCTAATAAAGCAATTAGGGTTTACAATTCCAATAATTAGGGTTTCCATAATACAATTAGGGTTTCTAGAAATTAAATTAGGGTTCTAGGTTTTAGGGTTTTGATTTCTATATCACTAAATTTAATCACATTATTGTGATTACATAACGGCTTTAACAAATTCTCAAAGTCGTGAATGACTTTCGCTTTAGGTTTCAATTCAATTAGGGTTTTCCATAAGCAAATTAGGGTTCCAAAATTATAATTAGGGATTATAATATATAAAATAATAATAATAATAATAATAATAATAATAATAATAATAATAATAATAATTTAAGGGTTTTGAATAATTACGATTCTCCCTAATTAGGGTTAATACATATAACACCATAATTGGCCAACCATTGTGGAATCCACATACATTACACACACACACACACACACACACACACACACATATATATATATATATATATATATATATATATGGCAATAAAAATTCAAAATATTATAATATAATAATATTATTATCATTATTCCTTATCTCGTAACCAAAATTAGGGTTTATCATTAACTTTAAAACTGCTTTACTGTCGTTAACCTTACACACATAATACACATGTCTATAACAACGAAAAATAATAATATAATATTATTATTCTCATTCCTTGATCAAAACCCTAATTAGGGTTTGGATTCCATATCCGATTTATCTTTCATAATTAACATTATAAATTAAGTTAAAATAATTAACTTAATATCTTGAACAAATTCATATAATGAAATAATCATTATAATTATTCTTAGTAAATAAGATAAAATAATTAACTTAATAATGGACAAAATCATATAAGAAAAGAATTATTATTATAATTATTCTAAAATCATTTCATATATTATTTAAATAATATATAATTATATTTTCATAGAAAATAGTTAATAAACACATTTCCAATAAGGAATTAATTAGTATAAAAATATAATTGATAATAATCAATAATTCTAAAATAAATTTATTTGCAATACTTAATGTAATAAATAAATTTTATTTATCACACATATAATTATAATTACACATTACCTTGACACATATCATTCATATTTATTTTAAAAAAAAAATTTATACGCAAAATTTATGATTTATTTATATAGAAAATATCGGGTTGTCACAATTTCGCGTATAACTTTTCTTTTCTTAGCATCTCCAGTGTTAGACGTAAGTGTTCCATGTGTTCTTTTTGAGATTTGGAGTACACCAGAATATCATCGATGAACACCACCATAAACTTGTCCAAAAATAGTTTAAACACCCTATTCATCAAATCCATGAATGCTGCAGGGGCATTTGTCAAACCAAAAGATATCACTAAAAATTTGTACTGTAATATTTTGAGCCCCAAAACGTGCAATTATCAAAACTATATTTTCCTATAAATAGAAGCTCATTCTTCCTTCATTTCTCACCAATTCACTAAAGCTATAGAGCAATTGTTATAAAGAGAAATTATAGAGAGAAAGAAGAAGAGAAGTTTGCTACCTCTCTACTCCAGTATCCAGTTTCTTTATAAGGTAAGGGGTATTATTTCTTTCGTATTCATGAAGAGAGCTATTGTTATTCCATTCCTTATTATTATGTTGGAATAACCTATCTATGCGAAGTACCACATACATGGTGAAATTCTTCTGTTATTTGTGACGCCCCCAAATTTGGGTATCTTACAACCCGACATATGGTGCTCCACTGTACTAACATCCATACAATCATTCCATTGAAATACAACAAAATGAATGTAATTACTATCTTCTTATTACAATCAAAGTATAATCCTTCCCAGGTTCATAAACCGATTACATCGTTCATTGTTCATAATGTATAATACATACAAACTTTCTAAACTATTACACAATGGCTAAGCATCCATCTTAGCTTTGCCCTTATCTCGTTTGGCATTCATAGTACGTTCATCCTTAACTGCAGTTATATAATTCACGCAAGAAGTGAGCATGACAGCTCATCAAGTTTAATCAAGGATAACAGTAACACCACATTCGTGAATTATATAACAATTCTGACATAACTGAACAATAGTTATGAAGTATTATGAATCAATAATACTTTAACAGTTCATAACATTAATTCCCAAAGTATAGAATAGATTAGGAATTCTGAACCGGACGATAGACCCTGAACAGTAACTTTCAGTTTTCATACTTGAAAAGGAGTCCACAACACTAAGGCCGTTCATCCAATAACTTACGAGCACTTCTAGGTGATCAGCCTATAGTACTCTATGTTGATCAACACTCATTCATTAAACGTATTTATGTTTAATATTTTTCACAAACTCGTGTGCCCATCGAATAATCGATGAAAAATACTTTTTTTTGTTCATAGACAAACCTTACCTTCACGTCCGTACCAATTTCTTGGCATAGGATAGCCTTAACATTTCTATATAGAAAGATATGAATAATAATCAATCTATATATTATGAATATTCTAGCCGAGTTAAAATCTGGCATCGACCCTTTCTTTAAAATAAGTCTTGCAATTCAATTCAACGAATCACATACAACTTGGCTAACATGGAAGTTAGACAAGCGTTAAGAAAACTTTCCTTTCAGTGTCTTCAAATAATTTACTCGACTGACCACAACCTTTACAGAATCTACATGATATATTCAAATAGCACATTGTAATTAGCTAACAAATAAATGTTTCTTCCAACTTCTTTCTTTTCTATGTCTTAGTTAACTTAATAACTTTATTAGAGTCAACATGACTTATTACCCCTCGTCCTGATTTATTACTCAACTGACGTTTATTATCCGGACTCGAACATCATTGATAAAGTATCAACTTTGTTCATCGTTCATAACTTGTTAACAAGCATTCCATTCCTATGTTTCATACCATATACCTTAGTATAGGTAGTATAGGAATAGCTTTAATAAACTTATGAAGTGTACAAACATTATCCCTATAGGTCTCTAAACAATTACAGTTGAAAACCTAAGTCAGAATCCAAGCCCTTACACTCGCACTGCGACGCGGCCTATATAGCACTAGGGATCAAGCGCCACAAATAGCCCAGCAGCGAGCTCAGTTCTCTTCTCGTGACTGCGCGAGACTTAGTACTATAAGTTATACCAGGTGCCACTCTCAATGGCTCATTACATCGTGTCGTGACACATGGCCATGGCAATTTATACTATGTCTCAGCCGCCATGGCTGAGACCTCGGTCTGCAATTCTCAACAGTTTTGAAAATCTTTGTGAAATTTCCGGGGCCATAACTTATTCGTTATAAGCCGGATTTGGTCCGTTCAAAAGCCTACACGTCATAAATAACATAATCTACACGTTCATATAAGAATTCGACACTTTCGAATCCGATAACTCAAAATTTACTATTGAATTCATTTTTAGATGTTCGTAAACGTTAAAGAGCGTTCAATGCTCGTTTTCTTCGTTTTAAGTCAGAATCATATGATTGTTGAACCCACAACTCTTAATAATCCTATCTCACGTGTTGACATTGAAAACCAACATTTTCCAGTCTCATGGCAACTTTTGACCCTTAATCCGGAATTCAACATTTTCGACGTTTTAACGTCTATTTCCGTGAAATCCGCCATAACTTCTTTATTATCGTTCTCTAAGCCAAATCTCATGGAATACTGCATGGATTTCATATCTACATCCTAACCAAACAAGATGCGTATATTAACGTATTGACGGAGTTCAATCGTTTATAAACGATCGATCTCAACAAACAATATTTTCATGGTTCAAAACTATATTAAACCTTATGATTCTTATAATCTCATGACTTGTAGAGATTTAATCTATGGTAAGTCATCTATAATCTCTCATACAAGACGTATACTACCCATCTATGATTCTTCAATATAAAAGTGAAATCAAAAAGAGATGGAGAGGAAAGGTAAAGATTATTACCTCAATAACTCTTATGATCTTCCTTGGAAAACTATAAGATCAAGCTCCCAAAGTGTAAGATTTATAAGTATAGCTCTCTTTCTCTCTCAAATAATCTAGGTTGGAATTTGTAAAACTCTCAAATAAAACTTTCTAGCCTCATATTTATAGGAAACTAGAGTGGAGGGTAATTTAGACTTAACACACTCAACCTCCTTACTATTCATATGTGGTCACCAAGTAAAATACTTGGTGACCAAGCCTTATGCTTGGCTTCCACTCCAAGGTGGCCGGCCCACCACTTGTCATGGGTCATCCCATGGGTTGACCCATGGGTTTTACCCATTTGGTGACCCACCGGATCGATCCACGGTTCGGTTTTAATGAATTAGGCTTAACTAAATAAACATTGGGCCTTGACTTGGGTTCAACTCACTAATCCCCTTGGGCTTGGTCATTTAATAATTTGATTAATAGAAATCCAACTCAAATGACTTATTTATTAAGACTTAATCTTAATCCTATAATACGAATCGTATTCTACACGTACAATTCACGTATTCTTTTCGTATACTACACGTACAATAATCGTATGGTACTTTGTATTTACTCAACGTATTATACATAGATACTAAATAGTATCATACTTGTATAACACTCGCATTAACCTTAACGTAATTCCTTCTACGCATATTATTTCCTTCTTAGAAATCAATATACTCAACCCTTAGGTTTTAAGTTCGCAGGCGAAAACTGCGTTTGCCGTAAATGAAATATTATCAGATATTCCATCTAATCTCAATATTATAACATTACGGGTTTCTCGGAATTTCAAAATAATTCTCCGAGCAGAAACGAATGAATAGTGTTTTTACGGAAATTTCTCGAAAAATATTTATTTTCGTCTTGGAAATTCCAAATAATTAATTCTAGCACGTAGCCAGAATACTAACCACGTTAGCACATTCTAGGTCATAGAACGACCTTCACATAGCTTACTCACAAAATAATCAATTAAATTTATTTAATTCACATAATCAAATAAAAATTTAATTGTCATAAGGATTCTGTCCCCCTTATAAGGATTCTGTCCCCAGAATCTTAGCTTATAATTACATAAAAAAATGAGGAAAATCTTCCATCATCTTACTTTCGAGCTCCCACGTTGCTTCTTCGGCATTGTGGTTTCTCCATAACACCTTCACTGAAGGTATTACCTTATTTCTTAAAACTTGTTCCTTCCTATCAATAATCTTTCCCCGGATGATATAAAATATCACAGTCATAATCTTTGATTAATTCTAACCACCTTCTCTGTCTCATATTCAACTCCTTCTATGTGAAAATATATTTCAGACTTTTGTGGTCCGTGTATATCTCACACTTCTCACCGTAAAGATAATGCCTTTAAGGCAAAAACTACAGCTGCCAATTCCAGATCGTGAGTAGGATAGACCTAATCATAATCCTTCAGTTGACATGACGCATATGCAATGACTTTGCCATGCTGCATGAGCACGCAACCCAGTCCTTTATGCGAAGCATCGCTATACACTACAAAGTTCCCTGTATCGTCGGGTAAGGACAATACAGGTGCCTCACTCAATCTCTTTTTCAACTCCTAAAAACTGTTCTCACATTTTTCAGTCCACACATACTTCACCGACTTTCTTGTTAGATTTGTCAACGGAGTAGCTATTTTAGAAAAGTCCAGAATGAACCTTCTATAGTATCCCGCTAACCCCAGAAAACTCTGAACCTCAGTTGGTGTTTTCGGTTGCTCCCATTCATTAACTGCTTTTAACTTTGTCGGATCTACGGAAATGCCATCCTTATCGATAACATGCCATAGAAACTGCACTCGCTCAAGCCAAAATTCATACTTCATGAATTTCGCATACAACTTCTCCTTCCTTAGTGTTTCCAACACTATTCTTAAATGTTCTGCATGATCTTCTGTCGTCTTTGAATAGACTAGAATATCATCAATGAACACTACGATGAACTTGTCCAAATATTGTTTGAACACTATGTTCATCATATCCATAAATGCGGCTGGCGCATTAGTTAACCCAAATGACATTACCAGAAACTCGTAATGACCATAACGAGTTCTGAACGTCATCTTAGGTACATCCTCCTTCATTACCTTTAACTGATGATACCCCGTGCGCAAATCAATTTTAGAAAAATACTTTGCCCCCTTTCAACTGATCAAATAGATCATCAATCCTGGGTAATGGGTATTTATTCTTAATCGTTAACTTGTTCAACTGTCGATAGTCGATACAAAGTCTTAATGACCCGTCCTTCTTCTTTACAAACAACACCGGTGCTCCCCAAGGTGACACACTTGGTTGAATATACTTCCTATCTAATAGTTCCCGTAATTGAACCATTAACTCCTTCATCTCAACTGGCGCTATACGATATGGTGCCCTTGAAACCGTGTCGCTCCCTTGAATGCATCAATTACAAACTCAACCTCCTCGTCTCAAGTGGAATACCCGTAAAACTCCTCCTAAATACATCCGCAAACTCTTGCACTATAGGTATCTGTTCCAAGGATGTTCCCATTCTTTAGGTATCCACAACATGGCACAGATAACCTACACACCCTTTCCTCAACATCTTCCTAGCTTATGTCATAGACAGACAACAAGAGCGTCTCGGTGATTTACTACCGAAGAACACTACCTTGGTTTTCTTAGAAAGCCGAAGGTTTACTATTTTCCTATGGCAATCTATAATTGCTTTATGGTTAACCAACTAATCCATACCAAGAATTACGTCGAATTCTTTTAACCGTATTGGTACTAAATCTACCGATAACTTATTCCCTCTAATTTCTACGCAACAATCCTTATGAATATGTTCAATGGGGATTATCTCTTCATTTGCTACCTTAACATCTAAAGGTATAGGTAACTTCTCAAGGATTAAACCTAATCGCTTAGCAAATTCACATGCTATAAAAGAATAAGTAGCACCCGAGTCAAATAGCACATAAGCATTTATCTTATTGACCGGAATGATACCTGCTACCACATCCGTTGATGCAACCGCATCTTGGACAGTCATATTAAACGTATGAGCTGGGGGTCTACCCACCGATGGTGTTGGTCCAGTAATGGCTAATTTACTACTACCAAAACTCTTATTCCCCTCTAATCCCTTCTTCGGACAGTTTCTTGCCATGTGTTCCATTGACCCACAGATAAAACACCCCTGATTCTTATTAGGGTTAGGACAGTTGGGTGACAAATGCCCCTCCTGCCCACAGTTGTAGCATACTGCTTTCCCCTTTAAACATACTCCCGTGTGAGGCTTTCCACATGTCTTACATGCTTCCGTCCTCCGTTTGGGATCTCCCTGCTTTACCCCAGTATTCCCATGGTTAAAACTCTTTCTCTTTGGCAAGTTGCAAGCCTCACTGCAACTTCAAATTTTATTACCTCCCTCTAACTTGCTCTTAATCTTTTCGCTTTTGTGGTAATCGAGACAAAGCCTCACCACCACCTTCAAATATATATCGCCTTCTCTCCGAATGGTCCCATAGGAAGCACTCTGAAAACGATATCCTACTATAGAGCCGTGGTTTTAGCTCTACTCAAACCTCAGCCTTTCTCTCCCCTCAGATCCACCGTGTGGAGCAAATCTCGCCAATTCATTAAACTTAGCGGCATACTGGGGAACTGTCATATCCCCCTGCTTAAGTTCTAAGAACTTAATCTCCATCCTACCCTGCATGCTAGTAGGGAAATAGTTTTTGAAGAAGACCTTCTTAAACTGTTCCCACATAACAGCCTCTGTCCTAGCCCCACCCTGGTGAGCCTCCCACCAGTAGTTGGCTTCCCCCTTCATCATGTAAGTCGTAAAAGAAGTCTTTTGCGACTCACTTATGTTTGTTATCACAAACACCTTCTCAATCTCTCTAACTCATGTATGGGCTTCTAACGGGTCCGGTGTTCCTCGGAACTCGGGAGGACCCACACTTTTAAAGTCCTTAAAGGTAGTTGTTCTTGCTACCCCAGGAGCTACAGGAATCCCACCCCCCCACTTGGTTAAATGCAACCGTTAATAAATTAACGAACTCTTGCATAGGGTTATTAGGACTCCCCTGATTCTCATTATGAGACTCAGCCTCTTGGTTACGCTTGTCTCTCCTTCCCCGGCAAAGATAATTCGATTAAATAAATAAAGCTTCGTTATTATCTATTTAACTACCAGGTTATCATTCTCAATTAACAACAACCATTCACACCACATCAAACACATTTAATAAAAACTTCTTTATATAAATATGCTTGCATAGTCAAAACTATTTACAACATGTTCCCTTAGCCAAAAGCTAATACATACTATCCCGCGATTGCCTTCTACAAAAATTGGGATTTACAAAAAGAGACTACCCTTAAGTATACAAAAGAGGGTTTTACGTCACTACTACAAACAAAAAGATCTAACAATCTATTAACACTGTCGAACGATTCTCGAACCCACAACTCTTAATCACCCTATCTCACGTGTTGACATTGAAAACCAACATTTTCAAGTCTCATGGCAACTTTTGACCCTTAATCCAGAATTCAACATTTTCGACGTTTTAATGTCTATTTTCGTGAAATCCGCCATAACTTCGTTACTATCGTTCTCTAAGGCAAATCTCATGGAATACTCCATGGATTTCATATCTACATCCTAACCAAATAAGATGTGTATATTAACATATTGATGGAGTTCAATTGTTTATAAACGATCAATTTCAACAAATAATATTTTCATGGTTCAAAACTATATTAAACCTTATGATTCTTATAATCTCATGACTTGTAGAGATTTAATCTATGGTAAGACATATTTAATCTCTCATACAAGACGTATACTACCCATCTATGATTCTTCAATATAAAAGAGAAATCAAAAACAGATGGAGAGGAAAGGTAAAGATTATTACCTCAATAACTCTTATGATCTTCCTTGGAAAACTATAAGATCAAGCTCCCAAAGTGTAGGATTTATAAGTATAGCTCTCTTTCTCTCTCAAATAATCTAGGTTGGAATTTGTAAAACTCTCAAATGAAACTTTCTAGCCTCATATTTATAGGAAACTAGAATGGAGGGTAATTTAGACTTAACACACTCAACCTCCTTACTATTCATATGTGGTCACCAAGTAAAATACTTGGTGACCAAGCCTTATGCTTGGCTTCCACTCCAAGGTGGCCGGCCCACCACTTACCATTGGTCATCCCATGGGTTGACCCATGGGTTTTACCCAATCGGTGACCCACCGAATCGATCCATGGTTAGGTTTTAATGAATTAGGCTTAACTAAATAAACATTGGGCCTTGACTTGGGCTCAACTCACTAATCTCCTTGGGCTTGGTCATTTAATAATTGGATTAATAGAAATCCAACTCAAATGACTTATTCATTAAGACTTAATCTTAATCCTATAATACGAATCGTATTCTACACGTACAATTCACTTATTCTTTCTGTATACTACACGTACAATAATCGTATTATACTTCGCATTTACTCAACGTATTATACATAGATACTAAATAGTATCATACTTGTATAACACTCGTATTAACCTTAACGTAATTCCTTCTACGCATATTATTTCCTTCTCGGAACGCAATATACTCAACCCTTAGGTTTTAAGTCCGCAGGCGAAAACTGTGTTTGCCATAAATGAAATATTATCAGATATTCCATCTAATCTCAATATTATAACATTACGCGTTTCTCAGAATTTCAAAATAATTCTCCGAGCAGAAACGGATGAATAGTGTTTTTACAGAAATTTCTCATAAAATATTTATTTTCGTCTTGAAAATTCCAAATAATTAATTCTAGCACGTAGCCGGAATACTAACCACGTTAGCACATTCTAGGTCATAGAACGACCTTCACATAGCTTACACACAAAATAATCAATTAAATTTATTTAATTCATATAATCCAATAAAAATTTAATTGTCATAAAAAAATCTGATTTTCTCGGGCGTTACATTATTCGATTCTTTATTATTCTATTGGAATAACATGTCTGTGCGGTCTATCGCATGCCTGGTGAATTCTGTTGTTATTCCATTCTTTATTATTCTGTTTGAATATCCTGTCTGTGTGGTTTACACATGACCTGGTTCCATTCTTTATTATTCTGTTGGAATAACCTATCTATGCAGTCTATCGCATGCCTGGTGAATTCTATTATTATTCCATTCCTTATTATTATGTTGGAATAACCTGTCTATGCGAAGTACTACATACATGGTGAAATTCATCTATTATTCCATTCTTTATTATTCTATTGGAATATCCTGTCTGTGCGGATTATGCATGACCTGGTTCCATTCTTTATTATTCTATTGGAATAACCTGTCAGTGCAGTCTATCGCATGCCTGGTGAATTCTATTGTTATTCCATTCCTTATTATTATGTTGGAATAACCTGTCTATGCGAAGTACTGCATACATGGTGAAATTCTTCTATTATTCCATTCTTTATTATTCTGTTGGAATATCCTGTCTATTTGGATTACGCATGACATAGTTCCATTCTTTATTATTCTATTGGAATAACCTGTCTGTGCGGTCTATCACATGCCTGGTGAATTCTGTTGTTATTCCATTCTTTATTATTCTGTTGGAATATCCTGTATATGCGGATTATGCATGACCTGGTTCCATTCTTTATTATTCTGCTAGGAATAACTCATTCTCGTCATGGATCATCGCATGCATGGTGAATTCTTCTGTTATTCCATTCTTTATTATTCTGTTGGAATAACATGTCTATGTGGATTACCGCATGCATGGTGAATGATCCTTTGTATTCATTCCTTATTAAATTGTGGAAATGATTTGTCTACGTGGATTACCGCATGGCGAGCGAAAATCCATTTGCAGTTTCATAATTTTTCTGACCCTCAAAAATTCTGAAAATATTTTAAATGATATTTTGTTGAGTTTTCTAGATTGTGTCCAAAAATGGCGATTTTTGGATGTATAGATTAGGAGTTATGAATTTTATGGGAAAAGACTATTTTAAAAGTAAACCCTTATAACTCCTTGTGGTTAACTCCAAAATTGGTGAAATTTTTATTGGAAGTACATGTATATAACATGAGTATACCCTGTAAATTTTGGAATTTTTGGACAAAAGTGCAATTTATGATAAATGTCTAAATATTTGGCAGTTTTGGCCATATGAAAAATAGAAAATGAATTTTAAAAATTTTGAGAAAAATATATGTTCAATATGGGACTATATTCTGCTAAATCCCAGAAAAGAAATATTTTGGGACTGATTTGGTATTTTTCATGAAAATGAACTAGTTATGAGTAAATGAATTAAATATGTTATGTGAAGTAACAAAATTAGAAAATAGGATTTTATGGCTTGGGAATCCTATATAGGGTATATGCAGATTTTTGATGAGAGATTTGATCATTGGTGATGAAATATTATGAGTATGACATTTTTGAATGATTAAATGCATTATTTGGTAAAGTGTGAACAATTGAAATAAATTGTTTATAAGTTTAAGAAGTGATTAAAATATTTTTATAATATTAATAATATTAGATTATGAGTTTATTAAGTGATTGATAATATTTGGATAAATTTAAAGTCTTTAATATTTATCCTTATTTTTGTTTGATTAATGCTTATATCATTGTCATCATCCTCGTGCTTATATTGTGATGAAAGTCATCTTTAGCTTACGTGCATAGATGGACTTGGTATGATTATGACTAGGGATTATTCGGTATAATCATGACCGTAATGTGACGAATGATGTGGTGAAAGTCCTCGATGGCTGAAGTGCATTGATGGACAGCTTTTTGTATGATTGTGACCAGTGGATTATTCGGTATAGTCGCTGACCATTGATGATTTAATGAATATCCTTGGCCCGTAAAGGAGGAAGATTCGATGATATGGTTTATTTATTAAGATGAGTCTCAAATGATAAAATTGATGAAAACATTTTAAATGATAGTAGATATCATGCTCTACTGACTCTTCTAATAGATTGCTTATTCATCGCAGCTTAAACTTGATGTCTATTGTATTTTATCGGTTTAACATTGTTGAAGACTAATGATAATTTATTCGCATTATCTTAGTCATACTATTTCTTCTTGGGCTAGTTGAGCTCACCCTTTTTCTTTCACCGTTTCTCTTGAAATGAGAACGTGGCCAGACTGGACTAGTCGGGAACGGAGTGATGGTCCAGATGATAGCATTAGTAGTCCTCACTATTCTGTTAAATAGTGTGACAATAAATGTAATGAGGACTCCATTGAGTGTGGATATTGTCTAGATGAAAATATTCTTATTAAAACTATTAGATTATATTTTGTCATATTTTACACGACTGTTATATAATTTAGTTGTATTTGAATTTTGTATCATGTATTTGGCGACTCAAGATGGGTGATGTATACCTATTTTAGGGGCGTCAGACTTTTCCCCACCTAAGGTTCATTACCTAAAGCTTTGATACCAACCTGTGACACCCCCAAATCTAGGTACTTCATTCCCACAAGATTTGGTTCTCACTATCCATACATTCATACTATCTACCTAAATAAAATAATATGTATACCATAAATCCTCCCTTTAAATAGGGTTACATCATTAAATAAAAATCTTCCCAGGTTATCTAACCTTAAACGTCATTCAAGTGCGGAAATAAAACTATTACATCAGATCATTAAATAAAAGTCTATCATCAAATTAAAAGTCTAACATCATAACAATAATCAAAATTTCAAGTCTTCATAATTTGTACATTTTTCCCTTTCCTTTGCTAGTTGAAGGCTCATCTACCTTCTCAACTTTAGCTGCAATAATAATATCTATACAAGAGTGAGCAAAACAATATCTCACTAGATATAACAATGAATCAACAAGAGAATAATAATAATAACTGCCAACAATAGGCTCATCAAAACTGAATAGTACACTAACAATGATAATCAGAAACTGGAATCCAAAATATGGAATATATATAACTGAGGGTCATAAGACCATGAACTATGTCCACAGTTGCGAGTAATCTTTCAACTCCAACTTTAACAGTAATAAGACTATAAGGACTCCTCGTACTTAGGGGGATCAACCCTTCGTACAATGTATTGTGCACAAACATTTTAACGCTAAGCTTAAATTATCCCTTAATAATAATAGGGTTGTTCATCTCAGTATTTAGAGTACAAGTCCGCACCAAAGAAAGATTGGTTTGGATAAGCTTTCAAGGGTAATTTGAAATTTAACGAACATCAACTAGAGGACTAATTGAATCAGTAGTGTTTGATAACACAACAGTTGATCAATAATAACATAATATGGAACAATGAATAAGTGTAAGCGAACTAACTATATCTTGAACTCATGCTTGGAAACAACTACAAAGCATAAATATTGAATGATAATAAACTAACTATATCTTGAACTCATGCTTAGAAACAACTACAAAGCATAAGTATTGAATGACAATAAACCTTGCTTGAATAAAATTAAGCTAGGACTATAAATTATTGGATATTCATTAAGTAATAGCAAGCTGAAAATAAAGGTTGCTCATTATGAGAATAGCTTGTGTTAAGATAATTCAACATTAGAAATTAAATTCAAGAAAATTGCATTCATAGTACATGAAGGACAATAAAGAAACTTGTCTAACAATAAATAAGTTAGAATACATCAATAAATATTGGAATTCAAAACTTGTTCGAATAGAGCTTAAGTCCTAGCGAGCTTGTTCAAATAATGATTAGGAATACAAGAATTCGCTTAGTGAAAAGTTAAAGTAAGAAACTTGCTCAACGTAAATGTAGAGTTAGAAAACTTGCTCAATGTAAAAAGAGAAGTTTAGAAACTTGCCTCGAGCGTAAGCTATAATATCAAACTCACGTTCACCTACACATAGATTTAGAATAATCATTTATTAGATATACTAACATTCACGTTCCATCATAAAACGCATTTCTAGTTAGGCTTTTTAATTTAGCACAAGTCTTATATTACCATATACATTTCAGAATTTTCCAAGTGTTAACCTCACAACACTTAACTAACGTTCATTGTCTAACTAACTTATAACATAAGACGCTCATCACTTACAATTATTTTTACAAAGTTGAAATCATTAATGACATGACACGTTACTGAATTAACCTCCTTGTTACATATTTGACTCCTTAACACAACCTTAAAAAAAGCTATAATGGTGTTACAAAGTCCATGAAGAAGAAGAGACCTCACCGTCTCAGATTGTAGTGGCCTTAATGCATGCCCATACACAAAGTTCGGGACCGGCAAGAACAAGGCCATTTTTTTTTGGCACCGTGGCAGCATTGCTACTGCCAAGTACAGACAGACGAAGCGAGACTACCGATGAACAAGATGGAGTTTTTTAGCCCAAGAAACACAAATTTCACCCACCAAACAGTGATAATAACATGTAAAAATGGTATAGAACTATCACAAACATGTTTGTGAACATATTCCACCAATTAGAATAATTTAACATCAACTAAAACTAGTTTAATTTCTCAAATTTCACATTTTTTATATAAAGCTCAATTTTTTTGATATTCATCCCAAAAATCATCAATGTGGTTTCAAAACTTGGCCAAATCACTTCATTCAAATTACGTTATGCTCGGTTCTTAATGAACTAACATATACAAGCTTTAATTTACAGTTTCACATAAAATTTGTCCACTAAAAATTATACCTACCTAAGCCATATGAAGAACACATATACTGTCAAAATTTCTACAACTGTCAAACGAAATTAGCATGCAATTCTCGTTTAAACATAAACTCTAGCATCACCAACATGTATAATCACAATTAACAGTTATATATATCAACAATTCCGCAAATTAAATACACAGACTTAGAAGGTTTATGCCATAAAAACCCATATATGCATATTCATATATAATTAGGAAAAATACCTTCAATTAACGTGATAATTCCTTGCAAACACCACTGAATTAGCTTTGAAATCCTTAAGCTTCCTCTCAATCTCCCTCAAGTTTCACTCTGTCAAGCTCTATCAATTCTCAGACTCTTCTCTTCTCTCTTCTCAGTGTAGCCAATATAGACTAACTTAAGCGTAAACCAAAAAACTAATAACCTTAATAATCCTAATAACTAATATCAGTTAGTAAAAGAAACGTATATAATATAAATATATTATATTTATTATTTTATTTTATTTTATTTAAATTCAAAAATTAGAAAACCAAAAGCCATAAGGCTTTGTTTGGCAAAACCTTTTAAAATTTAAAGAATTAATATATTTAAGCCTTGTTTGGCAAAACCACATTAAACTCTTTATTTTATTTTAATAAACAATTTTAGTTTATAATTTATAATTACATCTTATTTATTTGGATTTCCAAATCCAACATTAATCAAATAAATTAATTATACATGCTATATTCTAATTAAATATACCATTTAAATAAATAACATAAAATTATAATTTCATTATAATTTTATTTAATAATTTAATATACCATTTAAATTATTAAATCATCACAATAATATAACCTCTCATGTTATATTACACTCTTTAAATTATAAATTAATTTAATTTAGAATATTATCTAATAAATTTAGATTCATAAATATTTACTAACAACCATCACATCAATAAAATATTTATTTCATCAATTTCAACAATAAACACATCAAATAAATATTTATATTTAATAAATATTTAAAATTATAATTTAAAATTCCGGATTGTTACAGCCAAGGTAACAAATAAGGATGAATAGAAAAAGTCTAAAAGATTAAAAGCATAAACGAAATCGTAAATGATGAAAAAGGAAATAAAGATGATCGTAAAACAAAATAATCACGAGTTAAGAAAAAAAATTTAAGGGAGATGATTATAGAATAAGATCACGACGTGATCTGTTTAAGTTATAAAAGAAAGATGGTTTGTAATGTTTGAATATTTATATCTTGTTGCTATGAAGATAATGTACTATGATATAGTACAAGATAAACTCACGAGGAGTTATAGATAATGTGATACGAGGAATTCGTATTGAGCAAGTTAAGGGTAAGTTGTTAAGAGTAAGATAGAGTTAGGTGAGATTTCAATTGAGGACTCATGTGATGGCTGAGTTATACAAACCTTTGTATGGGCGAGGATTTTGTGCTTGCAATCAGTTTATTACATTGATAATCATTGGAATGTCGGTGTCGCGCTATCAATGTATGTGTGGTGCAAAAGGTGATTCTTTTCTCATGTGTATATTTGATAGTTAGAAACTATTAAGATTAGTCATATATTATTAGGATTAGGTGCAGTTCTTAAAACTAATGCATATGATATGTTCGTGACTCATAATAACATGGTATGTTTTGAACCCCTCAGCGAATGGACGCCTATGGTCTGACTAGGATAAGTTTATAAACTCATATTATTATGGCAAGTTCCTGAACTTCGAATGTGTAGTAAGTTTGATGAACTATTTTGGGTAGAAAACGGTTATAGTATAGAGAACTTTGATGAAGTTGAAGATTGATAGAATGGTGAAGTAATGAGGTAATGAAGTAAAGATTGAAGTTGATGGATACCTGGATATTCTAAATCTACTAGCTATGCTAGACTTTTGAAATTTATTGACTTCATGCTGATGTTTGCACTTCTATTTTCTTGAAAAACATTAGATCAAATGATAAAACTAATGAGTTTTAAAAATAATACCGTTATTCGTATGTCTATGCTAATTGCTTTGGCTAGACAAAAATGATTTGAAATATATCAAAATGTATTTTTATATCATCAACATGTCATGGAACCTGGTGTAGTGATGAAAAAAAAACGATGGAGTCATCAATGCAGTATTACTTAGTGTTGGATGTGATCTAAGGATCGCCAGCCCACTATAGTATGATGTAGTATGATAAAATCACCAAATGATTTTATCCTCAAATGAATCAGTAAATACAAAGTATGGTATCATGACGTCATAAAAAGGATTTTTGAGATTTCTTTAAGATATCGAATATATATATATATATATATATATATATATATGTATATTTCAATTGATGTCCGAATTATTATAGAAGTATATGTTATTTAATTCAGCTAGACGATTATTGAAAGATGTTCAGATAATTCAAGCTTTTCTGGAAAAGTTATGCCAAACCAAATTATATTTGTGCGGATTCAGATGTTGAAAAGCTGAGATGAATAACCCTTTTATAGAGGATTACACGGAGGCATTTAGATGTTTGTGCATAATACATTGTACGAAGGGTTGATCCCCCTAAGTACGAGGAGTCCCTATAGTCTTATGACTGTTAAAGTTTAAGTTGAAAGATTACTTATAACTATGGACATATGCATAGCGTTTAAATGTTTGTGCATAATACATCGTACGAAGGGCTTAACACCCTAAGTGTGAGAGTCCCTATAGTCTAATGATTGTTAAGGTTTAAGTTGAAAGATTACTTATAACCGTGGACGTAGTTCAAGGTCTTATGACCCTCAACACGATTTGGAATCTTTTAAATTCCTGTTGTTCATATCGCTTCCCAATTATTGAGCAATTGTGGAAGATTCTTATTATTCTGAAAGGTGAAAGTGGAAAGGATGAGAAAATTAAGCAAAACATAATAATTTCAAGAAAGAATTGAAACTCCAGAAAGAGGAGAAATGTGAAACTCTTAGAAGAGGAAGATGTGATGAATATGATGATCTTAGAAAGATCCTTAGAGAAAGAATTTAGTTGTAGAACCCAATGAATGAATAAAGTATTAACGTAAAATCTATTTTGATAGATTGAATGAATAAAGATTAGTAGATAAAATTTTGAGGACAAGATTCTTAGAAGAATGGGTGAATGTAATATCCCAAGTGTTTATGATAAAGATCCTTAGTTAAGGAAATGAATAGGTTAAAGAGTATATAATACTCAAAATATAATTGAGTTCAAGTGAAAGTTATGAAATAAAACCTAGAATTTGTTGAAGTAATGAATGTAGTAGGAAATATAAAATCTATATTAAGGTAATGTGTTGAAGATATTCAACGAAAAATTTTTGAAAAAAAAAAAGACTTGGTGAAAACCGAGTAAAGGAGGTTTCTTTGATTCCGAGGACGGAATCCTTATAAGGAGGGAAGGATGTGACCACCCGAATTTTCATAAGTTATTAAAATAATAATTTAATAATTGAAATTCTTATTACGATGTGATTAATGTAACAATCCAGAATTTTAATTGTAATTATAAATATTTATTGAATTATATAAATATTTAATGGATGTGTTTATTGTTGAATAAATATTTGTTTATTGTTGAATAAATATTTGTTTATTATTGAATAAATACTTGTTTAATTATTTGTGAAATAAATAATGAATATGTGAAGGAAATATATTATTATGAGAAAATTTGCTAATTTAATTTAATTATTAAGTTAGAGAATTTATAATGATCAAATGAATTATTATTGTGACACCCCCAAATCCGGTACTTCCATTTCCACAGGATTTGGTGTTCATTGCAAGCATCATCTATCTATCTACCCGTAAATAAATGCAAACCATGCAATAGAAATAAATAATAATAAAATCTCTCCCCTTATGGGGTTACATCAATCAATAATAAATAAATCCTGAAAGTTACTCTAACCTTAAAACATCTATCGGAAAACATAAACAAATAAGTCTTAGTAACATCAATTCTAATTACATCACATAACCACATTAATAAAATGGTCTTCATTACTTGCTAAGCTTGCCCTTCCCTTACTAGTGGAAGGTTCGTACGCTTTTTTCGTTCTTAATCGCAATGTTACTACTACGAAGAGTGAGCACGATTTCCCACAAGTATAACAATATAACAATGAATAATAACATGCGAGAGAAATAATAACTTCTGATATAAAGATCAACTTTTGAATCAAGAATGGATAACAAGAATCAAAAGAAATTCTGAGGGTCATAAGACCTTGAACTATGTCCTAGGTTGTCAAGTGTTTTTACTTGAAACCTTTAACAGTCATAAGACTATGGACTCTTCTTCTCGTACTTAGGGGGATCAACCCTTAGTACCATACTGTGCACAATATCTTAACGCTAAAGCGTAAATAATCCCCTATATAGGGTTGTTCATCTCAGTTTTGACATTCGAGTCCGCACCAAAGGAAGTTTGGTTTGGATAATTCATTAAGGGGTTCTGAAATTTAGAACGCTCATCAACTATGGAATAGTCGAATCAATAAGGGTTCACTAGTCTAACAAGGTTTAACAGTAAATGAATATTTAACTTGAATAACATCTCAAAAAGTATACAATATAATAATTATTGTATAACAACATCATGCTTGAAGATTAATAAACTTTAATATCCAAGACAGGCTTGATCAATAATAATGAGAACTTGCTCAATATCGAAAGAGGAATTAATCAATTTATATAACGATAACAAGTAAGGTTAGGAAACTTGCTCAACGAAAGTTTAGGGTAAGAAACTTGCTCAACGTAAATGTAGAGTTAGAAAACTTGCTCAATGTAACAAGATAAGGTTTAGAAACTTGCCTCGTGTGTACATTACACTTAACCAAACTCGTTCTTTGAATTAAATCCTACATACCAATTACGTTCACAATACCAGTCAATAACAACGTACTAACATCATAACTTTACTCTTTGTTTAACTCGAATTCATGACTATACTTAGTCAATTATTACACTTAGTGTAAAATTAAGACTTTACGAAAAATAAACTAATTATGCATTCGATCATTCAATCCACATGTAATTGTGTTATGGACATAGTAAGAATTTATTTTAACATCTCATTATAGGTCTAATAAGTCTTTATAATCATTAGACTAAGTTGCTATCACATTTCCATACTTGTACACTTTTAAAAACTCATTTCGACCGTTACGCTAAGTGGTAAGCTATATTTACTTTTATACTATATCATCTTGGCGTTATGGCGTAAGGTGTGCAATACATGTTATTTTGTGGCATATTCTGCGTGAGTCTTAGGCCTAGAGTTGAGCCATGCACGCGACACTCCAGATTCTGAACTTCCAGTTCGCGAAGAACACATAATTCAGCGAAATAAACTCTACGTGATCATTAATTTCACCAATTTAAACATACCCACATGCTAGAATATATACATGACCATTACCCAACATATATACAGTGATTTTAACACATTAAAACACATGATCATAGAATTAGAGCATGAAAATTGGACTGTTCTTGATGTTCTTGAAGTTTTGAACATAAATTCTAAAATTCATCGCCATAGATTCGTTATAAGACCAAATCCAACCATTCAAATTTTGTTTTGTTCATTTTATCATGCATAATCATATACAAGTGGAAATTTTGCAAAACCATTTATGTTTGACATACTAAAAACATGTATAAGGCCATATGGCCATATAACATACTCTAAAATCTTTTACTGTATAATTTCATGAAATTGAAGATATGGAAACCCATATAATATATATAAAACATGCTATGATGTTATATATTAACACATAATCACATAATTGTTACCCTTTCCAACTACAGAAACTTTACAAAAAACTTAGGCCATATTCATGAAAACTTAAAAAGACGTAAAATAGGAATTTGGGTTGGAGAGAATTACCCAAAGCGTAGAATATAACTTGTAGAGGATGAATTCTCTCTCAATTCTTTACCAATCACACACTAATTACTCAAACTCTCTCTGTCACTTTCTAGACTTAGGAAAATTAATAAAGAAAAGGAAGGGGAAAGCATATAATAAAGAAGACGTCTGACGAGTTGTGGTGGGTTACCCGATCGTACATGGGTAATCGCCTCAACTCCTTCTAAGGCCATGTTTGGCTAGTTAGAATAGGTTTTAAAAATCATTTAATTTAATAAAGCTTTATTATATAGTTTAAGTAATGTCACATCCATTATAAAATAAATCAATGTCTTATTTAATTTATTTAAATAAAATATAATAATTTCTCAATAATTCACATAGTCACATAATTAAATTTCTCATTTAATAATAATATTAAATTATTAAATCTTTAATTAATAATTAAATTAATTAAAATAGCGTGAAGCTTATTAAATATTTCTTTTAATTCAATAAGCTCACATAATCACATACTTGAATAATAAAAATTCTCCACATTAATTTAATAAATATAACACATATAATTAAATTAATCTACCACAATTTCATCAATTAATTATTTAATCTAATAATTAATTCATCGAAAAATATTTATTCAATCCAATAAATATTAAAATTAAATTACAAAATCTCTTGTTGTCACAATTATATTATTCAATAAATTGTTAATAGAATTAATTAAATTAAGTATGAAAACTTAATTAAATAAATTGTGACAAATAATTATACTATAAAGAAGTTTAATTTAGTTTTGCCAAACAAAGCCTTATAGCTTTTGGTTTTATTTTGAATTTTGAATTATAATAAACTAAATAAATAAAATATAATTATAATATAATTATAATCTATACATTATATGTTTGGTAACTGCTATTTTTAATAAGGTCATTAGTAGGCGTATTATTATTATTTTCTGTTGGCTAGCCTATAAGTTAGTTTACGCTTAGTAGCTTAACTCTTATACTGAGAAAAGAAAAGAGAAAAAGTTACAGAGGGTTTTAGAGAGAATTGTCAGAGAAATACTGAGTTCTTCAAGCTTTTCTAAGGATTTAACAAGTATCTTCTTAAGCAAATATCTTCTTAAGCAACAAAAAGGTATTTTTCCTATAATCTTAATACTATATAACTATATATGTTTTACGTTATCTGTGTTCTTGATTGTAATATAAAGTTTATACAAAATTTTCTGTAAACCATGTTTTTACAATTGATTATGAAATTATACATATTTGTAATGGTAATTGTTATAACTAGCATATATATATATATATATATATATATATATATATATATATATATAATTATATATATGTGATTGTATGCTAAATTACGTATGCAAGAAATAATTGGTTTTACAGTGATTACATGTACATGAACATGTTTTGTAGGATAACAAAATTAGGTATGCTAATTGTGAAATTGAACCTTATATATGTTAATTGGGTAAGGACTTAATGAGAACGTAGTTCAAAGGAATGAATTCGTTGAATAATTGTGGTTTACACTGTTAAACCTTGTAAAACAACGTCAACAATGGAGTTGGGTTTTAAACTATGGTTTCAAGGATTTAAACTTTCTGAAATTATTGTTTAATTGCTTTAAATTGGTATATGTATGATAAGTAAATGTTTATGAGTAATCTATATAAGTTTTACGTCTTAATTTAAATGTTAGAAGTAGTAATTAGTCCAGAATTTAGTTATTCTATTCTTCGTGGTTGGGTTCTGTAAGTTTTGGCGACCCAACGCCAAAATCTGCGCCCCAACTGTGATTTTCACGCCTCAACGCCAAAAATAGCTCAGAACTTAGCACCCTAGCGATGAAATTCATGCCCCAACACCAATTCTTGACTTAGTTCTCGCAGCCCAGTGCTGGAACAGTAGTCTGGGGCGGACAGTTTTGACCTCCTATAGTAAAATGGCCACAACCTTTTCATACGAATTTCGATTGAGGTGATTTAAGATGATCCGAAACGATGACGAATATACATACAACTTTCGTGCTTTAAGTTTTTCAATTTGAGGTCGGGAACAGGGGTCAAAATGGTCGTTTGTGGGACTGATATGTATTAGGAGGCAATCGGAGGGCGTCGAGAATGCACATATGCAAATGTAGTGCTGCTGATGATAAAAGATATTATCCTAAGTTATAAAACATGAATATTAGTAAATATAATGATGCTTAACATTAATAAATGATGTATTAGATAAGTTGTATAAGCATACTAAGCACACACAAGAGAGACGAATCGGGCGTGTAACAATTGAACATCGAAATGCTGTGCCAAGTGTTAATGAACTTAAAAAGTATTTCAATTCAATTGAAATGAATATTATAAGATATGAAATGGATTTAATATAAAACCAATAAGTATTCCTAGCAAGACTAAAACACTTGAATGATCTTCGAGTTTGACTAAAAAAAATATAGTGAGTTATAAGTCTAAAGTTGACACAATCAAATTTAACATTGTGTATTGATTAATAGGAAGAGTTATAGGATGTAGATTAAAGCTTACATTACAACTACTATGTGTTGCTATGTGACTAATATTTGATGTGAATGGTTATATAATTGGGTAAGGCACGTGAAGTACAGATAAATGTAAGCTGTTAAATTGTTATTGGTAAACAACGATCAAGACAAGTCTTTTAGTTCCTATTTGCTATGTGAACTTGATGATTAACTGTTTTAAATCTTTATTGAAAAGAGCATGATGTGTTATAAATATCTTGAAAGTATGAATTGTTAAAGTCAATTTATGACTATGTTAATTGATTAAAGCATGCTGATTGAGTAAGGACTCAATCTTTATACTTGTTATATGAACTGTAGCATGTATGTTATATGTTGAGCATGTTATTATGTGATATGTGATGCATGAAAACTGTTAGATTTTGCTGGGCTGTCGAGCTCAACCTTGCAAATAACCACTTTTGTAGGTTCAAGATTCAAGGTAAAGTTATGTGTTACTTGAAAGACATGAATTAGATGTGATACTTGAAGATTTTTACACTTTGGTTGTGTTATTATTATTTGAACCTTGTTTAAGGTTCCGATTAATGTGTTAATGTTGAATTGTAATATCGTTTTGTGATGTAAACTTTTGTAGTATTAAAATGATTTTGAGATATCTAGATGTAAAGGTTGAAGGTTTTGGGAACGAGGATAGTTTATTATAGAAAATTTTAATTATTCCGCAAATTTCAATGGTTGTATTATCAATTAATGATGTAAAATTAGAGGTTGAATGTATTATTAACGACCGAAGTTGAGAATTAAATTGTATAAATTTTGGGGTTGTTACACAGACCATAAGAGTCTGAAATATATTTTCACATAGAAGGATTTGAATATGCATAAAATGAGATGGTTGGAGCTGATTAAAGACTACAACTGCGAGATTTTATACCATCCGGATAAAACTAATGTGGTTGTCGATGCCTTAAGCAGGAAGGGTCGGGAGAAATTGTTTATGTTAACCGCTTAGGAGGAGCTAATCTTAGCAATGATGAAGCTAGAGTTGGAGGTTAAATATCTGAAAGAAACAGATGAAAAGTTATTCCAGATAAAGATTGGTTCAACTGTAATACCCGTGAATTTTAATAAATAATATTAATATTGAGAATAATAATTTTGTGAATATTTATTCGAATATATATATATATATATATATATATATATATATATATGTAAGACCCCAACTTTTTTTGAATAAAGAATAATTTTTCTCGAAATATATTTTTGAATATTATGGTGTGGATATGATATAATGTTATAGTTGTGGGTAATATTTGGAAAATTTTGCAAAGTAAGCAAGTTAATATAAAATATTCGTTGTGTCAGTGAATATTCGATTGGTCGGGGAATATTCGTATGAATGCACAATCATTGGTGGATACCACAACGAAAGTATTGTCGTAGTTAGAAAATGACAGAAATACCTTTTTATAAAAATAACAACGGAAGTTTTATTGTTAAACTGTTGAACTACCCAGTGGTAAAAGTATAGTAATACTCATGGTTGCATAGTAGCACACGGTATTGATTATTGATGCTTATGTGAGAAGTCACTTAGTTATACTCAATTATTGCTACAGTTATTGTTGCATAATATCTCACGTTATTTAATTCAATTATTGTCACATTATCATCTGCATCATATTTTATATTATTAAATCAATAATTGAGATAACAAAGTTATTCATATTATTATTTGCAATATTGACAATGTCTAGAAAGTTCTGTCGAGGAAAGGTTTGGTCACCTAATTACGCGCCAGTAGGGAGAAATCCTTATTGGAAAGCCCCCTCTTTCCTGGGAACAATCTTTTGTTAAATATTGTGAGTTATAATATTAATGATGAATAATTATTGAAGTATTAAGAATGTGTTTATTAAAGATAAATGAATTACAAAAGTTAGAGGGGAATAATGCAAGCTTGGAAAACTTTAGGGCTACTAAAGTGTAATAAGTTAAATTAATCTGGACCATTGGTAGTAGTTTTAATAGTAAATCAATCTGGACCATTGATGGTGGTTTTAATAGTAAATTAATCTGGACCATTGATGGTGGTTTTAAAAGTAAATCAATCTGGATCGTCGGCGGTGGTTTTAAAAGTAAATCAATTTGGACCGTCGGTGGTGGTTTTAAAAGTAAATCAATCTAGACCGTCGGTTGTGGTTTTAATAGTAATCAATATGGACCGTCCGTTCTAATAGTGAATCAATCTGAACCGTTCGTGAATTAGTTACTATTTAGTCCATTCTCCTATAAATAGAAGCTTAATTCTTCTTTCATTCTCACCAATTCACTGAGATTCACAAGAGACACTATAGAGAGAGAAACTATAGAGAGCAAGAAGAAGAGTATTCTGCTACTTCACTTTTGTAGTATCCAGCTTTCTACTAAGGTAAGGGGTATTATTTTTTTTGTATTCATAAGGAATACTATTTTTCGTATTCATACTTTAGTATGTCGTAATAACCTGTCTACGCGGATTACGTACCGTATGACGGGTGAAAATCCATTTGCAGTTTTTGTATGTTAATTTTTTTCATATTCTTAAATCTAAACTTACTATGGTAAGTATTGCTTCTATAATCCTTGAAATTAGTGAAATATGCATGAGTTTTGTGCTTCATCGAGTATCATTTTATTGGAATATTGATATGAACTTTCTTATTAAATATCAATATTTTCACTGAAGTACTATTCATGAGTTACTATTCACGGGTTACTATTCACTATAATATTATTCACTCGGGTATTCAGGGCACTTTTCATGTCGGAGTACTATTCATGAGTTACTATTTACCCAATTACTATTCACTCAAATATTGTTCACTTGGGTATTTGGGGCACTTTTCATGTCGGGGTACTATTCATGGGGTACTATTCCTGAAGTACTATTCACAGGGTACTATTCATGGGGTACTATTCACTAAATAATTTATTTCTTTTCTGTCCAAATTATTTTTGATACATGGATATTATTCTTGAATTTTACTCCACAAAGCAGTGTCATGTTGAAAATTTGGACATTATTGAATTCTGGATAAATTAAATTATAAATCTTTAAAAATTTATCCTTTACTTTCTTTTAATTGAATTCTTATATCATTGTCAATATCCTCATGCTTATGTTGTGATGAAAGTCATCTTTGGGTTACATGAATAGATGGACTATTGATTGGTATGATTATGACCAGGGATAATTCGGTATAGTCATAACCATTGATGATTACACGAATAATTCTTGGCCCATAGTGCAAGAATAATTTGTGGACGCGATACTAATGAATATCCTTGGCCCGTAGTGCATGGATGATTCGACTATGTGATCTATTTATTAAGCTGAGTCCCAACAATAAAGTTAATGATAAACTTTTTAAATCATAGAAGATAGTAGATATCATGCTCTACTTGACTTTTCTAATAGATTGCTTGTTCCGCTACAATTAAACTTGTTGTCTATTATATTCTATCAGTTTAACATTGTTGAAGGCTAATGATAACTTATTCTGCATTATCTTAGTCATAATATTTCTTACTGGGCTAGTTGAGCTCACCCTTTTACTTCTATTGTTCTCTTCAGGAAATGAGAACGTAGCCGGAACTAGTTGGGGAACGAAGTGATGGCCCGGGATGGTGTTATAGTAGTCCTTACTATTCTATAAAATAGTGTGCCAATAAATATAATGAGGACTCTATTTGAGTTTGGATATTGTCTAGATGACAATATTCGTGTAAAAACTCTCAGCTCATGTTGTATAATTAAGTTTGTAATTTGTATTCGTACCATGTATTTGGTGACCCAAGATGGGTGATGTATACCTATTTTGGGGGCGTCACGGTTGGTATCAAAGCTTAGGGATATGATCCCTCTCTGAGATGTGAGACAAGAACTAGGAGGGGAGAGACGGGGAATTCCTTTGCTAGTATGACCTACCTAAGTTTATTTGGTATTTAATTGGTCGGTCAGAGTATAGGGATAATATGTGGCATGTCAATTAACCCTTGTTTTGTGGCAGTATTTGAAAATGGTATCTGAAAATGTCAAGATAAGCAATGAAGCACATGAGACCATTAAGTCACAAACGATCAATACCCAGGATAATGTGCAACAGGAAGACAATAATCCTCAGGTAAACAACAACACCGATCAAATGATGAACGATGGGATGTTTAGAGGCTTCATGCAATTCATGCAACATCAGGCGAGAGGGGCTCCTGTTCAAAATGTAGGTGAACACACTGGCAACTCACAGATGGTAACCGCTAAACAATTCAAGGAGTTGGGACCATCAGAGTTTTGGGGAGAGCCAAAACCACTTAAGACGGAGACGTGGATAAAGAAGATCAGCAAGATATTTGATGTCTTGGGATGCTCCGAGGAGCAAAAGGTTCCCTTTTCTACCTTCATGTTGAGAGGAGAAGCAGATTACTTGTGGGAATCAGTAAAGCGTACCCAGCCTACCACACTCAAAATGTCTTGGGAGAAGTTCCAAGAGCTGTTCAATGACAAGTACTTTCTCGAAAGTATTCGTCACATGAAGGAGGTGGATTTTATCAAGTTGGAGCAAAAAATTATGATTGTGTCGCAGTACGAGGCTAAGTTTGTCGAGTTATCTCGGTTCGCATCCCATTTAGTTGATAATGAGGAGAGAATGACGCGAATGTTTCTGCGAGGTTTGAGACCCAAAATACGTAAATACCCCATTTCTCACAAACTGTGTTTGTATTCAGATGTTGTAAATAGGGCTCAGTTATTGGAGCACGATAATGAGTCAACGCAACTAAGAGAGAGCAGCCGACAAGTCAATAATACCAATTGTTGCAGTCATCGAAGCGGTGACAACAAACGTGGAGGGAATCAACATGCCAGAAATGGTAACCACTTCGGTGGTAATCATGGCCAAGATAATAGAAGAAATGATTTAAGTGCAAATTTCAAGAAGAGAAGATTAAACGATGACGGGAAGACGTCGGTACAAGCACCGACAACAGCAACAAATTCTAGGGGAGGAGAACAACCGCCAGTTAGATGCTACAAATGCGGAGATGAGGGACATATAAATTCAAACTGTCCACAGCTTCCAAGGTATGTTTTAGTTGTGGAAAAGACGGTCACATAGCTGGATTTTGTCCTAAAAATCAAATCAAGTTCACCGACTATGTGGCACCAAAGGCGGATCTGACAAAACAAAAGCTCATGATTTCAAGAAAAGCGTTTTTTGTGACTTCTCAAAAAGTGAGTAACCCGAACGAAGTTAGCACGGGTTAGTTAATTATAAATTCTTGCGAAGTCTATACCTTATTAGATACCGGTTCTACCCACTCTTTTATTTCTCCTATTTGCGCTCAACGTTTAAATTTAATTATGGAGAAATTAGACTTTGACTTATTGGTTAAAACTTTGTTAGGAGAAACCTTCGTTACCTCCACTGTTTATAAACCTTGTTTAATTCACATCAACACTTTCACATTACCTGTCAATCTTATCTCTTTGAAAATACTTGCATTCGATGTAATTTTAGGAATTGGTTGGTTAACTACTCATCATGCTAAATATGATTGTTTTTGTAAGGTTATTAGCTTTCAGATTCCTAACCAACCTATTATATGAATTCAAATAACCAAACCACTAAAGTCAATCACTGTCATCTCAAGCCATAAAGCTATTCATTTATTAAAAACGGATGTCAAGGTTTCATTAGCTCATGTCACGGATTTAAATAAAAATACTTCAATTTTGAATGATATTTTTATCGTTAATAAATTTCCTGACGTATTCCCTTAAGAACTTCCTAGCCTACCCTCAGAGCGTGAAATTGAATTTTGTATCGACCTTGAACCCGATACAAAACCCTCAAATATTTCTTCTCCTAAAATGAACATAACATGCGCTGAAGACATTGGCTCAAGATGTTGAAGATTACGACCATACCATTCAATACTATCCTGGAAAAGTGAACGTAGTAGCTGATGCATTGAGTAGAAGATCATATACGGGTACGAGTGCGATATTGTCAACGAAAAGGCCCATTTTGTATGACTTACAAAGGATGGAGATAGAGTGAAAGACTCTAGGGACCCATGTTATGATGGCGAATATACGAGTAGAACCGACTTTAATCGATAAAGTTAAAGCCGCTCAAGCTACAGACCTGGAGCTAATGCGTATGAAGAAGAAAGTGCAAAAAGGTTTTATTCCGAAAGCAAGAATCGATGAAGAAGGAATACTTCGAGTCAACTCCAGACTTTGTGTTCCTAACGATTCTAACTTGAAGTATAAAATTATGATGGAGGCGCACAACACTCCATTTGCAATCCATCCTCGGAGTACCAAAATGTATCTTGATCTTTGACATATATTTTGGTGGAGTAATATGAAGAAAGAGATAGCAGTGTTTATCTCAAGGTTTCTAACTTGTCAACGAGTCAAGGCAGAGCATCAAGTTCCAAAAGGTCCATTGCAACCACTTGAAATTCCAGAATGGAAGTGGGAGCACATTACCATGGATTTCGTTACTGGTCTTCCCAAGGTTTCTCAAGGCATAGATGCAATTTGGGTCATTGTTGATAGATTGACCAAGTCTGCTCATTTCTTAATGATACGAGAAACTTATACACTTGAACGTCTTGCTCGTATGTACATAAATGAGATTGTAAGATTGCATGGTATGCCAGTATCCATAGTTTCTGATCGAGACCCGAGATTCACTTCAAGATTTTGGGTTAGTTTACAAAAAGCTATGGGCACGGATTTACGATTTAGTTCGTCGTATCATCCTCAAATGGATGGACAATCAGAGAGGACTATTCAAACTCTTGAGGATTTATTAAGACTCTGTGTTCTTGACTTCAAAGGAAGTTGGGACAAGTTCTTACCAATGGTGGAGTTTTCCTATAACAACAGTTATCAAGCAAGTATTGGCATGGCTCCATTTGAGGCGTTGTAAAGAAGAAAGTGTCGTTCTCTAGTATGCTGGGATGAGGTAGGTGAAGCAACATTGTTGGGACCGGAGTTGGTAAGTATGACTACGGAAAAGATTCAAATGATCTGACAACGTATAAAAACCTCACAAGATCGACAAAAGAGTTATGTTGATCTTCATCGAAAGGACGTGGAATTCAATATTGGAGATCATGTGTTGTTACGTGTTGCTCCATGGAAAGGAGTTACGAGATTTGGAAAGAGAGGAAAGCTCAATCCTTGATTCATTGGCCCATTTGTAATCCTTGATCGAGTAGGAACTGTGGCCTATAGACTCGCCTTACCGCCAAGTATGTCTCGTGGTCATAACGTTTTTCACATATTTATGTTACGTAAATATATGAAAGACCCAAACCACATTATTGAAATAAAACCAGATGAGATAGAGGAAGATTTAATGTATGAAGAGGTACCTGTTAAAATCTTGGATAAGAAGGATCATATTTTACGCTCCAAGGTTATACCTTAAGTCAAAGTTTTGTGGAGAAACCATGATGTGGAAGAAATGACCTGAGAGTTAGAATCTGAAATGAAATAAAGGTATCCTCACCTCTTTGATATATCAGGTACGTACCCTAATTTCGAGGATAAAATTTCATAAGAAGGGGAGGTTGTAAGACCCCAACTTTTTTTGAATAAATAATAATTTTTCTCAAAATATATTTTTGAATATTATGGTGTGGATATGATATAATGTTATAGTTGTGGATAATATTTGGAAAATTTTGCAAAGTAAGCAAGTTGATATAAAATATTCGTTGTGTTAGTGAATATTCAATTAATCGGGGAATATTCGTTTTAACAGGGAATATTCGTATTTACGACACAAATTATCATGGACCCCACAACGAAAGTATTGTCGTAGTTAGAAAATGACGTAAATATCTTTTATAAAAATAATAAATGAAAGTTTTACATTAAACTGTTGAACTACCCGGTGGTAAAAGTACAATAATACGCTGTGGTTGCATAGTAGCACACACGTATTGATTATTGATGCTTACGTGAGAAGTCACTCATTTATACTAAATTATTGCTACAAAGAATTGTTGCATAAGATCTCACGTTATTTGATTCAATTATTGTCACATTATCATCTCAGATCATATTTTATATTATTAAATCAATAATTGAGACAACAAAGTTATTCATATTATTATTTGCATTATTAATAATGTCTAGAAATTTCTGTCGAGGAGAGGTTTGGTCACCTAATTGTGCGCCAATAGGAGAAATCCTTATTGAAAGCCCCTTTTTCTGGAACGATCCGTTGTTAAATATTATGAGTTATAATATTAATGATGAATAATTGTTGAAGTATTAAGAATGTGTTTATTGAAGATAAATGAATTACAAAAGTTAGAGGGGAATAATTCAAGCTTGGAAAACTTTAGGGGGTACTAAAGTGTAATAAGTTAAATCAATCTGGACCATTGATGGTGGTTTTAATAGTAAATCAATCTAGACCATTGATGGTGGTTTTAAAAGTAAATCAATCTGGACCATCGATGGTGGTTTTTTAAAGTAAATCAATCTGACCGCTTATGGTGGTTTTTTTAAAGTAAATCAATTTGACCGCTTGGTTGTGGTTTTAATAGTAATCAATATGGACCGTCTGCTCTAATAGTGAATCAATCTGACCGTTCGTGAATTAGTTACTATTTAGTCCATTCTCCTATAAATAGAAGCTTAATTCTTCTTTCATTCTCACCAATTCACCGAGATTCACAAGAGACACTATAGAGAGAAAAACTATAGAGATCAAGAAGAAGAGTATTCTGCTACTTAAGTTTTGCGAAAGATCCAAATTTTCTACTAAGGTAAGGGGTATTATTTCTTTCGTATTCATAAGGAATACTTTTTTTTTGTATTCATCCTTTAGTATGTTGGAATAACCTGTCTACGCGGATTATGTACCGTATGACAGGTGAAAATCCATTTGCAGTTTTCGTATGTTAATTCTTTTCATATTCTTAAATCTAAACTTACTATGGTAAGTATTGCTTCTATAATACTTGAAATTAGTAGAATATTCGTGAGTTTTGCGCTTCATCCAGTATCATTTTATTGGAATATTGATATGAACTTTCTTATTAAATATCAATATTTTCACTAAAGTACTATTCACGAGTTACTATTCACGGGTTATTATTCACCCGGTTACTATTCACTATAATATTATTTACTCGAATATTCGGGGCACTTTTCATGTCGAGGTACTATTCATGGGTTACTATTCACCTGATTACTATTCATTCAAATATTGTTCACTCGGGTATTTGGGGCACTTTTCATGTCGGGGTACTATTCCCAAAGCACTATTCATAGGATACTATTCACGGGGTACTATTCACCAAAAAATTTATTTCTTTTCTGTCCAAATTATTTGTGATACATGGATATTATTCTTGAATTTTACTCCACAAAGCAGTATCATGTTGAAAATTTGGAAATTATTGAATTCTGGATAAATTAAATTATAAATCTTTAAAAATTTATCCTTTACTTTATTTTAATTGAATTCTTATATCATTGTCATCATCCTCATGCTTATATTGTGATGAAAGTCATCTTTGGCTTACGTGCATAGATGGACTGTTGATTGGTATGATTATGACCATGGATAATTCGGTATAGTCATGACCATTGATGATTACACGAATAATTCTTGGCTCGTAGTGAAAGAATAATTTGTGGACGTGATACTAATGAATATCATTGGCCCGTAGTGCAGGGATGATTCAAGGATGTGATCTATTTATTAAGCTGAGTCCCAGCAATAAAATTAATGATAAACTTCTTAAATCATAGAAGATAGTAGATATCATGCTCTACTTGACTCTTCTAATGGATTGCTTGTTTTGTTGCAGTTAAACTTGTTGTCTTTTATATTCTATCAGTTTAACATTGTTGAAGGCTAATGATAACTTATTCTGCATTATCTTAGTCATAATATTTCTTATTGGGCTAGTTGAGCTCACCCTTTTACTTCCATTGTTATCTTCAGGAAATGAGAACGTAGCCGAAACTAGTCGGAGAATGGAGTAATGGCCCGAGATGGTGTTATAGTAGTTCTCACTATTCTATAAAACAGTGTGCCAATAAATGTAATGAGGACTCTATTTGAGTTTGGATATTGTCTAGATAACAATATTCGTGTAAAAACTCTCAAATTTCATGTTGTATAATTAAGTTTGTATTTGTATTCGTATCATGTATTTGGCAACCAAGATGGGTGATGTATACCTATTTTTTTAAGTCGTCACATATATATATATATATATATATATATATATATATATATATATATATATATATATATATGGTGGCATGAGTTTGTGATCATTCATTTAATTGTATAAGCATATGATAATTGAGTAATATGGTAGAATTGATGAAAAGCTTTATTTAAAGCTTATGAGAATTGCCTAGTGTGGCATAAAGAAAGACTAAGAAATTCATTAAGTAAATTAATGAAGGAATGAGTTAATAATGAGATTAATTAGCATTATTATATTAAGTTATTGAGTAAATAATGTGATAGACTAATTTCTATTAATTATTTACTATTAAAAATTTATTTCAATATTTATTTGGATTTGAAATAATAAATTTTTATGAAAATTATGGGTTGATAGTACTCAGTTAAATTATATTTTAGTGTTATCTGGACTAATAACGATCCCAAAATTCATACAATTTAATTCTCAACTTCGGTCGTCAACTATACATTCAACCTCTAATTTTACATCATTAAACGATAATACAACTATTCGATGTTAAACTGTATAAAATGCGGAATAATTTAAACTTTTATGTCTTTTTACTTTAATTCCATGAATCAAAACCTTTATCATCTACATGTCTTTGAATCAATCTTATTTTATGATTCACTTTATCACTGTTATTATATAAAATTTTACATTTCAACCTAATAACCTTAAATATCAGATAACTCTAACTTTAGATTTACAACTCAACATAAAACTATACATCATAAAACATTTTGTACATCTCAAGAATCTTAATCATGGTATTAAGACATAACAACTTTAGCTAAAATATTAATCTTCAGGTTTTATTTCTGATCCACGTCATTCAAGTAGCACATAGTGTTACGTTCAATCCTTAACTTGCAAAAATGTTTATTTACAAGGTTGAGCTCGACAGCCCAACAAATCTAACAAATTATTTGTGATACATGGATATTATTCTTGAGTTTTACTCCACAAAGTAGTATCATGTTGAAAATTTGGAAATTATTGAATTCTGGATAAATTAAATTATAAATCTTTAAAAATTTATCCTTTACTTTCTTTTAATTGAATTATTATATCATTGTCATCATTCTCATGCTTATATTGTGATGAAAGTCATCTTTGGCTTACGTGAATAGATGGACTGTTGATTGGTATAATTATGACCATGGATAATTCGGTATAGTCATGACCATTGATGATTACACGAATAATTCTTGGCTCGTAGTGAAAAAATAATTTGTGGACGTGATCCTAATGAATATCATTGGCCCGTAGTGCAGTGATGATTCGAGGATGTGATCTATTTACTAAGCTGAGTCCGAGCAATAAAATTAATGATAAACTTTTTAAATCATAGAAGATAGTATATATTATGCTCTACTTGACTCTTCTAATGGATTGCTTGTTTTGCTGCAGTTAAACTTGTTGTCTTTTATATTCTATCAATTTAACATTGTTGAAGGCTAATGATAACTTATTCTGCATTATCTTAGTCATAATATTTCTTATTGGGCTAGTTGAGCTCACCCTTTTACTTCCATTGTTATCTTCAGGAAATGAAAACATAGCCGGAACTAGTTGGAGAACGGAGTGATGGCCCGAGATGGTGTTATAGTAGTTCTCACTATTCTATAAAACAGTGTGCCAATAAATGTAATGAGGACTCTATTTGAGTTTGGATATTGTCTAGATGACAATATTCGTGTAAAAACTCTCAGCTCATGTTGTATAATTAAGTTTGTATTTGTATTCTGTACCATGTATTTGGCGACCCAAGATGGATGATGTATACCTATTTTAGGGGCGTCACAATATATATATATATATATATATATATATATATATATATATTGGCATGAGTTTGTGATCATTCATTTAGTTGTATAAGCATACGATAATTGAGTAATATGGTAGAATTGATGAAAAGCTTTATTTACAGCTTATGAGAATTGCCTAGTGTGGCATAAAGAAAGACTAAGAAATTCATTAAGTAAATTAATGAAGGATTGAGTTAATAATGAGATTAATTTGCATTATTATATTAAGTTATTGAGTAAATAATGTGATAGACTTTTTTTTATTAATTATTTGCTATGTACAATGACATTTAATGTGTAGCCTTTTATAATAAATTTTTCTCATTCATTATATAAGGTGTGATATTAGATGGGAATAAGTGTTATATAAAACTATAAAAGTTAGTTGAATCATATAATTTTACTAAGTTATGTAAAGGAGCTTATGTGACATCATGATGTGTGGTGGGACATTTAATTGTCTATTTTAAATATATGGAAGAAAATAAATTCAAGTAAATAAGTATTTACTATTAAATATTTATTTCAATATATATTTGGATTTGAAATAATAATTTTTTATGAAAATTATGGGTTGATAGTACTCAGCTAAATTATATTTCAGTGTTATCTGGACTTGTAACGATCCCAAAATTCATACAATTTAATTCTCAACTTCGGTCGTCAACAATACATTCAACCTCTAATTTTATATCATTAAACGATAATACAACTATTGAAATTTGCAGAATAATTAAAATTTTATACATTTCCTTTCGTATTGCCCTAAATCGCAACCTTTAAGTTACATCTCTTCGATTCAAATTTATATCATGAATCGTTACAACAAAATGACTATACAAAGTCTTACATCATAAATAGATACCCATATACACCAGATAGTTCAACTTACAATTCAACAACATGTTACATTCAAAATATTAAATACATTTCTCATAAAAAATAAGTAATCTTCGTGAATATGGATCTCTATAATTCACGAAGCATATCATATCCTTACCTTGAAATCTTGACTTGCAAAAATGGTTATTTGCAAGGGTGAGCTCGACAAATTTCGGCCAAGTTCTAACAGTTTTCATGCATGACATAGCACATAATAATATGCTCAATATACATATCCTAATAATTAAAGTAACATGGCATACATGCTTTAATTCACATAACAAATATAAAGATTGAGTTCCTTACTCAATCATCATTATTTAACCAAAATAATGTAGTCATAAATTGACTTTAACATTTCATGATTACAACATGTATAACATATCACGCTCGCTTACAACACATATAATATATCATGAAATTTAAAACAGTTCATCAAGTCCACGTAGAAAATAGGAACCGAAAGACTTGCCTTGATCGTTGTTTACCAATATTAGATTAACAGCTTACTGCTATCTGCACTTCATGTGCCCTACACAATTATATAATCATACACATCAACTATTAGTCACATAACAACACATAGTAGTTGTAATGTAACAACCCCAAAATTCATACAATATAATTCTCAACTTCGGACATTAATAACACATCTACCTTCTGATTTGACATCATTATTCGATGTTAAACTGTATAAAATGCGGAATAATTTAAACTTTTATGTCTTTTTACTTTAATTCCATGAATCAAAACCTTTATCATCTACATGTCTTTGAATCAATCTTATTTTATGATTCACTTTATCACTGTTATTATATAAAATTTTACATTTCAACCTAATAACCTTTACATATCAGATAACTCTAACTTTAGCTTTACAACTCAACATAAAACTATACATCATAAAACATTTTGTACATCTCATGAATCTTAATCATGGTATTAAGACATAACAACTTTAGCTAAAATATTAATCTTCATGTATTATTTTTGATCCACGTCATTCAAGTAGCACATAGTGTTACGTTCAATCCTTAACTTGCAAAAATATTTATTTACAAGGTTGAGCTCGACAGCCCAACAAATCTAATAAATTATTTGTGATACATGGATATTATTCTTGAGTTTTACTCCACAAAGCAGTATCATGTTGAAAATTTGGAAATTATTGAATTCTGGATAAATTAAATTATAAATCTTTAAAAATTTATCCTTTACTTTCTTTTAATTGAATTCTTATATCATTGTCATCATCCTCATGCTTATATTGTGATGAAAGTCATATTTGGCTTACGTGAATAGATGGACTGTTGATTGGTATGATTATGACCATGGATAATTCGGTATAGTCATGTCCATTGATGATTACACGAATAATTCTTGGCTCGTAGTGAAAGAATAATTTGTGGACGTGATACTAATGAATATCATTGGCCCGTAGTGCAGGGGTGATTCGAGGATGTGATCTATTTATTAAGCTGAGTCCGAGCAATAAAATTAATAATAAACTTTTTAAATCATAGAAGATAGTAGATATCATTCTCTACTTGACTCTTCTAATGGATTGCTTGTTTTGCTGTAGTTAAACTTGTTGTCTTTTATATTCTATCAGTTTAACATTGTTGAAGGCTAATGATAACTTATTCTGCATTATCTTAGTCATAATATTTCTTATTGGGCTAGTTGAGCTCACCCTTTTACTTCCATTGTTATCTTCAGGAAATGAGAACGAAATTTTAACTAGTCGGAGAAACGCAGTTGATGGCCCGAGATGGTGTTATAGTAGTTCTCACTATTCTATAAAAACAAAGGTGCCAATAAATGTAATGAGGACTCTATTTGAGTTTGGATATTGTCTAGATGACAATATTCGTAAAAAACTCTCACTTTCATGTTGTATAATTAAGTTTGTATTTATATTCTCAGTATCATGTATTTGGCGACCCAAGATGGGTGATGTATACCTATTTTAGGGCGTCACAATATATATATATATATATATATATATATATATATATATATATATATATATATTAGTGGAATGAGTTTGTGATCATTCATTTAATTGTATAAGCATATGATAATTGAGTAATATGGTAGAATTGATGCAAAGCTTTATTTAAAGCTTATGAGAATTGCCTAGTGTGGCATAAAGAAAGACTAAGAAATTCATTAAGTAAATTAATGAAGGAATGAGTTAATAATGAGATTAATTAGCCTTATTATATTAAGTTATTGAGTAAATAATGTGATAGACTAATTTCTATTAATTATTTGCTACGTACAATGACATTTAATGTGTAGCCTTTTATAATAAAGTTTTCTCATTCATTATATAAGGTGTGATATTAGATGGGAATAAGTGTTATATAAAACTATAAAAGTAAGTTGAATCATATTATTTTACTAAGTTATGTAAAGGAGCTTATGTGACATCATGATGTGTGGTGGGACATTTAATTGTGTATTTTAAATATATGGAAGAAAATAAATTCAAGTAAATAAGTATTTACTATTAAATATTTATTTCAATATTTATTTGGATTTGAAATAATAAATTTTTATGAAAATAATGGGTTGATAGTACTCAGCTAAATTATATTTCAGTGTTATCTGGACTTGTAATGATCCCAAAATTCATACAATTTAATTCTCAACTTCGGTCGTCAACAATACATTCAACCTCTAATTTTACATCATTAAACGATAATACAACTATTGAAATTTGCGGAATAATTAAAATTTTATACATTTCCTTTCGTATTGCCCTAAATCACAACCTTTACATTACATCTCTTCGATTCAAATTTATATCATGAATCGTTACAACAAAATGACTATACAAAGTCTTACATCATAAATAGATACCCATATACACCAGATAGTTCAACTTACAATTCAACAACATGTTACATTCAAAATATTAAATACATTTCTCATAAAACATAAGTAATCTTCGTGAATATGGATCTCTATAATTCACGTAGCACATATCCTTACCTTGAAATCTTGACTTGCAAAAATGGTTATTTGCAAGGGTGAGCTCGACAGCTCAGCAAGTTCTAACAGTTTTCATGCATGACATAGCACATAATAATATGCTCAATATACATATCCTAATAATTAAAGTAACATGGCATACATGCTTTAATTCACATAACAAATATAAAGATTGAGTTCCTTACTCAATCATCATTATTTAACCAAAACAATGTAGTCATAAATTGACTTTAACATTTCATGATTACAACATATATAACATATCATGCTCGCTTACAACACATATAATATATCATGAAATTTAAAATACCATCAAGTCCACGTAAAATAGGAACCGAAAAGACTTGCCTTGATCGTTGTTTACCAATATTAGATTAACGACTTCTTCTTATCTCGCACTTCATGTGCCCTACACAATTATATAATCATACACATCAACTATTAGTCACATAACAACACATAGTAGTTGTAATGTAACAACCCCAAAATTCATACAATATAATTCTCAACTTCGGTCATTAATAACACATCTACCTTCTGATTTGACATCATTATTCGATGTTAAACTGTATAAAATGCGGAATAATTTAAACTTTTATGTCTTTTTACTTTAATTCCATGAATCAAAACCTTTATCATCTACATATCTTTGAATCAATCTTATTTTATGATTCACTTTATCACTGTTATTATATAAAATTTTACATTTCAACCTAATAACCTTAAATATCAGATAACTCTAACTTTAGCTTTACAACTCAACATAAAACTATACATCATAAAACATTTTGTACATCTCATGAATCTTAATCATGGTATTAAGACATAACAACTTTAGCTAAAATATTAATCTTCATGTATTATTTCTGATCCACGTCATTCAAGTAGCACATAGTGTTACGTTCAATCCTTAACTTGCAAAAATGGTTATTTACAAGGTTGAGCTCGACAGCCCAACAAATCTAACAGTTTTCATGCATCACATAACACATAATAACATACTCAACATATATCTCATAAACATCGGACTAACATAGCATACACACTACAGTTCATATTACAAGAATAAAGATTGAGTTCCTTACTCAATCAGCATGCTTTAGTCAATCAACGTAGTCATAAATTGACTTTAACATTTCATACATTCAATATATATATAACACATTATGCTCTTTGCAATAAAGATTTAAAACAATCAAATTCATATAGGAACTAGGAACTGAAAGACTTTCCTTGATTGTTGTTTACCAATAACAGTTTAACACCTTATAGATATCTGCACTTCACGTGCCCTCTTGATTCTTCCTAATCTTAGTTTGGTGATGAAGAACAATTGCTTAATCTCCTCCTTACTTCTCCTTGACCCTTCATCCTTCTTCTCCGATTCTCTCGAAACTCTCTCTTTCCCTATGTATTTTCACTGATATCTAACCTTAGGGAAAGAAATAATATACGTAGAAATAAACTGATATGGCTTTTACGTCTGCATCAGTTACAATAAGTCAAAGGCCACAAGGCCTTGTTTGGCTACACACAATTCCCCTCATTCCAATTTCTTTTGATAAAATTATATTATATAGATTTTATTTGTCACACCTGTAACTATTTTACATAACTTACAATAATAATTATAATAATTATAATTTTTATTATAATTCTTCCGATGATTAATAAATAATCATATATCTAATTTAATTAATAAATTAGATTTAAATAACGCTTTATTTAATTTACTTATTTTCTTTAATATTAAATAACTCATTTAATTTAATTAATTCATTAAATTAAATCTTCAAAGAATAAAATTTACTTTTTCTTTAATTTTATTATCATACACACGTAACTAAATTATTATACCATAATTTCATAAATTAATTTTTTTTCAATAAATACATTATTTAAAATATTTATTTACTTCAATAAATATTTAAAATTAATTACCAAACTCATTTAATTTCTTCAATAGTTAACTTAACTATTGAATCTCACATTCCCAATATATGAATATATATTTCTCTTCACACCAGATCACATATTTCAAAATATATAGCACGTATATATATACTCAAACTCAAAACATCTCATAATAAGAATTTTAATTCTTAAATTCCTATTTTAATAACTTATAAAAATTTGGGTTGTCACATGTAATGTAAACGTTACTCTACATCCCATAACCCTTCTTATTAATCAATACACAATGTTCAATTTGATTGTGTTAACTTTTGACTTATATCTCACTATATTTCATACTCAAAGTTCATTCAAGTGTTTAAGTCTTGCTAGGAATCATTATTGGTTTTATATTAAACCTATTTTATATCTTATAATATTCATTTTATTTGACTTAAAATACTTTTTACGTTCATTCACACTTATCACGGCGTTTTGACGTTCATTCGTTACATGCCCAATTTGTCTCTCTTATGTGTGCGTAGTATGCTTATACAACTTATCTAATACATCATCATATTAATGTTAAGCATCATTATATTTACTAATATTCATGTTTTATAACTTAGAACAACATCTTTTATCGTCAAGAGCACTACAATTGCATATGTGCATGCCCGACACCCTCCGATTGCCTCCAAAAACACAACAGTCTTAATGATGGCCATTTTGACCCTTAATAATGATTTCAAATTGAAAAACTTAAAGAATAAATGTTATAGGTCTACTCGTCCTCGTTCCAGAGAATCTTGAATCGCATTAATCGGATATCGTATGAAAACGTTATGCTCATTTTAGTAAAACATGTCCGATCAGTTTTTTTCCAAAATTTGGCTAGGCAGACTACCCCCGCCGGGGTGGGGGTTTTTGAAATAGGGGGCCCGCCGAGGCATGGGTCCCTTATGTGTTTTTGCGATTTTTGATCTAGAACACTACAAAAAGCCAAATTAGGCCTGCAAACTCCTTTCTAACAATCATACCAACCTACCCAAGGTGCAATATGTTTACAGAAACATAAACTAAGGTTTCTAACATGTTTCTAATCACATAAATATCAAGATTACAACCTTTAAATTTCTCTATTTCTATTATTTCTTCTTCTTTTGACATTCATAGCGAAATTCTTCAATGTGAATTTGTTTTACAACCAAATATATTCATTCAACTTGTATTCTTTTCATTTCTTATCGTATTAACACATTACATCACCAATTTTACATATAACTCATGCTCACATCAAAGATATAAGAACAATTTTCAACATAACTTCATAATCAAACACTATGAACATGATTTCATCATGTTCATCATATCTTTGTGAATTGAAACTTTTGAACAACTATAAAAATCTCATGTAAGCGTATATATATATATATATATATATATATATACACACACACACACACATCCCATTCACATATCAAAATTATGAATGGGATGTGTGTGTGTATATATATATATATATATATATATATATATATATATATATATATATATATATATATTCTCATATTTTAAAGAAATCTCAAAAATCTTTTTATGGCGTCATGATTATGACGTTGTCATACTACATCTCATAATAGTGGGCTGACGATCATATGATCACATCCAACACTAGGTTCCATTGCATTGATGACTCCATCGTTTATCATATCACCTGATATATATATAATTAAAATATATTTTGAAAATTTTAAAATCATTTTTTTTATCTAGTCGAAACAAACAACATAGATATGCAAATAATAGAACTGTTTTAAAAATTCTTTAGTTCACTAGTGTGATCCAACATTTTTCAAAAATCAAAAGTACAACCATCGGCATGAAGTCAATAAATCTCGAAAGTCTAGCATAGCTAGTAGATTTAGAATATCTAATTTTCTCCATCAATTTCAATCTTTATACTAAATATTCTTGTATTTCAACTTACAATCTTCCTATACCCCTAGTATAGTTCATCAAACTTACCGCACATTGGAAGTTCAGGAACTTGCCATAATAATATGAGTTTACGAACTTCTCCTAGTCAGACCATAGGTGTCCATTCGCTGAGGGGTTCAAAACATACCATATTATTATGAGTCACGAACTTACCATATACATTAGTTTTAAGAACCGCACCTAATCCTGATAATATTTGACTAATCTTAATAGTTTCTAACTATCAAATATACACATGAGAAAAGAATCACCTTTTCGCCACATATACATTGATAGCGCGACACCAACATTCTAATGATTATCAATGTGATAAACTGAGTGCAAGCACAAAACCCTCGCCCATACAAAGGTTTATACAACTCAACCATCACATGAGTCCTCAATTGAAATCCCACCTAACTCTATAGAGTACAATTGTACCATACTTAAATATAACTTTTTATTCTTAACTTCTTTATCATTCTCTTCTTATAGACATTGTCTATTTATTATCACCTTACATCCTTATTATTGGAGTTGGGTAACCCCACATTCACATTCCTTATAACTCTGCAAGATTCTTCTTTGAATCATCTCACACATGTTCTAATCCATTCTTTATAAATTTCTTAAATTACTTCTTATTGTTCAAACCCTATATGAGCTTATTCTTTATCATCTTCACATCTCTTCTCTAAGGTTATAGCCTAAGGTACTATTACCTACGGTTTCTAACCTATCAGCTTTGATACCAACTGTAACGACCCCAAAATTCATACAATTTAATTCTCAACTTCGGTCGTCAACAATACATTCAACCTCTAATTTTATATCATTAAATGATAATACAACCATTAAAATTTGCGGAATAATTAAAATTTTATACATTTCCTTTTGTATTGCCCTAAATCGCAACCTTTACGTTGCATCTCTTTGATTCAAATTTATATCATGAATCGTTACAAAAAAAATGACTATAAAAAGTCTTACATCATAAATAGATACCCATATACACCAGATAGTTCAACTTACAATTCAACAACATGTTACATTCAAAATATTAAATACATTTCTCATAAAACATAAGTAATCTTCGTGAATATGGATCTCTATAATTCACGTAGCGCATATCCTTACCTTGAAATCTTGACTTGCAAAAATGGTTATTTGCAAGGGTGAGCTCGACAACTCAACAAGTTCTAACAGTTTTCATGCATCACATAACACATAATAATATGCTCAATATACATATCCTAATAATTAAAGTAACATGGCATACATGCTTTAATTCACATAGCAAATATAAAGATTAAGTTTCTTACTCAATCATAATTATTTAACCAAAATAATGTAGTCATAAATTGACTTTAACATTTCATTATTACAACATGTATAACATATCATGCTCGCTTACAACACATAACATATCATGCAATTTAAAACAGTTCATCAAGTCCACGTAGAAAATAGGAACTGAAAGACTTGCCTTGATCGTTGTTTACCAATAACTTATTAACATCTTACTGCTATCTGCACTTCACGTGCCCTACACAATTATATAATCATACACATCAACTATTAGTCAAATAATAACACATAGTAGTTATAATGTAAACTTTACTCTACATCCCATAACCCTTCTTATTAATCAATACACAATGTTCAATTTGATTGTGTTAACTTTCGACTTATATCTCACTATATTTCATACTCGAAGTTCATTCAAGTGTTTAAGTCTTGCTAGGAATCATTATTGGTTTTATATTAAACCTATTTTATATCTTATATTATTCATTTTATTTTACTTAAAAAACCTTTTACGTTCATTAACACTTATCACGACGTTTCGACGTTCATTCGTCACACACCCGATTTGTTTCTCTTGTGTTTGCTTAGTATGCTTATACAACTTATCTAATACATCATTATATTAATGTTAAACATCATTATATTTACTAAAATTCATGTTTTATAACTTAGAATAACATCTTTTATCAACAAGAGCACTACAATTGCATACGTGCATGCCCGACGCCCTCCGATTGACTCCGAAAACACAACAGTCCTAACGATGGCCATTTTGACCCTTAATAATGATTTCAAATTGAAAAACATAAAGAATAAAAGTTATAGGTCTACTCGTCCTCGTTTCGGAGCATCTTGAATCGCATTAATCGGAGTTTGTGTGAAAACGTTATGCTCATTTTAGTAAAATATGTCCGGTCAGTTTTTTTTCCAAAATTTGGCTAGGCAGACTACCCCTCGCCGGGGTGGGAGTTTTTGAACTAGGGGGCCCACTGGGGCAGAGGTCCCTTCCTCGTTTTTGCAATTTTTGATTTAGAACACTACAGAAAACCAAATTAGGCCTACAATCTGATTCTTCAAACTTTCTGGGAAATAGGTCTCGAAGAATATCTCCTTGAACCTTTCCCAAGACATTACCTTGACCTCCTCGGGTTTTATTCGCTTGCCACAAATAACTAGCCTCTGCTTTCAACATGAATGTTACGAAAGCAGTCTTCTGGTTATCTCCTACCCTAGCAACATCGAAAACCTTCTCTATTTCCATGATCTAGGTCTGTGCTTCAACTAGATTCATGGACCCATGGAATTCTGGTGGCCCAATCGCCTTTAAATCCTTAAAATTCGTAGCTTGATTCTGTGGCTGATTCTGTAATGCTCCCTTTAGTAGCGTTACGAATTGCTGAACTAGATTATCCTCAGCATTGTTTTTATTCTCAGGGTTCCTTTGTCGTGGTTGGCGTCTTGGAGGCATTTTTTGTTAAAATACACCCATTAGATTCTATTTAACCTTTTAAGTATTACTACTTAAGTTGCACCTCATAGAAGATTATCACATAACACATAACACTTTGAATAAAATAATAACCTTTATTCATTCATAATCTTTTAAAAACATCAAAACAATATCATCACTGCTATTTACATTATTGTCCTGAACTACACAAGTTGTAGGATAACTTCATCATCATCACATCACATCCCATTGGTTATATCATACCCGGGATTTACATCATATTTGCCCACTAATCATATAATAATTACATTTATGACGTTCTATTAAAATGCTACATAGCCTTACAACGCTCCTCTTCCATAATTTGAGACATTGTTCGGCGATCTAATATGTATGATGGCAGCATCTCGAACTGAATAAGATAACACATTACCCAATCCTGAGCTCGATTGATCACAGTATTGAATATGTTATTCATTTCTTCCATCTTCATCCTCTTTGCTTGTGCGTCTCTCTTTGCTATTCTGGCTCGTTGATAAGCTTCATTGTACGTGTCTTCAGCTCTTGTCCTCTTAGTAGATTCCTCTTTCAACTTGTTCTTCAACTCTGCAATCTGTGCTATCATTCGCTCGTTCTCTCATTCAGTGTGGACCAGCTTCTCTTCAATGTTATTCAGATGTTCCTCTCGATCCTGGATCTCGTCGTCCTTCTGTGCCATCAAGGTCTATTGTTCAACTACTATCTCTTGCAACTCCTCGACGGTATCTTGAAGTTTTACATTACGGTTGTATACTTCGTCGTACATACGGGCAGCTATTGAGTTAAGTTGAATCTCTTCCTCCTCGTTCTCCTCATCCTCATCTGTCTGTGGTAGCTCAACGGGATCCTCCTCGTCCGTCTCTATCTCATCATCCTCATCACGTATTCTCTCCTGCTCAACTACTATGACCAACAGAGTTGTTCCTGTGACAATATCTCGAGGCTCCTCCTCTCTAGGCATCTGCGATCCTTCCTCCCTAGCCTGAATGGATCCTCCTATATTAGCCATCCTGTCAACCAAATTTTAAGTTTTAATAACTAATCATTACTACTCGACACTCACAAGCCCATAAGTTATAATCACATAAGCACATAAGTGTTTTATTACTTCTTCCTTAAAACTCGATAAGAGTTTATCATCACTATCTTTTCAAAGGTTACTTCCTAAGGCTTTTCCCCACCTAAGGTTCATAACCTAAAGCTTTGATACCAACCTGTGACACCCCCAAATCTAGGTACTTCATTCCCATAAGACTTGGTGTTCACTTTCCATTCATTTATACTATCTACTCAAATATAATAAAATTAAATTATAAATCCTCCCTTTAAAATAGGGTTACATCATTAAATAAACATCTTCCTAGGTTGTCTAACCTTAATCATCATATAAGTGCAGAAATAAAATTATTACATCACATCATTAATTAAAAGTCTATCATCGATCATAACAATAAACGAAAATTACAAGTCTTCATCACTTGTACATTTTTCCCTTTCCTTTGCTAGTTGAAGGCTCATCAACCTTCTCAACTTTAGCTGCAACAATTATATTTAAGCAAGAGTGAGCAAAACAAATGCTCAGTAGATATAGCAACGAATCAACAAGATAATAATAACTTCCAATGAATAGGCTCATCAAAACCGAAAAGTACTCTATCAATGATAACCAAAGACTGGAATCAAAATATGGAATATATGTATCTGAGGGTCATAAGACCACGAACTATGTCCACAGTTGTAAGTAATCTTTCAATTACAACTTTAATAGTCATAAGACTATAAGGACTCCTCGTACTTAGGGGGATCAGCCCTTCGTACAATGTATTGTGCACAAACCTTTCAACGTTAAGCGTAATTTATCCCCTAATAATAGGGTTGTTCATCTCAGTATTTAAAGTACAAGTCCGCACCAAAGTAAGTTTGGTTTGGATACATTTTAAGGGTAATTTAGAATTCAACGGTCATCAATTACGGATTAGTTGAATACAATATTGATAACGTCATGCTATGTAATCATAACTGAATCGACATTGTTAATTTATTTCATGATTTAGGAATAAACTAATAGCATAAACATCAAATAATCATAATTTACCTTGCTTGAACAATATTAATCCAAGGTTATTTAGAATTGAGTACTAAGCATGCATAACAAATAGTAATTTAAACGATAAAACTTGTTCAACATGAGTATATCAGAATATGTAAGCTTGCATTCTAGATAACAAGTTAAAGACAAGAATAACTTGTTCAATATCAGAATAAGATTTAGAAATCATAAACAAACTAAATACAAGAACTTGCTCAATCGTAAGAATAAACTTGCACAATGTAATAAATGAACTAGCTCAACGAAAGTGTAGAGTTAGAAAACTTGCTCAATTGTAAAACTAGAATTAAAGAGCTTGCTCAATGTAAAAAGATAAGTTTAGAAACTTGCCTCGAGCGTAAGCTATAATATTAAACTCACGTTCACCTACACATAGGTTTAGACCCACAATATCTCATAGACATACTAAAATACCATAACATATGCATTTCTAGTTAGACTTTTTATTTCCGTATAAGTCTTATACTACCATATACATTTCAGAATTTTCAAATGTTAACATCACAACACTTATCTAACATTCATTGTATAAACTAAGTTATAACATAAGACGTTCATAACTTATAATCATTTGAAACTTTGAACTACTAACCACCTAACACGATTCTGTTTTAACCATGTTATTACATGTTTGGCACCTTAACACAACCTTAGACCAAGCTATAGGGGTGTTTCAAGGTCTCGCAGATGGCAATGAGAATAAAGCATCTCGAGACATCGATGGTGTAATTCAAGGCTTATACACATGCACAGGACCGGCCTATGAATTACCATTTCGGCCTTAAGACACTAAGGTAAAAAAGGCCAAAGGCACGTAGTAACCGTAAAGGCATGAACAATAGCCGACTTTAGCTCAACAAACACGAATTTCACCCACTAAACAGTGAATTTAACACAAACAATTGGTATAAAACTATTACAAACATGTTTGCTAACATATTCAACCAATTAGAACAATTTAACATCAACTAAAACTAGTTTAATTTCTCAAATTTCATGTTTTCATATAAAAACTCAATTTTTTTATATCCTTCACGAAAATCAACACTGCAAACACAATTCTTGTCCAAATTGCTTCGTTCAAATTATGTTATGTTTGTTTCTTCATGAACTAGCATAATCAAGCCTCAATTTAAAGTTTAGCATACGAATTGACCATAAAAATTAGTACTTACATAAGCCATATGAGAAAATATTCATAACAACATACAGTGTAATTATATTTCCTACTTTTAACTATAATTAGCATACAAATTCCTTGTTTAAACATAAACTCTAGCATTACAATTACATACCAATGCGATAATACAGTCATATAGTAACAATTTGAAAATATGGAATTCTCAGAGTTTGAAGCTTTATGCCGTAATTTCATGTATGCATACATAAATATATATATAAAGCTAAAGTTATGTAAAAATACCTTCAATTAGCGTGTAATTCTTGCTAAAATCACTGAAATTTTCTTGAAACTCTTAGGTTCTCTCTCAATTCTCTCACAGCCTCTCTGTGAGATTCTCAGACTCTTCTTCATAAGCCAAATACCAAGTCACGTGGACTAACCAACACTTAAGCCCAAAGATAAAAAAACTAATAAACCTTAATAGTCTACTAATTGTAATATCAGTTACAAACTAAAGTATATATTATAAATATATTATATTTATTATTTTAATTTATTTTATTTATATTATTAATAATTCAAAAATTAATAATCCAAAAGCCATAAGGCTTTGTTTGGCAAAACCCTTTAAATATTAAAGACTTAATATTTTAAGCCTTGTTTGGTTTAAATCAATTTAAAACTACTTTAATTATTTTAATAAACAATTTAGTTTATACTTTATAATCACATATCCTTTATTTGGATTTCCATATCCAACATTAATCAAATAAATTAATTATACACACTATATTTTAAATAAATTTCCCACTTTAATAAATATCACAAAATTATAATTTCACTATAATTTTATTTAATAATTTAACATACCAATTTAACTTATTAATCAACAATATAACACCTCATGTTATATTACAACTCTCTAAATTATAAATCACATAAATTTAGAATTTTATTAATTCATAAACATTTAGTAACAACAACCACATCAAATAAAATATTTATTCAACAATTTCAACAAAAAACACATCAAATAAATATTTACATAATCCAATAAATATTTAAAATTATAATTTTAAATTCCGGATTGTTACATCATTCCCTCCTTACAAGGATTCTATCCCCAGAATCACAACTCAAACAATCAAACCGCAACTCAAACAATCAAATCGTCACAACTATAACATAAAATCATTACATATTAATTAAATATTAAATAATCATTTAATTAATATAATACACTTAATTACATTACTCCATATTAATCACATAATCTCAATAAATAATTCAATTAAAATATTTATTTACTTCAATAAATATTAAATTAACATTTAAATTCTCTTCACACCAATTCACATATTTCACAATATATAACACATATACACATACTCGTATTTAAACATCTTAAAATAAGAATTTTATTTATTAAATTCTCATTTATTAATTCTTAAAAAAATCCGGGATGTCACAGGACTAACCCATTGTACATGAATTATATGATTATGTATATATGCACTCCTAACTTATCACAAGGTAATAGCATTAAATCATTTAAATTGCACTTTATAAGCCTAAAAGGGACTTGACCTTAGTATTATTGATAGCCACTTTGCTAATGTAGAGAGTAGGAGAGAGTTGTCCCATTTTGTGTCTCATTTCTCTCATTCACGTGTTTTGCAAAAAGCCTATGCTCCTACCTTGCCCAAATTCTCAGAGAAATCAAATGATGAAGGGGGAGTGGTTCTAACAGTAACAATAAAACTATTACACCGACTCTTCATTGCACATCATCTTTCTTCTTCTTCCTTTGGTTCAAACTCTAGGGCAATGATTTTGTATGGGTTTTGAATTCTCTACAAATTAAAAGCCCTCTTCTCAAATTCACTTTTCTAGATTGGTTGTTAAGCTAAAATTTGAGAGTGAGTTCTAAAGTTAGAGAGCAATCAGAAGTTTAGGAATAATTTTAGCAATTTCAAGCTTCAAGAGGTAAATTTCCATTAACTATGTTCTTGAGTTCAAGTTTTACAAAATCTTAAAATTTCTTGAAACTACTTGTTAATTGATCAAGGAATTGATGTCAACATGTTATCTTAGTTGTATGAAGTCATTATGGTTGTTTAAAGCATGCTACATTGTGACTATACAAGTTGAGTTTTTGAGTTCTGCTAAAAACGGGGCTGGTCTATGCCTATACCGAAGTGGGGCGGTCGCGCCACTTCCCATTACAAACACAGCGCGACGTCGCCGTCTGTCAGTCATGAAATCTAATTTTGTTGCTTTCTATTATTTTGAGCATGTTAGTTTGACTTGATTCTAGTTATAAATGTCCCTAACATGCTAACATAGGTTGCCTTACTTATAGTCACTCACTTTAGTTTGTTTTAGGTTGAGTTTTTTAAGAAAACTTATAAGTTTGGAAAACAAACCTTGTTGCAAACGGCCTTACTTGTATTCTAACCTTGTGATCATGTGTAAATAACCTAGATATATATGTAAATGAGTTTAACATAAGGTGTAAGCTTGCTTTGTGTATAAGCTTGCTTTGTGTATAATGAGTTTTGTTAGCTTGGTTTTAAATTTTTTTTAAAAGGAAACTTAAAGTTTTGAAAACTAATATTCTTAAATCTTGTGGGAATTGAATTCTGACCATTCAAGCATGTATGTTAGGAAATTATATACCTCTAGACATGACGGGTAAGTTCACTATCTAACGAAGCATGATTTAGACTTTTCAAGCATGTTGTAAAATGAGATTTCAAGTGTTAAACTATTCAACCTAGATTTAAATGAGTGGTTTACATATGAGCATGCGTATTAAGGGTTTATTGATAATAATATAGGGTTTAAAAACTTCCATCCTTCATCCTTCATGAAATAGCTCTTTGGGCCTTGAATAGCCAAAGATTTCGAAATAAAACTTTGTAATTTGACAGAAAGCTTATAGTAAGTAAAAAGGGAATCAAACCTAGTTCAAAATCTATTATATGTGTATATGATGTATGCCAATATCCCTGTACGGTAGGCATTAATCGGTGTTGTAAAAAACTCAATTTTGGATGTAATAGGGAGCGAGAGCTAGCGCCACTCCTAGTTATGTTCCATGGCCCGAACCAGCAGGCGATATAATCGACTATTTTATTTGTAATCTAAAACTTGATGCATGTTTACATTTATGTCCTAAACTTTAATACATGACTAAATGAATGTTTTAAGTGTTGAAGCATATGTTGACTATAGGAAACCAAGATTTGATATGTGTTTTCAAAAGTTAAGTCAACGATGATTACAAAACGATGTAGTTTGATTATTGTAGTAACATATAGTCTAATTATGTAAGTAAGATAGAAATTAATGTATGTGCTTAAGGTACATAATGGAGTATATGTAGAATCATCAGTTTATGAATTAAGCTTGTATAATTAATGTGTGTATATATACATATATAAATAGGATACTATAAGACTTTGCAGTGACGTTAAGCTTTAAGATTTGTAAAATACCCTAAAGGCAAGTTCCCTAACTTAATTCTTACATTGAATGCAAATATCTAAACCTTTTCTCGTATTGTGAAAACTTCGAATCGTTGTTATGGCAACTATATTCATATTACGTAAATTTCTATATTCGTATGAATCATTATTCATATTCGGAAATTAATTGTATATCTTTATTCATGTTGCGAGCATTGAACTTATTGTTCTAAAATTTATTGTAAAAGTTGTCCAAGTCATTTGACTCGGCTAGACTAATATCATGTGTTTGAAAGCTATCCACACAAATTATCTTAGTGCGGACTCTTATAAATCTACTGAGATGAGCAACCCTCATCGAAGGGGAAATTATATATTATCGGGGAACTGACGTGCGCACAAACAACATGTTTAAATCTTATGCATAATGTAGGGTATTTTGGGTTGATCACATATTATACTTGTTTTATTGGATTATCAGTTTAATATTGTTGATTCTAGTAGGAGTTCTCTGTCCATAGTGACTACTCAGTGTTGAAACCTTTGAATTCTTTTAAAATCTTCAGATCTTTAATGACTCATTGTTTAAAATTCAAAGGACAATTTTGAAGCTATTGGTATTTCTTTGTTTACAGCATTCTTCCTTAACCCTTGAGCTATCTTTGATTATTATACCTTTGAGATTATTAACTTTATATCATGCCTACTTACCCTTATTATTATATACTTGCTAAACAAATTTGTTGCTCATTCTTTCTTCCTTTAAACCTTACAGTTAAGGCAGAACGTGGTGAAACCACAGGCAAGATAAGGGAAAGGGCAAAGCTACAGATTAACTTTAGTCTTCTATGATAGAAGTTTATTATAAAGTTATAATAAGATTTAATTATGGTTTATATATTAAGCTATGTTATGGATTTTATTATGTAATGTCTTAATAACGGTTACGAGACCTAGGGACGAGAATATTTATATTATGTCAATGTAAATTATTCTATTATTCTGTTGTGTAAGATTTTAGTATGTTATTAGAGTTAGCTCACGAAGCACCGAATTCATGATATGAGTGTCTGAATTTGGAGGCGTCACATCAACTTTGGTGGATAAGGTAAAAGAAGCTCAACTTCAAGATGAAGAGTGTGAGAAAATCAAAAAGAAGGTGTCTACAGGTGAAGAAATAAAATTTAAAGTCGATACTAAGGGATTGCTACACTTTAAAGGCAGAATTTAGGTCCCACCAGTATCGAAAGTCAAAGAGGAAATTTTGAGCGAGGCTCATAGTTTAAGATATTTGATTCACCCAAGAAGTACGAAAAATGTACCAGGATCTCTGACAACATTTTTGGTGGTCGAATATGAAAAAGGAATTGCTGAGTACGTGGCGAAGTCCTTAACGTGTCAAAAAGTCAAAGCATAACACTAAAGACCAATCGAATTATTACAACCATTAGAGATACCAGAATGGAAATGGGAGCATATAACGATGGATTTCGTGGTTGTTCTTCCAACGACTCAAAAAGTTTTTGACGCGGTGTGGGTTATCGTTGATCGACTAACGAAGTCGGCGCATTTCTTATCGATAAAAATCAGATTCAATTTGGATCAATTGGCGAAATTGTATGTTACAGAAATCATTTCTAGACATGGTTTTTTAGTGTCAATTGTGTGAGATAGAGATCCGTATTTCACGTCAAACTTCTGGAAGCGGTTGCAGGAATGTTTAGGAACACAGTTGAGAATAAGTACGGCGTATCATCCTCAAACTAATGGGTAGACCGAGAGGACAATCAAGACTTTGGAGGATATGCTAAGAGCTTGTATTATGGACTTCAGAGGTAATTGGGATGACCATCTACCGTTGGTGGAGTTTGCTTAAAATAACAGTTATCACGGGAGTATTAGTGTGAGACCCCAAATTTTATGAATAAAGATTTAAATTTCTCAAATTTTTTTTTTTGAATATTATGGTGTGGATTTGATATAATGTTATAGTTGTGGGTAATATTTATAAATTTTGCAAAGTAAGCAAGTGGTTATATAATATTCGATTGATCGTGGAATATTCTTTTTGTCGGGAATATTCATACACACTGACAATCATTGGTGGACCCAGAATCGGAAGTATTGTCGTAGTTAAGAAAACTATGTAATTATCATTTTATAAAAATAACGGCGAAAGTGTTACCGTTAAAACTGTTGAACTACCCGGTAGTAAAAGTATGCGATGTCTGGCATGTGGTTGCGTAGTAGCACTACGGTATTGATTATTGATGCTTACGTAAGAAGCCACTCGGTTATACTCAATTATTGCTACAAGAATTCTTTGCATCATATCTCTCATATTATTGATTCGATTTATTGTCACAAAGATCATCCGTAATATGATGTATTATTAAATCAATAATTGAGACGACAAAGTTATTCATATTATTAAATTGTAATATTTATAATGTCTAGAAGTTACATCGAGGAGAGGTTTGGTCATCTAATTACATGCGCGATAAGGAGAAATCCTTATCGAAAAGCCCCCTCTTTCCTGGGAACGACCTGGTTATTAAATATTATGGGTTATAATAGTAATGATGAATAAGTTCGTGTTGATTAAAGATGAAATTGATAGTTCCATTGTGTTGGAATTATTAGTGTTAGTGGAAATTGACATCTATTTCGATGATAATTGATGTCTGGGGGTTGTATTGATAAATCAAGTAATTAATCGGATAAATGAGCAATTAATTGCTACTAATTCACATGTTTATATAACTATTTGTTCACGTGTGTGTACTATTGAATCACATTCTTGTACTATTAGGGGAGTTGGTGCAAGATTGATAATACTTGCATGACTAAGTTAAAAATAGAGGTATAGATGGAGGTACTATACTGTTATTCATATTTTCACATGATTATAACTATTGAATCACATGATTGAACTATTGATTCACATTATTTACTATTAGGGAGGTGGTGCAAGTCTGATAATACTTGCAGGACTAAATTAAAAATGAAAGAAAAATTGGAGGTATTGTACTGTAATTTTTTGAGCCCCAAAACGTGCAATTATCAAAACAATATTTTTCTATAAATAGAAGCTCATTCTTCCTTCATTTCTCACCAATTCACTAAAGCTTTAGAACAATTATTATAAAGAGAAATTATAGAGAGAAAGAAGAAAAGAAGTATGCTACCTCACTATTCCAATATCCAATTTCTTCTAAGGTAAGGGGTATTATTTCTTTCACTTTCATGAAGAGAGTTATTGTTATTCCATTCCTTATTATTATGTTGGAATAACATGTCTATGCGAAGTACCACATACATGGTGAAATTCTTCTGTTATTCCATTCTTTATTATTCTATTGGAATATCTTGTGCATGCGGATTCTGCATTTGACACAGTTCCACTATTTATTATTCTCATTGGAACAACTTTGTTTATGTCTGAAGTACCACATACATGGTGAAATTCTTGGTTATTCCATTCTTTATTATTCATTGGAATATCCTATTTGTGCGTATTACGCATGACACGTTCCATTCTTTATTATTACATTGAATAACTTTCGTCATGCGCGATTTATTGCATGCCTAGTGAATTATGTTGTTATTCTATTCTTTATTATTACATTGGAATATCTTATGCATGCGGTTTCGCATGACACAGTTCCATTCTTTATTATTACATTGGAATAACTTTTGCATGCGATCTATCACATGCCTGGTGAAGTTTTTTATTATTCTGTTGGAATATCTTGTCTGTACGGTTTACGCATGACCTAGTTCCATTTTTTATTATTCTGTTGAGAATAACCTGTTTGTGTGGTCTATAGCATGCATGGTGAATTCTTCTGTTATTCCATTATTTATTATTCCGTTGGAATAACCTGTCTATGTTGATTACCGCATGCATGGTGAATGATCCTTTGTATTCATATGAATAGTATTTTCATTAAAAAGGGTTTTACGCAAGGCGCGGTTTAATAATTTTCGACCTCAAAAATTCTGAAAAAATTTGAAATGATAATTTGATGAGTTTTCTAGATTGTGTCCAAAAATGGCGATTTTTAGATGTATAGATTAAAAGTTATGGATTTTATGGGAAAAAACTATTTTAAAAGTAAACCCTTATAACTCTTTGTGGTTAACTCCAAAATTAGTGAAATTTGTATTGGGAGTACATATATATAACAAGAGTATACCCTGTAAATTTCGATTTTTTTGGACAAAAGTACAATTTATGATAAATGTCTAAATATTCTATGAGTTTGGCCATATGAAAAATAGTAAATGAATTTTAAAATTTAGAGAAAAATATATTTCAATATGGGACTATATTCTCGCTAAATCCCGAAAAGAAATATTTTTGGGACCGATTTGGTATTTTTCATGAAAATGAACTAGGTATGAGTAAATGAATTAAATATGTTATGTGAAGTAACAAAATTGGAAAATAGGATTTTATGGCTTGGGAATCCTATATAGGGTATATCTGATTTTTGATGAGGATTTGATCATTGGTGATGAAATCTTATGAGTATAGGCATTTTGAATGATTAAATGTATTTATTTGGTAAAGTGTAAACAATTGAAATAAATTGTTTATAAGTTTAAAGTGATTAAAATATTGTTATAATATTAATAATATTAGATTATGAGTTTATTAAGTGATTGATAATATTTGGATAAATTTAAAGTCTTTAATATTTATCCTTGTTTTCGTTTGATTAATGCTTATATCATTGTCATCATCCTCATGCTTATATTGTGATGAAAGTCATCTTTGGCTTACGTGCATAGATGGACTTGGTATGATTATGACCAGGGATCATAAGGTATAATCATGACCTGTAATGTTATAAATGATGTGGTAAAAGTCCTCAATGGTCTGTTGTGCATTGATGGACAATTTTTGGTATGATTATGACCAGGGATTATTTGGTATAGTCATGACCATTGATGATTTAATGAATATCCTTGGCCTGTAGTGCAGGGATGATTCAATGATGTGGTTTATTTATTAAGCTGAGTCTCAGCGATAAAAATTGATGAAAATATTTTAAATCATAGAAGATAGTAGTTATCATGCTCTACTTGACTCTTCTAATGGATTGCTTATTCCGTTGTAGTTAAACTTGATGTCTATTGTATTTTATCAGTTTAACATTGTTGAAGGCTAATGATAATTTATTCTGCATTATCTTAGTCACAATATTTCTTACTGGGCTAGTTGAGCTCACCCTTTCTTTTACTGTTCTCTTCAGGAAATGAGAATATAGCTGGGATGAGTCGAGGAACGGATTGACGGTTCAGACGATAGTATTAGTAGTCTTCACTATTCTATGGAATAGTGTGATAATAATTATAAATAGGACTCCATTGAGTGTCGATATTGTCTAGATGACAATATTCTTGTTTAAACTCTCAGCTATGTTTTGTCGTATTTTACACGACCGTTGTATAATTAAGTTGTATTTTGTATTCTGTACCATGTATTTTCTGGCGACCCAAGATGGGTGATGTATACCTATTTTGGGGGCGTCACAGTTGGCATGTCGCCTTACAAAGCATTGTACGTTAGGAAGTGCAGAACTCTATTGTGTTGGGACGAAGTTGGTGAACGTCAACTATTATTGCCAGAACTGGTACAGCAAACTGCCATAATTATTAAAGTTATCAGGCCGAGATTGATAGCTGCTCAGGATAGGTAAAAGAAATATGCCCATCAACATCGACGGAATTGAGAATTTGACGTCGGAATTTTGTTTTCCTAAAAGTGTCTCCCTAGAAGGGGAAAATTGATTTGGTAAAAAGAGGAAACTGAGTCCCAGATTTATTGGACCCTTTGAGATATTACGAAAGGTTGGTGAGGTAGCTTATGAGGTTGCGTTACCTCCAAAATTATACCATATTCATAATGTTTTCCATGATTTAGTGTTACGACCATTCAAGCATGATTGCAAACATGTTATAGAATATGAACTATTACATTTTGAAAAAGATTTATCATATGAGGAGGTCCCAATTTAGATAGTGGACATGAAAGAACAAGTACTCAGAAATAAAGTGATACCTTCTGTTAAGGTAATATGGAGGAACCACGATCTGACGCCCCCAAAATAGGTACACATCACCCATCTTGGGTCGCCAAATATATGGTACAAAATTCAAATACAACTTAATTATTCAACTATCGTTTAACATACGACAAAACATAAGCTGAGAGTTATGAAACGAATATTATCTTCTAGACAATATCCACACTCAATGAAGTCCTCATTACAATTATTATCACACTATTTTATAGAATAGTGAGGACTACTAAAACACCATCTCGGGCCATCACTCCGTTCCCCGACTAGTTCCGGCTATGTTCTCATTTCCTAAAGAGAACAATGGAAGTAAAAGGGTGAGCTCAACTAGCCCAGTAAGAAATATTATGACTAAGATAATGCAGAATAAGTTGTCATTAGCCTTCAATAATGTTAAACTGATAGAATATAATAGACAACAAGTTTAACTGCAGCGGAACAAGCAATCTATTAGAAGAGAAGTAGTAGAGCATGATATCTACTATCTTCTATGATTTAAAAAGTTTATCATTAACTTTATTCTTTGGGACTCGACAATAAAAGATCACATCATCAAATCATCCCTGCACTACGGGCTAAGGATATTCATTAGTATCACGTCCACAAATTATTCTTGCACTACGGGCCAAGAATTATTCATGTAATCATCAATGGTCATGACTATACCAAATTATCCCTGGTCATAATCATACCAATCAACAATCCATCTATGCACGTAAGCTAAAGATGACTTTCATCACAATATAAACATGAGGATGATGACAATGATATAAGAATTCAATTATAAGAAAGTAAAGGATAAATTTTTAAAGATTTATAATTTAATTTATCCAGAATTCAATAATGTCCAAATTTTCAACATGATACTGCTTTGTAGAGTAAAATTCAAAAATAATATCCATGTATCAAAAATAATTTGGACAGAAAAAAAATAAATTTTTCGGTGAATAGTACCCCGTGAATAGTACCCTATGAATAGTACTTCGGGAATAGTACCCCATAAATAGTAACCCGACATAAAAAGTGCCCCAAATACTCGAGTGAACAATATTTGAGTGAATAGTAATCGGGTGAATAGTAACCCGTAAATAGTAACTCATGAATAGTACCCTGGCATGAAAAGTGCCCCGAATACCCGGGTGAATAATATTATAGTGAATAGTAATTGAGTGAATAGTAACCCGTGAATAGTAACTCATAAATAGTACTTCGGTGAAAATATTGATATTTAATAAGAAAGTTCATATCAATATTCCAATAAAATGATACTGGATGAAGCGCAAAAATCATGGATATTTTTCCACTAATTTCAAGGATTATAGAAGCAATACTTACCATAGTAAGTTTAGATTTAAGAATATGAAAAGAATTAACATACAAAAATTGCAAATGGATTTTCACATATCATACGGTACGTAATCCGCGTACATAGGTTATTCCGACATATTAGAGGATGAATACGAAAAATAGTATTCCTTATGAATATGAAAGAAATAATACCACTTACCTTAATAGAAAGTTGGATACTGCAAAAGTGAAGTAGCAGAATACTCTTCTTCTTTCTCTATATAGTTTCTCTCTATATAGTGTCTCTTGTGAATATCAGTGAATTGGTGAGAATGAAAAAAGAATTAAGCTTCTATTTATAGGAGAATGGACTAAATAGTAACTAATTCACGAACGGTCCAGATTGATTCACTATTAGAACGGACGGTCCATATTGATTACTATTAAAACCACAACCGACGGTCCAGATTGATTTACTTTTAAAACCACCACCGACGGTCCAGATTGATTTACTTTTAAAACCACCACCGACGGTCAAGATTGATTTACTATTAAAACCATCACCGACGGTCTAGATTGATTTACTATTAAAACCACCATCAATGGTCCAGATTGATTTACTATTAAAACCACCATCAATGGTCCAGATTGATTTAACTTATTACACTTTAGTACCCCTAAAGTTTTCTAAGTTTGCATTATTCCCCCTTAACTTTTGTAAATCACTTATCTTCAATAAACACATTCTTAATACTTCAACAATTATTCATCATTAATATTATAACTCACAATATTTAACAACCAGGTCGTTCCCAGGAAAGAGAGGGCTTTCAGATAAGGATTTCTCCTTATTGGCGCACAATTAGGTGACCAAACCTCTCCTTGACAGAACTTCTAGACATTGTCAATATTGCAAATAATAATATGAATAACTTTGTTGTCTCAATTATTAAATATAAAATATTATGCAGATGATAACAATAATTGAATCTAATAACGTGAGATACTATGCAACAATTACTGTAGAAATAATTGAGTATAACTGAGTAACTTCTCACGTAAGCATCAATAATCAATACTGTGCGCTACTATGAAACAACGTGTATTACTGTACTTTTACCACTGGGTAGTTCAATAGTTTAACAGTAAAACTTTCACCATAATTTTTATAAAAAGATATTTATGTCGTTTTCTAACTACGACAATACTTCCGTTGTGGGTTCCACCAATGATTGAGCCGTCGTACGAATATTCCCTGTTAAAACAAATTTTCCCCGACCAATCAAATATTCACTGACACAACGAATATTTTATATCAACTTGATTACTTTGAAAAATTTTCCAAATATTACCCACAACTATAACATTATATCATATCCACACCATAATATTCAAAAATATAATTCGAGAAAAATTATTCTTTATTCAAAAAAGTTGGGGTCTTACACACGGTGCTAAGAAGCTACGTGGGAACTCGAAGACATGATGATGAAAAGCTATCATGAGTTATTTGTTTAATTCATGTCTTCGATTTTGAGGACAGAATCTTTGTAAGGAGTGAAGGATGTAACGATCGAGAATTTTATATTTAATTTAAAATGTTTATTGAGTTGATTGGTTAATAAATATTTTGATTGATTTATTTATTTATTAAATAAATAATTTATGAATTGTGGTGGATTAATTTAGTTAAGTGTGTATGTTAATTAATTGATGATTAAATGATTTTATAAGTTGTGCATATTTTATTATGCTAATGTGTTAGTTAAGTTGTAATTTAATTTAAGAGTTGTTAAATTATCATCATATTATATAATGGTAATATTCTAATTTAATAATTAAATTAGAGTTTTATTGAGTTGTTAAATAAAAATTAGAATTTGTAATGAAAATTATAATTATGTAGCAATGTGAGTTATGTGGCAATTTGATTTAATAAGTTAATATTAACTTTAATTGAATTTAAACATTAGAATTTGATGAATTAAAGTGTGAAAAATAGACTATATATTAAATGAGTTATTAAAATAAATTAGAAAGGATGATTAATTTAGTTTTATCCAAACAAAGCCTTATGACTTTTAATTTTTAAAATTTTGTAATCATTAAGTAATTTGAACATAACAAATAAATTAATATGTATTATATATATATATATATATATATATATATATATATATCGATTTATGTTATGTATTATATGTTCTTATGTAAAGTTTATCTAAGTATAAAGAAGAGAAAAAAGAAATACAAAGAGAAAAGTGAGAAAGAAGAAGAGAAGAATTTTCTGTGAGTTTGAGAAAATAAAGAAGGTTGCTATCTTCTTTGTTGGCTAAACAAGAATTTCAAGGTATTAATCTAACTTTAAATTGTTGGTTTATGTTCTTCACTGTTTTTCATTAAAAATTAATTTTTATTTCTCTGTAAATTGATTTTTATGAGTAATAGTTGAGAATATGGCTTCTATATGTTAATTTGTATATATAACATGTTTTTATGTGGTTTATATGTGATTTAGAGTTAATTAATTCATGAAGTTATGTTCAGAAAGGAAAATTTTGTTTATAGTGAGTTTATTGTAAAAATATATGAATATTTCTTATTTGGAGTCTAAATTGATGTTTAATTTGTATGATAAACTATAAATTGATGATAGATTATGTAAATACATGAAAAAACAAAAAAATGTAATTTGAACAAACTGTTTTGGTTGTGAAATGAATTCATGATGATTGGTTTCATTAGGAATGTCTAAAAGTGAGGAAATAACAAAAACATGGAATTTAAAGATTTAAATTTGATTGTTTATGTTTTTTATATGGTTAAAATCAAGCTTGATATGTTGGGTTATGATTTTATATTATTTATGGTGTCTAGGTATAATTATTTCACTGTTATATTGATGAACATAGGAATATTTGGTTTTATTCTGTGTTCTTCGCGAGTTATTCTTGTCTCAAATCAGACTCTTGGTATTTACAATTGATTTGATATGAGTTAGTTAGCTGCAAATACCGCAATTCTAGAGCCGAGCTGCAACCCCCGTTTTAAGCTTTGTTATATGATTTCAGATTGTGCTATGTGAATGGTGTGTTTAAACCTAGACTTAAATGTTGTAGGGTTAGTAAAGTGGATGTAAATACTTGGTTGTAACTAATTTGTGTTACAATTTTAAATAATATGTGTAGGATATTTGAGAATCAAGTTATAACTATTTAGCTTACGCACAAAACAAGTTTCTAAACCTTATTCTTACATTGAGCAAGTTTCTCAACCTTATTCTTACATTGAGCAAGTTTCTAAACTTTATTCTTACATTGATCAAGTTCTCGAAACCTATTTCTTTTACATTGAGCTAGTTCATTATTTCTATATCGTTCGCTATTGTACAAGTGATAAACCTTGATTCTCTATTTCAAGTGAAGTATCTTTGATTATTCTAAAGTAGCAACTCTTTGAAAAACATTATGTATTTATAAACTTTTATTCAATTACAAATTATTATTGATGACCTTTGATCATAAATATCATTGTTTAATTCTCTATTGTTGTATAAAACTCTTATATGACTAGTGAACTTATTGATTCGACTAGTCCATAGTTGATGAGCACCCTAAAATTCTAGAACCTGTTATTGAAGTTAATCCAAACCAAACTTCCTTTGGTGTGGAATCTTTTGTCATACTGAGATGAACAACCCTATCATAGGGGATTATTTATGTTTAGTGTTAAAATGTTTGTGCACAATACATGATACAAAGGGCTGATATAGTCTAACAACTATTAAAAGTTTAACAATTGTACAAAAAGAAAGGTCCATATAGTCTAAAAACTTCTAAAAGTTTAATTATAAATACTTAATAACCTGGGACATAGTTCATGGTCTTGTGACCCTTAGACGAATTATTAATCTTGATTTTTAGTTCTTAATTATCATTGACAGGAAATGTAGCATCCCCAAATTCTGGTCCTAAACCAAGGATCTGATATACTAATTCTATAACTATTGCGGAAGATATAAACATAAATTGTTTATACATTAAAACTTTATACATTAATCCCCAAGGTCGAGTAACCTTAACTTCTACACAATTTAATATCCTATCTAACAAAAAAACGTTATTATCATACATTACTGTTATAATTCTAGTTGCACATATAATCCCAAGATGGACGTGTCTTGATCTTTTCCTGTATCTGACGTATTCGTCTTAATCTGTAATATTTATCATGATATAGCAAGGGTGAGCAACAAGTTTGCCCAGCAAGTAAAAGTTTATTTGAGGATATATCATGATTGAAAGAATTTGAATAAAAGGCTGGCTACGCTCAACAATATAAAGATTGTGAACTAGCAGGAATCAAATTTCATAATTGAACGATCAGGACGATATGAATATATATCAATAATGAACATGAACAACAATAACTGGACCGGATGGTAATGAAGGTGATCAGCCTTTCATACCTGATGAACACATAAAATATGCACATAGTGCGAATCAATAATTCGTAGACGTGATTATCAGCAATGATTAACCACAAGCACAATTGAAAGAACAACTCAAGGTGGAGTTAGAGAACTTGCCTGTACCATTGATTACTGTGAGACCCCGAATTTTATGAAATGAAAGTATTCAATTTTCTTATAATTATTCTATTTAGTAAATGGTTAAATTGATAAAGGTTAAAGTTAAGGGTGATATTTGAAAATTTTGCAAAGTATGCAAGTTGTTATAAAATATTTGTTGTGTCGAGGAATATTCGATTGGTCGAGGAATATTCATTTTAACAGGGAATATTCGTACGATGGCATAATCATTGGTGGACCCCACAACGGAAGTATTGTCGTACTTAGAAAACGACAGAAATATCTTTTTATAAAAATAATGGCGAAAGTGTTACCGTTAAAAAACATTGAACTACTTGGTAGTAAAAAATGCGAATACGCTGCGGTCGGTTGCATAGTAGCACACCTGTATTGATTATTGATGCTTACGTAAAAGTCACTCAGCTTATACTCAATTATTACTCACAATAATTGTTGCATCATATCTCTCATATTATTGATTCAATTATTGTCACAATATCATCTGTATAATATGTTATATTATTAAATCAATAATTGAGATGACAAAGTTATTCAGATTATTATTTGCAATATAGACAATGTCTAGAAGTTCTGTCAAGGAGAGGTTAGATAATCTAATTGTGCGTCAATAGGTAGAAATCCTTATTGGAAAGTCCCCTATTTCCTGGGAATGACCTGGTTGTTAAATATTGTGAATTATAATATTAATGATGAATAAGTTCGTGTTGATTAAAGATGAAATTAATAGTTCCATTGTGTTGGGATTATTAGTGTTAGTGGAAATCGACATTTATTTCGATAATAATTGATGTCTGAAAGTTATATTGACCAATCGGGTAATTAATCGGATAAATGAGCAATTAATTGCTATTAATTCATATGGTTATAACTATGTGTTCACACGTGTGTACTACTGATTCACATGATTTACTATTAAGGGAGTTGGTGCAAGATTGATAATACTTGCATGACTAAATTAAAAATGGAGGTATAGTTGAAGGTACTATACTATAATTAATATTTTCACATGTTTAGAACTATTGAGTTACATGATTTACTATTGATTCACATGATTTACTATTAGGGGAGGTGGTACAAGTTTGATAATACTTGCAGGACTAAATTAAAAATGAAGAAAAAGAGGAAGGTATTATACTGTAATATTTTGAGCCCAAAAATGTGCAATTATTGAAACTATATTTTCCTATAAATAGAAGCTCATTCTTCCTTCATTTCTCACCAATTCACTAAGTCTCACAAGAGCAATTATTATAGAGAAATTATAGAGAGAAAGAAGAAGAGAAGTATGTTACTTCACTATTCCAGTATCCAGTTTTCTTCTAAGGAAATGAGAATATAGCTGGGACTGATTGGGGAATAGATTGACGGTCCGAGATGGTGGCTATAGTAGTCCTCACTATTTTTATAAAATAGTGTGACAATAAATGTAATGAGGACTCCATTGAGAGTGTATATTATCTAGAAGGCAATATTCTTATTAAAACTCTTAGCTTATATTTTGTCATATTTTACACGACAGTTGTATAATTAAGTTTGTATTTGAATTTTGTACTATGTATCTGGCGACCCAAGATAAGTGATGTATACATGTTTTGGGGGCATCACAATTACCATTACGCAACCTATATAGCTTTGACTGAAGACCTAATATTAATAATATTGATCTCCAAGTTAGAATAATATCATCATAGTATAAAATAACCTAAACACATTACCACATAATCATATTAGTCTATACAGCACATAAAACTTAGTATCAAGTCAAACTATTTTAGTTTGAATTGAATCCGGTACAATTCTAACATCCCGACGGTCTAGTCAGAAAATTCACGAGCCTATTATCCATAAGACTCTGTCTAAACTAGTTCACACATATTTTAGATAATTTATTATCAATCAAAATATTTTTCATAAGCTCGTAATAATTTTCAAATAATTATTACCATTTATCATTATTTTTCAATCATTAATATCGTATTTATATGATATTAATACCATAATATTCTATTATCATTAATATTTATTTATTATCAAATATTAATGAAAATCAAGACATAATATTATAAAATATTTATAATATTACAAAGTATTTTAATACCTTAAAATCATATTTATATAATTTTAAACAATTAAATTCATTATCCGATAATTACTATTAATATTAAAATATTAATATTTTCATGACAAAATATCAAACGTTATATTTTATAACTTAAAATATTTTTATAACACTTAAACCATTTTTATATGATTTTTAAATCATTAATTCTATTTTTCCATAATTTATTTAATTCATTTATTAAATAAATTAATTAACATTAATAATAAATTATTAATTAAAATCATCACAAAATATTAAAAGTTATCAAAAATAACTTAAAATATTTTCTAACACCATAATATATTTTTAAATGATTTTTCATGTATTAAAATTATTTTAAAGTAATTTATTTAATACTATAATTGAATAAATTAAATACCTTTATTATTCCAAAATTACTAAATATTAATGAAATATATTCAGAATTATTAAAAACCCATTTTTAGGGTTTAAAATAATTTTTAGGAATTTATTATGTATTTTTAATAATTAAAAACTATTTTTTTCTATTTATTTAATAAAATAATTCATTTTATAATTAAACTGTCGCTAAAGGGGCTTTAGGCGACAAAACCGTCACTGAATGTGTTCTTGGCCAAACCCAGAACCTTCAAGTCAGTTTGCAGGGTAGGTAGTTTGACCAGTTCTAGATCTTTAGTTATTAAGTTTCTGGATTTGCTAATGGGTTATGATTATAGTACTAATGTAATACTACAATCTCCAACACTTTTCCTAGCTAAACAACCTGACAACAGAGAGATTCAAGTCTCCAAATATCTTGTCAGGCTTGTTCTTCATTTTCTGGGTTACCCAGAAATGAAGAACAACCAAGGTACCTACTTTCCAGCCTTTGAATCTTGTGTTCTGGGCTTGCTCAGTGTAATCTAAAGGTTCAATCGTGTAGTTCTCATGACAGGGTACAATTATATATCACCAAATCAGCATAACAACATCACATTAGAGAGATCTTGGTCGGTCAAACTATGTCAGAAAAACAGCTCTTGATGGTTTCTGGGTTTTCCAAAAATCGTCATAAGCAGTCGGTCATGCCTACTTTGACCTCTTATAACTTTGATCTAGTGTATGATCTAGGGGTTCTAGAGGCATGATTGGGTAGTCCTTATGTCATACTACAACATCAAAACAACAACTTGGCTAAAATACTAAGCACATGCAAGATCAGAGCCTTCAAAAACATTGTCAGACGAAATCTGGGTTTCTGGGTTACCCAGAAACTCAGTTTTCCTGATCGGTCAACGCACTTTGACCACTCATATCTTATGTTTTGGACATGATCTGACCTTGATTTAAGTTCCAGATCATAGTCCTCATGGCATAGAACAAATCCATAACATAAAACACACATATAATCAAACACATAGAGATCTAGAATCCTTGACATTTGTTTGTCAGACAACTTTGTAAGGTTCAAGAACAGTTTCTAAAAATGTTATTTCGTGCATCTAGATGATATGGATCTAAGTATTAGAAACCCAGATAGCCAAGTGACACCTTCTAACACATATCTAACCAACAAACAACAACTTTTACATCAATCTTAAAGATCTAGCAAGCTAGGGTTCATACCTCATTCGTACTTGGATCTTGAATTTGATCCTTGATGATCTGATATTGGTAAACTAAAACATGATCATGGCCTATCTTATCACTCTTTTTCACTCCAAATCCTGAATTTGTAGAGAGAGAAGAAGGTTGGCTAGTATGGAAAGTAAAGTGAGCTTTCTCTCACTTTAATCTTTAATATTTCTATGATGCTGAACTGATCACTAATGAACTTGGATTTAAGGCACTTGCTAAATGGCTTATATCTCTACACTCCAATTTAAAGAATGCAAAAAGAGCACAAAAGTCATTTTGCTTCCAATTTTAATTCCAAAGATGTCATTTGATCCAACCCTTATGGTTGGGTTTAACTCTTAGAAAAACAACAAAAAATCAATTTTCTAGGATTTCAAAATAGAAAATGAATATTTCTAAATTATAATTAGGATTCTCAATTATATTAAGATTTCTAATCATAAATTCTCCAACTATTAAATTTTTATTTGAATGCAAAAATGCATTTATGTGAGTAAGCTATGTGAAGGTCGCTCTATGACCTAGTCATTTTAGTATTCGCTAATTTTGTTTTGAATCAAGACAAAAATAAAAGATTTTGTCACTTTCATTCATTTCGATTAAGTTTGAAATTTCAAAATGCGTAATGATAGAATTATGTAACGCATGGTTTGACCTTAGGGTTTAACTCTTGAAAATCAAACCTTTGTAAATACTTTTAATAATGAATAAAATAATATTATTTATTATTATTACGTGTGGATAAGATGAATGTTTATTTGATATAACCTAGAAATTATTGGAATGTCGTAGTATTTTAACTACATGGGAGAATTAAAGTGTTTGAATTTCTAAGGCGAAAATAAAAGCTTTTCGAGAAATTTTCAAAAAATACTATTCATAGATTTACTTTGCTTTCGAGAATTATTTTTGAACTTTAGAGAAATACGTAATGTTATAATATCAAGGTGATATGGATTATGTAATAATAACCTAAGTATGGAAAAGTATTTTAACGTAATATTTAAGCGATGGACTTAATTTGGGAACGTTAGGTTTATTAAGCGTTAAAGGAAGAAAGTTGTGATCGTATAATGTGTATTCATTATATGAAGGCAATGAATATAAGTATAATACGACGTATTGTACTATTATGTATGAAGAATGAGATAATGTATATTATGAATTAATATATGAGCTAGCATATGAGGATTATACATGGGGTATAAATGTTAAGTTGTTAAATCTAAGGTAATGGACTTGTAGGATTATTAGCCTAATAAGAGAAGTCCAATAGAAGGTGACAATCAAGCCCAAGTGTTTGATAGATCATGAGTCCAAACTATGGTAGCATAAGCCCAATAAGGAAGTAGTTAGATTTAATTAACAAGCCCAATGAGAAGCCATGATCCATGGAGCAATCCAAGTGTAAAATGGGTAAACTTGATGGGTAAACATTATGTGTGATGACCAAGTATAAGAAGTGGTTAGCAAGTAGACTTGGAGGTTAAGTTATGAATAGTAAGGAGGTGTAAAGTGAGGAGGTTATTAAGGAGGTGGAATAAGGAGGTGGGATGGTATTATTGACCATTTTACCCTAGCTTTGAGTGGCCTATAAATACCAAGCCTCATTTATTTTGTTGGTTGTTATTTCATCCAACACTTTCCTCTCAAAGATAAGCAACTTATTTGGTAGAGAGAATAAGCCACTTAAGCACTTATAAGCCACTTCAACTTTTTCTAGATTTTCCAAAGTGAATTGAAGTCATAGTCTTCAAGGGTAAGACTCATATCTTTTATCTACATCTCTTCTATGATAGGATTGATAGAGAAGGGAGATCGTTTTTTAAGAACATGTAATAAGTTATTAAGGAATGAACTTAAGTTGAATAAGTTGAAAAAGCAACTTGAACTTTAATAAGTTGCTAGATTCCTGAAGAACTTATCATATGTTTGTCATATGATGTTAGTATGTTGAATATAGTGTGAGAACATTGATTGATGGACTTAAGTTCATAATAAGTCATAAGCATGAGGAATTATAGTTCATAAGTTAAATAAGTCATTGACTTATGAGAATAAGTCAAAACCTAATTTGATTATAAGTTGGTGTAATAAGTAACTTGTAATGATCATATGTTGGTTAAAATCCATTTAGAATCATTAAGAATGTAGTTTTACCAGAATTCACACGATTGGACGATAATCGTCAAATTCGTGAAATTCTCGGAATAGAAGTCGTATTTTGTGTTTGAAGTCGGAAACATTGGTTTTCAATAGAGACAAGTCATATTTGGCATTATAGAGTTGCGGACTCGAAAATGACTGAATTCTGACTTAGAACGAAGAAACAAGCGTTGAACGTTCACGAACGTTTATAATTTTCGTTAAAAATGAACTAATAGGTGAAATTTTAGCAAACGAAGTCAAATAGATAAAATTCTTGCATGAACGCATAGAGGATGTAATTTGTGAACCGTAGGCTTTTGAACGAGCCAATTCGGACTTATAACGAAGAAGTTATGAGTCCGGGAGTTTCGTAAAATTTTCAAACTTTGCAAATTTTCTGAGGCACAGAGTTGGCACCGCGACGCCAACCCAAGGCCAAATGAGTGGCACCATGTGCCGTCTGATGTCTCTGAGCACACTTCTCGCTTCTCATGCCGCAATGCGAGATGATGAGTTAAGTGTGGTATGGCGCCCATAGCGCCATGTCCGGATGCCGAGTCTTACTTAACTTTCATGCTGCGTTGCGAGATGAAAAATAATGGGTGGCGCCAATGGCGCTTGACCTTAGGCAATGGACAATAAAGAATAATTACAAGTACAGAATGAAAGGGAACTTTATAGTAATAAACTAAGGTATAAACATGACATTGTTAGGACATTGTTAGACACTTACGTATGATGATTAAGAGTTAATAATCAATCAAAGATGAATGAAATGTGAATGACGTAATGAAAGCCAGAAACCCATAATAGTAGATCTAAGTCAGGATTTATGTTGAGAAGAATGGTAAGATATATTAGGGTCTATATATGTTCATTCATGACCTAATGTGTTATGTGATATTGTCATTACTGTAGAGACTTAGAGAATTAAAGTGTACGTGTTATAATCGATGGCAGAATATGAAGGCAAGTATTCTAACCCTTGTTCCAGTTCAGTCTGGATAAGTTTTGTAATTCATGTATTCTTTCACATGAAGTCTTGAATGATGAAGTCTAAAAGCCAACTCTTTCGGCTAGACTTATATTATGATTACATCAAGCATGATTTATGTTTACCGAGTTATATTGGTATGGTTTTCAATCGAAGACCAAGTATACTAAAATGTTTTTTATGGTTTAACGGCGGGCACGTGAGATTGCCACAACTTAAACGTATACACGTTTAATGAATGTAGTGTTGATCAACATAGAGTAATATGGGCTGATCACCCAGAAGTGCTCGTAATCTATGCCGGACTTACGGCCTTAGTGTCGGGTTGTCCTTTTCAAAAGAAATTATGAACTGCTCATAGTTTTGAGCCTTAATTGATATTCTACTGAATATTGTTGTTGGAAAACGTTTTGAATAAAAAGAAGTGCTATTTTGAATTATCGATAGTACTTCATAACTATTGTTCAGTTACTGAAGATATATGAGTTCTATGTTTTAAGCATGTTGTTTATTAGAATTGTAGTACTTGCTGAGCTAGTCATGCTCACTCTTGCTTGAACCATATGAACACAGCCAAGATCGAGCGGACCGAAGGCTCAAGCAAGGACAAGGGCAAGGCGAAGACGAACCCTTAGATTACTTATGTAATAGAATAGTTGAATGTCTGTAATATATTGAATATTATGACAAGAACAAACGAATGGGTTACAAAGAACCTGGGAAATGTAATATTATTTTGGATATATAGAAGTTATATTAGTCCTTTTGAGACTATTCAATTGAATGAATGAATGAATGGTAGTACCGTGTAGCACCATTTGTCGGGTTGAAAGAGACCCGGATTTGGGGGCGTCACAGGTTGGTATCAGAGCATTAGGTTATAAAACTTAAGGGGGGATTAAAAATCTTAAGTCATAACCTTAAGGGAGGTCAAAGAAGTAAAAGACGAAAGTAACCTTATAAAAATGCATTATGATTATGTTATGTGTTTTTATTATCCTACTGACGTGTGCTAATCAACTTAACTGTTTTGTGTTGATGTCAGGAGTAAACAGAATGTTTGTAAATGGTCAAGCCATTAGTGAAGAATCGGTGAACCAAGTAGAGGTTATACCGAACCCCATAGCGGTAGAGCCTGAAGTTGTGGTTATTGAGTCTGGAGACTCAGATGATGCTGACTACATGTCATTATTCGATGGGATGATAGAGGAGGAAGTAGAGATACTGTCCTTTAATCCAGTGGCTATAACAGCAGAGATAGCTCCTGGGGGGTCAATGATGTCTCTTTTCATGTCAGTGTTGGATAGAAATATCCATTACTGTTAGGAAGTCAAGGAGCTGAAAGCAGAGCTCTAAATGGTTATAGAGGATAAGATTGATGTCGAGTCCATATGGGAGCAGGAACATGACGAGAGGATTTTGGCTAAGGACAAAGTCCACAATTTAAAGCACGAGGTCTTTGAGCTCAAGGAGGAGCTAAAGACCAAGGTGCAGAAGATAGGGAAGATGTCCTATATTTATAGGAGTTCTTATACAGATTTCTAGCAATAAGTAGCTAGATATCCTGTGGAGGTGGGGCAAACACAGAATACAATTAGCCATGATATCATTGCCAGTCTTGCCAAGGCAGATTTCGAGAATGCCTTGAGGCAGATGTAGACTAGTAGTAGTTAGAGTAGTATGTAAATATTTTGTAAGTAGTAGTGATGTAAAAAGCCTTTTTTATAGTAAAGGTAGTCTTTTGTAAATCCCAATTTTGGAAAGCGATAAGCGGAAAGTAATGTAATCGACTTAGAGTTGTATGTAACCGATGTAGTATTATACTACGAAGAATGAATATAAGTCCTTTAGATGGAAAGAAATGAGTTATGGATGTTGGATTTATTCTTAATATTAATGATAACTAATAAAGAAAGGAATAATAACGAAATGTGTTTATTGTATCAGCAAAATACCGCCAAGAAGAGTGCAACGTAATCAAGGTGCGAAAGAAATCAACCGGAGGACGTCCGATTAATCCGATCAGAGTTTGTTAATTTAATAACAATTTGCTTTTAATAGAACATGGGCTAATATCCTCAGAAATCCGAGAGTAGCACGAGCTACTACCTTTATGGATTTTAAGGCGTGGGGTCATGGGAGTTCAAAGGAACTACGGACCCTATTGAAGTCCAAACGTGCGTTAAGGAGATAGAGAAGGCATTTGTAATAGCAAATGTCGATGAAGCCCAAAAGGATGCCTTTGCGACCTATATGATGAAAGGAGAGGCCAACTTTTGGTGGGAAGCCTATCAGGCTAGGGCCAGGATAGCGAATCTGACGTGGGAGAGGTTCAAAGAGATATTCTTTGAGAACTACTTTCCCACAAGCATGCAAGGGAGGTTGGAGATGCGGTTTTTGTAGTTGAAATAAGGGGACATGACGGTTCCCCAATTCGCCGCAAAGTTTAATGAACTGGCAAGGTTCGCTCCACATCAAGTGGATACTGAGGTGAGAAAGGCGATGATGCCGAGCAGGCTTGAAACCACAGCTCTATAACCGCATGTCGGTGTTTCAAAGTACTTCTTTTGGGACCATTTTAGAGAAGGCGATAATCGCCGAGGGTGGTAGTGAAGCTTTAAGTCAATACCACAAGGACAAGAAAAGATTAAAGATTAAAGATAGAGCCAGCTGGTGGTGTGGCGGGTCGGAAGAGGAAGGTATTTAGCTTTGGGAATACCGAGAGTGAAACAAGGAGACCCGAAGAGAAGAATGGAGGCTTGCAAGACCTGTGGGAAGACTCACTTAGGAATCTGTCTCAAGGGAAAGGCCGTCTGTTACAACTGTGGACAGGGAGGGCATATTGCGCCTAATTGTCCGAGTTTGAAGAAGAACCACGGATGCTTTGTGTGTGGATCAACTGACCACATGGCAAAGAACTGCCCAAAGAAGGGGACGGACGGGAATCGGGGCGCTAATAACGGTAAGTTTGTTATTAGTGGACCAAATAGCAATTTGGTAGCTAATGGGTCGTACCTTTAATATGATAGTCAAGATGCAGTCACATCGGGGGCGTCGTCATGCAAATATTATTACGATCAACGATATCAATGCGTACGTGTGTTTGATTCAGGTGCTACTTGTTCGTTTATAGCATGCGATTTTGTTAGACGATTAGGATTACTTCCCGAAAAGTTGCCTATACCTTTAAATTATAAGGTAACAAATGAAGAAATAATTCCTGTTGAAGATGTTCATAAGAGTTGTTGTGTAGATATACGATGTTGTAAATTATCGGAAGATTTGTTACCAATAAAGTTAGGAGAATTCGATGTAATTCTCAGAATGGATTGGTTAGTAAACCATGGGGCAATTATAGATTGTCAAAATAAATGTGTGAACATTAAGGCGTTAGAACAACCTCGAGTAGTATTTTACGGTAATAGATCGACGAGACGTTCGTGTTGTCTAACCACGACACAAACTAGGAAATTACTGAGAAAGGGATGCGTATGTTACCTGTGTCATGTTGTTGATACCCAAAGAGTGGTAGCAACCATGGAACAAATACATGTAGTGAGAGAATTCGCCGATGTATTTCCGAGTGAATTACCGGGTCTTTCGCCGGATAGGGAGACATAGTTTGTGATAAACATTGTGCCAGGAGCGGCACCAGTTTCCAGGGCACCGTATCGTATGGCGCCAGTGGAGATGAAGGAGTTGATGGTACAGTTGCAAGAACTGTTAGACAGGAAGTACATTCAACCGAGTGTTTCGCCGTGGGGAGCACCGGTACTGTTTGTCAAGAAGAAGGACGGATCGTTAAGACTGTGTATCGACTATCGAGAGTTGAACAAGTTAACGATAAAGACTAAATACCCATTGCCGGGATCGATGATCTCTTTGATCGATTGAAAGGGGATAAGTATTTTTCTAAAATAGATTTAAGAACGGGATATCATCAGTTGAAGGTTAGGAAGGAGGATGTACCAAAGACAGCATTCAGGACTCGTTATGGTCATTACGAGTTTTTACGGATGTGTCGTTTGGGTTGACAAATGCATCACCAATTTGCATTCATGGATATGATGAGCAGTGTTCAAATAATATTTGGACAAGTTTGTCGTGGTGTTTATAGATGATATTCTAGTCTATTCTAAGATGCCAGAAGATCATGCTGAACACCTAAGATTAGTGTTGGAGACACTGAGAAAGGAGAAGTTATTTGCGAAATTCACTAAGTGTGAATTTTGGTTGGAGAAAATTACAATTTTTTTAGGTCATGTCATTGACCATAAGGGAATTCGATGAGATCCAAATGAAGGTGGAAGCCGTGATGAATTGGGAACGCACCGAAAAGCGCCGGTGAGGTGCGGAGTTTCCTAGGGTTAGTGGGTTACTATCAAAGATTTATCCAGGATTTTTTGAAGATAGCTACTCTGTTGACTAACTTAACAAGGAAGACGATGAAATACGCTTGGACTGATAAGTGCGAGGACAGTTTTCAAGAACTAAAGAAGAGATTGAGTGAAGCGCCTGTTTTGTCATTGCCAGATGACACAAGAAATTTTATAGTTTATAGCGATGCTTCATATAGAGGACTTGGTTGTGTGCTCATGCAACATGGCAAGGTCATTGCGTATGCATCTAGGCGATTGAAGGATTATGAGAAAGTTTACCTACTCATGATGCAACTGGCCCGATGAATTTTGCTCTAAAGATATGGAGACATTATCTTTATGGAGAAAAATGTGAGATATACACGGACCACAAAAATCTAAAATATATCTTCACACAGAAGGAGTTGAATATGAGGCAGAGGAGATGGTTGGAGTTGATAAAGGATTACGACTATGAAATCCTGTATCACATTGGAAAAGCCAATGTAGTTGTCGACGCTTTAAGTAGAAAGGATCGGGAAAAGTTGTCTTTGTTAACGGCTCAAACTGAGTTAATAACAGAGATGGCTAGGATGGAGATAGAAGTGAAGTTTCCAAGTGAATCGGAGCAGATTCTTTTTACGACAGAGATGCAATCTACTATCGTAGAAAGAATCAAGAGGTGCAGCTCAGAACGGATGAGTGTGATCGAGCAAAGGAGCGATTAACCAATAAAAAAGAGACTAAGTACAGTCTTGATAACGAGGGGTTATTAAGATTTGAAGGAAGAATTTGGGTTCCAAATGAGACGAAATTAAGGGAGCAGGTTCTATAAGAGGCTCATAGTTCAAGGTTTTCAATTCATCCTGGTAGCACTAAGATGTAATGGCGATCTTCGACAGAGTTTCTGGTGGCCGAACATGAAGAGAGAGATCGCTGAATATGTGAGTAGGTGCTTAACTTGTCAGAGAGTTAAGGCTGAACATCAACGACCTAGTGGTTTGCTATAGTCATTAGAAATCCTAGAGTGGAAGTGGGAGAATATCACGATGGATTTTATGGTAGGACTTCCGACTACTCAGAAGGGGTATGATGTGATCTGGGTAATAGTAGACCGATTGACGAAGTTGGCTCACTTTTTACCAATTAGGGTTAAGTATAACTTAGACCAGTTAGCTAAACTCTATATTAAGGAAATAATCTCCAGACATGGAGTACCTGTATCAATTGTGTTAGATCGTGATTCACGATTCATGTCGAACTTTTGGAGGAGTCTACAAGAGCAGTTGGGGACGTAGTTAAAGCTGAGTACGGCGTATCATCCACAAATGGATGGACAGAGCGAGAGGACAATCAGACGTTAGAAGATATGCTGAGATCTTACGTCATAGATTTCAAGGGTAGTTTGGATGATCTTCTACCATTAGTGGAGTTTGCGAATAACAATAGTTATTATGCAAGCATAGGTATGCCGCCTTACGAAGCTTTGAATGGGAGGAAATGTAGAACGCCATTGTATTGGGATGAGGTTGGAGAACGCCAAATGTTGGGACCAGAGTTGGTACAACATACAACGGACATTGTCAAGAAGATACAAATGCGTCTTCTAGCAGCTCAAGACAGACACAAGAAGTTTAAAGATCCGCATAGAGAGAATCGGGAGTTTGAAGTAGGTTCGTACGTAATCCTAAAAGTATCTCCCTAGAAAGGAAAGATACGTTTTGGGAAGAAGGGAAAGTTAAGTCCAAGGTTCATAGGACCTTTTGAGGTATTAAAACGGGTAGGTGAGGTAGCTTATATGATAGCCTTACCTCCAGACCTAGAACAAATACATAATGTATTTCACATATCCGTGTTACGTCCTTATAAGCCAAATTAAAAGCACGTGATAGAATATGAGCCTATTAATATCGAGAAAGACTTAACGTATGAGGAAACGCCGATTCAAATTATTAATAGAAAAGAACAAGTTCTACGAAATAAAGTCATACCTTCGATAAAGGTGATATGGAAGAACCACGATGCAGAAGAAGCAACATGGGAGTTAGAAGAAATGATGAAAAAGAATTACCCTCATTTATTTGTGTAATTTTTTTTAGCGAGATTCTGGGGACAGAATCCTTATAAGGGGGAGAGAGTGTAACGCCCCAGAAAATTGAACCTTTATAAATACTTTTAATAATGAATAAAATAATATTATTTTTATTATTACGTGTGGATAAGATGAATGTCATTCTATAACCTAGAAACGTTGGAATGTCGTAGTATTTTAACTACATGGGAGAATTAAAGTGTTTGAATTTCTAAGACGAAAATAAAAGCTTTTCGAGAAATTTTCTGAAAAACACTATTCATAGATTTCTGCTCGGGAATTATTTTTAAACTTCCGAGAAATACGTAATGTTATAATATCAAGGTGATATGGATTATGTAATAATAACCTACGTATGGAAAACGTAATATCTCGCATGCAGACTTAATTTGGAAACGTTGGGTTTATTAAGCGTTAAAGGAAGAAAGTTGTGATCGTATAATGTGTATTCATTATATGAAGGTAATGAATGTAAGTATAATACGACGTATTGTACTATTATGTATGAAGAATGAGATAACGTATATTACGAATTAATATACGAGCTAGCATATGAGGATTATACATGGGGTTTAAATGTTAAGTTGTTAAATCTAAGGTAATGGACTTGTAGGATTATTAGCCTAATAAGAGAAGTCTAATAGAAGGTGACAATCAAGCCCAAGTGTTTGATAGATCATGAGTCCAAACTATGGTAGCATAAGCCCAATAAGGAAGTAGTTAGATTTAATTAACAAGCCCAATGAGAAGCCATGATTCATAGAGAAATCCAAGTATAAAATGGGTAAACTTGATGGGCAAACATTATGTGTGATGACCAAGTATAAGAAGTGGTTAGCAAGTAAACTTGGAGGTTAAGTTATGAATAGTAAGGAGGTGTAAAGTGAGGAGGTTATTAAGGAGGTGGGATGGTATTATTGACCATTTTACCCTAGCTTTGAGTGGCCTATAAATACCAAGCCTCATTTATTTTGTTGGTTGTTATTTCATCCAACACTTTCCTCTCAAAGATAAGCAACTTATTTAGTAGAGAGAATAAGCCACTTAAGCACTTATAAGCCACTTCAACTTTTGCTAGATTTTCCAAAGAGAATTGAAGTCATAGTTTTCAAGGGTAAGACTCATATCTTTTATCTACATCTCTTCTATGATAGGATTGATAGAGAAGGGAGATCGTTTGTTAAGAACATGTAATAAGTTATTAAGGAATGAACTTAAGCCTAATAAGTTGAATAAATAACTTGAACTTTAATAAGTTGCTAGAATCATGAAGAACTTATCATATGTTTGTCATATGATGTTAGTATATTGAATATTGTACGAGAACATTGATTGATGGACTTAAGTTCATAATAAGTCATAAGAATGAGGAATTGTAGTTTATAAGTTAAATAAGTCATTGACTTATGAGAATAAGTCAAAACCTAATTTGATTATAAGTTAGTGTAATAAGTAACATGTACTGATCATATGTTGGTTAAAATCCATTTAGAATCATTAAGAATGTAGTTTTACCGGAATTCACACGATTGGACGATAATCGTCGAATTCGTGAAATTCTCGGAATGGAAGTCGTATTTTGTGTTTGAAGTCGAAAACGTTGGTTTTCGATGGAGACAAGTCATATTTGGCATTATAGAGTTGTGGACTCGAAAATGACCAAATTTTGACTTAGAACGAAGAAACGAGCGTTGAACGTTCACGAACGTTTATCGTTTTCGTTAAAAATGAACTAATAGGTGAAATTTTAGCAAACAAAGTCCAATATATAAAATTCTTGCATGAACGCATAGAGGATGTAATTTGTGAACCGTAGGCTTTTGAACGAGCCAATTCGGACTTATAACGAAGAAGTTATGAGTCCGGGAGTTTCGTAAAATTTTCAAACTTTGCAAATTATCTGAGGCACAGAGTTAGCGCCGCGGCGCCAACCCAAGGCCAAATGAGTGGCGCCGCATGCCAAAATCGATTTTGAGCACACTTCTTAACTCAATCTTGTAACGCGAGATGATGAGTTAAGTGTGGCGTCGTAGCGCCATGTCCGGATGCGAGTCTATCGCTAACTCTTGCGCCAACAAGACAAGATGAAGAGTAATGGGTGGCGTCGTAGCGCCAACCTTAGGCAATGGACAGTAAAGAATAATTACAAGTACAGAATGAAAGGGAACTTTATAGTAATAAACTAAGGTATAAACATGACATTGTTAGGACATTGTTAGACACTTACGTATGATGATTAAGAGTTAATAATCAATCGAAGATGAACGAAATGTGAATGATGTAATGAAAGCCAAAAACCCATAATAGTAGATCTAAGTTAGGATTTACGTTGAGAAGAAGGGTAAGATATATTAGGGTCTATGTATGTTCGTTCATAACCTAATGTGTTATGTGATATTGTCATTACTGTAGAGACTTAGAGAATTAAAATGTACATGTTATAATCAGTAAGCAGACGCTGAAGGCAAGTATTCTAACCCTTGTTCCAGTTCAGTCTGGACAAGTTTTGTAATTCATGTATTCTTTCACATGAAGTCTAAAGCCAACTCTTTTGGCTAGACTTATATTATGATTCTGTCAAGCATGATTTATGTTTACCGAGTTATATTGGTATGGTTTTCAATCGAAGACCAAGTATGCTAAAATGTTTTTGTCGTTTAACGACAGGCACGTGAGGTTGCTACAACTTCAACGTATACACGTTTAATGAATGTAGTGTTGATCAACATAGAGTACAATGGGTTGATCACCCAGAAGTGCTCGTAAGCTATGTCGGACTTACGGACTTAGTGCCGGCTTGTCCTTTTCAAAAGAAATTATGAACTGCTCATAGTTTTGGGCCTTAATTGATATTCTACTGAATATTGTTGTTGGAAAACGTTTTAAATGAAAAAAGTGCTATTTTGAATTATCGATAGTACTTTGTAACTATTGTTCAGTTACTGAAGATATATGAGTTCTATGTTTCAAGTATGTTATTTATTAGAATTGTAGTACTTGCTGAGCTAGTCATGCTCACTCTTTCTTGAACCATATGAACACAGCCAAGATCGAGCGGACAGAAGGCTCAGGCAAGGACAAGGGCAAGGCGAAGACGAACCCTTAGATTACTTATGTAATAGAATAGTTGAATGTCTATAATATATTGAATATTATGACAAGAAAAAATGAATGGGTTACAAAGAACCTGGGAAATGTAATATTATTTAGGATATATAGAAGTTATATTAGTCCTTTTGAGACTATTCAATTGAATGAATGAATGAATGGTAGTACCGTGTAGCACCATCCGTCGGGTTGAAAGAGACCTGGATTTGAGGGCGTCACAAATATGAAGACGAGATGGAATATTAAATAAAATTTCATTTATGGCAAACGAAGTTTTCGCTTGCGGACTTAAAACCTAAGGGTTGGAAAGAATGATTTCCGAGAAGGAAATGAGATACATATAATGAATTACGATTATTATGCGTACGTTATACAAATGTGATACGATTTAGTATACGAGTATAATACAAAGATTTAATACAAAGTACAATATGATTATTATACGAGTATTATACGAAGAGAATACGTGAATTATACGTGTGGAATACGATTGATATTATTGGATTTATAGGTTAAGGACTTAATATGATCCAATTGGATTTGGATTATACCAAGCCCAAGTGATTGAGTAAGCAAGCCAATGAATTATGTATTTAAGCCCAAATTAAGGTCCAACATTAATTTTACTTGAGCCCGATCTAAGAAACCGAACCGCGGGTCGAACCGATGGGTCATTGAATGGGTAAAACCCATGGGGATGACCCATGGGAATGTGGGCCGGCCACTTGGTGGCCAAGTAAAGTAAACTACTTGATCACCAAGTATTTTACTTGGTGATGAAGTAGTGAATAGTAAGGAGGTGGGGAGAAAATACCATTTTCCCTCCATTTGTGTTTCTTATAAAAGAAAGGCATATGTTGGTCATTTGATGGTTTTTCAAAGTTGTCCAACTTATATTGAGAGAGAGAAAGAGCTAGAAACAAGAGATTATCCTACTTTGAAGCAAAACCTTAGAAGTTTTAGCGAGAACACCAAGATCGGAAAGGTAATACTCCTTAATAATAGTTTTCCATCCCTTTTGATTTCTTTGTTATAAAGAATCATAGATTGGTGGAGCATGCCTCTTATGGAGGAATAAGGATGGCTTCTAATATGTAAAACCTTTATAAGTCATGTGTAAATGAAAATCGTAAGGGTTTACGTAAGTTTAAATCGTAGAAAATATTGAATTATGAACTTGGTTGTTGATGGACAAATTGAACACCATCGCTATTAGGATATGTGCATCTTGTTTGGTTAGGATGTAGATATGAAATAAATGTAGTGTTCCATTTGATTTGGCATATAGAACACTAGTAACGATGTTATGGCGAATTTTACGGAATTAGACGTTAAACGTCGAAAACGTAAAAATTCCAGATTAGTAGTCGAAAGTTATCGTGAGACTTGAAAATGTTGGTTTTCAATGTCAACACGTGAGGTAGGGTATTTAAGAGTCGTGAGCTCAAGAATTGTCGAATTCTGACTTATAAAGAAGAAAACGAGTATTGAACGCTCAATACGTTTAATGAACGCTCGATAATGAACTTAGGAGTGAATTTCGAGTTAACGGATTTGGAATTATAAAATTCCTATATGAACGCGTAGAGTATGTAAAATAGGAGTTGTAAGCTTTTGAACGGACCAAATCAGACTTATAATGAAGAAGTTATGAAGCCGGGAAATTCACTAAAAATTTTATCTGTAAAAATTTTTTGGTGCTGAGGTCTGGCGTCGTGGCGCCAGATAAGGCTTATTGTGCCGCGCCATAGCACCGTGCACAGTGTAATGACCTACTGAAGAGTGGCACCGCAGCGCCATTCACAAGTATAGGTTTCATGCCGCAATACCGAACCGGACTTTGTTATTATAAACCAGCCGCAAAGCCAGCCAGTTGTTAGAAAGATAAGGGTCGCGCCGCGGCGCCGAAAAGGTGGCATTTGTTAGACAAGTTAGGTTTGAACTCCAATTGTTTCAAGACCTGTATAAGTTAAGTTTATATACTTAATAAGCATACTAAAACTATTCTTGTGTTACATATACTAGTGTATATGGTGATAAACTTAGGAATTGCACGCGAGTTGTTTGTATGGTAACGAAGAACACGAAGTGTTAATAAATAAACCATAAATGGTGATCGACATTGGTACTTCACCAATGATGATTATGTTCGGTTAGCAACGTAAGATCATTAACAAGTCGCGATAAAGGGTAGTAAGATGAATTGACCTTATTAATGAAATAAAGTTAACTAAAACATAGAAGAGAAAGAAGTTGGTAGAAATAATGTGATTGATTGTTTGGTAGCTAATTACAGTGTGTTATGTGAATATATCATGTAGATTCTATAAAGGGTGAGAATAGTCGAATAAGTTATTCGAAGATGCTTGAAGGCAAGTTTTCTTAACGCTTGTCTAACCTTCCTGTTAGTCGAGTTTTCTATGATTCATCGTAATGAGTTGCATGATTGATTTTAAAGAAAGGTTCAATGCTAGTTTTAACTCGGCTAGACTATTCATAAGAGATAGATTGATTTATATTCATATCTTTCTATATAGAAATGGTAACGCTATCCTATGCCAAGTATTTGGTACGGATTCAAAGGTAAGGTTTGTATATAAACAAACAAAAGTATTTTTCATCATTTATACGATGGGCACGCGAGTTTGCCAAAACTTAATCGTAAATACGTTTAACGGATGAATGTTGATCAATATAGAGTACTATAGGCTGATCACCTAGAAGTGCTCGTAAGTAATGCCGGATGTACAACCTTAGTGTTGTAATGTCCTTTTCAAGTATGAAAAGAGAAGTTATCGCTTATGGTCTTTCGAATAGGCTCAATTCCTAAACTATTATATACTTTGGGAATCGATGTTATGAATTGATAAGTATTAATGTTTCATAATACTTCATGACTACTTGTTCAGTTATGGAAGATTGACATATAATTTATGAATGTGGTATTGATATTATTCTTTGTTATACTTTCTGAGCTTGTTATGCTCACTTCTTGCATGAATTATATGATTGTAGTTAAAGTCGAGCATACTGAGAATGCTAATAGAAATAAGGGCAAGGCTAAGATGCATAGTTAACCATCTTGTAATAGATTAGTATGATTGTATGTATTATACTTACGAACAATGAATGATGTAATCGGTTTATGAACCTGGGAAATGATTTCACTTTGATTGTAATAAGAAGATAGTAATTACAATCATTATGTTGTGTTTTCAATGGAATGACTGTATAGTTATGAGTACCGTGTAGCACCATATGTCGGGTTGGAAGATACCTGAATTTGGGGGCGTCACAGGTTGGTATCAAAGCATTAGGTTATAAAACTTAAGGGGGGAAGAACCTTAGGCTAATAACCTCGTAAGGAAGGTAAAGTCCAGAGAATGAAATTCGAGTCGAATGAATTAATAAAGTATTGAGAAAACTCAGTACCAAAAGATTTAAAAGATGGAAATTAATCCAAAATAAATTAAATGTGATTTGTGCTTATACTATTGTGTAATATGTACGTGTTATGTGTTTTTGTAGATGTCAAACGATAGCTTGATGTATAGAGACATTCATGTGGTGAGTGAAGAGTCAGTGAACCAAGTGGAGATAGTACATATGCCAGTGGCAGAGGTACCATTGGTGGTTCTAGAAGATTCTGATTCTGAAGAGTACATTTCTGAGGAGGAGTACTCTGAGGAAACAATGGGAATAACATCATATCTGAATATGATGAAGGATGTGGAGGAAGATATGGAGGTAACATCGATTAATATGGTGGTACCTACTCAGGAATCAACACCTCCAGATGCAATGAGATAATTGTACCTGGCTGTGCTTGATAGGAATGTGCATCTGCGCACTATAGTGCAGACACAGAATGAAGAGATTACTGCCCTATATGAGGCGAAGGAGTCTGCAGAGGCAAATTTTGAGTTGGAGCACGATGAGAAAGTGCTGATGACGGATAAGGCGAGGGATTATAAGCAAGAGGTCATAGAGCTTCGAAAGAAACTTGTTGAAAAAGATCAGAAGATTGCTCGGATGTCGTACATCCATGAATGTACTCACGAGAATTTCAAGCTGAAAATCGCTTGTTATTCTATTGAGTCAGGGCAGACTCGACATACTATTAGTTGAGATATTGTTTCGATTTTAGCAAATTAGAAATATGAGAATTCCGCAAGGCATTGTTAGTAGATCATTAGATCTTTTTGTATATGTGTAGTGACGTAAAACCCTCTTTTGTATAATTAAAGGGTAGTCTTTTTATAAATCCCAATTTTTGTAGAAGTCAATCACGAGATAGTAATGTAATAGCTTTTTGGCTATGGAAGCAAAGTGTAAATAGTTTTGACTATGAAAGAATATTAATATAATGAATTTTTTAATTTAATATGCTTGTTGAGGTATGAGTTGTTATTTTGGAATGATAACCAAGTAGTTAAATAGATAATAATGAAACTTTATTTATTTAATCAGAATTATGCCGCCAAGAAGGAGACAACGTAACCGAGAGGCTGAGTCTCATAATGAAAATCAAGAGGGTCCAATAACCCTATGCAAGAGTTCGTTAATTTATTAACGGTAGCATTTAACCAAGTTGGGGGAGGAATTCCCATAGCACCTATGGTAGCTAGAACAACTACCTTTAAGGAATTTAAAAGTGTGGGTCCTCTTGAGTTCCGAGGAATTATGGACCCCTTAGAGGCCCAGACATGGGTGAAAGAGTTAGAAAAGGCATTTGTTATTACGAATGTGGGTGAGGCGCAAAAGACTTCTTTTGCGACTTACATGATGAAAGGGGAGGCCAACTACTGGTGGGAGGCTCACCAGGGTGGGGCTAGAACGGAGGCAGTTACATGGGAATAGTTCAAGAAAGTATTCTTCGAGAAATACTTCCCTACTAGTATGCAAGGTAGAATGGAGATTAAGTTCTTGGAACTTAAGCAAGGGGATATGACAGTTCCCCAGTACGCAGCCAAATTCAATGAATTGGAAAGATTTGCTCTACATCAAGTGGACACAGAAGAGAGGAAGGCTCGTAGGTTTGAGCAGGGCCTGAAACCATGGCTCTACAGTAGGATTTCGGTGTTTCAGAGTGCTTCCTACGTGACCATTCTGGAAAAGGCAATAATAGCTGAAGGTGGTGGTGAGGCGTTATCTCAGTACCACAAGGAAAGGAAGAATAAGAATAAGAGTGAGGGAGAAAATAAGGCAGAGGTTGCCAGTGGTAGTAGCACTATGCCGAAGAGGAAGAGCTTTAACCCTAGAAATACTGGGGTGAAACAAGAAGATCCTAAGCGTAGGATGGAGGCATGCAAGATATACGGAAAGACTCATTTGGGAGCCTGTTTAAAGGGAAAATCAGTTTGTTACAACTGTGGGCAGGAGGGACATTTATCACCCAACTGTCCTAACCCTTAAAAAAATCATGGGTGTTTTGTTTGTGGATCATTGGACAACATGGCAAGAAATTGCCTGAGGAAAGGGTTAGAGGGAAATAAGGGTTTTGGTAGTGGTAAGTTAGCCATTACTGGACCAACACTATCTGTGGGTAGACCCTCAGCCCGTACGTTTAATATGATTGTCCAAGATGCGGTTGCATCATCGGATGTAGTAGCAGGTATCATTCCAGTCAATGAAATAAATGCTTATGTGTTATTTGATTCGGGTGCTACTTGTTCTTTTATAGCATGTGAATTTGCTAAGCGATTAGGTTTAATTCCTAAAAAGTTAGCAATACCTTTAGACGTTAAGGTAGAAAATGAAGAGATAATCCCAATTGAACATATTCATAAGGACTGTTGCGTAGATATTAGAGGTAATAAGTTATCGATAAATTTAGTACTGATAAGGTTAAAAGAATTCGATGTAATTCTTGGTATGGATTGGTTGATTAACCACAAGACTATAATAGATTGCCATAGGAAAAGTGTGAACCTTCGGCTTTCTAAAAAAACCAAGGTAGTGTTCTTCGGTAGTAAATCACCGAGACGCTCTTGTTTTCTAACGATGACACAAGCTAGAAAGATGTTGAGAAAGAGGTGTGTAGGTTATCTGTGTCATGTTGTGGATACCCAAAGAGTGGGAACATCCTTGGACCAGATACCTATAGTTCAAGAGTTCGTGGATGTATTTTCGGAGGAGTTACCAGGTATTCCACCGGATAGGGAAGTCGAATTTGTGATTGATCTGTTACCGGGTACGGCACCAGTTTTAAGGGCACTATATCGGATGGCGCCAGTTGAGATGAAGGAGTTAATGGTTCAATTACAAGAACTATTAGACAAGAAGTACATTCAACCGAGTGTGTCTCCTTGGGGAGCATCGATATTATTTATAAAGAAGAAGGATGGGTCGTTACGACTTTTTATCGACTATCGAGAGTTGAACAAGTTAACGAGTAAGAATAAATACCCGTTGCCCAGGATCGATGATCTATTTGATCAGTTGAAAGGGGCAAAGTATTTTTCTAAATTAGATTTGTGTACGGGGTATCATCAGTTAAAAGTGAGGAAGGAGGATGTACCTAAGACGGCGTTCAGAACTCGTTATGGTCATTACGAGTTTCTGGTGATGTCGTTTGGGTTAACTAATGCACCAACCGCATTCATGGATATGATGAATAGAGTGTGTGACACCCCCAAATCAGGTACTTGATTCCACGGGATTTGGTGTTCATTTGTACAAATATCATCTATCTATCTACCCATAATAAATGCAAACCATGCAATAAATAGAAATAAAATCTTCCCTTAAGGGTTACAACATCCTAATAATAATACAATCCCAGTTAAACTAACCTTAAACATCCATATGGGAATATAAACAATAAGTCTTAAACAACATCATTCACATAAGTCTAAATGGAAATACATCATTATATAATACAACAAGTCTTCAACATTTGTTAACCTTGCCCTTGCCTTTACTAGTAGAAGGCTCGTCGGTTCTTTCGTTCTTAACTGCAATGTTATTATTAAGCAAGAGTGAGCACTATTGCCCACAAGTAAAATAATAAAATAATAATGTATAATAACATGCGAGTGAATCAAAGACTTTTGAAATAAAAGCTCAACTTTTGAATCAAGAATGAATAACAAGAATCAAAAGATTTCTGAGGGTCATAAGACCTTGAACTATGTCCTAGGTTAGCAAGGGTTATACTTGAAACCTTTAACAGTCATAAGACTATGGACCTTTCTACTCGTACTTAGGGGGATAAGCCCTTAGTACCATACTGTGCATAATATCTTAACGATAACGCATAAGTAAATCCCTTTGCAGGGTAGTTCATCTCAGTTTGACATTCGAGTCTGCACCAAAGGAAGTTTGGTTTGGATAATTCAATAAGGGTTCTGAAATTTAGAACGTTCATCAACTATGGACTAGTCGAATCAATAAGGTTCACTAGTCTAACAAGATTCAACAATAATGATATTCAATTTGAATAATAATCTCAAGAAGTATACAATATAACAAATATTGTATAATAAATTCATACATTGAAAGGATAACCAATCTTTAATATAACAATTCGAACTTGAATAATAGTAATGAGAATTTACTCAAGGTAAATAATAAACTTGAACAATGATAACAAGTAGGGGTAGGAAACTTGCCTCGTGCGCAGGCTAAACGATTACTACTTCCGTTTACCACAAATCCTACACACATACCATATTTATTCACGACATTCATTAATTATATTTTCACTTAATTATTTAATATAAACTCCACTTTATTTAACAAATCATTACCCTTCTAATTTAATTACTTAATTAAATTAGAATATTTTCATTCTCTTACTATTATTACACTCGAATAAATTATTTCATAATAATTTCCATAGAACATTTATTTTATTCCATAATATCTCAATTAAAATATTTAATTTATTTTATAAATATTTTAATAATAATTTTCATCGAATATTTATTTTATTCCATAAATATCTCAATTAAAATATTTAATTTATTTTATAAATATTTTAATAATAATTTTCATCAAATATTTATTTATTTATTTATTTATTTATTTTTATTTTATTTATTTATTTATTCATATTTATTTTTTTTACCGTCTTAAAGGGGTAATTTAGTTTAGTAACGCATACGTAAAGCAAAGTTACCTGAGCTCATTTTCTATTTACTCTAGTCATAGCTCATTGTCATGAACATAATAAGGCCAAATTAGGCCAAAAATCAATCACATGTAAAATTATACATGAATATGGTCATAACTTCCAATTAGTTATTTTTACACGAATTTAGACTTACTTAATCATTGTAATACATATATAATCATTACTTAACCCATCTAGCATAATTTTTAACAAGTTACAACACATAATTTACAAAAGCAACACATTTACTTCCACTGTTCTTGATGTTCTTGAAGGTTTTGAACATAAAACATAATTTCAACACTACGGATTCGTTATAACACTGAATCTGTTCAATTAAAGTTTGGTCTCTTCATATTAACATGCATAATAATATAAAGGTGTAAATTTTACGAAAACATTTATGTTTGACATACTAAATCACGTATAAGGGCCATATGGCCAAAACCCAAACTCTGTAAATTTTTGAAATAGCAAGTCATCATATTACGAAACTTATGATATGGAATCATGCAATATATATATATATATATATATATAACATGCTATTATGACATAAAATCACATGTATAACACATAGTCAATACACTTTCCAACCACAGAGAATTTTATAAAAATTGGAGAGCCATATTTTATAACATTAAGTGACGTAGAAAAGAATTGGGTTAAAGGGATTACCCAAGCGTAGAATTAAAAGAAGATGAATTCCTTCTCAGATGACTCTCACAATCCTCTAAAAAAACTTTGAATTCTCAACTCTTTCTCTGTATCTCTCTGCTATGTTTTGTTTTTCTGACTTAGGCAATTAATGAAGAAGAATAAAGAGAAGACGATAATAATTAAGCCAACTCGACGCCAGTATAATGGTCAAGCATCTCCATAGTGGTAACTCGCTTCCAACTCCCCACAAAGGCTTTGTTTGCTAACAAGAATAGATTTTAAAACCATTTAATTTAACAAAGCTTTATCATATATTTTAATTAATGTCATACTCCTTCATAAAATAAATCAATATTTTATTTACTTTAAATAAAATATAATAAATTCTCATAAATTCACATAGTCACATAATTAAATTTCTCATTAATAAATAATGTCAAATTATTAACTCTCTAATTAATAATTAAATTAATCAAAATAACATCATGCTTAATTAAATATTTTATTTAATTCAATAAGCTCACATAATTACATATTTGAATAATAATTGTTCCCTACATTAATTTAATAAATGTAACACATATAATTAAATTAATCTACCACAATTGCATCAATTAATTATTTAATCTAATAATTTAAATCATCAAAAATATTTATTTACTTCAATAAATATTAAAATTAAATTACAAAAATTTCGTTCGTCACAGAGTGTTCAAATAATATTTGGACAAGTTCATCGTAGTGTTCATTGATGATATTCTAGTCTATTCTAAGACGTCAGAAGATCATGCTGAACATCTAAGGATAGTGTTGGAGACACTACGGAATTAAAAGTTTTATGCGAAATTCACAAAGTGTGAATTTTGGCTTGAATGAGTGCAATTTCTAGGACATGTTATTGATAAAGATGGCATTTCTGTGGATCCAGCAAAAGTAGAAGCAGTAAATGAGTGGGAGCAACCGAAAATGCCAATTGAGGTTCGGAGTTTTCTGGGGTTAGCGGGATACTATAGAAGATTCATTCAGGATTTTTCTAAAATAGCTACTCCGCTGACAAATTTGATGAGGAAGTCGGTGAAGTATGTGTGGACTGAAAAATATGAGAACAGTTTTCAGGAACTAAAGAAGAGGTTAAGTGAGGCACCTGTATTGTTTTTGCCTAATGATACAGGGAATTTTGTAGTATATAGCGATGCTTCGCACAGAGGACTCGGTTGTGTGCTCATGCAGCATGGCAAGGTCATTGCGTATGCGTCACGTCAATTAAAGGATTATGAGAAGGCCTATCCTACTCATGATCTAGAATTGGCAGTTGTAGTTTTTCCTTAAAGATATGGAGGCATTATCTATACGGTGAGAAATGTGCGATATACACGGACCATAAAAGTCTGAAATATATCTTCACACAGAAGGAGTTGAATATGTGGCAGAAAAGGTGATTAGAACTAATAAAAGATTACGATTCTGATATCTTATATCATCCAGGGAAATCAAATGTAATAGCCGATGCACTAAGTAGGAAGGGTAGAGAGAAACTGTCAATGTTAACGGCTCAGAATGAAATAGTAACAGCGATGGCAAGGATAGAATTAGAAGTTAAATTACCAGATGAAGCAGAAGAGATTTTATTTTCCATGGAGACTCAACCGACCATAGTGGAACGTGTTATGGAAGTGCAATTGTGCAACGAGGAATGCGAGCATATGAAAAAAAGGATAAAAGATAAAGAAAAGACTAAATATAACCTCAATAGGGAGGGATTACTTCGTTTTGAAGGAAGAATTTAGGTTCCAAATAATTCTAAATTAAAGGAGGAGATAATGAGTGAGGCACAAAGTTCGAGGTACTCGATACATTCAGGTAGTACGAAGAAGTATCAGGACTTTCGTCAGAACTTTTGTTTGCCGAACATGAAAAGGGAAATAGCAGAATATGTTAGTAAGTGCTTAACCTGTCAAAGGGTTAAGGCTGAACACCAACGACTGAGCGGGTTGTTGCAATCATTATAAATTCCAGAGTGGAAATGGGAGCACATCACAATGGACTTTGTGGTGGACTTCCAACAACAAGGAAAGGATACGACGCTATTTGGGTGATAGTGGATCGATTGACAAAATTGGCTCATTTTCTACCAATAAGAGTTAGGTATAACCTAGACCAATTAGCTAAGCTTTATGTCAAGGAAATTATTTCAAGACATGGAGTACCTGTTTCGATTGTGTAAGATCGTGATCCACGATTCACATCAAATTTTTAGAGGAGTTTGCAAGAGCAAATGGGAACGCAGTTAAGATTGAGTACGACGTATCATCCTCAGACGGATGGATAAAGTGAATGGACAATTCAAATGCTTGAAGATATGTTAAGATCTTGCGTTATGGATTTCAAAGGGAGTTGGGATGACCATCTACCATTGGTAGAATTTGCGTACAACAATAGTTTTCACGCTAGTATAGGCATGCCGCCTTACGAAGCGTTGTATGGAAGGAAGTGTCGAACTCCATTGTGTTGGGATGAAGTGGGTAAACTTCGGATGTTGGGACCTGAGTTGGTACAACAAATGGCAGAGATGGTAAAGCTAATACGTACTCGATTGGTAACGGCTTAAGATAGAAAAAAGAAGTATGTCGATCCTCATAGAGAAAAGAGAGAATTCGATGTAGGGTCTTATGTCTTTCTGAGAGTATCGCCTTGGAAAGGGAAGATACGTTTTGGAAAGAAAGGGAAGTTAAGTCCAAGGTTTGTAGGACCTTTTGAGATTTTAAGAAGGGTAAGAGAGGTAGCTTATGAAGTAGCCTTACCTCCAGAAATGGACCGTATTCACAATGTGTTTCACGTGTCTGTGTTGCGTCCCTATAAGTCGGACTATAAACACATAATAGAGTATGAATCTATTCAGATAGAGAAAGATTTATCGTATGAAGAACTTCCAGTTCAAATTATTGATAGGAAGGAACAAGTTTTGAGAAATAAGATAATACCTTCGGTGAAGGTGATCTGGAGAAACCACAATGCAAAAGAAGCAACGTGGGAACTCAAAAGTAAAATGAAGGAAAATTTTCCTCATTTGTTTATGTAATTATAAGCGAGATTTTGGGGACAGAATCCTTATAAGGGGGGGATATTGTAACGCCCGAGAAAATCGGATTTATATGAGAATTAAATTTTTATTTGATTGTGTGAATTAAATGAATTTAATTGATTATTTATGTGAGTAAGCTATGTGAAGGTTGTTCTATGACCTAGAATGTGCGGATGTGGTTAGTATGCTGGCTATGTGCTAGAATTAATTGTTTTGAATTTCCAAGATGAAAATAAAAGTTTTTCGAGAAACTTCCGTAAAAATATTATTCATCCGTTTCTTCTCGGGAATTAAGTTTGAAATTCCGAGGAACGCGTAATGATAGAATATGAAGACGAGATGGAATGTTAAAGAAAATTTCATTTATGGCAAACGATGTTTTCTCCTGCGGACTTAAAACCTAAGGGTTGGAAAGAATGATTTCTGAGAAGGAAATGAGATACGTATAATAAATTACAATTATTATGCATACGTTATACGAGTGTGATACGATTTAGTACACGAGTATAATACGAAGATTTAATTCAAAGTACAATACGATTATCGTACGAGTATTATACAAAGAGAATACGTGAATTATACTTATGGAATACGATTGGTATTATTGCATTTATAGGTTAAGGACTTAATATGATCCAATTGGATTTGGATTATACCAAGCCCAAGTGATTGAGTAAGCAAGCCCAATGAATTATGTATTTAAGCCCAAGTTAAGGTCCAACATTAATTTTAATTAAGCCCGATCCAAGAAACTGAACCGCGGGTCGAACCGATGGGTCACCGAATGGGTAAAACCCATGGGGAAACCTATGGGGATGACCCATGGGCATGTGGGCCGGCCACTTGGTGGCCAGGTAAAGTGAACTACTTGATCGCCAAGTATTTTACTTGGTGATGAAGTAGTGAATAGTAAGGAGGTAGGGAGAAAATACCATTTTTCCCTTCATTTGATTTTCTTATAAACGAAAGGCATATGTTGGTCATTTGATGGTTTTTCAAAGTTGTCCAACTTATATTGAGAGAAAAAAAGAGCTATAAACAAGAGATTATCCTACTTTGAAGCAAAACCTTAGAAGTTTTAGCAAGAACACCAAGATCGGAAAGGTAATACTCCTTAATAATAGTTTTCCATCCCTTTTGATTTCTTTGTTATAAAGAATCATAGATTGGTGGAGCATGCCTCTTATGGAGGAATAAGGATGGCTTGTAATATGTAAAACCTTTATAAGTCATGTGTAAATGAAAATCGTAAGGGTTTACGTAAGTTTAAATTGTAGAAAATATTGAATTATGAACTTGGTTGTTGATGGACAAATTGAACACCATCACTATTAGAATATGTGCATCTTTCTTGGTTAGGATGTAGATATGAAATCAATGGAGTCTTCCATTTGATTTGGCATATAGAACACTAGTAACGAAGTTATGGCGAATTTTACGGAATTAGACGTTAAATGTCAAAAACGTAAAAATTCCGGATTAGTAGTCGAAAGTTTCCGTGAGACTTGAAAATGTTGGTTTTCAATGTCAACACATGAGATAGGGTATTTAAGAGTCGTGGGCTCAAGAATCGTCGGATTTTGACTTATAACAAAGAAAACGAGTATTGAACGCTCAATAACGTTTAATGAACGCTTGATAATGAACTTAGGAGTGAATTTTGAGTTAACGGATTTGGAATTGTAAAATTCCTATATGAACGCATAGAGTATGTAAAATAGGAATTGTAGACTTTTGAACGGACCAAATCGGACTTATAACGAAGAAGTTATGAAGCCGAAAAATTCACTAAAAATTTTATCTGTAAAAATTTTACGGTCTTTGGTCTCAGTATGCTATGCAGCTGAATAAGGCTTATTGTATCAGGTCTTACCATAACGCCGTGCATAGTGTAATGACCTACTGGAGAGTGGCGCCGCAGAGCCATTCACAGGTATGGGTTTTATGCACAAGATCTTGAACCGAGACTTTGCTATCAGTAAACTGCGCGCACAAGAAAGTTTTGCTGAAAGAGAAGTATGTCGCCGGCGCCGCCGAAGCGTGGCATTTGTTAGACAAGTTAGGTTTGAACTCCAATTGTTTCAAGACCTGTATAAGTTAAGTTTATATACTTAATAAGCGTACTAAACGTATTCATATGTTACATATACTAGTGTATATGGTGATAAACTTAGGAATTGAACGAGAGTTGTTAGTATGGTAATGAAGAACACGAAGTGTTAATAAATAAACCATAAATGGTGATCGACATTGGTACTTCACCAATGATGATTGAGTTCGGTTAGCAACGTAAGATCGTTAACAAGTCGCGATAAAGGGTAGTAAGATGAATTGACCTTATTAATGAAATAAAGTTAACTAAAACATAGAAGAGAAAGAAGTTGGTAGAAATAATGTGTTGATTGTTTGGTAGCTAATTATAGTGTGTTATGTGAATATATCATGTAGATTCTATAAAGGCTGAGAATAGTAGAATAAGTTATTCGAAGACGCTTGAAGGAAAGTTTTCTTAACGCTTGTCTAACCTTCGTGATAGTCGAGTTTTCTGTGATTTATCGTAATGAGTTGCATGATTGATTTTAAAGAAAGGGTCAATGCCAGTTTTAACTCGGTTAGACTATTCGTAAGAGATAGATTGATTTATATTCATATCTTTCTATATAAAAATGGTAACGCTATCCTATGCCAAGTATTTGGTACAGATTCAAAGGTAAGGTTTGTCTATGAACAAACAAAAGTATTTTTTTATCGTTTATATGATGGGCACGCGAGTTTTCCAAAACATAAACGTAAATACGTTTAACGGATGAGTGTTGATCAACATAGAGTACTATAGGCTGATCAACTAGAAGTGCTCGTAAGTAATGCCGGATGTACAACCTTAGTGTTGTAATGTCCTTTTCAAGTATGAAAACAGAAAGTTACTGTTCATGGTCTTTCGATCGGTTCAGAATTTCTAAACTATTATATACTTTGGGAATCGATGTTATGAATTGATAAGTATTAATGTTTCGTAATACTTCATGACTGCTTGTTCAGTTATGGAAGATTGACATATAATTCACGAACGTGGTATTGATATTATTCTTTGTTAGACTTGCTGAGCTTGTTTTGCTCACTTCTTGCATGAATTATATGATTGCAGTTAAAGCCGAGCATACTGAGAATGTTAAGAGAAATAAGGGCAAGGCTAAGTTGGATAGTTAACCATCTTGTAATAGATTAGTATGATTGTATATATTATACTTACGAACAACGAATGATGTAATCGGTTTATGAACATGGGAAAGGATTTCACTTTGATTGTAATAAGAAGATAGTAATTACATTCATTATGTTGTGTTTTCAATGGAATGATTGTATAGTTATGAGTACCATGTAGCACCATATGTCGGGTTGGAAGATACCCGAATTTGGGGGCGTCACAAATTCAAGCTTGCTAATTAGGATTAATATTTCCTAATTAAAATTGCTAATTTAGCAATTAGGTCAATAATTGTAAATTAGGGTTTCTAACGGAATAATTAGGATTTTAAATTTTGAAATTAGGGTTTTCTAACTAATTCGTTAGGATTTACCCTAATTAATCTCGTAATCAATACACTTAAGTATCTGAGATCCCAAGTTAGGGTTTTCGTAATCCGAATTAGGGTTTTGGATTCCTAGAACTAAAATTAGGGTTTCTAGAGCCGATCGTTAAAGTTTCTTATCAATCGCTAGGGTTTTCTAATTGAACATTGACGTTCTAAATATAATATTAGGGTTTGGACACTGATATAATTTATTTGGTCAACCCTTGACTCTTAACCACATTTTGTACACATACATAACCATACACATAGAATATATACACCTATACATTTAACCCTAGTAATCAATACCAGAAGATTTTAAATCCACCAAAATCCATCACAAAATTTTAAAATACTTAAAATTCCTTCACAAAACTGTCAAATCCATTCACTTATTTTTTGTCTAGGTCTATTATTCAACCTTTAATCCATCATTTAAGATTTAAATAATTTTCTAAATTCTCGGGTTGTCACAGGAAAACGCTATGCAATTTAATTGAGCTTATTTAATGATAGTTTTTATGTTGTCATTGTTTATTTCTACTTCAAGTGAGCATTTGTTTTGCTCACTCTTGCATATATAACCATTGCAGCTAAAGTTGAGAAAATTGACAAGTCGTCCACTAGTAAGGGCAAGGGCAAGATGAACAAGTGATGTAGACTTGTTTAAGTTTAGGTTAAAAAGTTTATGTGATGAGACTTAGTTGTTTAATATTTTGTTTCCACACTGATGTAATAAAGGTTAGACAAACTGGGATTCGTTTTAGCTTATGTAACCCTTTAATGGAGAGGATTATTGTTTAAGTTTGTAAGATTATTTTTATTCTTGTTTATGGGTAGTTAGTTATGTTTTAGTTTAACAGTGAACACCAAATCTTATGGGAATGAAGTACCCGGATTTGGGGTGTCACAAATGGTCCAATGGTATAAAGAAGAATTAGTGAATTCATAACATTAATTAATGCATAACAAGAGAATCGTAATCAAAATATTGATGTAAAACAAAGAAAGAATGAAGAACACGAAAAACGAACCAAAAATGTTGTTTGTGGAAAAATTTAAAACCATCTAATTAGAGTTTTCTGTTGATGGCCAAGTTTAAAACCATCATATATATATATATATATATTTGTTGATATATATTTGGTAAGGAGATGTAGAATTGAAAGAAATGTTCCTTTGGAACAGATTAAAAATGTCGTATAACGAAGTTATAGTGAAATTTCATAAAGGAAGTTAACCGTTGAAATCATAGTCCATTATGATTTCTGGACGAATATAGAAAGTAGGTTAATGAACCTAAATAACTGAGGTTTCATAAGAATGTTAAAAACATTAAAAATGCGAGTTGTGTACTTAAGAACGAACTCATTCCAAACTCAGATGAGTAAGTTACGGACGAACGAATGAAGAACGTTAAGAATGTAAAGTAAACGAATGAAGAAATTTAAGCCTATTAAAAGTCTTGTTAATGAATTCAGAGAAATATTATGTCCGGTGGAAATTGTAGTTCGTAATGAAAGCAAGAAAATGGATTTAGAACAAATTCGTTTTGAGTTATAACAAAGAAATTACGAGATTGCAAAGTAGACGATTCGTACGTAAAAGAAAAATGCAGAAAAACTGCAAAAAATTTCAATGGCACAGGACTGGCACCGCAACGCCAGCTGCGGGCTGATCCACTACTAACTAGCGCCACAACGCCAGTTTTGTAAAGGAGAAGAGGCGATACAGCGCTGGTGCCGGGCAAAACCAAGAAATGAGATTTTAACTACTCAGTTCTTGGGGGATGTATACTAAAAGATAATGAATGTAAATTTCACGTATTGTAACACTTAAAGAAGTGATTTAAACCTTAAGTAAAGGTTGAATGGAATTTTAGAATGAGGAACGTAAGCATTAAAACACGTAAACCGACGAAGGTGGTTCGTGTACGCGTAAATTAAACGTGTGTAGAATACACACTCGTGTATGGTTTGAACGTAAGATAATGAAGGTTAATAAATGACGTGTAATGCATGAAGAACCCCGAGCCTATCGTTGGTGATGTCTCTAAATATGAATACACTGTAGCCAAACTCTCAGTAAGGGATACCGAGCAAGTCGATAGTAAGTTAATGAATATCGTTGTAAAATGCTATGGTTGTAAGTACCATGAGCGTTATAGTTATGTGAAGTAATGAAGAATAACGAATAACATGTAAATGTTGAGAAGCCGAGTTAATAATAATAAATTGAATAATGTTCCGAGTAAACTGAACCGGACATTGTAAGATATGAAATGAGGTAGTATAAAATGTTTGAACGCTATTAACGCATAGTATTAGCATTGAATGTTCGCTCTTAGCATACAAAAGATTGTATGACTTAGACGTTAAAGAATAATCATAAGGTATGACATTAAATTGTTAAGAATTCGTAATGAATGATAATTAACTTAATGAACATTATAGTTTTAATGATTCAGATAAGTTAAGCTATGAAGAAGGAAAAGGTAATGTAAATCTATTATAAAAGATGATGATAAGACTTAAGACATCTCCGTATGTCGTAACGTTGAAAGAAGAGTTTAAAGTTCGGTTATGTGAACTTAGGTTATAAAACGCTAACCGTAAAAACTAAAGTTAGTGTAAACTAATGTATAAGTCAAGTATTTGACTAATTTGGTATATGTTATTCCTTATGTGATATATATATGGATTTCGAAGAGCTGTACAATGAAAACTTTAAGTTATATGCAGCGCTTAAGACAAGTTTCCTAACTTCATTCATATTTGAAATGAATGCTAGTTTCTTTATGTGACGCCCCCAAATCTGGGTTCCCTAACCTCAGGTTTGGTGTTCACGACCCATCATCATCATAAGCATTCTATAAACTATTGTGGAATAATAAACATACATTGTTCATTAAAATAAAGTCTTGAACATAATTCCCAAGGTCTATTTAACCTTAACTTATACATACCTTTAATATTACAAAAGGTTTACATAAATAATTACATCAAGTTATATAATAAATAAACATTCTTATTAGACTATTCTTGGACTTTTTCCTTGCCTTTGTCCTTCTTGGAAGTCTCTAGCTTAGCTGAAATAAACATCATAATATAGCAAGAGTAAGCAACTAATTTGCTTAGCAAGTTTATAAACAAGGGAGATATATCATGCTTAGAAAGAAATTTAGCTTTCAATGTTCAACAACATAATTCAAATATGAAAGAACAAGAATTAAGAATCAATAATTGGATATTCGAATAATTGAATATTAGATACTGATTGGTCTAGAATGATCATGAACATATACTAAGGTTGTCAGTATTTAAACTGGTCCTTTTAGAAAGTTTTGGTAATCGAGGGAATCGACCTCTCATACCCGGTGAAGTATGCATAAATACTTAATAGTCGAGCAACAATTGTTTTTCAATATAATGCTTTAGTAAAATTATTTTTTTTCTCAGTCTAGAGTCCTTACCAAATCAATTGGTTAGGAACAGCTTTTAAAATGTATTTAATTCAATCAAATTTAATCATGCTTGATCTAGCTGATACAACTAGCATAGATCTATCTCATAAAGAGTTCACAAATGAAAGAACTTTAAATAGATTCATAGTTCAATTAAATAAGAATTCAATTGCACAGAGTGCGATTAACAATAATCATTAAGGATATAAATAATCATCAATAATTATTCACTAACATGCTTTGAAAAATATTAACTCAAGTTAAGTTAGGGAACTTGCCTCGATAGCGGTTTATTGTTACACAATTTAATTTATCTAGTTAAACGATCTAATATATATTCCTTCAAAAGACCTATCATTGATCTTTCAATTAGCATCTCATATATGTACACATAACATTTAATTAAATATTAGACATTACATTAAATCCTTAATAATATTATCATCTTTTGATAATATTATGATCACATAAACATTACCTTAAATACTCATTTAATATTATCAATCTTAATAATATTTTATTAACTTCTTAGTATTATCACCCAATTAATAATACTTTAATCATTTACTAATATTATTAATCACTTAAAAATATTTTAATTATCTTCTAATATTATTAACCTTTTAATAATATTTTAATTTACAACTAATATTATTAATTATTTAATAATATTTTATTTAATTTTGAATATTATTAATCATTTAATAATATTTTAATTATGTAATAATATCTTAGTCTAATATTATTAACCTTTTAATAATATTTTAATCTAATATTATTAATTATATTAATAATATTTTAATCATTTATTAATGCTTTAATCTAACATTATTAATCATTTAATAATTTTATAATTCAAATTTTAATCTAATATTATTAGTCTTATAATAATATTTTATTCATTTATTAAACAAACAAATAATTTATTTTAATTATTTACCCTTTAATAATTCTTTTATTTAATAACCCTAAAATGTCATAAATATAATATTTCATCAAAAATGACCAAATTACCCCTTAAATATTTATTTTCTTCATAGCAATGGTATTTGGTCCAAAAAATTACCTTTTTACCCTTTTAAACACTACATTAGATTTTAAACATATTTACACATAAATCAACCATTTACATGAAAAATACCAAAACATATCCAAAATTATTTCTTTCCTAGGATTTGACAGATTATAACTCCCTTATGAACATATATTTTTCCTAGAATTTTTAAAAGGCTTTACTATTTTTAATTAGCCTAAAACAGCCGGATATTGCAATATTTTTAATAAATCTAAATTGTGTCCAAAAATTATAAAAATTTTCGGGTATGCTCTTATCACATATATGTGCTCTCTGTAAAAATTTCCCAATGTTTAGAGTTAACCACAAAGAGTTATTCAAGTTCACTTTTAAAATAGAACTTTCTTGTAAAATCCATAACTTTTATTCTACACATCCAAAAATATCCCTCTTTGGACAAGACCTACATTACTTATTGTGACACCCCTAAATCTGGGTACTCCATTCCCACAGGATTTGGTATTCACTATTCCAAAATTATTACATCTAACTACCCATAATAAGGGATAAAGACATAATTTAAATAACTTAAACAATAATCCTTTTCATTAAAGGGTTACATCAACTTTAAACATTCCCAGATAATCTAACATTAAACTATTATATAAGTCTGCAGATTACATCACAAAATAACATAAGTATTATAACTTAATTTCATTTAAATGATTCACATAAATCTTCATCACTTGGACATCTTTCCCTTTCCTTTGCTAGAAGATGGCTCATCTGTAGTAGCCACAAATCCGGGTCCCAAATCACCACGGATATGGTATACTAATTCTATAACTATTGCGGAAGATATAAACATAAATTATTTATACATTAAAATTTACACACTATTTCCCAAGATCGAGTAACCTTAACTTATACACAATTCATTATCCTATCTAACATACAAAATTATTATCATACAATACTATTACAAATTAGTTGCACGTATTATCCTAAGCTGAACTTGGCTTTATCCTTTCCTGTATCCGACGTATTCTTCTTAATCTGCAATGTTTATCATGATATAGCAAGGGTGAGCATAAATTTGCCCAACAAGTATAAATTATTTGAGGATATATCATGATTGAAAGAGTTTGAATAATAAGCTGGCTATAATTCTTCAATATAGTTGAGAACTAGCACGAACAAACTTTTGACTGAACAAGTATTGAACATAAACAAATATATCTGGACCGAATGGTAATGAAGGTGATCAGCCTTTCATACCTGACTTATATATGCAATATGTACATAGTACAATTCTACAATTCTTAGACATGGAAATCAGCAATGATTAACCATAATCATATCTGAATGAAACAACTCTAAGTAGAGTTAAGAAAAACTTGCTTGTTCGATAGATTACTATTATGCAATTTATTAAGCTTTGACTGAAGACCTAATATATAAATAATATTGATATACAAATTAGAATAATATCATCACAGTCTTTAAAATAACCTAAACACATTAACACAAAATGTGAGACCCCGAATTTTATGAAATGAAAGTATTCAATTTTCTTATAATTATTATTCAATTTAGTAAATGATTAAATTGATAAAAGGTTAAAGTTAAGGGTGATATTTGAAAATTTTTCAAATTAAGCAAGTTGATATAAAATATTCGTTGTGTCAGGAAATATTCGTACGACAGCACAATCATTGGTGGACCCCAAAACGGAAGTATTGTCGTAGTTAGAAAACGACAAAAATATCTTTTTATAAAAATAACTGCGAAAGTTTTACCGTTAAACTGTTGAACTACCCGGTGGTAAAAGTACAGTAATACCCATGATTGCATGGTAGCACACGGTATTGATTATTGATGTTTACATAAGAATCCACTCAGTTTATCAATTATTGCTACAATAATTGCTGCATAGTATCTCAGATTATTTGATTCAATTATTGTCACAGTATCATCTGCATAATATTTTATATTATTAAATCAATAATTGAGACAACAAAGTTATTCATATTATTATTTGCAATATTGACGATGTCTAGAAAGTTCTGTCGATGAGAGATTTGGTCACCTAATTGCGCGCCAATAGGGAGAAATCCTTATTGGAAAGCCCCCTCTTTCCTGAGAATGATCTGGTTGTTAAATATTGTGAGTTATAATATTAATAATGAATAATTGTTGAAGTATTAAGAATGTGTTTATTGAAAATAAGTGATTTACAAAAGTTAGAGGGGAATAATGCAAACTTGGAAAACTTTATGGGTACCAAAGTGTAATAAGTTAAATTAATCTAGACCATTGGTGGTGGTTTTAATAGTAAATCAATCTGGATCATTGATGGTGGTTTTAATAGTAAATCAATCCGAACCATCGGTGGTGGTTTTAATAATAAATTAATCTGAACCGTCGGTGGTGGTTTTAATAGTAAATCAATCTGAACCATTGGTGGTGGTTTTAATAGTAAACCAATATGGACCGTCGATGGTGGTTTTAAAAGTAAATCAATCTGGATCGTCGGTGGTGGTTTTAAAAGTAAATCAATCTTGACTGTCGGTTGTGGTTTTAATAGTAATCAATATGGACCGTCCGTTCTAATAGTAAATCAATCTGGACCGTTCATGAATAAGTTACTATTTAGTCCATTCTCCTATAAATAGAAGCTTATTTTTTTTTCATTCTCACCAATTCACTAAGACTCACAAGAGAAGCTATAGAGAGAAATTATAGAGAGAAAGAAGAAGAGTATTCTGTTACTTCACTATTGCAGTATCCAGTCTTCTACTAAGGTAAGGGATGTTATTTTGTTTGGTAAGGGACGTTATTTCTTATTTGTAAGGGATATTATTTGTTGTATTCGTAAGGGATGTTATTTTTATTTGGTAAGGGGTATTATTTCTTTCGTATTCATAAGAAATACTATTTTTTGTATTCATCCTTTAGTATGTCGGAATAACCTGTCTACGCGGATTACGCACCGTATGATAGGTGAAAATCCATTTGCAGTTTTCGTATGTTAATTCTTTTCATATTCTTAAATCTAAACTTACTATGGTAAGTATTACTTCTATAATCCTTGAAATTAGTGGAATATCCTTGAGTTTTGCGCTTCATCCAGTATCATTTTATTGGAATATTGATATGAACTTTCTTATTAAATATTAATATTTTCACCTGAAGTACTATTCATAGGGTACTATTCACGGGTTACTATTCACCCGATTACTATTCACTATAATATTATTCACTCGGGTATTCAGGGTATTTTTCATGCTGGGGTACTATTCACGAGTTACTATTCATAGGTTACTATTCACCCGATTATTATTCACTCAAATATTGTTCACTCGGGTATTTGGGGCACTTTTCATGTCGTGGTACTATTCATGAGTTACTATTCATGGGTTACTATTCACCCAATTACTATTCACTTAAATATTATTCACTCGGGTATTCGGGGCACTTTTCGTGCCAGAGTACTATTCACGGGTTACTATTCACCCAATTACTATTCACTCTAGTATTATTCACTCGGGTATTCGGGGCACTTTTTATGCTGGGGTTATTATTCACGGGGTACTATTCCCGAAGTACTATTCACGGGGTAATATTCACCCGAAAAATTTATTTCTTTTTTCTCCAAATTATTTTGATACATGAATATTATTCTTGAATTTTACTCCACAAAGCAGTATCATATTGACAATTTGGATATTATTAAACTCTGGATAAATTTAAAGTCTTTAATATTTATCCTTGATTCCGTTTGATTAATGCTTATATTATTGTCATCATCCTCATGCTTATATTGTGATGAAAGTCATATTTGGCTTACGTGCATAGATGGACTGTTGATTATTGGTTTTACAGTTGTATATCTTTGGCTTACGTGCAAAGATGGACTGTTGATTATTGATTTTATAATTGTATATCTTTGGCTTACGTGCAAAGATGAACTGTTGATTGATGGCTTTAGCCCATAGTGCAATGATGGACAGGTGTATGACATGATCATGACCACTGGTGATACTAACGAATATCCTTGACTCGTAGTGTATGGATAATTCAATAATGTGATTGGCAGGATCATGATCATTAGTTAACAGTTGTATGTCTTTGGCCGTAGAGCACTGACAGATAATTGATTGGTATGATCATGATCATTGGTTTTATAGTTGAATATCTTTAGCCCGTAGTGCAAAGATAGACAACTTATTGGTATGATCATTGTTATTACATTTGAATATCTTTAGCCTTTGGGATAAGGATGTTGAGTAAACGTTCTATTAAGCCTTTGTGGCAAGGAAAAACTGTTGATTTACATGATGATAAATATGAATTGTGAGTTTAACTATAATCTTTAGTGCTACAGGTGAAGACAGGTGATGAAAGTTCTCTTTGTCTTGGGTACAATAAAGAACTGTTGATGAGTATTACAGGAATGAAATATTAACGATGGACTTTTAATTTGGAGGAGATAGTAGACATTATGTTCTACTTAACTCTTCTAATGGATTGTTCGTTCAGCTGCAACTATGGTTGAAAAGTTTTATCATCTACCATATGTTCTAAATCTCTGATTTATTACTGATGAAGGCTATTGATAAATTAATTATCTTAGCCATAATATTCTTTACTAGGCTATTTGTGCTCACCCTTTTGCTTCACAATTCCTTCCAGGTAATAAGAGTGTAGCTGGGTCGAGCGGGAATAACAGGGGAATAGTGTGATGGTTTGAGACTGTCGAAGTTTCTCAATACATTATAAAACGGCATGACATGCAATATATAATTGTATTGAAGACCTAAGATGTGTGTGTCATATTTTATACGTCACTTAATAATTGATTTTTGGTGAACAACAATAGGGTGATGAGAACCTGACTTTAAAAGCATCAAAAGTGCACCTCATTAGAATGAACAGGATTGTAATCTTCTCGTTCTTCTTTGGGGTCTTGAAATATTTGCTGCTGCATTTTATATGGCATTGTAATAATTTGAGTTTGGATACTGTCTGTGAGATAATATTGTATTAAAACTCACAGTTTAACTGTGGTCGTATTCTGCATCACGCTCATTCAACGATTAATATAAATGAAGTTTGTATTTGATTTCTGTAGTGTGATATCTGGCGACTCAGAATGGGTCATGTAGACCTATTTTGGGGGCGTCACACATAATCCTATCTGTCTATACAACACATAAGACCTAGTATCAAGTCAAACTATTGCAGTTTGAGTTCGGTATAATTCTAACATCCCGACGGTCTAGTCGGACAAACATCGAGTTTAAGTTCAATTAAACTCTGCCTAAACACTTAACAATTATCTTAGATAATTTTTTTAGTAGTCAAAATAATTTTCATAGACTTGTAATAATTTTCAAGTAATTATTACCATTTATCATAATTTTTCAATCACTTATATCGTATTTATATAATATAAATATCGCATTATTCTCTTACCATTAATATTTATTTAAAATTAAATATTAATGAAAATTATAACATAATATTATAATATATTTATAATATCACAAAATATTTTCAATACTTTAAAATCATATTTATATGATTTTAAAGCGATTAAATCCATTATCCGATAATTGATATTAATATTAAAATATTAATATTCTTATGGCAAAATATCAAAAGTTATATTTTATAACTTTAAATATTTTATAACACTTAAATCATTTTATATGATTTTTAAATCATTATTTCTATTTTTCCATAATTTATTTAATATATTAATTAAATAAATCAATTACCATTAATATTAATTTATTAATGAATTTCATCACAAAATATCAAAAGTTATAAAAATAACTTAAAATATTTTCTAATAACATAATATAATTTTTCATGATTTTTCAAGTATTAAAATCATTTTTAAATAATTTATTTAATATTATAATTAAATAAATTAAATACCCTTTATATTCCAAAAATATTAAATATTATTGAAATATATTCAAAATAATTAAAATCCATTTTTGGACTTTAAAATAATTTTTAGGAATTTATTATGTATTTTTAGTCATTAAAATATATTTTTTCTCTAATTTTTAAATAAAATAATTATTTTTAGAAATTATCTGTCGCTAAAGGGCCCTATAGCGACAGAACCGTCGCTATAGGTGTTCTCGAGTGTTTTTGAGCCTTCATGTCAAACTACCGAGAGGCTATGTTTGACCAGTGATAAATCTTTGATCAATAGGTTTCTGGACTTGTAATTTGATTAGAATTGTAATACTAATGTAGTACTACAATCAACAACTTGTTTCCTAGTAATCCTATCACACCAATATTAAGGTTCAATCGTGTATTGTCATGCTAGGGTACGATAATATATCACCAATCTAGTCTAACAACAACATATAAAAGGGATCATGGCTGGCCAAAGTACTTGTCAAGTACGTACGTGTTCATGAACAATCTGGGTTTTTCAGATTTTTCTTCAGGCAGATCGGTCAACTTAGTTTGACCATGATTGTCTACTATTTTGTTCACGATCTGGGTGATCTAAAGACTTTAACATGTAGTCTTCATGTCAGGCTACAACAACAACACAATAACTTGGCCAAAACATTAACATATAACAAGATCAGGGGCTTTGAAAATCTTGTCAGACCACCTGGAAAAATTCTGGGTTGCCCAGATTCAAATTTTCGTGCTCGGTCAACGCACTTTGACCGATCATATCTTTCAATATAAACATGGTCTAAGGTTGATTCAAGTCTCGGATCAAAGTCCTAACATCAAAGAACAGATCTATAACATAACATTCACCAAAAATCAAACACACACAGATCTACGGCCTCTGACATATGACTGTCAGACCATTTTTCAAATTTTTCCTAGATTTCTAAAAACTGCAATTTCGAGCATCTAAATTATATGGATCCAAGTTTTAGCAACCCAGATCATCAAATGACACCCTCTAACATGACTTATAACAACAAATTACAACATCTAATATAAAACACATGGATTTTAAAATTTAGGGTTTTTATACCTTTAAAACTTTGATTCTGATTTCTGATTCTTGGTTGCTGATCAAGGCTTTCTAAGACATGATATTAGCTTTGGTTCACTCTCTCTCACACTCTAAAATTTTGGATTTTTAGAGAGAGAACGGTCTTGGTTGCTTTGCTAAATAAAGTAAGAGATTTTCTTACTTTTTAATTTCTAAGCTTTGATGCAATGTATAAGGATGATATATGGGCTGATTTCTGAGATTTGTAGCACATGCTAGGGCTAGGGTTGGTGAACAACTCACCTAAGGTCAAAACCTACACACCAACTAATTAAAGAATTGCAAAAAGGTAATTATAGTCATTTTGTCCAACATTTTAATGGCAAATTTGTAACATATGCAAACCCTTAGGGTTTAAAACTAAGGGTTTAACCCTTAAGGTTTAAAACTAAGGTCTTAAAAATTAATTTTTTAGAATTTTCTAATTAGATTTTAAATTAGAAAATTATGATTTCTAAATTATAATTAGGGCTTCCTAATTATATTATAATTTCCAAATCACATTAGGACTAAAAAAATTTAGGATTAATATTTCCTAATTATAATTTGCTAATTTAGCAATTTAAGTCATAATTGTACCTTAGGGTTTATAACCCAAGAATTAGGGTTTTAAATAATCTTTCTAATTTAGGAATTATGTTTCCTAATTAGATTAGGGTTTTTTAATTACTTGTAACTTGATAATTAGGATTAATGTTTCCTAATTAACATTAAAATTATTACATTAACAAACAGGTTTTCCCTAATTATAAATTAGGGTATCAAAACCAAAAATTAGGGTTTTCTAAACCAATTAGGGTTATCCCTAATTAGGATATCATTAATAACGTTTAAACCTTATACAAGCATTTGCATTCCCAAACTAGGGTTTTCAATTTTTAAATTAGGGTTTCAAATTTCCAGAACCGAAATTAGGGTTTCAAAACCGATTTTTAGGGTTTCTTATCCATTGCTAGGGTTTTCTAACTGAACGTCAATATTCGACAATAATATTAGGGTTTGACACTGATAAAATTTATATGGTCAAACCTTGACCCTTAACCACATTCTGTACACATATAATACCATATTCACAGAATATATACACATATACACTTGATCATGAATAATTCACCAAAATCCTTCACAGAATTTTGAAATCCTCAAAATTCCTTCCCAAAAATATCAAACGCATACACTTATTTTCTGTCTAGGTTCTAATATTGAACCTTAAGTCAATCAATTATGATTTTAAAAATTTTCTAAATTCTCGGGTTGTCACATTCACCCCTTCTTCTAAGAATTTCGTCCCCGAAATTCACCTTACACCTTACACCATACTGCTTACACCATTCATACACATCATTACATGCTACCCGATACACCACTCACAAGAGTAAAAAATTTCAAATTTTGCTGAGGAGTTATATAGACTATTGTCTGTCATTTTCGTAAAGATTTTATGGAAATTCATCTGTAAACCGTCATAACTTATGGACATAAAGGGTAATTATCCCGGTATGCCCTGTACTGGCCAAGTAGTGCTGGTCTGATCTATTTCTCATCACTACCATAGGCACAAAAATTTTACCTCAATCTTATTGGATTCTGCACCAAAATAATTTGGTTCGGAAATTTCTTTCAATGAACACTTAGAGTTTTCATAACATTAGTCTAGCTGAATCAAATAGCGTAGAATCATATCAATAATTCAGTTCAATCGAATTATTTTAAGTGTAGCCAAACCCCGTTGGCAAATTAAATTTTTTTAAAATATTTTTGAGAATGACGTCATGATGTCGTACTGTATTAACAGTCCATTTGAGGATGCAGTCATCGTATGACTTTGTCATAACATATCATACAATAGTGGAACAACGACTTTAGATCAAATTCAAACTAAATATTTCTGTATTTACAACTCCATCAACTTTTTATCATCTCTGCACCAGGTTACATGGTACATGAGTGATAAATAAAATATATTTTGATATTTCAAATCATTTGCGTCTAGCCGAAATAAGTAGCATAAACTATACTTTAAACCGTTCCAAAAATGATTACGAGTCTATATTTTTTTTTTCAAAAGCACATAGTGTGTATTTAGCTTGATGTCAAAATTTCGAAATCTAGCATAGCTAGGAGTTTTGGAAAACTTATGTCTCCACTAATAATCATTTGCTTAACAATCTATCTGTTCTTATAATCCTCAATTCTCCATTCACACATAACTATTCCCAGTTCGTCAAACCACACTCATGAGTTCAGGAACTTTCCACAATCATATGAGTTTAAGAATTTACCCTAGTCAGACCTTTGGCATCCATTCGCTGAGGGGTTCATAAACATTTCATATAACCATGAGTCACGAACGTAACATAAGTATGAGTTTTAAGAACTCGTACTTAATCCTATATTCTCTACCTATAACCTATTTATCTGTTATACACATGAGAAAGGAATCACCCTCTTAAAATGCATATAGCAAATAACGCGACACAAACATTTTAATGATTATCAGTGCCAGAAACTAAGTGGTTTTTACACCAAGTAAAATTCCCCGCCCATACAAGGAATCCTACAACTCATCTGCTGACATGAGTCCTCAATTGAAATCCCCACCTAATACTAATTCCCTTCTCAATACGAATTTCATTTAATCCGTATTCATAATCCTTTCCTGAATCTGTACTAATTCATAGTACAACTGTCACACAGCAATCTTGTTGTAAACCTTTCAATCATTAGATTGATTCTTATCCCATACTATAACCTTATCAGATCACGGGGTGATCTCATCATATATATTACGATTCATTTCTATGTCTTGATCGCTTTATTTTACGATCTCATATCCCTGTACTTTCAGTCTTTTAGACTCGATCTATTCATACTACTGTTCAACTTTATTATCAGAGTTAGGGAACTCTGTATCTTAACAACTCGCTGAGATTCGTCTTTGAATCTTACCAACCAACTAACTTTGTGTGAGTTAGATCTTATCCTAATCACTGCGGTTATTGGTCTCACACTACAACAAAAAGGCTTATCAGCGACCGCCTATCAGCAACTGCATTTGGTCGCAGATGAATATCAGCGACCGCATGCGGTCGCTGATATTAGTCGCAGGTAATCTGGTCACTGGATGGACATCAGCGACCCACAATAGCGACCGATTTAATAGCGACCGCAATCAGCAACTGAATATGTCGCTATTCTGACTAATGCTGAGTCATTTGTCAGGTGTGACGTGGTACACGTATCAGCGACCGGTACTAGCGACTGATTTGGTCGCTAGTTTCCTAGTTGTTATCAGCGACCGCGTTCCACTATTAGCGACCGCATGCGGTCCCTGATGTGTTTTCTTTTTAAAATATTTTTCCTGTTTTATTGATTTCCCAAAAATAACCTACTTTGTACCTGCTTTCTATCCCAACACACAGCAATATATATATAAGCATCCATCCACGATAACTACCATATGATAAACATTCATCCATGATAAGTACTATATGATAAACATCCATCGATATAATAGAATCATAAACCAACATAACACAATACAATCATAAACATCCATATAATGTTATCGTAAACCAATAAAATTGTACAAAGAATGAATCTAAAAGACTTTAAAAATCAATACAAGTCTAGCAAGGCTTTAAAAATCTAACATGACTGGTCTAGCTAGCTCTTCATGGATCATCCAAATTAGTACCCTATAATTAACAAAAGAATAAAACATATATGTTACATGTGTTGATACTGCTATGACTTGGGGAAAGCTAAATAATAGACAATGTAGTGAAACATATAAGTAAGACAGTGACAGTAACAATATCGATATATATACTTGGTCGCCACCCTGATATTATGATGATACTGCTGCCGCCACTGCCTCCGCCAACTCATCAGGACTCAGAGAATGTAGATGCCCGCCCAGTATACGAAGAAGATCATGATTCTGACAGATCGCTCTCACATAGTCAGCAGGAGTATGATAGGCTAGATGACCTGATGACTGTGTAGACAGGGTAGTAGATCTGCCTGTGCCACTGATGGTCGGGCGTCATTTTTGTCCTTAGCCTTTAACATAGTTTTTCTTCACGACGGACGCTCTCTCCCATAATTCTTGATCAATCGACGGACAGGGGGTGCCTTCAGGATAGCGCTCATTCATTAAGCCCTTATAAGTGTCCTGTCAGAAGGTCAACAATTAAATAGTTAAAAATAAATAAAAAATGCTAAAAAATGTCATCACAATTTATAAACAACATATTAGTATAAAGTTAACTTATTACCACTATCTGAACAGCATCAGACAGACCATCACCGGTGGCCACATACACATCCAACCAATTGATAGGTTGACCTTGAGACTGAGACTCCTACAGTTCATGTTCTCATATTAATATGTAAACATATGATATTTTAGCTACAAAACATGACTGTAAACATAAAAACAAATAACTAAGACAATAAGCTTGCTATATATACGTACCCTGGAAGCAATATGCTGCAGGTGTGATATATTGTCGCCCTTGTACGTGCCTTTTGCCTTTTTGCCTTTAGATACACCTGAGGATCTGTTTGACGTGGCAGTCTTGTGTCTCTTGACCCAGCTCTCAGCTCTCTACTGGTCACACATCTGCACCCATATGAGTTGTGCCCACCACCAGGGGCTATGCTCATGCATATACTGCTCACCCTGTCCTGGATGGTCAATCTCAGCATTGTGCAGGGCTTTCTGTCATTCCTTGTTCAGATTATCTTTAGTTCGGATGGCGTACTTCTGCCAGAACAGTGTCTAAATAACTGATGCCTATGCGTCGTCCCATCTATACCGCTTCTGCAAATAAAACAACAATAATAATATTAAAACTGTTATATTACTATAATCCAACATTAATAAACAATATTATTTGATTATCTATCAGAGTGATAAAAAAATATACCTGAAATTCAACCCAAACTGCATCCTTATGGGCGAGAGGTGTGTTCGCCCATGTAATCACTGGCGTAGGCCAGTTCTGTAAGCATAATTGTGAAATGCACTTCACAATTTTACTATCTTGAAAAGCACTACAATATACAATAATTTACATTAAAATATATTTATAACAATGGAAATATTAAACCCTTATATATACATGATGTTTAACTTACGTGCTTTCTAGAGGAGGACGGATCTGTATGAGAATGTGATCATCCGGATTAGTCGGGGCCTTCGGCACATGATTAGGGCCCCGACCCAACCCACACTGCGCTTTTGTCTTCTTTGGTTCGTAAGACATCTATAAATAAAAAATTTAGGATGTTAGTATGAGTTATAAATGAAAGGTACATAAACATGTCAAAGATATAGAGAACATGTACATATGTAATTGTATGTAATACAATTAAAACTAAACATACATTTTATAAAAAAGGACAATAATGACTATTAATTGTATGAAATAATTAACTACGACAACTATAAATGAAAGGTACATAAACATGTTAAGGATATAGAGAACATTCCTATATGTAATTCATTGTAATACAATTAAAAGTAAACATACATTTTAATGAAAATCGTTGTCTGAGTCAGAATCATTTTGTACAAGTATCGGAGATTCATAACCATCTTCTTCTTCATATTACGTATGCGTATGGTTGTACCATCAATAACTCTTCCTCGATATCACCGTCTTACAGCACAATAACTATCTCGGGATCCAATTCATCAGGTTCATCTCCACCCTCTAACTGGATTACATCATTGTTGTCCTCTATATTTATTATAGGAGGTCTATGAAGCATCTCCTCTTGGTAGAAATCCCCATCTATTACTTGGACACGACTACGTGCGGGAGTATGAATTACAACTTGCCAATCTGTAGGCGGTCTATCCCTTTTCCTAACAGGACTAGGAGTGTAGTATACTTGTACTATTTGTGTTGGTAAAACAAATGGTTCGTTGGAGTACGCCGACCTATAGAGGTCAATATCGACGATTCCATGTCTGTCAACATGTATCCCTTTTTCTGAATCAAACCAACGACACTTGAACAAGTTAATATGACCCCCGTACGTGCCCTTGTACGACAACTCTACGATTTCCTCCAACTCCCCATAAAAGGCACGACCAAGCTCATTGTAACAATCTCCTTGAACACACACTCCAGTATTAGTTGTTCTTTTACCGCGAGCATATGTCTTTGTATGAAATTCACATCCATTTATTTTGTAACCATTGCGAATGACTTGGACTTGAGTTATACACATCCAAATTAGTCCATTTTTGATTCTATGGATTCGTAATTCATAGAACTACAACATAATAGAATTCTAACAATTTATAAAAATATTTACCAACCTAAAATTTGACCCATAACACATGTTCATACTCTATTTTCATGTTTTAACATCTCTAGCGAATTCGATTGCCATAACTTCGTTTCTTAATCAATTGACACGATTTAAACTATGTTGTTTTCGTTTCTTCACATACTAACATAATCCAACATCAATTTACAGATTATAACACATATTAAACATGAAATTTTATACTTTCTTAAGCCATTTTTCATACATAAACACTGTTATCCCAATTTCTTCCTACAGTCCCAATTTCACGTGTTTGATACTCAAACGATCACTCATATATGATGATTAACAGATTATAAACCTTATATACAAGTATTTGTATCAATTCCACATAATTATCAATAGAAATTTCAAAGATAGAAGTTAAGATTAGAGTAGATTATGCCCTTAATCTTTGTTTGTTGGGAAGAGGATTGTTTTCCCTTGATATTCCAACTCCCTAGCAAAACTACAAAGAATTTCTCTCTTCCTACCAAGCTCTCTCTATACTCTGTTCTTCACTGATATCTAACCTTAGGGAAAGAAATAATATGCGTAGAAATAAACTGATATGGCTTTTACGTCTGCGTCAGTTACAATAAGCCAAAGGCCACAAGGCCTTGTTTGGCTACACACAATTCCCCTCATTCCAATTTATTTTGTAAGATTATATTATATAGTTTTTATTTGTCACACCTGTAACCATTATACATAACTTACAATAATAATTATAATAATTATAATTTTTATTATAATTCTTCTGATGATTAATAAATAATCATATATCTAATTTAATTAATAAATTAGATTTAAACAATGCTTTATTTAATTTACTTATTTTCTTTAATATTAAACAACTCATTTAATTTAATTAATTCATTAAATTAAATCTTCAAAGAATAAAATTTACCTTTGCTTTAATTTAATTATCATACACGTAACTAAATTATTATACCACAATTTCATAAATTATTTATTTTCTCAATAAATAAATTATTTAAAATATTTATTCAATTCAATAAATATTTAAGATTAATTACAAAATTCATTTAATTCTTTCAATAGTTAACTCAACTATTAAACCTCACTTTCCCAATATATGAATGTATATTTCTCTTCACACCAGATCACATATTTCAAAATATATAGCACGTATATATACATACTCAAACTCAAAACATCTCATAATAAGAATTTTAATTATTAAATTCATATTTTAATAACTTATAAAAATTTGGGTTGTCACATAAGTCCTTTGGTTAATCATTCCTATTTCTTCTTAGCATACATGTTCTACCATTACTCACTTCTCTAACAATTGAAGAGAATGAGAACCATGGTTTAGGTTCTTACCCTTGAAGATCACTTGATTAAGCTTTAATCTTCTTCTTGCTTCTTGAATTATAAAATCTAGCTTTTCTAGCTTTTTCTCTCTAACCAATAAGTACTTATGATACAATATCCTGAGTGTTTATGAGAACGATCCTTAAAAAAGAAAATGAATGGGTTAAAGAATATATAATACTCAAAATATAATTGAGTATAAGTACAGGTTATGAAATAAAACTTACAAGAATTTATTGTGAAGAATGGTTGGAGTGGTAATAAATAAAAACTATATCAAGGTAAACTGTTGAAGATATTCAACGATAATTGTGTTAGAAATTTTGTGAAAACCTTATTAAGGTTGGGTTTCGATGATTCCGAGGACGGAATCCATATAAGGAGGGAAGGATGTGACAATCCGAATTTTCGTAAGTTATTAAAATAAGAATTTAATAATTAAAATTCTAATTATGAGATGTATATATTCTGAATTATGTGTTTTGGTGTGAGTAAATTAAATTTATATGAGTTTTAATAGTTGATTAAACTATTAAAGAAAGTGAAGAAAATTAGTTATGAAAAAAGGAATATGGTGGCAAAAGAAATTAACTAAATAATATTAGTTAATTAAGATGGAAATTATATTATGGAATAATATAATTTAATTTGTATACCTTGTTGGTAATGAAATTATTATGAGTTTTATCTCGTAAATGAAGCGAGTAATTCACTTAATTTAAATAATGAGTTAATGCAAATATGATTGGTTTAATAAAGTGGGAAGGTAATATATTACATGTAAGAGTAATGTGTTTATGTAATGGCTTAATATATTATATTTAGCCAATTGAATGTAAATGGAGTATGAGAATGAGAAGAACCAATAAAATTATAAATAAATATTGGTGTTAGGATTAATGAATTAAATAAATATCTAAATTTTTATTAAAAGTATAGATTAAATAAATTATCTTGGGACAATTTATAAAAGGAAAGAAAATTGTATAATTATACATAATAATTGTATAATTTATTAAAATAATTAGTGAAATAAATATTAATTATTTTAATGGAAATGTTTAGTTGATTAAAGTGTTTTACTTATGAATGTAATTCCATAAGTCATATGGGTAAATAGATGGGAAGAGTGTTGACTAAATAATTTAGCAATAAAAAGAAGAAAAAAATGAATGAAGTGTGACATATTGGAGGAATTAAAGAAAAAAATATTGTATAGTATGAAAATGAAATAAAATGAAGATAAGTTAAATGAGTTTGTTTGAGGTCAAGCCAAACATGGCCTAGACCTTTTGTCTTTTATAACGGTTGGGGCTTTTGGGTTTATAACCAATATAAGTTAAGATCACGTATGTTTCATCAGTTTATTCCTCCTTCATATGAGTAAAGAAAACACAGAGAGAAAGATGGAGCTTAGAAAGAAATTGAGAAGAGGGAAGAGACACTCTAAGAACCAAGAGAAAAAAGAGGATTAAACAAGGATTTCCAATTATCTAACTAGAGCTTAGAAGAATCAAAGGTAAATTCCTAAGTTTCTAGTTTTTTTGTTTTTATTTTCTAAAGTCTTTGTAATTAGGTTTTTTTTGGTGGTTGAATTTGTTGAAGTATAGTTTGTATATGTTTATGTGTATATATATTTTGTTATATATCATCTATAAGCAATTTTTAGGTAATTGAATTCATGAAACTATCTAAGGATGAAGAACTTGTGTTCTTAATGAAATATGTATGTTATGGCTTAGTTAGAGTCAAAGTTTAGTTATGAAATCATGATAAAAACCTTAAATTGATGATGTATTCTGATAGTACTCGGAAAAACAAAAACAACCCAAGTTGAATGAGTCAAAACGGATGTAAAACGAATTCGTAGTGAATGAATTCGCTAAATATGTGTAAAACATAAAAAATTAGCATGAACACTGAATTGGAACCCTTAAAATGAATTGTTAATATTCTTGAAGTGTTAGAATTATTCTTTAGATGAGTAGTTCAGTGTTTCACGAGTTCATAGAGTCGAAAACCAACTACTTCTAACTTAAAATGAAGAAGTTATGAAAGTTTAAAGTAAAAACATCGCAAAAGCGTAATGTCTGGTGAAGCCGAAGCCGGTCATTGGTTGCCCAGAGCATGGGGCGCAGTTTGGGCACTTCTAGATGGCGCCAAGCATCGGATTTGTGAAGGAAAGGGGCACGGCCGCGCCTATAATGTGTCAAGTGTGACTACTTTGACATGTTTTAGTAAAATAGGTATACCTTTTTCATACGAACTCCGATTGAGGCAATTCAAGATGATCCAGAACGAGGACGAATAGACCTACAACTTTCATTATTTAAGTTGTTCGATTTGAGGTTGGGAACATGGGTCAAAATGGTCATATTTAGGACTGTTGTGTTTTTGGGGGCAATCGGAGGGCGTCGGGCGTGCACGTATGCAAGTGTAGTGCTCTTGACGATAAAAGATGTTGTTCTAAGTTAAAGAACATGAATATTATGAAGTATAATGATGCTTAACATTAATAAATGATGTATTAGATAAGTTGTATACGCATACTAAGCACACACAAGAGAGATAAATTAAGTGTGTGACGAATAAACGTTGAAACGTCGTGATAAGTGATAATGAACGTAAAAAGTGTTTTAAATCAAATGAAATGAATATTATTTGATATTGAATAGTGTTAATATAAAACCAATAAGTAGTCCTAGCAAGACTTAAGCACTTGAATGAACTTCGAATATGAAGTACAGTGAGATATAAGTTGAAAGTTAACACAATCAAATTGAACATTGTGTATCTATGATAGGAAGGGTTATGAGACGTAGATTAAAGTTTATATTACAACTACTATGCATTGCTATGTGACTAATAGTTAATGTGAATGATTATATAATTGTGTAGGGCACGTGAAGTGCAGATATCTATAAGCTGTTAAACTGTTATTGGTAAACAACGATCAAGACAAGTCTTTCAGTTCCTATTTGCTATGTGAATTTGATTTTTTTAAATCTTTATTGCAAAGAGCATGATGTGTTATATTTATGTTGAATGTATGAAATGTTAAAGTCAACTTATGACTACATTGATTGAGTAAAGCATGCTGATTGAGTAAGGAACTCAATCTTTATACTTGTTGTATAAACTGTAACATGTATGTTATGTTAGTCCAATGTTTATGAGATATATGTTAAGAATGTTACTATGTGCTACGTGATGCATGAAAACTGTTAGATTTTACTGGGCTATCAAGCTCAACCTTGCAACCATTTTTATAGGTTAAGGATTGAAGGTAACACTATGTGCTACTTGAATGACGTGGATCAAAAATAATACACGAAGATTAATATTTTAGCTAAAGTTGTTATTTCTTAATACCATGATTAAGATTCATGAGATATACTAAATGTTTTATGATGTATAGTTTTATGTTGAGTTGTAAAGCTAAAGTTAGAGTTATCTAATATGTAAAGGTTATCGGATTGAAATGTAAAATTTTATATATTAACAGTGATAAAGTGAATCATAAAATAAGATTGATTCAAAGACATGTAAATGATAAAGGTTTGATTCAGGGAATTAAAGTAAGAAGACATAAAAGTTTAAATTATTCCGTATTTTATAAAGTTTAACATCGAATAATGATGTAAAATTAGAGGTTGAATGTATTATTAACGACCGAAGTTGAGAATTAAATTGTATGAATTTTGGGGTCGTTACATATGATGTTGGATGAAATGAAACAACCAACAAATGAGATAGCATCCTTCTTATTTATAGAAATCTCAAAGTGAGGGCTTAATAGTCAATAAGCCATCCACCTCCTTAATCACCTCCTTACTATTCATTACTTAAGCACTAAGTTAACTTGCTCATCACATTATTTGCTTGCTCACCACTTAACTTATCCTTTACTTAGCCCTTAAGTTTACTTGCTCATCATTTATAAGCACATTACTTAGCCATTAAGCATAAGCACTTTACTTGGCCATTACTTAACTTATCCTTTGCTTAGCCACCAAGTACTTTACTTGGCCACCACTTTGGGTCACCCATGATTTATCTTTACCCATTGGATCGATCCACGGATCCGGTTCTTACTTTAGGCTTTTAGATTAATTAACTTAACTTATACTTTGGGCTTGCATTAAACAAACATTGGGCTTGTTCATTAATTCATATTGGACTTATCCATTCCTACACTTGAGTTTTATCATAATTCCAATTGGACATTACAATTTCCTACACAATCCTACAAATCCAATACATTTGGCTTAAAGCCTTATAACGTATTGTCTACATATTATTCTCGTATTCTAACTCATATACTTATTCATATACGACATACCATCATTCTTACACACTAGTATAATACCTCGTATTATACTCGTATTCAATACCTTATACAATACCTACGTATTATACGATCATCACTTTAATTCATTATACACATTTAAATTCCTTCTCAGAAATCGCTTTCCCTAACCGTTAGGTTTTAAGTCCTCAAGTGAAAATTTCATTTGTCATAACTGAAATATTATTGGATATTCCATCTAGTCTTAGAATTCTATCATTACGCGTTTCTCGGAAGTTCAAAAATAATTCTCGAACAAAAATTAGTGAATAGTGTTTTTCAGAAAATTTCTCAGAAAACTTTTATTTTCATCTTGGAAATTCAAACACTTTAATTCTATCACGTAGCCAAAATCCTAACCACATTCGCACCTTCTAGGTCATAGAATGACCTTCACATAGCTTACTCACGTAAATAATCAATTAAATTTATTTAATCCACATAATCAAATAAAAATTTAATTCTCATAAAAATCCAATTTTCTCAGACGTTACAATCAGCCTATAGTACTCTATGTTGTACAACACTTCTTCACTAAACGTATTTACATTTAAGCTTTGGCAACCTAACATGCCTGTCGTTTGACAAAACGTTTGTTTATTCATACTCAGTCTTTCTTTGAAATTCATACCAAAATAGTTTGGCAAAAGATAGCAACATTGATAACATTTTGATAGATTATAAGAAATCCACTAAATACATTAAGTCTAGCCGAAGGAATTAGCTTCGACTTCAATATACATCAATTCATGCGTAAGAGACATGAATCACAAAGCTTGTCCAGAATGAACATAGACAAGGGTTAGAACACTTGTCTTCAGCGTCTTCTATAGAAGTCTTTAAGGTTTCTACAATACATAATCATGTAACATACCACATTAGGTCATAATCAATCATGTATGGTCCCTAACGTATCTTACCCTTCTTCTCAATCTAATTGTTCGTTAGATTTGTTTAACATTGGTTACGGTTATCGCATTGTTTTACATTTACGTTCAAGAATCTTTATCAACTTTTAGTTGTACTTCTTGAGGTTATAATCCTCATTAAGGATGTTACTTCAAGTTAATTAAGGAATTAATTCACCATCAATCAAATAACTTTTTGTTTATATTCACGTTCCTTCTTTACTGCCTCCTCTCTAGTGTTGGTGCTGCAGCGCCAGCTTCTTTATATAAGTATTACACTGCGGTGCGAGTCTCCAGGAGCTTTTGCCCGACTTTGGCCCTGCGATGCCATGCTCAAGATAAATAGCAGTAGCGTTCTGGCGCCAATCTCCAGTAGCTTTTGGGATTAACTGGCTGCCGCGATGCCGACTTTAAAGCCTTGGGTCATGACTGCACATTTACCAAATGCCTTAGATAGTTATGACAGTTTTCATGCTTAGTGAATTTTTCGGGATCATAAATTGTTCATTTTAAGTCCGAATTGGCTCGTTCAAAAGCCGTTATCTCACAAATCACATGAACTATGAATTTATATAAGAATTTTACATTTTTGAATCCGTTAACACAGAATTCACCATTTAAGTCCGTTATTACGAAAACGATAAACGTTCGTGAACGTTCATAGCTCGTTTCTTCATTCTAAGTCAAAATTTGACCATTTTCGAGTCCGAAACTCTAAAATGCAAACTTAGACTATTCTCCATTGAAAACTAATATTTTCGAGTTAAATGTTAACTTTTGGCTTCCATTCCGAGAATTTAACGATTTCGACTATTATCGTCTAATCTCGTAAATTTTGCCATAACTTCGTTACTTGAGATTTTTACACCATTTCAAATGGATTCATTCCTTTAACATAACATATATTATCTAAGCCTACATATGATGGTTTTAAACTTTTCCATCAACAACAACATTATAATTCTTCAATGTCTTTTATTGGTTCATAACTTTTATACTTATGATTCCACTTACACATGGTTTATTAAAGTTTTAAGTCTTCTAACAACCATCCTTATTCCTTCTTATCATACATACTCCATCAATCATCACTTCTATATCAAACTATAATTGAAGAGATGAAGATTAATGGTTAGGGATCATTACCTTTGAAGTTCTAAACTTGGTTCTTCTTCTTTCTTCTTGAATTATCAAAGACTAACTTTCACTTTTCTCTCTATATGCTTAGCTCTAGGATGTTGGTGAATTTGAACAAGAAAGAAATAATCTAGCAAGCTTCCTATTTATAGCATTTACAAAGTGAGGGCACAATAGTAACTTAGGCCATCCCACCTTCTTTCTCCACCTCCTTACTATTCCAACCTTGGTCACCAAGTAAATCACTTTACTTGGTCACCAAGATGGTTCCATGTGATCCATGGGGCCCACATGGGTTGCCCCATAGGTTTTTCTTATCCGGTAACCCATTGGTTCGATCCACAGATCTGGTTCTTGGTTTAGGCTTAGGTTTTAATAACTTTAGCTTAACATTTAGGATTAAATTATCAATCTTTGGGTTTTAACATTATTCCATTTGGGCTTGTACAATTCCTGCACAAATCCTACAAGTCCAATACAATTGGTTTAAGCCTTTTAACGTCTAGTCTACGTATTCTTCTCGAACTTAGTACGCAGGTGAAAGACTGTGTTTGTCATACTTGAATTATTATTACATAATCCATCATTCCTTGTTATTCTATCGTTACGTATTTCTCGAAATTTCAAAAATAATTCCCGAGCAAATATTGATGAATAGTGTTTTTCGAAAAATTTCTCGAAAAACTTTTATTTTCATCTTGGAAATTCAAACACTTTAATTCTACCACGTAGCCAAAATACTACGATATTCTAACATGTTTAGGTTATAGTATAACATTTATCTTTCTTACTCATTATAATATAATTTTATTCATTATTTAATCAAATAAAATTATTTTACAAATTATCTAATTTTCTCTGTCGTTACATTCACCCCTCCTTATAAGGATTCTTTCCCCAGAATCTCGCTTAAAATATTAAACAAACAACTGAGGATAATTTTTCCTCATCTTTTCTTCAAGTTCCCACGTTGCTTCTTCGGCATCGTGGTTCTTCCATAACACCTTTACTGAAGGTATAACTTTGTTCCTCAGAACTTGCTCTTTTCTATCAATGATTTGAATTAGCATCTCTTCATACGTTAAGTCCTTCTTAATATGAATAGGCCCATACTCTATTATGTGCTTATAATCTGGCTTATAAGGACGTAACATAGATACATGAAATATATTATGTATTTGTTCTAAGTCTGGAGGTAATGTTATCATGTAAGCTACCTCTCCTACCCTTTTTAATACCTCAAAAGGTCCTATAAACCTTGGACTTATCTTTCCCTTCTTTCCAAAGCATATCTTTCCTTTCTAGGGAGATACCTTTAGAAATACATACGAGCCTACTTCAAACTCTCGGTTTACTCGATGCAAATTCGCAAACTTCTTCTGTCTTTCTTGAGCAGCTACCAGACGCATTCGTATTAGCTTAACTATATCCGTTGTTTGTTGCACCAATTCAGGTCCTAGCATGTGTTCTCCTACTTCATCCCAACACAATGGTGTTCTGCACTTCCTTTCGTACAAAGCTTCGTAAGGCGGCATGCCTATGCTTGCATGATAACTATTGTTATACGCAAACTCTACTAATGGTAGATGATCATCCCAACTACCCTTGAAATCCATGACACAAGATCTAAACATATCTTCTAGCGTCTGAATTGTCCTTTCACTCTGTCCATCGGTTTGTGGATGATACGTTGTACTTAACTTTAATTGCGTTCCCAACTGTTCTTGTAGACTTCTCCAAAATTTCGATGTGAATCGTGGGTCACGATCTGACACTATCAAAACTGGTACTCCATGTCTGTAAATAATTTCCTTAACATAAAGTTTAGCTAACTGATCTAAGTTAAACTTGACCCTTATTGGCAAAAAGTGATCCGAATTCGTCAATTAGTCCACTATTACCCAAATAGCGTCGTATCATTTCTATGTAATCAAAAGTCCCACCACAAAGTCCATCGTGATATGCTCCCACTTCCACTCTGGAATCTCCAATGACTGTAACAAGCCACTTGGTCGTTTATGTTTAGCCTTAACTTTTTGACAAGTTAAGCACCTACTCACATATTCTTCTATCTCTCTCTTCATGTTCGACCACCAAAAACACTGTCGAAGGTCTTGATACATCTTAGTACTACCAGGATGAATTGAGTACCTCGAACTATGAGCCTCTTGTAACACTTCCTCCTTTAATTCTGTCTCATTCGGAACCCAAATTCTTCCTTTAAATATTAATAACCCCTCGTTATCAAAACTATACTTTATATCTTTTTCATTTGCTATCCGCTTCTTCATCTGGTCAAACTCATCAGTTCTGAGTTGTACCTCCTTGACTCTTTCTACAATGGTAGATCGAATCTCCATTGTAAACAATCTTTGTCCAAACTCACTCGGCAACTTCACCTCCAACTTCATTCTAGTCATCTCTATTATTAACTCAGTTTGAGCCATTAATATAGACAACTTTTCCTGACCCTTCCTACATAAGGCGTCGGCCACTACATTGGCTTTTCCTAGGTGATACAGGATGTCGCAGTCGTAATCATTTATCAACTCCAGCCATCTCCTTTTTCTCATATTTAAATCCTTTTGTGTGAAGATATATTTTAGACTCTTATGGTCCGTGTATATCTCACATTTCTCTCCATATAAGTAATGCCTCCATATCTTTAAGGCAAACACTACCGTGGCCAGTTTCAGATCATGAGTAGGGTAAATGTAACGACCGAGAAATTCAGATTTTATTGTAAAATAATTTTATTGAATTAAATAATAAATAAAATTATATTCTATGTGTTATCAAGATGGTTGTCATTATATAACCTAATGATGTTAGAATGTCGTAGTATTTTAGCTACGTGAAGGAATTATAGTGTTTAAATTTCCAAGACGAAAATAAAAGTTTTCTGAGAAATTTTCTGAAAAACACTATTCATCGGTATTTGCTCAGGAATTATTTTTGAATTTCCGAGAAATACGTAATGATAGAATGTCAAGGTAAGATGGATTATGTAATAATAATCTAAGTATACAAAACAAAATATTTCGCTTGCGGACTTAAATTGAGGATGTTAAGGAAAGTGATTTATTAATAAGTTAAGTAATAATCGTATGATACGAGAGTATTGTATGAGATAATGAATACGAGTATAATACAATGTATTATATGAGTTCGTATGAACGACGGTATATCGTATATAACGAAGTTGTATATGAATTAGAATATGAGAATGATATGTAAACAATATGTTATATGTATTGAGCAATAGTATTGGACTTGTAGGATTTGTTAGAAATTGTTACAAGCCCAAGTGAATTAATGGTAAGGCCCAAATGTTGATTAATAAACAAGTTAGTGTTTGTTAATGCAAAGCCCAAAGGTTAAGTTAATCTAAGCCCAAGCTAGGATCCAATGAGTTGATTGACCCATGGAGCAAACCATGTTAATATGGTTAATCTTGGTGATCAAGCATAATGGAAATGGGAGCATATCACGATGGACTTCGTGGTGGGACTTCCGACAACGACAAAAGGGTACGATTCGATTTGGGTAATAGTGGACCGGTTGACGAAGTCGACTCACTTCTTGCCAATTAGGGTCAAGAATAACTTAGACCAGTTAGCTAAACTTTATGTTAAGGAAATTATTTCCAGACATGGAGTACCAGTATCGATTGTGTCAGATCGTGATCCACGATTCTAACGAACTTTGGAGGAGTTTGCAAGAACGATTGGGAACGCAAAATTGAAGTTAAGTCTGACATATCATCCATAAACCGATGGATGAGCGAAAGGACAATTGAGACGTTGGAAGATATGTTGAGATCTTGCGTTCTGATTTCAAGGGTAGCTGGGATGATCACCTACCACTTGTAGAGTTTATGCGATAACAACAGCTTATCATGCAAGTATAGGTATGCCACCTTATGAAGCTTTGTACGGAAGAAGGTGCAGAACGCCATTGTATTGGGATGAGGTGGGAGAACGCCGGATGCTAGGACTAGAATTGGTGCAGCAGACAACGGATATAGTAAAGTTAATTCGGATGCATCTTGTTACAGCTCAGAACAGACAGAAGAAGTATGCAGACTAGCATAGATTAAATCGAGAGTTTGAAGTAGGCTCGTATGTTTTTCTAAAGGTATATCCCTGGAAAGGAAAGATACGCTTTGGAAAGAAGGGAAAGTTAAGTCCAAGGTTTATAGGACCTTTTGAAGTATTAAAACGGGTGGGAGAGGTAGCCTATGTGATAGCATTACCTCCAAACCTAGAACGAATACATAACGTGTTTCACGTATCTTTATTACGTCCTTATAAGCCGGACTATAAGAATGTAATCGAGTATGAGCCGATTCATATCGAGAAAGACTTAATGTACGAAGAATCGCCGATTCAAATCATCGATAGAAAAGAGCAGGTTCTGCAGAACAAAGTTATACCTTCGGTAAAGGTATTATGGAAGAATCACGATGCCGAAGAAGCAACGTGGAAATTAGAAGAAAAGATGGAGAAAAATTTTCCTCAATTATTTGAGTAAAGTAAGACGAGATTCTGGGGACAGAATCCTTATAAGGGGGGAAAGATGTAACAACCGAGAAATTCGAATTTTATTGTAAAATAATTTTATTGAATTAAATAATAAATAAAATTATATTCTATGTTTTATCAAGATGGTTGTCATTATATAACCTAATGATGTTAGAATGTCGTAGTATTTTAGCTACGTGAAGGAATTATAGTGTTTAAATTTCCAAAACGAAAATAAAAGTTTTCTGAGAAATTTTCCGAAAAACACTATTCATCGGTATTTGCTCAGGAATTATTTTTGAATTTTCGAGAAATACGTAATGATAGAATGTCAAGGTAAGATGGATTATGTAATAATAATCTAAGTATACAAAACAAAATATTTCGCTTGCGGACTTAAATTGAGGATGTTAAGGAAAGTGATTTATTAATAAGTTAAGTAATAATCGTATGATACGTGAGTATTGTATGAGATAAAGAATACGAGTATAATACAATGTATTATATGAGTTCATATGAACGACGGTATATCGTATATAACGAAGTTGTATATGAATTAGAATACGAGAATGATATGTAAACAATATGTTATATGTATTGTGCAATAGTATTGGACTTGTAGGATTTGTTAGAAATTGTTACAAGCCCAAGTGAATTAATGGTAAGGCCCAAATGTTGATTAATAAACAAGTTAGTGTTTGTTAATGAAAAGCCCAAAGGTTAAGTTAATTTAAGCCCAAGCTAGGATCCAATGAGTTGATTGACCCATGGAGCAAACCATGTTAATGTGGTTAATCTTGGTGATCAAGCATAATGGAAGTGGGAGCATATCACGATGGACTTCGTGGTGGGACTTTCGACAACGACAAAAGGGTACGATTCGATTTAGGTAATAGTGGACCGGTTGACGAAGTCGACTCACTTCTTGCCAATTAGGGTCAAGAATAACTTAGACCAGTTAGCTAAACTTTATGTTAAGGAAATTATTTCCAGACATGGAGTACCAGTATCGATTGTGTCAGATCGTGATCCACGATTCACAACAAACTTTTGGAGGAGTTTGCAAGAACAGTTGGGAACACAGCTGAAGTTAAGTACAGCGTATCATCCACAAACGGATGGACAGAGCGAAAGGACAATTCAGACGTTGGAAGATATGTTGAGATCTTGCATTACGGATTTCAAGGGTAGCTGGGATGATCACCTACCACTTGTAGAGTTTGCGTATAACAACAGTTATCATGCAAGCATAGGTATGCCACCTTATGAAGCTTTGTACGGAAGAAGGTACAGAACACCATTGTATTGGGATGAGGTGGGAGAACGCCAGATGCTAGGACTAGAATTGGTGCAGCAGACAACGGATATAGTAAAGTTAATTCGGATGCATCTTGTTACAGCTCAGAACAGACAGAAGAAGTATGCAGACTAGCATAGATTAAATCGAGAGTTTGAAGTAGGCTCGTATGTTTTTCTAAAGGTATATCCCTGGAAAGGAAAGATACGCTTTGGAAAGAAGGGAAAGTTAAGTCCAAGGTTTATAGGACCTTTTGAAGTATTAAAACGGGTGGGAGAGGTAGCCTATGTGATAGCATTACCTCCAAACCTAGAACGAATACATAACGTGTTTCACGTATCTGTATTACGTCCTTATAAGCCGGACTATAAGCATGTAATCGAGTATGAGCCGATTCATATCGAGAAAGACTTAATGTACGAAGAATCGCCAATTCAAATCATCGATAGAAAAGAAGCAGTTCTCGCAGAACAAAGTTATACCTTCTAAAGGTATTATGGAAGAATCACGATCTCAAGAAGCAACGTGGAAATTAGAAGAAAAGATGAAGAAAAATTTTCCTCAATTATTTGAGTAAAGTAAGACGAGATTCTGGGGACAGAATCCTTATAAGGGGGGGAAAGATGTAACAACCGAGAAATTCGGATTTTATTGTAAAATAATTTTATTGAATTAAATAATAAAAAAAATCATATTCTATGTTTTATCAAGATGGTTGTCATTATATAACCTAATGATGTTAGAATGTCGTAGTATTTTAGCTACGTGAAGGAATTATAGTGTTTAAATTTCCAAAACGAAAATAAAAGTTTTCCGAGAAATTTTCCGAAAAACACTATTCATCCAGTATTTAACAAGAATTATTTTTGAATTTTAGAAATACGTAATGATAGAATGTCGAGGTAAGATGGATTATGTAATAATAATCTAAGTATACAAAACAAAATATTTCGCTTGCGGACTTAAATTGAGGATGTTAAGGAAAGTGATTTATTAATAAGTTAAGTAATAATCGTATGATACGTGAGTATTGTATGAGATAATGAATACGAGTATAATGCAATGTATTATATGAGTTCATATGAACGACTGTATATCGTATATAACAAAGTTGTATATGAATTAGAATACGAGAATGATATGTAAACAATATGTTATATGTATTGAGCAATAGTATTGGACTTGTAGGATTTGTTAGAAATTTTTACAAGCCCAAGTGAATTAATGGTAAGGCCCAAATGTTGATTAATAAATAAGTTAGTGTTTGTTAATGCAAAGCCCAAAGGTTAAGTTAATTTAAGCCCAAGCTAGGATCCAATGAGTTGATTGACCCATGGAGCAAACCATGTTAATGTGGTTAATCTTGGTGATCAAGCATAATGGAAGTGGGAGCATATCACGATGGACTTCGTGGTGGGACTTCCGACAATGACAAAAGGGTACGATTCGATTTAGGTAATAGTGGACCGGTTGACGAAGTCGACTCACTTCTTGCCAATTAGGGTCAAGAATAACTTAGACCAGTTAGCTAAACTTTATGTTAAAGAAATTATTTCCAGACATGGAGTACCAGTATCGATTGTGTCAGATCGTGATCCACGATTCACAACAAACTTTTGGAGGAGTTTGCAAGAACAGTTGGGAACGCAATTTTGAAGTTAAGATATGCCGTATCATCCACAAACGGATGGATGAGCGAAAGGACAATTCAGACGTTGGAAGATATGTTGAGATCTTGCATTACGGATTTCAAGGGTAGCTGGGATGATCACCTACCACTTGTAGAGTTTGCGTATAACAACAGTTATCATGCAAGCATAGGTATGCCACCTTATGAAGCTTTGTACGGAAGAAGGTACAGAACACCATTATATTGGGATGAGGTGGGAGAACGCCAGATGCTAGGACCAGAATTGGTGCAGCAGACAACGGATATAGTAAAGTTAATTCGGATGCATCTTGTTACAGCTCAGAACAGACAGAAGAAGTATGCAGACTAGCATAGATTAAATCGAGAGTTTGAAGTAGGCTCGTATGTTTTTCTAAAGGTATATCCCTAGAAAGGAAAGATACGCTTTGGAAAGAAGGGAAAGTTAAGTCCAAGGTTTATAGGACCTTTTGAAGTATTAAAACGGGTGGGAGAGGTAGCCTATGTGATAGCATTACCTCCAAACCTAGAACGATTACATAACGTGTTACACGTATCTGTATTACGTCCTTATAAGCCGGACTATAAGCATGTAATCGAGTATGAGCTGATTCATATCGAGAAAGACTTAATGTACGAAGAATCGTCGATTCAAATCATCGATAGAAAAGAGCAGGTTCTGCAGAACAAAGTTATACCTTCGGTAAAGGTATTATGGAAGAATCACGATGCCGAAGAAGCAACGTGGGAATTAGAAGAAAAGATGAAGAAAAATTTTCCTCAATTATTTGAGTAAAGTAAGACGAGATTCTGGGGACAGAATCCTTATAAGGGGGGAAGATGTAACAACCGAGAAATTTGGATTTTATTGTAAAATAATTTTATTGAATTAAATAATAAATAAAATTATATTCTATGTTTTATCAAGATGGTTGTCATTATATAACCTAATGATGTTAGAATGTCGTAGTATTTTAGCTACGTGAAGGAATTATAGTGTTTAAATTTCCAAGATGAAAATAAAAGTTTTTTGAGAAATTTTCTGAAAAACACTATTCATCGGTATTTGCTCTGGAATTATTTTTGAATTTTCGAGAAATACGTAATGATAGAATGTCAAGGTAAGATGGATTATGTAATAATAATCTAAGTATACAAAACAAAATATTTCGCTTGCGGACTTAAATTGAGGATGTTAAGGAAAGTGATTTATTAATAAGTTAAGTAATAATCGTATGATACGTGAGTATTATACGAGGTAATGAATACGAGTATAATACAATGTATTATACTAGTTCGTATGACGATGGTATATCCTATATAACGAAGTTGTATATGAATTAGAATACGAGAATGATATGTAAACAATACGTTATATGTATTGAGCAATAGTATTGGAATTGTAGGATTTGTTAATTGTTACAAGCCCAAGTGAATTAATGGTAAGGCCCAAATGTTGATTAATAAACAAGTTAGTGTTTGTTAATGCAAAGCCCAAAGGTTAAGTTAATCTAAGCCCAAGCTAGGATCCAATGAGTTGATTGACCCATGCGGAAAACCATGTTAATGTGGTTAATCTTGGTGATCAAGCATAATGTGTAATGACCAAGCAAGAGATAAGTGTTGTGCTTAGCAAGTAATGAATAGTAAGGAGGTGGCTTAAGGAGGTGGGTTGTTATATTGACCAAACTACCCTAACTTTGGGAATTCTATAAATAGAGGGAGAATGCTAGTCATTTGCTAATTGTTCAAATCATCCAACAAACTTATAAAGTGCTTAAGTGTTAGAGAGAATAAGCAACAATAAGCTACTTCCATTTGTAAGAAGAAGAAGAAGACTTTTTACAAGAACTTCAAAGGGTAAGACTTCTTCTCCGATTATCTTCTATCTCTACCATGATAGGTTGATAAGAAAAGTATGGATTAAGGAACATGGATGTTAAGAAGTAAGAAGAATGATTAATCAATGGACTTAAGCCGCATAAGTCAGAAATAAGTCATTTAAGATAGCATAAGTTATAAACTTATGAAGAAGTAATATGAACTTGTTATAAGTTTATCTTAAGAAGTAGTATGAAAGTAAGGAATTTGTATGAATATGTATCATGTATACATGAATGAAACTATGTATTGAGAACATATAAAGGTGATGATTAAAAGATTTTAATTATCATAAGTGATGAACAAAGAAGCTATAAGTAGTTTATACTTTAATAAGTTATAAGCTCATGAAAGAATAAGTCAAAATCCAACATGAAAAATAAGTTGTTGTATTATGTATGTTGAGATGTTCACATGATGAATTGAATTCAATTGAAGTAATGAACAAATCATAAGTAATGAAGATTTACCGGAAATTGCACGATTGGACGATAATCATCGAATTCGTGAAATTCTCAGAATAGAAGTCAAATTTTGTGTTTGAACTCGGAAATGTTGGTTTTCAATGGAGACAAGTCATATTTGGCATTCTAGAGTTGCGGACTCGAAAATGACCGAATTCTAACTTAGAACGGAGAAACGAGCATTGAACGTTCACGAACGTTTATCGTTTTTCTTAAAAATGAACCAATAGGTGAATTTTTAGAAAACAAAGTCAAATAGATAAAATTCTTGCATGAATGCATAAAGTATGAAATTAGTGAACCGTAGGCTTTTGAACGAGCCAATTTGGACGTATAACGAAGAAGTTATGAGCCTGGGAAGTTTGCAAAGTTGATGTCAGTAAAATTTTACGGTGCACGAGTTGGTACTTGGCTAATTTCAAGGCCAATTTTTTGCGCACATGACACCAAGTCCGGACTTTCTTCTCAGAATCTCATGTGCATTGTACAAGCCAAGGAGAAACAAGTTGGCGCCGCGATTACCAACCCTAGATTAAAGATAGTAAGGAATGTTTGTAAGTACAAAGAAATGAATGTGATTAGTTTAAAGTGAATTTACCTTAAGGAACTTGAATGTAACATTGTGAAAACCTTGTTAAACCTTAAGGATAGTATGAGAAAATTGATAATAACCTAATCTAATCGAATATGAATGTAAGTATGATGACAAGTCGGAATTAATAGTAATCAAATCTAATACATGATTAGATTGAGATGAAGGGTAAGATATAGCTGTATATATACTTGATTATATATGATCTAATGTATGGCGTTATATAATCATATATTGTAGACACTTAAAAGACTCAAACCTAAAGTAATTTATACCGTAGCAGACGCTGAAGGCAAGTATTCTAAACCTTGTCTCAGTTCAATCTGAACAAACTTTGTAATTCATGTATCCTTACACATGAATTGATGTGTGATGAAGTTAAAGCCAATTCGTTCGGCTAGACTTAATGCATTTGGTGGATTATTGATAATCTATCCATCTGTTATCAAATGCTGTTATCTTTTGTCAACTACTCGATATGGTTTTCAAAAGAAGATTGAGTATGATAAACAAATGTTTTGTCGTCATACGACAGGCACGTGAGGTTGCCACAAATTAAACGTACATACGTTTAATGAATGTAGTGTTGATCAACATAGAGTACTATAGGATAATCACCTAGAAGTGCTCGTAAGTAATATCGGACTTACGGACTTAATGTCGGGTTGTCCTTTTCAAAGAAAGAATGAAATACTCAAGGTCTTGGACCGGAGTTTATGTTTTACTGGATATTATTCATTGTGAAACAATTTGAAAGAAAGATGAAGTGCTATTTTGAATTATCAATAGTACTTCATAACTATTGTTCAGTTATTGAAGATATACAATTCTTATGTGTCAAGCATGTTGTTATTGAAATTGTTATACTTGCTGAGCTAGTTATGCTCACTCTTGCTTGAACCATATGAATGCAAACTTTAAGAGCGTCCGTCCCGAGGATCGAATAAGGATAAAGAAAAGGCTAAGGCAGATCGTTAATTGGTCTATGTAATAGTATAGGTTTATTATTGTAATGTATTTTGATATTATGACAAAGAACCTTTGTAATGGGTATAGAACCTGGGAAATGTAAATATTACTTTGAATATATAGAAGTCATGTTCGTTCTTTTGAGGCTTTTCAATTGAATGAATGTATGAATGGTAGTACCGTATTGCACCATATGTCGGGTTAGAAGATACATGAATTTGGGGGCGTTACAGTAAACTTTCTCATAATCCTTTAACTGCCCTGATGCATATGCAATGACCTTGTAATACTGCATAAGCACGTAACCAAGTCCTTTATGCGAAGCATCGCTATAAACTACAAAATTTCCTGTATCATCGGGTAATGATAATACAAGTGCTTCACTCAACCTTTTCTTCAGTTCTTGAAAATTATCTTCACACTTCTCAATCCATACCTACTTCACTGTCTTCGTTGTCAAATTAGTCAATGGAGTAGCTATCTTAGAAAAATCTTGGATGAATCTTCGATAGTATCTCGCTAACCCTAGGAAACTCCGTACCTCAGTCGGAGTTTTTGGTTGTTCCCAATTCATCACTGCTTCCACCTTCGTTGGATCTACTAAAATTCCATCCTTATCGATAACATGTCCTAAAAACTGTACCCTTTTTAGCCAAAATTCACACTTAGTGAATTTCGCATGTAACTCCTCCTTAGTGTCTCCAACACTATTCTTAGGTGTTCAGCGTGATCATCTGGTGTCTTAGAATAGACTAGAATATCATCGATAAACACTACGACGAACTTGTCCAAATATTGTTTGAACACTCTGTTCATCATATCCATAAATGTAGCTGGTGCATTCGTCAACCCAAATGACATCACAAGAAACTCGTAATGGCTGTAACGAGTTCTGAATGTTGTCTTAGGTACATCCTCCTTCCTTACCTTCAACTGATGATACCCCGTTCACAAATCTATCTTAGAAAAATACTTTGCCCCTTTCAACTAATCAAAAAGATCATCGATCCTGGGCAATGGGTATTTATTTTTTATCGTTAACTTGTTCAACTCTTGGTAGTCGATACAAAGTCTTAATGATCCATCTTTCTTCTTCACAAATAGTACCGGTGCTCCCCACGGTGAAACACTCGGTTAAATGTACTTTTTATCCAATAGTTCTTATAATTGAACCATCAGCTCCTTCATCTCTACCGACTCCATACGATACGGTGCCCTTGAAACTGGTGCCGCTTCTAGCACAATATCTATTACGAATTCGATCTCCCTATCTGGTGGAAGACCTGGTAATTCGCTTGAAAATACATCTACGAATTCTTTGACTATAGGTATTTGTTCCATCGTTGCTCCCACTCTATGGGTATCAACAACATGACACAAATAACCTACACATCCCTTCCACAATAATTTTTTATGTCATAGTAAGACAACACGAACATCCCAGCAATTTATTACCGTAAAACACTACATGAAGCTGTCTCGACATTCTAATATTTACACATTTCTTTTGGCAATCTATTATTGCATCATGGTTAAATAGCCAATCCCTCTCGAGAATTACATCGAATTCTCCCAACTTTATCAATATCAAATCTACTGATAATTTACAACCTCGTATATGTACACAACAACTCCTATGAATATTTTCAACAGGAATTATTTCTTCGTTCACTACCTTGATAATCAAAGCTACAGGCAATCTTTCAGGAAGTAATTCTAATCGTTTAGCAAAATCACATGTTATAAAAGAACAAGTAGCATTTGAATCAAACAACACATAAGCATTTACATCGTTAATCGGGATAATACCTGCAACTACATCCCCTGATGCAACTGCATCTTGGACCGTCTAAGCATACTCGTCTGAGCTGGACCACTAATAGCTAACTTACCACTATTAGTGCCCTTATTCCCGTTCGTCCCCTTCTTCGGGGCAATTCTTTGCTATGTGATCAGTCGATCCACACACGAAGCATCCATGGTTCTTCTTCGGAATTGGACAATTAAGCGAAATATGCCATTCCTGTCCACAGTTGTAACACACCGACTTCCCCTTGAGACAGACTCCTAAATGAGTCTTCCCACAGTTCTTGCACGCCTCCATCCTCATCTTAGGATCTCCTTGCTTTACTCTGGTATTCCCAAGGTTAAAACCCTTCCTTTTCTGGCCATTGCCACTACCACTGGCTCCCTCAATTTTCACTTCCCCATATACCTTATTCTTATTCTTCTTCTCTCTATGGTATTGGCTTAAAGCCTCATTACCACCCTCGTCGATTATCTCCTTTTCCAGAATGGTTCCAAAGAAAGTACTTTGAAACACTGATATCCGACTATAGAGCCAGGGTTTCAAGCCCTGCTCGAATCTCCTCGCTTTCCTAACTTCCGTATCCATTTGGTGTGGAGCAAACCTCGCCAGTTCATTGAACTTGGCAGCATATTGGGGAACAGTCATTTTCCCTTGTTTCAACTCCAGAAACCTCATTTCCAACCTCCCTTGCATACTCGTGGGAAAGTAGTTCTCGAAGAAAATCTCCTTGAACCGCATCCACATTAAATTCTCTATCTCAGCCCTAGCCTAGTTTGCCTCCCACCAGAAGTTGGCCTCTTCCTTCATCATGTAGGTAGAAAAAGAAACCTTTTGCCCCTCATCGACATTTGCAATAATAAATGCCTTCTCTATCTCTTTCACCCAAGTCTGGGCTTCTATGGGGTCCGTAGTTCCTTTGAACTCCAGCAGACCTACACTCTTAAAATCCTTAAACGTAGTAGCACGTACTACCACAGGATTTATGGGTACATTCGCCCTATTTTGGTTAAAGGTAGCCGTTAATAAACTAACGAACTCCTGCATCGGGTTAATCGGTTCCCCTTCCGGTTGATTCACATTCGCTCCTTGATTTCTTTGTCTTCTTCTTGGCGGCATTTTTTTGTTAAAATAAATAACATTTCATTATTACTTCTTTCTTGTTAATTAGTTATTATTCATTATTAAATAATAACTCATACTCATTGCACAACATGTTTCAATAAAAGGCTTATATTGATATGTTCTTCCTTGTAGTATAATACTACATCGTTCATCATTACACAGCCTTAGCTGATTACATTACTTTCCCGCCATTGCTTTCTGAAAATTGGGATTTACAAAAGACTACCCTTTGTTATACAAAAGAGGGTTTTACGTCACTACATAGATACAACATATTTACATATCTAGCTCTACTCTAATTACTAACTAGATTATATTTGCCTTATGGAATTCTCATAGTCGGCATTGGAAAGACCGGCTATCACATCTTGGCTGATAGTATGTCAGGTCTGCCCTGCCTCCACAGGATACTCAGCCACTAAAAATCCCCGTGAGAACTCCTATGTATATAGGACATCCTACTAATCTTTTGCTTCTTGGTCTTTAGCTCCTGCCAGAGCTCAAAGACCTCGTGTTGTAGCTCATGGGCCTTGTCATTGGCTAACACCTTCTCGTCATGCTCTTCCTCCCACATTGACTCCATACTTTTCTTATCCTCCAAGATAGCATGGAGCTCCTCCTTCAATTCTTTCACCTCATTCCCATACTGAATGTTTCTATCCAATACGGCCATGAACAATGATTTCATTGACTCCCCCGGAGTCATCTCTTCTACAGGGGCTACCATCTTAAATGATACCACCTCCACCTCCTCCTCTAATATCACATCAAACAAGGACATGAATTCCAAGTTTTCCGAGTCTTCTGACTCAATCATCACTACTTCTGGTAACTCAGCTACTGGTGTCGGTAAAATCTCTACTTGATTCACAGACTCCTCACTATCAACATGTATATCCCTATACATCACGTTATCTCCTGACATCTAGAATAAAACAATTTAGTTTGATTAGTAAACATCATTAGCATAGTAAAAACACATATCACATTTAATATATTTTTAGGGTTAATTTCATCTTTTACTTCTTTAACTCTTCTTAAGGTTATGGCTTAAGGTTCTCCCCCCACCTTAATTTTTATAACCTATTGCTCTGATACCAACCTGTGACGCCCCTAAATTCGGGTATTTTTCAACCCGACAGATGGTGCTACACGGTACTACCATTCACACATACATTTAATTGAAATAACTCAAAAGATTGAATATATTTTTTTATATTCCAAAACAATATTCCCTTTCCCAGGTTCTTGATAACCATTACATATGTTTCTTGTCATAATATCAAATACTTATAACAATAATCATATACAATAGACAGGTCATTGGTCTGCCTTAGCCTTTCCTTTATCTTTATTCGATCCTTCAGGTCGTTTGATCTTAGCTACATTCCTATGGTTCAAGCAAGAGTGAGCATAACTAGCTCAGTAAGTATGACAATTTCGTTAAACAACATGCTTGAATCATACGAATCGTATATCTTCTATAACTGAGCAATAGTTATAAAGTACTATAGATAAATCAAAATAGCACTTCTTTTTCTTTAAAACATTTCACAATGAACCACGTTCATTAAACATCAATTTTGGTCCAAGACCTTGAGCATTTTGTTCTTCCTTTAAAAAGGACAACCCAGCACTAAGTCCGTAAGTCCGGTATATCTTACGAGCACGTCAAGGTGATCAGCCTATAGTACTCTATGTTGTACAACACTTCTTCATTAAACGTATTTATGTTTAAGTCTTGGCAACCTCACGTGCCTGTCATTTGACAAAACGTTTGTTTATTCATACTCAGTCTTTCTTTGAAATCCATACCAAAATAGTTTGGCAAAAGATAGCAACATTGATAACATTTCGATAGATTATAAGAAATCCACTAAATACATTAAGTCTAGCCAAAGGAATTGGCTTCGACTTCAATATACATCAATTCAGGTAAGAGACATGAATCACAAAGCTTGTCCAGAATGAACATAGACAAGTGTTAGAACACTTGCCTTCAGCGTCTTCTACAGATTATATACTTTTTATTTGAGTGTTTAAGGTTTCTACAATACATAATCATGTAGCATACCACATTAGGTCATAATCAATCATGTATGGTCCCTAACGTATCTTACCCTTCTTCTCAATCTAATCGTTCATTAGATTTGTTTAACATTGGTTACGATTATCGCATTATTTTACATTTACATTCAAGTAATCTTTATCAACTTTTAGTTGTACTTCTTGAGGTTATAATCCTCATTAAGGATGTTACTTCAAGTTAATTAAGGAATTAATTCACCATCAATCAACTAACTTTCTATTTATATTCATGTTCCTTCTTTATTGCCTCCTCTCTAGTGCGGGCGTTGCGGTACTTGACTTCCTTATATAAGTCTCATGGCTGCAACGGCCCGAGTCTCCTAGAGCTTTTTTTGGCTCTCTGCTATTGGGCGCCATGCTCAATATAAATAATGCGTATTGCATGACTAATCTCCAAGATAGCTTTTGGGCAGCGGCTTCTGAGACTAACTTTAAAGCCTTGGGCCACACAGTAGCGTCGGCCTTGTGCCTCAAATAGTTATGACAGTTTTCTTGCTTAGTGAATTATTAAATCAATAATTGAGACGACAAAGTTATTCATATTATTATTTGCAATATTGACGATGTCTAGAAGTTCTGTCAAGGAGAGGTTAGGTAATCTAATTGCGCGCTAATAGGGAGAAATCTTTATCGGAAAGCCCCCTCTTTCCTGGGAACGATCTGGTTGTTAATATTGTGAGTTATAATATTAATGATGAATGTTATTAAAATTTTGAATTTGAGTTCAGAGTTAAATTTGGAGACACGGACGTGCTATTTAAGTCCGGAAAGATGAAATTAGTAAAAATAGACTATAAACACAAAATTTATCAACAGTTGACTTTTTTTGGAAAAAGTCAAACTTCAAAATTTCAAAAATAAAATTTTTGATAAAAAATATTTCCATTATGTTGGGATTGTTAGTGTTAGTGGAAATCGACAGTTATTTCGATAATAATTGATGTTTGGAGGTTATATTGACTAATTGGGTAATTAATCGGATAAATGAGCAATTAATTGCTATTAATTCACATGCTTGTAACTATTTATTCACATGTGTGTACTATTGATTCACATTCATGTACTATTAGGGGAGGTGGTGCAAGATTGATAATACTTACATGACTAAGTTAAAAATGGAGGTATAGATGGAGGTACTATACTGTAATTCGTATTTTCACATGTATAGAACTATTGATTCACATGATTGAACTATTGATTCATGATGATGTACTATTAGGGGAGGTGGTGCAAGTTTGATTATACTTGCAGGACTAAATTAAAAATAAAGGAAAAGATGAAGGTATTATAATGTAATATTTCGAGCCCCAAAACGTGCAATTATCGAAACTATATTTTTCTATAAATAGAAGCTCATTCTTCCTTCATTCTCACCAATTCACTAAGACTCACAAGAGCAATTATAGAGAGAGAAGCTATAGAGAGAGACGTTATAGAGAGAAAGAAGAAGAGAAGTTTGATACTTCACTATTCCAGTATCCAGTCTTCTTCTGAGGTAAGGGGTATTATTTATTTCATCTTCTGAAGAGATGTTATTTTTCGTATTCGTATGAATATTATATTCTTTCAATATTCGTAAGGAATATCATCTTCATTCAATATTACGTAGGAATATTATTTTCGATTCAACAATGTAAGTAAGGGTATTATTTATTTCATATTACGAAGAGATATTATTTTTCATATTCGTATGAATATTATTTTCATTCAATATTCATAAAGAATATTATCTTCGTTCATTATTCGTAGGAATATTATCTTCGTTAAATATTCGTTGGAATATTATTTTAGTTCAAGAGATGTTGTTTTTGTTCAATAGTCTCTTGAAATAATATTTTCTTCCATACTCTGTAGTATGTGAGAAATATTATTTCGTCTCGTATTCCTGATTATACACTCATTCTGTTGAAGTTTTGGCTTCTATACTCTATGAAATTAGTAGAATATCCTTGATATTTGCGCTTCATCAAGTATCTTTTCATGAAAATATTATTCTGAGCTTTCTTGATAATTATTGATCTTTTCATGACGGAATACTATTCATGAGTTACTATTTACGGGTTACTATTTACCTGGTTACTATTTACGAGGTACTATTCACCCGAAAAATATATTTCTTTTCTGTCCAAATTATTTTTGGTACATGAATATTATTCTTGAATTTTACTCTACAAAGCAGTATCATGTTAACAATTTGGATATTTTTAAACTCTGGATAAATTTAAAGTCTTTAATATTTATCCTTGAATTTGTTTGATTTGATTTTGTTTGATTAATGCTTATATCATTGTCATCATCCTCATGCTTATATTGTGATGAAAGTCATCTTTGGCTTACGTGCATAGATGGACTGTTGATTGGTATGATAATGACCAGGGATCATTCGGTATGATCATAACCCGTAATGTTACAAATGATGTGGTAAAAGTCCTCATTAGCCCATAGTGCATTGATGGACAGTTTTTGGTATGATTATGACCAGAGATTATTGGGTATAATCATGACCATTAATGATTACATGAATATCCTTGGCCCGTAGTGCAGGGATGATTCGATGATGTGGTTTATTTATTAAGCTGAGTCTTAGCGATAAATTTGATAAAAAACTTTCTAAATCATAGAAGATATTAGATATCATGCTCTACTTGACTCTTCTAATGGATTGCTTATTCCGCTGCAGTTGTTGATCTAAAACTTATTGTCTATTATATTCTATCAGTTGTTATACTATTGAAGGCTAAGGATAATTTATTCTGTATTATCTTAGTCATAATATTTCTTGCTGGGCTAGTTGATCTCACCCTTTTGCTTTCATTGTTCTCTTCAAGAAATGAGAACATAGGTGGGACGAGTCGGGAAATGGAGTGATGGTCCAGGGCAAATGGCTTTTGTAGTCCTCACTATTCTGTGAAATAGTGTGATAATAATTGTAATGAGGACTCCATTGAGAGTGGATATTTTCTAAAAGGCAATATTCTTATTTAAACTCTCAGCTTATGTTTGGTCGTATTGTACACGACAGTTGTATAATTAAGTTTGTATTTGATTTATGTACCATGTATTTGGCGACTCAAGATGGGTGATGTATACCTGTTTTGGGGGCGTCACAATTGGTATCAAAGCTTAGGATATGATCCTGGTGAGATGTGAGACAAGAACTAGGAGGGAGAGAGCGGGGAAGTCTTTTCGCTAGTAGTATGACCTACCTAAGCTTATGTGTTATTTAATTGGTCGGTCAGAATATAGGGATAATATGTGGCATGTCAATTAACCTTTGTTTTGAAGATGTATTCTAGAATGATATCTGAAATACAGGAGATGAGAAATGGGAAAATCATGATAGAGAGGAAATAATCGGGAAGGTACAATCCGAAAAGAAAGCAAGGTATTCTCATCTCTTGAACTACCAGTGCACGTAAATTTGAGGGCGAAATTTCATAAGGAGGGAGATTGTGAGACCGAATTTTATGAAATGAAAGTATTCAATTTTCTTATAATTATTCTATTTAGTAAATGGTTAAATTGATAAAAGGTTAAAGTTAAGGGTGATATGTGAAACTTTTTTCAAAGTAAGCAAGTTATCATAAAATAATCGGTGATAAAAGTACATGATGTCTGGCATGGTTGCATAGTAGCACACGGTATTGATTATTGATAATTACGTGAGAAGTCACTCAGTTTTATTTAATTATTGTCATAATATTTTATATTATTAAATCAATAATTGAGACGGCAAAGCTATTCATATTATTATTTGCAATATTGACGATGTCTAGAAGTTCAGTCAAGGAGAGGTTAGGTAATCTAATTGCGTGCCAATAGGGAGAAATCCTTATCGGAAAGCCCCCTTTTTCCTGGGAACGTGTTGGTTGTTAATATTGTGAGTTATAATATTAATGATGAATGTTATTAAAATTTCAAATTTGAGTTCAGAGTTAAATTTGGAGATGCAGACGTGATATTTGAGTCCGGAACGATAAAATTAGTAAAAATAGACTATAAACACAAAATTTACCGCGGTTGACTTTTTTGTCAAAAAGTCAACAGTTGACTTTTTCTGAAAAAAGTCAAACTTTGAAATTTCAAAAATAAAATTTTTGATAAAAATATTTCCATTGTGTTGGGATTGTTAGTGTTAGTGGAAATCGACAGTTATTTCGATAATAATTGATGTTTGGAGGTTATATTGACCAATTGGGTAATTAATCGGATAAATGAGCAATTAATTGCTATTAATTCACATGCTTATAACTATTTGTTCATATTTGTGTACTATTGATTCAAATTTATGTACTATTAGGGGAGGTGGTGCAAGATTGATAATACTTGCATGACTAAATTAAAAATAGAGATATAGATGGAGGTACTATACTGTAATTCATATTTTCACATGTATAGAACTATTGATTCACATGATTGAACTATTGATTCACATGACGTACTATTAGGGGAGGTGGTGCAAGTTTGATAATACTTGCAGGACTAAATTAAAAATGAAGGAAAAGATGAAGGTATTATACTGTAATATTTCGAGCCCCAAAATGTGCAATTATCGAAACTTTATTTTTCTATAAACAGAAGCTCATTCTTCCTTCATTCTCACCAATTCACTAAGACTCACAAGAGCAATTATAGAGAGAGACGCTATAGAGAGAAAGAAGAAGAGAAGTTTGCTACTTAACTATTTCAGTATCCAGTCTTCTTCTAAGGTAAGGGGTATTATTTATTTCATATTCTGAAGAGATGTTATTTTTCGTATTCGTATGAATATTATATTCGTTCAATATTCGTAAGGAATATCATCTTCGTTCAATATTCGTAAGGAATATCATCTTCATAGATATTATGTTCTACTTGACTCTTCTAATGGATTGCTTATTCCGCTGCAGTTGTTGATCTAAAACTTGTTGTCTATTATATTTTATCAGTTGTTATACTGTTGAAGGCTAAGGATAATTTATTCTGTATTATCTTAGTCATAATATTTCTTACTGGGCTAGTTGAGCTCACCCTTTTGCTTTCATTGTTCTCTTCAAGAAATGAGAACGTAGCTGGGACGAGTCGGGGAATGGAGTGATGGTCCAGGATAAATGGCTTTAGTAGTCCTCACTATTCTGTGAAATAGTGTGATAATAATTGTAATGAGGGCTCCATTGAGAGTGGATATTATCTAGAAGGAAATATTCTTGTTTAAATTCTCAGCTTATGTTTGGTTGTATTGTACACGACAGTTGTATAATTAAGTTTGTATTTTATTTATGTACCATGTATTTGGCGACTCAAGATGGGTGATGTATACCTGTTTTGGGAGTGTCACACATGAACTATGCATTCATATAAGAATTTTACATTTTTGAATCTGTTAACTCAGAATTCCCCGTTTAAGTCCGTTATTACGAAAACGATAAACGTTCGTGAACGTTCATAGCTTGTTTCTTCATTCTAAGTCAGAATTTGAGCATTTTTGAGTCCGCAACTCTAAAATGCAAACTTAGACTATTCTCCATCGAAAACCAACGTTTTCGAGTTAAATGTTAACTGTTGACTTCCATTCTGAGAATTTAACGATTTCGACGATTATCGTCTAATCTCGTAAATTTCACCATAACTTCTTTACTTGATATTTTTACACCATTCCAAATGGATTCATTCCATTAAAACAACATATATTATCTAAGCCTACACATGATGGTTTTAATCATATCAATCAACAACAACATTACAATTCTTCAATGTCTTTTATTGATTCATAACTTTTATACTTATGATTCCACTTACACATGGTTTATTAAAGTTTTAAGTCTTCTAACAACCATCTGTATTCCTTCTTATCATACATACTCCATCAATCATCACTTCTCTATTAAACTACAATTGAAGAGATGGAGATTAATGGTTAGGGATCATTACCTCTGAAGTTCTAAACTTGGTTCTTCTTCTTTCTTCTTGAATTATCAAAGACTAACTCTCACTTTTCTCTCTATATGCTTAGCTCTAGGATGTTGGTGAATTTGAACAAGCAAGAAATAATCTAAAAAGCTTCCTATTTATAGGATTTACAAAGTGAGGGCATAATAGTAACTTAGGCTATCCCACCTCCTTTCTCCATCTCCTTACTATTCCAACCTTGGTCACCAAGTAAATCACTTTACTTGGTCACCAAGATGGTTGCCATGTGATCCATGGGGCCCACATGGGTTGCTCCATGGGTTTTTCTTATCTGGTAACCCATTGGTTCGATCCACGGATCCGGTTCTTGGTTTGGGCTTAGGTTTTAATAACTTTAGCTTAACATTTGGGCTTGCATTATCAATCTTTGGTATTTAACATTATTCCATTTGGGCTTGTACATTTCCTACACAAATCCTACAAGTCCAATACAATTGGTTTTAAGCCTTTTAACGTCTAGTCTACATATCCTTCTCGTATCCTAGTTCGTATAATCATTTATCATATACGACATACCATCATTCATACATACTCGTATAATACCTCATATCATACTCGTATTCATTACCTCGTACAATACTTGTGTATCATACGATCATCGTTTACTAAATTTTCACTTTCCCTAACATTCTCGAACTTAGTACGCAGGCGAAAAACTGTGTTTGTCATACTTGAATTATTATTACATAATCCATCCTTCCTCGTTATTCTATCGTTACGTATTTCACAGAAGTTCAAAAATAATTCCCGAGCATATATTGATGAATACTGTTTTTCGGAAAATTTCTCGAAAAACTTTTATTTTCGTCTTGGAAATTCAAACACTTTAATTCTACCACGTAGCCAAAATACTACGATATTCCAACATGTTTAGGTTATAGCATAACATTCATCTTGCTTACTCAATATAATATAATTTTATTCATTATTTAATCAAATAAAATTATTCTACAAATTATCCAATTTTCTCAGTCGTTACAGATTCTGGCCCCAGAATCGCTATACAAGATTAAGCAAATAACTGAGGATAATTTCTCATCATAACATCTTCAAGTTCCCACGTAGCTTCTTCAGCCTTGTGGTTTCTCCAGATTACCTTAACAAAAGGTATCACTTTATTCCTTAGTACTTGTTCTTTCCTGTCGATAATTTGAACAGGGACTTCTTCATATGACAAGTCTTTCTCAAACTATAATGGCTCATATTCTATAACATGCTTATAATTAGGCTTATATGGCCTTAATACCGAGACATGGAAAATGTTATGAATATGTTCTAATTCCGGATGTAAAGCTACCTCGTATGCCACTTCCCCAACTCGTCGTAGCACTTCAAAAAATCCTATAAACCTAGGGCTTAATTTCCTATTTTTGCCAAACCGAATTTTCCCTTTCCAGGGAGACACTTTCAAGAAAACAAAACTACCAATATCGAATTCCCAATTTTGTCGGTGTTGATCGGCATATTTCTTCTGTCTATCTTGTGCAGCTATCAATCTTGTCCAAATCACCTTGATGATCTCGACAGTTTATTGTACCAATTATGGACCCAATAGCTGACGTTCACCTACCTCGTCCCATTATAACGGAGTTCTGCATTTCCTGCCGTATAACGCTTCATAAGGCGGCATGCCAATACTCACGTGATAACTATTATTATAAGCAAATTCAACTAATGGTAAATGATCATCCTAATTTCCTTTGAAATCCATAATACATGCTCTGAGCATATTCTCCAATGTATGGATGGTTATCTCACTCTATCCGTCGGTTTAAGGATGATACGATGTGCTCATTCTTAACTGCGTTCCAAGCATTCTTGTAGTCGTTTCTAAAAATTTGATGTGAAACGTGGATCTCTGTCGGACAAAATGGACACCGAGACACCGTTTCTTGAAATAATTTCCTTCACGTACAGTTTTGCCAACCGATCTAGGTTAAATCTAATCTTGATTGCTAAAAAGTGTGCCGACTTCGTCAATCGATCGACAATCACCCAGATAGCGTTGAAACCTTGCTGAGTCGTTGGAAGACCTACCACAAAATCCATTGTGATATGCTCCCATTTCCATTCTGGTATCTCCAACGGTTGCAATAATCTTCTTGGCCTTTGATGTTCAGCTTTAACTTTCTGACACGTTAGGCATATTGCCACACACTCAGCCACGTCCTTTTTCATACTCGGCCACCAAAAATGATGTCTAAGATCTTGGTACATTTTTATACTTCCAGGGTGAATCGAATATCGTGAGTTATGGGCCTCGCTTAAAATTTCCTCTTTAACTTCCGATATTGGCGGAACCCAAATTCTCCTTTTGAATCGAAGTAACCCTTCCGAATCGATTTTAAATTTGTTTTTCTCACCTTTAGATACTTTTCTTCTTATCTCTTCACAGTTCTCATCCTGAAGTTGTGCATTCTTCACCTTATCTACCAACATTGAACTGTTTCCCATCTGGAACAATTTTTTGTCTTATTCTGTTGAATATTTAATTTCCAACTCCATCTTTGCCATTTATGACACTAGCTTCTCCTGAGCAGTCAACATCATTAATTTCCCTTGTCCCTTTCTACTTAAGGCATCAGCAACAACATTCGTCTTTCCAAGATGATAGAAAATCTCGCAGTCATAGTCTTTAATCAACTCCAACCATCTTCTCTGTTGCATATTCAAATCTTTCTGTGTAAAGATATACTTCAGACTTTTATGGTCTGTATATATCTCACACCTTTCTCCATAAAGATAATGTCTCCAAATTTTTAGAGCACACACCACCGCAACCAACTCTAAGTCATGAGTCGGATACCCTTTCTCGTAATCTTTCAATTGACATGATGCATACGTAATAACTTTGCCATTTTGCATAAGCACACAGCCCAGTCCTTTATGCGATGCGTCACTAAATATCACAAAGTTCCCTGTATCATCAGGCAATGAAAACACAGGTGCTGAACTCAACCTCTTCTTTAATTCTCAAAAACTTTCCTCACACTTTTCGTCCATACAAACTTAATCGCCTTCCTGGTTAAATTCGTCAACAGAGTTGCGATCTTAGAAAAGTCTTGAATAAAATGCCTATAGTAGCCTGCTAATCCCAAGAAACTCCTTACTTCTGACGGTATCTTCGGTTGATCCCAATTTATTACAGCTTCCACTTTTGATGGATCTACCGAAACTCCGTCCTTATCAATAACGTGCCCGAGAAACTGTACACGTTCCAACCAAAACTCACATTTTGAGAATTTAGCGTACAACTTCTCTTTTCTCAATGTCTCCAACGTCACTCTTAAGTGTTCAACATGTTCCTCCTTGGTCTTGGAATACACCAATATATCATCAATAAACACTACCACAAATTTGTCTAAGAATGGCTTAAACACCCTGTTCATCAAATCCATGAACGCTGTAAGTGCGTTGGTTAAACCAAATGACATAACCAGAAACTCGTAATGACCATATCGAGTTCTGAACGCTGTTTTTGGTACATCCTCTGGCCTCACATTCAACTGATGATAACCACTCCTCAAGTCTATCTTTGAGATATATCGTGCCCCCTTCAGTTGATCAAAAAAGTCATCGATTCTATGTAATGGATACTTATTTTTGATCGTGACCTTATTCAATTCTCGGTAGTCGATGTAGAGCCGCATTGATCCATCTTTCTTCTTAACAAACAACACCGATGCTCCCCATGGCGATACACTCGGCTGGATATATTTCTTGTCGAGCAATTCTTGCAACTGCACCATCAACTCTTTCATTTCTACTGGGGCCATTGTGACACCCCCAAATCCGGGTATCTTCCAACCCGATATATGGTGCTACACGGTGCTATAGTTCACATATACATTCAATCGAAATGCCTCAAAAGAACGAATATGTCTTATATATTCTAAAACAATATTACCATTCCCCAGGTTCTTTATAACCATTACATGTGTTCTTGTCATAATATCAAATAATAACAACATTCAACATATACTATTTCAAAGGCAATCTATAGGTTCGCCTTAGCCTTCCCTTTATCTTTACTTGGATCCTTGATCCGATTCTTGGTTTTAATTGCATTCATATGGTTCAAGCAAGAGTGAGCATAACTAGCTCAGCAAGTATGACAATTCCATTTAAACAATATGCTTGAAACATACAAATTGTATATCTTCAATAACTGAACAATAGTTATGAAGTACTATCGATAATTCAAAATAGCACTTCTCTTTTCGTAAAACGTTTCTCAATGAACAACATTCAGTAAAACATTAATTTTGTTCCAAGACCTTGAGCATTTCATACTTTCTTTGAAAAGGACAACCCGGCACCAAGTCCGTAAGTCCGGCATATCTTAAGAGCACATCTAGGTGATCAGCCTATAGTACTCTATGTTGTATAACACTACTTTCTTTAAACGTATGTACATTTAAGTTTTGGCAACTCACATGTATGTCGTTTGACGACAAAACATTTGTTTAGCATACTCAGTCTTCTTTTAAAAACTATACCAATATATTTTGGCAAAACTTGACAACAGTTTGATAGATTATAAGAAATCCAAAAACATCTTAAGTCTAGCCGAAGGAATTGGCTTTGACTTCATCATACATCAATTCATGCATAAGATACATGAATCACAAAGCTTGTCCAGAATGAACATAGACAAGGGTTAGAACACTTGCCTTTAGCGTCTTCTACAGTTATTATACTTTTCCCTTTGAGTCTTTAAGGATTCTACAATACATGATCACATAACATACCACATTAGGTCATATATAATCAAGTATGTTTACTACTATATCTTACCCTTCTTCTCAATCTAATCATGCCTTAGATTGTTTAACATTGGTTACGTTCTATCGTATTACAATGTGTTTAGGTTAACATTCAAGTAATCTCTTCAACCTTTTGTTATAATCCTTGAGGTTATAATCCTCATTATGGATGTTACTTCAAGTAAATTAAGGAAATTTAATTTACCATTAATCAATTTACTTTCTTTCTTCACTAATAAGTCTTCTTTACTATCTTCATTCTAGTGCTTGCACTGCAGCGCCAGCTTTCCTTCTATGTTCCACGTTGTGGCGCGAGTTGGCAATGGTGAGACTTGGCCTTGGCTGTGTATTTCACTCTAAGTATTATTGGTCGTGACTGCAAATACCAATCTTCGATGAGGCTCTTGGCATGCTTTCATTCTGGCGCCACCATTTATGCTGTTGGTTGGTATTTGCATTTCAACTTTATGCACCAGATTGTGTTGCCAGTTTGTTAACTTAACAAACTTCCCGGACTCATAATTTGCTCATTTTAAGTCCGAATTGGCTCGTTCAAAAGCCATTAACTCACAAATCACATGAACTAAGTGTTCATATAAAAATTTTACATTTTCGAATCCGTTAACATAGAATTCACCATTTAAGTCCGTTTTTATGAAAACGATAAACGTTCGTGAACGTTCATAGCTCGTTTCTTCGTTCTAAGTCAGAATTTGACCATTTTCAAGTCCGCAACTCTAAAATGCAAACTTAGACTATTCTCCATCAAAAACCAATGCTTTCAAGCTCAATGCTAACTTTTGACTTCCATTCCGAAAATTTTACAATTTCGACGATTATCGTCAAATCTCGTAAATTCTATCATAACTTCGTTATTTAAGATTTTTACACCATTCCAAATGGATTCATTCCATCATACTAACATCTTAAGCAAACATATTTTAATAAATCATTTATATGACAAATTCTTACATGTTCTTCCTTAGTTCATAACTTCCATTATTATGCTTATCTTACAACATGGCTTGTTAAGTTTTAAATCTTATAAGAATCATCCTTATTACTTCTTAGCATACAAGTTCTACCAATCAACACTTCTCTATCAACCTACAATTGAAGAGATGGAAGATTAATAATCTAAAGGTTTCTTACCCTTGAAGTTCAACTTGGTTCTTCTTCTTGAAATATGAAAGCTCTATCTTTTCTTACTTTCTCTCTCAACTAAATAAGTTATAAGTTGTTGGTGAAATTTGAATTAGCAACAAATGAAAATCTAAAGCTTCTATTTATAGAAAACCTAAGGTGAGGGTAGTTTGGTCATTTAGGCCATCCCACCTCCTTAATCACCTCCTTATTATTCATTCCTTGTTAATCACTCATCTTATTCTTTGCTTGCTCACCAAGATCAGCCATGACTCACCTATGGGGCCCATATGGGTTGCCCCATTATTTTTTCTTAACCGTTTACCCATCGGTTCGATCCACGGGTTCGGTTCTTACTTTGGGCTTTAAGTTTAACTAACTTTAACTTAATTTTTGGGCTTGCATTAACAAATATTGGGCCTTAACATTTCCTATACTTGGGCTTGTACAATTCCTACCAAATCCTACAAGTCCATTACACTTGGCTTAAAGCCTTATAACGTATAATCTACGTATTATTCTCGTATGCTAACTCGTATACTCATCCATTATATACGACATACCATCATTCATACATACTCGTATAATACCTCGCATCATACTTGTATTCATTACCTCGTACAATACTTACGTATCATTTACTCATTAACGCTTTACTTTACCTAACGTTCTCAAATTTAGTACGCAGGCGAAAAACTACGTTTGTCATACGTGAATTATTATTACTTAATCCATCTTCCCTTGATATTCTATCGTTACGTATTTCTCGGAAGTTCAAAAATAATTCTCGAGCAGAAATTAGTGAATAGTGTTTTTTGAAAAATTGAAAGTATGTGTGAACTGTAGCATCGTGTAGTACCATATGTCGTGTTGGAAGATACCCGGATTTGGGGGCGTCACAGCCATTCTGTATGGGACTTTAGATATCGAGGTTGTTCTTGGTAGTAAGTCAATCACGAACTCAATTTCTCGATCCGGCGGAAGTCCCGGCAAATCGTCTGGAAATACGTCTACAAAATCTCTAATGAATGGTATCTCTTCCAACTTTGCACTCTTCTTCTGTGTATCAACTATGTAGGCTAAGTACCCTACATATCCTTGTCTCAGCAACTTTTTAGCTTGCATCACCGTCAGACAACTTGCTTGTCGAGGTGACTTGCTGTCATAAAACATTACCTTTGATGGAGTCATAAGGTTAACACATTTCCTTTGGCAATCAATTATTGCTCCGTTATTAAATAACCAATCCATTCCCAATATGATATCAAATTCCCCAAGTTTAATTGGTATCAAATCTACCATCATCTTGTGACCCGTTATAACCACTCTATAATTCTTATATATGAATCTAACAGGAATCACCTCCCTATTCGCAATCTCTATGCTCAAAGGATAATCTAATTCTTCCTGAGGCAAATCTAAGTTCTGAGCAAATTCATCAAATATAAATGAACAAGTAGCACCCGAATCAAATAGCACATAAGTATTAATACCATTAATCGGAATGATACCTGACACCACATCCTTAGACTGCACAACATCCTACACGGTCATATTGAAAGTCCTAGCAGTAGGTCGGCTTGATTGTGCTGGTCCAGTGATAGTTAAAGTACCACCACTATTGTTTCCCTTTCCTGCACTTGCACTTCCCGCTGTCTTTTTAGGACAGTCACGAGTCATGTAATCCTTCTAATCGCAGGTGAAACATGCTCCTTTCTTTGGGCTAAAATAGTTTGGTGCAATATGACCCTCTTGGCCATAATTAAAGCACACCCTTTTACCTTTCAAACACACACAGGTGTGGTTCTTTCTGCAAGTAGCACAAGCTTCAAACTTCTTCTTTTGTTGACTTCCTTGTTGTCCTCCCGTATTCGAATTCTCGTTCCACTTCCTCTTCTGATTGTTACCTCCATTATTGCTCCCAACAGTATTGTTCTTATTCTCATTCTTTCTCTTCTTTTGTTCTTGGTTATACTTGGTTAAAGCATCGCTTCCACCCTCCGTGATAATTGCCTTTTCCAGTACAGCCACAAATGTGTTTAACTAAAACATTAAAACCTTGCTATAAAGCCAGGGCTTAAACCCTTGTTCGAACCTTCTTGCCTTTCGCTCGTCGGTATTAACTTGATAAGTGGCAAACCTTGCCAACTCGTTAAATTTTGCAGCATATTCCAGCACAGTCATGGTTCCTTATTTTAACTCCAAAAATTGAACCTCCAACTGATTTCGAGAACTCACTGGAAAGTACATCTCGAAAAACATCTCTTTAAACCTATCTCACGCTATTATTCCCTGTCCCCCACGAACCTTATTTGCATGCCACCAATAGTTAGCTTTAGACTTCAACATAAACGTTACGAAAGCGGTCTTCTGATCCTCGTTAACTCTGGCAACGTCGAACACCTTCTCCATTTCCATGATCCAGGTTTGGGCTTCAACTGGATTCATAGACCCTTGAAACTCTGGCGGTCCAACCGCTTTGAAGTCCTTAAAGTTCGTGACTTGGGCTTGCGGTTGATTCACAAGTGCTCCTGACAACAAAGTCACCAACTGTTGAATCGGGTTAGCGTTGGCCTTGTTATTATTGTTAGTAGACCCCTCAGGAGGTGGTTGTTGGCGTGGTTGTCTTCTTCTAGGAGGCATTTTCTATTAAAATATACGCTTATTAGCTCATTACTCAACTTCTTGAATATTTGAAGTTTAACTTAAACATTCTAAGATTAAAGCTATAACACATAATGTGACAACCCGGAAATCCGGATTGTCCAGAAATTAAGATTTAAAGAATTAGTTATTAATAAAATGAATTTTTATTAATACTATTCTGTGTTATGTGTTTATTAATCGTTCTATAACCTAGAATGATTATTAATCGGGAGGATTCTCTCTGAGCTAGGCCGAGCAGTAGGAATTTTCAAGACAAAAATAAAAATTTTCCGGGAAAAAAATATTTTCGGGAAAAAAGACGAAATAAACACTATTCACCCGACGAAACCCTAAGGGTTAGGGTTTGTGTGATGACCCGGGTATGGGTATGGTTTGAAGAAATTCCGAGGACGGAATTTTTATAAGGGGGAAAGGATGTGACAACCCAGAAATCCGGATTGTCCAAAAATTAAGATTTAAAGAATTAGTTATTAATAAAATGAATTTTTATTAATACTATTACATCTTATGTGTTTATTAATCGTTCTATAACCTAGAATGATTATTAATCGGGAGGATTACGCTCTGAGCTAGAAGTGAGCGAGTAGGAATTTTCAAGACAAAAATGAAAATTTTTCGGGAACAAAAATATTTTCGGGGAAAAAGACGAAATAGGCACTATTCACTCGATGAAACCCTAAGGGTTAGGGTTTGAATAACCTAAGCATTTTCGAGAGTTCGGTATGTCGAAATGACATTCTATCAAAAGATTTGACAATAATATATCGTGAAAAGTTAAGTAAGCCGATAAAAGTTTTTATTGAAAAATGTGCAGAAATCGGATAAAATAAAAATGACGAAAAGTACTGTTATGTACTTTTCACTTGTTTAGCTATGTTAGGGGAAAACGTGAAGGAAAACGCTTAATGTCAAAAAGTGTTTTTCAGTTTTTCGGAAATCCGAAGAATACGTAAAAGTTAATCGATAAAGGAAAGACGAAATATCCAAAAATATTTGGATTCCGAGAATCGCAGTTTTTAAAACTGTCGAACGAAACCCGGAAGACGGAACTACGAAACTTAAGGGCTAAGCAAACTTGAGGGCTAAGTTAACTTAGTCCTTAAGTAATGAATAGTAAGGAGGTTAGGGTGTAAAAAGACCAAAATGCCCCTAGCCTTGAAAATCTATAAATAGGAAGCTTAATCGCATTTGAATGGGATTTTGAAAATCCTATCATTTGAGAGAGAAAGAGGGAGAGTTCGGATGGAAGATGAAAGGGAGAAAAAAGAGGAAAAGTGGGCTCGTGAGCAAACTTTGTCCGACGGAAGGAATTTAAGGATGAACGGTACTCTGAATCCTAGTTTCTTCTAATTTTCTTTAAGTTTAATATGTTCAATACATAACTTAATGAAGATAAGAGGTAGGTGAAGTTAAGAATGATTTCATATGATTGAAATCATGAGAAAATGAAGAAATAAGAATTAGAAATTTATTCTATAAATTTCTTAAGGAAATATAAGATTCGTAAGGATTTTTAGCGATCCGAACGAATCTTATGAATGAGTAAATCAAATAAGTAAGGAATGGTGTTCTATAACATCAAATTCCAAGAAAAATTAGAATCGTAATCCAAAATATCGATTAAAAATGAAGAACAAACGAAGAACACGAAGAACACGCGAAGAACACGAAGAACGTTGTTGATGGACAAATTTAAAACCATCGTAGTGTAATTGTTGCTGACGGACAAGTTTAAAACCATCGCATATAAGTTAGTTGCTTATTGCTTGGTTAGGAATGTTAGAAACGTTCATGAAGAACGGATTAAAACGGAGCTATAACGAAGTTATGGCGAAAATTTCGTAAAAGAAGAACGAAAATTTGAAAGTTAGAAAATGAACCCGAACGTGTAGGGTTTTATAAGAAAGTAAGAGAATGATAAAAACGTTAGTCGTGGACTCAAGTACGAACGAATTCCGAGTTCGGATGACCGAATTATGGATGAACGAACGAAGAACGTTAAAAACATAAAATGAATAAAGGGCAAAGATTAAGCTAATTAAAAGGCATGTTAATGGATTCAAAAAAAAGTTTTGTCTAGGGGTAATTGAAGTACGTTAGATAACGAAGAAAATGGCTTTAGAACGATCTCATTCCGAGTTATAACGAAGAAGTTATGAGATTTCGAAGTACGCGTCTCAGAACGACCAAAGACTTAGAAAAAAATTCGGGAAGAAGGTCTTGGCGCATGCTTCTGATCATGCCTAGAATGGTGGCGGCTGCAGGCGTGCCAAAGGGTCACATCTTTTGCTAACTTTCATGCCGCAAATACGAGTCTTAGTATGAAGGTGGCGCCATGGCTGCCAAGCTGAGCAATGCCGAAATGAGATTTTAACTGCTTTCAATTTACGGGGATGTAAAAAAGAGATACTGAACATGTAGTTCAACTAATGTAACACTTAATCGAGTATTTTAAACCTTTAATGAAGGTTGAACAGAAAGATTAAACGAGATTAAAAGAATGTAATTACGGGTTACGGGACCAATAGTCGGGGACCGTAGTCGTAATGAATCGAACGTGAGGGATTGATATGATGGTGATTCCTTAGACGTTGATGGACGATAGTAATGTATAACATTTTGATGTTATGACATGGTAATGAGAGATGAATGTAAAGCGTAAACGATCTTTATGAATTGTATTCGCGTTGGACGAACGTTCTAAGTATACCCTAGTTGTATGACTTAGACGTTGATGAAAGTAGTAAGTAAGGTACGAATGGTATCAAGAAAGCCGTATCGAATGGTAATAAGATTAATGAAAGCCGAATGTGAGTCGGATAAGAATGAATCCTGAGGTATGACATTTAATTGTCAGAAAGCCATAAGGAATAAGAAATTGACTTAACGAACATTATATTTAATAGTTCGTATAAGTTAAGATAATTTAGGTTGTGGTACAATCATAACCTTTGATGGTTGACATATGGGAGCTGAGCTAAACAATTCCTTCAGAGAGCGAAGGTATATACGAAACTGGCAACCGATCTAACTCACTGTTATGGGCAATGTAGACGAGACGGGAACTTATTTGTTGGTTGTTTGTGGGAAACCACTCAGAGTACCATATGGAATACTAGCAGAGAAGCGATGTGTGTTGAGTCCTATAAAAGTTATAAGAAGAAGATAAGAATGTTAATCATCAAATATGATGAACGTTTTGAGTAAGACATCTCCGTATGTCATGAAGCCGTAGAATGGTAATGAAAGTTGGTTGTGTAAACTTAGATTGCAAGAACGCGAACCTTAAGAAATAAAGTTAAGTAAACCAATGCGTAAGTAAAGTATATGACTAATTGGTGTATGTGTTATTTCCTTATGTGTTATAGGGAATGGAATGAGCAGTTCAGCGTAAGCTATTGCTGTGCGTAAGGCAAGTTTCCTAACTTCATTCATATTTTAAATGAATGCTAGTTTCTTAAACTTCTCGGATGTTGAACTTGAGAAGTTACGTACATGTCTTGAATGTGTGATATTTGTACAAGGTGGTAGAAAGTATAAGGCCTTGTGCCACAATGTGAACACTTCGGTGTTTCTATGATATGAACTGTTCTGTGATTGAACTGTTCAATAAGAGAATGTTCTGTTTATACATGAACCGTTATTATTAAGTCTGTGCTATTGATTCTAGCCAGACAGAATGTGTATGAAAGATAGTAGAGAATGAAAGTATTTCAAAGTGAATGTGACTAATGTTTTAAAATGATAGGAATCGAGATTATTCATATTGTTCAAGTTGCTTCATAACCTTTGTTCGGTTATCAAAGTTTCAAAGGAATGTTAAACTCTTAAAGTTGTTTGTTCAACTGTTAAGACTTGCTGGGCAATTGAATGCTCACACTTGCTTTAAATGAAAAAAAAATTCAGCGAACGATGTTAGAAGAACTTAAGGATCCCGTATAGATCAAGCTGTCGGTATCCAGATGAAGTGCCATTCAAAATGTGAATGAGCGAGAAGATCAAGTGAAGACTTGTAATGTAGAAAGATGAGAATTAAACTATAGAATAGTTTAATGAACGATTATATATCCTTGGTGGCAGATAAAAGGCACTCGTTCAAGATGTAAGGAATAATGTAATTATCATTATTTGTAATGAGAAAAGCTATAAGGTTTTTAGAACCTAGGATTTGAGAGTGTATGTTGTTATATTTCAGTATATAATGATGTATGTTGGAGGAATGATGTACTAGTGACGCACGGAATCCGGGTGTGAAGATAGACCGGATTTTGGGGCGTTACACATAACATTTCAATAAACTTTGATATTTTTATTCATTCATAATCATAATAAGGATAACATCTTTGCTATCAACATCCATTTTCCTGAACTAGACAAGTTTCAGGATTACATACTTATACTACCCCTTTATTTATCTCAAAATAAGGGATTTACAATTTATTTAATCACATACTTAACCACATATTATTATTATTATTCTTATTCTTTCTATCTTGGCATATTAAGGCGTCGAGAGTTTTCTCTACGTTCTTCCTCCATAATACGATATGTCATCATACAATCCATCACGAACCACGGCAAGTCTTCAAACTGAGGTGGGTAGTAAAAGACTCGATCCTGGGCCCTATCAATCGCAGAATGAAAGGCATGATCCATTTTATTCATCTTAGCCTTCTTCGTTTAAACCTTGGCTTCAGCACGGTCTGCACACTGAGTAGCCTTCATCCAAGCATCCTCTGCTCTCGCACGCTTAGCAGACTCCTCCCTCAAGTCATCTTTCAGCTTCTCCACTTCAGTTTTCATCTTCTCATTCTCAGCCAACAACTCCTCTTGATGTCCCTCGGTGTGAACTAGGTTCCACTCCGTGTTTCCAAGGCGTAAGTTGAGTTCCTGAATCTCTACATCCTTCTGCTCTATAGTAGCTTAACGCATCTCAGCCAACTCCTTCAGCTCCTCAACCTTATCCTGTAATTCTATGTTTCGATCATACTGCGCATCATACATCTCAGCTGCTATAGAGTTTGGTGGAAACTCCACAGGATCCTCTTCCTCATCCTCCTCCTCTATCTCCTCAGAGTTCTCCTCCTTAGGATCAGACACAGGCTCATCCTTCTGTTCTTCCTTAGCAATCAACAGAGAAGGATCCCTCTGAATCAATTGTTCCCGCACAATGTGGACATCTCGGGCTTCCTCATCTCTAGATATCTGAGGTATCACTTCCCTAGCTGGACTGGATCCTCCAACATTAGACATTCTGACAACAAAATACTTTTAAGTTTTATTTATTATGTGACATTCTTCGATACTCGCGAGCACATAAGTTATTAACACATAGCACATAATGTCTTTTATTGTTTATCTTTTAATGAATCTCCACAATTCATTTCCTTAGAACTCGATATGAGTTTATCACCACTATGTTTTCTGTCTCCTTAAAGGTTAATTCCTAAGGTTTACCCACCTGAGGTTCATAACCTAAAGCTTTGATACCAACCTGTGACACCCCCAAATCCAGGTACTCCATTCCCACAGGATTTGGTTTTCACTATTCCAAAACTATTACATCTAACAACCCATAATAAGAGATAAAGACATAATTTAAATAACTTAAACAATAATCCTTCCCATTAAAGGGTTACATCAACTTTAAACATTCCCAGGTAATCTAACCTTAAACTATTACATAAGTCTACAGATTACATCACAAAATAACATAAGTATTATAACTTAATTTCATTTAAATGATTCACATAAATCTTCATCACTTGGACATCTTGCCCTTTCCTTTGCTGGAAGATGGCTCATCGACTTTCTCAACTTTAGCTGCAGTGTTAATTGCAAGAGTGAGCAAACAATTACCCACTATTATAGAGAATAATAACAATAATAACAACATGAGTTTGGACAATGAATGCTGAATAATGGTGAACGCGTTCTACGAATCAAAAATATAAAACAAGTTCGAGATTTATATCTGAGGGTCTTATGACCACAAACTATGTCCCCGGTAATTAGGTATTATTACCTCAACCTTAACAATCATTTAGACTATACATACCCTTCCTTACGTACTTAGGGGGATCAGCCCTTTGTACCATGTATTGTGCACAAACATCTAAACGTTAACACGCACATAATCCCCTATATTAGGGTTGTTCGTCTCTGTTTGAATTTAGAATTTCCGCACTAAAGAAAGTTTAGTTTGGAACTCGCTTGTCAATGGTTCTAGAATTTTAGAACATTTATCATATAAATTGTGAGACCCTAGATTTTATGAATAAAGATTTAAATTTCTCGAAATATTTTTTGAATATTATGGAATGAATTTGATATAATGTTATAGCTGTGGGTAATATTTATAAATTTTGCAAAGTATGCAAGTTGTTATATAATATTCGATTGGTTGGGGAATAATCGTTTTAACAGGGAATATTCGTACGACGACACAATCATTGGTGGACCCCACAACAAAATTATTGTCGGATTGAGAAAACGACAAAAATATTTTTATGAAAATAACGACGGAAGTTTTACCGTTAAAACTGTTGAACTACTCGGTAGTAAAAGTACAGTAATACGCGTGGTTGCATAGTAGCACACGGTATTGATTATTGATGCTTACGTGAGAAGTCACTCAGTTTTGTTCAATTATTGCTTCATAATTGTTGCATAGTATCTCATATTATTTGATTCAATTATTGTCGATATTTTATATATTATTAAATCAATAATTGAGATGATGAGTTATTAATATTATTATTTGCAATATTAACGATGTCAGAAGTTCGCAAGGAGAGGTTTGGTCACCTAATTGCGCATGATAGGAGAAATCCTTATTGAAAGCCCTTCTTTCCTCGGGAAGGACTCAGTCGATTAATATTGTGAATTATAATAATGATGATAAATGTTGTTAAATATATTGAGGTGTCTTTTTTATGAAGTCACGGAAGTTTATATATATATATATATATATAAAAATTTGTTTTATTAGTATTATTAATGTAATAAAGCGTAAAAGTTTTTTATATAAAATGAATACTTTTATAAAGTTATTTGTTTTATTAGACAATAATTAGAATATAATATATTTTATTATGCATAGTGTTTCATATAGTAAAATCTTTTATATAAAATGTAATACTTTTATAAAGTTATTTATTTTATTAGACAATAATTAGAATATATTATATTTTATTATGCATAGTGTTTTGCATAGTAAAATCTTTTTATATAAAATGTAATACTTTTATAAAGTTATTTGTTTTATTAGACAATAATTAGAATATATTATATTTTATTATGCATAGTGTTTGCATAATGCTCTGCGTAGTGTTTTCATAGTAAAATCTTTTTATATAAAATGTAATACTTTTATAAAGTTATTTGTTTTATTAGACTATAAATAGAATATATTATATTTTATTTAAAAGATTTGTTTTATTAGAATATTTTATTTATACTGCATAATAAATCAATATGGACTGTTCGTTCAAAAGTAAATCAATCTGGACCGTTCATGAATTAGTTACTATTCAGCCATTCTCTTATAAATAGAAGCTCATTCCTTCATTATTTCTTACGAATTCACTTTGAAACTCTAGAGAGAAAACTATAGAGAGAAAGAAGAAAAGTATTCTCGCTACTTCTACTACTCCTATATCCAGGTTTCTTCTAAGGTAAGGGGTATTATTTCTTTCGTATTCATGAAGAGAACTTACATTATTCCATTCTTTATTATTCTCGTTGAATAACTCAGATACGCTGGCTACCCTATACTTGGTGAAATTCTTCCATTATTCCATTCTTTATTATTATGATGGAATAACTCAGATGCTAAGATCCGCATACATGGTGAAATTCTTCATTATTCCATTCTTTATTATTACATTGGAATATCTTGTTTGCGCGTATTACGCTTTGACCAGTTCCATTAATTATTATTCATTGGAATAACTTTGTTTGTCTTTGTCTATCGCATGCATGGTGATTTCGTTGTTATTCCATTCTTTATTATTCTGTTGGAATATCCTGTCGATGTGAATTTTGCATGACCTAGTTCCGTTTTTTATTATTCTATCGAAATATCCTGTTTGTGCGTTTACGCATGACCTGGTTCCATTCTTTATTATTACATTGGGAATAACACATGCATGCGATCTATCGCATGCGCATGGTGAATCCTTACATTATTCCATTCTTTATTATTCTCATTGGAATAACTCGTGCATGTGGATTACCACATGCATGGTGAATGATCCTTTGTATTCATTCCTTATTAAATTGTGAAAATAATCAGATATCGTGGATTACCGCATGGCAAGGCGGAAATCATTTGCGCTTCATATATTATATTATACTCGGTTGGTTAAAGTTTTGACTTTCTATACTCCATGAAATTAGTGGAATATCCTTGATATTTGCGCTTCATCCAAAGATCTTTTCATGGAAATATTCTTCCGAGTATTCTTGAATTTTACTCTACTAAAGCAGCGATTATGTTGACAATTTGGGCGTTATTGAATTCTGGATAAATTAATTCTTGAACTTGTTTTATTGGATTCTTATATCATTGTCATCATCCTCATGCTTATATTATGTTGAAAGTCATCTGTGGTATGTTGTGCATAGATGGACTTGGTATGATTATGACCAGGGATTATTCGGTATAATCATGACCGTAATGTTACAAATGATGTGGTAAAAGTCCTCATTGGCTGTAGTGCATTGATGGACAGTTGTTGGCATGATCATGACCATTGATGAATACACGAATATCTTTGGCCCGTAGTGCATGGATAATTTGTGGTTGTGATACTAATGAATATCCTTGGCCGTAGTGCAGGGATGATGTGGATTATTTATTAAGCTGAGTCTCAGCGATAAAAGTGATGAAAAACCTTTTAAATCATAAAAGATAGTAGATTTTATTCTCTACTTGACTCTTTTAATGGATTGCTTGTTCATTGCAGCTTAAACTTGATGTTTGTTATATTTTATCAGTTTAACATTGTTGAAGACTAATGATAATTTATTCTACATTATCTTAGTCATAATATTTCTTACTGGGCTAGTTGAGTTCACCCTTTTTTCACCTTTTCTCTTCAGAAATGAAGATATTAGTTGAAAAGAGTCGGAAACGGAGTGAACGGGTCCGATGATAGCATTAGTAGTCCTCACTATTCTATGAAATAGTGTAATAATAAATGTAATGAGGACTCCATTAAGTGTGGATATTGTCTAGATGACAATATTTGTATTAAAACTCACAACATATGTTTTGTCGTATTTTATATGACAGTTGTATAATTAGTTTGTATTTGTATTCAGTACCATGTATTTGGCGACTTAGAATAGGTGATGTATACCTATTTTGGGGGCGTCACATAGATTGATCCAATCAATAAGAGTTTAGTTCAACAACATAAGTTTGAATAACAATAACTAAAGCAAGATTGAATATCAACAACTTATGATTGAATGGACATGGCATATACAAAGTGTTACATCCAAAGAAATTAGAAAATCATATTTAAAACCATGAACTTGAACAATTTATGCTTTGAAGCGCAAGAAAGAAAGTTAGGGATTTTCTCAATGTAAAGAATTGGAATACAAGAGCTTGTATTATCATAAACAAGATGGAATATATATCAGACTTTAAACAATCTTCAACACAAATAACAATTATATTAACAAATCATCAACCAATTCTTTCCCTTTTCCCCAAGAAAACTCAAGAACACCAACATAATTTTCATGAATTCTCTTACTAAAAACCATATATAGATAACAACCAATTGATTACATAAACTAATTTAACAATTATAATTTCAAATTCACACAATCCTATATTAGAATTCAAGAACATGAATTTAGATTTTTAGACCTTCAATCCTTTGTTTGCACGATGATGATAACAAGGTTTAGAAATCCTCCTCCTTCTTCTTGACAAAAACTACAGAGAATTCTCTCTTGCTCTCACTCTCAACTTTCTATGTGTTTCCTTCTTACGCTCTGTGTTCTCTCTTAGCTTAGGATATAATACGCAAATGAATAAACTGATATATGCATAACCCACGTACTTCAGTTATAAAAACCAAACAACTTATCAGTTGTAATATGCCAAAGGCCACAAGGCCATGTTTGGCTACACATAAATTCCCTTTTTAATTTATTTTGATAATACTTATATTATATAGTTTCACTTGTCACACTTTAATTTAGTTAATTTAAATAAATTACAATAATAATTATAATAATTATAATTTTCTTTATAATTATACTTTATACTTAATAAATCATTATATATCTAATTTAATTATTAAATTAGACTAGAACATCATTTTATTTAATTTAATTATTTTCTTAAATATTAAACAATTCATTTAATTTAATTATCTCATTAAATTAAATTTTCAAATAATAAAATTTCTATTAATTAATTTAGTTACTAAATTATTGCACCACAATTTCATCAATTATTTATTTTTCTTAATAAATAAATTTATTAAAAATATTTATTTAATTCAATAAATATTTAAATTAATTACAAAATTTCTCGATCGTTACATCCTTCCCTCCTTAAAAGGATTCTGTCCCTAGAATCACGACTCGATAAATTTATTCGTTACACTTATCATAGTATCATACCAAATTGTCCCAGAATATTTAAAGCACAAAAAGTAGATAAAACAGCGTCTACAAGAAACTAGCTAGAAACTTTGTTTTCAATTTTTCCTATTTCTTTATAATTTGGACAGTTTTACTGAAGCAGCCAGAATGGCTTGTAAAATCATTATTTTTGAGTGCTACCACTTGGGTTTAACAGTTAACTTACATATCCAGCACCCGTTTTTGACGGATCACAAAAAGGAATTGTAGATTTCAAATAGTAGTTGATTAAAGTGAAGGAAAATTAGGGTTTCTATTCCATTAAGAACATAGTTTCCTTTTCTTTCCTTTTGATCCCTATTCTAACACTAAAAAAAATATTTGATCCACACATGAAACACTTAATATTATGTGAATCAAAAGTTTGTGAGTTTAGAACATAAGCTTTCCATTTCATCAAAACTTAAAGAAACTAAAGGAAATAAGCTAGTTTAAATGGTTATACCTTGTTATTCTTGCACACCTTCTTCTCCTACCAAAGTATGTGATATAATTTGAACTCACAACACAACAATTACTCTCTCTTTCTCCCTCTCTAACCCGGCCACTCTCTCTCCTTTCCTCTTTCTATTTTCTTTTCTTTTGCTAGTTTAAGTAAACTTTGATTTTTACCAAATAGGGGAATATTTATACTTGGTAAAAAATATATATACATACAACCTATATACATATACTAAAACTCCCATCTTGTTCTTGCTCTTTCTCTCTCCACATGGCCTTCACATGGTTTTCACATGATCTTAACTAAAGTGGACAAATAAAATGGTGACACCAAATAAAAACCATATTAATTTCACATGCCCTTCACATAGCCTCACATGGCTGGCCATATGCCCCCTCATGGCCTCACTTTTGTTTTTTTTATATAGCTTAGTCAAATGACGAAAATGCCCTTTAAGTAATGGGCGACCAATTGGGCTTCCTAAATAATGTTTTGGGCTTTTAATTCCTTTGGTTCGGGCCTTGTTTATAACATAGTCCAATATTTGTAAGGGTTCTTTACATAAGTATACAACAAATAGAAAGTAATTACAAGAATAGTGCATCAACCAAATACTTACAAAAAGAGTGTAATTAGAATCCATATTACAAAAATAGTACAATTCACATTAATAAGAAAACCTAAAATCAAGGAGAAATAACTGTCATAATTAATAATTTAAATTCAAATATTTGAGATCTAACAAAAAAAAAATTCAAATTCAAAATAATAATTCAAATTCAAATCTTCATCTCCCTCACATACACTTTGAAATAATAGTTAACAAATAAGTAAATAAATAAATAAAATATATGTACATGTAAATTAGGCTCTATTTCAGTTTTTACTTCTCTCTTCCCGCCAGCTTCTCCGCCGCTACACCGCAGCGAATCTCCGTTGTCCAAAATGCCAATGAGAAGAAGAAGAAGATTCACCCTACAAAAAGTTTAAAAATAAATAGATGTAACTTTTAGTGTTTTGAAATTTTTTTAATGACTATTTTGTTACTCATAAATACTAAAATGGTTACCTTTGTATGAATGGTTGGCTACCAACTGCATCACATTCAAATGAAACTGGTAACTTAATAAAACTGAATTGGTTACCTTGGTCTGAAGGTTTGACTCTGAATCTATCTTATGAAAAAAAGCTGCAGTGTGGATGTGAATTGGTTACCTTGGTATGAAGGTTTGCTTACCTTGATCTGAAGATTTGGTTACCAACTGCACTAAAAAATTGAAAGTGTGGAGGTTGATTGGTTACTTTGATATGACAATTTGGTTACCTTGGTATGAAGGTTTGGTTACCATCATCCAGTATTTGAAGGAACACATTGAACACGTCAGAATGGGCTTTCTCAATCTCATCAAACAAAATAACTGCATATTGTGACGCCCTCAAAATAGGTATACATCACCCACTTTGAGTCATCAATAACATGGTACAGAAACAACTACAACTTTATTAATACAACATATAAACTGTGAGTTTAAATACAAATATTGCCATCTAGACAATATTCACACCCAAATAAGTCCTCATTACAATTATTGATACATTATTTTACAAAAATGGTAAGGACTACTAAGACAACTTTTTAGAACCATCATTCCACACCCCGACTAGAACTCGCTACATTCTCGCCTCCTGAGAAGAAAAATGGAACAAAAGGGAAAAGGATGAGCTCAACTAGCCCAGTAAAGAATATTATGACTAAGATAATATAAAACAAATTATCGTTAGTCTTTAACAGGGAAAAATTTGATAAAATACAATAGACAACAAGTTTCAAATCAATATTCGTAGCGGAAATAATAATTCATAGTGAAGTAAAATTCAAGAATAATCAAAAACATGGATACAATCAAAGCTAGTATCCATAATAGATATCTTGGACAAAAAATAAAAATTTAATTTTTCTGTGAATAGTGTCGTATTGGTGAATATAGTCCAGATACGTGAATAGTGTCGATATCGTGAATAGTCAGTAGTATCGTGAATAGTAACCCCGACACTAAAAGACAAGAATTTCACAAGAAAAATCTTACCAATATTTCGGCATAATGATATTAGAAGAAATAATATCATTTTAAAAAAATATAACATCCCTTACCTCGAAAAGACAGTAATTGTGACTGAAATACTGGATATAGTGCTGAAGGGAACTTGCACCGTATAACAACACTCAAAGTATCAAAATACTCACAAGAATACGCTCGATAATATAGAGAGAGAAAGAGAGAGAAAACTTCAGTTTCTGGTGTGATTTTCAATTCTAAACTAAGCACCCTATTTATAGGAAAATGCTTAGAACACCAAAGCAAAAAATTTAATAAAATATTAATATATTTTTCTTAATTTCCTTAGCAGCCTTCTTTGGTCAAAAACATCAGCCGCCAACTCACCAAATGTCACAAAAACATTTTTGTTAATAAAATCATTTAAAACTCCAAAAATCAATTTAGACCCGAAATACCGAAACTTCAATAATTCACAATAAATAGCCCTTTTATCAGAAAAATTCAAACCTTATGTCCTTTTCACAGGAAATTCCATTCTCTACAACTTTGTAGAAGAAAGTTTTTCCAAATTCCAAACAGAAATTGACCGAAATCCACAAACGGGCGATTTTACAGGCTATAATCAAATTTCAGTCAAGAAATGGGGTCCACGAACATGTTTAACATGTTTTAAACAATTTTAGTAACAAAAATACTTCTCCTTCCCATATACTCATATATCCCACATTCATTGTAAAAATATCATCATTATTATATTATTAAAATATAATAATATATTTAAATGAATTATTTATCAGAAAAGATAAAATATCAAATTTTCAACAATTGTCACTTTAAAATTTTCTCCATCTATATCCACATAAAATGAATATTTTCCTTATCATATAAATCAATAATTAATTATTCACAAATAATATTACGAGAATCACAATATCGGGCAACCGGCCCATTCCTGGAAAGAGGGGCTTTCCAATAAGAATTTCTCTTCTTGGCGCCTTGATTAGGTGACCAAACCTCTCCTTGGAAAGTAACTTTCTAGACATTGCCAATAATGTTATCTAATAATATTATTCAAATAATATGAATTATTGATCCGATAATGAAAATATTGTGTAGTGACAATTATTGAAACAACAACAATATAAAATATCAACGTAGCAATTATTGAATCAATAAAATAAAATATTGAGCAAGAATTATTGTAACAATTATTGAGTAGTGCCTTCTTCACGTAAGAATCAATAATTGGTGCAATACCGCAGTGCTTCTTGTGTTTTTAACCACCCAAGTATTCCAACAAGATAATTAGCAGAATAACTACGTCGTTATTTATAAATAACTTATATTTGTCGTTTCCTTCATCCAATCGCTTTTTGTTATGGGGCCCCACAAAGTTTGCTGCGGCGTCGCATGCGAATATTTCCCGACGAAGAAGATTATTCCACGACATCAAACGAATATTCTCCGATAAAAATGAATATTTTATAACCACTTGCTTATTTGAAATATTTGCGCATTTTACCCATAACTAACCATATTAATCAAATCAACCCTTACTATTTCAAGATAATAAATAGAGGAAATTCAATTTCATTTAATAATAAGTTGGGGTCTTACACATATGGCCTCCTGCGGACAGTTTCTGTCAACTGACCTCCTTTGTCATACCCAACAATACCAACATATTATCACCCTGATGACCCAGTAACACCAAACCATTACATGAACCAAAAACAAAAGCATCTCGATATTTGTTCACTGGAAAACACAACCTCTTAATTTCACAAGAATCATATCAGATTCATAATCAATCGAGTAAAAAGAACAAGAACTGATCGAAATAAAAAGCTTTTGACGATCAAAATTAGCGGTTTCAGTGCGGCACTTGGAAAATCAAAATATTCAGTGCGACACTTGCAAGATAAAGCAGAGGTGCCAGATAATGATTTTAGAAACCGCTAATCAGATTCAACAATGAAATAATGATTTTAGAAACCGCTAATCATAAGTTGAATATGATTTTGCATTATCTTGGAATCAGCAGAGGTGCTAGATAAGTTATTCACAATTGAGAAATAATATATATATATATATATATATATATATATATATATATATATATATATATATAAAAAAAGAATACGTTGAATGAAGAAGAACGGTAATGACTAACTAATGAAGTTGTTCTGGATGAGGAGACAGAGAAGAAGCTATGGGGATAACTAATCCCTAAATTAAGGAATCCTAATTGCATACTAATTCCCTAAATTAAGGAATCCTAATTGCACTAATATTGTAAATATATATAAAATTGTGTAAATTGTGTAAACATTTTATGAGTACACTATTGTTGTAATTATTTTCAAAAATATAATAGAATATGTAATTTACCCTATTTGTAATCCTACCCTAATCATTTAGTTAGGGTTTTCATTCCACTCCTTTGAAATTTAAATAAGTACTTATGTACATTTAATCTCATAACCCAATTAGACATGCTTAAATTAGGTTTTAAATAAATATTTACTTGAGATAATAAAATTAATCTCTTAAGTGTGTATACATTTATATACTAACATTCTTAAATACCATAACCCTTAGGTTATTTACTTACCATACCTAATGTGTAATTAAGTTATGTAACTTTCTCTTTAATTCTTTTTATACTAAATAAATATATATACATATTTATCACTATATATATAAAATAATCATATTATTTAAATATTCACATAATTATTCACTATTCACAAAGATTTCAATATCATGAATATTTACTTAACATATTTATTTACAATTTGACTTAGAGTTCTTGGTTATTACACTTTAAGCTTGCTCAAATGTTGTAAATGAGAACGTTTTATTTATGCGCAAATGTGTTATATTTGTACAAGATGTTTATGATGTATGAGGCTATGTGCGTATTTTATGCACTTATGTGTTTTCAGAAGATGAATTGTTCTGTGCTAGAATTGTTCAAATGTGAACGAGTTCTATTTATTCATAAACTGTTAATATTAAGTATCTGCTAATGATTTTAGCTAGATAGAATGTAAAGAAAAGAATGTAGGAATTGAGGTTATTTCAAAATGAATGTATTGATGTTTTAAAATGATAGGAATCAGAATTTATTCCTATTATTTGAGCTGCTTCATAACTATTGTTCAATTATTGAAGTTTAATATGTAAAAAATATTTGATTATTGATTTTGTTGTTATACAACTGCTAGAACTCGCTAAGCAATTCAATGCTCACACTTGCTTAAAATAAAATATATTTAGCGAACGACGGTAGAATGAACTGGAAGATCCAGCGGAGAGTAAAGAAAAGAACAAGCCAAGTCTTGTAAGGTAGAATATTTAATTAAACTGTTCTATAGTTGTTATGACTAGTTAAAGTCACATTTGTAATGAAGTAAAGAATAATATAATTATCATTATTTGTATCTATGAAGATTTTAAGATAATAGATCTGAGATTTGAAGAAATATGTTGTTATACTTAATGATATAATGATGTATGTTTAGAATGAGAAGCACTAGTAATGCACCGAATTCAGATTTGAATATAGACCGGATTTTAGGGCGTTACATAAGTTACTTGGACTATAATTTCCTAACACTAGTAATTTATTCACATTGGGCTTGGGTATATCCTTTAGTCCAATACATTATTAAATCATCTTCCACTTAATCCAATTAAGTAATTAATTATGCCACACAAGACTTATCACTTAAGCTTAATTAATTATAACCAAGTTTATTATTATCATCACTATACTTCTCAATCATCTCATACTCAATTAATGAATTATTAAATTTCATGATATATATGCACTCAATTAATTTTCTTACATCTTTATTTTTATTACTAATATTATTTACAAAATTTACGAGTAATACATAAACGATTTACCCTTCAATAAATCAACCTTTCGATCTACATGCAGATTCCTAACAAAGTGTTTGGATATTGAACTTGCAGTTGCAGTCACGAGTTGAACAAGATGAACTGTTGAAAAAAAAGGAAAGAAAACTTGCTTGAATATAAAACCTTGAATATTGAACTTGCAATTGCAATCATGTGTTTGGATACTAAACTTGCAGTCACAACCATGAGTTTGGAATTTGGATATTGCTGACTTCTTGTTATTAAAACTTGTAGCATGGTAGAAATATACAATTAATAAATATATTTTAATAAATCATTGTAATTCTGTAACATGTTTTCTTATATATAATGAATCTGAAGTTTTTTATGTTTTCATTTTCATGTCTCATTTTTTATTAACACGTCTCAAATTTAAACTCAAATACAAATGATTACGAGTAACTCATAGTCTAAATGAGTCGAGCAACATCGAGTCGTATAGTATCTAGTATAGCATAAAAATAGAATTAATATTATAAAAATATATATTTTAGTAAATCATTTTAATTTTGTAACATGTTTTTTTATATATCAATGAAATTAAAGTTTTTTAAGTATATTTTTAGTTTCATGTTTCTTTTTTTAATAATATATCTCAAATTTAAATTTAAATACAAAAAATTACGATTAACTTATAGTCTAAATGAGTTGAGCAACATTAAATTGAATAATAATGATTATTAAAACGAGTCGAATTTGAACGGTATATGAAATTTTTAGTTTGAATTTGAGCATCTTTCTTTTGATCCGAGTTGAGACATGAGAACATGAGCAATAAAGTTTTCAGATTAGTTCTACTCGATTTACGTCCCTAAATTTTATGTGAATTTCTTTTCTTTTTCGCCATTTACGGCCACCTTCTCCTATATATCCGAAATGATTCTCCTTAGACGAACGGCGTCGTTCACAATGATATCAATCAAAACCTACCGTCGATGCCACATTACCATCTCAATCTGACGGTTAATATCAATTACGACAAATGCATATATCTCAAAGAACAGAACAATCTCTTTCCAATTTCTCTCTCATCAGTCTCCCCCCTCTCTTCAATCCAATTTCAATGGCGATTACAATACCTGAAAACCTAACCAGAGAACAGTATGTATACATGGCGAAACTGGCGGAGCAAGCGGAGCGGTATGAAGAGATGGTCCAGTTCATGGAGAAGCTGGTGGTCGGCTCGACTCCGGCCGCCGAGCTGACCGTGGAGGAGCGAAACCTCCTCTCCGTGGCCTACAAAAACGTCATCGGCTCGCTCCGAGCCGCCTGGAGAATCGTGTCGTCGATCGAGCAGAAGGAGGAATCTCGGAAGAACGACGATCACGTGGTGCTAGTGAAGGACTACAGATCTAAAGTTGAGTCGGAGCTTTCCGATGTCTGCGCAGGGATTCTGAAGCTGTTGGAGTCGAATCTGGTGCCGTCGGCTTCCACGAGTGAGTCGAAGGTGTTTTATTTGAAGATGAAGGGGGATTACCATAGGTATATGGCGGAGTTTAAGGTTGGTGATGAGCGGAAGGAGGCGGCTGAGGAAACTATGAATTCTTATAAGGCTGCTCAGGTACTTTTTAGTTTTATATTTTTAGGGATTTTGTTAGTTTTCGTTGAAAAATTTAAATTAAGCTCAGATTTGTATATCTTGTGAATACAAGTAATTTATTTGGGCATAGTTTTTGATATTCATGTGAAGTAGGAATTTGGTGGTTGTAGTTGATAAGAGCTGTAAATGAAGGTAGTTGGAATGAGTTACGTGCATATGTGTGCAAGTTTAATTTTTGTTTGTTTGTTTTGGTTGATTAAAGTGCTTTAGTAGTTTTAAGGTTTTAAATGAGGTTATATTGGATTCTACTGTTAATTTTTTGTTATAGGAGTGAATACAAGTAATTTTAGGTAGTTATAGGCAATAATATTGAATACAAGTAATTTTAGGAAGTTATAGGCATTTACAAGTAATTTTAGGAAGTTATAAATGTGAATACTATTAATTTAGGTAGTTATAGTTTTGATGATTTTGAAGGGATTTAAGTTCTTGACTATGGGACTATGGGTTTATTCAGAAGTACAGTCGACGTGGCACACACTGTGGGTGCAATTTATTTATTTTTTTATATAAAAAAACAAGTGTGAGAGTGGCTCAGGGAAATTAGTAGTGATGCATAATGGGAGAGAAAAAAGGGATAAGATGTGTTGAGTGATCAGAAAGAAAAGAAGGTAAGAGACTGGGAGAGAGACAGGGTTGAAATGTTTTTTGAGCCCCATCCTCCGCTTTATTATATTGATAGATAGATAGGTATATTATTTGTAGGGGTATATATATGCACTGATGTATGTACTAGCAGTTTACATTTGGTTGTCATGCTTGCTGTTGGAATTTGCATGTAACCATTAAGTGTGAACATGTACTTTTTTTTTGTTGTTAAAAGCGAATTTTAGGATTTTAAGTTACTGGAAAGTAAACTATAATGTGTATATTTGTCATACTATATTATAAAGTTTATTTAAAATTTTCATATTTTGAATTGGTGAATGGTGATTCGAATTCATAGAATTTATCTACAAGTTTGTGGTTAAGATTGTTGATGGTTTTTGATTTTGTGCGCGTTCTGTTGTTGAAGGATATTGCACTGGCAGATCTGGCACCGACGCATCCGATAAGATTGGGTCTTGCACTCAATTTCTCAGTATTCTACTATGAGATTCTTAACTCATCTGACAAAGCTTGTAGTATGGCGAAACAGGTATTACTCACTCGCTGTTATGGATATGCTTATTTATTTCTGTTATTTTATGTGAGAAGTCCTGTTATTTTCTTGTTGTACCTTGGCTTCTGTTCAGTTCTCGCATCTAAAAATCTAAAACACATGGATTCTATGAGGTGGTTGATAATAATTTATCATATTAATTCATTAGGAGAGATGTTTGGCAAGAATGTCAATGACCGAACTATTTAATAACAAAATATCCTCATTATTTCATGGAATACTTGCTTAAATGTGGCAGTTGGCCTTCATTTGTATTATTTTAAGTATAATGTGATGAAATAATTGCTACCTTCGGTGATGGAAGCAAGATGCATGTTTGATTCTTAAGAATGAGACTCTTTTGTGAAATTGGAACTGTTATTTGATAATAGTGGAACTGCCTGTTTCTTTGTTCTATAAACGATGAACTTTTTTTGTTCATATTGAAGTTCTATAATCCTGATTAAATGACCTAGTTATACCAGGTTGTCTTGATTCGTTGGTTTTAATAACCAACTCTTTATCTCTATGACTCTGTTACTCGCTAAATTTAACATTTAGCAAATCCACGAGTTACTTCAGCTTTTTTACCACTGAAGTTTTGATGTAGTAACGATCTAATATAGTTGCTCAGAATCAACCTTTCATGTAGCGAAGAACGCACCTCGAGAGAGAAAATATTAACTTAATCTCTAGTTTAGATTTTGTTAGTTTCCAAGCCCGTGATTTGGTTTATACTCCCGCTGTTCCAAAAATAGTGATACATTTGTAAAACGACGACTTTTAAGGATAATTTTATGTTCTCAAATATAGCCTTAGTATTGGCTAGAAATTTGGTTGTGGTGGTGTGATATTGAAAATGATAATGAAAAAGTAATGGCAAATTAGGAACTGTAGGAAACGATTTCCAAATAAATTAATAATTTTTACTTTTAAAAATTATTATCCCAAGATCTTTCTCATAATTTAGCATAATCAAAAGATTAAATAAATTATATTACATACTTTGTGCTTTGTTGTAGCACAATAAAGAATTTATTTATTGTGATGAAGGCTTTTCCTCCCTCCTGATCTTCCTTCCTATGACCCTTATTTTGATATTACATACTTTTCTGGGTGTGGACTCAAAATACTGCAGAGTGATATAATATATAGAGTCCTCAACTCCCTGATATTTATCAGGATAGTTTGAAAACTTTTTTGATATATTTTATCCTGTTATTTTGTTATATCTTAATAAGAGTTGGAGTGAGGATCAAGTAGGATTCTACAATTCTAGCTCCAATATAATACTAATTTCTGATTAATTCTTTAATCAATTAGAATTATATTAATTATTAACTAATTCCACTAAATAGGTATAATTGCACTCTAGAATTAATAGAATTAAAATTAATCCTTCCACTATTAGTATCTTGCAAAAATACTCCTCTACAATAATATCCATAAACGCGTGTAGTAATAAAATTGTTAACCCACTACGTTTACTGCTTATATCATTGACTACATAATTTATACACTTTTGATCACACATTAATTTAATAAATTAAATTAATACTTTAGTAATCTGAATTACTAAAATACTTGGCCAAGATTCTGGTGATCAACCAATAAATTATATCAATGAGATATTATAATTTAATTGTAGAATTCCATCTTGAAAAATACATGTTCCTAATTTCAACATATATCACCCAACATATTGAGGTATTAATTGTATTTAAGATCTCACTCTTTAATATATTAAAGTGACATACATTATAAAATTAAGTTCATTATTCTTTCAGGATTAAGAGTAATTGCACATTAATAGTAATTGAAAAATTATTTATAATAACAGTATTTAACAAATAATTTTTCGTAACGATCCAGTTCTATGTATTTCAAAAATACACCTATACACTAGATTAAAGTCTTTACTTTACATGACTAAGACAAATCATCCAATCAAGTGTATTACAATCTACTAGAATGGTTTGTCCATTTCCATATAAGATTGAGAACAATATATTTCTTTAATTATACATAACATATAATTTATGTCTTCTGTATATGACACTCCTTCATATACATAAATTATAAAATGTATAATTATGGATAAAATTATATGACACATTTAATTATGCAAAATGAAATAAAATTTTATTATTAAAATAATAAAATAAATATCAACATTGAGTTTTTTTGGGCTTAAAACCTTATTGGAACATCATGTCATTTTATAATCTTAAAATAGAAATGCATCTCTAATTTTGGAACGGACTAACAAGGAAAATATATTTCTAATTTTGGAACAGAGAATAGCACTTGGTGCGTTTGTATGCAGCCTATTCCAACTAGTTTGGATAAAAAGGCATAATTTGGTTTAGTTGAGCTTGGCGCGAGGCATATATTCTGCCACTTATCTGTTTAGGGATAAAAATGACCTGAGCCAACATGAGCATATCCTTCTTAAGGTTGGTTTTGGCTTTGTTTAGCAAGTGACCTAAAAGGTGAGGTTGCCTTTTATTTACTTAATGAATTAGCTGGATTTCGATCTTTACAAGGCCTAAAACCATACTGCTCATGAACAATTTGGTTAATTTAAACCTCTATATCTATAGGACCCATCCCCCAAAAAAATCTCTATTTCTATATGTGCATGGGCATGTGCAGAGTCTTTTATATTATGCTGATGAAAGACGATGATGCATCAAACCTTAAATTAGAGTTTCTTTGCATATCATTTGAATCATTACTTGCATGGTTCTTGGTCTTGTGACGCCCCCAAATCCGGGAACTTTCAAACACGTATTCAGTGCTTCACGATACCAAACATTCAACATAATATATCAAACTTAATAAAGTTATTACATCACATGATGACCTTTTAAGTGCTTCTTTACATGATGGTTATTATAAATACAATACATGAGTAATTATTACAAGCATTCAACCCCAATTCATTCGCTAAGTTTGCCTTTGCCTTTGTCTTTCCCTGAATTCTACAGGGTCTTGTTTAGCTGAAAACATTTATAACAAAGCAAGAATGAGCATTCAATTGCTCAACAAGTAATAACATTCCATAAATAACTTAACAAGAAATAAATGTTTTCTTTAATACGCTTTGACAGTAGACCAATTACTGTAAAGCCATTGACATAAATCTTGACTCATTCGCATTCTTGAAACATATCAACTTTTGATTTGCTGAGTGGTCACAAGACCATGAACATTCATTTTCATTTCTTTTCATTTGTGAACCGTCTTGTCTTGTCTTACAGGCACGGTGGATGATCAGCCTTTTATGTCCTGTATTGATGAATACTATCTTATTCAGAACCACATTCGGTTCAACATTCTTGCCTTTCATAAAATCTTCCCAATTGAGGGATTGTTCATTCCAAGACTGGAGTCCAAGCTAAATTAATATAGCTGGACAGCTTAAACCATACCAACAATAATATTTCAAGACTTAATGTAAAAGAAATGAACTATTTTAATCTGTGTCTAGTCGAAACAAATGGCTTAGACTACTTTCAAACTGTTTATACATAATGAAATTGAACGTGTTTGTATCATAGCAATCTTAATTTCTTATATCAAATTATTGATATACTTTCAACTTATCACTGAATAAATAGTCAACATGTTTAAATGAAAATAAGTTAGGATACTTACTCAAAAAGAAGAGTAAGGTTTAGATACTTGCCTTGATTGTAGGCTATATTTATAACTTATATCTTAGCTTATACTTCTTTCACAAGTCCTATATCAATCATATCACATATAGCCATACATTAGCTATATACACTTTATACACATAATTCAAATGGACACATATAGTACATTAGCTATATACACTTTATACACATAATTCAAATGGTCACAGATAGTACATTAGTTATATACACTTTATACACATAATTCAAATGGTCACAGATAGTACATGTATCTTAACCACAAAAATCATGCATTCAAAACACAAGTATTTCATGATCACATTTACTTTATGTTAGCAGATGTCATATTAGTTGTTAGTAGAGTATATCAGTTGATATAGTTGTTAGTAGAGTATGACAACACCTAATGGAGCATGGGCTCCTTGTACTTGTTGAAAGTTTTTTCTTGTATAAATAAACTTCATGTAATCTATAAGAAATATAAGAGAGATAATACATTTTTACATGGTATCAGAGCTTGATCATTATCAAAAAGAAAAAAAAACCCACTGTTCAATTTTTTCTCCCTCTGTTCGCGGCTGATCTTAAATCATCTTAGAAAATCAGTCGAATCAATCCATTTGGAGAAATTAAGAACATAAGTGGTTTACCCATTGTCAGTCGATCAACGCAGAAGTGTTAGACTCACCATCCGTCATATGCGCGCTTACCGCCACCTCAAGCTTTCGCGCGCTTACGCGCTTCGTGCCACTCTGTCGGCGCGTGAGACATTTTCCGACGACCTTTTCCGATGCGGTTTGTTCCAGTGCAGTCGATTCTCTCTCCTCTTGCCATCTACAGTAGTCGACTAGCGTGAAATTCAGGTTTGCTTGTATTGAGCATTTGTTTGGCATATTTGGTCACTGTTAGTTTTCTAAACCTCTGTACTGAGCATTCGTTTGGCCTATTTGGTATGTACTGGGCTTATTTGTTCACTATCTGTTGTATTGAACATAGTTGTTAGTTTTATTGCACTAAATTGACCCAACTGCTTCAGAAAACCCAATTTCTCCCTTATTGTTCACTCACTGCCATTTGTATACGGTTGTCCGTTGCATTTTTTGGAATAACCCTACCATTTTTGTTGAGCCTTTAGATTATCCTTATTGATATTTCCTTGGATAATTCTCGTGACTCCTATTACCATGGCCGAATCTAGTTCCATTCATAATGATACTACAAAAACAAATAAATGGCAATTAATTAGAAACAATCATCTCAATTCTGCGTTGGCTCTCTGTCCTTTTAAATTGGATGAATCCAATTACCTGGCATGGTCTCAAGCATGCCGTATATCAATTGAGGCCAATCGTATGCAACATTTCATTAATGGGACAACTACTATGCCTACACAACTGGGGATGACTCAAGAAGAATGGAAGTCTGATAATTCCATGGGCAAAACATGGATTTTTAATTCTATGGTACCAAATATGCAAAGTAGTTACATGTTTCTAGGCACTGCCTATGAACTTTGGGAGGCTATTTCCCAAACCTTCTTTGTTTATGGTGATATGTCCAAGGCATATGACATTCGTAAGCAAATCCGTGAGCTGGGTCAAGGGGAGAACCTTGTTGCACAATACTTTGCAGTGATTAATGCCCTTTGGCAGGAGCTTGATTATTACCGGGTTTTTTTCGCCAAATGTACTGAGGATACCGCAACTTATCAGAAGTTTGTTAGCGTGGATCGAGTTGTTGATTTCTTGGTTGGTTTAAACATCGAGTTTGATTAAGTTCGAGCCCAACTGATTGGTCAGACACCTTTTTCATCACTGCGAGAGGCTCATGCTTGGGTTCAACAAGATGAAAGTAGACGTCGGGTGATGGTTCTAAATCTCCATCCTGTGGACAAATTAGCCTTGGTTGCTTCGAATCCTAAGCCGAGCATTCACATTCCATCTCCTATTAAGGAGTCCCGCGACTGTGACTACTGCGGGGAAAAAATCATACCAGGGATCACTGCTATAAGCTTCATGGGCGTTCTAAAGGACGTGGATGACGGTCTGGCCGTGGTCGTGGACATGGATCCCAGGCCTACATATCTACTCCACCCCTTCCTGTTGACACACCCAGTACTTTTGAAACTACTACTGCCCTCACCCCTGAGGAGATCTCAATTTTTCGAAAATTCTATTCCCAATCTACTTCTCTTTATGCTCTGTCAGGTATACATTCTTGTGCTTTACATGTTTCATCCACTTGTCCTAGTTGGATTATAGACACAGGTGCCACCGAGCATATGACCAGTCATCCAACCTCTTTATTTCATACACGCCTTTCTCTGGAAAAGACAAGGTTCGGATTGCTGATGGCTCCCTGTCCTCCATCTCCGGGTGTGGTTCTGTCGTTTGTACTTCTTCGTTAACATTATCATCCGTTCTTCATATCCCTTCATTTACTGCAAATTTACTATCTGTCCAACATCTTTGCAAATCTCTACAATGTTCCGTAACATTTTTTCCAACTCATTGTGTTTTTTAGGACTTGATAACGGGACAACATATTGGCAGTGGTAATGCAGTTAATGGTCCTACTATTTAGATGTTCCCTTGTCAAAGGTGTGCTCTACTCAGGCTCTACACTCTACTTTTGACTCTCGCCTGACCTCTATCCATCAATGACATCGACGTTTGGGACATCCTTCATTTTCTGTATTGGAGTCTTTATTTCCATCTTCAGTTAAACAATGCAACAAAACTCAGTTTTTGTGTGAACCATGTGAATTAGGTAAACACAAACGGTCTACTTATTCTGTCATTCATAGTAGACACTCTGAGCCTTTTGCTAGTATCTATTCTGATGTATGGGGACCATCTCGGGTTGTTTCCGCTCGGTTTTAGGATCGATCATTCGGTTATAACTCGAATCAATAAAGTTATTCTTGCTTATAACCAATCTTCAAAATAATCATAATTTCAATATCCGAAAAACTAACCAAATTTTGGAAATAACCGAACTAGCGAATAACGAATTACCGAATTTACAATTCGGTAATTCGGTTAATAACCGAACATGTGCATAATTTACTTAGTCAATTTGTCGAACACTTGGTGGGCAGTCCAAAATCCTTAAAGTTTAAAATCTGTTTAGCAAGAAGATGGATCCCAACAATGCAATCAATCCACCACACAACAAACAGTAATACCCAATAGAAATCTAAAGCAAAGAACACCCATCTCAAAACCTCACACAAACCTCACGGATGTGTACAACAAAACTCAAGAACCTCAAAACCCAGTCAGAACCTCAAAGCTCTTGTTGTTTCGTTCTGCTTTAGAGTTTTCAATGAGAAGAAGGATGGTGTCATGGTTGATGATGATGGTGGTAGATCTGGTTTTACGACGCCGTTTTGGGGGTCGGATTTGGTCCCCATTGTGATGGATTTTGATGGGGGGTTTTTGAGGAAGAAGATGAAGAAAGGTTTAATCTTGGAGTAGACTGAGTACACTGCTGGTTGGTGGGGGGTTGTTGGACTTATGGGTTTTCTATTATTGATGCAGATGAGTACTCAGTATAAGTATAAGTAGATAAGATAAGTATAACTTTAACTCTTTATTCGGTTATTTGGTTAGACCGAATAACCCAAAATTGAAACCCGTATTAACTAACCGTACACTGTAAATTATTTCGGGTATAATCGAATTGTTAAAAATAACTGAATTCTTAGAAAATTTCGGTTAAATTATTTTGGTTCGGTTCGGTAATTCGGTTATACCCGTTTTTTGCTTAGTCCTACTGGTTTCAGATGTTTTGTTAGCTTCATTGATTGCCATTCTCGTGTTACTTGGATCTATCTTCTGAGATAAAAAAATGAGGTGTTTGATTGTTTTCAGGATTTTAACGAAATGATTCAAACTCAATTTGACGGTAAAGTCAGGATTCTTCACAGTGATAATGGTCGTGGATATAGTAATAATACTGTGTTTGCATCTTACCTTTCTCAGCATGGCATCATCCTTCAAACCTCTTGTGTCAAAACTCCAGAACAAAATGGTGTGGCGGAAAGAAAAAATTGACACTAGAGGTTGCACTATCTCTTATGTTTATCATGAACACCCGTAAATTTCTATGGGGAGATGCAGTCCTGATTGTTGCATCTCTTATAAACCGTCTTCCTTCTAGGGTTCTTGGGAATAAAAGCCCCATCTCTTTTATCCGACACCCGACCAGTCCTCCTTCGCCTCGAGTTTTTGGTTGTGTGATATGTTCATGATAAATCTCACTCGAGGAAAATTAGATCCCAAAGCCCTACGGTGTGTGTTCGTTGGATATTCTCCAACACAAAAAGATTATAAATGTTATCATCTTGCTTCTCACAAAGTCTTTGTCACCAGGGATGTAACCTTTTGGGAATTAGAACCTTTTTATTCTTCTACCCCTTCTCCTCAGGGGGAGAATATTGTTGATGAGAAGAAGCTTCCCTCTGAGGCTGGTATTCCAAGCCCTATTTTTCCTGTTCCTATTGTTGTTCCTGATAATTCTACACATGGGGAGCTGCAGAGTGCTAGACAGAATGAGCTTGAGCCTGAGTTGAGGACCTATGCTCGAAAAGGCAAGCATAAGGTAATCATTTCTGTACCACTACACCAATCTTGCTTCGAATCTAGTCAGAATAATGCTAATGGTGAGAATCTTAATCTTACTTGTTCTTATGATAATATTGATATTCCTATTGCTCCTATTACCTCATCTGATGATACCGATATTCCTATTGCTCTTAGAAAAGGGGTTAGAGCTTGTACTTAACATTCTATTTTTAATTTCTTAGCCTATAATAAATTATCTACATCCTACCTCTCCTTTGTTTCTTCCTTGTCTTCAATAATTGTTCTTCAGGGGTGGAAAGAAGCAACGAGCAATGAGAATTGGAAACAGGCTCTGATTGAGGAGATGAATGCCTTGAAGAAGAATGATACATGGGAACTAGTTACTCTTCCTTGTGGAAAAAAATCAGTTGGATACAAGTGGGTATATACAGTCAAACAAAATTATGATGGGACAATTGAGAGACTCAAAGCCAGACTAGTTGTAAAAGGGTATACTCAAACCCATGAGATTGATTGTCAATAGACTGGTAAAATTTGGACCAAAATGGCACGGTTTTTGATGGGGTCGATATTGTGAGGCTGTGGCGGGGTTAGGCTTACTTTACCATGAACTTCTTCCTTTATTTATGATTTTTTTTTGCAAAATCTTGCTACACCAGCTAATGATGCATTTGTAAATCGAAGTCTGGTAGACTTGAATACTTGAATACTTGAGATTTATAAACAAATGTATATGGTTAGATTCACAAGAATTCATACTTCAGTAGTCGGTGGGAAATAGTTCAGTGAAGAAGTTGGTATCTTCAACAGTTCAATTAACTTGCCCCATGTGTGTGTGTGTGTGTGTGTATATATATATATATATATATATATATATATATATATATAGATAGATAGATAATACATACAACCAATTTAACACTGATCAGCAAAAAGAAATAGTAATAATAATAAATATTAAAAATAATAAAATAATTAATAATAAACAATAATACAAACAAACACGATTAATTAATTAATTAATTTGCAGGAGAATCATGTCTATATATTCTATACAAAGTTGCAGACTTAATTTTGAGATTAAGAAATTAGAAACATGATTAGATGATACTGCATGTCATCTAGAATATCAGTTCTTTTTAAAAAATAAAAAAACAAATATATATACTTTTAAGAGTTAATTCTGATTACCTCCATTAACTACATATCTCAATCAATTAAAATTTTTTGAAAAATGGTAATGCTCATAAATATTATAAATTAGGCATGATTTAAGTTTTACTTTTTAAGAATAGTAAAATTTGAACAAAAGTAAAGAAACAATATACTGAAGATTGCATTAAAAATAAACAGTTGTTGTAGCTCAGTTGGTTTGAACTCTTATTTATTTACTTATAAGTCTTGTGTTCAAGCCTCATAACTCACAAGTAGCAACAGTTTGTTTTAAAAAAAATAAATCATGAAATAACTCATGGTCGGGCCAAAATGGCCCGCATTTTTCTGAAATTTGATATTCTTTGCCCATGACCCATGTTTTCTACTGGCGGGCTCAGGGCCTAAATTGCAGTCTAATTACGTGAGACATTTGCTCTCAGAGCAAAGATGAACTCTGTTCGTACTATAATCTTATGTGCAACAAACTTCGGCTGAGATCTTCAGCAATTAGACGTAAAAAATGCATTCCTTCATGGTAACTTGGAGGAGGAAGTGTACATGGACATACCTCTTAGTTTTGCTTCATCTGTCACTGTGGGCAAGGTTTGTAAGCTACGAAAGGCTTTGTATGGTTTGAAGCAATCTCCTAGAGCCTGGTTTGGTAGACTCCATAGAGCAATGATAAGGTTTGTGTACAAGCAAAGTCGAGCAGATCATACTCTTTTTGTCAAACAAATAAAGGTTACGATTACCATTCTTATTGTTTATGTTGACGACATTGTGGTGATGGGATAATAAAGAAGAGACTCAAAGTGAGTTTGACCAAAGAATTTGAGATCAAAGATCTTGATCTTTTGAGTTCTTTGGTATTGAAGTTGCAAGATCTTTCAGTGGAATTTTTTTATCTTAACGGAAGTATGTCCTTGATCTTTTAACAGAAACTGTCATGTTAGGATGGAAGCCTGCAAATTCTCCAATTGAAGTTAATCATCATCTAGAAGGAGGCACGGGACCTACGGTTGATAGAGAAATGTATGAACGTTTGGTGGGACGATTGATATACCTCTCTCATACTAGACCTGACATATCTTATGCTATGGGAATAGTGAGTCAGTATATGCATGATCCTAGACATTGTCACATGGAAACTGTTTATACCTGCTCCAGGAAAAGGATTATTGTTTGCACCATATGACCATATAAGAGTTGAAGCTTTTTCTGACTCAGATTGGGCTGGCTCTATTGAGGATCGTCGTTCTATATCAAGATACTGTTCATTTGTTGGAGGTAATCTTGTTACTTGGCGTAGTAAGAAACAGTCTGTGGTGGCAAGATCTAGTGCTGAGGCTGAATATCGAGCTATCGTGATAGACTCCACGGCACGCTTGCGTGAGGTGGTCGTCGCCCCGATCGTTTCTAGCACAGTTGTTGGGTGAATTGCTTGCAACACCTTAACCCCTCGCCTATATGTAGACGGTAATCTTGGTACAATTGCTCGTGTTCGAATTACTGCGTTGAATGGACACCAACGCACCTTGACCCCTCGCTTATATTGAAGCGGTAATCTCGGTGACAATCGATTTATTGATGCGGTAGAAGACGTCACACACATGACACAACTATGAATTGTTGTATGATAAGTCAAATTGAATCTCAAAGAAATAACTAAGAAAAATACTTAGGAATTCTTCAAAGAACCAAAAGTAGAGAATAACCTCACAAATATATTGAATAATGAATAATGTGTTTGATTACATAAACTTGGACCTCTATTTATACTACTCAAAACAATCCAAATCTTAATAGGAAATTATAAACTATAACCCTAATTTCTATAAGGAAATAAAAGTCAATTTGGAAAAGAAATTCTAATTAAAAGAAATCCTAATTACAATAGGATTTAAAACTATTTCTAGATCAAAAAATACTTTCCTAGCCGCGTAGGAATTATGTCAAAACTGATATTCCTTTATAAGCCAAAATCCGTGTACTACTAAGAATTTATATGGTCCATTTGATGATTGTAAAAACGTGGCCCACCAAAACAAATATGTTCTGCTGAATCCATGCATTGCTTCATGTATATTATTGTTGAAAAGCCCACTTGAATTGCTAAGTCTGATTACTTGAAGAAAACATATGGCCCACGTGATCAACAACCTTGCCAAATTGCCATGTCATGTATATATCCCATATAAAGTCTGATGACTTTTAAAAAAAACTGCGGCCCACATGATAACTAAGAAATTAATTAAACCATCTCATTCGGTTGCATGTAATATATGTGGACTTTGCTAAAAAGATTAGGATTGGGCTTGTATTAAATTGACCCAAATTTGTGTCTCATGCTCTTTTGCCTCCTCTTTGGTTTTCCTTACGCTAGCTTCAGCCCAAACATCTTGGATCAATCCATTGAGACCTTGTTTGAACCTCTTAGTTCTTGTCTTGCTTGATCCCCACGTCCCTTTAGTCTTGTTTGAGTCCACGCATGCCATGTCCTCATCATTCCTCTCCTCTTGAAAAGGATTTGTCCTCAAATCGTCACCTACATCAAAAGGACTTAGATCAGTAACGTTAAATGTGGCACTAACATTATACTCACCTGACAAATCCAATTTATAGGCATTGTCATTGATACGCTCGAGAACTTGAAATGGACCATCTCCCCTCGGAAGTAATTTCGACTGTCTTTGAACTGAGAATCTTTCTTTCCGCATATATAACCACACCCAATCTCCGGGCTCAAAGATCACTTGATGTCGTCCCTTGTTCGTGTGTTTAATGTACTGTTCTGTCTTCCGTTCAATGTTTAGTCTGGCTTTTTCATGAATCTGTTTAACAAGATCATCCTTTTTCTTTCCATCCATGTTAGTATATTCAGAAACAGGTAATGGTGATAAATCCAACGGTGTCAAAGGATTAAAACCATATACAATTTCAAATGGAGAAAAATTAGTAGCAGAATGAACAGAACGGTTATATGCAAACTCAACATGTGATAAACATTCTTCCCATTGCTTGATATTCTTTTTAATGATAGCCTGTAATAATGCCGATAAAAGTCCTATTTACTATTTCAAATTGCCATCATCAACCAGGATGACAAGTAGTTAAAATAACAGCTTTAGTACCTAATTTACACCACAAGGTCTTCCAAAAGTAACTTAAGAACTTTGTATCTCTATCGTAAAATAATAGTTTTAGGCATACCATGTAAACGCACAATCTCTAAAAGAACAAATCAACAACATGAGATGCATCATCAGTTTTATGACGTGGAATAAAATGTGCCATTTTTGAAAATCTATCCACGACCACAAATATCGAATCATAACCATGCTTAGACCTAGGTAAACCCAACACAAAGTCCATTGAAAGATCAATCCAAGGTTCATTAGGAATAGGCAATGGTGTATACAATCCATGGGGTTGAACACGAGATTTAGCTTGGCGACAAGTAATACATCTATCACATATTCTTTCTACATCTCGTTTCATACGAGGCCAATAAAAATGTTCTTTTAAAACAACAAAAGTTTTATCAACACCAAAATGTCCCATTAAACCACCCCCATGTGATTCTCTAACCAACAACTCACGTAAAGAACATGCAGGTATACATAGTTTATTTTCACGAAACAAGAATCCATCAATTCTAAAGTATTTATCCACAACATTCTTTTCACAAGTTTTAAACTCTTAACCGAAATCAAGGTAACTCTTTAATTCGTTCAAACCCAAGCAATTTCGTATCAAGAGTATTTAACAAAGCATCTGCAACGACGTTCTCCTTTCCTTGCTTATATCGAATAACATATGGAAATGTCTCGATAAATTCCATCCATCGTGTATGCCTTTTGTTCAACTTGTGCTGACCCTTCAAATATTTCAATGATTCATTATCGGTGTGTATCACAAACTCCTTAGGCCACAAGTAATGTTGCCATGTCTCCAAAGCTCTAACCAAAGCGTACATCTCTTTGTCGTATGTAGGATAGTTCAAAGCTGCCCCACTCAACTTTTTGCTAAAATACGCCACTGGTTTCCCTTCTTGCATTAACACAGCTCCAATCCCTAAACCTGAAGCATCACACTCAATCTCAAAAGTTTTAGCAAAGTTAGGCAAAATAAGTAAATGAGCATTTATCAATTTATCCTTAATCAAATTAAATGCTTTTTCCTGTTCATCACCCCACTTAAAGCCCACACTTTTCTTGATGAACTCTAATTACATGGTGTCAGTAATCTCACCGAAATTCAAAAAAAGCGCTTGTAGAAACTTATGAGTCCATGAAAGCTTCAGATTGACTCACATTGGTTGGACTCGGCCAATCCTGGATCGCACGTATTTTCTCCTCATCAACTTGGACTCCCTGTGAGCTCACAACAAAGCCAAGAAAAACAATTCTATCCGAACAAAACGTGCATTTTTCCATGTTAGCAAATAACTTTTCTTTCCTAAGTACATCTAAAACAGATTTTAAATGCAATGCATGATCTTCCAAGTTTTTGCTATAAATCAAAATATCATCAAAATAAACTACAACTAATTTTCCAATGAATGGACGCAAAACATGGTTCATTAATCTCATGAAAGTGCTCGGTGCATTAGTTAAACCAAAAGGTAATACTAACCATTCATAAAGACCATATTTAATTTTAAACGCTGTCTTCCATTCATAACCCTCTTGCATTCTAATTTGATGATAACCACTTTTTAAATCAATTTTTGAAAATATGCAAGATCCATGTAATTCATCTAACATGTCATCTAAACGAGGAATGGGATGTCGATATTTTACCGTAATGTTATTTACCGCTCGACAATCGATGCATATCCTCCATTTTCCATCCTTTTTTGGCACTAGAATCACCGGAACTGCACACGGACTCATACTTTCTCTCACGAATCCTTTCCCCATCAGCTCGTCAACTTGCCTTTGTAACTCCTTCGTCTCCTCGGGATTACTCCGATAAGCCGGACGGTTTGGATTGGTTGCACCAGGAACAAAATCAATTTGATGTTCAATTCCTCGAATAGGTGGTAGTCTATGAGGAAGCTCCTCGGGAAATACATCTTTGAATTCCTGCAAGAGAGATGAAACAACACTATGCAAAGAATCATTAACGTTAGTATTCAAAAGCGCCTTGTTATACCGAAGTAAAATCATAGGCTGTTTAGAAATCAAAGCTCTTCTCACATCACTCTTTTTTGCCAGTATATTTGTTTTTTTCTCATCTTTCTTTTTCTCTCTTTTTTTCTTCTTGATTTTTTTTTTCTTCACTCTCTTTTCTTTGTATATAATCTTTCTGCAAATGAATTTGATCTTCATGTACTTGTTGTGGTGACAAAGGACGCAAAGAGATCTTCCTGTCGTGAACAAATGAATATACGTTGGTAAACCCATCATGTTGAACCCTCCTATCAAACTGCCATGGTCTTCCCAATAACATATGTCCTGCCTGCATAGGCACCACATCACACAATACCTCATCAACATACCGACCAATAGCAAATGGAACTAACACCTGTTTGGTTACTTTAATGTTTGCATTATCATTGAGCCACTGCAAACGATACGGCTGCGGATGTTTGGTAGTAGGTAACCCCAATTTCTCCACCATCGTAGTGCTTGCCACATTTGTACAGCTGCCTCCATCTATGACTACACAACAGATTTTCCCATTCACAAGACATCGTGTATGGAATAAATTTCTCGCTGTTCACTGCTCTCCTCCTTAACCTGCGTACTAAGTGCTCTTCTTGTAACCAGAATTTCACCATGTATCGCATCCTCACCTATCTCCTCTAATGGTGGCATAGAATCAGTGTCGCTCTCTTCCCCCTCGGTCTCCACATCTCCATTGTCAAGCAACAACATTTTCCTCTGATTTGGACATTAACTAGAAATATGTCCCCTGCCTTGACACTTAAAGCATACAATATCCCGATTACGACCAAAAGAAGGTTGTGCAGTTTTACCTTGTTTTTCTCGGCTAGTCGATCCTTGCTTAGGTTCTACCTTTGGTTTGAACGCAACTGTCTTTCCCTCTCGCTTTGCCGAATTAGGTCTCCATGATGAACTAGCATTAGATTGTCCTCGTTGTCCTCCTCGCCTCTTGAGTTGTTTCTCTATCTTAGTAGCCATATGTACCAGTTCTTCTAACTCCAAATAATATTGTCGTTCAACCAAGTCTGCAATCTCCCAGTTCAGTCCTGCCGAGAACCTAGCCATCGCTGTTTCATTATCCTCAATCACATTAGCCCGATCCTTCAACATTTCCATCTCCCTGTAATATTCATCCACACTTCGACTTCCCTGTTTAAGAGTTTGTAAACTACGAATGATCTCCCGTTGATAGTATGCTGGTACAAACCTCTTTTTTCATGATAGCTTTCATCTCCGCCCAAGTTGTAATTGGTCGCTCTTCACACCTTCTCCGATTAGCTGTCAACTGATCCCACCATATCAATGCATATCCAGAAAACTCCGTAACGGCCAGTTTGACTTTCTTAAGGTCTGAATAATTGTGACAGTCAAAGATTCGCTCCATCTTGGTTACCCAATCTAAATAAGCCTTAGGATCACCCGTGCCTTGGAAAGCTGAAATCTTCATTTTTATGCTATCCAAATTGCCATCTTCTCTGTCCTGACCTCTTCTTTCCCTAGCACCTCCGTGTCTTTGATGTCGAAAAATTAGATTCACGATCTTCCGCCGCACTCATCGTCCTCACCGTAGTGGTCTTCCTTTCTTGCGTCAGTTTGTTGTGTCCTCGTCTTGTTTTGCATCCCATGAGTGTTTTGGGATAGCTCAGCCATAGACACCCTCGTCTCTTCTAATTGTTCTTGCATTTGCTCCATAATTTTTCTTAATCTTCGATCCCATTCTTTATGCATTGCTTCCATCTGAAATTTCAATTTAGCTGTTGAGGGTTGTTCCTCATAAGTTTCTTTATCCTTCGAATTAGACATATTTCCTGCAAAATAAGGGTTAGTAGAAAATAGTTTCCTCACCACTCCCTTACGTGTTTCGCTCGAATCAATGGTTCACTCGTGTATACTCTCAATAAATTGGCTTTTACCCTCGATTAATCTCACCACTAAGCCTTTTACCTCAAATATTCTCTCTAATAGGTTCTTATTGAATTCCCTAGCAAAATTCTTGGTTTTACTAATCAATTCAAAATTACTTATCACGAAACAAAAATATAGATGGTGTAACTATTAGAATACCACAAAATCACCGATCGATTGCCTTGTACTCTCAGATGCTTGATTTGTAAATTGTAGCTCCGTTTTAGAATTGATGATGATGGAACGGTATGAAATCTTTGTTGGAATTTGATGATTTGATGGTGTGCTACAAATTTGGTTAGCACAATGAAAATAGAATATAATTTTTTTTTCTATTTTTTTTCTATTTTTTTTTTTTTACAATATATATTTCGACAGAAAATTAAAGATAAGTAACTTGCTAGAAAGGCTTAGCTCTGATACCAAAATGATAGACTCCACGGCACGCTTGCGTGAGGTGGTCGTCGCCGATCGTTTCTAAAGCAGGTTGTTGGGTGAATTGCTTGCAACACCTTAGCCCCTCGCCTATATGTAGACGGTAATCTTGGTACAATTGCTCGCGTTTGGAATTCTGCGTTGAATGTACACCAACGACACCTTGGCCCCTCGCTTATATTGAAGCGGTAATCTCGGTACAATCGACGATTGATGCGGTAGAAGACGTCACACACATGACACAACTATGAATTGTTGTATGATAAGTCAAATTGAATCTCAAAGAAATAACTAAGAAAAATACTTAGGAATTCTTCAAAGAATCATAAGTAGAAAATAACCTCACAAATATATTGAATAATGAATAATGTGTTTGATTACATAAACTTGGACCTCTATTTATACTACTTAAAACAATCCAAATCTTAATAGGAAATTATAAACTATAATCCTAATTTCTATAAGGAAATAAAAGTCAATTTGGAAAAGAAATTCTAATTAAAAGAAATCCTAATTACAATAGGATTTAAAACTATTTCTAGATCAAAAAATACTTTCCTAGCCGCGTAGGAATTATGTCAAAACTGATATTCCTTTATAAGCCAAAATCCGTGTACTACTAAGAATTTATATGGTCCAGCTTGATGATTGTAAAAAACGTGGCCCACCAAAACAATATGCTGCTGAATCCATGCATTGCTTCATGTATATTATTGTTGAAAAGCCCACTTGAATTGCTAAGTCTGATAACTTGAAGAAAACATATGGCCCACGTGATCAACAACCTTGCCAAATTGCCATGTCATGTATATATCCCATATAAAGTCTGATGACTTTTAAAAAAAATTGCGGCCCACATGATAACTAATAAATTAATTAAACCATCTCATTCGGTTGCATGTAATATATGTGGACTTTGCTAAAAAGATTAGGATTGGGCTTGTATTAAATTGACCCAAATTTGTGTCTCATGCTCTTTTGCCTCTTTGGTTTTCCTTACGCTAGCTTCAGCCCAAACATCTTGGATCAATCTATTGAGACCTTGTTTGATCCTCTTAGTTCTTGTCTTGCTTGATCCCTACGTCCCTTTAGTCTTGTTTGAGTCCACGCATGCCATGTCCTCATCATATCGCCTTGGGTATATGTGAACTAATGTGTCTTCAAACTTTGCTAGAATATTTGGGTGTTACAACTAAAGGGCCTATGCAATTATTTTGTGATAATAAGGCAACCATTAGTATTGCAAATGACCCAACACAACACAATAGAACGAAGCACATTGAGATTGATAGGAACATCATCAAAGAAAAGTTAACTAGTTGTCTTATTTGCTTACTTTTTTTAAAAACAGATCATCAGCTAGCTGATATTCTGATTAAAGGTCTTAGTAGTAAGATGTTTCATCCATTGTGTTTCAAGTTGGGTATGCTAGATATCTATAAACCAACTTGAGGGGGAGTCTTAACAAATGTCTTGTTAGTTGTTAGTAGAGTATATCAGTTGATATAGTTGTTAGTAGAGTATGGCAACACCTAATGGAGCATGGGCTCCTTGTACTTGTTGAAAGTTTTTTCTTGTATAAATAAGCTTCATATAATCTTAAGAAATACAAGAGAGAGAATACATTTTTATACTTTCCAAATCTTGTATACATTTTGAAAACTATTTATCTTCTTTTGAACATTTCTTGAAATTCTCGTTTGATGAAATCAAAACATGCTTGATCCACCAATAATGACATAAACCTTGTTTTATAGTTTAAAAGACTTAACTAGGCATGCATCAAATCCCACTGCACAATTTAAAATTTCTTGACAGATCTGTAGTGCGGCGCGGACGCGTTACCTTTCAGCCTTGGGAGTGGTGCGGCACCGCGCCACTTCCTGCTCAGCCCAGATTTGAACTTTTGAAATCCCTGATCAATTTCTAACATGCCACAATTCATGCAAACACATAACAGAGATGTTTATACAAGTTTTGAGTCTCATTCTACATGGATCAAGCTTGATTTTCAAAACCATATAGTTTTCTTTAGAAATCCCCTTTTTACTTGATTCTTTTCATACAAGGTTGACTATGCTATCATTTGATCTTCATAACACAGTCAATTAAACCACAGAACACCTGATCAAGCTTCACATGAATGTCTCTAGCTCATTTTCTCAAAACAAGATGGCTTTTTATTGAAAATACTATACTAATCAAACTATAACAACTCCTTCCATGCATTGCAACGTAGAAAACCATACTTGACGTCTTTATAAACATACTAAGCTCCTATATACATGCCCAGAACTGCAGAAATCTAAAAAAATAAATTTTCAAAGACCGAGAACCTAAGCGGCCGCGATTTCGGCTGCAACTCAAGAACAGGCTCTGTTCAGCAGAACCTCAAATTTCAACACCCAAATTATTTATAATGCTCTCTAACTTCTCTTCTACAACTTAAACAACGAAAAACAGTATTCCTTTCCATGTCCCATAATCATATCCTACACTTTTGATAAATACTTCCAATTCTTATATTATCAGAAAATATTTTCTTATAAGTATTCTATAACAACCCACTAAGACTAACGTATCTACAACTACATCCCTGATCTCAAACTACGTGATCTTTATCAAATACATTGAGAACACAGCCATATAATCCAAATTTCATGATCTCTCCAATATGCCTCAGACCAAATTTCATACAGAAATTTTTTCTAATCCATACTGAGCTCAATTAACCCAAACTATTATCAATTATAAAACAACTTGGCTTAATTTTCCAAATCAAACTACTCAGTTCATAAAATTACAACAAAAGTATTATGGTTACCTCTTGCTGCAAATCCTTGATTTAAACTTGATTCAAGTTTTCTTCAATCTCTAATTTAATCACAGCTATTTGGTTAAAACTTGGAGGTGTAGAAGATTTGGCTAAGGAGCTTAATATAGAACATAGGATGCTTCCTTTCAGAAATCCATTACTGAAGAATAAAGTTTTGAGTTTTATAGATGGCTTATACTTGGTATCACGAAATAGACTTGCTGAGCTGCTTAGGCTATGTTATCAGTATTATGACAGCTCCTGCTCTAGCATACGTGAAGGTTACTCGTTCAATTAGAAATTCCCAGCTCATGCTATAAGGAACATGGCTCAGCTTATTTCTTAATTAAATTATCCAACTCATGCTTGTTTCATAACATCTAAACTTTTTTTGTACCTTCCCGTACATATCACATTAGATATTATGTATATTAAATATACATAATATACTTCAAATATCACCACCAAACATCCATAAATCTTTTCCATATAAATGGAAGCTATTTATTAAATAAAAATATTTTATTTAATAAATAAATTTAATATATTAAAATAATTTAATTCCATAAATTACTCCAATATATTCTATTTATCACATACAAAATCTTGATTACTCTAAATTTATTCTTTTCTTTTCATATATTGATTTCAACAATTTATTTACGCATAGTAAATATATTTATTTTAATATATTCACTACATTACATTCATAGACACATTCACACATTATATTGCACATAAAAATATATGCAGTATAATAAATTCATTAAAATAAAATAAAAATTTATTTATTTTTTACGCATAAGTTTCATCTTAAATCAGAATTAGTGAGCAGAAGTTTGCCTTTAAAACTCCTATAGCGGTAAAATTAAGCTAGCCAGTGGATGGTTCAGACTTTTTTAGTTTTCAGGCGTTTTGAATGTCATCATTGATTTCCGTCTATATTTATGTGTATACTGTATAGGCTTTTGAGGAAGCCATAGCCGAACTTGACACTCTGGGTGAAGAATCGTACAAGGACAGTACCCTCATCATGCAACTCCTGAGGGACAATCTCACCCTTTGGACTTCAGATGCGCAGGTTAATAGTGCTTGAATCTCTTTCTCTCTCTCTCTCTCTGACACGTGCGCGCACGTGTGCTCAATAACGCACATACACACACAAACGCATAACCACACAATTGCACGAACACGCACACAACACATTAAAAACACAATCAGCATTTGACAGGAGACTGACTCTGTCCTTCCATTGTTTGGGCAACTAGTTTAGATCCAGGGTGATTGAAGTTCTAACTTCAGCACTTTTGGGACATTTTGCAGGACCAGTTGGACGAGTCATGATTTGTAAGCTGAACTGCAATCATTATCTTCTCCTCGAGGAGGTGGGCTTGAATGTCATTTTGTTTATGCTGACTAGTTGTGTGTTATCTGATAAATGGCCACAACTTATGACATTTTGTGTTTTATTACTATAACTACTTTTAGAAATCTAGAATGATTCCTAACTGCGATGGTGAGAGCACAAAGTAGTTTTATCTTATGTCATTTCAATTACTGTTGCACCTTTTCCCCTTATCTTTTCCAATATTAAAAAGTGTTTCAATTGGTAGTCAAGAGGATGTAGTACCCCCAAAAATCTTTGTTAGTTTATATCTACTACTAACATAAATAAAATTAAAAGTAAAAAGTTTATCCTTTAAAACATTTCGTGTACTTGATAGTTTAGAAAACGAAACATTCCTTTACTTCTTACCAAAGCACTAATAGAGGGGTCCCCACTCATTGTGATCAATGGTTGTTTTGCCTTGCTCTTGAAATCAGTTAAATAATCGTAGGAGACTGTAAAAGGCCCAAAAAAATTGACAGATGCTTTATTGAATTTCCTGAAAGTTGCTAATATTGATTGGTCTGAACAACTTTACAGTGGTTCTACTTGTTAAAGAAACAAAGAAAAAATAGTTGTACATGGCTTAAAATATAGAATGCAGAAACACTGGAGACCCATTGGTTAAGTGAAGGTTATTGCAATCTTAATATGGAACGGATAATGGGTAATTCTAGGTGTTCAAATATATATGGATAATAATTTATAATATGTATTTGTTATGGATTAAAAATAGATATACACTATCTTTATCGTCTCCGGTACCATTTTCAGCGGCATTCGCTACTATTAGTAGCGGACGATGGGTTACGTCTGCTGTTGGTTCTTGTATTGGACGCTAATGAAGTTGTTTGTCCATCGGGTTATGTCTGTTATTGGTTCTTGTATTAGACGCTAATAAAGTTGTTTGTTCATTTTTGATTCATTGCAAGTACTTGTTATGGATCGTTTTCATATATATATATATATATATATATATATATATATATATATATATATAGAAAATAGATCGATCCTACTCCACGATGGGAGATCTATACATACCTGTTTTGTTATACGTATTCAAATCACATCCAAAACACTATATTATGTATAAATTTCAGTTCTATAAAATATTAAATTTTTTTTAGTTGTTTTTTTTAAAAAAGTCCGCATTTTAAGAAAATGCGGGAGTCCGGACTGGATCTGGACTCTCTCTCTCTCTCTCTCTCTATATATATATATATATATATATATATAAGGATCAAAAGCATTCTCCTTATCTAGCATTCCTCCTTAAATAATACTCTTTTATTAAAATTACGTCGTTTTGGAGATTTTTAAAGAATAGTGGTCCCACTTGTTTTCTTTTTATTTACAAAAATGTCACCCGCGACTCCACTAGAAACTCCAAAACGACGAAGTTTTAATAAAAGAGTGCTATTTAAGCTTAAGCTTACCCCTTATCTAACATACCTTGCATACCTCCCTTTAGCGACGGACCGGGCGACGATTCGGTCCGTCACTATATATAGAATTGTCGTCTTAATTTTTAGCGACGAACAATATATAGCGACAGACAACATATAGCGACGGACAACATGTATCTTAAGTGCACGTGACATTAAATAAGATGAGGTATTTTATGACATAATAATAATGATATTATAGCGGTTACAAGCCTTTCAGGGCTCAGTGACAAAAAAATTACTCATAAGGTTTGAGTGTGAGGTCTTGAGATTCATTTTTGTCAAATATAATAATATTAAATTTTAGTCGAATATCGCAAAAAAAGAAGAAGATATCATAACAATGGACATAAAAACTAAAAAATGACCCCCTAACATTATTTATGATAATAGATTCTTGACAATATTCATTCTTGTTCGGGAGATAGACGCCCAAACGAGGGTTCTTAATTACTGCTACGATTAAATAGAAACTAACACGTAAATAATATTTACAAATGATTCGGTTAGTATTTACGAAGCGGAAGCGGTGAAAATGGAATGTCAAATCTACAAGCAACACCACGAGCACAACTATTACAATTCTTCATACTTCTCGTCAATATAACAAAATACGAACGAATTAAAGTGTTCACACCAAGTACACCTAAGCCTATAAAGCTTGAAAATACTAGAGTATTTATAGAAAATTGTGTGAGAAAAATAATACGTTATTTTTCCTTCGCTTACACTCTGCAGGAATCAATATTTAACAATGAATCCCAATTAATATAGGATAAGTCTACAACTGACTAAATCCAGAGAGTTCTCATAAAGAGTCTTAACAATATCAAGTATTATCTAATACTTTCAAGTGATATGGGACTCTTCCAATCCTAATTGAATTATCCAATATCCATACCCAAGGGGATGTCCATGATCCACGGGTTTGACTCGGATCAATTACTAACATTTCCTACTCAGATGCTTGGGTTATAAAGGTACGTACTCATCTCAAATCAATCATCTCTAGATTTATTCGTACAGGTGCCTTGGAATGCGACTGTTGTCCAATTTTCGTTACAGAAAATTATGTGCAAGTATACACGATCAATTAATAAAGTGATAAGAGTGTCAAACCCACAAGAATCTATATCTAATATATCCAAACTACTAGTTTTGTATCAATTGAATTTTATTTAGACAAATGAAATTTAACTACTAGTTTTATATCAATCCAGTTTTATTTAAACAAATGAAATTTGTGGATATTAATTAAAAAAAAAAAAACTAAGAATAAGTTAAACACAAAAATTTGAATTCATATATAAAAACTTAAGACTACAATATCCCCAATTATGCAGTATAGATCATTTATCCAATTCATTTAATTATTAAATCCACTTGAGTTGTCAACAGGAAGTCATAATTATTTATAAGCCCTTTTCCAAGGATCAAATAAAAATATTTAATTCAATTAATCTTGTGATATTCTTATGCAAAACAAAAGAATCAAATTCATCAATTCTCAAAAGTTACATGCAGTGAAAAGAGATATCCCTATTCAATTCACAACCCTAATTATGTATCTTATGCAAACAATTAAGAATACATGCTATCATATTTAGATCTAACCCTAAATTTCATCTCCCGAATTCATCTAGTGTATTACACTATTTGTAAGCCAAACAATTAATCAATAAGCATAAAATACGATAGACAACTCAGTTTGAATAAATAATTGAACTTCAATAGATAATTAATTTATAAGCATAAAAAGTTCAATTATAGTCTTAATTATAAGTTTAGTTCATACAAAATATTAAAACAAAAAATCTCAAACAAGCCATCAGAAGTAAATTACAAATCTAAATAAGGAAGAAAAGAAAAACTCAGTAGAGGTTCTTCAATCTTCAAGTCTTCAACTTGAATTGCTTATAATGCTATGCAACCTTCAATCTCTAATTCCAGCTATCCGAGTTAATCTCTGTGTGTATTGATAGCAAACCCTCTTCCTTTTATAACGCCAGGTCTACTCCAAGTCAACTTTGATTAGAATCCTATTTTGAGTAGAAATTGGCATGAAAATCCTCAGCTTTGCACAAACTTGACCAGATCCTATCGATCCCAAAGACCCGGTCTTTGGGTTTGAACTAGTTAAGAGCCTCGGCGATTTGGACCAGTTCTAGATATTACAAGTTTGCCCTTTTAAGCTAACAATTCCCTGTTTTGCCCATGCTTTGCTCTAACCTGAAAAATAACATCGAAAGTAAAAATGTCCTAAAAATACTCAAAAACAAACAACATATCAAGTTTAAAAATAATTAATTCATGGGTATATTACCCACTCATCAAATACCCCAAACTTAGACAGTTGTTTGTCCTCGAGCAATGCAAAACTAAAACAAAATGAACTAACTAATATGATTTTACCAACTCAAGCATGAACCAATCATTGATAACCTTAGATAGCCTCAAAGATCTCTAATCATAACTCAAATGAATGTTAAAAATCAAGCATTAGTTAAAACCTGATATATCATCAGCTCACTTTATTTCTAATCCACAATGTGTGTATGTGCTTCAATATATCAATCCAGTCACAGATAAAACAAACTCAACAATTAAAAGACTCAAAGAAAGATACTCACAGATATAGGAATTATATTATACCTCCATAACTCAAATACCCCTTATTCCAATTTTTTTTATTTTTTTTATAACGAGTGCATTTTACCCTCTATCTCGTTTTTTTATTTCTTGACTCATGCAATGTTAATCTGTATTAGGCTTTTCAAAGTTACGAATGTAGCAAACTTTCGACTAATGACTCCCAAATCATTCGGCTTTAGGACACTAAGTGTAGAGACACTCCTAAGGGCTTACTTGTTCGAGGAACAGATGCCACAAAGACAACTAATCAAGTTTATTCAATAACTATATCTTTTTCTTTCTTTTTCCATTTTTTTAATAAATAATTTCTGAAATACTAGATAGACTAAGCTATAGAGGTTTTCCTTGTCTATCCTAAGCCCTACATTCGTCAAGTTCAATTAAACCCAAAACAAGATTAATATACTGACATGTGCAAATTAAAGTTTTTTTTTTTCACAAAGCAAACTGACTATATTCAAGAGTTAACCTAAGCTATCTGTTGTCCTAAATCTATATAACAATTTCGCACAAGTATACGCGATCGATTATGAAATATAGGGCAAGAAGAGTATCGTTCCCACGAATAATAATCTAATAAATAAATAGAATAACCAACTACCAATCATTAACCAATCCAATTCTATTTAAACTATGATGTCATCAATAAATAAAAACTAAATACTAAATTTAATGTAAATATAAAAGATATAAAATATCAAGATCACAACTTCCCCCAATGAACTACCAAATATCAATTACTTAACAAATCAACTAATTAGTTATATTAAGTTGTTAACTAAGAATTCATAAATATTCATCTAACCTATTCCAAATTAGATAAATGTCGTCATTCTTAATCCGCTCACTATATTTCTATGTGAATAGTTAACAACAAAACAATAATCACCAATTCTTATTAAGCTTATGAGGCAATTGGGTATAATCTTATCCCTCTCACAAATTAGATATTCACTTCTAAGAAGAATATTCTAACAAATGTATCATATTGCACATCCAATCTAGAATCAATATTCCAATATCATCTAAATCACAAATTGAGTTGCTGGTGATGAGTACCTATGAATTCGATATTATTAAACTTAATTATTGCTATCTTTAATTGTTTTTTAGTATCTTTTTATGTGTTTTTGTGTTTATTTCTTGTAGGATGGAGCTGGAGGGACAAATTGGTCATTTGGGAGAAGAAAAGGATAAAAATTATTAAAATTAGAGCTGAGTGACATTTTTGTAATTACGTGTTCACAGTCAAGCGCTTAGCGCTTGAAATAACTTTGGGTTGAGCGCTGGCGCTTTCGTATGCGACTAAAGAGGATTTTTCTACTCTCTTGAGTTGGTTTTTGAAGCCAAAAGGAATCAATGATGAGGAGGAGACCAATACAAATAGGAGAAGACTTTAGAAAAGACGTATCAAGGAAATTATCAAGATAATTGCAGAGAGAACAACGAAGAAAAACACGAAGGAGGATTGCAAGGGTTGAAGATCAAAGAGGGAGTTCTCTTCTCTAGTTTTATCTTTTGTAATTATATGGGATGTTTGGATTATTAATCTGGATGATGTTTTTCTTTATTATTATTATGAACTAAATTTTTATTAAGATTGCGACGAAACTTGGTATGTAGTTTAAATTAATTTTCCCATTGTATGAAAGTTGGTTTTTATTGAATTATTTATTATATCTTATGCTTATTGATTAATTGTTTGGCCAACAATTACTGTGATAATCTATATAAAATTGGAAGATGGAGTATAGATTGAGATCCGGATATGATAACATCTGTTCATATAATCTGATTAGGGTTAATATGATTATCATGTAGGATAGGAATATACCTATATGTCTTTTGTATCCATTGAAAGAATTTGTGCGTAAAACCCTAATTAACTTGATTCACATAGGAATATAGTGAATTAATTAACTAGGGTGTTCCTTGTAATTATGTGTATTAAGGATCGGAGTTAGGAGGATTTGTTCACGTGTTTTTTGGAAAAAGTGCGTGAATTTTATAAAGCATTCTTGGATAATGATTCATATTAATTAATTAATTTAAATGGGAAGTAAATTGATTTAAATAAAATACCAAGGGAAGTTGTAATCTTAACCTGTTAAATCTGCAGTTATTCTTGTGAAATTCTGATTTTAATTATTAGTTTTGCTAAGTTTAATTTTCAAATCACAAACAATATTTCGTAGTTTAAAATAGGATTAATTGCATTGGAATTAGTAATTGATAAATATTAGTCTATTTCCTCGTAGGAACGATATCCTTGCTTGCTGAATATTACAATTGAATGCATATGCTTGCGTGTTAAACTGCTATTAAGAAATTAGGCAACAAGTTTTTGGCGCCGTTGCCGGGGAAATTAGTTTACTATTTTGTCATTATTGATTTTGGTAGAGTTAATCTTAATTTAAACTTTTTCTTTTCTGTTCTATTTAGCTGTTCTTGACTAGTGTATGCAAACGCGATCGAAGAAGCCAAATTTATTGCCTTACGAGGAAGACATCAAAAAATGATTTCAGTGGTTGCGTAAGTGGGTTAAAGAAATCAAAGAGGCACTTTATAAGAAAGATACTATGGCTGAGGAAGAGCAAAAAGCACTGCAGGATTATGCTATGCCGTGAGTTACTGAAATTCAGTCGAGTATTACAAGGCCTGCCATTACTGCTACAAGTTTTGAGATAAAATCGGGGACAATACAGATGATTCAAAATTCATGTTAGTTTGGAGGGTTACCGAATGATGATTCGAATGATCATATAGTCAGCTTTATAGAAATCTAAGATACTTTCAAGTACAATAATGTGTCAGAGGATGCAATACCCATTATCCTTGGAAGACCGGGTAGCTTCACCATACTGAAGTTGGAAGACATACCCATTATCTTTGGAAGACCATTTTTAGCCACGGAAAGGACATTAATTGATGTACAAAAGGGAGAATTAACGATGAGAGTCCAAGATGAAGAAGTAACTTTTAATGTTTTCAAGGCTATGAAATTTTCGAAGGGAGAGGAAGAGTGCTTTAGAGTTGATCTGATTGAAGGAGTAACGAGGGAGGTATTTATTGAATCTGTGAATGAAGACCCTCTTGAAACCGCATTGGTTAGTGAAAATTTATCTGTTGATTCAACTGTGCTAGAATGGGTTCAAATGTTAGATTCAACTCAGAAGTTCACACGATGTTTGAAAAAATTTGAACCTCTGGATTATTGGGGAAAGCCGGTTGAAAAGGTGAAATCATCCTTAGAAGAACCGCCCACCTTGGAACTTAAGCCATTGCCTAACCATTGGTTCTTCTTCTACCTTTCCAGTTATTATTTTTGCATCACTTGATAAGGTTCAAGAAGAAAAGCTACTAAGGGTACTTCGGCAATACAAGACTGCTCTTAGGTGGACTCTTACAGATATCAATGGGATAAGCCCATCAATTTGCATGCATAAAATTCTATTGGAAGATGAGGCGAAACTAACTATTGAACAACAACGAAGATTCAATCCCATCATGACGGAAGTTGTAAAAAAGGAAATCATTAAATGGTTGGATGCGAGAATTGTTTAGCCTATCTCAGATAGCTCTTGGGTAGGTCCGGTTCAATGTGTGCCAAAGAAAGGGAGAATGATTGTAACAACCGAGAAAATCGGATTATTTGTAAAATAATTTTATTTGAGTAAATAATGAATAAAATTATAATATATGTTATTTATAACGAGTAAACAGGATGAAGGTTGTTCTATAACCAAAAAGTGGCGTAATATCGTAGTATTCTGGCTACATGATAGAATTAAGGTGTTTGAATTTCCAAGATGAAAATAAAAGCTTTCCGAGAAAATCTCTGAAAAACACTATTCATCCATTTCTGCTCGGGAATTATTTTTGAACTTTTGAGAAATTCGTAATGATAGAATGATAAGGAAGGATTGATTATGTAATAATAATTCAGTTATGACAAATGCAGTTTTCGCCTGCGTACTAAGTTTGAGAATGTTAAGTAAAATGAAGATTTGAATAAATGATGACCGTATAATAAGAAAGTATTATACGAGGCAATGAATACGAGTATGATACAAAGTATTGTACTAGTATATACGGAAGATGACATAACGTATATGATGAATGATTATACAAACTAGTATATGGGTAGAATACGAATATTATACATTAAAGCCTTAAGCCAATTGTAATGGACCAATATGATTTGTGTAGGAATTGGGCAAGCCCAAGTGCTATCTTGTTAAGGCCCAAAGATAAGAAATGAAAGCCCAACGTAAGGCCCAAAGTTAATTAAACATAAGCCCAAACCAAGAACCGGACCCGTGGATCGAACTAATGGGTTACTGGGTGAGAAAAACCCTTGGGGCAACCCATATGGGCCCCCATAGGTGAGTCATGGCTGGCCAACTTGGTGGCCAAGCAAAGGATAAGAGTTGTGGTGGGCAAGTAATGAATAGTAAGGAGGTGGAAAAGTATGGAGGTGAGATGACATTTTGACCATTATGCCCTAACCTTGTAAATTCTATAAATAGAAGAGGTTGTTGGTCATTTGTTGCCTTGTTCAAAAACACCAACATCTTAGCACAATTATATTGAGAGAAAAGTGAGAAGTGTCTTACTAATTTAAGAAGAAAAAAAGAAGAATCAAAGTTAAGAACACAAAGGTAAGGAATCTTAGATCATTATTCTTCATCTCTTCAATTGTAGTTTGATAGAGAAGTGAATATTGGTGGAACATGTATCATAAGGAGTAACAAGGATGGCTATCAATAGACTTAAACCTTAAAAAACCATGTTATAAGTGGAATCATAATCATGGAATTATGAACTAATGAAGAACATATGAAGAATTATCATGTTGTTGTTGATGGACAAGTTTAAAACCATCGTGTATAGGATTAGATGATATATGTTTGGTTAGGATGATAGAATGATGGAATGAATCCATTTTGAACGGTGTAAAAATCTCAAGTAATGAAGTTATGGCAAAATTTACGAGATTAGACGATAATCGTCGAAATCATGAAATTCTCGGAATGAAAGTCAAAAGTCACCATTTAACTTAGAAACCTTGGTTTGTATTTTATAGTTACGGACTCAAGAATGGTCGAATTCTAACTTAAAACGAAGAAACGAGCTATGAACGTTCACGAACGTTTAGCGAACGCGTAATAAAGAACTTAATTGGTGAATTCCGTGTTAACGGATTGAAAAATGTAAGATTTTCTAATGAAATCGTAGTACACATAATATGTGAGCTAACGGATTTTGAACGAGCCAATTTCGACTTATAATGAGTAGGTTATGAGCCCGAGAAATATTCCAATAGAAAATTTAGAAAAATTTCTCTAAGGCAAGAATCGCTTTAACTTTCATGTGCTTGCATATGAGACTTATATAGGAAGTCAAAATAAAGACTAGCACTAGGAAAAAGATAGTAAGGAATAGCAATGAATGTAAAGAAAATTTAAGTTGATTGAAGGTGAATTATAACCTTAATAAACTTAAAGTAACATCATTAAGGATGATAAATAACCTTAAGAATTACAACTAAAAGTTGAAGAAAGTTACGAAAAGGTAAACACAATGTAATACGATAAATCGTAACGAATGTTAACCAATCTAATGAATGATTAGATTGAGAAGAAGGGGAAGATAGATTAGTGATCATACTTGATTGTTTATGACCTAATGTGGTATGTTATGTACTTATGTATTATAGAATCCTTAAAGACTCAAAAGAAAAGTGTATTAACTGTAAAAGACGCTAAAGGCTAGTGTTCTAAACCCTTGTCTATGTTCTTTTTGGACAAGTTTTGTCATTCATGTATCTTACGCGTGAATTGATGTATAACGAAGTCGAAGCCAATTCCTTCGGCTAGACTTAGTGTGTTTTGTAGATTTCCTTATAATCTATCAAAATATTATCAAATGTTGTTATCTTTTGCCAACTATTTTGGTATGGATTTCAAAGAAAGACTGAGTATGAGTAAACAAATGTTTTGTCGTCAAACGACAGGCACATGAGGTTGCCAAAACTTAAACGTAGATACGTTTAATGAAGTAGTGTTGTACAACATAGAGTACTATAAATTTGATCACCTAGACGTGCTCGTAAGATATCTTGGGACTTCTGAACTTGGTGCCGGGTTGTCCTTTTCAAAGAAAGAATGAAATGCTCAAGGTCTTGGACCAAAATTGACGTTTAACGTATTTTGTGCATGGTTAAACGTTTTAGAGAAAAGAGAAGTGCTATTTTGAATTATCTATAGTACTTCATAACTATTGATTCAGTTATTGAAGATATATGATTCATATGATTTAAACCTATTGCTTAAATGAAATTGTCATACTTGCTGAGCTAGTTATGCTCACTCTTGCTTGAACCGTATGAATACAGCTAAGACCGAACGAACTGAAGGATCCAGTAAGGATAAAGGGAAGGCTAAGGCAGACAAATATATTATCTTTGTAATAGCATAGTATGAACTTTGTATTTATTTTATATTATGACAAGGAACATATGTAATGGTTACAAAGAACATAGGAAGGGAAATATTAATTTGTAATATATAGAAGACATATTCACTCTTTTGAGATATTTCAATTGAATGTATGTGTGAACTGTAGCACCATGTAACACCATCTGTCGGGTTGGAAGATACCTAAATTTGGGGGTGTCACATGTTGGTATCAAAACTGTAGGTTATAAAACTTAAGGGGGAAAAAGAACCTTAAGCCATAACCTTAAGAAGTGTTAAAGAAGTAAAAGATGAAGTTAACACTAAAAATGCATTAAATGTGATATGTGTTTTTACTATTCTAATGATGTGTACTAATCAAAATAATTTTTTTTGTTGTAGATGTCAAGAGATAACGTGATGTATAGGGATATACATGTGGTTAGTGAGGAGTCTATAAACTAAGTAGAGATTTTATCGACACTAGTAGCTGAGTTGCCAGAAGTGGTGGTGGTTGAGTCAGAAGACTCAGAGAACTTAGGATTTAAATCCTTGTTTGATGGCATGTCAGAGGAGGAGGTGGAGGTAGTGTCGTTTAACACGGTAGCACCTGTAGAAGAGATGACTCAGGGGAAGTCAATGAAGGCGTTATTTATGACAGTGTTGGATAGAAATATCCAGTTGGGGAAAGAGGTGAGAGAGTTGAAGGAGGAGATCCATGACATCTTGGTAAACAAGAAGGACATGGAGACGATGCGGGAAGAAGAGCACGATGAGAAGGTTTTGGCGAAGGACAAGGTCCATGAGCTAAAACACGAGGCCTTTGAGCTTAGATAGGAGCTAAAGGCTAAGAAGAAGAAAATTAGTAGAATATCCTATATACATAGGATTTCTCACGAGGACTTTCAGCGGTGAGTGGCTGAGTATTTTGTAGAGGCAGGGCAGACTAGGCATACTATTAGCCGAGATGTGATAGCCAGTCTTGCCAATGCAGACTATGAGAATTCCATAAGGAAAATGTAACCTAGTTAGTAACTAGAGTAGAGTTAGATATGAAAATATATTGTATCTATATAGTGACGTAAAACCCTCTTTTGTATATCAAAGGGTAGTCTTTTGTAAATCCCAATTTTTGGAAAGCAATTGCGGGAAAGTAATGTAATCAGCTAAGGCTGTGTAATGACGAATGATGTAGTATTATACTACAAGGAAGAAGCAAATCAATAGAAGCCTTTTATTGAACATGTTGTGAAATGAGTTTGAGTTATTGTTTAATAATGAATAATGACTAATTAACAGGAAGAAAGTAATAATGAAGTGTCATTTATTTTAACAGAAAGATGACGCCAAGAAGAAGATAACGAAATGAAGAAGCAAATGTGAATCAACCGGAAGGGGGACCGGTTAATCCAATGCATGGGTTCCTTAATTTAGTAACGACTGCTTTTAATTGAAATGGGGCGAATATACCTGTAAATCCTGCGGTTGTACGGGCTACTACGTTTAAGGATTTTAAGAGTGTAGGTCCGCCGGAGTTCAAGGGAACTACGGACCCTATAGAAGCCCAGACTTGGGTAAAAGAAATTGAGAAGGCATTTGTTATTGCAAATGTCGAAGAGGGGAAAAAGGTTTCTTTTGCTACCTATATGACGAAGGGAGAGACCAACTTCTGGTGGGAGGCAAACCAGGCTAGGGTTGGGATAGAAAACCTAACATGGACACGGTTCAAGGAGATTTTCTTCGAGAACTACTTTCCCACGAGTATGCAGGGGAGGATGGAGATGAGGTTTTTAGAACTGAAACAAGGGAAAATGACTGTTCCCCAATATGCTGCCAAGTTCAATGAACTGGCAAAGTTTGCTCCACATTGGTTGGATACGAAGGTGAGGAAGGCGAGGAGATTCGAGTATGGCTTGAAACCCTGGCTCTATAGCCAGATATCAATGTTTCAAAGTAATTCCTTTGGAACCATTCTGGAGAAGGCAATAATTGCCGAGAGTGGTAATGAGGCTTTAAGCCAATACCACAGAGAGAAGAAGAATAAGAATTAGGTAGAAAGGGGAGTAAAAATCGAGGGAGCCAGTGGGAGTGGCAATGGGCAGAAGAGGAAGGGTTTTAACTTTGGGAATACCCGAGTAAAGCAAGGAGATCCTAAGAAGAGGATGGAGGCATGCAAGAACTGTGGGAAGACTCACTTAGGAGTCTGTCTCAAGGGAAAAGGCTTCTCCGATGGGATTTTTGGAACTGCTTTGTCCTCCAGGGTTATCTCTGAAAGACGATTCTGCCCTTCTACAATGTTAGTAACAAAAATGCAAAATTTTGAGTGTCTATAGATGCCCCTCTTTATCATATTCATGCAATGCAATGGCATGGATAGGATAAAGAATACTAGACACTTGAAATTTGACAAGAGAATAATGATGCAATGTACAACAGCATGATGCCAATGTATAATGCATGTGGTTTGTTGGACTGTTCTCCAACGGAATGTGATTACTGTTTGCTACCACACTTTCTGATGGGGACTGAAGTTTTCACTGACCACCGTGACGAACTGCTTGGACGTGTGATCCAAATCTATCAGGAACTTTCAGGATGTTTACAAGGTTATCATCAAAGCTCGTAATCTTGGGTACAGACTTTCCACTGAGGATGTATCTCTTATGTACAAGAGACTCTGGGGGATAGTGCTTTGTCTGTTGAGGATGTGTATAACATATTCCATCATCGGTCCTCCCCGATGAGGATGTTCTTCCCTGGTTTGTATCGCCAGGTCTTTCTAGTATTCTGTCAGAGTTACTACCAACAGTCTGTGTTGTCAGGGATGTCTGACCTTCCCTGGTAACATATGCATGTAATTTTAGGCAAAGGAGACTATGGCAAAATTTTTCCAAAATTTAGGCATTAGATAGTCATGCATTTTTAACTCTACTGTAGGCGTATGTTAAAGTAATGCATGCATGCATGTAGTCATAAAATGTATTTAAAAAAGCTCCAGGTTAGAATTTACCACACCCTTTCTGAGGTGATTTGGAGACTTGTGTCCAGATATATGGATTCGGATCAGCCGAGTAGTTCCCGCAAGACCACTTTAGGTGTGCGGAGGAGGGCTTCTGACCCCGTTCAGTTAGACAGCCTCGTCGTCTGGCGGAGGCGGTGATACGTCCTGTTCGGGTTGAGGTACCAGATGTTAAGGACGAGGAAGAGGATGTACCGATTGTGGACCCCACTCCTACTGCTCATGTTCCCCCTAGGGATCTTCCAGGTATTCAGGTGACAATCCCAGAGCTTCTGGGTGATTTGAGTCGACATCCCTCAGTTTACTTGCACGCAAACGAGGTAAAAGCTGGATTTTGATCTTCCCTTTTTTCCTATTGATGGGGAGTAAAGGTTCTGATGTTGATCTGCTTTGTAATGCAGGTTCCCGACTTCACACAGCCTAGAGGGAACTGGTTCAACATTCACTCCACGTATCAGGCTCTGCATCCTGACTATCGAGCGATTGTGCATGGCTGGGGCTTTGAGGCGTTCTTTTCCATCCTCCCCCATCGTTGTCCTTGGGGTTATCTCAGGGCATTGTTTGAGCGCTGGTTTCACCTGACTTAGTCTCTCCATTTGTTAGACTGTGAGGTGATGATGACGTCGATGGATTGGCAATTTATTATAGGTATGGAGTTTGGAGGGGTGCCAGTGCCATGTACGACAGATATTACCCCGACGACCGTCAGATCCTTGCTAGGAGTCCCGACTGAGGCACTCAAGGGTAGGACAGTCCTTATAGATCCTTTGAGCTTAGATGCTATGAGCGAGCTATTGAGTGAGCCCATACCCGATGATGTGAGAGTCAGGGATCACATTCTTCGGCAATTGTTCCTGATGATCATTAGGGGCCGCTTCATAGCGGATAACTCTTCTACGGTATCATTCACTTTAGTGAGCGCCACACAAGATGTGGACCGTATTGGAGAGTGTGATTGGGGCTCCTACACATTCGCCTATTTCCTCAAGGGCATGCGCATGCGTTCTCAAGGCTTGACAGAGGCTTGGCTAGGATTTTACCCATTTCTGCTGGTGAGTATTTCTCTTGTGATTTCCCATGTACAGGTTAAGAGTGTTGACTGATAGCAGATGTTTGCCTTTGTGTTGGTAGTTCTGGGCCTACGAGAGGCTCCCATGCTTACGTACTGTGAGTGTGCTAGGCCTGGAGACCTATCCATGAGGACGGCGATGGCATCACTCCATATTAGTAGAGGTTCCTATAGCTGAGGGTTCCACCCATTTTCTTCTATAGTTGGAGTTACTGACAACTGATGCTATCACATGGATTCCCTATTCTGGGGACCACTTGCCCGTTGGGTTTGAGGACGGGTACCCGACTGGTGTCGATTACGTGATATCCACACGTAAGATTCCTCTCTTTACTGATGGAGGATGGGAGCTCTATTTGGGAGAGCGTGCTATTAGGAGCACCACAGGGGAGATTCGTGTACCGATTTTTCCTCTTGCCAGGAGTTATTGGCCTGTTTCGCAGTCGCCCATCATTGATATCCCATTGATGGGTGTTAACGGTTTTACACTGTCAGAGGGTCCTCATACTCAGGAGATGTTCCAACATTGGTGGTCCCCTCTTACCATCAGATCCCAGACCCACGCCACTCAGTTTATGGGGGATATGGTTCCTGGATCCGTGATGATGACGGATTGGATGGCCTGTGTCCGAGATCTGACTCATTTAACACAGATTGACAGTTTGACCCGGCAGTTGGACTAGGCACATTTCTTTATCCAGCATTTAGGCAGAGATCCTTTAGAGGAAGATACTTTTGATCTTTTCAGCTCAGGCGCTGGCCCCTCAGGTGACCCATATGGCTTTACCGGTGCAGATCCTCCGTTGTATAGGCCTGACATCCCCGTTGATGGAGATCCAGTGACTCAAGAGGAGTTACATCAGGTGGACATGATTGATAATGTAGATATTGACACCATTGTCTTCTTCTGATGTGTATTCTTGTTATATCTTTTGATAGGCCTCTGTTAGACACTGGGTGGCTGTGCCCCATTCTCGCTATATCTTTTGATAGGTCTCTGTTAGTTGCTGGGTGTTTGTGCCCCATTTCCTTGTATTTTTAGCTGTACAGAGATGTATTAGATGATGTACTTAGGAATGTATATACTGTTATTCCCCACATCATATTACCATCTATTGTTGATCATGCATATATTATGTTATGCATATGTATGTATGTCCAGAGATATTCAGCATTGACCCCTGGATGGTCTTATGATACGACCCACATAGATGTCTTCTTCGACAGTTAGCCGCATTGAACATACCCCACCAGTGTTGGTGGTTTCCCGTCTAAGGTCATGGTATGATAGTATGTCACCTCCAGACAGGGTGACCATAGATCAGTTATTACAACATTCTATGACCCTTCTGATGTTTCAGTTCCCCCAGGCTTTGTAGAGGGTATGTTGGAGCACTGGATACCGGAGAGGCAGGTTTTTCGATTTGGTATCTGGTGATCAAGCATTCATACATGCAAAACAATCATAATCGAAATCCCACATGATATGTAAAATAGCCCCATCAATCAAGCATGCAACCAAACTACATATTAAAATCCGTTAGAATCCCATAATGGAGTTTAGTTCATGACTGAACCAAAAGCCATTATGGGATCAAAGCTAAACATGGTTAATAAGCAAACAATAGAAAGATGAAGGATAAAAACAATCAAACCCAATTGCTGATTATAGACCAAAGTTAACATTTAAATCCAGTAAAATAATAATGATAATCCACAATGATAGAAAAATCCCAAGAAGAATTGGAGAAGTAGGCGTTTAAGCTTCGTTCTACGTTGGAATCTCCCTCAACGTGTAAACCCTAGTTCCTACTATGAAAAAAATACGTAAAAAGTAATCAAATATACGTCTGACACCAGTTAGATATCGTTTTTAATCAATTACAACCCTTTTAATTAAAAATTAAAATAAAACAAATCAAAGACTTAGGGCATTGCATCGCAGCACGCCCTCTAAATGTAATCCTCGCTACGGTATGCGACTTACAGTGTAATGTTGTCCAATTTGGTGCTTAGCGTGGTGGCGCGTCCCCAAAGCTTGTCTGCCTTGCCGCTTCGCTTTGAAGATTACATTTAATTCTGCTTCACGTTGATGCATTCTGCTCACTCCTTCCTTTGTCCATCCATGCTTAGTCTTCTGCTCCACTTGATCCTCATGCCATGCATCTCCCAGCTTGTGCCTCGCTTCATGCGTCCATTAGTCTCGTGCCCTCTAATACCACTAAATTAGGTCGTTTCCTGCACTTTTTCACTAAAAGGAGTTTTAAGTAAATGCAATGCAAAATAACATGAAATGCAACTAAAAACACACTAAAATGTATTTGAGATGGGTATAGTTCGCGTGAATTGGTATTCAATAAGTAGGTATAAAACCCACTTATCAAATACCCCCAAACTTGAACTGTTGCTTGCCCTCAAGCAATGCATACTAATGATCAATGAAAATGCAGCTACATTACTATGCAACTAAGCTATGATGCAAACTAGTCTCACATAGTTCCAAATTTATAATGTAATTTCAAATCCAAATTGTCTCAGTGAAGTATCCAGATTCAAGATTACCATTTCAAACCAAACTATAGGCATAATATCATACACTCAGATAATTCATATATGCTATAGAGATTCTCTGTGTGTGTGTGGTGTTCACCAAAACTTGACTTAAGCAAAGAATACACATGTTTCGTTGCTCAAAACAGAAAATTATAGTCTAAATCAAAACTCATGTATACTCATGCAACAAAGACTGTTTCAACATATCAACACAAACTAAGGTTCAACAATGGGTTTAACTGCTTTATTGCTACTCACGAGGGCGATTATCGTTCTTTCCCGCGGTGTTTATTTCTATTTTTTTTTGTTGACATGACTGTGCAATGTCTTATTCCATTAGGCAACACTGTTACCCCTTAGAGAGCTTTCAACCAACAACTCCCAGACCATGAAAGACCTTAGGGCGCTAGGTGTAGAGACAATCCCCTCGGCGTTTTACTCAAGTAGCTGGGGCCCAAAATAAGACTAGCCATATTCGCTTATTTGATTTTTTTTTCTTCTTTTTTTATACATATAGCATACCCATGTTTTCCCAAAGTTTGAATATCAATGCTTCATACAGTTTAAGATTACTTTCCACATATTTCTCTTTTTAAAACTACATTTTTTATCGAGCAATGCAACACATATTTCTTATACCTACAAGTGATTAAGAACACATTCGTGCAAACTGAAAGCATTTAAACAGCAATATGAATTTCATCGTGTAAAACAATATATCTCAGCACATGTTATCCACAATACTCAAGAATCTTTCAAAAGTCACTATCATCATTGGCTAGACAAAATTTCCATAAAGCTAAACATTGTGAGACATGCAAACTAAAACATACTAGCACAAGCAATAATAACTAAAATTTAAAAATTTTCTGCAAAATTTTATCTAACACATAAACATGCAAAAACTAAATGAAACTATATGCAACTATACTACTACCCCAATACCCCCAAACTTATAATATTCAATGCCCCATTGAATGAAGGTAAAGGGTACAGAAAACTCCCCTAATGATCGGCTGTACCACCCTCCTCGGGTGGTGAATCTGGTGGTGGATAAGGCACTGCTGTCCCAAACTAAGGCCACTCTAGCATCGTTCCTTGCTGTGCAAAAGCCTCGGCCAAGGCCCTCGTGAGTCTCGTAGAAAATGCTTTGAAGTTATCGTACATGGCATCGACTTTTTGCTCCAACCTTCGGAGATGGCAATCACCATGGGCAGCATGTGCTTGTGTGGATGAACTGCCTCATCTGTGCGAGGGGGTCTTTCTTTGTGATGGCTCGGGGAAAAGTGGTATAACGACCAGAAATTGATTCGGATTCTATTGTAAAATGATTTTATTAATTTAAATAATAATAAAATTATATTCTATGTGATATCAAGATGGTTGTCATTCTATAACCTATTGATGTTGGAATGTCGTAGTATTTTAGCTATGTGATGGAATTAAAGTGTTTGAATTTCCAAGATGAAAATAAAAGTTTTCTGAGAATTTTTTTGAAAAACACTATTCATCGGTATTTGCTCGGGATTTATTTATGAATTTCCGAGAAATACGTAATGATAGAATATCAAGGTAAGACGGATATGTAATAATAATCTAGTTATAGAAAACGTAATATTTTGCTTGCGGACTTAAATTATGAATATTAAGGAAAGCGAAGTATTATTAAGTAAGTTATGATTGTATGATACTTAGGTATTATACAAGATAATGAAAATGAGTATAATACGAAGTATTATACGAGTTTGTATGAAGGATGGATTATCGTATATAATAAATCTCTATACGAGTTAAATACGAGAATGATATATAAACTATATGTATATGTATTGAGTAATGATATTGGACTTGTAAAGATTGGTTAGGATTTTGTTCAAGCCCAAGTGAATTAAATGGTAAGGCCCAACTATTGAGTTAATAAGCAAGTGAGTGTTTGTTAAAGCAAGCCCAAAGGTTAAGTTAATTAAGCCAAACTAGAATCCATGAGTTGATTGACCCATGGGGCAAACCATATTGATATGGTTAATGTGTGGTAACCAAGTTAAATGAGTGGTGACCAAGTGTTAGAAGTATGTGGTGACCAAGTAATGTACTGACCAAGTAAAAGAAGTAATGGCCAAGCAAAGGATAGGATTTGTGCTAGCCAATTAATGAATAGTAAGGAGGTGACTTAAGGAGGTGGGATTGGTTTATTGACTAAACTACCCTAACCTTGGAAATTCTATAAATAGAGAAGGCTTACAAGCCATTTGTTACTTGTTCAAACAATCCAACTCATATAAAGTGCTTAATTGTTAGGGAGCTTAAGTTACAAATAAGTCACTTTCATTTAGAAGAAGAAGAAGAAACTACTTTACAAGGACTTCAAATGTAAGACTCCTTCTCTCATTATCTTCTATCTCTATTCATGATAGGTTGATAAGAAAAGTTGGATTAAGCGACATGAATGTTAAGAAGTAAGAAGAATGTGTAAGCAATGAACTTAAGCCACATAAGTTGGTAATAAGTCATTTGAACTTATAAAAGTTATGAACTTGTTATAGGTTAACCTTGTTAGTATGCAAAAGTAAAGGGTTTGTATGTATATGTATCGTATATACATGAATGAAACTATATGTGAGAACATATATGCATGGTGATTAAAAGACTTTAACTTTCATAAGTTATGATCAATGGAGCTAAAAGTAGTTTATAACTTAATAAGTTATAAGCTCATGGATGAATAAAGTCAAAATCCAACAATGAAAATAAGTTGTTGTATTAGGTATATTGATGTGTTCATAGAATGAATTGAATGCAATGAAAGTAATGAACAAATCATAAGTAATGAAGATTTGCCGAAAATTGCACGATTGGACGGTAATTGTCGAATTCGTGAAATTCTTGGAATAGAAGTCAAATTTTGTGTTTGAACTCAGAAATGTTATTTTCCAATGGAGATAAGTCATGTTTGTCATTCTAGAGTTGTGGACTCGAAAATGATCGAATTCCGACTTAGAACGAAGAAATGAGCGTTGAACGTTCACGAACGTTTATCATTTACGTTAAAAATGAACCAATAGGTGAATTTTTAGCAAACGAAGTCAAATAGATAAAATTCTTGAATGAACGCGTAGATTACGTTATTTGTGAACTGTAGGCTTTTGAACGAGCCAATTAGGACTTATAACGAAGAAGTTATGTGTCCGGGAAGTTCACAAAATTTATTGTCTGTAAAATTTTTCTGGTGCACAGAGTTGGTGCCGCGGCGCAAACCCTAGGCCAAATGATGGCGCCAAATACCATGCATAATACAAGACCTCTCTTTGCAGAGTGGCAGCGTAAGCGCTGCCCATGAGTAAGGACTTCATGCACTGCAGCGTCATGTCCAGGACAATGCCACTGTTAACTCGTGTCGCAGCGCGAGATGTAAGTATAAAGCCGACTCTGCAGCGCCAGCCTCAGAACAAGGATAGTGGTGAATGTTTTTAATTACAAAGAAAAGAATGTTAATTGATTTAAAAGTAAACACAACTTAAGGGGCGTAAAGTAACATTATTTAAACTTTGTTAAACCTTAAGGATGTTGTATAAAGGTTGAGATAACCTAGTCAAATATAAATGCAAGGATAATGATAAGCCGGAACAGATAGTAACTGAATCTAATACACAATTAGATTGAGATGAAGGGTAAGATATAGTCATATACATACTTGGTTATATATGATCTAATGTGAGGCATTATGTGATCATGTATTGTAGAAACTTGAAAGACTTGAACATAAAGTAATTACACCGTAGTAGACGCTAAAGGCAAGTATTCTAACTCTTGTCTCAGTTCAACCTGAACAAGTTTTGAAGTTCATGTATTCTTACGCATGAACTAATGTATGATGAAGTTAAAGCCAATCCTTTCGGCTGGACTTGATATATTGAGTGGATTATTGATAATCTATTCTTCTGTCATCAAATGTTATTATCTTTTGTCAACTACTTGATATGGTTTTCAAAAGAAGACTGAAATGTTAAACAAATGTTTTGCCGATAAAACGACAGGCATGTGAGGTTGCCACAATTAAACGTGCATACGTTTAATGAATGTAGTGTTGATCAACATAGAGTACAATAGGCTGATCACCTAGAAGTGCTCGTAAGTAATACCAGGCTTACGAACTTAGTTCCGGGTTGTCCTTTTCAAAGAAGAATGAAATGCTCAAGGTCTCTGACCGGAGTGAATGTTTTACTGAATATTGTTATTATTGTAAAACATTTTGAAAGGAAGATGAAGTGCTATTTTGAATTATCAATAGTACTTCATAACTATTGTTTAGTTATTAAAGATATACGATTCGTGTGTGTCAAGCATGTTGTTTATTGAAATTGTCATACTTGCTGAGCTAGTTATGCTCACTCTTACTTGAACCATATGAATGCAGGTAAGATTGAACGTCCCGAAGGACCGAATAAGGATAAAGGAAAAGCTAAGGCAGATCGCTAAGATGTCTATGTAATAGTATAGGTTAATGTTGTAATGTTATTGATATTATGACAAAGAACCTTTGTAATGGGTTTAGAACTTGGGACAATGTAAATATTATTTTAATAATATAGAAGAGATGTTCGTTCTTTTGAGGCTTTTCAATTGAATGAATGTATGAATGTTAGTACAGTATAGCACCATCTGTCGGGTTGGAAGATACCCGGATTTGGGGGCACTACAAGTTGGTATCAAAGCCTAGGTTATAAAACTTAAGGGGGGGGGGGGAATTAGAACCTTAAGTTATAACCTTAAGAAAGAATAAAGAAGTAAAAGATGAAAGATAACTCTATAAAAATGCATTATATTACGTTATGTGTTTTATTATTCTACTGACGTGTTCTAATCAAACTATATTGTTTTATTGTAGCTGTCAGGAGAAAATGATATGTATAGAGATATACATGTAGTGAGCGAGGATTCGGTTAATCGAGTAGAGATACTAGATACTATTTTGTAATAGTTTTTTAGGCGTGGGCGCCTTGAGTGGCATTCTGATGTCGAGATGTGTATCAGCGGGGCGTGTGGTTTTTGATCAGAGTAGTCATTCTTGGCCACACGACCTCCACTTCTGCCTCTCTTGAGTTGACTCTAAACCGCTTATCAGTGAGATTTCACATGAAGTTACCTACATCACACCATGTACCCATATCAATGTATGATCTCTGGAATAAGCATGAATGAACCAGTAGAATCTTGAAAATACTAAAACACTGTCCAATGCAGACTCTATTACACACCCACTTATGCTCAACATAGCCATCTATTAAGAATGAAATAAAGATGAACTAGCTAAATACTTTACTGAATAAATAAAAAGAAAATAGAGATAGAGATAATGGGTTGCCTCCCATCAAGCACTAAGTTATAGTCAATTAGCCTGAATGTCTCTGAGGCTCATGCTGACTAAAGAATGGAGGTGACTTTCTGTCTGTCCACCTCGCCACAAAAGTAATGCTTCAATCGCTGTCCATTCACCTTAAAAGGCTTGTCCAGAAACTAATCATATACTTCAATTGCACCATGTGGAAAGACAGTTTTCACTGTAAATGGTCCTGACCATCTCGATTTCAGCTTTCCGGGAAAAAGTTTAAGTCTGGAGTTATAAAGCAAAACTCTTTGTATCGGTTCAAATGTCCTATCCATGATCTTTCGGTTATACCATTTCTTCACCTTCTCTTTGTACAACTTTGAGTTCTCATATGCCTGTAATCTAAATTCATCCAACTCATTGAGTTGGAGTAGATATTTCTCCCCTGCGGCTTTCAAATCAAAATTGAGCTTCCGTATTGCCCAATATATCTTATGCTCTAGCTCTATAGGAAGGTGACAGGCTTTTCCATACACGAGTTGAAAAGGTGACATGCCCAACGGAGTTTTATATGCAGTTCTATAAGCCCATACTGCATCATCTAACTTTAACGACCAGTCTTTCCGTGTGGGATTCAGAACTTTTTCCAGGATTCTCTTAACTTCTCGGTTCGACACTTCAGCTTGGCCATTCATTTGCGGGTGATAAGCTATAGCAATGCGATGGTGCACCCCATACTTAGCCAAAAAAGTTGTAAACTTCCTGTTGCAGAAATGACTACCTTCGTCACTGATGATAGCTCTTGGAATTCCAAACCTCGTGAAAATGCTTACGTAAAAAATCGAGGACTACCTTGGTATCATTTGTTTGCAAGAGCGCCACTTCTACCCATTTCGAGACATAATCCACTGCGAGTAAGATGTAGAGATTTCCGCAGGAAGAAACGAAAGGCCCCATGAAATCAATCCCCCACACATCAAAAATTTCTACCTCGAGGATCGTATTCAAAGGCATTTCATTTCTTTTGGAGATGTTCCCCACTCGCTGACACCTATCACACCGCTGGACAAAACTATATGCATCCTTGAAAATTGTCGGCCAGTAGAATCTTGCTTGTAGTACTCTGGCCGCTGTTCTTTCACCACCATAGTGACCTCCATACACAGTAGAATGACACTCCTGCAAAATCCCCTCGGTCTCGCTATATGGAATACACCTTCTTATCACTTGATCAGAACACTGTTTAAACAAGTAAGGCTCATCCCATATATACCATTTGACGTAGTGCAGAAATTTCTTCTTTTGATAACCCACCAAGTCAGACGGTACCATCTTACTTACCAGATAATTCGCGTAGTCTGCGAACCATGGAACTTCCCCTTTCACCACAAACAACTGCTCATCTGGAAAGGATTCGTTAATCATGACTTGGTTGTTTACTTCCCTTTTCGAATTCTCTAGTCGAGATAAGTGGTCCGCCACTTGGTTTTCAGTCCCCTTTCTGTCCTTGATTTCCAAATCAAATTCCTGCAATAATAAAATCCATCTGATCAACCGGGGTTTTGCATCCTTCTTTGCCACTAAATGTCGAATTCCCGCGTGATCCATATACACTATCACCTTTGTGCCAATCAGATATGCTCGAAATTTATCAAAGGCATATACCACTGCCAATAACTCTTTCTCTGTAGTGGTGTAGTTCAACTGTGCATCCGTGAGGGTCTTGCTGGCATAATAGATCACATGAAATATCTTTTCCTTCCGCTGCCCCAAAACAGCCCCTACGGCGTAATCACTGGCATCACACATCAACTCAAATGGCAAAGCCCAATCTGGAGCAGTAATCACTGGTGCTGAAGTTAGTTTTCTCTTTAAGTGCTCAAATGCTGACACGCAGGCTTCATCAAAACTAAACTGTGCATCCTTCTCCAATAGGCTGCATAGTGGTTTAGTTATTTTGGAGAAATCCTTGATAAATTTGCGGTAGAAACCTGCATGTCCCAGAAAACTACGAACACTTTTTACTGAAGTAGGTGGTGGCAAGTTCTCAATAGTCTTCAGCTTCACCCTATCCACCTCAAGTCCCTTCTTCGAAACCTTGTGTCCCAATATGATTCCTTCTTGGACCATGAAATGTCAATTTTCCGAGTTCAACACTAAATTAGTTTCAACACATCTCTTCAAAACCATGACCAGATTCTCAAGGCATAAGTCAAATGAGTCCCCGAAGATTGAGAAGTCATCCATAAATACCTCCACATTCTGCTCCACCATGTCTGAAAATATAGCCATCATGCATCTCTAAAAGATGGCTGGAGCATTGCACAACCCGAAAGACATCCTCCTGAAAGTAAAAGTGCCGTATGGGCATGTGAATGTAGTCTTTTCCTGGTCTTCTGGAGCGATCATAATTTGATTGTAGCCCGAATATCCGTCCAGAAGGCAATAGTACTCACGACCTGCTAATCTATCCAACATCTGATCAATGAATGGGAGTGGAAAATGATCTTTCCTTGTAGCTTTGTTGAGCTTGCGATAATCCATGCAGACTCTCCACCCCGTTACTATCATGCCACCCTTTTTCGGAACACACTGCATTGGGCTCACCCATGGGCTGTCTGAGATCAAATAAATTATTCCTGAATCTAACCATTTCAGTACCTCTTTCTTGACCACTTCTTTCATTATCAGATTAAGCCTTCTTTGTTGCTCAACTGACGGCTTACTACCATCTTCCATCAGGATCTTGTGCATGCAATACGAAGGGCTGATCCCTTTGATATCTGCTATGGTCCATCCAATAGCTGATTTGAACTCTCGAAGCACTCGTATCAGTTTTTCTTCCTGAAAAGATGTTAGTGCAGAAGCAATAATCACAGGTAATTTCAAATTTGAACCTAAAAATGCGTACCTGAGATGTTTTGGAAGTGGTTTTAACTCCAGCTCTAGAGGTATCTCAAGAGATGGCTTTAACTTTACTGAGGCTTCCCCAGCTTTTGTCAATGGCTCGGCAGGTGGTCTGAATTTCTTGAATTGTGGAGTGGTATCCAGATATTGTACAAATTCGTCGAATTCCTCGTCCTCCAAATCTGAGTTCTCATCAATGATATTCCTCAAAGGTTCATAATCCACTAGACTCTGTACTTCATCATTTAGAACCCGATTCACCCAATCAGCTAGGAAACAGTCCTCTTCATCTGCTGGGAACTTCATGGCTTTGAAGACGTTAAAGGTAACCTCTTGATCATGGACACGCATAGTGAGTTCCCCTTTTTGCACATCTATCAAAGTCCTTCCTGTGGCTAAGAATGGTCTCCCCAGTATGATCAGTATACTTTTGTCTTCCTCATAATCTAAGATGATAAAGTCAGCCGAAAAGATAAATTTATCCACTTTCACCAATACATCGTCAACAATTCCCCGTGGATACGTGATGGATCTGTCAGCTAGCTGCAAAGAAATGTTTGTCGGCCTTGGAACCGACAATCCCAACTGATTAAACACTGACAAGGGCATCAGATTAATACTTACCCCAAGATCACATAGACACTTTTTGAAGTTTATCTTTCCGATCGTGCATGGAACTGTGAAACTGCTCGGATCTTTCAGCTTTGGAGGTAGTTTACGCTGAAGCACTGCATTGCATTCCTCTGTCAAGGCCACTGTCTCAAACTCATCTAGTCTTCTCTTCCTTGACAATATACCCTTCATGAACTTTGCATAGCTTGGCATTTGTTCCAATGCCTCGGTGAACGGTATGTTGATCTGCAGCTTTTTGAATACCTCCAAGAACTTACTGAATTGTTTATCTTCCCTCTGCTTATTTAATCTCTGTGGATACGGTACTTGAGGGTGAATTGGTGGCGCTGAACTATTGAGCTTCTCCTCTGAACTTGCTTTATCTTTCTCTTCCTGCGGAACCTCAGAATTTTCTAGATTTTCTTCCTCAGCATTCACTTGCTCTGCCTTGCGCGGCCACGCGGCTTCCTTAGTGTAATTAGGCGCGGGCGCGCGACTTGCAATGCCTGTAATGTTTTTCCTAGATCTCAATGTGATCGCTTGACACTGTTCCTTTTCGTCTCTTCTTGGATTTGTCTCTGTATTACTTGGCAATGAACCCTGGGGCCTGTTATTGAGCATGCTCGCCATTTTCCCCATTTGAGTCTCCAAATTCTTGATAGCCACTGCTTGGCTTTTAATCATAACTTCCGTGTTTGCCATGCATTTTAACATCATCTCCTCCATTTCTGATTTCTTTTCTGGCTGTGGTGCAGCTGGAGTGTGATGTTGTTGTTGTTAAGAAAATCCCGGTGGAAACGGTGGTTTTGATGAAAACTGTGGCTGAAACTGTTGGTTCGGCTGAAACTGATTCTACTAATTTCCTTGGTTATTTGACCAACTAAAGTTTTGATGGTTTCGGTTGTTGGGGTGGTATATGTTCTGAAACTGTCCTTGATCTTTCCTGTAATTGCCCACATCTTGTGCATCGAATTCGAAATGATAAAGACACCGATCTGTCGAGTGTGACCCACGCACAAATCTCATATATCTGAAGGCAACTGCTTTCACTTTGCTTTTACGCGCCACATGTATCTATTTTCTTTGCCATCACGCCATCCATCTTGAAACAAACGGGTAATAGCATCTACCTCCAACACACAGTAACTTTGGGTACGTGGCGGTAGAGATGTAGGATTCTCGGTAATCATTTGCAGCCATAGTCTCGATAAGTGTATAGGCCTCGTCATAGCTCTTTGCCCATAATGCCCCTCCTGCAGCTGCATCCACAATAGGTCTCGATTGCCATCCCAATCCATTGTAAAATGAGTTGATCACCATCCACACTGGCATACCGTGATGTGGACACTTCCTCAGCATCTCTTTATATCTCTCCCATGCTTCATATAAGGACTCACCCTGTTGTTGCTCAAACTGAGAGATAGCCGTCCTCATCTTTGCAGTCTTAGCCATTGGGAAGAACTTGGCTAAGAATTTCTGTGCTAAATCATCCCATGTAGTGATTGACCCTGACGGCAAAGAATGTAGCCAACTTTTTGCCTTATCCCTCAATGAGAATGGGAATAGCCTAATTTTGATAGCATCCTCCGTCACACCGTTGTATCTGAATGTATCACAAATCTCGATGAAACTCAACAGGTGTTCATTCGGATCATCCGTAGCAGCACCCCTAAACTGTACCGAATTCTGTACCATCTGAATAGTGCCCGATTTTATCTCAAAAGTATTGGTTGCTATCGCTTGGCCTCGACTATGCTAGATCAGAGTCCATTTATATTTGGCATGGAATAGTCCCTTAGAGCCCGATGCTCTTCTCTTTGCTCAATTCTCTGTTCTTCTGCCATACTAACTGTAGTACTCTCTAACTGAGCTTGCAAATTTCTCCGCACACTTGCTTTCCAACCTCTTCCGTTAATGTTATCCTATCTTTGGTGTTAATTAAAGGTTGGATGATCGCGTGTGCAAAAAAAATCTACAAGTACACAAACAAAAACAAAACAAAAATTGAAATGAGAAACAATCAGAATTATCTAAGTCATACAATATAGCTTGAAACTGATGATAATTATTTAAATTAAATGCCTTTCCCCGTGAATGGCCATTAAAAAACTTGTTGCCTCTTTTTCGCCTTACGATAAAAGAGCTCTAACTCATGCAAGCATACATGTGTCAATAAGTAATACATAGTAAGTAGAGTATCAATCCCACAGAGAAAGTTGTCAAATTTAAACTACTATGCATCAATTAAATCACTATATTTATATGCTTAAACTAATGACTATATTGGTGAATTACTCTAACTGTATATAACAACTAAAACAAGAATAATAACGGAATAAACCAAGTCTGGAAATAATGGGATCCTAAATTCATTTAATACTTCATCTAATTACCACTATCATACAAGAATTGCTCACATATCACAGGAAAGTAGCCAAGAGCACTAATAGAGTCATAGCCATTTTTCAATGTACTATGACCTACTTACACAACATCCACAAGCGATAGACTCCATGTAATCAACAATATAACCAAAATCACTATATGTCTATGTGAAATTGCAATTATACTGAATTTAAGCACAAGCCCTTATTTTAACTCATACGGTGAAACAAAGATATGTCTATCCGGTTCACGAAATACACAAACCATATAAAATGAAATTTCATATACATATGCTATCATGATTACAATCCATACATGCATGTTCATTGTCAATTCCATACAAGTACTGAAACGAATGGTGATTAAGCATTTATACATGCAAAACAATCATAATAGAAATCCCACATGATATGTAAAATAGCCCCAACAATCAAGCATGCAACCAAACTACGTATTAAAATCCGTTAGAATCCCATAATGGAGTTTAGTTCATGACTGAACCAAAAGCCATTATGGGATCAAAGCTAAACATGGTTAATAAGAAAACAATAGAAAGATGAAGGATAGAAACGATCAAACCCTATTGCTGATTATAGACCAAAGTTAATGTTTAAATCCTCATATAAATCTAGCAAAATAATAATGATAATCCACAATGATAGAAAAATCCCAAGAAGAATTGGAGAAGTAGGCGTTTAAGCTTCATTCTACGTTGGAATCTCCCTCAACGTGTAAACCCTAGTTCCCACTATGAAAAAAATACGTCAAAAGTAATCAAAGATACGTCTGACACCAGTCAGATATCGTTTTTAATCAATTACAACCCTTTTAATTAAAAATTAAAATAAAAAATTAGCGACTTTCAGCATCATCAGCGTGGTCGCGCCCTCTCGATGTAATCCTCGCCACGCCGGTACGACTGCCAATGTGTAATGTTGTCCAGCCGGGTGCTCCCCAAGCTTGTCTTGCCGCGCAACTTCTACAACTTTGAATTACGGTTCTCACTTTGGCGATCCGCTCATTACTGCTTCCTCCTTCCTTTGTCCATCCATGCTTAGTCTTCTGCTCCACTTGATCCTCATGCCATGCATCTCCCAGCTTGTGCCTCGCTTCATGCGTCCATTAGCCTCATGCCCTCTAATACCACCAAATTAGGCCGTTTCCTGCACTTTTTCACCAAAAGGAGTTTTAAGTAAATGCAATGCAAAATAACATGAAATGCAACTAAAAACACACTAAAATGTACTTGAGATGGGCATAGTTCGCGTGAATTGGTATTCAATAAGTAGGTATAAAACCCACTTATCAAATACCCCCAAACTTGAGCTGTTGCTTGCCCTCAAGCGATGCATACTAATGATCAATGAAAATGCAGTTACATTACTATGAAACTAAGCTATGATGCAAACTAGTCTCACATAGTTCCAGCTCTAACAGAATTTCAGTCCAAATTGCCTCAATGAAGTATCCAGATTCAAGATTACCATTTCAAACCAAACTATAGGCATAATATCATACACTCAGATAATTCATATATGCTATAGAGATGTTGTGTGTGTGTGTGTGGTGTTCACCAAAACTTGACTTAAGCAAAGAATACACATTTTATATTGCTCAAAACAGAAAATTATAGTCTAAATCAAAACTCATGTATACTCATGCAACACAGACTGTTTCAACATATCAATACAAACTAAGGTTCAACAATGGGTTTAACTGCTTTATTTCTATTCACGAGGGCGATTATCGCTCCTTCCCGCGGTGTTTATTGCTATTTTTTTTTCACATGACTGTGCAATGTCTTATTCCATTAGGCAACACTGCTACCCCTTAGTGAGCTATCAACCAACGACTCCCAGACCATGAAAGACCTTAGTATGCCAGTAATCGAGACAATCCTTCTTCTGCTACTTACTCAAGTAGCTGTAGGCCCCAAAATAAGACTAGCCACGTTACTGCTATTTGATTTTTTTCTTCTTTTTTTATACATAGCATACCCATGTTTTCCCAAAGTTTAAATATCAATGCTTCATACAATTTAAGATCACTTTCCACATATTTCTCTTTTTAAAACTACATTTTCTATCGAGTAATGCAGCATATACTTCTTATACCTACAAGTGATTATGAACACATTCGTGCAAACCGAAAGCATTTAAACAGCAATATGAATTTCATCGTGTAAAACATTATATCTTAGCTCATGTTATCCACAATACTCAAGAATCTTTCAAAAGTCACTATCATCATTGGCTAGACAAAATTTCCATAAAGCTAAACATTGTGAGACATGCAAAAACTAAAACATACTAAAGACAAGCAATAATAACTAAAATTTAAAAATTTTACGCAAAATTTTTTATCTAACACATAAACATGCAAAATTAAAACTAAACATGCAAAAACTAAATGAAACTATATGAAACTATACTACTACCCCAATACCCCCAAACTTATAATATTCAATGCCCCATTGAATGAAGGTAAAGGGTACAGAAAACTCCCCTAATGATCGTTGTACCACCACCCTCCTTGGGTGGTGAATCTGTGGTGGATAAGGCATCAAAACCAGTCTCCGAATCGAGGCCACTTTAGCATCGTTCCTTGCTGTGCAAAAGCCTCGGCCAAGACCCTCATGAGTCCCGTAGAAAATGCTTCGAAGTTATCGTACATGGAATCGACTTTTCGCTCCAACCTTCGGAGCTGGCGATCACCATGGGCAGCATATGCTTGTGTGGACGGACCTGCCCCATCTGTCTGAGGGGGTTGCTGTGATGGCTTAGGAAAAGTGGGCTGGATAATAAAACCTAATCCTCGCGGATGCGGTTCACCACCCGTCCAGTCCTTAAATTTGGCAATAGTAGCATGAGTGATATCATGGCTCGGGTTCTACAGCTGCTCGTTATTCCATGGGACTCCTTGTTGGGTACAAAGCATGGCTGCCACAGATGCATGCAGAATACTCCCAGTCGTGCTCCCCCGTAAATAACGTAGCATGTTCTGATGAATTAGGTGGCCGACGTCAATGTACTTGCCTTTGATAATGCCCCATAAAATGATAGCACGCTGAGTGGTTATTTCATGCCAGTGGAGAGAATTGTGCGTATGAACTTTGATGAGAGCTGCTGAGTCTTATGATTATGGGAGAACAGAAGAATACGCTTCTATTATGTCACGTGAGGGGCCAAATAGACAACGACTCAATTTTTTAAACTTTAAAAATATTTAGTGCTTGGTGTTCTACGACCATGGCAACCATATAATAGTTTTTTAAAGCAGCGCACAATTTGTATTCCTGGTTTGAGATGTGTAGGCCTTGGCAGCGTGCGGTTTTGAGTTTTATAATTATTATTGGCACGTACGCGACCACCTTCTGCCTTCTTGAAGTTGACTCCCAAACTGCTTATCAGTGAGATTTCACATGAAGATACCTACATCACACCATGTAACCATATCAATGTGAGATCTCTGGAATAAGCATGAATGAACTAGTAGAATCTTGACAATACTAAAACACTGTCCAATGCAGACTCTATTACACACCCACTTACGCTCAACATAACCATCTATTAAGAATGAAATAAAGATGAACTAGCTAAATACCCTACTGAATAAATAAAAAGAAAATAGAGATAGAGATAATGGGTTGCCTCCCATCAAGCGCTAAGTTATAGTCAATTAGCCTGAATGTCTCTACGGCTCATGCCGACGAAAGAATGGATGTGACTTTCTGTCTGTCCACCTCGCCACCAAAGTAATGCTTCAATCGCTGTCCATTCACCTTAAAAGGCTTGTCTGAAAACTGATCATACACTTCAATTGCACCATGCGAAAAGACAGTTTTCACTGTAAATGGTCCTGACCATCTCGATTTCAGCTTTCCGGGAAAAAGTTTAAGTCTGGAGTTTTAAAACAAAACTCTTTGTCCCGGTTCAAATGTCTTATCCATGATCTTTCGGTCATGCCATTTCTTCACCTTCTCTTTGTACAGCTTCGATTTCTCATATGCCTATAATCTAAATTCATCCAACTCATTGAGTTGGAGTAGACGTTTCTCCCCTGTGGCTTTCAAATCAAAATTGAGCTTCCGTATTGCCCAATATGCCTTATGCTCTAGCTCCATAGGAAGGTGACAGACTTTTCCATACACGAGTTGAAAAGGTGACATGCCCAACGGAGTTTTGTATGTAGTTATATAAGCCCATACTGCATCATCCAACTTTAACGACCAGTCTTTCCGTGTGGGATTTAGAACTTTTTCCAGGATTCTCTTAACTTCTCGGTTCGACACTTCAGCTTGGCCATTCGTTTGTGGGTGATAAGCTGTAGCAATACGATGGTGCACCCCATTCTTAGCCAACAAAGCTGTAAACTGCCTGTTGCAGAAATGACTGCCTTCATCACTGATGATAGCTCTTGGAATTCCAAACCTCGTGAAGATGCTTCTGTGTAAAAATCTGAGGACTACCTTGGCATCATTTGTCGGAAGAGCTGCCACTTCTACCCATTTCGAGACATAATCCACTGCGAGTAAGATGTAGAGATTTCCGCAGGAAGAAACGAAAGGCCCCATGAAATCAATCCCCCACACATCAAAAATTTCTACCTCGAGGATCGTATTCAAAGGCATTTTATTTCTTTTGGAGATGTTCCCCACTCCCTGACATCTATCACACCGCTGGACAAAACTATATGCATCCTTGAAAATTGTCGGCCAGTAGAATCTTGCTTGTAGTACTCTGGCAGTTCTTTCACCACCATAGTGACCTCCATACACAGTAGAATGACACTCCTGCAAAATCCCCTCGGTCTCGCTATATGGAATACACCTTCTTATCACTTGATCAGAACGCTATTTAAATAAGTAAGGCCCATCCCATATATACCATTTGACATCGTGCAAAAATTTCTTCTTTTGATAACCCACCAAGTCAGATGGTACCATCTTACTTACTAGATAATTCCCGTAGTCTACGAACCATGGCACTTCCCCTTTCACCACAAACAACTGCTCATCTGGAAAGGATTCGTTAATCATGACTTGGTCGTTTACTTCCCTTTCCGGATTCTCTAGTCGAGATAAGTGGTTCGCCACTTGGTTGATGGTGCTGCTATTAGACAAACCTTGCGCGCGGATGGCTATGAACGATATGAGCCGGAAGTTTATGACCCTCACCTGGCTGAGGCGTAGGGTAGTACGGGATACGATTATATCCAGCCATGTGATATCCCAACATTTTTTGATACACAAATTTGGCTCAAAGGACAGTTATACACAGCTCTTTGGGGATTTTACCATGCCGGAGGATTAGTGGAGTCTAGCCAGAGTAGACATATTGTTGATGTGTGTATTGTCATACGTGTATATGCCATGGTATATGGATGAGCTGGACATTGGCGTCATTATGGCAGTGAGAGCTCTCAGGGAGGGTCATACCATTGTGTCAATGATTGTAGCAGAGACGTTGAGATTAGCAACATATTGTAACACCTACCCTGCAGGGGTATTTACAGGTAGCTCGGTCATGTTGTACATGTGGTTCATGTCACACCTAAGACCGATTGGCACCTTCCGACGACACGGGTATTGTTTTACCCATGAGATAGCCATGTCTTACTCCTTCTAGCCATTGAAGTGTACATACGCTATGTCTTGGTCGATATTCTTGGCAGGGATCAGAGATCCATTTGACATCTGGCCATGTACATGGCTCAGTTCACCCTATAGCTTCATTACTCATGCTCCGGGCATGGATTATCTTCCTCTAGCTGGTTTGAGGGGCATAACTACTTACCACCCACTGGCTGTGATGTCACAGTTTGACTAGTTTCAGGACTTCCATCCTTTTGAGGGGGAATTGAGTCAGCGTTTGGCTTCCCGCCACTTGTCAACAGAGGACAGATCCAGGTTGTATGCCTGTTGGGATCAACATGAGCTAGCTGAGTTTTTTGTTAGCCATCCAGGCTGTTTGATAGAGAATTCTGCATGGATGGAGATAGAGATAACATCGGCTACAGTAGTATCCATAGTGCTGGGGATTGATTTTGATGATGGGGAGCCCATAGAGGACATTGATCTTCCCATCGAGGAGGAGCTATTCACTGAGTTGCCAATAACTCTTGTAGATTCTCCCAGTATGAGTGCTACTGTGATCCATCATTCAACATAATATTTAGAGCAGAGTCTTCATCTGATGACCTATGAGAGAGATCAGGCTAGGGCCTTGATGTTGATAGCTCTTGATGGGAGAGATGCCGCTCTATTGGAGAGAGAGGAGGCTGTAGCTCATAGAGACACCACTATTGCTGAGCGGAATGAGGCTAGATCATCCAGAGATGCATTGATTATTGAGCGGGATGCTGCCATATCTGCCCAAGACATAGCCATTCCAGATAGTACTACAGTGAGATCCCATACTACTAGCATGATTACCGAGATGAGTGCATATATTGATGAGCATCATGCCACCATGTAGTTGGCTGTGGATCTGTTGGCTCATGTAGATACCCTTGGGCAGGAGCTTGTAGTGTTGCCTCCTTCTTCGGAGAGAGATGCCATGTTGGACTTGATAGCTCGTATATCCACGGGATTATAGATAGGCTTGTATTTTCTTGCACAGACTAGCTTAGCCATTTTTTCATGTACAGTTCATATTGTATATATCAAACAACATTATATATGGCAGGGAATATATTTTGATTCACTTCCCTTTTAGTTGTGCCTTGCTACTTGCTTGATATTTGCCTATTTTTTCAGGGCTTATGATCTTGATGTATTCTGAACTCATCCTTGATAGGTGGACATTGAGATGTCTTAGGATCTTTCAGAATGGATCATTGATATGTGTGTATCCCTACCCTGTTTGGTGTCTTGGGACTGGTTTCTATATGAAGATGTGGAGAGGAATATGACTTTTCCTTTCTGAGATTCACCGCACCACAGATGGTTGTCAGTACTCCTATTGAAGAGGAGATCCCAAATAGTTCCATCTCTTATGGATTGGTGTTGCTCTTTGAGGAATCAACCACAACTTAGATGGTCGCAGACTCTCCCATTTATGGGGAGGTCACGTAGTTCCATCCCTTTGGTCTGAAGCCGATGAAATGTGGTGGATTGAAGGTTGATCCTAGTACCGTGTGACAAGTATTTATGTTTTAGTAGGGGTAAGACTGAACCATAAATGGCTGCCTATGTACTCATATTGAAGAGGAGATCAGGTCTGCGTAGTTCAAACCTGGTGTAAGAGGTTCAACGCTGTATGTGAAGGGGTAGAAAAGTGTAGAAATGTTTTTGTTGTTTTTGTTTGTATGGAAGGGTGTAGAAATGTTTTTGTTGTTTTTATTTTGTTTTGTTTTTTTTATTGCAACCGGGTCATATAAAATGGTTGCCTACGTACTCCCAGGTATCGGGGAGATCAGGTTGACGTAGTTCACCCCATGTTCAGGATGATTTATAGCCGAAAAAGTTTGATCCCATGTTCAGGACAAACTGCAGGGGGAAAAGTTTGATCCCATGTTCAGGACAAACTGCGAGTGTGAAAAGTCTTATCTGTAGTGAGACAAAACTGCAGGTGCGAAAGGTTCAATCCCTGGTGGGATAACCTGAAAGGTTTGAAATGAAGTGGAGTGAAAGATATGATGATATGAAAACCAGGCTGTTGGTTTGAAGAGTGTGTTTCCTTGATGGGGCAAATGGGTATGAAGAAAGGTTTGTATGTAGAAAGGGATAGAAAACCTGAAATGACTGGGGATCTGGTGATCCAAAACCAGGATGTTTGCTTAATGGTAACTTCAAACATAGTACCGTTTCACGGTGTCTGAGTTGATGAGCTGTGTAAATTCGTCGTCATCCATTTCCTGCAATCTGAGAGCACCTCCTGTCAATACCTCCTTGATAATAAACGGGCCTTCCCAGTTTGGAGAAAATTTTCCCTTAGACTGATCTTGGTTGTCAATGATCTTCTTCAAAACTAAGTCATGTTGCTTAAACTGTCATAGTCGAACTTTCCTGTTGTAGGATCTAGCGATCCTTTGTTGATATAACTGACAATGGAAGATAGCATCACTTCGCCTTTTGTCTATTAGAGACAATTAGTGATACCTATCTTGTAATCATTGGTTTTGATCCAGTTGAGTGTCAATCAACACTCTGAGGGATTCCATTTCCACCTCTATGGGGAGCATTGCTTCCATCCCATAAGTTAATGAGTAGGGGGTTGCTCCAGTGGAAGTACGCATTGAAGTTCTGTAGGCTAATAGAGTCAGAAGCAAGAGGTTAGGCCATCATTTATGATTCGTGGACATCTTTTGCATGACCTTTTTGATGTTCTTATTAGTCGCTTCAATAGAACCATTCATCTTTGGACGGTAGATGACGGAGTTAAGGTGTTTGATATGGAATTCACTGCACAACTCCTCCATCATTTTATTTTTGAGGTTCTTAGCTTTGTCTGAAACAATTATCTCTGGTTGTCCATATCAACAAATGACATTGTTTCTGATGAAAGAAATGATGACTTCTTTGGTAACCCGGGGGAAGGAGGCTTCTTCTACCCACTTGGTGAGTAATCAATCATGGTGAAGATAGACCAATGCCCATTACTGGCTTTGGGCTTGATGGGCCCGATCACTTCCATTCCCCACATTGAGAAGGGCCAAGGTGAACTCATGTTGTAGAGCTCCCTCGGAGGGGCGTGGATAACATTCCCATAAATTTGGCATTGGTAGCATCTCTTGACGTGATCGTCACAGTCAACCTCATGTGTGGGCCACATACTCCCCCATGGATTTCATCCATGAGTCTCTGAGCTTGGTCCTTGTCCAGACATCTGAGGAGATCTAGTCCTGTATCTCTTTTGTAGAGTGCATCTCCGCTCAGGTAGAACTTCATAGCCAGTCGATGGATCCGCCTTATTTCAGTTGGGCTCGCCTCAACGAGTGTAGATCCATCTCACAAATACTACTTGATGTGCTGATACCAAGGGTGTTGGATGGGAGGTAGTTCATCCAATACTTCTCCAATGTAATTCTCAAAGACTGGAGCCGTTTGCAGGGAAAATGGGATGCTTGGCATGTTTTCCTTATCAAATATGTTGATCAAGGAGGCCAACATTGCTAGTGCATCCACAAAATCATTCCTATTCTGAGGAATGAGGAGGAAGTTTATTTCTTTGAACTCTGCAGCCATATGTAAAACTTACCGATGGTATGGCAACAAATGTAGTTCTTTGGTGTGATAGATTCTAGTGGTTTGCCTGATTACCAATTCGAAATCCCCAAAGACAGTTAACTGTCTGATACCTATTGATTGGGCAAGTTTGAGTCCCATGATACAACCTTCATACTCAGCTGTGTTGTTGGTGCTTGCAAACTAAAATTTGACGGCGACGGGATACTGTTTCCCCGTACCGGATACTAGAACTACTCCAGCTCTAGAACCTTCCATGTTTTCAGCTCCATCAAAATACATTTTCCATGATTGGTGTGTATCGTACTGATGGTGTTGCTGCACTGTCATTACCCCTTCATCGGGGAAGTATGTTTCCAAGGGTTTGAAATCACTTGAAGGTGCGATGACTAGTTGATCCGCAATTCCTTGACCTTTGATAGACTTTTGCGTCATGTAGACGATGTTAAATTGCTATAGGATCAACTGCCATCTGGACAGCCGATAATTTTACATGGGTATACTGAACACGTACTTGAGAGGATCCACGCGGGATATAAGATGGGTTGTGTAACCATGGAGGTAATGCTGTAACCACATGGAAGCCCATGCTAAAGCATAACAAGTGTTCTCAATCAGAGTGTACTTGTGTTCACTGCTGCTAAATCTTTTGCTGAGGTAGTAGATAGCTCGCTCTTAGCCTCTATTATCTTTCTACCCCAGCACGCAGCCCATGACATTGTCATTGATGGACATGTACATAAACAGGGGAACATCATCCCTGGGTGGTACCAAAATAGGAGCACTGATCATCTGCTCTTTAATTGTAAGGAAGGCTTTTTGACACTCATTGTTCCATTTCTTGGAGGAGTACTTAACAACTTGAAGAGAGGCTCACAGGTTGCTGTGAGTTGGGAAATGAACCTGCTGATGAAGTTGATCCTTCCCAAAAATTCCTGTATTTCCTTCTTTGTTTAAGGAATGTGCATTTTCACGATGGCCTAGATTTTGGTGTGATCCAGCTCAATCCCTTTGTGGCTGAGTAGGAATCCTAGTAATTTGCCTAATTTAACGCCAAAGGCGTACTTGGCTGGATTCAACTTCAAGTTTTACTTACGCAACCTATTGAAGAGCTTTTTGAGATGGTGTAGGTGGTCATCTTCCCTTCAGGATTTGACAATGATGTCATCCATATAGATCTCTATCTCTTTGTGTATTAAGTCCTGGAAAAGAGCCATAATAGCTCGCTGATAGGTTGCCCCGACATTAATGAGGCCAAATGACAACCGTGGATAACAAAAGGTTCCCCAAGGCGTGATGAATGCAGTTTTCTAACGTTCTTCTTGACCAACCATAATCTGATGGTACCCCACAAAATAATTAGCAAAGGAGTACATGTCGTACTGAGTAATATTGTCAATGAGTATGTGGATAAATGGCACGGGAAAGCTGTCATTAAGGCAAGCTTTATTCAAATCCCGATAATCCATGCAAACTCACACCTTTCCTCTCGGTTTAGGCATGGGGACTATGTTAGATAGCCATTCAGGGTATGTGGACACCATGATGATGCCAGCTTGAAATTGTTTCACAATTTCTTCCTTAACCTTTAAACTCCACTCAGGTTTTAATCGCCTAAGCTTCTGCCTGACTGGCTTGAATCCCTCTTTAATGGGAAGGCGATGGTTGACGATGTCAGTGGATAAACTGACCATGTCTTCGTGAGACCAAGAAAACACATCCTGGAATTGGGTTAATAGCGCAACCATGTCATTCCTTTGGTTTGGAGTGAGGTCAGTACCAATCTGGATTAGCTTAGGGTTTTCTGAGGTTCCGAGGTTGAATGAGGTGGTTCGATCAAGGTTTGGCTTGGGTTTTTCTTTGACCCATTCTTTGATCTCCTGAGGTATCTCAGTGTCCTCTTGTATTTCCATCAAGTCCGAGTTCAACTTTTCATCAAAGTTACAATCCTTATGGAGAAAAGGCACCTCATCAGCAAGTATAGGCACATCTAAATTCAGTCCTGAAACAAAATATGCTTCACTTAATATATGAAAATGTTCAATCATACAAAGTGTTAGCATGTACGGACAAAATAACTGCTAAAAATGTGCAAAAAAGTAAGCTGTTATTGCTATCTACAGGGCAGATGGAGTTTTTGCCCTTTTTACCCTTGTCGGCAAATACAAGGACTGCTGCTCCAATTGTCAAGGATGAAATCCTACTAGACGACATTGATGAAGGGGCTGTTGTAAGAACCCAAATTTTTAGAAAATATTAAAATAAGAATTTCGTAAATAAAATTCTTAAAGCATGAGATGGGTTCGAACAAGAATATATAAATGTGTTACGAGGTATGTGGTATTGTGTTACATAGGGTAATATGAACTATGTAATAAGTGATGTTGTGTTTAATAAATATATATCATTATTATATATTTGTTATAAATTGTAGAGATGAATTATTAAAGAAGATGGGTAGAAATTTATCTATTGATATTAAATAGTTCATGTGAAATTATTGTATCATAGTAAGTTAGTGACATTAAATATCTTTGATAATCACCAATTTCTTGAGTATATGTACGAGTAAGTATCAAGTTTAAGGTAGTGCAACCGTACTCTTTAATGATGGATGTATAGGAGCTGGGCTAAATAATTCCTTCAGAGAGCGGAGGCATATACGAATTAGTAACCGATCTAACTCACTATGAAAATAGTGTAGACAAGATGGAAACTAATTTGTTGGTTGTTTGTGGGAAACCACTCAGTGTACTATATTGAATACTATTAAAGACTCGATGTGTGCTAAGTTTAAACTTGTATGCGTATACGTTATTGACGAGAGAAGGAAATCGATATACCTTTAAATTGGTTAAAGAATTATTAAGTAATTTGATATATGGCGAGAAGTGAAGATTAAAGGAATGTATGTATGTGTTATATATATTTTGAATTATGGAAAGAAATTAGATATATATATATATATATATATATATATATATATAGATATTTATAGTTAACTAACTATTAAGGGAAATAGAGTTTGATGTTGAAGTTAATCTCTAAATCATTCAAGAATTTTGTGGTAGATGTTAGTTAACTGGTATAACATGTTAGTAATTTAAAAGCGTGAAGTATTCATGAATTGAAGTTAAAGTTCTGCTCAAGCAGAACTTGTCTGCCTCTAAACTTGGTATGGTGCAGCTACGCCATTTCCAAGCCTATTGTGACACCCCCAAATCCGGCTTACCTGACCCCCGAGTTTGGTGCTCACGATCCATAATATAATTAACATCTAACTACCCATTCATTGATGAATAGAATATTACACCACATTAACTGATACAGTTAATACATTCATCCCAGGTTATCTAACCTTAACATTACAAACATACCCCTTAGATATACAAAAAGGGTTTACAAACATAACATAATAATAATATTCATTCACAATTACTCTATCATTATGCCTTTGTTCTTCACAGCACCTCCTGCCACTTGTCCCTAGCTGAAAAGTTTTATTTAGCAAGGGTGAGCAACAAATTTGCCCCGCAAGTTAAGACATACAAAGAATGTATAAGAATCAAGATAACAGAATATCTATTTTGATAGAATGACATCAAAGTTTGGGGAACTTTGAAATAGCTGGACAATTTGTTCTTCTCTAACCAATCTTCTCGCAACCTATGCAACCCAATAATTTAATAATGAAAGGATACAACACTTTCAAAGTTTCTACGATATTCGATTGAATAATAAGTTAGAAGTATTCTCCAAAGTTTAAGCTGAATGATCTTAAATGATCTTGAAATTTTCTTCTCGAGTAACTATCAAAGATTTACTCTGATATACCCAAATACAGGATGGAAATATTTTCCAGAGTTATGCTGAGTGATCACAAAGGATCTCGAACTTCTCTTCTCGAGTAACTATCAAAGATATACTTTGATATACCCAGGTGTATCAGATAACTATAAAGATTAAGTCATACCCCTTTGTAAGTACTTAGAGCGGCTAACTCCTTGTACCCTATATTATGCATAATACTTACACGCGCGCAAAGGCCGATTATACGACTAAAAATGTTCCCTTTATATAACAAGGTTGTTCTTCTCAGTCTTATAATCAGAGTTTGATTTACAACAACGAAATACAATAATTTCAATATTTAATTACTTTCTCGATCTAGCCGAAATAATTAGCATCGATATGTCAATAATAATTGAATTCTCTTCTTGAACCTATCAAGTTCTAACAAAAGTTCGTCCATCCAGAATAATTGATTAAGACATATCTCAACACAATTTGACAATCGACAGGAATTATCTGTACTGTAAATAATAGCTTCTACGAATGTAAGTATCCAACAACAGTTATTCCCAAGTATATTTTTAGAATCACTAATTCAGTTTGAATTAATAAATATGCACTAACTGCGAATAATCAACAATAATTCTCTGACGTGGTCTAATCAACAATAATTAACCACCATAATAATTGAACAGATATAACTCAAGGTTGAGTTAAGGAAACTTGCCTTCCGCGTTGATTACTGCTACACAATATACTTATCTGCGTTCGTAAGACCTTTAATCAATAATATCGGTCTCACAATTAGCACAATATTTTATAACACACATTACTATAATTCACAATCAATCTTTCTCCTAGACACATTACCACATAGTCATATAAGTGTTTATAACCTATATAAACACTCATCAAGTGTAACTAGTTCAGTCTGGTTGGACTTCGGTCTCAATTCGGTGTCTTGGTCACCCATATCTGACAATTAACACATTTATTATCAATTAAACTTGGTTTCAAAGCTTCAATATTATTTTAGATAAGTCAAATATCATTAATAATATTTTTCTGAAACTTTTAATAATTTTCTAACAATTATTATAATTTATAATAATTTTTCAAACACCGGAATCATTTTTAAATGATTTAAATACTGTTTAATTCCATCAACATTAATATTTAATAATATTAAAATATTAATGATATATATACTAAAAATATTAAAGTTATTAATAATAACTTAAAATATTTTTAAATCACCAATATTCTATTTAAATGATTTTTAAAATAATTAAAAATCATTTTAAACCATCACCATTAATATTTAAATATTAATTAATTTGTCATAAAAATATTAAAAGTCATTAATTATAACTTAAAATATTTTTTAAATCATTTTTCTCATTTTTAAATGATTTTTAAATCAATAAAAATCATTTTTCCATCATTTATTTAATTTAATAATTAAATAAATCTAATATCATTAATATTAAATTATTAATGAAAATTTTCCAAAAATATTAAAAGTTACATTTTATAACTCAAATTTTTTTAAACACTCTATTCTTATTTAAAATGATTTTTATAATATTAAAATCATTTTCTAATTTATTTAATATATTAATTAAATAAATTAAATATCATTATTATTCATATAATTATAATTATTAATGAAAAATATTTCAAATTCTCAAAATTTATTTTTCATAATTTAATATAATTTTTAAAACTATTTTTGTAATTTTTAGAATTTATTTTTTAATTTTTAATCATTTTCCAGAAATTAGGGAAATAAAAATAATAGAAACCGTCGCTGTAGCCTTTAGCGACGCTTTTTGTCATCTTAGGTGTTCTTGGGCTCAAGAACATTGACTAGTCAGTGTTCAAGGGGTCTCGTTTGACCAGCCTTAAATCTTAATCCATGCATGTTATGGGCCAACTAATGTTTCTAGCTCGTAGTACTAATGTAATATTACATGTTACCACAACTAGCTAGGTCATACAACAACATACTAAGAAGATCTGAGTCTTCAAAGTCTCTGTCAGACGGTTCCTGGGTTTTCTGGGTAACCCAGAAACCCAGGCAGTTTCATGGTGCCATATTGAGGCTCGATTATCTCCATGATCTGACCATACAATTGAGGTTCTTAAGGTCCAAATATATAGTACACATGACAAGGAACAACTACCTATCCTCATCTCAGTCCAAATCTAACACATTAACCAGATCTAGCTCGGTCAAAGGATGTTAGAAAACTTGATCATACAATTTCTAGGTTTTCCAGAAACTCTAACCGTGACCGAGTGGCCTAGTTTGACCACTCACTACACTCGATATGTTGATGTTTTAAAGGATCTAAAGACATGGATCTAGAGTATATATTACAGACTTCAATCTGCATACAACAACATCAACAAACTGCTTAATATACAACAAATCAAAGCCTTGCAAAGTATTGTCAGACACTGGAATTTGATTTCTGGGTTACCCAGAAATCACCCGGTCATGCCCGGTCAACGGGTTTTGACCAAGAATAACATGAAATCTAGACATGTAATGGCTGTGATTCCATTTCTAGATCACAGACCACATATCAAAATACAGATATAAAACATAAAACAACAAAAAGCATAATCCGGCAGAGATCTAAGGCCACTGACATTCGCTTGTTAGACCACTATGAATGTTCTTGAGCAGTTTTTGAAAAACATCATTTTAAGGCACTTTGATGCTATAGATCCATGATGGATCATCATAGATCATCATGAAACATCTACTATCACATAGATAAACACATAAATAACACTTTGGTTTTAGCATACAAGATCAAAAGGGCTTAGGGCTTTATACATTTCTCTAGTCCAATCTTTGATCTTAGATCTCCTTAACTGATCTTAGTGATCTAAGGTCGGTATCTGGGACTGAGACACTTAAGAAATTCAGAGGTTTGGTGAGAAAGAGAGTTGGTTGAGGTAAGTTAGCAAATGGGCAATTTTGTTGAACTTTCTCTCTCTCAAATCTATATATATTATGATACAATGCATGTTGCCGAGATTGTTGGAATAAATGACTGATAGGAGTTATTTTTTGGTCCCATGGAGTGGTTCATCAACTCCTAATTTGGTAAGATTTGCAAGTTAACTCATTAAAGAATGAAAAAGGGTATTATGGTCATTTGCATTTTAATTTTAATGGCATACTAGACTTTTATCCAAACCCTTAGGGTTTATCCCTAAGGTTCTAACCCTTAGGTTTTACAACTTTAGTTTCTAAGATTTTCAAATTAGGGTTTTTAAAATAGAAAATTAAGATAACAAAAATATAATTAGTGTTTCCTAATTATATTGAAGGTTATCAATCACATTAGGGCGCACTAATTAGGATTATGGTTTCCTAATTAGGGCTTAGGGTTTCCAAATTTAAAATTAGAATTTCTCGGCATTCGATTAGAGTTCCTAACTGTGCGTTAGGGTTTATAAACCTGAGATTAGGGTTTCTAATCCCTTATTAGGGTTTACTAATTTTAAACCCTATCCGATCAATCATGCATGGTGAGGAGGCGAGGAAAGGAAAAATTGTACGTTAAATTCTCTAAGTGTGAGTTTTGGCTAGAATGTGTACAATTTCTTGGGTATGTGATTGACAAAGATGGGATTTCAGTGGATCCATCAAAAGTTAAAGCTGTAATCAATTGGGAACAACCAAGAACACCTTCGGAGGTGAGGAGTTTCTTGGGACTGGTCGATTATTATAGACGGTTTATCTAGAATTTTTCCAAGATTGCCACTCCGTTAACAAATTTGACAAGGAAATCTGTAAAAATTTTTTGGACGGAGAAGTGTAAAGAAAGTTTTCAAGACTTGAAAAAAAGTGAAGTGTGGCACCTGTGTTGTCATTACCATATAATATAGATAATTTTGTGGTGTATAGTGATGCCTCACATAAAGGATTGGGTTGTGTTCTTATATAGAACGTAAAAGTTATTGTTTATGCATCAAGACAATTGAAGGACTATGAGAAAGGATATCCGACTCATGATTTAGAGTTGACTGCAGTGGTATTTGCTCTAAAGATATGGAGGCACTATCTCTATGGAGAAAAATATGAGATATACACAGACCATAAGAGTATAAAGTATATTTTCACTCAGAAGGACCTGAACATGCGTCAAAAGAGATGGATGGAATTGATAAAAGATTAAGATTGTGAGATCTTTTATCATCCAGGCAAAGCGAATGTGGTTGCAGATGCTTTAAGCAGAAAAGGTCGGGAGAAGTTGATGTTGTTAACCAACCAGGAGGAGCTCATTTCAGCAATGGCAAGACTAGAGTTGGAAATCAAATTTCCAAAAGAAATCGATGAAAGATTGTTCCAGATGGAAGCTAGTTCAACTTTGGTTTACAAGGTGAAGAATGATCAACTACAAGATGAAGAATGTGGAAAGATCAAAGAGAAAATGGTTGAGAGTGGTGAAGTGAAATACAAGATCGATACTAAAGGGTTACTAAGATTCGAGGGAAGAATCTGGGTTCCAGCAGTACCAGATATTAAAGAAGAAATCTTGACCGAAGCTCATAACGCAAGATATTCGATACACCCGGGAAGTACGAAGATGTATCAAGATTTACAACGACACTTTTGGTGGCCAAAAATGAAAAGAGATTTTGCAGAATGTGTTGCGAAATGGTTGACATGTCAAAGAGTCAAGGCCGAGCATCAATGACCAAGAGGATTACTTCAACCGTTGGAAATACCTGAATGGAAGTGGGAACACATCACAATGGATTTTGTGGTGGGTCTCCCAACTACTCAGAGAGGATATGATGCGATTTGGGTGATAGTGGATAAACTGATGAAATTAGCACACTTTTTACCAATAAAGATTAGATTCAATCTTGATCAGTTAGCAAAGTTGTATGTTAAAGAAATTGTTTCGAGACATGGAGTTCCAGTATAAATTGTGTCAGATAGAGATCCGAGGTTCACATCAAACTTCTGGAAGAAACTACAAGAAGGCATGGGAACACAGTTGAGAATGAGTACGGCATATCATCCGCAAACAGATGGCCAAAGCGAACGAACAATCTAGACGTTGGAAGATATGCTGAGAGCATGCATCAATTTCAAAGGGAGTTGGGATGAACATTTACCATTGGTGGAATTTGCCTACAACAAAAGTTACCATGCAAGCCTCGGCATGCCGCCTTATGAAGCATTGTACGGCAGAAAGTGCAGAACTTCACTATGCTGGGATGAAGTCGGTGAACGCCAATTGTGAGACCCCAAATTTTATGAATAAAGATTTAAATTTCTCAATTTTTTTTTAATATTATGGTGTGGATTTGATATAATGTTATAGTTGTGGGTAATATTTACAAATTTTACAAAGTAAGCAAGTGGTTATATAATATTCGATTAGTCAAGGAATATTTGTTTTAACAGGGAATATCTGTACGACGGCACAATCATTGGTGGACCCCACAATGGAAGTATTGTTGTAGTAAAAAAATGACAGAATTATCTTTTCATAAAAATAACGACGAAAGTGTTACCGTTAAAATTGTTGAACTACTCGGTAGTAAAAGTACAGTAATACACGTGGTTGCATAGTAGCACACGGTATTGATTATTGATGCTTACGTAAGAAGTCACTCAGTTATACTCAATTATTGCTACAGTAATTGCTGCATTATATCTCTCATATTATTGATTCAATTATTATCACAGTATCATCTGCATAATATATATTATTAAATCAATAATTGAGTCGATAAAGTTATTCATATTATTATTTGCAATATTGACAATGTCTAGAAGTTCTGTCAAGGAGAGGTTTGGTCACCTAATTGCGCACCAATAAGGAGAAATTCTTATCGGAAAGCCCCCTCTTTCCTGGGAATGACCTGGTTGTTAAATATTGTGCGTTATAATATTAATGATGAATAAGTCCGTGTTGATTAAAGATGAAATTGATAGTTCCATTGTGTGGGAATTATTAGTGTTAGTGAAAATTGACATTTATTTCGATAATAATTGATGTCTGGAGGTTATATTGACCAATCGGGTAATTCACCGGATAAATGAGCAATTATTTGCTATTAATTCACATGACTATAACTATTTGTTCACATGTGTGTACTATTGATTCACATTCATTTACTATTACGGGAGTTGGTACAAGATTGATAATACTTGCATGACTAAATTAAAAATGGAGGTATAGTTGAAGGTACTATACTATAATTAGTTTTTTTTCACATGATTATACTATTGAGTCACATGAATGAACTATTAATTCACATGATTTACTATTAGGGGAGGTGGTGCAAGTTTGATAATACTTGTAGGAATAAATTAAAAATAAAGAAAAAGAGGAAGGTATTATACTGTAATATTTCGAGCCCCAAAACGTGCAATTATCAAAACTATATTTTCCTATAAATAAAAGTTTATTCCTTTATTTCTCACCAATTCACTAAAGCTATAGAGCAATTATTATAGAGAGAAATTATAGAGAGAAAGGAGAAGAGAAGTCTGCTACCTCACTATTCCAGTATCTAGTCTTCTTCTGAGGTAAGGGGTATTATTCTTTCGTATTCATGAAGAGAGTTATTTTTTCTTTCAATACGCCGTAAGGGTTGTTATTCCATTCCTTATTATTATGTTGGAATAACTCGCTTATGCTGAGTACCACATACATGGTGAAATTCTTACATTATTCCATTCTTTATTATTTTGTTGGAATAACTTTGTTTTGTGCGATCTATCGCATGCCCGGTGAATTCTCATTATTATTCCATTCTTTATTATTCATTTGGAATATCCTGCCTGCATGCGGATTACGCATGACACGTTCCTTTCTTTATTATTCATTTGAATATCCCGTCTGCAAGCGGATTACGCATGGCCCGGTTCAATTCTTTATTATTTTGTTGGAATAACTCGTCTGCATGCGGCCTATCGCTTGCTCGGTGAATTCGCTGTTATTCCATTCTTTATTATTCTCATTGGAATATCCGCTGCATGCGGATTACGCATGACACGGTTCCGCTTCTTTATTATTACGTTGAATATCCTGTTTGTGCGGATTACGCATAACCTGGTTCCATTCTTTATTATTCTATTGGAATAACCTGTCTGTGCGGTCTATCGCATGCCGGGTGAATTCTTCTATTATTCCATTCTTTATTATTTTGTTAGAAAAACCTATCTATGCGGACTACCACATGCATGGTGAATTCTTCTGTTATTCCATTCTTTATTATTCTGTTGGAATAACCTGTCTATGAGGATTACCGCATGCATGGTGAATGATCCTTCGCATTCATTCCTTATTAAATTGTGGAAATGATCTGTCTATATGGATTACCGCATGGCGGGCAAAAATCCATTTGCAGTTTCATATATTCTCTTATACTCAGATGGTTAAAGCTTTGGTTTCTATACTCCATGAAATTAGTGGAATATCCTTGATATTTACGCTTCATCCAGTATCTTTTCATGGAAATATTCTTCTGAGCATTCTTGAATTTTTCTCTACAAAGCATTATCATGTTGACAATTTGGACGTTATTGATTTCTGGATAAATTAAATTATTAATCTTTAAAATTTATCCTTGAACTTATTTTATTGAATTATTATATCATTGTCATCATCCTCATGCTTATATTGTGATTAAAGTCATCTTTGGCTTACGTGCATAGATGGACTTGATATAATTATGACCAAGAATTATTCGGTATAATCATGATCGTAATGTGATGAATGATGTGGTAAAAGTCCTCATTGCCTGTAGTTCATTGATGGACAGTAGTTGGTATGATTATGACCGGGGCTTATTCGGTATAATAATGACCATTGATGATTACATGAATATCCTTAGCCGTGGTGCAGGGATGTTGTGGTTTATTTATTAAGCTGAGTCTCAGCGATAAAAGTGATGAAAAACCTTTTAAATCATAGAAGATAGTAGATTTTTTGTTCTACTTGACTCTTCTAATGGATTGCTTATTCTACTGCAGTTGTTGATCTAAAACTTGTTGTCTATTATATCCTATCAGTTGTTATACTGTTGAAGGCTAAGGATAACTTATTCTGCATTATCTTAGTCATAATATTTCTTACTAGGCTAGTTGAGCTCACCCTTTTCTTTCACTATTTTCTTCAGGAAATGAGAATATAGCTGGGACGAGTTGAGGAATGGAGTGACGGTCCAGATGGTTGCATTAGTAGTCCTCACTATTCTGTTAAATAGTGTGATAATAAATGTAATGAGGAATCCATTGAGTGTGGATATTGTCTAGATGACAATATTCTTATTAAAACTCTTGTATTATGTTTTGTCGTATCTTACACGACTGTTGTATAATTAAGTTGTATTTGAATTTTGTACCATATATTTGGCGACTCAAGATGGGTGATGTATACTTATTTTGGGGGCGTCACAGTTTGTATCAAAGCGTAGGGATATGATCCCTGGCTGAGATGTGAGACAAGAACTAGGAGGGGAGAGACGGAAAATTCCTTCGCTAGTATGACCTACCTAAGTTTATTCGGTATTTAATTGGTCGGTCAATGTATAGGGATAATATGTGATATGTCAATTAACCCTTGTTTTGTGACAGTGTTTGAAAATGGCATCTGAAAATATTGAGATCAGCAATGAAGCACATGAGACCGTTGAGTCACCAACGATCAATACCCAAGATAATGTGAAACAGGAAGACAATAATCCTTAGGTAAATAACAAAACCGATCAGATGATGAACGATGGGATGTTCAGAGGCTTTATGCAATTCATACAACATCAAGCGAGAGAGACTCCTGATCAAAATGCAGGTGGAAACAATGGCAACCCACTACCGGGTCATTGCTAAGCGATTCAAGGCCGGAGCCGGACCACGGAGTTTCTGGGAAAGCCAGAACCACTTAAGGCAGAGACGTGGTTAAAGCAGATCACCAAGATATTTGACGTCTTGGAATGCTCAGAGGAGCAAAAGGTTCCCTTCGCCACCTTTATGTTGCGTGAAGAGGCAGATTATTGGTGAGAATCTGTAAAGTGTACCCAGCCTGATGCACTCAAGATGTCTTGGGAGAAGTTCCAAGAGCTGTTCAACGACAAGTACTTTCCTGAAAGTATTCTTCACATGAAGGAGGTGGAGTTTATCAAGTTGGAGAAAAAAAATATGATCGTGTCGTAATACGAGGCTAAATTTGCGGAGTTATCCCGGTTTGCATCCCATTTGGTCTATAATGAGGAGCGAATGACACGAATGTTTCTAAGAGGTTTGAAACCCAAAATACGTCAATACCTTATTTCTCACAAACTTTGTTTATATTCAGAGGTTGTGAATAGGGATCAGTTATTGGAGCGCGATAATGAGTCAGCACAACCAAAAGGTAACGACCAACAACATGATAATAATCGTACCGGTGGCAACGGCCATCGGAAGAACGATAACCATCGTGGAGGAAATTATCATGCCAGAAATGGTAACCACTTCGGTGGTAATCATGGCCAAGATAATAGGAGTGGAAATTTCAAGAAGAGAAGGTTCAACAACGATGGAAAGATAGTAGCACCAACACCCGTTTTCAAGGAAGGAGAACGACCACCAATTGTATACTTCAAATGCGGAGGGACATATCAGTCCAAACTGCGTGATGCAGTCCAAAACATGTTACAATTGTGGAAAAGAAGGTCACCTAGCCCAATTTTGTTGTGCACCAAAGTCAAGTTCAGTTGAGACGGTGGGACCAAAGGCGGATACGGACAAAACAAAGTCGGTGGTTTCAGGAAGAGCGTTTTTCGTGACTTCTCAAAAAACGAGTAACCCAAACGAAGTTAGCACGAGTTAGTTAATTATAAATTCTTGTGAAGTCTATACCTTATTAGATACCGGTTCTACCCATTCTTTATCTCTATTTCTTGCGCTCAACATTTAAATTTAACTCTAGAGAAGTTAGACTTTGACTTATTGATTGAAACTTCGTTAGCAAAAACCTTACCTCCACCGTTTATAAATCTTGTTTGATTCAATTTGACACTTTCACATTACCTGTCGATCTTATCTCTTTGAAAATACTTGCCTTTGATGTAATTTTAGGAATCGATTGGTTAACTACTCATCATGCTTTTCGTAAGGTTGTTAGCTTTCATATTCCTAACCAACCTGTTATGCGAATTCAAGTAACCAAACCACTAAAGTCAATCATTGTCATATAAAGCCATAAGTAAAGAGCCTCGAGCCTTTCGCTGATAACTTCCTTGTGTGGAATGCATTGAAGCCAAACTTTCTGTAGGCGACGTCGTGAATGACAATGGCAAGTTGATAGGTATCAATGTAACGTACTATCCAACTCTTGGATGAGAGTCATAGTTTTGAATGATATTTCTGTTTGTTAATAAATTTCCTGACGTATTCTTGAAGACTTCCTAGCCTACCCCAGAGCGTGAAATCGAATTTTGTATTCACCCCAGTACAAAACTCATTTCTAAAACCGTTAAATATTTCTTCAACCAAAACGAACGTATAATGCGCCAAAGACGTTGGCTTGAGTACATTGAAGATTACGACCATACCATTCAATATCATCGTGGAAGCGAGCGTGGTAGTAGTGACGCGTTGAGTAGAAGATCGTATGCATTTACGAGTGCGATGTTGTTAACACAAAGACCCATTTTGTATAACTTACAAATGATGAAGATAGAGTTAAAGACTCTAGGGACCCACATGAAGATAACGAATATACAATTAGAATCGACTTTAATCGATAAAGTTAAAGCTGCTCAAGCTACACACCCGGTGCTGATGAATATGAAGAAGAAGGTTCAAAAAGGCGTTATTCTAGAAGTAAAAATCGATGAAGAAAGGAAATCTCAACCCTCGATTTTATTAGCCCATTTGAAATCCTCGATTCAGTAGGAACTGTGGCCTATAGACTTTGTTTTACCGCCAAGTATGTCGCGTGTTCATAACATTTTTCACGTATCGATGTTACGTAAATATGTGGATGACCCGAACCACGTTATTAAATTAGAACTAGACGAGATAGCAGAAGATTTAACGTATGAGGAGATACATGTTAAAATCTTGGATAAGAAAGATCATATTCTACGCTCAAACGTTACACCTCAAGAGTTAGAATTTGAAAAAAAAATCAAGGTATCATCACCTATTCGGCATACCAGGTACATACGTAAATTTTGAGGGCAAAATTTCACAAAGAGGGGAGATTGTGAGACCCCAAATTTTATGAATAAAGATTTAAATTTCTCGAAATATTTTTTTAATATTATTGTGTGGATTTCATATAATGTAATAGTTGTGGGTAATATTTACAAATTTTGTAAAGTAAGCAAGTGGTTATATAATATTCGATTGGTCAAGGAATATTCGTTTTAACAGGGAATATCCGTACGACGGCACAATCATTGGTGGATCCCACAACGAAAGTTTTGTCGTAGTAAGAAAATGACATAATTATCTTTTTATAAAAATAACGACGAAAGTGTTACCGTTAAAACTGTTGAACTACTCTAGTAGTAAAAATACGATGTCTGGCGTGTGTTTGCATAGTAAGAGCACACGGTTTTGATTATTGATGCTTACGTAAGAAGTCACTCAGTTATACTCAATTATTGCTACAATAATTGCTGCATCATATCTCTCATATTATTGATTTAATTATTATCACAGTATCATCTGCATAATATATATTATTAAATCAATAATTTAGACGACAAAGTTATTCATATTATATTTGCAATATTGACAATGTCTAGAAGTTTTGTCAAAGAGATGTTTGGTCACCTAATTGCGCACCAATAAGGAGAAATCCTTATCGGAAAGCCCCCTCTTTCCTGGGAACGACCTGGTTGTTAAATATTGTGCGTTATAATATTAATGATGAATAAGTTCGTGTTGATTAAAGATGAAATTGATAGTTCCATTGTGTGAGAATTATTAGTGTTAGTGGAAATCGATATTTATTTTGATAATAATTGATGTCTGGAGGATATATTGACCAATCAGGTAATTCACCGGATAAACGAGTAATTAATTGCTATTAATTCATATGATTATAACTATTTGATAATACTTGCAGGACTAAATTAAAAATAAAGAAAAAGAGGAAGGTATTATACTGTAATATTTCGAGCCCCAAAACGTACAATTATTGAAACTATATTTTCCTATTAATAGAAGCTCATTCCTTCATTTCTCACCAATTCACTAAAGCTATAGAGCAATTATTATAGAGAGAAATTATAGAGAGAAAGGAGAAGAGAAGTCTGCTACCTCACTATTCCAGTATCCAGTCTTCTTCTAAGGTAAGGGGTATTATTCTTTCGTATTCATGAAGAGAGTTATTTTCTTTCAATACTCGTAAGGGTTGTTATTCCATTCTTTATTATTATGCTTTATTATTATGTTGGAATAACCTGTCTATGCGAAGTACCACATACATGGTGAAATTCTTCTGTTATTCCATTCTTTATTATTCATTGAATAACTTTGTTTGTCTTGATCTATCGCATGCCCGGTGAATTCATTATTATTCCATTCTTTATTATTCTTTGGAATATCCATGCATCGGATTACGCACACCTGTTCAATTCTTTATTATTTTGTTGGAATAACCTATACATGCGGTTACATCGTGCACGCACAGTGAATTCTCAACATTATTCAATTCTTTATTATTACATTGGAATAACTTTGTCTCACGCGGACTACCGCATGCATGATGAATTCTTCTATTATTCCATTCTTTATTATTTTTTTGGAATAACCTATCTATGTGGATTACCGCATGCATGGTGAATGATCCTTCGTATTCATTCCTTATTAAATTGTGGAAATGATCTGTCTATGTGGATTACCACATGGCGAGCGAAAATCCATTTGCAGTTTTATATATTCTCTTATACTCAGTTGGTTAAAGCTTTGGTTTCTATACTCCATGAAATTAGTGGAATATCCTTGATATTTATGCTTCATCCAGTATCTTTTCATGGAAATATTCTTCTGAGCATTCTTGAATTTTACTCTACAAAGCAGTATCATGTTGACAATTTGGACGTTATTGATTTCTGGATAAATTAAATTATTAATCTTTAAAATTTATCCTTGAACTTATTTTATTGAATTATTATGTCATTGTCATCATCCTCATGCTTATATTGTGATTAAAGTTATCTTTAGCTTATGTGCATAGATGGAATTGTATGATTATGACCAGGAATTATTTGGTATATTCATGACCGTAATGTGACGAATGATGTGGTAAAAGTCCTTATTGGCCTGTAGTTCATTGATGGACAGTAGTTGGTATGATTATGGCTGGGGATTATTTGGTATAATCATGACCATTGATGATTACATGAATATCCTTGGCCGTGGTGCAGGGATGTTGTGGTTTATTTATTAAGCTGAGTCTCAGCGATAAAAGTGATGAAAAACCTTTTAAATCATAGAAGATAGTAGATTTTATGTTCTACTTAACTCTTCTAATGGATTGCTTATTCCGCTGCAGTTGTTGATCTAAAACTTGTTGTCTATTATATTCTATCAGTTATTATACTGTTGAAGGCTAAGGATAATTTATTCTGCATTATCTTAGTCATAATATTTCTTACTGGGCTAGTTGAGCTCACCCTTTTCTTTCACTATTCTCTTCAGGAAATGAGAATATAGCTGGGATGAGTCGGGGAATGGAGTGATGGTCCAGATGGTTGCATTAGTAGTCCTCACTATTCTGTTAAATAGTGTGATAATAAATGTAATGAGGACTCCATTGAGTGTGGATATTGTCTAGATGACAATATTCTTATTAAAACTCTTATATTATGTTTTGTTGTATCTTACACGACTGTTGTATAATTAAGTTATATTTGAATTTTATACCATGTATTTGGCGACTCAAGATGGGTGATGTATACTTATTTTGGGGGCGTCACACCAACTGTTAGGACCAGAACTAGTACAACAAACTGTTGAGGTTGTTAAACTCATCAGGACAAGAATGGTAGCTGCTCAAGACAGACAGAAGAAGTATGCTGATCAACACAGACAAGATCGTGAATTCAATGTAGGAAATTTCGTGTTCTTAAAAGTTTCTCCTTGGAAGGGGAAAATTCATTTTGGTAAAAAGGGAAAGCTAAGCCCGAGGTTTATTGGACCCTTTGAAGTGCTGTGAAAAGTAGGAGAAGTGGCTTATGAGGTAGCTCTACCTCCAGAGTTGGAACACGTTCATAATGTTTTTCATGTTTCATTTTTACGACCGTATAAACCCGATTACAAGCATGTGATAGAGTACGAACCTTTACAGTTCGATAAAGACTTGTCTTATGAAGAGGTTCCTATCCAGATACGACAGGAAAGAACAAGTGCTCAGGAATAAAGTGATACCTTCTATGAAGGTGATATGGAGGAACCACAATGCTGAAGAAGCTACGTGGGAACTCGAAGATAAAATGATGAAAGATTACCCTAAGTTATTTGTTTAATCCGTGTCATCGATTCTGGGGACAGAATCTTTGTAAGGAGGGAAGAATATAACGAATGATTTGCTTGAGTTGTGATTCTGGGGATAAAATTCTTGTAAGGAGGGAATAAATATTTATGGAATTATATAAATATTTAAATTAATGTGTTTATTGTAGAATAAATATTTGTTTAATTTGATTTGATTTGATTATTTATTTGTTGAATAAATAATTTTAAATATTTAAATCAAAAATTTAAATTATAATTTTAAATATTTATGGAATTATATAAATATTTAATTAATGTGTTTATTGTAGAATAAATATTTGTTTAATTTGATTTGATTAGATTATTTATTTGTTGAATAAATAATTAACGAGTTAAGGAAATTGATCATCATGAGATAATATTTTAATATTTAGTTGATTAAATAAAATTATAATTATAAAGAAGATTATAATTATGTCGTATTGATTTATGTGGTGAATTAATTTAATAAATTGTTATTAGAATTAATTAAATTGAATATTAAAATTTAATTAATTAAAGTGTGACCATAAACTATATTATAAAGGAGTTATTAAAATAAGTTAAGGGAGGTTAATTCAGTTTTTCCCAAACAAGGTTTAATGAATGTTAAGTCTTTAATTTAAATCTGTTTTACCAAACAAGGTGTAAGATTTAATGGGTTAATTTTTAGTTAGTTAGCCAAAACAAGCCTTATGACTTTTGAGTTTTAAAAAAAACTGATGTCAGTTAAAGTTATAATTATATTATATACTTAATACATATATTATTACCTATACGTTATATTTGGTTTAGTACGTAAGTTAGAGTTTATAATAGGGAGAAAGACTCAGAAGAAGAAAAAAAGAAGAAGAAAATTACAGAGAAAAGTAAGAGAGAATTGGGAGAAGTCTAGAGAGAGGAATTGGGGAAAAAAAAGCTTCATAATCAAAAGAATAGCCATCATCTTCTAAAATTAAGGTATCCTCTTACTTGTATTTTTCAAAAAGTTGTAGTTATATTCTCTTCTAAAATTCTCTGTAAAAACTTTGTGAAGGTTGAATTGTTTGTTGTATATAGCTTTATATGATAAATTGTTTGTTATAAAATTGTTTTCATAAGTTTATATATGAGTATAGTGAATGAATTCATGTTAAGTATGTATTTTGTGAAGGAAATCATATTATAGTGAATTGGTATGAACATATATGAATATGGCTTAATTTAAAGTAAAATTAAGGTTTAATTAGTTGTATAATATATAAATTGACTATTGAATTCGAAAGAGGATGGATAAATATTAGCATAGTATGTTGAATTAACTGTTTTGGTTGAAAAACAAAATCACAGTGATGATTTTCACTGGAACTTTCAAAAAGTGAAGTTTTAGCAAAATAGTTAAAATTAATGGTTGTACATTGGATTTTTATGTTGTTTAGATGGCTAGAAACACATTAAAAAATATTAGATTATGTTTCTGTAAACCTATTACACCTTGGGTAGGTTAGTATGGTTGTTATAAAGGAGTTTGGAGGCCTAATTTTGCTTTTCATAATGTTCTAGAGCACAAAATCGCAAATCGCAGAAGGACCCCGAATCGTGACCCCCAATGTAAAACCCTCTCATGGGGGTAGTCTGCTAAGCCAAATTTTGAAAAAAAAACTTACAGAACATATTTTTACTAAAATGAGCATAACCTTTTCATACGAACTCCGATTGATGCGATTCAAGATGATTCGGAACGAAGACGAATAGTCCTATAACTTTTATTCTTTAAGGTTTTCAATTTGAAATCGTTATGAATAGTCAAAATGGCTATCTTTAGGACTATTATGTATTTGGAGGCAATCAGAGGGCGTCGGGATGTGCGAATGCAAGTGCAATCCTTTGTGTATTAGTATAACCTAATGATAACATGTTGGACATGTCATAGGATGTTGTATCAAGTTGTTAATGTGTATGTGATGCAATAACATGATCATTTAAGTAGATGTAATAAAGCTAAAAAAATAATGTTCATGAAAAGATGTGATGTTGTTTAAACTTAAACTTAGTTAGTAGCTATATTAAAAGTGAGAAGGCAACTCATGAAGGTAATGTTAGTGTAACTAATGTGTATTGTCAATACATACGGTATGTGTAGGACTTGTGGTGAACGTGAGTAGTGATTGTTTAACCTACGCACGAGGCAAGTTCTCTAACTCTACTTTAATAATTGTTCAAGTATCTAAACTTTCTTTGAGCAAGTTTTTCTAACTCCAAGCTTTCTTTGTGCAAGTTTCTTAACCCTAATTATATCGTGCAAGCTCCTAAACCTTATCTCTTGATATTGAGCCAATCTTTAACTTGTTATTTATCATGCAAATTTCAACATTCTAACACACTAATCTTGAACAAGTTTTATCATTTAACTTACTATTTGTTATGCATGCTTAGGATTCAACTCTAAACAAGGTTTTAACCTTAGCTTAACATTGTTCAAGCAAGGTATGATACATTATTCAATACTTATGCTCTTAGATTATTTCTAAAGCATGACCTTAGTACACAATGTTGATTCACTTATGAATTATTCCATAGCATAATGTTATTACAGTTTTATTCAACTAATCCTTAGTTAATGTTCGTAAACTCTAAATTACCTTGAAACTTATCCAAACCAAACTTACTTTGGTGCAGACTCATATTCTAAATGCTGAGATGAACAACCCTATTATAGGGGATAACTTACGCATAACGTTAAAATATTTGTGCACAATACATTGTACGAAGGGCTGATCCCTCTAAGTACGAGGAGTCCTTATAGTCTTATGACTGTTAACGTTTAAGTTGAAAGAATACTTATAACTATGGACATAGTTCGTGGTCTTTTGACCCTCAGTTATATATTTCAAGTACTGTTCCTGATTATTATTGATGAAGTACTTTATTCATTTCTATTGAGCCTATTCATTTGGAAGTTGATATGATGTTTATTCATTATTATTCAAGTGAGCTTTGTTTGCTCACTCTTGCATATATACACTCATTGCAACTAAAGTTGAGAAGGTCGATGAACCTACAACTAGCAAAGGAAATGGAAAAATATACAAGTGACGAAGACTTGTAATTTAATGACTTTTATGTTAATAGACTTTATATTTAATGATGTAATGTAATTACTTTATTTCCGTACTTGATTGATGTTAAGGTTAGATAACCTGGGATATTTTGGATTTAATGATGTAACCCTTTTATAGGGAGGATTTATGGTTTAAATGTTATTTTATTTGGGTAGATAGTATGAATGTATGGAAAGTGAACACCAAGTCTTAGGGAAATGAAGTACCCAGATTTGGGGGTGTCACACATCAAGTCTAACTAGTTCAGTCTGGTTGGACTTCGGTCTCAACTCAGTGTCTTGGTCACCCCTATTTGACAATTAACACATTATTGTCAATTAAACTTGGTTTCAAAGCTTCAATATTATTTTAGATAAGTCAAATATCATTAATAATATTTTTCGGAAGCTTTTATTAATTTTCTAACAATTATGGTAATTTATAATAATTTTTCAAATACCGGAATCATTTTTAAATGATTTAAATACTATTTAATTCCATCAACATTAATATTTAATCATATTAAAATATTAATGATATATTTGTCAAAATATTAAAGTTATTAATAATAACTTCAAATATTTTTAAATCACCAATATTCTATTTAAATGATTTTTAAAATAATTAAAATCATTTTTAAACCATCACTATTAATATTTAAATATTAATGAATTTTTCATAAAAATATTAAAAGTCATTAATTATAACTTAAAATATTTTTATATCATTTTTCTTATTTTTAAATCAATAAAAATCATTTTTCCATCATTTATTTAATTTAATAATTAAATAAATCTAATATTATTAATATTAAATTATTAATGAAAATTTTCCAAAAATATTAAAAGTTAGATTTTATAACTCAAAATATTTTTAAACACTTTATTCTTATTTAAAATGATTTTTATAATATTAAAATCATTTTTCTCTAATTTATTTAATATACTAATGAAATAAATTAAATATCATTATTATTCAAATAATTATAATTATTAATGAAAAATATTTTAAATTCTCAAAAATTATTTTTCATAATTTAAAATAATTTTTAAAATCATTTTTGTAATTTTTAGAATTTATTTTCTAATGTTTAATCATTTTCTGGAAATTAGGAAAATAAAAATAATAAAAACCATCGCTGTAGCCTTTAGCGACGCTTTCTGTCGTCTTAGGTGTTCTTGGGTTTAAGAACACTGACAAGCCGGTGTTCAAGGGGTCTCGTTTGACCGACCTATAATCTTAATCCATGCATGTTCTGGGCCAACTAATGTTTCTAGCTCGTAGTACTAATGTAATATTACATGTTACCACAACCAGCTAAGTCATACAACAACATACTAAGAAGATCTGAGTCTTCAAAGTCCATGTCAGACGGTTCCTGGGTTTTCTGGGTAACCCAGAAACCTAGGCAGTTTCATGGTGCCATATTGAGGCTCGATTATCTCCATGATCTGACCATATAATTGATGTTCTTAAGGTCCAAATATATAGTACACATGACAAGGAACAACTACCTATCCTCATCTCAGTTCAAATCTAACACATTAACCAGATCTAGCTCGGTCAAAGGATGTCAGAAAACTTGATCATACGGTTTTTGGGTTTTCCAGAAACTCTAACCGTGACCGAGTGGCCTAGTTTGACCACTCATTACACTCGATCTGTTGATGTTTTAAGGGATCTAAAGACATGGATATAGAGTATATATTACAGACTTCAATCTGCATACAACAACATCAACAAACTGCTTAATATACAACAAATCAAAGCCTTGCAAAGTATTGTCAGACACTGGAATTTGATTTCTGGGTTAATCACCCGGTCATAACCGGTCAACGGGTTTTGACCAAGAATAACATGAAATCTAGACATGTAATGGCTGTGATTCCATTTCTAGGTCACAGACCACATATGAAAATACAGATCTAAAACATAAAACAACAAAAAGCATAATCCGGCAGAGATCTAAGGCCACTGACATTCGCTTGTCAGACCACTATGAATGTTCTTGAGCAGTTTTTGAAAAACATCATTTTAAGGCACTTTGATGCTATAGATCTATGATGGATCATCATAGATCATCATGAAACATCTACTATCACATAGATAAACACATAAACAACACTTTGGTTTTAGCATAAAAGATAAAAAGTGCTTAGGGCTTTATACCTTTCTCTAGTCCAATCTTTGATCTTAGATCTCCTTAACTGATCTTGGTGATCTAGGGTCTGTATCTGGGACTGAAACACTTAAGAAATTTGGAGGTTTGGTGAGAGAGGGAGTTGGTTGAGGTAAGTTAGCAAATGGGCAATTTCGTTGAACTTTCTCTCTCTCAAATCTATATATATTATGATGCAATGCATGTTGCTGAGATTGCTGGGATAAATGACTGATGGGAGTTATTTTTTTGTCACATGGAGTGGTTCACCAACTCCTAATTTGGTAAGATTTGCAAGTTAACTCATTAAAGAATGAAGAAGGGTATTATAGTCATTTGCATTTTAATTTGAATGGCATACTAGACTTTTATCCAAACCCTTAGGGTTTAACCCTAAGGTTCTAACCCTTAGGTTTTACAACTTTAGTTTCTAAGATTTTCAAATTCGGGTTTTTAAAATAGAAAATTAAGATAAAAAAAATATAATTAGTGTTTCCTAATTATATTAAAGGTTATCAATCACATTAGGGCTTACTAATTAGGATTAGGGTTTCCAAATTTAAAATTAGGGTTTCCCGACATTCAAATTTAAAATTTATTCGTAAAATTCAGATTATTCGAAATCCCGGGTTATTACACCTATGACCAGTATAGCTGCTATAATACCCGAGAATTTCCATGTCTTATGAATATATTAATGGGAATAAATATTTATAAATGATTTTGTGTTATGAGATGAGTTAACTTAATTATATTGAAGTGATTAATGTGGAGTTGTAACAAACTCGTTGAAATGCCTTGTGTGGCATCGTGATGAGAAAAAGAAGTGATTATATTAATTAACGAAAGAATTGTTAAGGCAAACAAATCGATTGATAGTTATTAGAGAATATTAATTAATTGCATATAAGGAAATACACTCTTAAACTAGTAACATCACCAATATGACTGTTAATTTATGTTGTGTAAAAAGATTGTGGAGATGGATGTTGGAACTGACTTGAAGCTAAGCTAGTTTGCCATTTGCCGGTATGTATGCGCAATTAAGGCCCTCAATGATACAAATCAAGCGCAATTACCATCAATCAATCGATTGGAGAAACTTGGTTTTCTTCTGTAGAAAAGAAATGGAACACCCTTGTTATATGTGTGACATTAATAAAACCATATGATAGGGGTATATGTTAATGACTTGAAGTACCTAGTAGTACAATGAAATCCCATGTAGTTATAATACAGAAATAATTAAATGTCTATGTATTCTAGAAACTAGGAAGGAAATTAAATGTTTCAATAAACATTAATATTAAATAATGTTATAATGTGGTTATGTGAGTAATAAAAATAATTATGGGGGATACCTAGACAATAATGCCTAACTGCGATATTTTATTGCGTGTAATTAATGTACATAGATTATATGATGCGAGTATGTAACTAATCCTTAACTTCCTAATATCGTAGTAATTGTACCTTAATATACATTATGGGAATTAAAGAAACCAAACCAAGCCTAGATAACAAGATTACTGAGATTTTTTTCTCTTGTCCCAAATTGAGTGTCACAAAGTACATGAATAGTGATTTAAAGCTAAAACACGTATTTTCCAAAAAGGCTATGAAATAGGTGATCATTTGCTAGGAGGAGGGCTGGTAAGGGTAGTTGATTAACTCTCTAGTAACCAATGTTTTCTTCCATTACACCATAAACTCCAAGATTGGGTAATGACAATGTCTAATCCAAGTTCCTTCTATAAATACAAGCTTTAATTCAGTTTTTGTGTTGCTAGAAGTTATTTGATAGTCTAATTGGAGAGTTATAAGTTGCTGAGCTACTATAGAAGCATACTCAGAGTGTAGAGAGTCCAATTCAAGCTTGAGAAGGTATAAACCCTAATTATGTTCTTGAAATGGGTCTTGTGAAGTTCTTAAAATTTCTTGAATTTCTATATCAATTGATATAAATTAACATGTTATAATGTGTTTAAGAACTTTACTTACATGTATGAACACTTTAATGATGGTTTAGAACAAGTTTAAATCGATGTAAATCAAGTTGGCTGAAACTCTATAAAACAGAGTCTGCTTCTGCTCCTGAACTTGAACACTTGCCAAGCAATTGTGCCTTCTAATTATCTTGAGGTGCAGTCTGTAACCTGCATCTGCAAACCTCTGTTCAGCTTGAATCTTCTGTTTTAAAATCTGATCAGGGTTAGTCAATCATCATGGCTTAAATTAGCATGCAGGCATGTGTACTGTGTATATATAAGTATATTAATCTAAGTTGGACATGTTTTACTAGATTAGCATAATTAACGAAATTGTGTAGTTTAAAATGATTTTAGAAACTTTAGAAATGAACTTGATGATTATGAACGACTTGTTTATATACTGACATTGCAAGCATGATTGTATGATTTAGAAATGCATGAATAACCCGTTAACTTGTGTTTATATGATTCGTAAGGGAACATGAAAATGTGGAAATTATTAGTAAGCTTTACAAATGAAAATGTGTTTATATGATTGTGTAGCTTAAAATGAACATGAATATTAACATGCTACCTTGAGGGTTAGAATCTGACATTTATGAACATGTTTGGTCATATTCTTAGACTCACTCATGTAGCATATATACCATGCTTAAGTATCGTAATTCAAGTGAAGCATAAACGAAGCATATTTTCAACCAAAACGATGTTAATTACACATATGTGTTATGAATACTTATAAGCATGCCTAGTATAAGTTATATGATTACCTTGTAAGTTTAGAAGGCAAACATGTTAGACTTTGTGGTTACATGACCTTGAATGACTCTAAATTGTTGAAATGTTCAACTTAGAACCATGTTATGAAAGAAGGGACCTAGACTGACTTAAGTAGGACCTTTGGCATAATAATATATTATGTATGAATGATTGGTTCAAGGTGGACAGACACTACAAGGCAACAACTGAGTCTTGGCTTGGCCAAAGGGTCATGTAATTGCTACTAACCCTAGAAGCTTAGCTACGCAGCGCAGCCTACGCCATGATCTTGAATATGAGATCATGCAATCTGATTTTGGACAGTTAATTTGTATGATGCCTATACTGCTAAAAGTGGTTTAAAATCTACAGATACATGTATATATGTGATGATTAAGTAATATGATGGTGTTTACCTTGTATAAGGAAAGTCCATGGGTAAAAAGGTCTTAACCTTGAGCATTATAAATTTGCTTATAAAGTAACTAGATACTTGATTTCATGATAAACATATAAGCTGATTTTGTACCATATGTGCATACTTGAATCATGTCAAACTTGAATAAAGAATGTGCTAGCTAATGAGCATCTTGTAATTATAATACGCTATAAATAGGATTCGAAAGTGTTGATTTATTAACGTGGATAAACTACACTTAAGGCAAGTATCCTAAACCCTTGCATTACTTTATTCAAAGGATATCGTAAGCAAGTATCTAAACCTTATCTCTTTGAATGCAAGTTAGCCTACTTATTCGTTCAATTGAACAAGTATGTTTAAACTCTCGTGAAAACTATTATTCATGTTGAACTTGGTATTGTTCTTGAATATTATGAAAGTGTCTATGCCATTGATTCAGCTAGACTATATGCATGTTTATAAAATTGTCCAAACCAATTGACTGGTGCGGAAATCTTGAAAAACTGAGTTGAACAACCCTTATGGTAAGAGGAATGTATGTTATTGGAAACCCCAACACATGAGTGAATATTACTGTGGTGTTACGCATAACATAGAGTATTGTAGATTGATCTTTTATAGTACACGATTCTTTTGGGTTATCAATTTAATATTGGTAATTCTAGTAGATGCTCAATAGTCCTTAGGGGACGCTTTCAATTATAAATTATTTTATCCGGTTGGATAGGTTGATAGTCTTTGAATTCACACACACACACACACACACACACACACACACACATATATATATATATATATATATATATATATATATATATATATATCTCTGTTGATCTATATTGAATTATCGTTTCAGATCCCAAAGATTTGATTCGAGAATTGTTGATACTCATTGTTCATGATATTATTCTAAGACTTTGAGACTATACCTTGATATATATATAACTCGTGATTTAATACTTATCACCCTTGTTGTATATTACTTGCTGGGCAATTTGTGCTCATTCTTGCTTATTCAAAACCTTTCAGTTAAGGCAGAACAAGTAAGTGTCTCTGGGAAAGACAAGGGCAAGGGCAAGGCTACCGACTAGCTTGTTCCTTTATGAATTAAAATTATTATGTTGTATTAAGTCTATTTTTAGACTATGTGTAGGCTTAAGTAGGATTATGTAATAAGTCTTTATTTGATAGTATTATGTAATCTATTAAGTACTGTAGGTTGCGAGACTTGGGAGAATAATTATAATAAAATATTGTATATTATTCTAAATTAGATCTTCAGCTGTGAATGTGTGATTTTAGTTATTATTGTATTACCATGAGCACGTGATGAACCAAATTTGAGTGACCAAGTGGCGGTCCGAATTTGGGGACGTCACAAGCGCAGCTGTGATGCCCCCAAATCCGGGTATATTCCAACCCGACATATGGTGCTACACGGTGCTACAGTTCACACATACATTAAATTGAAATGCCTCAAAAGAACGAATATGTCTTACATATATTCTAAATAATATTACCATTCCCCATGTTCTTAATAACCATTACATTCGTTCTTGTCATAATATCAATTAATATTAACATTCAGCCTATACTATTACAAAAGCAAGCTATAGGTTCGCCTTAGCTTTCCCTTTATCTTTTTCGGATCCTTCGGTCCGTTTGGTCTTAGCTGCATTCATATGGTTCAAGCAAAAGTGAGCATAACTAGCTCAGAAAGTATGACAATTTCATTTAAACAACATGATTGAATCATAAAAATAATATATCTTCAATAACTGAACAATAGTTATGAAGTACTATCGATAATTCAAAATAGCACTTCTCTTTTCTTAAAACGTTTTACAATGAACAACATTTAGTAAAACATCATTTTCGATCCCAGACCTTGAGCAATTCATACTTTCTTTGAAAAGGACAACCTGACTCTAAGTCCGTAAGTCTGACATTACTTACGAGCACGTCTAAGTGATCAGCCTATAGTATTCTATATTGTACAACACTACTTTCTTTAAACGTATGTACGTTTAAGTTGTGGCAATCTCAAGTGCCTGTCGTTTGATAACAAAACATTTGTTTAGCATACTCAGTCTTCATTTGAAAACCATACCAACATAGTTTGGCAAAACATTGACAATACTTTGATAGATTATAAGAAATCCAAAACATCTTAAGTCTAGCCGAAAGAATTGGCTTTGACTTTATCATACATCAATTCATGCGTAAGAATACATGAATCACAAAACTTGTCTAGATTGAACATAGACAAGGGTTAGAACACTTGCCTTCAATGTCTGCTACTGTTATTACACTTTCCCTTTAAGTCTTTAAAGTCTCTACAATACATAACCACATAATATACCACATTAGGTCATAATCAGATATGTATGGTACCTAACGTATCATACCCTTCTTCTCAATCTAATCATGTATTAGATTTGTTATTATTGGTTTCGGCTTGCCGTTAAAATTTACATCGTTCTTACATTCACGTTCGAGTGATTATCTTCAACCTTTAGTTATCATACTTAAGGTTTAACAATGTCTTAAACAATGTTACTTTAAGTTTTAGTTCATTACTAATGGATTTACTTTCTTTCTTTACTTATAAACTTTCCTTACTGTGCTTGATCTAGTCTTTGGTATTGCAAGCGCTTCTTCTTCTCTAATACGTATTTGCCTATGAGTTAAAGATGGTGAGGCTCGGCCTTGGCGCTGCAGTGCCACTCTTAGTTCTTTTGGCACGCAGCCAACGTGACTTCTGAAAGAGGTTCTCGGTCGGCTCAAGATCGCAATCACGCTTTATTTGGCCTTGAATTTGTGCGCCATGATTGCCGACTTTGTGCACCAGATAACTTTTACAAATTTTGAACTTTGAAAACTTCCCAGACTCCAAATTTGATCATTTTAAGTCCGAATTGGCTCGTTCAAAACCCATTAGCTCACAAATTACAGACTCTACGTGTTCATGCAAGAATTTTACATTTTTGACTTCATTAACTCAAAATTCACCTTTGAGTTCATTTTTAACGAACACAACAAACGTTCGTAAATGTTCAACGCTTGTTTCTTCGTTTTAAGTCAGAATTCGGTCATTTTTGAGTCCACAACTCTATAATGCCAAATAGACTTATCCCATCGAAAACCAATGTTTCTGAGCTCAATGTTAAAATTCGACTTACATTCCAAGAATTTCACGATTTTGACGATTATCGTCTAAACTCGTGAATTTTGCCATAACTTCGTTAATCAAACCCATCGCACCTCCTTAATCAAACCTCCTTACTATTCATTACTTAACTATCAAGTTTACTTGGCCATTACTTAACTTATCCTTTGCTTGCCCATGAAGATCACCCATATGATCATGGGGCCCACATGGGTTGCCCCATGGATCATCCTTACTCATTGGATTCTTAGTTTGGACTTTAGGTTTAATTAACATAGCTTATGCTTTGGAATTGCATTTAACAAATACTTGGGCTTTCACATTAACAAACATTTGGGCCTTAACCTTTCGTTAGCATTGGGCTTAATCATAATCCCAATTGGACTTTACAACTTCCTACATAATCCTACAAGTCCATTACATATGTCTTAAAGCCTTAGAACGTATTGTCTACGTATTAATCTCGTATTCTAAATCATATACTTATTCATCATATATGACATACCATCATTTATACATACTCGTATAATACATCGTATCATACTCGTATTCATTACCTCGTACAATACCTACGTATTATACGATCATCGCTTTAACTAGTTAAGGTTTACTTTCCCTAACGTTCTCGAATTAAGTCCGCAGGCGAAAAACTACGTTTGCCATACGTGAATTATTATTACATAATCCATCTCACCTCGATATTCTATCATTACGTATTTCTCAGAAGTTCAAAAATAATTCCCGAGCAGAAATTAGTGAATAGTGTTTTTCAGAAAATTTCTCGGAAAACTTTTATTTTTGTCTTGGAAATTCAAACACTTTAATTCCTTCACGTAATCAAAATACTATGACATTCCGATATTTCTAGGTTATAGAACGACATTCATATTACTAACACATAATAATAACCAATAATATAATTTTATTCATTATTTAATTAAATAAAATTATTTTACAATAAAACCGAATTTCTCAATCGTTAGAGCACCGATCTGTAGAAAGTTTTGAGTAAGTTATGAAAATTTGATTTCAAGACATGTATACTAATAACTCATATAAGGGTCATAAATGGTGACTAAGTGTTCATGAAGGAATTTAGTTAGCAAAACATGACTTGAATGAAGATTTAATTAATTAACCCGGATTAAATATTTGTTAATTAAGTGATATTATGGAATATTATATTATAATCCTTATGTGGCAGTGGCGTGATAGTAAATTGAATGAAAAAGGGTTAGTTCACTTGTATAAGATGATGAATTAAAATATGTATTTACCACAAGAGGATGAAAGAAATATGTTAATTAATATTTGATATTTTTAATATATTACATAGTATTGTAATATATAAAAGGGTTAATATTTGGAAGATAAGTGATTAATAAAAGAAGAGAACCAGTATAGTTATAAGTAATTATTGGTTAGAGATTGATGCATCAGGTTAATATTGTATGCGGTGGCTAAAGAAAATTGTTTTGGAACAATTTATGGAAGAAATGAAATGAAAGAATTATATTAATTAGTGTAGTACATACTAATTATTGTAAGGAAATAAATGATTAATATTAATTAATCGTGGTGATATTAAAATGTGATAATGGGTTGAAAGTACCCAACTGAATGATATTTAGTCCAATTTAAAATATTATGTGGACTAATGTACATGGATTATATGATGTGAGTACATAAATAATCCCTAATTTTACTTGGTGTAGTAGCATTAAACGCATTAAAATTTCATTTTTGGGAATTAAAGTAACTAGACTAAGCTTTAGTGCTGAGAATTAGCCTTGTCCCAAAATAAGTGTCATTTATCAGTACAATGAACACTAGCCTAACTTTATTGCGTGAAAATTAGTCGGTGGTTAGAAGCTAGAATTAGCGGGGATGATGGCTATGGAGGTGGGCAGTTGGCCAAATTTTCTTTGTCCAATGTTTTCTTCCTTTCTCTTTTGATTCAAACCATGGTGGAAGAACACTAACTGGTTATACACTTCTCTATATAAAGCACCCTTTTCTTCCTCAGTTATCTGTTACGTGAAAAAATTGTCTGATAAGTCTAAGTTTAAGAGTTGGGTTGCTGAGGAGGAGTCTAGATAGTGCAGAGAGAGAGAATTAAGTAAACTAGTCCACAAAGAAGGTAAGAATCTGATTTTTTTATGTTCTTGAATTCAAAGTTCTTTATTTCTTAGAAAAGTGTTAAGAAATAGTAGCTTTTGAGTCACAAATTTATGCCTAAGGATTGTTATAATCCATGAATTGTTGCTAGATATTGATAATATAGTCATATACGAAAACAATGAGAGTTAAACGGACCAATTTGGTTTAAAAATGAATTCGTAGTGAATGATTTCGCTATACTTTTCAAAACATGAAAACTGAGTATGAACGTGAGTTTTAGATTGATATTTGGGTTAGTTAATGTTTATGTTAATTGTTGGGTATTTGGTATGTTGTAGTTTTATGAGTTACAAACCCATAGAATCGAAAACGAACTAATTTGGATGAGTATAACTCATGTTATGAAAATTGAAAGGAGTTTTGGTCTGTTAAATCGCTGCCCCCAAGGCCAATTGGGGCGCAGCTGCACCGGGCTTCAGTGTCGGGTAGACTGCTTTGACCTACTGTAGTAAATTAGGAATAACATTTTCATATGAACTCCGATTGGGGTGATTCAAGATGATCTGGAATGAGGACGAATAGACCTACAACTTTTGTTCTTTAAGTGTTTCAATTTGAGGTCGTTAGAAGGGGTCAAAACAGTCATCTTTGTGACTAATACGTATTAGGAGACAATCGGAGGGCGTCTAACGAGCATATACACAAGTATAGTGCTCCCGAAGATGAAATATGTTATTCTAAGTGATAAAACATGAATATCCATGATAATAGACATGACATATAAGATTTCCTTGCTCATAATGGAATGCTTTAGCATGACTTGGTATGTGTTTTAAAAAGAAACTTGAAGATTTTGAAAACAAACTTTGACGAAATTGTGTACCTTTAAATTCTAACCTTGATAGCATATATATAAGGTCTAATTACGCATGATGTAGGATTCAAAGTTGAATTGTATGTGTGATAGACAACTTGTTTTGGTTAAAATGATTTCAAAGGCAAACTCCATCATCTTTTGTAAATTAAGTTTTAAAACATGGAGAGGTTATATTTTGCCCTTGAAAACGTACATAGAAACATGTACAAACAAGTATGACGTGTGTATTGAAAGTTGTTTAACCTCATTGGTGGTCATATAGTTAGACCCTTGTTGTATGAACTTACTTAGCCATGAAATAAATGGCAATGAAACTATAAAGTGTAAAATAACTTAAGGTAAATACAAGAGACAACCAACTTGGGCTAAGACCTATTAATATGTGGATAAGTTATGTGTTAATAGTCACGTATGCTAAGAACCCAGATAAAATCAAAAAATAAATACTCAACTTTAGTCCGCCGGGGGACGCAGTGCAAATGCGCCCATCCTGAGCCTAATTGAATAAGCAATTGCCTACGAAGCGATAATGCCTGATTATTTTAACTTTGATCTGAACCTTAAAGCATATGTGTAATGAAGGTCTAAAGCTATAATACTTGACACAAATGATGTTTGAAGCATAAGAGCATGTATTGGTTATACAAAACACAGAGTTGTTAAATTTTTATTAAAGTTTGCAAAATATAAGAACGATGTAGATTGCGTATCTATAAACTTTAATTATGTGTCAAACACATAGCGAGTCAAGTGTGTGATAGATATATATGAATGTTGATATCAATTACGAGTGGTTAAGGTATACCTATATGTACCTAGATATTCTAAGAGTATGATGAGAAAGTGAAATGTAGGTTTTACGAACCTTGTTAGGAAATAATGTAACATTATTATTACATTGAGAATGTATGAATATATGACTAATGGATATTAATCCATGATTATATAACTGTGTAGGAATACATGAAGTGCAGATAAGCTTTAAGCAGTAAGTCATAGTTGATAAACTACGAATCAGGCAAGTCTTTCAGTTCCTATTTGTTATTTGAATTCGATAACTATTAGTTGAGCTATATTTTGCCATGAGAATGTTGATGTATATATATGAAATGCATATGAGATATATATGAAATGTGAAAGTTGATCTTTGATGATATGCTTGTGAAATAAATTTCTATGCTTGTTATATGAGAAGTAACATGCATAGTAAATATTAATGGATTATGAATGCATGAGCTGAGTATTCTATTATATGCTACGCGCTGCATGAAAACTGTTAGAATTATTAGGCTATCGAGCTCACCCTTGCAAATAACCACTTTTGCAGGTTAAGGACACACGGTAAAGATTACGTGCTACTTGATTGATAAAGTTCAATAGTATCGAAGGAGATTGATTTACTTATTTAAATATATGCTCTTGAACTATGTTTAGGTTCTAGTAGATGTACATGATAGTAGATTACGATGTGTAATACGTGTTAAGTTGTAAAGTTGTACTAGGCGGTACATAGAGGAATTTGAATTGAGATGTAGAAATTTATACAGTAATTGAATAGATGAATCATAGCATAATTTGATTCAGGGATTAGTAATTGATTCAATTTAAGTAATCAATAAAATATTATTTTTCAAAGGAGATTGAAAAAGTTTAAATTATTCCGCATATTTTTATAACATCGAATATGATGTAAGACAGTAATGGTAAATGACCAAGATTTGAAACTTATAAAAGTTTGGGGTCATTACATAGAATGGAAAGAATTTATATTCTAAATTGTAATAAGCTAAGTTATATTCATTAAGTTATAAATAAAAGATATAAATAGTTTGACGATAGTAGTATCGTGGCGGACTGGATCCGAGGTTTGAAGGAACCCAAATTTGGGGGTGTCACAGCTCTCATCGTCCTCCTTCTCCCGAATAATGACCATAATGTCGGGACAATCATCGGATAAAGTGTATATATTTATGTGGTCATCATGGAAAATGATGCGTAGATGAGACAATCTCCTGGCGATGTCTTATTTATGTCTCCGTTCCCTTTCTTCCACTTTGGGATCAGGATTCAAGACCTCTTTTTCTTTAACCGGTATCAGTTTGGGAAATAACATAGCCATTACATGGGTAGGAACCTTTACCAGAGACTGTACAGGCTCAGGATCTGTAAGTTGAGATAATCGCCGTGTGGCTGAAGATGAAGGAATCTATTTGTGATTGTGAGGATTCCTATGACTGGAGCTAGCAGAATAGCCTAATCTAGCTGTCCTTGTTTGACTGGGAACTTGAATTGGACGTTTGATGCCCTGATGATCGTTGCCCAACCCTTGTCAAGGTTAATGACCCAATGACATCATCTCTTGAGTGACTAACATTACCTCGGCAGAAATCTTGGGTATGAGAGGTGGTGCCGCAATGGGATGGTAGTGAGTGTTGCTCACCTCCAGGGCATGGGAACTGACTGGCTCAACTCCTGCATTGAAGCTGATGAGTGGTATGTCACCTTATTCAGGACATTCTGGCTCAGCATTAACAATGATTAGGTTATTGTTGATAATGTACTTGAGTTACTGATGAAGGGTAGAAGGGACGGCTCCAGCCATATGAATCCAAGGTCTCCCCAAAAGCAGGTTGTATCATGTGGCGATTTTGAGCACATGAAAGGATACACTCAAGGTATGTGGACCAATCTCCACATATAGTTCAATTTCCCCAACATCATTTTGTTGGGACCCGTCAAAAGCTTTGATAACCGTATGACGGTTTTTGATCCTCTTGGGGTTGATATTTATCTTCTCTAAGGTGGCATAAGGATAGATATTCAAAGATGACCAACAATCTATCATAACTCCTCTCACCATGTATCCGGAGGACAGAACTGCTATGTGCAATGGCGTGCAATGACAAGTCCCTTCGGGGGGTATGTCGTCAGCAGTGAAAGATATAACATTGTTGTTAAAAATGTGATCAACCAAATGTTGGAATTTTTCCACGTCCACTGATTTTGGTAAATGGGCTTCCTCTAAAACCTTTAGCAAGACCTTCCTGTGATCTTCAGAAGAGAAAACCAAGTCCAGTATGGAAATTTGTTGTGGAGCTTCTCTCTAGCTTAAAACCACCTTGGCTTTATTATGGCCTATAGTACGGAGGAACTCTTAAATTTTCTCCATGGGAACTTTCCCCTTTAATATGATGTTAGGCTTCATCACCTAGTGGGGAAGATACAATGGATTCTCCTTCGACATAGCAGTTGTGTGTGATGTATAGCCTTCAGCCTCTCCATAATTCCATGGTATTTTTTGTAGGCTGACAATAGGATACTGTGTTCTGTATGGCAATAGAATTGACTTTGGCGCAACCACTTTTAAAGGATTATCAGCACCTTTGAGTTGAATTATTTGTATTATGGGTGGTTGGGTAGCCAAATCATCCTCAGCGGATATAACTGCTACGACATCCTTTTATTTTGTAGGGCATGTGTTCCCACTCTTGAGTAAAAAGTTTCGTCATCTGCCATCTGTAGGATACCGCTTTTAATTAAATTTTGAATAAGGTGGCGGAGTGCCCAACATTCTTCTGTGCTGTGACCACATGAATGGGAGTGATACTGGCATACTCCATTAGAATTGATCTGTCTTGAACGAGGATTGATTGGAGGTAGAAGGGATGTAATTCTTCCTTCATTGATCAGCATATGAAATATCTCCTCCATAGGTTGGCCCAGGTATGTAAATTCCCTTCTATTAGAAAAATCCCGACGAGCTTTTGCACTTGTTCTTTTCGTAACTTTATCCTCCAGTGTTTCACTTTCTGAAGGTGATGATGGAGTATTCATAACAAAAGGAAGGAGATTGGCATGCTCCTAACTGACTAATTAGCGTGTGACTTGGTGTTAATGGATTACCAGTTCTGCCAATTGCTCTACTTGCTTACAAAGAGCTTTCATCTTTCGTTCCATCATAAACTGGAACTACGCGTAATCCCATTTGTCAGCACCGTCCTTGCTGGTCTAGGAGGATTCTCCACAATAATTGGAACTCTGTCCACTGCTCCAATTAATCATATTGACCTCTTCTTCTTTGTGTTAAGGAAGAAGGTTGTCACATGAGGTTGGTCGAGTTTAGTTACCACGATCTCTCCATTGTCGATCAAGTCCTTGATCTTGTGTTTCAAGGCCTAGCAATCTTGAGTATCACGTCCTGGAGCTCCGACATGATAAGCACATTTACGATTAGCATTGAAACCCTTCCCATTCGAGTTGGCTGGTGGAAGAAGATGTGTAATTTTCTTCTGAGTCGTCAAAAGATTGAGAATGTTCTCGAGTGAGTCCTCTAGGGGTGTGAACACTCGATTGCACCCTTTGGCAATGTAGGGTTGGAAGACTGTGCTTGAAAAGGGGAGTAGTTTCTCCTCTAGATAGGCATATTTTAACTGCCTTTCTGGCCTTGTAGTATCAAGGAAACATCCTCCTCTTTCTTTTTATGGACCCTCCTGGGGTTATTCCCATAATTTCCAGACTGGATGTGCTCAGCAACAACTTTTAGAGCGGCTAGGTCGTGGATCTTTCCTGACTTTAATCCCATCTCAGCCATCTCTCCATGTTTGATCATTTCAGAAAATGGCTTTCCAATGCCAGCTAAGACTCTCTCATAGAAGGGAGCTTCTTGTATGTCTATGAAGATCATAACCATTTCTGATTCAGTCATAGAAGGAATAACTTGAACAGCCAGGTGCCTCCACATTTGAGCATACTCTCGGAAAGATTCATTGGCTTATTTCTTAACCTTGGTAATTTGGTATCGGTCTGGAGCCATCTAAGACTGAAAGCTTTACTGACTAAGGAAGGCATGGGCTAGCTCCTCCTAGCTATGGATCTTAGAATTATCTAATCTGGTATACCATGATCGGGCTTCTCTAGTTAAACTCTTTTGAAAAAGCTGCATTCTGAGCTTTTCATCTTCTGCATAAGATCCATGTTCTCCAATGAACACCTTCAAATGTGTGTAAGGATCTCCCAACCCATCATACTTTTCAAAAGCAGGAGTTTTGAACTTCTCTGGATAATGAAAACCAGGGAATATACAGAGGTCGGCATATGAGAGCTTCCCGTGTACTCCAATCCCTTTTATAGACCAAATGGTCTCTTCCATTTGAAGGACTTCTTTCCTAATATCACCGGTGTCTGGATCTTCTTTGAGATGGGTGTTTTAAGGAATTTTGTTGGACTTATCCAACTGAAGCTCAGGTATTAGATTTGCTTGATCCACACCTTGTATTCCTCCATGTGCAGAGGATTCTGTATGTATGGGTATTTGTAGACCCTAAGTAGACTAGTGTAGTTCTTTAAGCAGAAAAACCAAATCTATAATTTGTTTGCTTAATCTGTCAAACTCCTCACGAGAGACAAGAGCAGGATTAGACTGGTTAGATGATGACATAATTGGTTGTAGGCTCATTGCCTTTTTGGACTTTGAACGAGTAACATGCCCAATTGTTTCCCTATAAAAACTTATGTAGTTTAGTCTTAGGGAATGTATAAATGTTTACATGCTATCATAATGTGTCCGTTTTAGGAATATTATCCTGCAAAATAGATATCAATTGTTTGTAATACAAGATAGCATGCCAGGCTTTAATATGTATGTACACATATTCTTCATATTTTCCATTACATAGAGATGGACATGGAATGAATTTACAAGTAATTGAAAATGGAAAGCATGAAGAGACTTTCCTTTGCGTTTGGTTTATCAGAGGTTGACCTATCTTAGGTTACTCTAATGGATTTTTGGCATGAAGGTTCCTAGATCATCGTAATTTACTTGACGGGAAGTTAATCCGATCTTTCATCTAGAGCGAATCTGGGTGGTGCCTTTCCCGAGCCTTGTTGGAATTAATCTCCCTCCGACTCCAGTAATCAAACACCGACAGGATAGCCTCCTGGTGGAGGAACCACACAACATACATTCACATGCAACGTGTCTCACCGTTATAGGAATGATGACATGTGCGAAGCACTAATATCGTATGCAGATATAGTGTAAAGCATTAAGTGTAGTAAGTAAATGCCTTCGTACACATTCATCAAAAAAATGTAAATGCAACATCCACACACAAGCAGATAACAATTTTGAAAAATTTGTAATAGCGGCTTAAGTCCTCTTACTGGTGTCCCCAACAGAGTTGCCACCTGTCGACGTCGGGATTTTTACTGTCCCTTTTCTGTTCTTGTCTTTTGGTGTTCTCATGTTAGGTGAGATTTGTTTGAAAAAATAAGTTGTGAAAAGGTCCAACACGTATATGTCGATGATTGGATTGTAATTGTCGCCGGTTGGTATTTTTAAATGGTTGCATCAACTCAACCGAGAAAAGGTTTTCACATTGACCACGTGATGTAACGCTGCTAAACTGGTCTGTGAAACCGAGATTCATTAGGGTCCGGGGACTTGCTTATGTGGAGGGAAGGTGTTAGGCACCCCCCGACATCCGTGTTACCATGGTGACCGCTACTTTTCAATTAAACTATTATATGAATGTGTGTGTGTGTGTGTGGGTCAATGTGCAATTATTTGGCAGTAGTGCTATGCCTCGTTCGCACCTATATACAAAGGGTTAGAATTTGTGTAAAAATTCAGTTTAAACAAGATATAGCAGTGATGTTTTGTAATAGAGGTTTTTCAAACCCTTATGCTCAATAGTAATTGAGGCCTTTGATACTTCCATTTTATTAAATGTTCTCCTTGATTGCTTTTATTTTTCGAGATGCAAATCATCTTCGATAAAATAATATACATAGCAATGCCGAATTCCTTGTGGGCATGTGAGCCATCTAAGGAAATTCAAACACTATAAATAATGTACAAGCTATTTACAACCGAAAATGTCCATCACGGGAACCAAATCTAGATTCAGGTGACTAAATCTATGATCACATGATTCCTAGGCTCACATGATGTAGCAGTTTATATGAAAGTTGTAAGCAGTTATATATATAAAAGCTATAAATATATATATACATACTATCAACCACCACGAAGAGAACTCCATGGGGGACTAGAAATGTAAATATATAAAAGCGGTAAATATATATATATAAAGACACGATCGACCACCACGAAGCACCTCCATGGAGGATTAGAAATGTAAATAAAGCGATAAATACGATCAACCAACATGAAGTAAACTCCAAAGGAATTTAAATGTAAATAAAAGCAGAAAAGCGATTAACCGCCATGAAGCAAACTCCAAAGTGACGAAATGTAAATAAAGCAAGAAAAGCGATTAATGACCACGAAGTAAACTCCAAAGGAGACGAAAATGTAAATAAAGCGATAAAAGGGCCACGAAGTAAACTCCGAAAGCTTGATGAAAATATAAATATATATATATATATATATATATATATATATATATATATATCGATAAACGCACCAAATATTATATCCAGCTCAATTAAAAAGAGTTTTATGGGTATAATATATATATAAGTATTTATATATAAAAGTAGTAAACGCCCTCAGGATATAAAATCCAGCTCATCGAGCAATGAGTTCGACAATAGTTTATATATATATATATATATATATATATATATATATATATATATATATATATATATATATATATATAAAAAAATAAACCCTCCGGATATAAAATCCGTGCTCATCGAATGTAGTCGACAACAATCAATATATAAAAGCAATAAACGCTCGGGACGTGAGTCCGTGTTCAATCAAGGCATAACTCGATAATGTATAAAAGCAACGACGTGAGTCCAGTTTCAATATATAAAAGCAATAATGTTAGTCCAGTTCAATCAAGGTATATATATATATATATATATATATATATATATATATATATATATATATATATATATATACCAAATGAAATAAAAAGCCACTTTAATCAAGTCCTGCATACACGCTGCTAACACGACTCTCAACGTGAAGAACAGTGTGTGCAAAATGTGGAGAAAAGGCTTTGGAAGGTGTAAGAAGGCTTATAGTGGACTGCCAAAGAAGACTTCTATAACTTTAAATGGATGAACACTCAGTTCCCACTGGTAAAAATATTTAAATATATGAGCTCACAAGTGTTTAAAATGAGAAAACACACAATTTATAGTGTGTATAGAGCAAATTAAATAGGTCTTCCTCGCCTTTTTTTCTTACAAAATGGCCACCCCAAGCCCTCTATTTATAGAGGGGGATCTGCAGGTGTACATGCGGCTACCCGGGGTGCCCTGGGCTTCGCGGGTCCTGCCATTTCGAAGTACGTGCATGCATGCAATGTGTTGTCCATTTGAACTTTCAGAACTTCAATCTGGGCATTCGATCGAGGTGTATAAAACCTTTTTAGGAGTGCTATTATTGAGAGCTACACAAATGATATGGGATTAAAGGTTGTAAGAAGTCAGGAAGATGGGACCATGCCCTTGGTTTTCAAGCTTCAAATTCCATCCGGTGTGCTGTCCTGTGTAGTAGTCACTCTGGATTATAGCTATTTGGTTCTTGTGGGATACTTATATGAAGACTGTATGTTGAAATGTGTTGAGATGGCGCGCATGTGGGATCGAGGTGGAAAAATGATGATTTTGCCCCTTATCGGGGTTATATCCGGTTTAATGATAAAGCGCCGTTGCTCGTGATTATCTCTCGAGATTGAGGTCACTTTGCCGAAGTCTTGAATGTCCTCAGGGTTATCTCTGAGGTGTGCTTGACCTTCCAGGGTTTTCTCTGGGTTTGGGACTGAGTGCCTCAGTGTTATATCCGAGATTAAAGCTGATTGCTGAGGTTGGAATGAACATCTCCGGGGTTATCTCTGAAACTACAACTACACTCCTCAGGGTTATCTTCGAGGTTGAGACTGAAGCTCCTGGTGTTATTTTTGGGATTGAACATCTTGGGGTTATCTCCGAGATTGAAAAGGCTTCTCCGGTGGGATTTTTGGAACTGGAACTGTTTTGTCCTCCAGGGTTATCTCTGAAAGATGATTCTGCCCTCCTGCAATATTAGTAACAGAAATACAAAATTTTTAGTGTCTACAACTGCACTCCTCGGGGTTATCTCCAGGGTTAGAGGTGAAGATACCAAGTGAGTCTGGATAGGAATTTTTTACAAAGGGGATTCAATCTACCATTGTAGAGAGAGTCAAGGAGGTACAACTTAGAAATGATGAGTGTGGCCAGATGAAGAAGCGGCTAGCAGATGAAAAAGAAATAAAGTATAGTTTTGATAATGAGGAATTATTAAGATTTGAAGGAAGAATTTGGGTTCCGAATGAAACAGAATTAAAGGAGGAAGTATTATAAGAGGCTTATAGTTTAAGGTACTCGATTCATCCTGGTAGTACTAAGATGTATCAAGACCTTCGATAGAGTTTTTGGTGGCCAAACATGAAGAGAGAGATAGTAGAATATGCGAGTAGGTGCTTAACTTGTCAAAAAGTTAAGGACGAACATCAACGACCAAGTGTCTTATTACAGTCATTGGAGATTTTGGAGTGGAAGTGGGAGCATATCACGATGGATTTTGTGGTGGGACTTCCAATTACACAAAAGGGTGTGATGTTATTTGGGTAATAGTGGACCGATTATGAAGTCGGCTTACTTTTTGCCAATAAGAGTTAAGTTTAACTTAGACCAGTTAGCTAAACTTTATGTTAAGGAAATTATTTCAAGACATGGGGTACCAGTTTCGATAGTGTCAGATCGTGATCCACGATTCACATCAAACTTTTGGAGAAGTCTGCAAGAACAGATGGGAACGTAGTTGAAGTTAAGTATAGCTTATCATCCACAAATAGATGGGCAGAGTGAATGGATAATTCAAATGCTAGAAGATATGCTAAGATCTTGCGTTCTGGATTTCATTGGTAGTTGGGATGATTATCTACCGTTAGTAGAGTTTGTGTATAACAACAGTTATCATGCGAGCATAGGCATGCCGCCTTACGAAGCTTTATATGGAAGGAAGTGCAGAACACCATTGTGTTGGGATGAAGTAGGAGAACGCCGAATGCTAGGACCTGAATTGGTGCAACAAACAGCGAATATAGTTAAGCTGATACGAATGCAATTGGTAGTAGCTCAAAATAGATAGAAGAAGTATGCAGATTCACATCGAGTGAACATAGAGTTTGAAGTAGGCTCGTATGTGTTTCTAAAGGTATCTCCCTGGAAAGGAAAGATACGCTTTGGAAAGAAAGGAAAGTTAAGTCCAAGGTTTATAGGACCTTTTGAGATATTAAAAAGGGTAGGAGAGGTAGCTTATATGGTAGCATTACCTCCAGACTTAGAACGCATAAATAATGTGTTTCATGTATGTGTGTTACGTCCTTATAAGCCCGATTATAAGCACATAATAGAGTACTATTCATATTGAAAAAGACTTGACGTATGAAGAAATGCCTATTCAAATTGTTGATAGAAAAGAGCAAGTTCTGAGGAAAAAAGTTATACCTTCGGTAAAGGTGTTATGGAAGAACCACGATGCCGAAGAAGACCGTGGGAGCTTAAAGAAAAGATGAAGAAGAATTACCCTCAGTTATTTGTTTAATTTATAGCGAGATTCTGGGGATAGAATCCTTATAAGGGGGAGAGAATGTAACGACCGAGAAAATCAAATTATTTGTAAAATAATTTTATTTGAGTAAATAATGAATAAAATTATAATATATGTTATTTATAATGAGTAAACAGGATGAAGGTTGTTCTATAACCAAAAAGTGGTGTAATATCGTAGTATTTTGGTTGCATGATAGAATTAAGGTGTTTGAATTTCCAAGACGAAAATAAAAGCTTTCTGAGAAATTCTCTGAAAAACACTATTCATCCATATATTCTCGAGAATTATTTTTGAACTTCTGGGATATACGTAATGATAGAATGATAAGGAAGGATTGATTATGTAATAATAATTCAGTTATGACAAATGCAGTTTTCACCTGCGTTCTAAGTTTGAGAATGTTATGTAAAATGAAGATTTGAATAAATGATGATCGTATAATAAGAAAGTATTATACGAGGCAATGAATACGAGTATGATACGAAGGATTGTACTAGTATATATGGAAGATGACATAACGTATATGATGAATAATTATACGAATTAGTATATGAGTAGAATACAAAGATTATACATTAAAAGCCTTAAGCCAATTATAATGGACCAATATGATTTGTGTAGGAATTGGGCAAGCCCAAGTGCTATCTTGTTAAGGCCCAAACATAAGAAATGAAAGCCCAACGTAAGGCTCAAAGTTAATTAAACATAAGCCCGAACAAAGAACCAGACCCATGGATCGAATCGATGGGTCACTGGGTAAGAAAAACCCACGGGGCAACCCATATAGGCCCCCATAGGTGAGTCATGGCTGGCAAACATAGTGGCCAAGCAAAGGATAAGAGTTGTGGTGGGAAAGTAATGAATAGTAAGGAGGTGGAAAAGTATGGAGGTGGGATGACATTTTGACCATTATGCCCTAACCTTATAAATTCTATAAATAGAAGAGGTTGTTGGTCATTTGTTGCCTTGTTCAAAAACACCAACATCTTAGCATAATTAAATTGAGAGAAAAGTGAGAAGTATCTTACTAATTCAAGAAGAAAAGAAGAATAATCAAAGTTAAGAACACAAAGGTAAGGAATCTTAGACCATTATTCTTCATCTCTTCAATTGTAGTTTGATAGAGAAGTGAATATTGGTGGATCATGTATCATAAGGAGTAACAAGGATGGCTATTAATAGACTTAAACCTTAAAAAACCATGTTATAAATGGAATCATAATCATGGAATTATGAACTAATGAATAACATATGAAGAATTGTCATGTTGTTGTTAATGGACAAGTTTAAAACCATCGTGTATAGGATTAGATGATATACGTTTGGTTAGGATGATAGAATGATGGAATGAATCCATTTTGAACGGTGTAAAAATCTCAAGTAACGAAGTTATGGCGGAATTTATGAGATTAGACGATAATCGTCAAAATCATGAAATTCTCGGAATGAAAGTCAAAAGTCACCGTTTAACTCAGAAACCTTAGTTTTTGATGGAGTATAGTATAAGTTTGCATTTTAGAGTTGCGGACTTGAGAATGGTCAAATTCTAACTTAAAATAAATAAACGAGCTATGAACGTTCATGAACGTTTAATGAACGCGTAATAAAGAACTTAATCAGTGAATTCTGTGTTAACGGATTCGAAAATGTAAGATTTTCTAATGAAATCTTAGTACACATGATATGAGAGATAACGACTTTTGAATGAGCCAATTCTGACTTATAATGAGCAAGTTATGATCCTAGAAAAGATTGCAGTAGAAAACATATGAAGGGAAGGCTAAGGCAGACAAATAAGTTGTCTTTGTAATAGCATAGTATAAACTTTGTATTTATTTGATATTATGACAAGGAACATATGTAATAGTTACAAAGAACCTTGGAAGGGAAATATTAATTTGTAATATATAGAAGACATATTCACTCTTTTGAGATATTTCAATTGAATGTATGTGTGAACTGTAGCACCGTGTAGCACCATCTGTCGGGTTAGAAGATACCCGGATTTGGGGGCGTCACAATGACAGTAGTTGCGAATGAGCACAATGAATTGATTCTGACTCGGACAGTTACGGGTTGGCGGTTGTGTATGGATTACATAAAGTTAAACAAGGCCACTCGTAAGGACCATTTTCGTCTACCATTCATAGATCAGTTGTTGGACAGGCTTGCAGGGCATGAGTATTATTGTCTCTTGGATGGATACTCAGGTTATAACTAGATTGCAATTGCACCCGAGGATCAGGAGAAGATGACATTCACATGCCCATATGGTACCTTTGCTTTTCACAGGATGTCTTTTGGATTATGTAATGCACCGACGACATTTCAACGGTGTATGATTGCTATTTTCTCCGATATGGTCGAACAAAATCTCGAAATATTTATGGATGATTTTTTAGTTTTTGGGGATTCGTTAGATTATTATTTGGAAAATATCACTCTTGTGCTCAAACGTTGTACGGAAACAAATTTGGTTTTAAACTGGGAGAAATATCATTTTATGGTGCAAGAGGTGATAATCTTAGGTCATCGAGTGTCATCAAAAATAATTGAGGTTGATAGAGCTAAGATTGAAACCATTGAGAGCCTCCCATCACCAGTTTCAGTTAAGGGTATTCAAAGTTTTTTGGGACACGCTAATTTCTATAGACGATTTATAAAAGACTTTGATAAGTAGGTTTTATACCTACTTATCCAGTATTTGTTACTTGAATTAGTTGCTTAAACTGATGTTTCTTTGTTACTTTTCATGCATTTTGTGTTCATTTTGTAGATCATATGCTAGGGAGCTGTGTGAGCGACTATTGGTATGAAAACGCAAGGAAAAGCAATCCAGACATCATTTGGGCTTTCATGTTCATTTCATGTTCTTGGCTTAGAACTTGGATTATGTTGTAGATCTTCTTCTTAGCTTTTCGGAAAATCTTGAATCATTCCAATCGGAGTTCGGATGCCAGAGTTATGACCATTGTACCAACGGATGTTGAACTTCAATGTTTTGGGTGGCCATTTGCATAGCAGTCACTTCACTTTAACCGTCCATTATTTCTCAATTCTCAAAGAATGAAAGTTGTAGATCTCGTGAAGAGCTTCGATTTGATAGGTGTCAGGCCCCGTAACTCCTTTTGGATCAAAGGTTATGGCCGTTTTACTAGAGGACACTGCAGTAAAAAACCAATGGCGCTGGCACGCGAATTTGTAGTGCATTTTAAGCGCGGCTGTGCCATTCCCTAGACCAAAAAAATGCCATTTGCTACTTGAGCGCAGGCGCGCCTAACTCCAGGCCATTCCCACCGTGGCCGCGCCACTTTGGAAGTTGACTAGAGTTGACATTTTTACTATACTGTGGAATTGGAGCGTAACTTGGAGGGGGGTTCAATTAGGGCTTAAAAAAGAGACGTATTATCAGTATGTAGAAGACACTACCCCTTGGGGGATCAGTGAACTACTGTTATTTTCTTTCTTTAATTTGAATAAGTAGGATAGAGTAGTTATTTCTAGATTTGATTAGATCTGAAGACTGGAAGCAATTGGAGAACATCAGAGAATCCATCTTGGAGCAGGTGAACAGATTTGCATTTCAATTCTCTATTCTTAACCTCTCTTTGATTCCTATTTGTAATTTTATGATGTTTATTCAATATGTGGATGGGGGATTTGATTCAACTATGATCTAAACTCTATTATGAGATTGTGATGGATTCTATTTATTAGTTATCTTGATATATTTCATTGTTAACCTTATTGATTGCTATGGGATTTTCTATTAAGATTTATGCTTACTTGTTAGTTGATTGGCCATTAATTACTGTGATAATCTATATGGACTTGAGAGACGAAGTATGTGTTTAGATCTGATCTTATTAGCTTGTGATGGTATGTTCTACATTGTGATGGGATGTATGATTTGTGCTTAGGATAGACATATACCGAAGCACCACTCATAGTTAATTGAGATTGGGCTTAAACCCTAATTATTTGTAAATCACATAGACATATAGCAGTTTAGGTAATTTGGGTGTTCATGTGTATTCAATCAACTGTGGATTATATTTGATATGGATATGGTACATTGAGAGATGGCTATACTTTACTTTCGTGTTCTCGACTAACAATCCGGTACAATAGATGAAATTATGATCTCAGGTCTTCATTATCTAGTCTTATTCTAGGAATAGTTAGGTTTATTTAATTTCACAGTTTAAATTTATATATCGTAAATCAATCGTTTAAATAAGACTGAAATGGTTATGGGTTAGTGCTTAGTGAACTTTATTAGTTAATTCTCCGTGGGAACGATACTTTACTTACTCTTTATTACTTGTTGACCGTGTATACTTGCATGCAGATATTGATCAGTAAAACGACCAACAAGTTTTTGGCACCGTTGCTGGGGAATTAGCTTAATAAATTTTTGCCAACATTAATTTCAATCAAATTGGTCTTAATTTAAATATTTTTATTTTGTTTTAATTATCTTCTTATAATTTTCTCTTTTTAGGTACCATGGGTGAATTTTCTTATCAATGGCCTATGTAAATATGACTCAACCAAGGGACACAAGAACTGAAGGACTCAATGTATTTTCTACATTGTCAGCACAAATTGCAACACTTTCGGAGAGGTTGGATGTTCTTGCAGCCCAACATACTCGAGAGGTAGCAGTTACATGTAAATATTGTGCTGGCAAGCATCCGAGTTATCAGTGCAACAACAGGGTTGGACAAGTACAGTTTGGGGGTGATTACCTCAACAACTATGTTTATGCCAATTATCATCAAGGTTGGGGGTATCACCCGAATTTTGAATGGAGTTATAACTATTGAGACCAATACTGTTGGACTTATGTGTCCTAAGTCCAACACATCCATCGGATTTTTGATATCCACCTCCAATACAACAAGAAGAAAATTCAAGGTTGAAATTCATGTCAAAAGGCATAGCAGACCGTGAAGAGATGATGATGAGTCAGGAGTTATCAAGCCAAATCTTAACAGACAGATGGAATAACTCATTAACTCCTCAATGAATGTTCCTTAATACATGGATTTCGAAACTGAACAAGATAATTCAAGATTGGAGGATTTGTGGTTCAAATTTGTAGCATCAACTGAGGAGAAGATGATTGAGCAAGAGAGGTAAATTCAAAATCTTCAGAATCAGATGGATCAAATATTCGAAGCCTTGAACAATCGCCCTCCAAACAATTGGTGCTATGACATGGACGATGAAACTGATGGAGAGCCAGAAGTGTACATGCCATTGAATGAACTGAAAGGAGTGGACATTGAGGAGACAACTGGGGGTATAGAAAATGAAGAACATGAGCTGACTTATATAATACCCCAAGTGCCTTCTCATTTAGAGTTAAAAAATTCTGTGAACTTTGTACACCCATGTCCCTTTGGTAGTCACATCCAAAGCAAGAATTTCTGTGATTATGAGGCCTCTTACAAACCATGGTGGGCCGAGGAAGAGATAATAGAAGAAGAAAATCCCGTTGTATCTTTCATGCCTCAATGCAAAAATCTATTCACAGATCTGACGGAGAAAGCACTCTGGCGATGCAATGGAACTGGGGACATCATGTACAGGAAATATGCTAGGTGGCTTCAATTCGAAGACTCTCATGATGAGGAACCTACCAAAGCACATAACGGTTCTAATGGATGGAGGGTTCCTAGCTTATTGTAGAGGAATCGGATAGCGGTGTCAAGAAAAGAGTCCAGCTAATGGACTATAAATCGAGCGCTAGATGGGAGGCACCCCATCCAATCTTTCTCCATTTACATTTCCATTTACTTCTTCTGCTATGTTTAATTCTTCATACTTTCCATATTTCGTAGATGTTTGATAGTCGTAAGTCTTAATAATAGTTTTATTATTTCTCCTCTCAGGTTCAATCCAATTGCTATAAGTATTCAGGATCAAATAGAAGTCTAAAATATTGAAGCTACCAGGGTATATGGTAGCGCGACCGTGCCCAACTACAAGCCAAACACAGCATGGCCGCGCCATATCTCAGTCATAGAAAATAAACAATGCTAAATTTTTAGAATTTTTGACTCAAGCATTCAGACAGTTAGAAGTCTACACTCAGTTTCCAACTTTAGATTATCTCAAACTTATCCATTGCCTGATATACCATCGGATCTTGAAGAGGCGAACAGAGATGACATTTCCACTTAGCGGAGTATTCTTTCACTTTTAATTACAATAAGGGCATTGTTCGTTTTAAGTTTGGGGGTATTGGGTTTAGTCAATAGTTTAGAGCATGTAGTGTAATTTCATCATATAGAGTAATTTCATGTTACATATAGTTAATTGCATATTAGTAGTTATTAGTTTAATGTTGTAGTAAATTGTTTTCTTTTTGTTTACTTAATATCTGTTTAGTTGCATAACATTGCATAATCCTAGGTTTTTAGTTAGTTGAATTCTAATTTGGCCAATGATGACATAGAAATTTGATAGATTTTTGAACTTGGTTGATATCTTGAGCTTAGTTATAATTTTATGCATGATATAATTCATGCCTACTGTTTAGATGTTATCGGGTAGCACGACAGTGTTCCTTTTTGCTTGTTGGTTAAGATTAACATGCTTGTCTGTTGAGAGGAAAACATTGTTTTTAATGATAGAATTGTGTAGGAAGTGAGTAATGACTATGAAGACACTGAAACTAAAGTTTTGGAAATGCATGGGCATACTTGCTATCTTCTTAAAAAAAAAAGAAGAAAATATGAAAAAAAAATATCGTGGCTAGTCTTGTTTGGGGGCCTTTGTTACTTGAGTAAGTACGCCCGAGGGGATTGTCTCTACACCTAGCGCCCTAAGGTCTTAATGGTCTGGGAGTCATTGATTGAAAGCTCGCTAAGGGGTAGCACTGTTAGCCTAATGGAATGAGACATTGCATAGTAATGGAAAAAAAATCAATAAATACCGCGGGAAAGTGTGAAAATCTCCCTCGTGAGTAAAAATAAGCAGAATAAACCCTTTACTGAACCTTGCCTTGTATTGATGTGTTAGAGTAGTTATTGTTTCATTTGTATGCATAGCATGTGGTATCTTTACCTCTGTCAAGCTTATTTGTGAACACATCACACACACACACAGAGCATCTCTATAGCAAGTTGGGATTATCTGATTATATGTCATTATGCCTTTAGCTTAGTTTGATGCTTTGTTCTTGGATCTTGATATTTCTTTGAGGCACATCTTATTGGAATTCATATTTAGCTGAGAATGTGGGATTAATTGTCATAGTAGCGTAGCTTGCATAGCATGTAGATTGCATTATATTGTGTTGCTTGGGGACAAGCAACGGTTTAAGTTTGGGGGTATTTGATAAGTAGGTTTTATACCTACTTATCCGGTATTATTACTTGAATTAGTTGCTTAAAATCATGTTTCTTAGAAACTTTTCATGCATTTTGTGTTCCTTTTATAGATCATATGCTTGGGCGCTGTGTGAGCGACTATTTCTATGAAAACACAAGGAAAAACAATCCGGACATCATTTGGGCTTTCATGTTCATTTCATGTTCTTGGCTTGGAACTTAGATTATGTTGTAGTGCTTCTTCTTAGCTTTCCAGAATATCTTGAATCATTCCAATCGGATTTCGGATGCAAGAGTTATGACCTTTGTACCAACGGACGTTGAACTTCAATGTTTTGGGTGGCCATTTGCATAGTAATCAATTTCAACCCAATTTCGACCTTCATCCATCCATTATTTCTCAATTCTGTAGAGCTCGTGGAGAGCTTCGATTTGATAGGTGGAAGGCCCCATAACTCTTCCTAGATTAAACGTTATGGCCATTTTATCAGAGGACACTGTAGCAGTAAACAAACGGCGCAGGTGCACGAATTTGTAGTGCATTTGGGCGCGGCCGTGCCATTCCCTAGACCAAAAAATTTTCATCTGCTACTTGAGCGCGGGCGCACCTAACTGCAGGCCATTCCCAGCGCGGCCGCACCACTTTGGAAGTTGACTAGAGCTGACTTTTTCACTAAACAGTGGAATTGGAGCGTAACTTGGAGGGCAGTTCAATTAGGGCTTAAAAAAGAGATGTATTATCTGTATGTAGAAGATACCACCCCTTGGGGGGGATCACTAAACTACTGTTATTTTCTTTCTTTAATTTGAATAAGTAGGATATAGTAGTTATTTCTAGATTTGATTAGATCTGAAGACTAGAATCAATTGGAAAACATCAGAGAATCCATCTTGGAGTAGGAGAACAGATTTGCATTTCAATTCTCTATTCTTAACCTCTCTTTGATTCCTATTTGTAATTTTATGATGTTTATTCAATATGTGGATGGTGGATTTGATTCAACTATGATCTAAACTCTATTCTAAGATTACAATGGATTTTATTGATTAGTAATCTTGATATATTTCATTGTTAACCTTATTGATTGCTATGGGATTGTCTATTAAGATTCATGCTTACTTGCTTAGTTGATTGGCCATCAATTACTGTGATAATCCATATGGACTTGAGAGACGAAGTATGGGTTTAGATCTAATCTTATTAGCCTGTAATGGTATGTTCTACATTGTGATGGGATGTATGATTTGTTCTTAGGATAGACATATACCGAAGCACCACTCGTAGTCAATTGAGAACTTGGGCTTAAACCCTAATTATTTGTAAATCACATAGACATATAGTGGTTTAGGTAATTTGGGTGTTCATGTGTATTCAATCAACTGTGGATTATATTTGATATGGGTATGGTACATTGAGAGATGGCTATACTTTACTTTCGTGTTCTCGACTAACAATCCGGTATAATTAGTTTGGCTTAACAAGAAGTGTGTTGATTTAAATGAGTCAATAGAAGAAATTGTGATCTCAGGTCTTCATTATCTAGTCTTATTCTAGGAATAGTTAGGTTTATTTAATTTCATAGTTTAAATTTGTATATTGCAAATCAATCGTTTAAATAAGACTAAAATGGTTATGGGTTAGTGCTTGGTGAACTTTATTACTTAATTCTATGTGGGAACGATACTTTACTTACTCTTTATTACTTGTTGACCGTGTATACTTGCACGTAGATATTGATCGGTAAAACGACCAACAGACTTCTCCAAAATCATGAAATCACTTTGCAATCTTTTGGAGAAGGATGTTCCATTCAACTTTGATCAAGCATGCCCGAAAGATTTTGATGTGTTGAAGAAGAAACTAATTACTGCACCTGTAATAATAGCGCTAGATTGGAGTATCCCGTTCGAATTAATGTGTGATGCTAGCGACTTTGCGATTGGCCCAGTTCTTGGCCAACGAAAGGATAAATTTTTCATGCTATATACTATACTAGTAAGGCGTTAACGGCTGCCCAACTGAATTATACCACTACGGAGAAGGAGCTATTAGCAGTTGTTTATGCATTTGATAAATTTTGCTCATATTTGATTGGGACAAAAGTGATCGTGTTTACAGACCATTCGACAATTAAGTACTTGATAACAAAGAAGGATGCAAAGCCGAGATTAATTTGATGGGTTTTATTGCTACAAGAGTTTGACTTGGATATCCGGGATAAAAAAAGAATAAAAAATCAGGTTGCTGATCATTTATCACGGTTAGAGAATGCAAAACTAAAAAAAGATGACACAACAGTGATAAACAAATTTTTCCTGGATGAACATCTATTTACGGTAAGGATGGATACACCATGGTATGCAGATTGTGTAAATTTCATTGTGAGTAAGGTGTTTCCGCCAAATTTGACGAGTCAGCAAAAGAAGAAATTTCTCCATGATGTGAAACAGTATTTATGGGATGTGCCATTTTTATTTAAACAGTGTGGAGATCAAGTAATAAGAAGGTGCATTCCAGAAGTTAAAATAGAGAATATTCTATACCAATGTCATTCATCTGACTATGGTGGACATTTTGGGGGAGAAAGAACGGTAGCTAAGGTGCTTCAATGTGGATTCTTCTGGCCAACACTCTTTAAGGATGCCCATGTGTTTTCATTGAAATGTGACAGATGCCAAAGAGTTGGTAATATATCAAAGTGACAAGAGATGCCATTAAACATGATCTTAGAAGTTGAATTGTTTGATGTTTGGGGCATCAACTTCATGGGACCATTTCCATCATCTTTTAGCAACTCCTATATACTTCTAGCGGTGGACTACGTTTTGAAATGGGTTGAAGCTATAGCATCACCCGCAAATGATGCTAAGGTTGTGGTTAAGTTCATCCGGAAGAATATTTTCTCTAGATTCGGCACTCCTCGCGCAATCATTAGTGATGAAGGCACGCACTTCTGTAATAAACAGTTCTCAACTATTCTTGTTAAGTACGAAGTCACTCATAAGATAGCTACTTCTTACCATCCATAAAAAAGTGGTCAAGTCGAGGTATCCAATCGAGAAGTAAAATGAATCCTCGAGAAGATAGTAAACCCTAGTCAGAAAGATTGGGCTAACAAGTTGGATGATGCTTTATGGGCATATCATACAACTTACAAAACTCCGATATGGATGTTTCCGTATAGGTTAGTATATGGGAAGGCATGCTATCTTCTAGTTGAACTAGAACACAGTGCTTATTGGGCCATTCGAAAGTTAAACTTTGATATGTCTGCTGCGGGAGAGAAGCACCTCTTACAATTGAACCAAATGGATGATTTCAGACTCCAATCGTATGAAAACATAAAGTTATATAAAGAAAAGGTTAAGCGGTGGCATGACGAGAAAAATCTAGAAAGAAAGTTTGAAGTAGGGAAAATAGTTCTATTATACAATTCAAGGCTTAAAATGTTTCCAGGAAAGTTAAAATCTCGTTGGTCAGGGCCATTTATCATTACCAAAGTTTATCCTCACAGAGTTGTGGAGGTGGAAGACCCGGATGCTAAACGTAATTTCAAAGTTAACGGTCAGAGATTGAAGCACTACTATGGGGGTTGTGTTGATTGTGAGAAGGCATCAGTCAACCTTGCTGATTAGAATAGAGAAGAAAGTCGGGTCGAAGACTATAAACTAAGCGCTATCTGGGAGGCAACCCAGAAATTTTTATTGTTATTTTTTTATTTTTACTTATATTTTTTTATTTGCTTTACTGTTAGTTTATTTAGTGGTTAAACTTTTATAGTTTAGGATTTGTTACACCCCTTATGTTCTCTAACACGATATTTAATTGATTTCAGGATAGGAAACAAGATTTCATATTTGGCGGGTTCGACTAATGGCCACTATGACTACCCAGTCAAGGGTCTCGCTCAATAGAAGAATGTCCATTTGTCAAATTCTCAGATTTCTAATCATTTCCTTCATTTTTAGTGTTATTAAATTTCTTAGTGGTGTAGGGTATCTTGTTTTTTTTCTTTAATACTCTAGGCGAATCTTTAATTTTGGTTAGTTTCTTTTATTTTAGTATGTTAGTTTAGTTAACTATGTAGTTTATCTTAGTTTAGGGTTTTAAAATAAGTCTTAATCTCCTTACAAATAAAAACTAATAATTGAAGCTGTGCAGGTTGGAAAAAAAATTATCAAGACATGCCCAAGCGCCTAGGTGCCCAAGCCAGGCACAAACCAAGCGCCTAGGCGCCTAAATACAGTAGCTAAGACGTGCCCCAAGCGCCTAAGCGCCCCCACCTAGGCCAAATCAAGCGCCTAGGCGCTCTAAACGCCCAATACATTCTGCTCCTAACCGCCTAGGCGATCTAACCAGTGCAATGTCAAGAGCCTAGGCGCTCCTACTGCAACTTGAAAAATTTTTTATAAGCCCTAATCAGACATAACTTGTCCAAACCCAATTCAAACATTCTCTTTCTCTCCTACTCCAACAAAAACTCACTCAAATTACCCTCCTCTAATCTAGCCCATGATAATCAAACTTCTTCTTGTATAAGCATAACCAAACACTCAATCTCCTACCCAAACTCAAAGGTAATTAGACTCCATCTGGTCATCCTTCCCTACCAATTTCCACCCTTGTATGCATACACCCCGACTGATTTATCCCCTGAGGATGAGGTTGATGAAGAAGAAGAAGGGGATACTGACGAGGAGTAAGGCTTCGATCTTTTAGGGAAGTCCTCATTGCCTAATTTCTTATGTTTTTTTTGTTATATACAATGAGGACATTGCATATGTTAAGTTTGGGGGTGCATTCTTCCAGTTGCATTCATTTTAGTATAACTTATTCATTTTGTAGTTTTTCATGTAGTTTTCATTCTAATTTCTTAAAAAAATAAAAAAAAAAGAAAAAAGAAAAAAATACAAGTATTTGCATGTTTCCAGCTGTTAGATAGTTTAAGTCTGTTTTAGCCAATGATGAGATTGGAATTGAGTAGACAAGTATAGTATTGACTGTTAAGACTTTGATGTGATTTCTTGTCATGATTTGAATGTTTACCTATTTGAAACTAATATAATAAGGATAACACAGTAAAAAGTTAACTGATTGAGTCTAAATTGACACATAATGAAATTCTTAAGGATAATGCTAGTTTGAATGAATGAAAATCATGAATAGGTAGTGATGGCTAAAGTTAGACAAGAACCTAAGTTTGGGGGAAAATTTGGGATAAATAAGCTATAAAACAAACAAACAAACAAACCCGTGGGTAGTCTTGTTTGGGGGCCTTTGTTACTTGAGTAAGTACGCCCGAGGGGATTGTCTCTACACCTAGCGCCCTAAAGCCTGAATGGTTTGGGAGTCGTTGGTTGAAAGCTCGCTAAGAGGTAGCACTGTTAGCCTAAGGGAATAAGACATTGCACAGCCATGAGTAAAAAAAAAGAAAAAAAGAGAGAGAATAAAATGGGAAAAAGAACAAAAAGCCCTTATAAGTGAAAAAATAAAGCATAAGTATCCCATCTTGACCTTTAAATTTGGTTGGTGTTTGATTTTAGCTGGATCTAGCCATTTTTTTTGGATTTCTTAAGTTTACACTGTATAATGCCTTCAAAAAGACCTATTATGTGTTAAATTTGATTTTATATTAGTTAGCATGGTTTTTGAGCACACACGCACTATATCAGTAATAACAAGGTAAGATTTGATGACTAATTGGGAAATTATTGATCTGTCTTGGTATGATGTACTAGAATGTTTATTGTGATTTCTCTGAGGCTTGATGAATAGATTTTGTTCTGTTTTACTGCTAGAATTTTAGGCATGTAGATAGCTGCATTTGCATTTACATTGCATATTTAGTTATTCCATTGTGTTTTGTTGCTTGGGAACAAGCAATTTGTTAAGTTTGGGGGTATTTGATGAGTAGGTTTTATACCTATGAATCTGATATTATTAAACTTAATTATTGCTATCTTTAATTGTTTTTTAGTATCTTTTTATGTGTTTTTGTAGTTATTTCTTGTAGGATGGAGCTGGAGGGACAAATTAGTCATTTGGGAGAAGAAAAAGGACGAATTGGTCATTTGGATGTACATACCTGTTTTGTTATATGTATCCAAATCACACCCAAAACACTATATTATGTAAAAATTCCAGTTCCATAAAATATTAAACTTTTTTTTAGTTGTTTTTTAAAAAAAAAGCAAAAAAGAATGAATAAAAATTCCCGTAATTTTACAAAAACTGGGATCCTGGACTGGATCCTAGTTATATATATATATATATATATATATATATATAAGTATTTATATATATATATATATAAAAGCGATAAATGCACCGGATGTATATCCAGGCTTAATCAAATAGAGTTTGATGGAAATAAGTATATATATTTATATATACAAAAGCAGTAAACGCTCCAGATGTATATCCAGGCTCAGTCGAAGCATGGTTCGATAATAATATATATATAAGTATTTATATATATATATGAAAGCAATAAAAAGCCACAGATCGATGATCCGGGCATACCCATATAACACGACTCTCAACGTGAATAGATATATAGGTATAGAAGTGAGAAAAAGCTTAAAAATTTGAAATATCTTACAGTGGTCTGCCAATAAGACTTCAGATAGCTTTTGATGAATGAATACTTGGTTTCCACTGATTAAATTTTAATATGTGGTAAAACACGAGCTCACAAGTATTTAGAAAATGGAAACACTCAATTTGGAGCACTATAGAGGTGTGTACAGAGTGAAATGGGCAGGGTTTCCTCGCTTTTTCCTCCTTTAAAATGGCCATCCCAAGCCCTCTATTTATAGAGGGAGGAGCCATGAGTCTAACCTTGGCCATGCAGGGTCCACTGCGGTTGCCCGGGTGCCACACAGGCTCTCTGTCCCGTCGTCTCGAAGAGCGTACACTCGTGCAACGTGCTATCCACTCAAACCTTCATAACTTTCAATCTGGGCATCCCGATTGAGGAGTGCTATACCTTTTTGGAATGCTATTGTCGAGAGCTACACAATGACATGGGATAAGAGGTTGTACGAAGCCAGGAATATGGGTCCATGAACAGATCTTCAAGTCTTCAAATTCTATCTGGTGTACTGTCTTGCGTAGTAGTCACTCGGGATTTTTAGCTATGGTTCTTGTGGGACACTTTGTATGAAATGTGGGTTGAAATGATGTTGAAATGGCATGAATGTAGTATCGAGATGGCAAAATGATGATTTTTCCCCTCACCAGGGTTATCTCTGGCTTTGTGCAAATGTAGCAATCGTTGCTCAGGGTTATCTTTGAGATTAGGTTGTTGTGGGTATCAAATGTCCTCAGGGTTCTCTCTGAGGTGTTCCTGACCTCCCAGGGTTATCTTCGGGGTTAGAACTGAGTGCCTCGGGGTTATCTCTGAGGTTGGAACTGACTTTTCCGGGGTTATCTTTGGCTTTGGAACTGCATGCCTCGGGGTTATCTCTGAGGTTGGCACTGAATCTCCCAGGGTTATCTCCGAGATTGAAACTGAGTATCTCAGGGCTATCTCCGAGGTTGAAAACTGAGTATCTCGGGGTTATCTTCGGGATTGATTTGATTTGACTTCCAGGGTTATCTCTAGAAGACGATTTTGCCCTCCTACAAGGTTAGTAACAGGAATGAAAAATTTTGAGTGTCTACAGATGCCCCTCTTTATCATATTTATGCAATGTAGTAGCATGGATAGGATAAAGAATACTAGACACTTGAAATGTGACAAGATAATCATGATGCAATGTAATGCAGCATGATGCAAATGTAGTTTGTTAGACCATTTTGCAACTTGATGTTATGACTGTCTACTCCCATGACTTCTATTGGGGAATAGAGCTATTACTGATGATCCTGATTAACTACTTGGATGTCTACTCCAAAGCTCATATGAACCACCAGGATGTTCACCAAAGTACTTAATCCTTAGTACAGACTTCCCACTGAAGATGTACTTCTCATGTACGAGAAACTCTTGGGGAATTATGCTTTGTCTGATGTAGACTTGTATAACAGATTCCATCATCGGTCCTCCCCGATGAGGATGGTTTTACTGGTTTGTATCGCTAGGTCTTTCTAGTGTTTTTTTGGAGTTACTGCCAATAGTTTGTGTTGTCAGGGCTGCCTGACCTTCATTGAAATGTCCTTCAATGGCTACTGTCATTGGACCACCTCAGATGCTTCACTGGGTTTAATTGCCAACGGTTAATGATGGCAGGACCATCTGACCTTCGTTGAAATGTACTTCAATGGATGACATCATCGGACCACCTTCGATGCTTCGTTGGGTTTACTTGATAACGACTGATAATGTCAACGCTGCTTGACCTTTGCTAAAATGTGCTTCAACGACTAAAATCATTGGACCATCACCGATGCTTTGTTGGATTTACTTGCCAACAGCTGAATAACGTTAAGGTTGCTTGACCTTCGCTAAAATGTGCTTCAATGGCTAAGATCATTGGACCACTTTCGATGCTTCATTGGATTTACTTGCCAATGGCTGAATAACATCAAGGTTGTTTGACCTTCGTTGAAATGTGCTTCAATGGCTGAGATCATCGGACCACTTCCGATGCTTCGTTTGATTTACTTGCCAACGGTTGAATAACATCAAGGTTGCTTGACCTTCGTTGAAATGTGCTTCAACGGCTGAGATCATCGGACCATTTCCGATGCTTCATTGGATTTACTTGCCAATGGCTAAATAACGTCAAGGTTGTTTGACCTTCGTTTAAATGTGCTTCAATGGCTGAATTTGTATGAAGTCTCCGCTGGGGAGAGGTTTTTTGATGAAATATATGGTTGCAATTGGAATCCAAATCCTAAGTTAATGGTATCGGACCTTTATAAGGTATTGCCAAATGTAGTTTGCAACAGCTATAATCATCGGCTTTGTGAACCCTGTGTTTGGGAGAAAACCAATGAGTGATATGTAGACCCATAGTTTTGTCTCTGAAAATCAGGATTTCAGGCTTCTCCGCTTAATCGCGTAGTGTCTTTTTTCCTAATTTGACTTTTCAGCTTGTGGGACCTCCTTTGCAACTCAAATGGGATTGAGCCAAAGGGGTGGAACCCATCTAGGACAACCACAGGTGGACCTGCGGCAGCTGCAGGTACACCCGCGACCATCTGTGGGTGGTATTTGATGCTCTTTTCTCTTTCACAAGTCATTTTCAAGTGAAGCCACACAGAGAATCTGAGAGTTCTTCTTCAGATCTACTGAGTTCGGGTTATTTTCTGTAAAATCTATCATTGTACAATAACATTATCTTGGTAATGTATGCATGTTTTCTTTTCCTGTTTTGTCTGTTGGAAAATAAGTTATCACATGAAATGCTTCTAAACACATAGTAGTGAATATGCATGCTCATATGACTTGATAAAAATTATTCAACATAGTAAATGTTAGTATGGATATGACTTGCTCATATGTATGCTCATTTGACTTTTGAAACAGTCAAATTGGCACCTTTTTCTGCTATTTTTTTCTCCTATTTGAGGATAAATGAGCAAAGGTTGTAAAATAAAGTAATCCTGGTAATTAGGCTATCCTTATGGATTATAACTTTGACACTTTTCATGCATATAGGATGTTTATGACTGTGAGTTGGTGTGCTATTGAATGCCCACCCAGTCATGCCTACGTGCATGTGGATTATCTTTTTTTCAAAGGAGACTCTAGCAAAAATTTTCCAAGAGTCTAGGTATTGAATGAACATGCATTTTTAACTCTGCTGTAGGTGTATGTTAAAGTAATGCATGCATGCATATAGACATTAAATGCATTTAAAAAGCTCTAAGTTAGAATTTACCACACCCTTTTTGAGGTGATTTGGAGACTTGTGTCCAGATATATGGATCCAGACCAGCCGAGTAGCTCCCGTAGGACCTCTTCAGGTATACGAAGGAGAGCTTCTGATGTGCCTTGGCCTCGCCCAACCCGATAGCCTCATCGGTTGATGGAGTCAGTGATTCGTCCTATCCGGGTTGAGGTACCAGATGTTGAGAACGAGGATGAGGATGTACCAGTTGCGGCTCTTGCTCTTGCTGCTTCTATTCCCCGCAGGGTGTTACCAGCCATAAATGTGATGAATCCAGAGCTTCTATATGATTTGAGTCGCCACCCCTTGATCTACTTGCATGCGAACGAGGTAAAAGCTTTGTTTGATCTTCCTTTTTCGTATTGACGACGAGCAAGGGTTCTGATGTTGGTTCACATTTGTGATGCAGGTTCCCAACTTTACGCAGCCTTGAGGGAACTAATTCAGTATACACTCTCTGTACCAGACTTTTCACCTAGAGTACCAAGAGATTATGCATTCTTGGGGTTTTGAGGCGTTCTTTTCCATCGTCCTCCGCCGTTATCCCTGGGGTTTCCTCAGGGAATTGTTTGAGCGATGGTTTCACCAGACTCAGTCTCTCTATTTGTTGGATTACGAGGTGATGATGACGCCAATGAATTGGCAGTTTATCACCGGTATGTAGTTTTTAGGGGCGCCAATGCCTTGTGTGGCTAACATTTCCCCTACTGCTGTCAGATACTTTCTAGGAGTCGAGGCTGAGGTGCTCAAAGGTAGGACAGTATGCACTGGTCCTATGAGTGTAAACGCCATGAGTGGGGTGTTGAGTGAGCCATTTCCTGATGATAGGAGAGTCAGGGATCACATTCTTCGGAGATTGTTCCTGGTCATCCTTCGGGGTTGTTTTCTGGCAGATAACTCTTCCACAGTGTCGTTCGCTTTAGTCAGTGCCACACGTGAGGTAAACCATATTGGAAAGTATGATTGAGGCTTCTATACCTTTGCCTATTTCCTCATGGGAATGCGCATGCGCTTTCAGGGCTTGACAAAGGCTTGGCTAGGATTTTATCCATTCCTGCTGGTGAGTATTTCTCTTTTGTTTTCCCTTGTACGGGTTATGAGTGTTAACTGACTGCATATGTTTGCTCTTGTATTGGCAGTTTTGGGCATATGAGAGGATCCCATGTCTGCATCCCATTAGCCTGTTAGGTTTAGACACCTATCCACAGGGACAACGATGGCATCACTCCACGCTGGTGGAGGTTCCTATAGCTGAGGGTTTTACCCATTCTCGCCTACAGTTGGAGTTGTTGACAACCGATGTCATTACATGGGTTCCCTATTCTGAGGACCATTTGACAATTGGCTTTGAGGGTGGTTTCCCGACTGGCGTCGAGCATGTGATGTCCACCCGTCGGATTCTTTTCTTCACAGATGGAGGATGGGAGCTCTATTTAGGAGAGCGTGCTATCAGGAGCACCACACGAGAGATCCGTATACTGATTTGTCCTCCTGTAAAGCATTATTAGCCTGTATCGCAGCCGCCAATCATTGATTTCCTGTTGGCGGGAGTTGATGGCTTTTCTTTGTCAGAGGGACTGTTAACTCAAGAGGCATTCTACCGCTGGTGGTCTCCTCGTACCATCAAAGCTCAGACCCGCACCACAGTTTATGGGGGATATGGTTCCTGGCTCTGTCATGATGGTGGATTGGATTGCCTGAATCTGAGAGCTTACTCATTTGACACAGATTGATAGCTTGACCCAGTAGTTAAACCAGGCGCATTTTTTCATCCGGTATTTGGGCAGAGATCCTTCCGAGGCGGATTCTTTTGATCGTTCCAGCTCAGGGGCTGGCCCTTCAGGTGGCCTATATTCAGATGGTTTTGCCAGTGCAGATCCTTCATTTTATAGGCCTGATATCCCTCTAGGCAGAGGTACAGTGACTCAGGAGGAGTTACATCTGATGGATAAGTTGGATGATGTAGACATCAACACTATTGACTTCTTCTGATGTATTTTCTCACTATATCTTTTGATAAGCCTCTGTTAGATACTGGGTGGTTGTGCCCCATTCTCGTTATATCTTTTGATAAACCTCTGTTAGTTATTGGGTGGCTGGGCCCTATTTCCCTGTATTTTTTAGCTGTATACAGAGATGATGTATTTAGATGATGATGTACTTAGGAATGTATATATACTATTTTCCATTCCCTACATCATGTTTCCATCTATTGTTTATCATGCATGTATTATGTTATGTATATGTATGTCCAGATATATTCAGCAGTGACCCCTGGATGGTCTTATGACACGACCCTACAGATGTCTTCATCGATAGTTAGCCGCATTGATCACACCCCACCAGTATTGGTGGCTTCCTGTTTAAGATCGTGGTATGATAGTTTGTGATCCCCAAATCGAGTGACTATAGACCAGCTATTGCGACAGTCTATGACCCTCCTGATGTTCCAGGTTCCATTAGGTTTTGTAGAGGGCATGTTGGACCACTAGGTACCGAATAGGCAGGTGTTCCGGTTTGAGACCCAGGAGTTGACTCCTACTTTAGAGGAGTATGAGTGACTGACAGATTTGCCATTGGATAGGCCTTGCGCTCGGATGGCTGTAGGAGATATGAGCTGACAGTTTATGACCCTCACTAGTTTGAGGCGCAGAGTTTCCCTGGATGAGATCTCCTCAGGGCATGTAGTGTCTATGCATTTTTTGATTGATAGATTTGGCTCTTTGGACAGTTATGTACAACACTCTGGGGATTTCACTATGTCGGAGGATGATTGGCATGTTGCCAGTAGATGTACTCTTGATGTGTGTAGTGGATTATCTGTACATGCCACTGTACATGGATAATTTAGAAATCAGTGTGGTTATGGCTGTGCGGGCTCTTTGGGAGGGACATACCATTTTACCGATGATTGTGGAAGAGACCTTGAGGTCGGCCACATATTTCCACACCCATCTTAAATGGGTATTTTCAGGCAGCTTGATCCTGCTATATGTGTGGTTCATGTCACACCTGAGACCGGTTGGCACATTTCGACGCCATGGGTATTGCTTTTCCCATAAGATAGCCATGTCTTACTTCTTTCAGCCAGCGGAGTGTATAGACGCTACTTCCTGGTCGGTGTTTTTGACAGGGATCGAGGATCCATTTGATATTCTGTCGTGTTTAGGGCTCAGTTCTTCCTACAACTTCATTACTCATGCGACTAGCATGGATTATCTCCCTCTAGCTGGTTTGAGGGGCGTGACCACTTATCATCCACTGGCTGTGATGTGACAGTTTAACTAGTTTCAAGATATTCATCCCTTCGACGGGGCGTTGGGTCAGCGTATATCATCTCAACTTTTATCAGTAGAGGATTTGTCCAGGATTTATGCCTGTTGGGCCCAGCGTGAGAGGGCTAATTTTACTACTAGCCATCCAGGCCATTCTACAAAGTATTCTGTATGGTTGGAGGCAGAGATTACATCGGCTGGGGTTATATCCACGGAGCCAGGTGTTGATTCTGATAGTGGGGAGCCCATGGAGGACACTGATTCTCCCATTAAGGATGAGCTATTTGTTGGGTTAACAGCAGCTCTGATTGATTCTCCCAGTATTTTTGCTATTGTGACCCCACATTCTGTAGAGTATTTAGAGCAGAGTCTTCATCTAATGAAATTTGATAGAGATCAGGCTAGAGCCTTGATGTTGACAGCTTTTTCTGGTAGAGATGTCGCTTTAGTTGAGAGAGATGATGCTTTAGCTCATAGAGACACCGCTGTTGCTGAGCGGGACAAGGTTAGATCATCTAGAGATGCATTTATCATTGAGCGGGATGGTGCTATATCTCGCCTCGAGATGTCTTGCTTATTCTGAGACGATCTTGCATTGAGGTCCCATACTGTTGATATCATTGCAGAGATGAGTACATTTATTGATGAGCACAGTGTCACCATGCAGATGGCTGTGGATCTCTTGGCTTGTATAAATACCCTTGGGCAGGAGCTCACAGAGTTACCCCCTTCTTTTGAGAGGGATGCCATGTTGGATTTGATAGCACACTTATCCACGAGTTTGTAGATCAGCTTGGATTTTCCTACATAGACTAGCTTAGCCATTTTTGTCATGTACAATACACATTGTATATATTAAACAATATTATATGGTAAGGAAATATATTTTGATTCACTTCCCTTTTACTTATGCCTTGTTACTTGCTTGTTTCTCCAGGGCTTGTGATCTTGATGTATTCTGAACTCCCCCTTGATGGATGGACATTGAGATGTCTCAGGATCTTTCAAAATGGATCATTGATCTGTTTATCCCCCTACCCTTTGGTGTCTTGGGACTGGTTTTTGTATGTAGTTATAGACAGGTTGACCGTACCACAGATGGTCACCGGTACTCCTTTATATTGGGGAGCCCAGATAGTTCTATTTGTGATGCCCCCAAAATAGGTATACATCACCCACTTTGAGTCGTCAATAACATGGTACAAAAACAACTACAACTTTATTAATACAACATATAAACTGTGAGTTTAAATACAAATATTTCCATCTAGACAATATTCACACTCAACCAAGTCCTCATTACAATTATTGATACATTATTTTACATAAAATGGTAAGGACTACTAAGACAACTTTCTAGAACCATCATTCCACACCCCGACTAGAACTCACTACATTCTCGGCTCCTGAGAAGAAAAATGGAACAAAAAGGAAAAGGGTGAGCTCAACTAGCCCAGTAAAGAATATTATGACTAAGATAATATAGAACAAATTATCGTTAGTCTTCAACAGGGAAAAATCTGATAAAATACAATAGACAACAAGTTTCAGATCAATATTCACACCGGAAATAATAACTCATAGATGAGTTACGTAGAGAATGAAATCTAGTATAATCTATGAATTTAAAAGTCCATCATCAATATTTTATCCCTGTAACATCAATAAATATTCATCTTGAATCAAATATTAATCTTTGCACTACAGGCCAAAGATATTCATCAGTTGGTCATGTTCATCTCAACACCTGTACATCTTTGCACTACAGGCCAAAGATATTCAGTAATACCATCATTTAGGACTGAGGATGATGAAAAATATTTTAAAGAAAATGAATCCAAAGAAACAAAAAAGAACAAATATTAAGGATTAAGTACTTTAAAACAATCCGAGTTCAAAAATACTTCATTAATAATCATAGTGAAGTAAAATTCAAGAATGATCAAAACATGGATACAATCAAAGCTAGTATCCATAATAGATATCTTGGACAAAAAAACAAAAATTTAATTTTTTTGTGAATAGTGTCGTATTCGTGGATAGTGTTGTATATGTGAATAGTGCTGTATACGTGAATAGTAACCCCGACACTAAAAGACAAGAATTTCACAAGAAAAATCTTACCAATATTCCGGCATAATGATATTAGAAGAAATAATATCATTTTTAAAAAATATAACATCCCTTACCTCGAAAAGAGACTACTTCTGACTGGAATACTGGATATAGTGCTGAAGGAAACTTGCACCGTATAACAACACTCAAAGTATCAAAATACTCACAAGAATACGCTCGATAATATAGAGAGAGAAAGAGAGAGAAAACTTCAGTTTCTGGTGTGATTTTTAATTCTAACCTAAGCACCCTATTTATAAGAAAATGCTTAGAACACCAAAGCAGAAAATTTAATAAAATATTAATATATTTTTCTTAATTTCCTTAGCAGCCTTCTTTGGTCAAAAACATCAGCCACCAACCCACCAAATGTCACAAAAACATTTTTGTTAATAAAATCATTTAAAACTCCAAAAATCAATTCAGACCCGAAATACCGAAACTTCAATAATTCACAATAAATAGCCCTTTTATCAGAAAAATTCAAACCTTATGTCCTTTCCAAAGGAAATTCCATTCTCTACAACTTTGCAGAAGAAAGTTTTTCCAAATTCCAAGCAGAAATTGACCGAAATCCACAAACGGGCAATTTTACAGGCTATAATCAAATTTCAATCAAGAAATGGGGTCCACGAACATGTTTAACATATTTTAAACAATTTTAGTAACAAAAAAATACTCCCCTCCTCCTCATATACTCATATATCCCACATTCATTGTAAAAATATCATCATTATTATTTTATTAAAATATAATAATATATTTAAATGAATTATTTATCAAAAAAGATAAAATATCAATTTTTCAACAATTGTCACTTTAAAATTTTCTCCATCTATATCCACATAAAATGAATATTTTCCATATCAGTAATTAATTATTCATAAATAATATTACAGAATCACAATACTGGCAACCAGGCCGTTCCTAGGAAAGAGGGGGCATTCCAATAAGGATTTCTCCTTACTAGCGCGCAATTAGGTGACCAAACCTCTCCTTAGACAGAACTTTGTAGACATTGCCAATAATGCTATCTAATAATATTATTCAAATAATATGAATTATTGATCTGATAATGAAAATACTGTGTAATGACAATTATTGAAACAACAACAATATAAAATATCAACATAGCAAATATTGAATTAATAAAATAAATATTGAACAGTAATTACTGTAACAATTATTGAGTAGTGTCTTCTTACGTAAGAATCAATAATTGGTGCAATACCGTGTGCTACTGTGTTTTTAACCACCGGGTATTCCAACAATATTAACGGTAACAACTACGCCGTTATTTATGAACAACTTATATTTGTCGTTTTCCTTCATCAAATCGTTTTCCGTTATGAGGCCCACACAAGGCTGCGCCGTCGTAGGAATATTCCCCGACAGTAAGAATATTCCACGACCTAACGAATATTCTCCGATAAAAATTAATATTTTATAACCACTTGCTTATTTGAAATATTTGCGCACTTTACCCATAACTAACCACATTAATCAAATCAACCCTTACTATTTCAAGATAATAAATAGAGGAAATTCAATTTCATTTAATAATAAGTTAGGGTCTTACACTATTTCTTATGGATTAGTTTTTCTATTTAAGGACACAACCGCAACTTAAATGGTCACCGATTCTCCCATTTGTGTGTGGAGACCAGGTAATTCCTTCCCTTTGGTCTAAGCCGATGATGTGTGGTTTGAAGGATGATCCTAGTACCATGTGACATGTTTTGTGTTTTGGTAGGGGGTGAGACCGACCATGAATGGTTGCCTACGTACTCCCATTGATGAGGGGAGATCAGGTCTGCGTAGTTCGAACCTAGCGTGAAAAGGTTCAAAGTTGTAAATGGTGAAAGGGGTGTACATATATTTTTTTTGTTTTTTTTCTATAGTTAGACTGAACCATAAAAATGGCTGCCTAAGTACTCCCGTGTATTGGAGAGATCAGGTCTGCGTAGTTCGCCCCTGGTGGGATAGACTACAGATGTGAAAAGTTTTATCCCTAGTGGGATAAACTGAAGATGTGAAATGTTTGATCTCTGGTGGGACAAATCAAAGGTGTGAAATGTTTGATCCCTGGTGGGACAAACTGAAGGTGTGAAATGTTTGATCCTTGGTGGGAAAACTGAAGGTGAGAACTATTTGATCCTGAGTGGGACAAACTGAAGGTGTGAAATGTTTATCCTGAGTGGGACAAACTGAAGTAGTGGGTATTATATATAGTATGAAAGATTTTGAAAACCTAAATTGACTGGGGATCTGGTGATCCAAAACTAGGATGTTGGTTTACAAGTAACTTCAGACATAGTACCATTTCAAGGTGTCCGAGTTAATGAGCTGTGGAAATTCATCGCCATCCATTTCTTGTAATCTGACCTTCTTGACAACAAACGAGCCTTCCCAGTTTGGGGCAATTTTTCCTTTAGATTGATCTTGGTTGTCAAGAACCTTCTTCAAGACCAAGTCATGTTCTTTGAACTGCCGTAGCTAGACTTTTCTGTTGTAGGATCTAGAAATCCTTTGTTGGTATAACTGACCATAGAAGATGGCTGAGGCCCGCCTTTCATCTATTAGAGATAATTGATGGTACCGATCTTGTAACCATCGGTCTTCATCTAGCTGAACGTCTATCACCACTCTGAGGGATTCCATTTCCACTTCTATGGGGAGCACTGCTTCCATGCCATAGGTTAATGAATAGGGGGTTGCCCCAATGGAAGTGCGCATTCACATTATGTAGGCTAATAGAGTCAGAGGCAACAAGTCAGGCCATCCTTTGTGATTAGTGGACATCTTGTGCATGATCTTTTTGATATTCTTATTAGCCGCTTCAACAACACCATTCATCTTTGGATGATAGATGACGGAGTTGAGATGTTTGATGTAGAATTTACTACATAACTCCTCCATCATTTGGTTGTTGAGGTTTTTAGCATTGTCTGACACAATCACCTTTGGTTGTCTGCATTGTATTTGATGAAACCAATGATAACTTCTTTAGTAACCTTGGGGGAGAAGGCTGCTTCTACCCACTTGGTGAAGTAGTCGATCATAGTGAAGATAAACCGATGACCATTGATGGCTTTGGACTCGATGGTCCCGATCATGCCCCTTCCCCGCATTGAGAAGGGCCATGGCGAACTCATATTGTGGAGCTCCCTTGGAGGGGCGTGGATAACATTCCCATGAATTTGGCATTCGTAACATCTCTTAACGTGATCATGTGTGAAAGAGAGAGAGCCAACAATGCTCTGTTCCTAGGATTTTCTTGACAAGTAGAGGGTCGCTCATGTATGGGCCACACACTCCACCATGGATTTCATCCATGAGCCTTTGAGCTTGGTATTTATCTAGACATTTGAGAAGACCTAATCCTGCATCTCTTTTGTAGAGTGCGTCTCTACTCAGGTAGAATTTCCTGACCATTCTATGGATCCGCTTTCTTTCAGCTGGACTCACCTAAGTGGGTGTAGATCCATCTCATAGATACTCCTTGATATCCTAATACACAGGGCGTTGGATGGGAAATAGCTCATCCGATACATCTCCAATGTAGTTCCCATAGGCTAGAGCCTTTTGCAGGGCAAATGTGATATTTGGCATATCTTCCTTATTAAGTATGTTGATCAAGGAGGCCAAAGTTACTAGTGCATCCACAAAGTCATTCCTATTCTGAGGAATGTGGAGGAAGGATATTTCTTTAAACTCTGAAGCCATCTGGATAACTTGTCGATGGTAAGGTAGCAAATGTAGCTCTTTGGTGTGATAGATCCCAGTGGTTTATCTGATTACCAACTCAGAATCTCCAAAGATAGTTAACCGTCTGATGCCCATGTCCTGGGCTAGTTTTAACCCCATGATACAACCTTCATACTCAGCTATGTTGTTGGTGCTGAGAAACTACAATTTGACGGCAACGGGATACTGCTCCCCCGTAATGGATACCAGAAATGCACTAGCTCCAGAACCTTCCATGTTTACAGCTCTATCAAAATACATCTTCTATGATTGATGTGTATTATCTTGATGATGTCGCTAAACTGTCATTACCCCTTCATTGGGGAAGTATGTTTCCAAGGGTTTGAAATCCCCTAAAGGTGTGGAGGCCAGTCGATCCATAATTCCTTGACCTATGATAGACTTTTGAGTCACGTAAATGATGTCAAATTGCTGTAGGATCAATTGCCATTTGGACAGTCGATAATTTAACATGGGTTTGCTGAACACGTACTTGAGAGGATCCACGCAGGATATTAGATGGGTTGTGTGACCATGGAGATAATGCTATAATCTCATGGAAGCCCACACTAAAGAACAACAAGTTTTCTCAATCAGAGTGTACTTATGTTCTCTACTGCTGAATCTTTTGTTGAGGTAATAGATAGCTCTTTCTTGGCCTCTATCATATTTCTATCCTAGCATGTAGCCCATAGCATTGTCATTGATTGACAGGTACATAAACATGGGAAAACCATCCCTGGGAGGTACCAAAATAGGAGATTTGATTAGCTACTCTTTGATAAGAAGAAAGGCTTTTTGACACTCATCATTCCATTTAATGGAGAAGTTCTTCCTTTGCAACTTGAAGATGGGTTCACAGGTTGCTGTGAGTTGGGAGATGAATCAGCTGATGAAGTTGATTCTTCCTAAAAATCCCCGTATTTCCCTCTCTGTATGGGGTATGGGCATTTCTGTAATGGCCTGGATTTTTGTAGGATCCAACTCAATGCCTTTGTGGCTTAGTAGTAATCCTATCAATTTGCCTGAGTTAATGCCAAAGGCGCATTTGGCTGGGTTTAGCTTCAAGTTATACTTACGCAACTAGTTGAAGAGCTTTTTGAGCTGATCTAGGTGGTCTTCCTCCCTTCGGGACTTGACAATGATGTCATCCACATAGATTTCTATCTCTTTATGCATTAGATCATAGAAAAGAACCATCATGGCTCGCTAATAGGTAGCTCCGGCATTAATGAGACCGAACGACAACTGTCTATAGTAAAAGGTTCCCCAAGGAGTGATGAATGCAATTTTCTCACAATCCTCTTCAGCAACCATGATTTGATTGTACCTCGCAAAGCAGTCAGCAAAGGAGTACATGTCGTACTGAGCTGTATTGTCAATGAGTATGTGGATGAATGGTACGGGAAAGCTATCTTTGAGACAAGCTTTGTTCAGATCCCTGTAATCCACGCAAACTCGCACCTTCCCTTCGGGCTTAGGCACGGGGACTATATTGGATAGCCACTCAGGGTATGTTGATACCATGATGATGCCGGCTTGAAATTGTTTCACAATTTCTTCTTTAACTTTCAAACTCCACTCCGGTTTTAATCGCCTGAGTTTTTGTCTGACTGGCTTGAATCCCTCTTTGATGGGAAGGCAATGAATGACTATGTCAGTTGACAAACCAACCATGTCTTCATGAGACCATACAAACACATCCTAGAATTAGGTTAATAGAGTAACCATGCCATTGCTTTGGTTTGGAGTAAGATCCGTACCAATCTGGATTTGTTTGGGGTTTTCTGAGGTTCCAAGGTTAAAAGAGGTGGTTTGATTAAGATTTGGCTTTGGGTTGTCTTCGACCCATTCTTTGATCTCCTGAGGTATCTCATAGTCCTCTTGTTAAATCTCCATCAAGTCAGAGTCCAATTTTACATCAAAGTTGCAGTCCTTGTGAAGTATAGGCACCTCATCAGTAAATTTAGGCACATCTAACTTTAGAGTCCTGAAACAAAATGCTTTCACTTAATATATGAAACTGTTTAATTATACAAAGTGTTAGCATGAAATGACAAAAACAACTGCTAATACAAAGTCATAAAATGGTGGAATCCTCAACGTACTACTAATCTAGTACGATATCATGACGTCATAAAAGAATTTTTGGTTTTCTTGTAAATTATGAAGAAGGTCAATTAAGTTGGCTAAATTATTTTGATTGATGTCTAAATTGTTGATAAAAGTCTAAGCTATTTAATTCGGTTAGATAGCTATTGAAAAATATTTATGGAATTCAAGAATTCTTGAGTATTTATGCCAAACTAGTTACTCTGGTGCGGATTTCGAGGTTGAAAAGTTGAGGTGAACAACCCTATAAGGGGACATGTTTTCGGGGACAATGGTACCGAGCATAACGCATATAGTCGTTACAAAACACTACGTTGCGGCCCAACGTAGTGGTACAATAGGCTGGCCACCTAGTGTACGTGAGGAGGGTGTTTTCAGTCTTTGTGATTGATAAACACTCTGGTTAGAGAAGAGTTCACGGTCTTGTGAGCCCTCGGCATAATTTGAAATCTAAGATTTTTCATACTATTTCCCGATTATTGAAAAATCGTGGAAGATTCTTATTCTTATGAAGGATGAATGTAGTAAGTAGAATGTTCCTTAGAAAGGAAAAAGTGGTAGAATACATTGGAGAAAGTTATAATAATAAAAACATCCGAAAAGAGAAGGGATAAAATTATTCAAAAGAATATGTAATATTTGGAATAGCACCGAGTAGAGGAGGTTTCGGTGATTCCGAGGATGGAATCCTTATAAGGGGGAGAGGATGTAAGAACCCGAATTTTTAAAAAATATTAAAATAAGAATTTAGTAAATAAAATTCTTAAAACATGAGATGGGTTCGAACAAGAATATATGTATGTGTTACGAGGTATGTGGTATTAAGTTACATAGGGTAATATGAGTTATGTAATAAGTGATGTTGTGTTTAATAAATATATATCATTATTATATATTTATTAAAAATTGTAGAGATGAATTAGTAAGAAGATGGATAAGATTTATCTATTTAAATAATTTATAGAATTATTTTATCATAGTTGGTGACATTGAATATCTTTGATAATCACCAATTTCTTGAGTATATGTACGAGTAAGTATCAAGTCTAAGGCAGTGCAACCGTACCTTTAATGGTGGATGTATAGGAGCTGGGCTAAATGATTCCTTCAGAGAGCGGAGGTATATACAAATTAGTGACTGATCTAACTCATTGTGAAAATAGTGTAGACGAGACGAAAACTAATTTGTTGGTTGTTTATGGGAAACCACTCAGTGTACTATATTGAATACTATTAAAGACTCGATGTGTGCTAGGTTTAGACTTGTATATATGTACATTGTTGACGAGAGAAGAAAATCGAAATACCTTTAAATTAGTTAGAGAATTATTAAGTAATTTGATACATGATGAGAAGTGAAGATTAAAGGAATGTATATATGTGTTATATATATCTTGAATTATGGAAAGAAATTATATATACATATGAGATCTTTATAGTTAACTAACTATTAAGGAAATAGAGTTTGAACTTGAAGTTAATCTCTAAATCATTGAAGAAGGTTGTGATAGATGTTAGTTAACTGGTATAGCAAGTTAGTAATTTAAAAGCATGAAATATTCATGAATTGAAGCTAAGGTTCTGCTCAAGAAGAACTTGTTTGCCTCTGAACTTGGTATGACACAGCTACGCCATTTCCAAGCCTATGACCAGCGCAGCTGCGCCGGTCTGTAGAAAGTTCTGAGTAAGTTTATGAAAATTTGATTTCAAGACATGTGTACTAATAACTCTTATAAGGGTCATAAATGGTGACTAAGTGTTCGTGAAGGAATTTAGTTAGAAAAACATGACTTGAATAAGAATTAATTAATTAATTGATATTATGGAATATTATATTATAATCCTTGTGAGAGCAATGGCGTGATAGTAAATTGAATGAAAAAGGGTTAGTTCACTTGTATAAGATGGTGAATTAAAATATGTGTTTAGCATAAGAGGATGAAAGAAATATGTTAATTAGTATTTGATATTTTTAATATATTACATAGTATTGTAGTATATAAAAGGGTTAATATTTAGAAGATAAATGATTAATAAAGGGAGAGAACCAGTATAGTTATAAATAATTATTGGTTAGAGATTGATGCATAAGGTTAATACTGTATGTGGTGGCTAAAGAAAATTGTTTTGGAATAATTTATGGAAGACATGAAATGAAAGAATTATATTAATTAGTGTAGTACATACTAATTATTGTAAGAAAATAAATGATTAATATTAATTAATCGTTGTGATATTAAAATGTGATAATGGGTCGAAAGTACCCAACTGAATGATACTTAGCTCAATTAAATCTTATGTGGACTAATGTACATGGAGTATATGATGTGAGTACATAAATAATCCCTAATTATTACTTGGTGTGGTAGCATTAACACATTAAAATTACATTTTGGGAATCAAAGGAACCAAACTAAGCTTTATTGCTGGGATTTAAACCTTGTCCCAAAATTAGTGTCACACTCTATTTAACTGCCGTATGAATAGGCCATTGGCCTATCTTATTTCTTCTTCATTATGTAGTAGAGTTGATGATGGCTGATTGTGGAGTTGGTGACCAACTCTTCAACATCTACTAGCTTTTTCTTCCTTCCCTTGGATTAATTCAGTGTGCAAGACTATTAACTTAGTACTAGATTGGCTATAAATAGAGCCTTCTTCTTCTTGTTCCCGTTTGTTGAGATATCTGAGAAGTTGGCTATGAGAGGTTAGTAGAATTGAGAGCATTTAAGGATTGGAGAGATATGGTTAGCAAAGTTAAGCTTCAAGAGGTAATATTTGTATACTTACATGATCTTGAATTCAAAGTTCTTCAATCACTAGAAAAGTATAATGAAATAGTTGCTTTTAAGTCACAAAATTGATGGCTAATGATTGTTATAATCCCTGAATTGTTGCTAGATACTGATAATATAGTCATATGCGAAAACAACGAAAGTTAAATGAATATTTAGTGTGAACAAGAGTTTTAGATTAATATTTGGGTTAGTTAATGTTTATGTTAATTGTTGGGTATTTGGTATGTTATAGTTTTATGAGTTACAAACCTATAGAATCAAAAATAGACTAATTTGGATGAGTATAACTCATGTTATGAAAATCATAAGGGGTATGGGTCTGTAAAATCACAAAGAACAAAGTCTGAGAAGTCGTTGTGCCTCACACGATGGAGCTGCGCTGCCCCTAAGGCTATTTGGGGAGCAGCTGCGCTGGGCATCAGTGACTGGTGGACTACTTTGACCTACTGTAATAAATTATGCATAACGTTTTCATACAAACTCCGATTGAGGTGATTCAAGATGATTCAGAATGAGGACGAATAGACCTACAACTTTGGTTCTTTAAGGTTTTCAATTTGAGGTCGTTAGAAGGGGTCAAAACAGTCATCTTTGTGACTGTTACGTATTTGGAGACAATCAGAGGGCGTCGAGCGAGCACATACACAAGTATAGTGCTCCCGACAATGGAATATGTTATTCTAAGTGATAAAACATAAATATTCATGATAATAGACATGACATAAAGGTTGAAGTTGTTTCGGATGCGCTAAATTTCTTTGATTTGGTTTAAAATGATTTCAAAGGCAAACTCGGATACTTTTGCAAACTACGTTTTATAAACATGGAGAGGTTATATTTTGACCTTATAAGCGTGTGTAGAAACATATACAAACAAGTATGACATGTGAGTTGAAGTTGTCTTACATGATTAGTTTATTATGACACTGATTTTGAGAATAAAATTTAGAAGTTTTGAAACTAAGATGGACGAACATTAAGTACTTGTGTTCTGATCTTGTGTGTAAGCTGATAAGACTTTTATGCCTCTAGGCATTTTGACAACCCGGAAAATCGGATTGTTCAAAATTTAAGATTTAAAAAATTTGTTATTAATAAAATTAATTTTTATTAATACTATTCTGTGCTAGTTAAGTAAGCCGATAAAAGTTTTCTCGAAAAACGTGCAAAAATCAAATGAAATAAAAATGACAAAAAGTACTGTTATGTGTTTTTCATTCGTTTAGCTACGTTAGGGGAAGACATGAAGGAAAATGCTTAACACCAAAAAGTGTTTTTCAGTTTTTCGGAGATCCGAAGAATACGTAAAAGTTATTCGGTAAAGGAAAGACAAAATATCCAAAAATATTTGGATTCCGAGAATAGCAGTTTTCGAACTATCAGACGAATTTCGCAAGACGGAAGCACGAAGCTTCCAAGGGAAGCTTCGTGAATAGTAAGGAGGTCTATTGAGGAGGTGTGAATACTAAGGAGGTTGGGGTGAAATAACAAAAATACCCTTAGCCTTGGTTTTCTATAAATAGGAAGCTTAACTCATTTGTTTAGGATTTTGAAAATCCTACAACTTTTGAGAGAGAGGGAGAGAGATTTTGGATGAGAAAGAGAAGGAAAAGAAAGAGGAGAAGCTTGCTCGGGAGCAAACTTTGTCCGACGGAAGGAGATTAAAGAAGAAAGGTAATCCGAAAACCTAACTCCTAAGTTAACTTTTCTTAAGTTTTTATGTTCAAAACATAGCTTAAGGAGAATAAGGAGTAAAAGAAGTTAGTAATGATTTCATATGGTTGAAATCGTAAGAAAATGAAGAAATAAGAATTAGAAGTTTATTTTATAAATTTCTTAAGGAAGTGTAAGATTCGTAATGAATTAGAATGATCCGAGTGGATTATATGAATGATTAGGTGGAATAAGTAAGGAATGGTATTCTATAACATCAAATTCTAAGAAAAAGTAAAATTGTAAGCACAATATCAATTAAAAATGAAGAACGAACGAAGAACGCGAAGAACATGCGAAGAATGTTGTTGATGGACAAATTTAAAACCATCATAGGATAATTGTTGTTGATGGACAAGTTTAAAACCATCACGTATAAGTTAGTTCCTTATTGCTTGGTTAGGAATGTTAGAAACGTTCATGAAGAATGGATTAAAACTGAGCTATAACGAAGTTATGGCAAAAATTCGTAAGAAGAACGAGAATTAAAAAGTTAGTAAATGAACCCGAACATGTAGGGTTTCATAAAATGTAAGAGAACATATAAAATGTGAGTTGTGGACTCAAGAACGATCGAGTTCCGAGTTTGGATGACCGAATTACGGACGAACGAAGAGCGAAGATAAAGCCAATTGAATGGCATGTTAACGGATTTAGAATGAAGTTCTGTCCATAAGTAATCGAAGTATGTAAGATAAGTAAGAGAATGGCTTTGGAACAACCTCATTCCGAGTTATAACGAATAAGTTATGGAATCGGGAAGTAAGCGTCGTAAGCAATTTCTAAGACTTAGAAATTTTTTCTAGGTTTTGTGTTAAGCCTTGGGAGGCGGCTCTGCAGCGCGAGGCCCGGGCCATCAGCTACTACTAAGTGGCACTGCAGAACAAGAAATATAGAAGGGAGTGGCACCGCAGTGCCAGCTTCCGTAGTTTGACACTGCAGAGGTGGCGGCAGTCACGAGGTAAAAAAGAAGAAGGGGCATGGCCATACAGTCCTTGGTGTAAGATAAAGGCCAAAGGATGAGCTTTTAAGTGCTCAATTACTGGGGGATGTGCAAGAAAGAAATATGAACATGTAGTTCAACTAATGTATGACTTAATAAAGTGATTTAAAACTTTATTGAAGGTTGAATGGAAAGATTGAACGGGATTAAAAGACAAAGAATTTAAGCGGTAGATTACGTAACCAATATCCGGGGATCATAGACGCAATGAAACGAACGTAGGGGATTGCTATGATTGTGATTCCTTAGACGTTGAGTAACGAGGGTAATGTATAACATTTTGATGTTATGACATGGTAATGAGAGATGAATGTAAAGCGTATAAACGCTGTGAACGCAACGCTATTGCGATGAGCGATCGGTCTTAGCATACAACGAACTGTATGGCTTTGACATTAAGAAAGAATATTGAACATGGGGTTCAGTTGATAATAATAAATGAAAGCGATTAAAATCTTAGATAAAGGTTGAATGAGAGATCAAGGGATGAACAACGTAAACATTGAATACGTAAACGATCCTCGTGAATCGTATTCACATCGGGTGAACGTTCTAAGTATACATTGGTTGTATGACTTAGACGTTGATGAAGGTAGTAAGTAAGATATGAATTATCAAGAAAGCCGTAGCGATCGGTAAGAAGATTAATGAAAGTCAAATAAGAGTCGGATGAGAATGTTAGAATAGAATGTAAGCATTGAACACTTAAACCGACGTAAAGGTTAAGTGTACACGAATATTAAATGGGTAGAACCTACACCCCATGTATGGTTTGACCGTAAGGTAATGAAGATCAATGATTAAACATGTGAACGATGAAGAAGCTGAATTAAAGATAAGTACATATAACGTAAAAGAAGCCGAGTTAATGTTTATAACTTTGATGACGTTCTGAGTCGAATGAATCGGACGTTGTAAGATAAGAATAAGGTAACGTAAAATGCTTAACGCTATAAATACGTAGAATGAATATGGAATGATCGTCCTGAGTATACAAAAGACTGTATGACTTAGACGATTATGAATAAATCCTGAGGTATGGCATTTAGTTGCCAGAAAGCCATAAGGAATAAGAAATTGACTTAACAAACGTTATAGTTTAATGGTTCGGATAAGTTATGATAAGTTAGGTTATAATACAATTGTAACCTTTGATGGTTGACATATGGGAGCTGGGCTAAACAATTCCTTCAGAGAGCGAAGGTATATACAAAATTGGCAACCGATCTAACTCACTGTTATGGGCAGTGTAGATGAGATGAGAACTTGTTAGTTGGTTGTTTGTGGGAAACCACTCAGAGGACCATATGGACTACTAGTAGAGACACGATGTGTGCTGAGTCCTAGGAAAGTTATAAGAAGAAGATAAGATTGTAAATCATCAAAGATGATGAATGTTTGAGTAAGACATCTCCGTATGTCATGAAGCCGCAAATCGGTAGTAAAGGAAGTTAGTCGCGTAAACTTAGTTTATAAGAACGCGAACCCTAAGAAGTGAAGTTAAGTAAACTAATGTGTAAGTCAAGTATATGACTAATTGGTGTATGTTTTATTTCCTTATGTGCTACATAGGAATTGGAATGAGTAGTTCATCGTAAATTATAAGCTATAGCTGTGCGTAAGGCAAGTTTCCTAACTTCATTCATATTTTAAATGAATGCTAGTTTCTAAAACTTGTCAGATGTTGAACTTGAGAAGTTTTATCTATGTGTGAATGTGTGATATTTGTACAAGGTGTTAGAATGTATGAGGCCTTGTGCCACAACTTGAACACTTCGGTGTTTCTGTGAGATGAACTAGTCTATGATTGAACTGTTAAATATGAGAATGTTTTGTTTATACATGAACCGTTATTGTTAAGTCTGTACTATTGATTCTAGCCAGACAGAATCTATATGAAAGAGAGTAGAGAATGAAAGTAATTCAAAGTGAATGTGACTAATGTTTTAAAATTATAGGAATCGAGATTATTCATATTATTTAAGCTGCTTCATAACTTTTATTTGGTTATTGAAGTCTTAAAAGAATGTTTAAAATTTTGAAGTTGTTTGTTCAACTACTATAATTTGCTGAGCAATTGAATGCTCATAATTTCTTTAAATAAAAACATTTTCAACGAACGATGTTAGAAGAATTTAAGGATCCCGTAAAGATCAAGCTGATCGGTATCCAGAAGAAGTACCATTCATTATATGAATGAGCGTGAAGATCAAGTGAAGACTTGTAATATAGAATGATAGAAATAAACTATAGAATAGTTTAATGAATGATTATGTATCCTTGGTGGTGGATAAAAGTCACTTATGCAAGATATAAAGAATAATGTAATTATCATTATTTGTAATGGAAGAGGTTATAAGGTTTTTAGAACCTGGGATTTGAGGATGTATGTTGTTATATTTATCTATATAATGATGTATGTTTGGAAGAAGATGGGATCATGACGTATAGAATCCGGATGCAAAAATAGACCGAATTTCAGGGCGTTAAAGGCATGATGGGTATATGCACTCTACTAGATAGACATAATATGAACTGCGCATATCTTAAAGTAAGATTCCATGTGATAAACCATACTAGACATATGAGTACATATAAGCATGTGTATTGAAAGTTGTTTAACCTCGTTGGTGGTCATATAGTTATACCCTTGTTGTATGAACTTACTTAGCCGTGAAATAAATGGCAATAAAACTAAAAAGTGTAAAACAACTTAAGGTAAATACAAGAGACACCCAACTTGGGCTAAGATCTCTTAACATGTGGATAAGTTATGTGTTAAAAGTCATGTATGCTAAGAACCCAGATAAAACCAAAAAATAAATACTTAACTTTGGTTCACATGGGGATCTACAAGAAATTGCGCCCATCCTGAAGCCTAATTACAACAAGCAATTGCGCCTACGTAGCGTTGATGCCTTATTATTTTAACTATGAATCCAAACCTTAAAGCATATAGGTATGAATGTCTAGAGTTATAATGCTTGACATAAATGATGTTTTAAACATATGAAGCATGTGTGGCTAAGATGTACTATATATACATAGCTATTCTAAGAGTTTACTAAGAAAATAAAGGGAAGGTTTTAAAAACCAAGATAGAGAAGAATGTAACATTATTATTACATTACGAATGTATGAATATATGACTAATAGATTTGAATCCATGATTATATAACTGTGTAGGAATACACGAATTGCGGATAACTATAAGCAGTTAAGTCGTAGTTGATAAACTGTTAGTTGAGCTATATTATGCTATGAGAATGTTGATGCATATATATGAACTGCATATGAGATATGTATGGAATTTGAAAGTTGATCTTTGATATATGATATGTTAGTGAAGTAAATCTCTATGCCTGCTATGTGAGAAGTAACATGCATAGTAAATATTCATTGATTATGAATGCATGAACTGAGTATGTTATTATATGCTATGTTCTGCATAAAAACTATTAGAATTGTTGGGCTGTCGAGCCCACCCTTGCAAATAACCACTTGTACAGGTTAAGGATGGACACACGGTAAAGATTACGTGCTACTTGATTGATAGAGTTCAATAGTGTTGAAGGAGATTGATTTATTTAAATATATGCTCTTAAACCATGTTTAGGTTATAGGAGATGTACATGATAATAGTTTACGATGTGTAATACATGTTAAGTTATAAAGTTGTACTATGCGGTACATAGAGGAATTCAAATTGAGATGTAAAAATTTATACAGAAATTCTAATAGAATGAATCATAACATAATTTGATTCAAGGATATGTAATTGATTCAAGTTAAGATATCAATAAAAGATTTATTTTTAAATGAAATTGAAAAAGTTTAAATTATTCTGCATATTTTTATAACATCGAATATAATGCAAAACAGGAATGATAAATGACTAAGATTTGAAACTTATAAAAATTTGGGGTCATTATACAGATCCTAGAAATGGAAAGAATTTATATTCTAAATTGTAATAAGCAAAGATATATTCATTAAGTTATGAACAAAATATATAAATAGTTTGACGATAGTGGTATCGTGGCGGACGGAATCCGAGATTCGAAGGGACCTGGATTTGGGGACATCACAGTGGACAACTATGATGAAGGGGTTGTTATCGTCCTCCTTCTCTTAAATGATGACAATGATGTCTGGACAATCATCATCTGGGATGTCTCTATTTATACCCTCCGTATGGACCAGGACGCGCATCTTTGATAAATGTCTCTTTATCTCTTATTTGCACCATTGATTCTGTAACGCCCCCAAATTCAGGTTCTTGAAACCCGAATTCAGTGCTTTACGATACCATTTCTATGAGCGAAAATAATACTACTAATAATAACAATAATATAAATATCAAACTTAACTTACATTTATCAGAGTCTAATCCCAAGTATGCAACCTTTACTATATTCTTTACATGATATATAATATATATCATAGTTTTAATACAGTCTAACTATTACAAAAGATACCATTAACCACATTTTGTTTGCTTTCCTTTTTACTTGTTCTTGGCCGAACCTTCTAGCTGTTCACACTAACCTGAAAACATTTGAATTAAGCAAGGATGAGCATTTGAGTTCCCAGCAAGTAATAACAATTATAAATATAATTAGCTGAAAAAAATAAATGTTTTCTTTGTACATCACTTCTACAACAAATCAATAGTTGTGAAGTAAACTGAACCAATCATAACCATATATTATTTCTATATCAAAGTTTTTGAAACTACATACTGACTATATATATATATATATATATATATATATATATATAGGGTAGTAGACAGACTATGAACATTATTTTCTATTTTCGAAAAGGTTAGACAGAACTTCATCTGCAAACCGTCATAACTTACGGGCACGAGGGTGTACATCCCATGGACCTTGTATTGATCAATACTACATTGCAAGAACGATATTATCGTTCATCCTTTGTCCGCCTTGGCGCATAAAAATTTTCCCATGTTCGGGATGTTCATAATTAGTCAGGAATCCGAACTAAAATAATTTGATTGGATACAAAAGAGTTTTATCATATTCAACGATATTTCTAAATCTATGTCTAGCTAGGTCAAATAGCTTAGACGACTTTTACTATATTCATACTGGGGTTCAATATATATATATATATATATATATATATATATATATATATATATATATATATATATCAACATGTGATTAATACAATGATTACCCAAGTGGGGACACTTGTATAAACATGTTTAAAAAATAACGAACAGAATAGATATCTGAATTATATAATATAATATCATGTTGATAAACAATGATCGGATATAGAATATATCACAATAGGTTTAATAATCTAGCATAATAATAATATAATTCTGAAACATTCTTACTCATGTCCATTGCATAAAGAAAATGCAAAGGTAGGATACTTGCCTGGTCTGCTGCTTACAATACTCAACTTAGTTTTATCTTTTATTCCGAAACCTATCATTAATAAGATCATTCTATCAATTAGAATCACATATCATAACACATAGTACTGCTAATTATAGTCAGCATATAACCTAATCACATTGTCACACATGCTTCACAGTCATTAAATCACAAATAAACACATATACAGACACATTATGCATGCCCAGATCAATTTACAAACTCATTGCTGCATCACGGCTTTTTATCAGTAATTATCGAGTCTAAGACTCTATATCGAAGTTCAATATCCATTTAGACTAATTAAATAATATCGTATATCATTTTTAAAACGACTTACAATAATTTTTAAACAATTATTATAATTTATTCTAAATTTTCAAACACCTAATCATTATAAAATGATTTAAATATCAAATAATTCTATTATTATTAATATTTAATTAATTTTAAACTATTAATGAAACCATTGCCAACATATTAAAGTTATTTATAATAACTTAAAATATTTTTAAAGTATTAATATCACCTTTAAATAATTTTTAAAACATTTAAAATTATATTTAAATAATTACCATTAATATTAAAATATTAATGCTTTATCTATCAAAATATTAAAAGTCATTATTTATAACTTAAAATATTTTAATTCATTTATATCCTTTTTAAATGATTTTAAAATTAATAAAACCATTTTAAAACTATTTATTTAATATAAATATTAAATAAACTTAATATCATGTATTATTAAATTAATATCATTAATATTAAATTATTAATGAAATTATCCTTTAAATATTAAAAGTTATATTTTATAACTTAAAATATTTTTAAACACCTTAATTTCATTTAAAATAATTTTTTAATATTAAAATCATTTTAAAACTAATTTATTTAATATAATTATTAAACAAATGTAATATCATTATTATTAAAATATTAATATTTTTCTTGTCAAAATATCAAAAGTAATATTTTATAACTTCAAATATTTTATAACCTTTAAATCATTTTTATATGATTTATAAATCATTAATTCTATTTTTCCATAATTTATTTAATACATTTGTTAAATGAATTAATTATCATTAATATTAATTAATTAATCAAATTTCATCACAAAATATTAAAAGTCATTAAAAATAACTTAAAATATTTTCTTATATCATAATATAATTTTAAATGATTTTTCAAGTATTTAAATCATTTTTAAATAATTTATTTAATATTATAATTAAATAAATTAAATACCATTAATATTTCAAAAATATTAAATATTTATGAAATATACTTAAAATAATAAAAAAACTAATTGTTGGACTTTAAAATAATTTTTAATAATTTATTTTGTGTTTTTAATAATTAAAAACTAATTTTTTTCTATTTATTTAATTAAAATAATTAATTTCCAAAAATATTTGTTGCTAAAGGGCCCTATAGCGACGAAACTGTAGCTATAGGTGTTCTTGAGTGTTTTTGGGCAAAACCCAGAACTTTATGTCAGTTAACAAGTAGGTACGTTTGACCAATCATAATTGCTAGATCACAATGATTCTGAGCTTGAACTTTTGTTAGGATTGTAGTATTAATGTAATACTACTAATATCAATCGATAACATGTCCATTACATAACAGATCAGAGAGTTATTAGCAATTAAAAATCTTGTCAGACCTGTTCTTGAGGTTCTGGGTTGCCCAGAAACTCAAGGGTCCTACTTTCGATCATTATATCTTGCACTACAGGTCTGCTTTATGTGATATAACACTTTAAGTGTGAAGATGACATGTAAATGAAGAGATCTAATACATAAAACACATATAACATCAACTGAATTTCAAGATACAAGCTAGTCAAAGTACCTTCCCGGAACTGTTCTTGAACATTTCTAGGTTTTCCAGAAATGTTCTTGAGCAGTTTCGGATACCTAAGTTTGACCATCATTAAGTTTGATTCTGTTAAGTATCTAGATGATATAAAATCTTTAGAAGGTAGTCTTCATGTCAGTCTACAAACACCAAACAACAACATGATCAAAACACTTAACAACAGTAAGATCAAGCGCCGCAAAAATCATCGTCGACATATCGGGCAATTCTAGTCACCCGAAATAATGCCGCACAATGCTCGGTCAACCCACTTTGACTCTTTATAACTTTAATTCTATAACAGTTATGATCATGATTAAGGTTTCACAGGAAAGACCACATTACATACTACAAGTACCAACCTTCAAACAACAAAAATACATAACAGACAAAGATTAAAGAGGTCTAACATTTGACTGTCAGACACAAAAATAACTATTTCCAAATTCTTGAAATCTTCAAATCTAAGCTTATAGATGTTATGGATCTAACATCTATCAACCCAGATCCTTAATATACACTATAAACAACATGTATTAACACTCAAACATAACTTTACGATACTTGAAATCCAGGTACTTGAAATCCGAATTCAGTGCTTTACGATACAATTTCTATGAGCGGAAATAATACTAATAATAATAACAATAATATAAATATCAAACTTAACTTACATTTATCAGAGTTTAATCCCAAGTACGCAACCTTTACTACATTCTTTACATGATATATAATACATATCATAGTTTTAATACAGTCTAACTATTATAAAAAATACCATTAACCACATTCTGTTTGTTTTCCTTTTTACTTGTTCTTGGCCGAACCTTCTAGCTGTTCACACTAAGCTGAAAACATTTGAATTAAGTAAGTATGAGCATTTGAGTGCCCAGCAAGTAATAACAATTATAAATATAATTAGCTGAAAGAAATAAATGTTTTCTTTGTACATCACTTCTACAACAAATCAATAGTTGTGAAGTAAACTGAACCAATCATAACCATATATTATTTCTCTATCAAAGTTTTTGAAACTACGTACTGACTATATATATATATAGGGTAGTAGACAGACTATGAACTTTGTTTTCTATTTTTAAAAAGGTTAGACAAAACTTCATCTGCAAACCATCATAACTTACGGGCACGAGAGTGTACATCCCATGGACCCTGTATTGATCAATACTACATTGCAAGAACGATATTATCGTTCATCCTTTGTCCGCCTTGGCGCATAAAATTTTTCCCATGTTCGGGATGTTCATAATTAGTCAGAAATCCAAACCAAAATAATTTGATTGGATACAAAAGAGTTTTATCATATTCAACGATATTTCTGAATCTGTGTCTAGCTAGGTCAAATAGCTTAGACGACTTTTACTATATTCATACTAGGGTTCAATATATATATATATATATATATATATATATATATATATATATATATATATATATGTAAGACCCCAACTTTTATGAATAAAAATGAATTTTCTATAATTATCATTTTTGAATATTATGAAATGAATTTGATATAATGTTATAGTTGTGGGTAATATTTATAAATTTTACAAAGTACGCAAGTTGTTATATAATATTCGATTGGTCAGGGAATATTCGTACGATGACACAATCATTGGTGGACCCCACAATAGAATTATTGTCGGATTGAGAAAACGACAAAAATATTTTATTGAAAATAACAACGGAAGTTTTATCGTTAATACTGTTGAACTACTCGGTAGTAAAAGTACAGTAATACGCGTAGTTGCATTGTAGCACACGGTATTGATTATTGATACTTACGGGAGAAGTCATTTAGTTTTATTCAATTATTGTCGATATTTTATATATTATTAAATCAATAATTGAGATGACAGAGTTATTAATATTATTATTTGCAATATTAACGATGTCTAGAAGTTCTACCAAGGAGAGGTTTGGTCACCTAATTGCGCGCCAATAGGGAGAAATCCTTATTGGAAAGCCCCCTCTTTCCTGGGAATGACCTGGTCGATTAATAGTGTGAATAATAATAATGATGATGAAGTTTTGTTTTATTCATATTATTAACGTAATAAAACAGAAAAACTTTTTATATAAAACAGAATACTTTTATAAAGTTATTCGTTTTATTAGGCTAATAGTAAAATATTTTTATATAAAACAGAATACTTTTATAAAGTTATCATAATAATTAGAGTATATTATATTATGCATAGTGTTTGCATAGTGTCTGTATAGTGTTTGCATAGTAAAATATTTTATAAAGTTATTCTTTTTATTAGATTATAAATAGAATATATTATATTTTATTTAAAAGATTTTGTTTTAAATATGGACCGTTCGATTAAAGTAAATCAATCTGGACCGTTCATGAATTAGTTACTATGCATTCCATTCTTCTATAAATAGAAGCTCATTCCTTCATTATTTCTTACGAATTTACTGAAACTCTAGAGAGAGAAACTATAGAGAGAAAGAAGAAAAGTATTCTGCTACTTCACTACTCCGATATCAAGTTTCTTTTACGGTAAAGGATATTATTTGTTGTACTCGTAAGGGGTATTATTTCTTTTGTATTCATGAAGAGAACTTCTGTTATTCCATCTTTATTATTACATTGGAATAACTTTTATATCGCTGAGCTACCCTATACTTGGTGAAATTCTTGAAAGATTCCATTCGTTATTATTTTGTTGGAACATCCCGTCATGCGCTTTTTTATTTGGACGTGGTTTCGCCTTTATTATTACATTGGAATATCCTCGTCTGCATGCTTTACTGGGACCGGTTTTAAATCTTTATTATTCTGTTGGGACATCCTATCGGTGTGAATTTCACCTGACCTGGTTTCGTTATTTAGTATTCTATTGGAATAACATATCTATGAGAAGTACCACATGCATGGTGATTTCTGTTGTTATTTCATTCCTTATTATTCTGTTGGAACATCCCGTCGATGCGAATTTCACCTGACCTAGTTCTATTATTTATTATTCTGTTGGAATAACTTGTCTATGCGAAGTACCGCATGCATGGTGATTTCTTTTGTTATTCCATTCTTTATTATACTCAGTTGGTTAAAGTTTTGACTTCTATACTCCATGAAATTAGTGGAATATCCTTGATATTTGTGCTTCATCCAGTATCTTTTCATAAAAATATTCTTCTGAGCATTTTTGAATTTTACTTTACAAAGAAGTATCATGTTGACAATTTGGACGTTATTAGTTCATGAATAAATTAATTCTTGAACTTGTTTTATTGAATTCATATATCATTGTCATCATCCTCATGTTTATATTTTTTGAAAGTCATCATGGCTTCAAAGGTGCATAGATGGACTTGGTATGATTATGACCGTGGATTATTCGATTGTAATCATGGACCGTAATGTTACAAATGATGTGGTAAAAGTCCTCATTGGCCCATAGTGCATTGATGGATGCTTGTTGGCATGATCATGACCATTGATGAATACACGAATATCCTTGGCTGTAGTGCATGGATAATTTGTGGTTGTGACACTAATGAATATCCTTGGTCAGTAGTCTTGAGGGGATGATGTGGATTATTTATTAAGCTGAGTCCCAACGATAAAAGTGATGAAAAACTTTTTAAATCATAAAAGATAGTAGATTTTATTCTCTACTTGACACTTTTAATAGATTGCATATTCCGCTGCAGTTAAACTTGATGTCTATTGTATTTTATCAATTTAACATTGTTGAAGACTAATGATAATTTATTGTGCATTATCTTAGTCATAATATTTCTTACTGGGCTAGTTGAGCTCACCCTTTCTTTCACTGTTCTCTTCAGGAAATGAGAACGTAGCCGGGACTAGTCGGGGAACGGAGTGACGGTCCAGATGATAGTATTAGTAGTCCTCACTATTCTGTTAAATAGTGTGTTAATAAATGTAATGAGGACTTATTTTGAGAGTGGATATTGTCTAGAAGACAATGTTTGTATTAAAACTCACAGGTCTCTTGTTGTATATTTAAGATTGTATTTCTATCCTGTACCATGTATTTGGCGACTTAGAATAGGTGATGTATACCTATTTTGGGGGCGTCACAGTTGGTATCAGAGCTTAGGGATATGATCCCTAGCTGAGAGGTGAGATAAGAACTAGGAGGGGAGAGACGAGGAATTCCTTCGCTAGTATGACCTACCTAAGTTTATTTGGTATTTAATTGGTCGGTCAGAGTATATAGGGATAATATGTGATATGTTAATTAACCCTTGTTTTGTGGAAGTGTTTGAAAATGGCATCCGAGAATATTGAGAACATTAATGGAGCATAGGAGACCGTTGAGTCTCCACAGATCAATAATCAGGATAATGTGCATTAGGAAGGCGACAATCCTCAGGCAAACAACAACACTGACTAGATGATGAACGATGAAATATTCAGAGGCTTTATGCAATTCATGCAACATCAGGCAAGAGTGGCTCCTGTCCAAAATGCAGGTGGAAATACTGGCAACTCTCGGACGGTCACTGCTAAGCAGTTCAAGGAACTGGGACCACCGGAGTTTTTTGGAGAGCCAAAACCATTTAAGGCAGAGACGTGGATAAAGAAGATCAACAAGATATTTGATGTCTTGGGTTGCTCCGAGGATCAAAAGGTTCCCTTTGCCACCTTCATGTCGCGGGCAGAGGCAGATTACTAGTGGGAATCTGTAAAGCGTACTCAACCTGTCGCACTGAAGATGTCTTGGGAGAAGTTCCAAGAACTGTTCAACGACAAGTACTTTCCCGAAAGTATTCATCACATGAAAGAGGTGGAGTTCATTAAACTGGAGCAAAACAACATGACCATGTCGTAGTACGAAGCCAAGTTTGCCGAGTTGTCCCGGTTTGCGTCTCATTTGGTTGATAATGAGGAGAGAATGACGCGAATGTTTTAAGAGGTTTGAAACCAGAGATACGTCAATATCTTATCTCTCATAAACTTTGTTTGTATTCAGATGTTGTTCATAGGGCTCAGTTATTGGAGCGCGATAATGAGTCGACACAGCCAAAAGAGAGCAGACGGCAAAATGATAATACTAGTGATAACAGTCATCGAAGCGGTGAAAATAAGCGTGCAGGGAATCAACATGCCAGAAATAGTAACCACTTTGGTGGTAATCATGACCAAATCAATAAGAATGGAAATTTCAAGAAGAGGAGATTCAACAATGATGGAAAGACGTCAACATCAGCACCTGTTGTTAAGGAAGGAGAACGACCACTTATCATATGCTTCAAATGCGGAGGGGAGGGATACATCAGTCCAAACTGTGAGATGTCGTCCAAAGCATGTTATAATTGTGGAAGAGAAGGTCACCTAGCCCGATTTTGTCGTTCATCGAAGACAAGCTCAGCTAGGATGGAGGCACCAAAGGATCCCGAAAAAAGTCAAAGCCGATGGTGCAAGGAGAGCATTTGTCGTGACCTCCCGAAAAGCAAGGAACCCGAACGAGGTCATCACGGGTAAGCTTATCATAAACTCTAGTGAAGTATATACCTTATTTGATAATCGGTTCTACCCATTCTTTTATTTCTCCTACTTGCGCCAACGTTTAAATTTGACTCGAGAAATTGGACTTTGACTTATCTGTTGAAACTCCGTTGGGAGAAACCTTCGTTACATCCACATTTATAAGTCTTGTTTGGTTCAAATCGGTTGCCCTCACATTACCTGTCGATCTTATTTCATTAAAAATACTTGCATTTGACGTAATTCTAGGGATTGATTGGTTAACTACTCATCATGCAAAAATTGATTGTTTTCGTAAGGTTGTTAGCTTTCATATTCCTAACCAACCTATTATGCGAATTCAAGCAACCAAACCATTAAAATCAATCATTGTCATCTCAAGCCATAAAGCTATTCGTTTATTAAAAATGGATGTCAAGCTTTCTTAGCTCATGTCACGGATCTAAACAAAAATAAATGAGCTTTTGAATGATATTTCTATTGTTAATGAATTTCCGACGTATTCCCTCAAGAACTTCTGGCCTACCCCGTGAGGCGTGAAATTGAATTTTGTATCAACCTTGAACTCGGTACAAAAACCTATTTCCAAAGCCCCATATCGAATGACTCTATTGAACTTCGTGGAGTTAAAGACCCAACTGCGCAGAAATTGTTAGACATTGGCTTTATTCGTCCCTAGTACTTCTCCTTGGGGTGCTCTGCTTATTCGTGAAGAAGAAAGATGGGAGTATGCGACTTTGTATTGATTATCGAGTTGAATCATGTCACCATCAAAAATAGGCACCCATTGCCACGTATTGATGACCTGTTTAACCAGTTGCAAGGCGCCAAATTCTTTTCAAAGATTGATTTTCGTTTCAGATATCACCAATTGAAGATTATAACCGATGACATTCCAAAGACGGCTTTCAAAACTCGGTACGGGCATTATGAATTCCTAGTCATGTCTTTTGGATTGACTAATTCTCCTGCTGCCTTCATGGATATGATGAACCGAGTATTCAAGGAATATTTGGATCACTTTGTGGTCGTCTTTATTGATGACATCTTTATTTATTCCAAAAGCCGTGAAGATCATGAGCAACACTTGAGGCTGATATTTCAAAAGCTTCGTGAATATAAACTTTATGCCAAGTTGAAGAAATGTGAGTTCTGGCTTGAGGAAGTAGCATTCGTTGGGCACATGGTATCAAGTCATGGAATATCTGTTGACCCAACAAAGATTGAAGCTATTCAAAGCTTGGAGCAACCTAAATTAGTGACCGAAGTACATAGCTTTCTCGGCTTAGCTGGTTATTATCGGAGATTCGTAGAAGGGTTTTCTCGAATCGCTACTCCCTTAACTCAGCTAACTCAGAAAGATACAAAATTCGGTTGGAGTGAGGAATGCGAGAAGAGTTTTCAAAAACTCAAGAGGAGACTCATTTCAAAGACTGCTCGACAATACCATCCGGCTTGGAGGGATTTGTCATCTGATGATGCTTCGAGCAAAGGGTTAGGATGTGTTCTCATGCAACATGGGAAAGTCATAGCCTATGCCTCTCGACAAACTCAAAGAATATGAGAGGAATTATCCTACTCATGATCTAGAGTTGGCAAATGTTGTCTTCGCACTTAAAATTTGGAGGCATTACTTGTATGGGGAGAAAGTGGAGATCTTTACGGATCATAAAAGCCTCAAATATTTCTTCACTCAAAAGGAACTCAACATGCGACAGCGACGTTGGCTTGAACTGTTGAAAGATTATGATCATACCATCCAATACCATCCTGGAAAAGCGAATGTGGTAGCTAACGCATCGAGTAGAAGATTATATGCGGGTATGAGTGCGATATTGTCAACGCAAAGGCCCATTTTGTATGACTTGCAAAGGATGGAGATAGAGATAAAGACTCCAGGGACCCACGTGATGATGGCGAATATACGAGTAGAACCGACTTTAATCGATAAAGTTAAAGTTGCTCAAGCTACAGACCTGAAGCTGATGCATATGAGGAAGAAAGTACAAGAAGTTACTATGCCGGAAGTAAGAATCGATGAAGAAGGAATACTTCGAGTGAACTCCAGACTTTGTGTTCCTAACGACCCTGAGCTAAAGTATAAAATCATGATGGAGGCGCACAACACACCATTTGCAATCCATCCTGGGAGTACTAAAATGTATCATGATCTTCGACATACATTTTGGTGGGGCAATATGAAGAGAGAGATAGTGCTGTTTATCTCAAGGTGTCTAACGTGTCAACGAGTCAAGGCGGAGCATCAAGTACCAAAAGGTCCATTGCAACCACTTAAAATTCCAAAATGGAAGTGGGAGCACATTACCATGGATTTCATTCATCGGTCTTCCCAAGGTTTCTCATGGTATAGATGCAATTTGGGTCATTGTTGATAGATTGACCAAGTCCGCTCATTTCTTACCTATCTGAGAAACTTATACACTTGAATGTCTTGCTCAGATGTACATATAAACGAGATTGTAAGATTGCATGGTATGCCAAGATCCATAGTTTCTCGATCGAGACCCAAGATTCACTTCATAATTTTGGGTTAGTTTGCAAAAAGCTATGGGCACGGATTTACGATTTAGTTCGGCATATCAACCTCGCACAGACGGACAATCGAGAGAGGACTATTCAAACTCTTGAAGATTTATTAAGACTCATGTCCTTGACTTCAAGGGAAGTTGGGACAAGTTCTTACCATTGGTGGAATTTTCCTACAACAACAGCTTATCAAACAAGTATTGGCATGGCTCCATTCAAGCGCCATGGAAGAAAGTGTCGTTCTCTAGTATGCTGGGATGAGGTGGGTGAAGCAACGTTGTTGGGACCAGAGTTAGTACGTATGACTACAGAATAGATACAAACGATCCGGCAACGTATAAAAATCTCACAAGACCGACAAAAGAGTTATGTTGATCTTCATCGAAAGGACATGGAATTCAATATTGGAGATCATGTGTTGTTACGTGTTGCTCCATGGAAAGGAGTTACGAGATTTGGAAAGAGAGGAAAGCTCAATCTTCGATTCATTGGCCCATTTTTAATCCTCGATTGAGTAGGGACTGTAGCCTATAGACTTACTTTACCGCCAAGTATGTCTCGTGTTCATAACGTTTTTCATATATCTATGTTACGTAAATATGTGAAAGACCCAAACCACATTATTGAGTTAGAATCGGACGAAATAGCGGAAGATTTAACGTATGAAGAGGTTCCTGTTCAAATCTTGGATAAGAAGGAACATATTCTATGCTCCAAGGTTATACCTCAAGTTAAAGTTTTATGGAGAAACCACGATGTTGAGGAAATGACCTGGGAGTTAGAATCTGAAATGAAATCAAGGTATCCTTACCTCTTCGACATACCAGGTACGTATCCTAATTTTGAGGGCGAAATTTCATAAGAAGGGGAGATTGTAAGACCCCAACTTTTATGAATAAAAATGAATTTTCTATAATTATCATTTTTGAATATTATGAAATGAATTTGATATAATGTTATAGTTGTGGGTAATATTTATAAATTTTGCAAAGTACGCAAATTGTTATATAATATTCGATTGGTCAGGGAATATTCGTACGACGGCATAATCATTGGTGGACCCCACAACAGAATTATTGTCGAATTGAGAAAATGACAAAAATATTTTATTGAAAATAACAGCGGAAGTTTTATCGTTAATACTATTGAACAACTCGATAGTAAAAGTACAGTAATACGCGTGGTTGCATAGTAGCACACGGTATTGATTATTGATGCTTACGTGAGAAGTCATTTAGTTTTATTCAATTATTGTCGATATTTTATATATTATTAAATCAATAATTGAGATGACAGAGTTATTAATATTATTATTTGCAATATTAACGATGTCTAGAAGTTCGCCAAGGAGAGGTTGGTCACCTAATTGCGGCCACCAATGGGGAGAAATCCTTATTGAAAGCCCCATCTTTCCCGGGAGCGACACGTCGATTAATAGTGTGAATAATAATAATGATGATGAAGTTTTTTTATTCATATTATTAACGTAATAAAACAGAAAAACTTTTATATAAAAAAGTAATACTTTTATAAAGTTATTCGTTTTATTAGGCTAATAAAAATCTTTTATATATAAAAATAATACTTTTATAAAGTTATCTATTTTATTAAACAATAATTAGAATATATTATATTATGCATAGTGTTTGCATAGTAAAATCTTTTATAAAGTTATTCGTTTTATTAGATTATAAATAGAATATATTATATTTTATTTAAAAGATTTTGCTTTAAATATGGACCGTCTGATTAAAGTAAATCAATCTGGACCATTCATGAATTAGTTACTATGCATTCCATTCTTCTATAAATAGAAGCTCATTCCTTCATTATTTCTTACGAATTTACTGAAACTCTAGAGAGAGAAACTATAGAGAGAAAGAAGAAAAGTATTCTGCTACTTCACTACTCCGATATCAAGTTTCTTTTATGGTAAGGGATATTATTTGTTGTATACTTAAGATTGTATTTGTATTCTGTACCATGTATTTGGCGACTCAGAATAGGTGATGTATACCTATTTTGGGGGCGTCACAATATATATATATATCAACATGTGATTAAATACAATGATTACCCAAGTGGGGACACTTGTATAATAATGTTTAGAAAATAACGAACAGAATATATATATCTGAATTATATAATATAATATCATGTTGATAAACAATGATCGGATATAGAATATATCATAATAGGCTTAATAATCTATCATATTAATATTATAATTCTGAAACATTCTTACTCATGTCCATTGCATAAAGAAAATGCAAAGGTAGGATACTTGTCTGGTCTGCTGCTTATAATACGCAACTTAGTTTTATCTTTTATACCGAAACCTATCATTAATAAGATCATTCTATCGATTAGAATCTCATATCATAACACATAGTAGATCGCTTATTGCAATTACAAAGACATAACCTAATCACATTGTCACACATGTTTCACAGTCATTAAATCACAAATAAATATATATACAGACACATTATGCAAGTCCAGATCAATTTAAAACACATCTACGGCACATCACTACGGCTTTATCGAGTAATTATCCAAATCTAAGACTCAGATCGAAGTTCAATAGCCATTTAGACTAATTAAATAACAAATATATCATTTTTAAAATGACTTACAATAATTTTAAATAATTATTATAATTAATTCTAAATTTTCAAACACCTAATCATTATAAAATGATTTAAATATCAAATAATTCTATTATCATTAATATTTAATTAATTTTAAACTATTAATGAAACCATTGCCAACATATTAAAGTTATTTATAATATCTTAAAATACTTTTAAAGTATTAATATCACCTTTATATGATTTTTAAAATATTTAAAATTATTTTAAATAATTACCATTAATATTTAAATATTAATGCTTTATCTATCAAAATATTAAAAGTCATTATTTATAACTTAAAATATTTTAATTCATTTATATCCTTTTTAAATAATTTTAAAATTAATAAAACCATTTTAAAACTATATATTTAATATAATTATTAAATAAACTTAATATCATTTATTATTAAATTAATATCATTAATATTAAATTATTAATGAATTTATCCTTTAAATATTAAAAGTTATATTTTATAACTTAAAATATTTTTAAACACCTTAATTTCATTTAAAATGATTTTTTAATATTAAAATCAATTTTAAACTAATTTATTTAATATAATTATTAAACAAATCTAATATAATTAATATTAAAATATTAATAGTTTTCATGTCAAAATATCAAAAGTTATATTTTATAACTTAAAATATTTTATAACCTTTAAATCATTTTATATATGATTTATAAATCATTAATTCTATTTTTCTATAATTTATTTAATACATTTGTTAAATGAATTAATTATCATTAATATTAATTAATTAATAAAATTTCATCACAAAATATTAAAAGTCATTAAAAATAACTTAAAATATTTTCTTATATCATAATATAATTTTAAATGATTTTACAAGTATTTAAATCATTTTTAAATAATTTATTTAATATTATAATTAAATAAATTAAATACCATTAATATTTCAAAAATATTAAATATTTATGAAATATACTTAAAATAATAAAAAAAACTAATTTTTGGACTTTAAAATAATTTTTAATAATTTATTTTGTATTTTTAATAATTAAAAACTAATTTTTTTTCTATTTATTTAATCAAAATAATTAATTTCCAAAAATATTTGTCGCTAAAGGGCCCTATAGCGACGAAACTGTCGCTATAGGTGTTCTTGAGTGTTCTTGGGACAAACCCAGAACTTTATGTCAGTTAACAAGTAGGTACATTTGACTAATCATAATTGCTAGGTCACAATGATTCTGAGCTTGAATTTTTGTTAGGATTGTAGTATTAATGTAATACTACAGATACCAATTGATAAATGGTCCATAACATAACATATCAGAGAGTTATTAGCAATTAAAAATCTTGTCAGACCTGTTCTTGAGGTTTTGGGTTGCCCAGAAACTCAAGGGTCCTACTTTCGATCATTATATCTTGCACTGCATGTTTGATTTATGTGATATAACACTTTAAGTGTGAAGATGACATGTAAAAGAAGAGATCTAATACATAAAACACATATAACATCAACAGAATTTCAAGATACAAGCCAGTTAAAGTACCTTCCCAGAACTATTCTTAAACATTTCTAGGTTTTCCAGAAATGTTCTTGAGCAGTTTCGGATACCTAAGTTTGACCATCATTAAGTTTGATTCTGTTAAGGATCTAGATGATATAAAAAGATTTAGAAGGTAGTATTTATATCAGTCTGCAAACACCAAACAACAACATGATCAAAACACTTAACAACAGTAAGATCAAGCGCCTGCAAAATCATTGTCAAACGTTCTGGGAAATTCTGGGCTGCCCAGAAATAGCCGGTCAATGCCGGTCAACCCACTTTGACTCTTAATAACTTTAATTCTATAACAGTTATGATCATGATTCAAGTTTCACATGAAAGACCAGATTACATACTACAAGTACCAACCTTCAAACAACAAAAATACATAACATGCAAAGATTAATGAGGTCTGACATTTGACTATCAGACACAAAAACAACTATTTCCATATTCTTGAAATCTTCAAATCTGAGCTTATAGATGTTATGGATCTAACATCTATCAACCCAGATCCTTAACATACACTATAAACAACATGTATTAACACTCAAACATAACTTTTAACAGAGGATCAATGATCAGATTTTTAGGGTTAGGTTTATACCTTGATGAACAAATCTTTGATTCTGAGCTACTGATTGATATTGGTGTTAGTGGACTGTGTTTTGGGACTGTTATACTACAACATTTAGAAGCTTGTAGAGAGAGAGTCAAGGGTTATTATTGGTGAACAAATGGGCTAAATGATACATTTTCTCTCTCTTGATCATTATATAATTGAATGCAATGCATGTAGCTATGTTATAAGGCTGAGGTGCTGGAGATTTTAAGTCAAAAGAGTAGTTAGAGTTGTTGAACAACTAAAGGGTTGGCCAAGTCTACAAGTTATTTCATAAAAAATGGAAGAAGGGCATAATGGTCATTATACTTGTGATTTTAATGGCACTTTGGTCATTTAGCAAACCCTTAGGGTTTGACCCTTAGAGTTTAATTAACCCTAAGGTTTAGCACAAAATTATAGCATTTCTAGTTTAGGGTTTGTAAAATAAAATAAAATTTTTAGTTTCTAAAAATTACAAATTAAGGTTTAATAATTAGATTAGGGTTTCTAGTTACATAAAACATGATAATTAGGTTTAGGTTTTACTAATTATCATTAAGCATACCATATTAGCAATTAGGGTTTATACTGAGCAAATTAAGGTTAGCAATTAGGGTTTCTGATTAGCTATTAAGTTTTCTAACAATTAGGGTTTCCAAATAATAATAATTAATATCTAAATTAACATTAATCATATAACACAATTTCTTACCAACCATAAACTCCGGTTTGAGCTTTAAATTAGGGTTAAATAAATTAATACTAGGGTTTTGACATTATACACATAATTTGACCAAAATTATCAGTCCACACATATACAGTACATATTTACGGCACTGAAATAAAATAATATTATAACAAATATTATATAATATATGTGACACCCCCAAAATAGGTATACATCACCCATCTTGAGTCGCCAAATACATGGTACAAAATTCAAATACAACTTAATAATACAGCTGTCGTGTAAAATACGACAAAATGTAAACTAAGAGTTTAATAAGAATATTGTCATCTAGACAATATCCACACTCAAAAGGGTCCTCTTTACATTTATTTTCACACTATTTAACAGAATAGTGAGGACTACTAATACTATCATCTGGACCGTCATTTCGTTCCCCGACTAGTCCCGGCTACGTTCTCATTTCCTGAAGAGAACAGTGAATGAAAGGGTGAGCTCAAATAGCCCAGTAAGAAATATTATGACTAAGATAATGCAGAATAAATTATCATTAGCCTTCAACAATGTTAAACTGATAAAATATAACAAACATCAAGTTTAACTGCAGCGGAACAAGCAATCCATTAAAAGAGTCAAGTAGAGAATAAAATCTACTATCTTTCATGATTTAAAAGATTTTTCATCACTTTTATCGCTGAGACTCAGCTTAATAAATAATCCACATCATCCCTGCACTACGACCAAAGATATTCATTAGTATCACAACCACAAATTATCCATGCACTACGGCCAAGGATATTCGTGTATTCATCAATGGTCATGATCATGCCAACAACTATCCATCAATGCACTACGGGCTAATGAGAACTTTTTCCACATCATTTGTAACATTACGGTCATGATTACACCGAATAATCCCTGGTCATAATCATACCAAGTCTATCTATGCACTACAGGCCACAGATGACTTTCAACATAATATAAACATGAGGATGATGACAATGATATAAGAACTCAATAAAACAAGTTCAAGAATTAATTTATCCAGGAACTAATAACGTCCAAATTGTCAACATGATACTTCTTTGTAGAGTAAAACTGAAGAATGCTCAGAAGAATATTTCCATGAAAAGATACTGGATGAAGCGCAAATATCAAGGATATTCCACTAATTTTATGGAGTATAGAAGTCAAAACTTTAACCAACTGAGTATAATAAATAATGGGATAACAAAAGAAATCACTAGGCATGCGATAGACCGCACAGACAGGTTATTCCAACAGAATAATAAATAATGGAACCAGGTCATGCGTAAATGCACAGACAGGATATTCCAACTGAATAATAAATAATGGAACCAGGTCATGCGTAAACGCACAGACATGATGTTCCAACAGAATAATAAATAACGGAACCAGGTCATGCGTAACGCATAATCGGCGTGATGTTCCAATGAATAATAAAATGGAATAACAGAAGAATTTCACCATGTATGCGGTACTTCGCATAGACAGGTTATTCCAACATAATGATAAAGAATAGAATAACAGAAGAATTTCATCAGGTATAGGGTAGCCCGCGTGTATAGGTAATTCCAACAGAATAATAAAGAATGAAATAACAGAAGTTCTCTTCATTAATAAGAAAGAAATAATACCCCTTACCTTAGTAGGAAATTGGATACCGCAATATTGTAGTAATAGAAGATTCTTCTTCTTTCTCTCTTATTCTCTCTATTCTTTCTCGCTCTATAGCTTTAGTGAATTCGTGAAAAATAATGAAGGAATGAGCTTCTATTTATAAGCTTGATAAAGTAAGGGTAAAATAGTCTTTTCGCCATAATTTATGACATCATCGCTTACATCATCGATCATATGACATCATTGCTTACATCATCGATCAAATGACATCATTGCTTACATCATCCTTCTGATGACATCATTGCTTACCTCATCGTTCCGATGACATCATCGCTTACATCATCAGAATTCAAATTCAAATTCAAATTGTGTTCTTCCACCTCATTTTACTTTTATACCATGAATTTACTATAATAATGTTACCATTCAAATTATAAAAAAAACATATTATCATATAATCACATCATACTACTATATTATAACATTATAATAATATATTTAAATGAATTATTGATTTGATAATTTGAAATACTGTGTAATGACAATTATTGAATAGAAAATATCAACGTAGCAATTATTGAATCAATAAAATATTAAACAATAATTAATATAACAATTATTGAGTAGTGCCTTCTTACGTAAGAATCAATAATTCAAAAAAATCTTATGCGTACAAGTGTGGTATTTGTGCAACAACGCGTATTCTTCGTGATTTTAACCACGTATTCAACAATTATTAACGGTAACACTTCCGCCATTATGTTCATAAAAATATTTTTATCGTTTTCTAACTCCGACAATAATTCCGTTGTGGGGTCCACCAATGATTGTGTCGTCGTATGAATATTCCCCGACAAAAAGGATATTACCCGACCAAACGAAAATTTTATAACAACTTGTGTACTTTGCAAAATTTATAAATATTACCCACAGCTATAACATTATATCAAATTCATTTCATAATATTTAAAAATAATATTTATAGAAAAAATCATCTTTATTAAAAAGTTGGGGTCTTACAACCTCCCCTTCTTATGAAATTTCACCCTCGAAATTAGGGTACGTACCTGGTATGTCAAAAAGGTAAGGGTATCTTGATTTCATTTCAGATTCTAACTCCCAGGTCATTTCCTCAACATCGTGGTTTCTCCACAAAACTTTGACTTGAGGTATAACCTTGGAGTGTAGAATATGTTCCTTCTTATCCAAGATTTGAACATGAACCTCTGCATACGTCAAATATTCCGCTATTTCATCCGGTTCTAACTCAATAATGTGGTTGAGGTCTTCCACATATTTACGTAACATGGATATGTGAAAAACGTTATGAACACGAGACATGCTTGGCGGTAAAGTGAGTCTATACGCCATAGTTCCTACTCGATCGAGGATTAAAAATGGGCTAATGAATCAAGGATTGAGCTTTCCTCTCCTTCCAAATCTCTCAACTCCTTTCCATGGAGCAACACGTAACAACACATGATCTCCAATATCAAATTCCACATCTTTTCGATGAAGATCAACATAACTCTTTTGTCGATCTTGTGAGGTTTTTATACATTGCCGGATCATTTGAATATTTTCCATAGTCATACGTACCAACTCTGGTCCCAACAACATTTCTTCACCCACCTCATCCCAGCATACTGGAGAACGACACTTTCTTCCATACAACGCTTTGAATGGAGGCATGCCAATACTTGCTTGATAACTGTTGTTGTATGAAAACTCCACCAACGGTAAGAACTTGTCCCAACTTCCCTTGAAGTCAAGGACACGGAGTCTTAATAAATCTTCAAGAGTTTGAATAGTCCTCTCTGATTGTTCGTCCGTCTGAGGATGATATGCCGAACTAAATCGTAAGTCCGTGCCCATAGCTTTTTGCAAACTAACCCAAAATCATGAAGTGAATCTTGGGTCTCGATCAGAAACTTTGGATACTGGCATACCATGCAGTCTTACAATCTCGTTTCTGTACATACGAGCAAGAAGTTCAAGTGTATAAGTTTCTCGTATAGGTAAAAAATGAGTAGACTCGGTCAATCTATCAACAATGACCCAAATTGCATCCATGCCTTGAGAAACCTTGGGATGACCAGTAACGAAATCCATGGTAATGTGCTCCCACTTCCATTCTAGAATTTCAAGTGGTTGCAATGGACCTTTTGGTACTTGAGGCTCTGCCTTGACTCATTGACAAGTTAGACACCTTGAGATAAACAGCGCTATCTCTCTCTTCATATTGCTCCACCAAAATGTATGACGAAGATCACGATACATTTTGGTACTCCCAAGATGGATTGTAAACAGTGTGTTATGCGCCTCCATCATGATTTTATACTTTAAATCGTGGTCGTTAGAAACACAAAGTCCGGAGTTGACTTCGAAGTGTTCCTTCTTCATCGATTCTTGCTTCCTTAAGCATAGCACCTTCTTGCACTTTCTTCCTCATACGCATCGGCTCGGATCTCGTAACTTGAGCGACTTTTAACTTTATCAATTAAAGTCGGTTCTACTCAGTATATTCACAATCATCACATGGGTCCCTGGAGTTTTTAACTCTATCTCCATCCTTTGCAAGTTATACAAAATGGGCCTTTGCGTTGTCAATATCGCACTCGTCGCGTCAGCTACCACGTTAGCTTTTCCAGGATGGTATTGGATGGTATGATCATAATCTTTCAACAGTTCAAGCCAACGTTGTTGTCGCATGTTGAGTTCATTTTGAGTGAAGAAATATTTGAGGCTTTTATGATCGTAAAGATCTCCACTTTCTCCCCATACAAGTAATGCCTCCAAATTTTAAGTCTTGAAAACAACAAATACCGCCAACTCTAGATCATGAGTAGGATAATTCTGTCATATTCTTTGAGTTGTCGAGAGGCATAGGCTATGAATTTCCCATGTTGCATGAGAACACATCCTAACCCTTTGCTCAAGCATCATTTGTAGATGACAAATCCCTCCGAGCGGATGGTATTGTCGAACGAGCAGTCTTTGAAATGAGTCTCCTCTTGAGTTCTTGAAAACTCTTCTCACATTCCTCGTTCCAACCAAATTTTGTATCTTTCTGAGTCAGCTGAGTTAATAGAGTAGCGATTCACGAAAACCCTTCTACGAATCTCCGATAATAACCAACTAAGCCGACAAAGCTATGTACTTCGGTTACTGATTTAGGTTTCTCCCAGCTTTGAATAGCTTCAATCTTTGTTGGGTCAATAGATATTCCATGGCTTGATACTACGTGCCCAAGGAATGCTACTTCCTCAAGCCAAAACTCGCATTTCGTCAACTAGGCATAAAGCTTATATTCATGAAGCTTTTGGAGTATCAGCCTCAAGTGTTGCTCATGATCTTCATGGCTTTTGGAATAAATAAGAATGTCATCAATAAAGACAACCACAAAGTGATCTAAATATTCCTTGAATACTCGGTTCATCATATCCATGAAAGAAGCAGGAACATTAGTCAATCCAAAAGACATGACTAGGAATTCATAATGCCCGTACCGAGTTCTGAAAGCCGTCTTTGGAATGTCATCTGTTCTAATCTTCAATTGGTGATATCCAGAACAAAGATCAATCTTTGAAAAGAATTTGGCTCCTTGTAACTGGTCAAACATGTCATCAATACGTGGCAATGGGTACCTATTTTTGATGGTGACATGATTCAACTCCCGATAATCAATTCAAAGTCGCATACTCCCATCTTTCTTTTTTACGAATAGAACAGGAGCACCCCAAGGAGAAGTACTAGGACGAATAAAGCCAATGTCTAATAATTCCTGCAGTTGGGTCTTTAACTCCTAAAGTTTAATAGGAGCTATTCGATATGGGGCTTTGGAAATGGGTTTTGTATCGGGTTTAAGGTCGATACAAAATTCAATTTTACGCTCTAGGGGCAGGCCAGGAAGTTCTTCAGGAAATACGTCAGGAAATTTATTAACAATAGAAATATCATTCAAAACTAACGTATTTTTATTTAGATCCATGACATGAGCTAAGAAAGCTTGACATCCATTTTTTAATAAATGAATAACTTTATAACTTGAGATGACAGTGATTGATTTTAATGGTTTGGTTTCTTGAATTCACATAATAGGTTGATTAGGAATATGAAAGCTAACAACCTTATGAAAATAATCAATTTTTGCATGATGAGTTGTTAACCAATCAATCCCTAGAATTACTTCAAATGAAACTATTTTCAATAAAATAAGATCGACAGGTAATGTGTGGGTACCGATTTGAACCAAACAAGACTTATAAACAGTGGATGTAATGAAGGTTTCTCCCAATGGAGTTTCAACAGATAAGTCAAGGTCCAATTTCTCCGGAGTCAAATTTAAACGTTGAGCGTAGGTAGGAGAAATAAAAGAATGGGTAAAACCGGTATCAAATAAGGTGTATACTTCGATAGAGTTTATGATAAGCTTACCCGTGATGACCTCATTCGGGTTCCTTGCTTTCTGGGAGGTCACGACAAACGCTTTCCCTTGAAATATCGGTTTTGTCTTGTTTAGGACGACCTTTGATGCCTCCATCCCAGCTGGACTTGTCTTCGGTACACGACAAAATCGGGCCAGGTGACCTTCTCTTCCACAATTATAACATGCTTTGGATGGAATCGCGCAGTTTGGACTGATGTGTCCCTCTCCTCCACATTTGAAGCATATGATAGGTGGTCGTTCTCCTTCCTTAATGACAGGTGCTGATGCTGATGTCTTTCTATCATTGTTGAATCTCCTCTTCTTGAAATGCCCATTCTTATTATTTTGGCCATGATTACCACCGAAGTGGTTACCATTTCTGGCATGTTGATTCCCTCCACGTTTATTGTCACCGCTTGATGATCAAGTATCGATGGTATTATCATTTCTACATTTGCTCTCTTTTTGGTTGGGTTGACTCATTATCGCGCTCCAATAATCGAGCCCTATTAACAACATCCCGAATACAAACACGCTTTATGAGAGATAAGATATTGACGCGTATCTCGGTTTCAAACCTCTTAGAAACATTCACGTCATTCTCTCCTCATTATCAACCAAATGAGACGCAAACCGGGATAACTCGGCAAACTTGGCTTCGTACTGCGACACGGTCATGTTGTTTTGCTCTAGCTTGATGAACTCTACCTCTTTCATGTGACGAATACTTTTGGGAAAGTACTTATCGTTGAACAGTTCTTGGAACTTCTCCCAAGACATCTTCAGTGCAGTAGGTTGAGTACGCTTTACAGATTCCCACCAATAATATGCCTCTGCCCGCAACATGAAGGTGGCAAAGGGAACCTTTTGCTCCTCGGAGCATCCCAAGACATCAAATATCTTGTTGATCTGCTTTATCCACGTCTCCGCCTTAAGTGGTTTTGGCTCTCCAAAATACTCCAGTGGTCCCAGTTCCTTGAACTACTTAGCGATGACCGTCCGAGAGTTGCTAGTGTTTCCACCAGCATTTTGGACAGGAGCCACTCTTGACTGATGTTACATGAATTGTATAAAGCCTCTGAACATTCCATCGTTCATCATCTGGTCCGTGTTGTTGTTTGCCTGAGGATTGTCGCCTTACTGATGCGCATTATCCTGATTATTGATCTGTGGAGACTCAACTGTCTCCTGTGCTCCATTGATGTTCTCAACATTTTCGGATGTCATTTTCAAATACTGCCACAAAACAAGGGTTAATTAACATATCACATATTATTCCTATACTCTGACTGACCAATTAAATACCAAATAAACTTTGGTAGGTCATACTAGCGAAAGAATTCCCCGTCTCTCCCCTCCTAGTTCTTGTCTCACATCTTAGCCAGGGATCATATACCTAAGCTTTGATACCAACTTTGACGCCCCCAAAATAGGTATACATCACCCATCTTGAGTCGCCAAATACATGGTACAAAATTCAAATACAACTTAATAATACAGCTGTCGTGTAAAATACGACAAAAAATAAACTGAGAGTTTAATAAGAATATTGTCATCTAGATAATATCCACACTCAAAAGGGTCCACTTTAAATTTATTTTCATACTATTTAACAGAATAGTGAGGACTACTAATACTATTATCTGGACCGTCACTCTGTTGCCTGGCTAGTCCCGGCTACATTCTCATTTCCTTAAGAGAACAGTGAAAGAAAGAGTGAGCTCAACTAGCCCAGTAAGAAATATTATGACTAAGATAATGCAGAATAAATTATCATTAGCCTTCAACAATGTTAAACTGATAAAATATAACAAACATCAAGTTTAACTGCAGCGGAACAAGAAATACATTAAAAGAGTCAACTAGAGAATAAAATCTACTATCTTTCATGATTTAAAAGGTTTTTCATCACTTTTATCGCTGAGACTCAGCTTCATAAATAATCCACATCATCCACACTTTTCTGCCGAGGATATTCATTAGTATCACAACCATAAATTATCCATGCACTACTGCCAAGGATATTGGTGTATTCATCAATGGTCATGATCATGCCAACAATCGTCCCATCAATGCACTACGGCCAATGAGGACTTTTTCCACATCATTTGTAACATTATGTTCATGATTACACCGAATAATCCCTGGTCATAATCATACCAAGTCCATCTATGCACTACAGGCCACAAATGACTTTCAACATAATATAAACATGAGGATGATGACAATGATATAAGAACTCAATAAAACAAGTTCAAGAATTAATTTATCCAAGAACTAATAATGTTCAAATTGTCAACATGATACTTCTTTATAGAGTAAAACTCAAGAATGCTCAGAAGAATATTTCCATGAAAAGATACTGGATGAAGCGCAAATATCAAGGATATTCCACTAATTTTATGGAGTATAGAAGTCAAAACTTTAACCAACTGAGTATAATAAATAATGGGATAACAAAAGAAATCACCAGGCATGCGATAGACCGCACAGACAGGTTATTCCATCAGAATAATAAATAATGGAACCAGGTCATGCGTAAACGTACTGACAGGATATTCCAATTGAATAATAAATAATGGAACCAGGTCATGCGTAAACTCACAGACATGATGTTCCAACAGAATAATAAATAACGGAACCAGGTCATGCATAATTTAATCGGCTGGATGTTCCAATGTAATAATAAAAATGGAATAACGTAAGAATTTCACCATGTATGCGGTGCTTGGCATAGACAAAGTTATTCAACATAATGATAAAGAATGGAATAATGTAAGAATTTCACCAAGTATAGGGTAGCCCAGCGTATCTGAGTTATTACAATGAATAATAAAGAATGGAATAACAGAAGTTCTCTTCATTAATAAGAAAGAAATAATACCCTTTACCTTAGTAGGAAATTGGATACCCCAATATTGTAGTAATAGAAGATTCTTCTTCTTTCTCTCTTATTCTCTCTATTCTTTCTCGCTCTATAGCTTTAGTGAATTCGTGAAAAATAATGAAGGAATGAGCTTCTATTTATAAGCTTGGTAGAGTAAGGGTAAAATAGTCTTTTCGCCATAATTTATGACATCATCGCTTACATCATCGATCATATGACATCATTGCTTACATCATCGATCAAATGACATCATTGCTTACATCATCCTTCCGATGACATCATTGCTTACCTCATCGTTCCGATGACATCATTGCTTACATCATCAGAATTCAAAATCAAATTGTTCTCTTCCACCTCATTTTACTTTTATACCATGAATTTAATATAATAATGTTACCATTCAAATTAAAAAAAAAACATACTATCATATAATCACATCATACTACTATATTATAATATTATAATAATATATTTAAATGAATTATTGATTTGATAATTTGAAATACTGTGTAATGACAATTATTGAATCAAAAATATCAACGTAGCAATTATTGAATCAATAAAATATTAAATGATAATTACGTAACAATTATTGAGTAATGCCTTCTTACGTAAGAATCAATAATTTAAAAAATAATCGTGCAATACTGGTGTGCTATCTTTAAGCAACAACGCGCATTCTTGTATTTTAACCACGTGTATTCGAACAGTGTTAATTTGTGAACACATCCGTAGTTATTTTCATAAAAATATTTTTGTCATTTTCTAACTCCGACAATAATTCCGTTGTGGGGTCCACCAATGATTGTGTCGTCGTACGAATATTCCCCGACCAAACGAATATTTTATAACAACTTACGTACTTTGCAAAATTTATAAATATTACCCACAACTATAACATTATATCAAATTCATTCCATAATATTTATAGAAAAATCATCTTTATTAAAAAGTTGGGGTCTTACAACATATTTGCTTAGACAGATTTTAAAGTCTCATCTGACTTCAAAACTAGGGTTTTCAAATACTACCCCACCATTGACCAATCATTAACAATACGTACAAACAATACTTATTTATAGCACTAAAAAGTCAAAATATAATTAATATTATATTATTATTCTCATTCCTTGATCAAAATCCAAAATTTAGGATTTGGATTTCATATCGATTTATCTTTCATATATAACATTAATAATTAAGTTAAAATAAATAACTTAAATATGCTAAACAAATTCATATAATAAAATAATTATTATAATTGTGCTTTAATCATTTCATATATTATTTAAATAATATAATTATCATATATTCTGGAAAATAATTATTAAAAACATTTTTATTAAAAATTAATTATTATAAGAATATAATTTAAAATGATCAATAATTCTAAAATAAAATTATTTAAAATTATTCATGTAATAAATAAATTTTATATTCATCACATAAATACATACACATTATCTTGCGAGATACTTCCACCATTATAAATAATAATAATAATAATAATAATAATAATAATAATAATAATAATAATAATAATAATAATAATAATAATAATAATAATAATAATAATAATAATAATAATAATAATAATAATATAATAATAATAATAATAATAATAATAATAATAATAATAATTATACACAAAATTTCTGATTTAATTATATAAAAAATATCGGGTTATTACATTCACCTCCCTTATAAAGATTCCGTCCCTGGAATCACCGTTTTAAAACCTATACACACCAAGGTACATAACATACACAATCATTGCGAGTAGATCTTGATCATAATTGATCGAACCGATCTTTACTATTCAGCATAAAGCTTATCTATCTACTTATACGAAAAATTGATTTCTAATAGAACTCAATTTCCTCCTTCAAAATAATTTATAAAATAATATATTATATATATAGGAAAATAAAATTGATTAGAATATTACCTGAAGTTGCATACCTGGCTACCACGATATCTTGAATGGTCATGCTGAAGACGCTTGCGGTTGGTTCTGTTAGTTTGCTTGTTGAGGTTGGTCCCGTTGTCGCGATTGTCCTGTTGCCTTTTCCCGTATTCACCTTCTTTGCCTCCCTTCTCCGTTTTGAACAGTCTTCCACCTTATGCTCCATTGATTCATAAATAAAATACCCACTATACATTCTTGGATTGGGGCAGTTGGGAGAGACACGTCCCTTTTGCCTACACTTATCACACATAAACTTTTCCTTTATCTCCTTTCCTTTTTCATCATATAGGTGGCAAAAGCTGTCTTTTGCCCCTCAGTTATCCCATCTATCACAAACGCTTCTACCGGGTCAGTTGATCCTCTAAATCCTGGCGGTCCGATTGTCTTGAAGTCTTTGACGTTTGTCGTTCGATTTTTTGGCTAATTTCCTGTGGCTGGTATTTCGTTCTACATAGCTTGTTCATCCATATTCATAAAATTCTGTATCGGGTCTGGTTGTCTTCCAGCTTTGTTGACAGGTTCTTCTGTCCTTTGATTTCATTTTCGGCTTGGCGGCATTATCGTAATTTATTCTTTATTATCTTACATTCTAAGCGTTATCGTATACGCTTAACATATCACGCAAAATTTTCTACTCAAATAATCATGTATTCAAAATATTAGATTTTGAAAATTTAGTTTTCTGCTTTAACTAGTGCTTAGATAAATAAATACTATCTTCATACAAACTTATTTCATTAATCCAACATAAACTCATATTCATAACACTTGATATACCATAACACATATTGCTTTAAACATTCGCTATCCCTTTGTGACTCAAGAGTCGGGAATCACTGCCATAACGTATACAAATGTTGAAAATATTACCTCATACAGACATACTTATCATATATACAACATAAAATCATACCTATTCAAGTAATACTAATACTACTTATTTCTTACGCCTTCACTAAGGATTAATTACTTAGTATTCTATATATTCACATCATCCTCAATAATCCGTTCACACCTAACTATACCGAGTTCGTCACACTTACAACACATTATGAGTTTAAGAACTCATCACAACATATGCGTTTAAGGTTATATGAGTTATATGAGTTTAATAATACATTCTATACGAGTTATTTGTATTTTCAACGTTTCCCTCTGTCCCAAGGTTATAGACTAAGGTCTAACCCACTTAAGGTTTTTAACCCTAAAGCTCTGATACCAAGATGTAATGCCCCCAAATTCAGGTACTTGAAACCCAAATTCAGTGTTTTACGATACCATTTCTATGAGCGGAAATAATACTAATAATAATAACAATAATATAAATATCAAACTTAACTTACATTTATCAAAGTCTAATCCCAAGTACGCAACCTTTACTACATTCTTTACATGATATATAATACATATCATAGTTTTAATACAGTCTAACTATTACAAAATATACCATTAACCACATTCTGCTTGCTTTCCTTTTCACTTGTTCTTGGCCGAACCTTCTAGTTGTTCACACTAAGCTGAAAACATTTGAATTAAGCAAGGATGAGCATTTGAGTGCCCAACAAGTAATAATAATTATAAATATAATTAGCTGAAAGAAATAAATTTTTTCTTTGTACATCACTTATACAACAATTCAATAGTTGTGAAGTAAACTGAACCAATCATAACCATATATTATTTCTATATCAAAGTTTTTGAAACTACGTACTGACTATATATATATATAGGGTAGTAGACAGTTGATCCTCTAAATCCTGGCGGTCCAATTGTCTTGAAGTCTTTGACGTTTGTCGTTCGATTGTTTGGCTGATTTCCCGTGGCTGGTTTTTCGTTCTGCATAGCTTGATCGTCCATATTCATAAAATTACAGATCGGTGCGTTGTCTTCCGACTTTTGTTGACGAGTTCTTACGTCCTTTGATTTCATTTTCGGCTTGGCGGCATTATCGTAATTTATTCTTTATTATCTTACATTCTAAGCGTTATCGTATACGCTTAACATATCACGCAAAATTTTCTACTCAAATAATCATGTATTCAAAATATTAGATTTTCAAAATTTAGTTTTCAACTTTAACCAGTGCTTAGATAAATAATTACTATCTTCATACCAACTTATTTCATTAATCCAACATAAACTCATATTCATAACACTTGATATACCATAACACATATTGCTTTAAACATTCGCTATCCCTTTGTGACTCAAGAGTCGGGAATCGCTGCCATAACTTATACAAATGTTGAAAATATTACCTCATACAGACATACTTATCATATACACAACATAAAATCATACCTATTCAAGTAATACTAATACTACTTATTTCTTACGCCTTCACTAAGGATCAATTACTTAGTTTTCTATATATTCACATCATTCTCATTAATCCGTTCACACCTAACTATACCGAGTTCGTCACACTTACAACACATTATGAGTTTAAGAACTCATCACAACATATGCGTTTAAGGTTATATGAGTTATATGAGTTTAATAATCCATTCTATATGAGTTATTTGTATTTTCAACGTTTCCTTCTGTCCCAAGGTTATAGCCTAAGGTCTAACCCACCTAAGGTTTTTAACCCTAAAGCTCTGATACCAAGATGTAATGGCCCCAAATTCAGGTACTTGAAACCCAAATTCAGTGTTTTACGATACCATTTCTATGAGCGGAAATAATACTAATAATAATAACAATAATATAAATATCAAACTTAACTTACATTTATCAAAGTCTAATCCCAAGTACGCAACCTTTACTACATTCTTTACATGATATATAATACATATCATAGTTTTAATACAGTCTAACTATTACAAAAGATAGCAGTAACCACATTCTGATGGCTTTCCTTTTCACTTGTTCTTGGCCGAACCTTCTAGCTGTTCACACTAAGCTGAAAACATTTGAATTAAGCAAGGATGAGCATTTAAGTGCCCAGCAAGTAATAATAATTATAAATATAATTAGCTGAAAGAAATAAATGTTTTCTTTGTACATCACTTATACAACAATTCAATAGTTGTGAAGTAAACTGAACCAATCATAACCATATATTATTTCTATATCAAAGTTTTTGAAACAACGTACTGACTATATATATATATATATATATATATATATAGGGTATTAGACAGACTATGAACATTGTTTTCTATTTTTGAAAACGTTAGACATAACTTCATCTGCAAACCATCATAACTTACGGGCACGAGGGTGTACATCCCATGGACCCTGTATTGATCAATACTACATTGCAAGAACGATATTATCGTTCATCCTTTGTCAGCCTTGGTGCATAAAAATTTTCCTATGTTCGGGATGTTCATAATTGGTCAGGAATCCGAACCAAAATAATTTGATTAGATACAAAAGAGTTTTATCATATTCAGCGATATTTCTGAATCTGTGTCTAGCTAGGTCAAATAGCTTAGACGGCTTTTTACTATATTCATACTAGGGTTTAATATATATATATATATATATATATATATATATATATATATATCAAAATGTGATTAAATACAATGATTACCCAAGTGCGGACACTTGTATAACCATGTTTAGAAAATAACGAACAAAATATATATCTGAATTATATAATATAATATCATGTTGATAAACAATGATCGGATATAGAATATTTCACAATAGGTTTAATAATCTAGCATAATAATAATATAATTCTGAAACATTCTTACTCATGTCCATTGCATAAAGAAAATGCAAAGGTAGGATACTTGCCTGGTCTGCTGCTTACAATATGCAACTTAGTTTTATCTTTTATACCGAAACCTATCATTAATAAGATCATTCTATCGATTAGAATCACATATCATAACACAATACTGCTTATTGCAGTCAACACATAGCCTAATCACATTATCACACAAGTTTCACAGTCATTAAATCACAAATAAACACATATACAGACATATTATGCAAGTCCATATCAATTTCTGAAATCTGTCGGCGTATCGACGGCTTTATCGAGTAATTATCGAGTCTAAGACTCTATATCAAAGTTCAATATCCATTTAGACTAATTAAATAACAGTAATATCATTTTTAAATGACTTACAATAATTTTTAAACAATTATTATAATTTATTCTAAATTTTCAAACACTGAATCATTATAAAATGATTTAAATATCAAATAATTCTATTATCATTAATATTTAATTAATTTTAAACTAATAATGAAACTATTGCCAACATATTAAAGTTATTTATAATAACTTAAAATACTTTTAAAAGTACTAATATCACCCTTAAAATGATTTTTAAAATATTTAAAATTAATTTTAAATAATTACCATTAATATTTAAATATTAATGCTTTATCTATCAAAATATTAAAAGTCATTATTTATAACTTCAAATATTTTTAATTCATTTATATCCTTTTAAATGATTTTTAAATTAATAAAATCATTTTTAAACTATTTATTTAATATAATTATTAAATAAACTTCATATCATTATTATTAAAATATTAATATTTTTCATGTCAAAATATCAAAAGTTATATTTTATGACTTCAAATATTTTTATAACCTTTAAATCATTTTTATATGATTTATAAATCATTAATTCTATTTTTCCATAATTTATTTAATACATTTGTTAAATGAATTAATTATCATTAATATTAATTAATTAATGAAATTTCATCACAAAATATTAAAAGCCATTAAAAATAACTTCAAATATTTTCTTATATCATAATATAATTTTAAATGATTTTCAAGTATTAAAATCATTTTTAAATATTTTATTTAATATTATAATTAAATAAATTAAATACCATTAATATTTCAAAATATTAAATATTTATGAAATATACTTAAAATAATAAAAAAACTAATTTTGGACTTTAAAATAATTTTTAATAATTAAAAACTAATTTTTTTCTATTTATTTAATTAAAATAATTAATTTCCAAAGATATTTGTCGCTAAAGGGCCCTATAGCGACGAAACTGTCGCTAAAGGGCCCTATAGCGACGAAACTATCGCTATAGGTGTTCTTGGGCCAAACCCAGAACTTTATGTTAGTTAACAAGTAGGTACGTTTGACCAATCATAATTGCTAGATCACAATGATTTTGAGCTTGAACCTTTGTTAGGATTGTAGTATTAATGTAATACTACCAATCAATCGATAACATGTCCATAACATAACAGATTAGAGAGTTATTAGCAATTAAAAATCTTGTCAGACCTGTTCTTGAGGTTCTGGGTTGCCCAGAAACTCAAGGGTCCTACTTTCGATCATTATATCTTGGACTACAAGTCTGCTTTATGTGATATAACACTTTAAGTGTGAAGATGACATGTAAATGAAGAGATCTAATACATAAAACACATATACCATCAACAGAATTTCAAGATACTAGCCTGTCAGAGTATCTTCCCGGAATTGTTCTTGAACATTTTTGGGTTTTCCAGAAATGTTCTTGAGCAGTTTCGGATACCTAAGTTTGACCATCATTAAGTTTGATTCTGTTAAGGATCTAGATGATATAAAAGCTTTAGAAGGTAGTCTTCATGTCAGTCTATAAACACCAAAAAACAACAAGATCAAAACGCTTAACAATAGTAAGATCAAGCGCCTGCAAAATCATTGTCGGGGCGTTACAGGCAATTCAAATTTGCCCAAAAAGCAATAGGTTAATGTCGGTCAACCCACTTTGACTCTTAATAACTTTAATTCTATAACAGTTATGATCATGATTCAAGTTTCACATGAAAGACCACATTACATACTACAAGTACCAACCTTCAAACAACAAAAATACATAACAAGCAAAGATTAAAGAGGTCTGACATTTGACTGTCAGACACAAAAACAACTATTTTTAGATTCTTGAAATCTTCAAATCTGAGCTTATAGATGTTATGGATCTAACATCTATCAACCCAGATCCTTAATATACACTATAAACAACATGTATTAACACTCAAACATAACTTTTAACAGAGGATCAATGATCAGATTTCTAGGGTTAGGTTTATACCTTGATGAACAAATCTTTGATTACGAAATCTTGATTTGATATTGGTGTTAGTGGAAATGTGTTTTGGAATTTGTTATACTACAACATTTGAAGCTTTTAGAGAGAGAGGGTCAAGGATGAGTATTGGTGACCAAATGGGCTAAATGATACACTTTCTCTCTCTGATCATTATATAATTGAATCTGATGCATGTAGCTATGTTATAAAATTTGAGGTGTCTTTGGAGATTTTAAGCCAAAAGAGTAGTTAGAGTTGTTGAACAACTAAAGGTTTGGCCAAGTCTAGAAGTTATTTCATAAAAAATGCAAGAAGGGCATAATGATCATTATACTTGTGATTTTAATGGCACTTTGGTCATTTAGCAAACCCTTAGGGTTTAACCCTAAGGGTTTAGCCCTAAGGTTTAGCACAAAATTTTAGCATTTCTAATTTAGGGTTTGTAAAATAAAATAAAATTTTTAGTTTCTAAAAATTACAAATTAAGGTTTAATAATTAGATTAGGGTTTCTAATTACATAAAACATGATAATTAGGTTTAGGTTTTACTAATTATCATTAAGCATACCAGATTAGCAATTAGGGTTTATATTTAGCAAATTAGGGTTAGCAATTAGGGTTTCTAATTAGCTATTAAGTTTTCTAACAATTAGGGTTTCCAAATAATAATAATTAATATCGAAATTAACATTAATCATATAACACAATTTCTTACCAACCATAAACTCCGGTTTGAGTTTTAAATTAGGGTTAAACCAATTAATACTAGGGTTTTGACATTATACACATAATTTGACTAACATTATTAGTCCACACATATACAGTACATATTTACGGCACTTAAATAAAATTATATTATAATAAATGTTATATAACATATTTACTTAGACAGATTTTAGAGTCTCATCTGACTTCAAAACTAGGGTTTTCAAATACTACACCACCATTGACCAATCATTAACAATACGTATATACAATACTTATTTATAGCACTAAAAAGTCAAAATATAATTAATATTATATTATTATTCTCATTCTTTGATCAAAATCCAAAATTTAGGGTTTGGATTCCATATCTGATTTATCTTTCATATATAACATTAATAATTGAATTAAAATAAATAACTTAAATATGCTAAACAAATTCATATAATAAAATAATTATTATATTTGTGTTTTAATCATTTCATATATTATTTAAATAATATAATTATCATGTTTTCTGGAAAATAAAAATTAAAAACATTTTTACTATAAAATTAATTATTATAAGAATATAATTTATAATGATCAATAATTCTAAAATAAAATTATTTAAAATTATTCATATAATAAATAAATTTTATATTCATCACATAAATACATACACATTATCTTTCACATACTTCCACTATTATAAATAATAATAATAATAATAATAACAATAATAATAAATTATACACAAAATTTCTGATTTAATTATATAGAAAATATCGGGTTATTACAAATTCCTTTCCTCCATTTCTGGGTTTGAAATCAGGACTTATTTTCCTTTGACCGGTATTGGCTTAGGAAACAGCATAGCTACCACAGGGGCAGGAACCTTTAGTAAAGGCCGTACAGGATTATCACTTGTAGGTTTAGGCAACCGCCTTATAGATGAAGGAACCGATTTATGCTTGTGAGGGTTCCTATGATTGGACCCAGAGGAGTAGCCTAGTCCGGCTGTCCATGTCTAACTGGGAACTTGAATTGGGCATTTGAATCCCTGATGATCCTTTCCTAACCCTTGTCCAGGTTGAAAACCCAAGGATATCATTTCTTGACTTGCCGACATTACCTCGGCAAAAACTCTGGGTTTCATTACAGGGGCTTTTTGCTCTTTTCCCGTTTTATTATTATTATTTTCTTTCTTTTTTGGTTTATATACACATAGCTATGCAATGTCTTATTCCCTTAGGCTTTTCAATGATACCTTAACGAGCTTTCGACCAATGAATCCCAAACCATTAAGACCTTAGGGCGCTAGGTGTAAAGACAATCCCCTCGGGCTTACTTACTCAAGTAACAAAGGCCGCAAAACTAGACAAGCACGCCAAAGTGTTTATTCAAACTTTTTTTTCTTTTTTTTCTATAGCTTATATACCCCAAATATTCCCCCAAACTTAGGTTCTTGTCTAACTTTAGCCATCTCCGCCTATTCATGTCTTTCATTCATTCAAACTAGTATTATCCTTAAGAAATCCATTATGTATCAATTTAAACTTAATCAGTCAACAAAGTTATTTCTAACGTGCTAACCTTGATTATACCCGTTTCAAATAGGAAAAGATTCAATTCATAACAAGAAATCACATCAAAGCTCTAATAATTAGTACTATACTTGTCTACTCAATTCCAATCTCATCATTGACCAAAATAAACTGAACTATCTAACAGTTGGAATCATGCAAGATGAACATAATAACTAACTATTAGTTTTGATTTTTTGATTTTTTTTTAAAACAAGAAACTAAATATAATGTTATTCAAACTATACTACTATGCAACTACTTATGCAGTTGTACTACATGAATGCAAACATAATGAACCTAAACTAAATTAACAACATATGCAAAATAACATAACATAAACATTAAACTAAACATGCAATAAAGGACTAAAATAAACTCCAAAAAACTTAGCAATTACAATGTCCTCATTGTAAGAATATAACGATAAGTAGAAGATAACTTCCCTCTAATCAGCTAAGCGTGAGGTGAGGGTGGCGATGGCGGCGACGATCATTTTCCTATCCATTGAACCTCCAATACCTGCAATGAAGGGAGACAACATGGATTAGATTAGAACTTTAGAATATAACGTGATTCCTATCTACTAAATAAACTAGGAAAACATATATATATATATATATATATATATATATATATATATATATATATATATATATATAATTGGGTTGCCTCCCGATCGGTAACTTGATTTACATCTTTCGGCTGACTTTATGCAGTCAACGCTATCCAATTCCTCTTTGATAATTGAGGAACCCTCCATCCATTAGAATTGCACTGTGTGTAGGTAGGTTTCCCATCTTACTAATATGTGAATTAAAACAACCTAGCACAATTCCTGTACATGATGTCTCTAGTTCCATTGCATAGCTAGGTGTCTCGTCCATTGTATTTGGGAATAAATTATTGCATTGAGGCATGGAAAGTACAACAGACTTTTCCTCTTTTATTTTCTTTTCCTCATTACCACCATGGTGTATCTGAGGCCTCTTTATCATCTTGATCATTGCCTTGAATGTGACTACCTAGGGACATGGGTGTGCAAAACTCAATTTGGATTTTTAACTCTCGGTTGAGAAGGTACTTGGGGTATAATATAGGTGATCGATATTCTTCATTTTCCAAACCCCATTGTCTCCTCAATGTCCACTCTTTCGAGTTCATCCGATTAAGCGGTACACTTCTGGCTCTCCATCAGTTTCATCATCCATGTCATAGTACCAATTGTTTTGAGGGCGATTGTTCAAGGCTTCGAACATTTGATCCATCTAATTCTATAGATTTTGAATTGACCTCTCTTGCTCAATCATCTTCTCCTCAGTTGATGCTACAAACTTAAACCACAAATCCTTCAATCTTGAATTATCTTGTTTAGTTTCGAAATCCATGTATTAAAGACCATTCATTGAGGAGTTAATGAGTTGTTCCATTTGTCTATTAAGATTTTGGGTTGATAACTCCTGACTCATTATCATCTCTTCTTTTTCTTCTATAATCCTTAACATGAATTCCTTCAACTCTGAATTGTCTTCTTGTTGCATTGGAGGTGGATTTGAGACATTTGATGGATATGTTGGACTTGGAATGCAGTCTTGGTCTTCATAAGTATAGCTCCATGACGAATCCGGGTGATACCCCCAAACTTGATGATAATTAGCATATGTATAATCGTTGAGGTATTCACCACCATATTGTCTCGGCCCAAAACTAATGGTGCATTGATGACTCGAATGATTACCAGCACAATAATTGCAAGTAACTACTATCCTTCGATTACGTTGGGCTACAACAACGTCCAACCTCCTCGAAAGTGTCTCAAGCTACGCTGATAATTCAGAAAATGCATTGAGACCATCAATTCGCGCTTCCCTTGGTTGAGTCATGTTCCTGTATGGCCATTGAAACGCAAAGTCATCCATGGTACCTGGAAAGAGAGAAATATAGCAAGAGAATTAAAAATAAAAATAAAAATGTTTAAATTAAGACTAATATTATTGAAATTAATATTGGTAAAAAATATTAAACTAATTCCCCGGCAACGGCGCAAAAAACTTGTTGGGTGAAATCTAATTACGCACAACATGCAAGTATACGTGGTCAACAAGTAATAAAGTGATAAGTTGAGTATCTTCCCACAGAGAATTATTTAACAAGAATTACCAAGCACTAACATATAACCAATTTAATCTTATTTAAAAAAATGATTTAATAATTTAATTTAAAATAGTTAAATAAACTATTACTAACTATCCCTAGAATGAAACAAGATATTGAAGACTTGAGATTACAATTTCACTTATTGTTTCATTTAAGTCAAGACACTTCTGTTAAGACCGTTATCTATCTTTGGATTGTTAATCAAGAACACAAAAAGTAAAATATGGCCATCTCTCAATGCACCATATTCATATCAAATCAAATCCACAGATGATAGAATCAAATTGAACACCCTAATTAACCCACTATATCTCTATGTGAATTACCATTAAAAAGGGTTTAAGCACAAGTTCTTATTAGACTACATATGGCGTAAAGGCATATCTCTATCCTAAACACGAATCATGAATTCCATCTATGCAGAAATCACAAACACATGCTATCATGATCAGATCTAAATCTATACTTCATCTCTCGAGTTCATATAGATTATCACGGTAATTGTTAGCTAGGCAATTAAGTAATTAGTCCAAATCACAATAGACAATCCTCACAATAGAACATAATAATTGATAATGAAGAATATTAAAATAAACTACACAATAAGATCCATTGTAATCTCAAACAAAGAATTAGTTCATTGAATTAAAACTAAGAATCCACACTTGAATACACAATAAAAGACAAAGATAGAAGAAGATGAGAAGATATAATCTATTGTCTGTAGATTTGAAGCTCCCTCCTTGCTCCTACTTTGAATCTTCAATGGTCTCCAAGTTGCTTCAATCTCCAAAACTCTTTAGAACTAGTGTTTTGATCTAATATACTCTAATCTAATCTAATGGAATCATATTTCTCCTCTAATCCTTGTTATTCTCCTCCTTTTATAAGTCTTTTTTCATGTCTTTAAGTCCTCTTGGAAGTCCACGAGTCAATCAGATCTAAATAGTCCTTCTCCAATTCATCTTGTGTTTGTGTAGTAGTTATATGTTTTACAACCATAATCTCTGCTCAATTCCATGCCAACTAGAGTCCTATTGCTATGCGAACTCAAAAATCCAAGTTCCATCATTATTAGCATCACATTAGGAGTGCCAAAATTTGGGATCCCCTTTTGTGAAGTGTAAGCTTATAAAATGCCCACCCCGTGAAGTTAGGCTCTTTGCAATCGGGAATGAAGACCCTTTTGGCGGAGATGTATGTCTTAAACATTCCATACAATGAGGCTACCTTCTGTGAGTTCCTGATGAAGACCCCCCCCCACCCGCCCCGACGGGGGTATACACTACAAATAGGCCCGCCCCAACGAGGGTCTGTTCTGCTAAAACCTTTGCTGAGCTTCATGATTTATTCCAAACTTGCCCCAATTGACTCCAAATCATCCCAATTAGCTCCAAATACACGTTATATGCCGCAACAACTATCCTACACATAAAATAACATAAAACAAATGAAAACAAACATGAACACAAGAATTTAGCAACAAATAAGCATGAAATGGACACTGATTCGCGTATATAAAATCCATTTACCAATAGGCTCAACTTCTGTATTGAAACTGATGAGTGGTATATCACCTTGAACAGGACATTCTGGCTCAGTACTGATAGTGACCAGACTATTGTTCATGATATACTTGAGTTGTTGATGAAGAGTGGATGGGATGACTCCAGCCATATGAATCCAAGGTCTTCCCAACAGTAAGTTATATCCTGTAGTGATCTTAAGCACTTGGAAGGATATATAGAATGTAAGTGAACCGATTTCCATGGGCAACTCAATCTCTCCGAAAGCATTTTGCCGAGATCCATCAAAAGCTTTGATGATTATATGGCTGCTTTGAATCCTATTGACATTGATGTTTATTTTCTCCAATGTGGCATAGGGGCAAATGTTTAGGGATGATCCTCCATCTATTAGCACTCCTCCGACCACATATCCAGAAGACATAATCGCTATGTGCAACAGTTTGCAATGACCCATCCCTTCGATAGGTATGCCATCATCGGTGAAGGATATCACATTATTGTTGAAAATGTGATCTACCAGATGATGGAATTTTTCAACATCCACTGTCTTTGACAAGTGGGCTTATTCTAATCTTTTAGTAAGAACTTTCGGTGATCTTCTGAAGAGAAAACCAAGTCCAGAATAGAGATCTGTTGTGGAGCTTTTTTCAAGTTTTGAACCATATTGGCTTCATTGTGTCCCATCTTGCGGAGGAATTCTTCAATCTTCTCCCTGAGCACTTTCTTGTTTGACTTGATGATAGGCTTCGTCACCCGTTGAGAAAGATACAATGGATTTTCTTTAGACACTGCAGTAGTTGCGTTTGATCCTTTAGCCTCTCCATAGTTCCATGGCACTTTTTTGAGGCTGACAATATGATACTGTGGCCTGAACGACAATATGATTGGCTTTGGTGCATCCACTTTCAAAGGGTTTTCAATGCCTTGGAGCTGAATCAGTTGAATTGTCAGTGATGTGGCAGCCAAATCTCCTTCAGATGATATAACTGCTACGACTCCCTTCCATCTTGGAGGAAATGTGTCCCCACTCTCAGATGATATAGTTTTGTTATCTGCCATCTGCAGGTCACCGCTATCAATCATATTTTCAATAAGATGGCAGAGTCATTACTACAAAATAGTAAATAGATAACGCGTAAAAAACATTGTAGAAGGTCTTACAGAAAGGTCGTGGTTAAGGGTGTCATCTATTTGACACGTACAACGTTTTTAAAATGTTGTAGTTTAACACATTACACGACGTTTTTTCTTAAAAAACGTTGTATATTTATTTTCCATAAATTCTTGGATGCTTGAAAATGTTGTAAATGATATGATTTCACAACGTTTTCTGGCTTAAAATGTTGTGGTTTGGTACATCAGACAACGTTTAGACTCATTCATACAACGTTTATAAAGTGTCATCTATTTAGACTACTTTATACAATGTTTTTAAAATATTGTAGTTTGACTTTAAAATGTTGTAATACATGATGTTGTAATAGTTGTGGTTCACCTATATTTGAGTTTAAACTAATAACTCCAATACACAGTATAGAATGCATAATTATATATTAGAAAATGCAGGTTAATCCAATTAAAGCACGAAACCAGATTCCAAAAGTATATATCTTAAAGTTGCTCTTAATCTAAATAACAAAACTAAATTTCCAATCCGCAACATTACATCCAACACAGGTGTGATTTAATAAAACTAAATATCTGGAAATCCAAAATCTCTTAAGTAATCAATTACTAAGACAAATAAGTATGAAAAAGTTATTATGAAAGTTCAATTCTTGCTGCTCCACCATCATAATACACAGCCAGCACCAACCTTTACCCTTCAATTGGCTCCCATGTATCTTCACTTGAATCATAACCCTTCCAGCGCACCTAATAAAGGAGTTACACGTTTAGTTCTATCTTAAGTAAATAAAAGTAGAAACTGTAACGATCGAGAAATTTATAATTTAATTTAAATATTTATTGAATTAAATAAATAATTTAAACAATTTATTTATTGAGGAAAATAAATAATTGATGAATTGTGGTGAATTAAATTAATTTAGTAACTAAATTAATTAATGTTAATTAAATAAAATAATAATAATTTTATTTAAAGGATTTAATTTAAGGAAATAATTAAATTTAATCAATTGCTTAATATTTAAGTAAATAATTAAATTAAATGAATTGTTTAATATTAAAGGAAATAAATAAATTAAATAGAGTGATGTTTCTAATTTATAATAAAATTAGATATATAATTATTTATTAATTATAAGTATAATTATAATGAGATTATAATTATTATTAATTATTGTTATTATAAATTATTTAAATTACTAAAGGTGTGACACATGAAACTATATATTATAATAATATAAAAATATAAAAATAATATGGTATTGGAATTATGTGCTAGCCAAACAAGGCCTTGTGGCCTTTGGCTTATTCAACTGACGCAAACTTTTTGATTTTGTACCTAACGTTAGTGGGGGAATGGGAGTCAGTTTATTTTTACGCTTCTTATTTTTCCCTAAGGCTAGACAAAATAAAAATACAGAGACGGTTTGGAGAGAAGAAGAAACACAGCGAATTGAGGGAGAGCTTAGGTTGGAGGAGAGAATCACAGAGAGAAAGAGAAGGGTTGCTAAATACTTTGCTAAATCAAGGTGAATTGCTTCTAATTCGTATATTTTGATTTCTTAGTGATTAACCATTGTAAATTGATAGTGGTGTTGGATTGATATATATATATATATATATATATATATATATATATATATATACTTGTATGTATGCTGTTATAATCAGATAATCATCAATTGTGAGTGTTATTTGATAATTAGCTACTTGAAATTTGGTTTATAAGAAGAAAAATATAAAACAATGTTTATGTTGTTGGATATGGCTTAGAAAGTACAAAATTTCATGCTCAATATGTGTTATAATATGCGATTTTATGTTGGATTATGTTAGTATGTGAAGAAACGAAAGCGGTGTAGTTCGAATCGTGTCAAATGATTAAGAAACGAATTTGTGGCGATCGAATTCGCTAAAAGTGTCAAAATTGAAGAAATTTGGAAAACTATGGTTTTGATTCCTTAAAATTGTGTATATGTAATGTTGTTGTATATAGAATGATGGATAACATGTGTAGCTATGTTATTACAAGGTTTAGTTGTTATGTTTCATGTAAATCTGTGGTTATTGGAATGATTTGGGTGACTGGTGCATTAATAGAGATGTGCAGTTTTGTACATGCAGCCAGCAATTCTTGTTAGGCCGTTACCACGATCGAAGCTGCTGACTACTCATAATTGGGTTTTCTGCGGTGAGCACTAAGCCTTGTAATGCTTGCTAGTGCTGAGGCAAAGGACACATGCCTTATGTGCGGGGCTGAGCTTGAGCGATGACTTACGCCTATTTGCAGGTCATGTGTAATGGACTTATGTTAGCTAAGCAATCATGTTAATGATGTTAAGACATAATAGGAACTACAATAACATATTGTAAGGTGTTGTAATACAAAGTGTAAAGGATTTTTAAGTGATTGTTAATTGAGTTATATAATGAAACTAAAAGTGATGTTTTCAAAAGTTAGAGATGAACGATTAAGTTATGTTGGATCGTAATGAGATTTCAGATTCATTAAAAGTGTTAACCAACATGTTTAGATGTTAGGTTAAGGTTATAACCTAAATGAAGGTTTAAACCCATAAAGCTAATATTTATACAACTAATTGTGGTTGCGATTTCAATGATAAATGTAGGGTGATTGGCAAATATTATACTTGTGTAGCTACATACAAGGAAAGTTTCTAAACCTTAACTCTTTACATTGAGCAAACTTTATAACTTCATTCTTTTGTTAAAGAATGCAAGTTCCTAAAATTTATTGAGCAAGACTATTGATTCTATCCTTATGGACGATTGAATAAGCTCTTGTAACCTAATTCGTTACCTCGAGTATTTGAACAGCAAAATAATAGAATTTCAAAGGGTATTTGATAGTACTTACAGGCAATTGAAGCAAAAGAGATGGTAGGCAGCTACTGTCCTAGCAACAATTCAATCCCTGACATGGATTCACATAAACTTTAATAAAGAAGATATGACACACAAAAGTCAATGGGTATTCCATTATTGGGTTCTAAAATATACATAAAGAAAGCAAAGATAATGTATTAAATTGTTAAAGTTAAGGGTGGGAGCTGAAAAGAAACTGCAACACATACACTATATCAAAATCAACATTCACCATTTTCGCTCTAGGCAACACGCATCCCCTCTTCTTCTCAGAAGGCTTATCAAAAGACCCATAAATGGAATCCAATTTCTCAAAGGCAGACTTGGCCCAGATGATAAACCCTCCCAAGATGACCACCATGGGCAAGCTTTAAAAGATTGAGACGCTCAATATTCGTGATCTCAACACCAGGGATGTTGAGGAAGACCTTCACGAGCTTGGAGCCCTCAGTCCCGTACACAATCAGTGGACATAATTGAAGAGATCGGGACGGATTGGGGCCTTCATGACGTCCGATAAAGGGAGGGAGTTGGTGGCGGCGGGGCCGTCGTGGCCATGTCAGATTGAAGGGTTTGAATCAAAATCGGGGCACGCAGCGGCGACCATTTCTGATGGTTGTGGAGGTAGGGAGTGAGAGAGAAGCTAGGGTTTTGGGCTACAAGTGAGGCTGGCGTTTTGTTTTACTTTCAAATTCAGTTCCGTGTTTTTTTTTCCTCCGTGTTTACAACATAGATAACATTTTTTTTTTTAAAAAACGTTATCTATTTAAAACTAAAAATTACCCTTATCAATACATGACATTTTTTTATATGTATCTATCACATTTTTATAAAAAACGTTGTAAAAAAAATACCATAACGTTTTTTTATTAAAACGTCATCTTTTAAGTGTTATCTTTTTATGGTTTTGTACTGGTGACTATTTTAGTCCAAAGAAAGGAGAATGTTTTACCTGCGATTCAAAAGATCACATGGCTCGTGATTGTCCTAAGAAGCCAGCGGGAAGTGCAAGTGGTGGAAAAGGAAACAACAACGGTGGTGGTGCCTGCGACTATCCTTTGGACCCGACGAGTCAAGCCGACCCTCTGCGAGGACTTTCAATATGGCCGTCTGCGGGGATGTTATGCAGATCTAAGGATGTGGTGTTAGGTATCATTCCGATTAATGGTATTAATGCTTATGTGCTATTTGATTCGAGTGCTACTTGTTCATTCATATCCGATGAATTTGCTCAAAACTTAGATTTGCCTCAGGAAGAATTTGAATTTCCCTTAAGTATAAAGATTGCGAACAGGGAAGTGATTCCTATCAGATACATATATAGGAATTTTAGAGTGAATATAGAAGGTCACGAGTTGATGGTAATTGATACCAATTAGACTTGGTGAATTTGATGTTATACTAGGAATGAATTGGTTATTCAATTACGGAGCAGTAATTGATTGCCAAAGGAAATGTGTTAACCTTATGACTCCATCAAAGGTAGTGTTTTATGGCAGCAAGTCACCTCGACAAGCAAGTTGTTTGACGGTGATCCAAGCCAAGAAGTTTTTGAGACAAAGATGTGTAGGATACTTAGCCTACATAGTCGATACGTAGAAGAAGAGTGCGAAGTTAGAAGAAATACCGATCATAAGAGATTTTGAAGACATATTTCCAGACGATTTGTCAGGTCTTCCACCGGATCGACAAATCGAGTTCGTGATTGACTTACTACCAGGAACGACCCCGATATCTAAAGCCCCATACAGAATGGCCCCGGTAGAGATGAAAGAGTTAATGGTACAATTACAAGAATTGCTCGACAAGAAGTATATTCAGCCGAGTGTTTCGCCATGGGGAGAACCGGTGTTGTTTGTTAAGAAGAAAGACGGATCGATGCGGCTCTGCATTGATTACCGAGAATTGAATAATGACACAATAAAAAATAAGTATCCATTGCCTAGAATCGATGATTTGTTCGATCAGTTGAAGGGAACGAGATATTTCTCAAAGATAGACTTGAGAAGTGGTTATCATCAGTTGAAGGTGAGGCCAGAGGATGTACCAAAAACAGCGTTCAGAACTCGGTATGGTCATTACGAATTTCTGGTTATGTCTTTTGGTTTAACCAACGCACCTGCAACGTTCATGGACTTGATGAACAGGGTGTTTAAACTATTCTTAGACAAATTTGTGGTAGTGTTTATTGATGATATACTGGTGTATTCTAAGACCAAAGAGGAACATGTGGAACAATTAAAAGTGACGTTGGAGACATTGAGAAAAGAGAAGTTGTACGCTAAGTTCTCAAAATGTGAATTTTGGTTGGAACGTGTACAGTTTCTCGGGCATGTTATTGATAAGGATGGAATTTCGGTAGATGTTTCTTAGGATTGGCAGGTTACTATAGGCGTTTTATTTAAGACTTCTCCAAGATTGCAACTCCATTAACGAACTTAACTAGGAAAGCGGTTAAGTTTGTTTGGACAAAGAAGTGTGAGGAAAGTTTCAAGAATTGAAGAAGAGGTTGAGTTCAGCACCTGTGTTGTTGTTGCCTGATGATACATGGAATTTTATGGTATATAGTGACGTATCACATAAAGGACTAGGATGTGTGCTTATGCAGAACGATAGAGTTATTGCGTATGCATCACGTCAGTTGAAAGATTACGAGAAAGGGTATCTGACTCATGACTTAGAGTTGGTGGCGGTGGTGTTTGCCCTGAAAATTTGGAGACATTATCTTTGTGGAAAGAGGTTTGAGATATATACGGACCATAAAAGTCTAAAGTATATCTTTATACAAAAAGACTTAAACATGCGACAAAGAAGATGGTTGGAGCTGATCAAAGACTATGACGGGAGAAGTTAATGTTGTTGACTGCTCAGGAGAAGCTAGTGTCGGAAATGGCTAAGATGGAGTTAAAAATTAAATATTCGACAGAATCCGATGAAAAGTTGTTCTAGATAGGTAACAGTTCAACGTCGGTAGATAAGGTGAGGAATGCGCAACTTCAGGATGAAGATTGTGAAAAGATAAAACAAAGAGTATCTGAAGGTGAGGAAAACAAATTCAAAATCGATTCGGAAGGGTTACTTTAGTTCGAAGGGAGAATTTGGGTTCCGCCAGTACCAGAAGTTAAAGAAGAAATTCTGAGAGAAGCTCACAACTCAAGATATTCGAGCGAGATTGATAGCTGCATAAGATAGACAGAAGAAATATGCCGATCAACATCGACAAAATAGAGGATTCGATGTCGGTAGTTATGTTTTCTTGAAAGTGTCTCCCTAGAAGGGGAAAATTTGGTTTGGCAAGAAGGGGAAATTGAGCCCTAGATTTATAGGACCTTTTGAAGTGCTTTGACGAGTAGGTGAAGTGGCGTGTGAGGTAGCTTTGCCTCCAGAGTTGGAGCATATTCATAATATTTTTCATGTCTCGGTATTGAGACCATATAAGCCTGATTATAAGCATATTATAGAATATGAGCCCTTACAGTTTGAGAAAGATTTGTCATATGAAGAAGTCCATGTTCAAATTATTGACAGAAAAGAGCAAGTACTGAGGAATAAGGTGATACCTTCTGTTAAGGTAATCTGGAGGAACCACAATGCTGAGGAAGCTATGTGGGAACTTGAAAGCGTTATAATGAAGAATTATCCTCAGTTATTTTCTTGATCTTGTATAGCGATTCTGGGGACAAAATCTTGTTAAGGAGGGAAGAATGTAACGAATAAATTTTTCGAGTTGTAGAATCCTTTTAAGGAGGGAAGGATGTAACGATCGAGAAATTTGAAATTTAATTTAAATATTTATTGAATTAAATAAATATTTTAAATAATTTATTTATTGAGGAAAATAAATAATTGATGAATTGTTGTGAATTAAATTAATTTAGTAACTAAATTGATTAATGTTAATTAAATTGAATAATGATAATTTTATTTGAAGGATTTAATTTAAGGAAATAATTAAATTAAATCAATTGCTTAATATTTAAGAAAATAATTAAATAAAATGAATTGTTTAATATTAAAGGAAATAAATAAATTAAATAGAGTGATGTTTCTAATTTATTAATTAAATTAGATATATAATTATTTATTAATTATAAGTATAATTATAATTAGATTATAATTATTATTAATTATTGTTATTATAAATTATTTAAATTACTAAAGGTGTGACACATGAAACTATATAATATAATAATATAAAAATAATCTGGTATGAGAATTATGTGGTAGCCAAACAAGGCCTTGTGGACTTCGGCTTATTCAACTGACGCAAACTTTTTGATTTTGTACCTGACGTTAGTGGGGGAGTGGTAGTCAGTTTATTTTTACGCTTCTTATTTTTACCTAAGGCTAGAAAAAATAGAAATACAGAGAAGGTTTGGAGAGAAGAAGAAACACAGAGAATTGAGGGAGAGCTTGGATTGGAGGAGAGAATCATAGAGAGAAAGAGAAGGGTTGTTAAATACTTTGCTAAATTAAGGTAAATTGCTTCTAATTCGTATATTTTGATTTCTTAGTGATTATCTATTGTAAATCGATAGTGGTGTTGGATTGATATATATATATATATATATATACTTGTATATATGTTGTTATAATCTGATAATCATCAATTGTGAGTGTTATTTGATAATTAGCTACTTGAAATTTGGGTTTTTAAGAAGAAAAATATAAAATAGTGTTTATGTTGTTGGATATGGCTTAGAAAGTACAAAATTTCACGCTCAATATGTGTTATAATATGAGATTTTATGTTGGATTATGTTAGTATGTGAAGAAACAAAAGCGGCATAATTCGAATCGTGTCAAATGATTAAGAAACGAATTCGTGGCGACCGAATTCGTGGCGATCGAATTCGCTAAAAGGGTCAAAATTGAAGAAATTTCAAAACTATGGTTTTGATTCCTTAAAATTGAGTATATGTAATGTTGTTGTATATAGAATAATGGATAACATGTGTAGATATGTTATTACAAGGTTTAGTTGTTAAGTTTCATGTAAATATGTGGTTATTGGAATGATTTGGGTGACTGGTGCATTAATAGAGTATGTGGGTTTACATGCATGCGCAGCGTGCTACTGCTACTAGATTACCACGATCGAAATAAATAGTCGCTAGCATTAATCGGATTTTCTCTGTGATGAGCACCGGCCAACAATTCTCATGGGTGCAAAGGCAAGGGACAACAAGTAAATTGCTGGCAGTGCCTCGAGCCCGAGCGGTGACTTACGCCTATTTGCAGGTCATGTGTAATGGACTTGCAGGTCATGTGTAATGGACTTATGTTAGCTAAGCAAGCATGTTAATGATGTTAAGACATAATAGAAACTACAATAACAGATTGTAAGGTGTTGTAATACAAAGTGTAAAAGATTTTTAAGTGATTATTAATTGAGTTATATAATGAAACTAAAAGTGATGTTTTCAAAAGTTAGAGATGAACGATTAATTTATGTTGGATCGTAATGAGATTTAAGATTCGTTAAAGGTGTTAACCAACATGTTTAGATGTTAGGTTAAGGTTATGACCTAAATGAAGGTTTAAACCCCTAAAGCTAATATTCATATAAGTAATTATGGTTGCGATTTCAATGATAAATGTAGGGTGATTGACGAATATTATACTTGTGTAGCTACATACAAGGCAAGTTTCTAAACCTTAACTCTTTACATTGAGCAAGCTTTCTAACTTCATTCTTTTGTTAATGATTGCAAGTTCCTAAATTTTATTGAGCAAGACTATTGACTCTATCCTTATGGAGGACTGAATAAGCTCTTATAACCTAATTCGTTACCTCGAGCGAGTGTTACTTTTCTAAACCTTGATATTCTTATTCAAAGCATATATTGTTCTAATACATCGATTCAAATGAGATTGTTCTAACTCTTTTGGATATAGCACTTTGCATGTATATCATGTTTATTCAATTATATATTGTTAATATCCGATCTTTGACTTTGATAGCCTTGTTCAGTTATACATTCTTGTATTAAACCTTCAGTAGAAAGCAAAATCTTATTGATTGAACTAGTCTATAATTGAATATTGTTCTAAAATTCTAAAAAAACTAATAAGTTAGTTCCGAGCTAAACTTTCTTTAGTGCGGAAATTCTAAATTCAAACTAAGACGAACAACCCTAATATAGGGGATTTTGTATGTGTAACGTTTAGATGTTTGTGCACAATTCATGGTACAAAGGGCTGATCCCCCTACGTACGTTAAGAAGGGTCCGTATACTCTAAATGACTATTAAGGTTGGGTAATAATACCCAAGTACCGGGGACATAGTTCGTGGTCTTAAGACCCTCAAATATTAAAGTTCGAACTTATTTTCTATTTTTAACTCATAGAATAAGTTCATTATTGTTCAACATTCGTTGTTCATTCTCATGTTGTTATCATTACTACTTTCTATATCAGTGATCATTTGTTTGCTCACTCTTGCAATTAACATTGCAGCTAAAGTGGAGAAAGTTGATGAGCCGTCTACTAACAAAGGAAATGGCAAAATGTCCAAGTGTTGAAAACTTATGAGAAATTTATTTAAATGTTTTATGTTACCAGACTTGTTTTATTTTATGATGTATTCCGCAAACCGATGTAATAAATTTAAGGTTAGATTACCTGGGATTATTCTGAGATGATGATGTAACCCTTTAATGGGAAAGATTATTGTTTAAGTTATTTAAATTATTTCTTTATCCTTTATAATGGGTAGTTAAATGTAATGGTTTTGGATAGTGAACACCAAATTCTGTGGAAATAAAGTATCCGAATTTGGGGGTGTCACAGAAACCATACCTTTCTGTTGCAAGAAGAAAAGGTACTCCCCTCTGTCACACATTGTTTGCAACACTTTATTTAGTCTGGCATGGATTTTAAGATAAAGCAAAAGTACATTTGAATATATTTTTTTAAAAATATATGTAATTTAGTTAGAATATAGCATTTGAATGTTTTTAAAATAAGTAAATATAAATATAATATTTAAATTTGTTGTTGATGTGTCACATGCAATAAATGATGTGTTTCAAAAGATATGGGACGGAGAAAGTATGTAAATTAAATGTATAAAATATGAAGCATATAGAATCACAGGAAGTTGTTAGTATGAAGTTTATTTTGGGGTAAGTTGGTCAATTGACCAATATAATACTGACGCGCAGGCGAGGTTGTATGTGTGTCAGTATTCTATTGGTCAATTGACTAGTCTTTGCAGACTGTGACAGTGTCTAGGAACACTACTTCATCAAACAAAGCACAACCTACATGTTGGAGACCGACTATAATGGATGCACTTTCTCATATATATATATATATATATATATATATATATATATATATATATATATATATATATCAGATCTTAAGCTCACCCTTATCCAACTCACACAAACTCACCCCCTTTAACGATGGACCCGGTGGCGGTTAGGTCATACAATAAAATCGTCTATACTTTTTTAGCGGCGCTATATATTTGTCCGTTGCTAAAAGTGTAGGCAGACGGTTGTATGGTATCCGCAAATCGTCAAGATGCATCACAAAATGGGGTGAGCTCGAAATGAGTTGAATAAAAATGAGCTTCGATCTGACTCGTATATATATATATATTGAGAATGCGCCATTACTATAAGCTTAACTTATTAACATAAGGGTCCACTCAAGTACAAGTATGAAATTTATAAGCAATTCACAGCTATTATGCAAAAGGTAATGCTCAATGATGATGTGTGATAATCAATCAAAACATTAGGTATAAATATACAATTTATTTTTTTATAGGAGTACCTTAAATTTAAGTCCGTGTTTTCTTGCTTTGCCTATATTACCATAAGAGATATCAACAAGGAACGAAACTTCAAACTCTCCCCGGGGCATCTTAACATCGCAAGGAGAATTTGTACTAATTTGATTCTTCATGTCCTTTGGTCTAGATTGAAGTGGTCCTTCAAAATCATTGAATGCATATGATGTGCATAGCTTTTCCAATCCCTTCAATAGTTCCAGAAAATCCTCAGCAGGCATATTCTGAACCTATAAAAAGAAGTGCAAAATTCATTCATATATTCTCCAAATACAAATGTACATTTATACCACCAACTTGGCTGCAATCTATTTACTCACTTGAGTTTTTGGATGATTTAGTTTCAAGCTTTCACATGCAGCCTTGTTATAATCAATTGCCCATCTCTTAAATAAAGGGAAAAGAGTGAGATTTACAAGTAATGGAATACACTAACAACAGTGTAATGATAACTGAAGCTATACAAAGTAAAACTTATTAGGCTTATAAGTTACCGTTACAAGATTAACACTCGAAAGCTTAGCACTAAGGCACAATCCAGTTGACATTCCACCACAACCCGAGTAAAGAACTAGTAATGCCAACTCTGCTTTGTAAGGCCCATAACTAGATAGGTCCTCCAAATAATTTCAGCTTGGTTACCTCTCGAGAGATGAAAATATCTGGAAATCCAAAATCCATAGAAGCTCAGTAGGTAAAAACAATACTTTCTACAATTCTACTCGCTCAAAACACAACTAAAAACATAAAAAGCATAACAACAATCCTTTCTATAATTCTTTCTATTTTTGAGCATCACGGTCGATCCTGAAAGTTATTCAAGTCGCTCTTTCTCAATTCTGCTGAATGACCGGATGTGGATGATTAATCATGATCTGTGTTAGGAACTGTCCATAAGACAATGATCAATTAAAGCAATACGACTTAAAAAATATAATATAAGAAATAAAATAATTGGATATCTTCAGTAATCTATCTGTTAAGTTAAGGTAATGACCCAATTGGTAACTTTATGTTTGCTGTAAATTGATGCAATAAGCAGCCCTGCTCCCTCCTTCTTTAGTTTCTAAACTTCTATCCATGCATTCTAATATGCTACATTTTGGAGACAAGGTAGTTAACATACTCCCCTATTTAAATAAAATACTAACCAAGTTATATAACATTTTTGAGACAAGGTAGTTAACATTTAGGCAGTGTCTTGTTTTCTCACCACGTTGACTGAGAGCTCAAAAGAGAGCCCCACCCATTGCAAGAATCATTCTTTGTCAAGGAATGACCACCACCTACTACTCAAATTTCTTCCTTTTAGTAATTTTGTAACCTTTAATACACCATTTCATTTGTACAAAGTTTTTAGTATGATGACGATATTATAGAAGCCTATTTAAGAAAATATTAGGCCATTACTTTGGGTTCTTCAAACTGCTCAAAATAGTATGTAAAAGTAGCTTGACGTACTAAATTCTAACTTTTAGTTTTAGCTTAAAAAAATTGCTTTTCGTTTCCATTTAATATATCAAAACACTTTACTTATCATCATATATGGTGTACATATCTAGCCCAAGCTTTAATTTTGCTTAATACTTGATTTTCAACCGAAACAATCCATAGGGGACTTTTGACAAACACTATACGTGTATTGTTTTGTAACACTTGTGTCAAAGCTATTTGTTTATGCCACAATCCCATTTTAACTCCCTTATGTCTCCACACAACCAACCTATCTCCTTCATTCTAATTCAAATCATATCAACCAAAACTAACTAATTACAAACTAATTTATAAACTAGTTAGTTTACTAACATTTACTTTCTGTTTTCTAATTCTCTAGCCATCAGGACTAGCTTCTTAAACATTTATTTTTAATTTTTTTTTTTTGGGGGGGTGGATAATACCATGAAGAAAATCCAAAGCCTATAGTTTTAACATGAAGAAATCAAGGATAGTTTTAACATTATCCCTTGCCTGATTTGATTTGATTTGATTCTCATTTAATGTTTCAAACAATACTAAAGTATTGGGACAAAAAAACCTGAAGACTGTAGTTTTAACATGTGAACTGAAAGTATATATGTCTTTTGCAAGAAAAGAGGGTACATTGGGTTAACTAGTGGGATATATTCCACCCAATCAGCCTTACAATAGAACATAAACTTTGAACTGGATAGAAAAATCTAAGAACCTTTTGAACCAGAAATATCATATTATGCTCCCTCCAAACTCAAAACTAGCTTAATCCAACTTTTACCCAACAAGGTTAAATACAAACCAGCTTAATTCAAATTTTACCTAACATGGTTAAATACCTAAAGTTCAAATTAGCTTAATAATTTGCATACTAAATTATTCAAATTTAAACATGAATAGTATTCAAATTCAAAACTAATTCTTAAAAATAATTTAGGCTTACAATTTCTTTACTTTAAATCCAAACAAAATTAGAAAGACCCAAGTTTTATCTTCACTGCACGTATAATTCACCCCCAAAAACTCTACAATAATCAAATACAACATATTATCAAGTAAATATTACCTTAATCCAAGATTTGGTGTAGAGCCGAGAGAAATCATGTAAGCTTGATATCGAAATAACGGATCTAGCAAATGCATACGGTGCAACTTCGATAGAAGATCAAAGAGCAGTGACTGTTCCATTCGCAGCACTAAAATCGTAGCCCAAACCCAAAGGTTTCCACTACCTGAACCCTTAATTATCTCCACAAAGGTTTAGGAGTGGTGGGTGAGAAGAATCAGAGATTTTGATGTGTATGAAGGTTTTCCTCATGTGGATTTTTATCCCTCAGTTAATTAGAACTCTGTCGGGTGGAAACTTTTCTTTGTTATGACCCCCTCATGTGGATTTTAAGTTTTCATTTAAGCACAATTTTGTGCTATGTGGTTTTTACATAGATAACGTTTTTTTTAAAATGTTATCTATTTAAAATTAAAAATTGCCCTTATAAATAGATAACATTTTTTCATATGTATCTACAATATTTTGTTAAAAAATGTTGTGAAAAAATACTATAACGTTTTTTATAAAAACGTCATCTTTTAAGTGTTATCTTTTTATAGTTTTGTACTAGTGAGTGCCCAACATTCCTCAATATTGTGACCGTGAGAGTGGGAGTGGTATTGGCATACTCCATTAGCATCAAACTGCTTTGAGCGTGGGTTGACTAGAGGTAGCAGTGTTTTGATTTTTCCCTCATTAATCAGCATCTGCAATATTTCTTCCATCGATTGGCCTAAATAGGTAAATTCCCTTTTGTTGGCGAAGTCCCGACGGGCTTTAGCTTTTGCTTTTTTGGCAAAATTTTCTTCCAAGGTTTCACTTTCTTGGGTAAATGGTGTAGCATTTGTAATAAGAGAAAGGAGGCTAGTATGCTCCTGACTGAATAATTGACGTGTGACTTGGTGTTGATGAATCACAAGTTCTGCTAATTAATTGACTTGTTCGCCAAGAGATTTGATTTCCCGTTCCATCATGAACTAAAATTGTGAATAATCCCATATGTCAGAATTATCCTTGTTGATTTGGGATTATCCTCCCACATATTTGAGGTACTTGGAGGTCTCTCCACCGCCTCCATTAATCATATTAACCTCCTCTTCCTTGTGTTAAGGGAGAGGGTTGTCTTGAACATGGGGTTGGTCAGGCTTGGTTACCACAATCTCACCATTGTCAATTAAGTTCTGGATCTTATGCTTAAGGGCCCAACAATCCTGAGTGTCATGGCCTGGGCTCCAGCATGGTAAGCACACTTCTTGCTTGCATGGAAGCCTTTTCCACTCGGGTTGGCTGGTGGAAGGAGATGAGTAATTTTCTTCTGGGCTGTCATAAGTTTGAAAATGTTTTCGAGTGAGTCCCCTAAGGGTGTGAACATTCTTGTACGTCTGACTTCTCCACTTTGGCAATGGAGGATTTGAAGACTGAGCTTGAAAAGGGGAATAATTTCTCCTCTGAATAGGTAAGTTTTGGTTGCCTTTTTGTCCTTGTAGAATCAAGGAAACATCCTCTTTTTTCTTCTTATGGACCCTCCGGGGGTTGTTCCCATAACTTCCAGACTGGATGTGCTTAACTACATCTTTTAATGTGGCGAGGTCTTGAATCTTCCCTGATTTCAATCCCATTTCAGCCATTTCTCCATGTTTGATCATTTCTGAGAACGACTTGCCTATTCCAGCCAGGACCCTCTCATAGAATGGAGCCTCTTGAATATCTATGAAGGTCATCACCATTTCAGACTTTGTCATTGATGGGATAACTTGAGCAGCCAGACGCCTCCATCTTCTTAATGACTCATTGAATTGTTTCTTGACCTTGGTAATGTAACGCCCGAGAAAATCAGATTTTAATGACACTTAAATTTTTATTTAATTATGTGAAATAAATGAATTTAATTGATTTATTTTATGAGTAAGCTATGTGAAGGTCGTTCTATAACCTAGAATGTTATCCAAGACGAAAATAAATATTTTTCGAGAAATTTTTGTAAAAACACTAATCCTCCGTTTCTGTTCGGGGAATTATTTTGAAATTTTGAGAAATGCATAATGATAGAATATCGAGATGAGATGAAATATCAGATAATATTTCATTTATGGCAAACGAAGTTTTCGCCTGCAGACTTAAAACCTAAGGGTTGAGTGAAATGCTTTCTAAGAAGGAAATGAAATGCGTAGAAGGATTTGCGTTATTGTTAATGTGTGTGTTATACTAGGGTGATACTATTTAGTATCTATATATAATACGATGAGTTCATACGGAGTACAATACGATTATCGTATAAGTATTATACGGAGAGAATACGTGAATTATACGTATGGAATACGATTAGTATTATGGAATTAAGTTAAGACTTAATGTTAATTCATTTGGGTTGGATTATGGTTTGTCAAATCAATTATATGAGCAAGCCCAAGGGATTAATATGTTAAGCCCAAGTCAAGGCCCAATATTAGATTGGTTAAGCCCAATGCAAGAAAACCGAACCGTGGTTCGAACCGGTGGGTCTCCGAATGGATAAAACCCATGGGGATGACCCATGGGCATGGTGGGCCGGCCACTTGGTGTGCAAGGCAAGAAAATCACTTGGTCACCAAGTATTTTACTTGGTGACAAAGTGTGGAATAGTAAAGAGGTGGGGGATAAAGCCTATTTTTCCCTCCATTTCAATTGCTTATAAATAGAAGGCTAGAGTTAGTCATTTGAGGGGTTTTCAAGTTGCCAACCTATATTTTGAGAGAGAGAAAGAGCTAGACTCAACCAAACCATCTACTTTGAAGCTTTGCTTGAGAGTTTTTCAAGATTACCTAAGAGTTCTTAAGGTAATACTCCTTAATTCTAATTCCATCTCTTTTGGTTTCTTTTATCATGGAGAATCATACATGGGTGGTTATGTCTAGTATGGTGGAATAAGGATGACTTACCATAGATTCAATCTCTATAGGTCATGAGATCATAAAAATCATAAGGGTTGTTATAGCTTAAAATAATGAAAATATTGATTGTTGAGATTGATTGTTGATAAACAATTGAACTCCAGCAATACATTAATATGTGCATCTTGCTTGGTTAGGATGTAGATATGAAGTCCATGGAGTATTCCATGTGATTTGGCTTAGAGAACATTAGTAACGAAGTTATGGCGAATTTCACGAAAATAGACGTTAAACGTCGAAAATGTTGAAATTCCGGGTTGGTAGTCGAAAGTTACTGTGAGATTTAAAAACATTGTTTTTCAATGTCAACACATGAGATAGGGTATTTAAGAGTTGCAGGTTTGAGAATCGTCGGATTCTGACTTAAAACAAAGAAAACGAGCATTGAACATTCATTAACGTTTACGAACGCTTAGAAAATGAACTCAATAGTGACTTTTTAGTTAACAGATTCGAAAGTGTTGAATTCTTATATGAACGTGTAGAGTATGTCATTTATGATGTGTAGGCTTTTAAACGGACCAAATCGGACTTATAATGAAGAAGTTATAGCTCCGAGAAACTCACCAAAAAATTTTCATCTGTGAAAATTTTACAGTCTTGAGGTCAACTCATGGCGCCCAGACGATGTGATAATGTTGTGTGCAGTGCCACGCAAGACAAATATAGTTGGCTATTGGAAAGTGGCGCCGCAACACCACTGATAGAAGGAAGTCTCATGCAATAATAGAGGGCGAAGCATGGGTATCTAAGCTAATCTAAAGCATGGCCATTGATCTTGTATTGAGATGTCATGTGCATGGCCTATGGTGTATGGTTTTTGATAAATGACTTAAGTTTGAACTATAATTGTTTAGAGACCTAGAAGAGTAATGTTTATGCACTTCACAAGTGTACTAAAACTATCCCTATACTAAGGTATATGGTATTGAAACTTAGGAATTGAATACATGTTAGTAAGTTATGAATGGAGAACACAAAGTGTTGTCGATAAACCCTAGTTGGGGAAACAACATTGGTACTTCACCAATGATGATAGAGTCCGGTTAATTACATAAATTGATTAATAAGTCGGGACGAAGGGTAATAAGTCGAGTTGACTTTATTAATGATATTAAGTTAACAAAGACATAGAAGAGGAAGATGTTGGTAGGAACAATGTGAATAATTGTTTGATAGCTAATTACAGTGTGCTATGTGAATATATCATGTACATTCTGTAAAGGCTGTGGTCAGTCGATTAAGTTATTTGAAGACGCTGAAAGGCAAGTTTTCTTAACGCTTGTCTAACCTTAAAGTTAGTCAAGTTTTATGTGATTCATTGTCTCAATTATACGGTGATTTTAAAGAAAGGGTCAATGCCGAGTTTAACTTTCATTAGACTACTCATAAGATATAGATTGATTGATATTCATATCTTTCTATATAGAAATGTTAACACTATCCTATGCCAAGTAATTGGTTACGGATGTGAAGGTAAGGTTTGTCATGAACAAACAAAAGTATTTTTCATCGATTATTCGATGGGCACGTGAGTTTGCCAAATGTTAAACGTAAATACGTTTAATGAATGAGTGTTGATCAACATAGAGTACTATAGGCTGATCACCTAGAAGTGCTCGTAAGTAATGCGGATGTACAACCTTAGTGATGTGATATCCTTTTCAAGTATGAAAACAAAAAGCTACTATTCATGGTCTATCGACTAGTTCAGAATTCCTAATCTATTCTATTCCTTGGGAATTGATGATATAAATTGTTAAAGTATTATTGTTTCATAATACTTTATAACTATTTGTTCAGTTATGTAGGTATTGTCATATAATTCACGAATGTGGTATTACTGTTATCCTTTGTTAAACTTGCTGAGCTTGTTATGCTCACTTCTTGCGTGAATTATATGATTGTAGTTAAGGATGAACGTACTGAGAATGCTAAGAGAGATAAGGGCAAGGCTAAGATGGGTACTTAATCATCTTGTAATAGACTAGTATGTTTGTATGTATTATACATTATGAACAACGAACGATGTAATCGGTTTATGAACCTAGGAAGGATTATACTTTGATTGTAATAAGAAGATAGTAATTACATTCATTTTATTGTATTTCAATGGAATGATTGTATAGTTATAATCTGATTTAGCACCATATGTCGGGTTGGAAGATACACCGAATTTGGGGCGTTATAGAGTTAGTATCAAAGCATTAGGTTATAAAACTTAAGGGAGAAAGAACCTTAGGCTAATAACCTCGTAAGGAAGGTAAAGTCCGAAGAATGAAATTCAAGTCTATTGAATTAATAAGGTATTGAGAAAACTCAGTTCCGAAAGAATTTAAATGATGGAAATTAATCTTAAATAAATTAAATGTGATTTGTGCTTATACTATTGTGTATTATGCACTAATCAACGTGTTATGTGTTATGTAGATGTCGATCGATAGCATGATGTATAGAGACATTCACGTTGTGAGTGAAGAGTCAGTGAACCAAGTGGAGGTAGTACCTAAGCCAGTGGCGGAGGTACCGTTAGTTGTTCTAGAAGACTCGAATATTGAGGAGTACATCTCTGAGGAGCAATACTTCGAGGAGATAATGGGGATAGCGTCATGTCTGAATATGATGATTGACGTGGAAGAGGAGATGGAGGTAACATCGATTAACACGGTGGTACCTACTCAGGAGCCAACACCTCCGGATGCAATGAGATCATTGTATCTGGCTGTGTTGGATAGGAATGTGCATCTGCGCACTGTGGTGCAGACACAAAATGAGGAGATAACCGCCCTATATGAGGCGAAGGAATATGCAGAGGCAGATTTTGAGTCAGAGCACGATGAGAAAGTGCTTATGACGGATAAGGTACGAGACTATAAGGAAGAGGCCTTAGAGCTTCGAAAGAAACTGGTTGAAAAAGACCAGAAGATAGCTAGGATTTCATACATCCATGAATGTGCTCATGAGGATTTTAAGCTGAAAATTGCTTGTTATTCCATTGAGTCCGGGCAGACTCGACATACCATAAGTCGAGATATTGTGTCGATATTGGCAAATCAGAAATATGAGAATGCCGTTCAACAGTTTTAGTAGATCGTTAGATCTTTTGTATATAAGTAGTGACGTAAAACCCTCTTTTGTATAATTAAAGGGTAGTCTTTTTGTAAATTCCAATTTTTGTAGAAGGCAATCGCGGGATAGTATGTAATAGCTTTTTGGCTAAGGGAACATGATGTAAATAGTTTTAACTATGAAAGCATATTAATATAATAACATTTTTATTTAATGTGCTTGTTGTGGTATGAGTTGTTATTTGAGAATGATAACTAAGTAGTTAAATAGATAATAACGAAACTTTATTTATTTAATCAGAATTATGCAGCCAAGAAGGAGACAACGTAACCAAGAGGCTGAGTCTCATAATGAGAATCAGGGGGGGTCCTAATAACCCTATGTAAGAGTTCATTAATTTATTAACGGCTACATTTAACCAAGTGGGGGGGGGGGGGGAGGGATTCATGTAGCTCCTAGGGTAGCAAGAACAAATACCTTCAAGGAATTTAAAAGTGTGGGTCCTCCTGAGTTCTGAGGAACGATGGACCCACTAGAGGCCCAGACATGGGTAAAAGAGATCGAAAAGGCATTTGTGATAACAAACGTAGGTGAGGCGCAAAAGACTTCTTTTGCGACTTACATGATGAAGGGGGAAGCCAACTACTGGTGGGAGGCTCACCAGGGTGGGGCTAGGACAGAAGCTGTTATGTGGGAATAGTTTAAGAAGTTATTCTTCGAGAACTACTTCCCTACTAGCATGAAAGGTAGGATGGAGATTAAGTTCTTAGAAATTAAGCATAGGGATATGACAGTTCCCCAATATGCTGCGAAATTCAATGAATTGGCGAGGTTTGCTCCACATCAAGTGGATACGGAAGAGAGGAAGGCGCGCAGGTTTGAGCAGGGCTTAAAACCCTGGCTCTATAGTAGAATATCAGTTTTTTAGAGTGCTTCCTACGGGACCATTCTGGAAAAGGCGATAATAGCTGAAGGTGGTGGTGAGGCATTGTCTCAGTACCATAAGGAGCGGAAAAACAAGAGTAAGTTAGAAGGAGGTAGTATGGCTGAAGTTGCCAGTGGAAGCGACAACTTGCCTAAGAGGAAGAGCTTCAACCCTGGGAATACTGGGGTAAAGCAAGGAGATCCTAAGTGGAAGACGGAGGCATGCAAGACATGCGGAAAGACTCACATGTGAGTCTATTTAAATGGGAAATCAGTCTGCTATAACTGTGGGCAGGAGGGGAATTTGTCACCCAACTGTCCTAACCTTAAGAAGAACCAGGGGTGTTTTGTCTGCGGGTCATTGGACCACATGGCAAGGAATTGCCCGAAGAAAGAGTTAGAGGGAAATAAGGGTTCTGGTAGTGGTAAATTAGCCATTACTGGACCAACACCATCAGTGGGTAGTCCCTCGGCTCGTACGTTTAATATGACTGTCCAAGATGCGATTGCATCAACGGATGTGGTAGCAGGTATCATTCCGGTCAATGAGATAAATGCTTATGTGTTATTTGACTCGGGTGCTACTTGTTCTTTTATAGCATGTGAATTTGCTAAGTGATTAGGTTTAATCCCTGAAAATTTAGCACTACCTTTAGACGTTAAGGTAGCGAAAGAAGAGATAATCCCTATTGAACATATTCATAAGGATTGTTGCGTAGAGATTAGAGGGAATAAGTTATCGGTAGATTTGGTACCGATAAGGTTAAAAGAATTCAATGTAAGTCTTGGTATGGATTGGTTGGTTAACCATAAGGCGATAATAGATTGCCATAGGAAAAGTGTAAACCTTCGGCTCTCTAAGAAAACCAAGGTAGTATTCTTCGGTAGTAAATCACCGAGACGCTCTTGTTGTCTGTCGATGACACAAGCTAGGAAGATGTTGAGAAAAGGGTGTGTAGGTTATCTGTGCCATGTTGTGGATACCCAAAGAGTGGGAACATCCTTGGACCAGATACGTATAGTACAAGAGTTTGCGGATGTATTTCCGGAGGAGTTACCAGGTATTCCACCGGATAGGGAGGTTGAGTTTGTAATTGATCTGTTACTGGGAACGACACCAGTTTCAAGGGCACCGTATCGGATGGTGCCAGTTGAGATCAAGGAGTTAATGGTTCAATTTCAAGAACAATTAGATAGAAAGTACATTCAACCGAGTGTATCTTCTTGGGGAGCACCGGTATTGTTTGTAAAGAAAAAGGATGGGTTGTTAAGACTTTGTATCGACTATCGAGAGTTGAACAAGTTAACGATTAAGAATAAATACCCATTGCCCAGAATCGATTATCTATTTGATCAGTTGAAAGGGGCAAAGTATTTTTCTAAGATAGATTTGCGCACGGGTTATCATCAGTTAAAGGTGAGAAAGGAGGATGTACCTATGATGGCGTTCATAACTCGTTATGGTCATTACGAGTTTCTGGTGATGTTATTTGGGTTGACTAATGCGCCAGCCGCATTTATGGTTATGATGAACAGAGTGTTCAAACAGTATTTGGACAAGTTCGTTGTAGTGTTCATTGATGATATTCTAGTCTATTCAAAGACGTTAGAAGATCATGCCGAACATTTAAGGATAGTGTTGGAAACACTAAGGAAGGAAAGGTTGTATACGAAATTCACAAAGTGTGAATTTTGGCTCAAGAGAGTGCAGTTTCTAGGACATATTATTGATAAAAAAGGCATTTCCATGGATCCAGCAAAAGTAGAAGCAGTTAATGAGTGGGAACAACCGAAAATGTCAATTGAGGTTTGAAGTTTTCTATGGTTAGCGGGATACTATAGAAGGTTCATTCCAGACTTTTCTAAAATAGTTACTCCATTGACAAATCCGACAAGAAAGTCATGAAAGTATGTGTGGACCAAAAATGTGAGACCGGCCAGAGGAGTTGAAGAAGAGTTAAGTGAGGCACCTGTATTGTCCTTACCAGATGATACAGGGAACTTTGTAGTATATAGCGATGCTTCGCATAAAGGACTAGGTTGCGTGCTCATACAGTATGGCAAGGTCATTGCATATGCATCATATCAATTAAAGGATTATGAGAAGGTCTATCCTACTCATGATCTAGAATTTGCAGCTATAGTTTTTGCCTTGAAGATATAGAGGCATTATCTATATGGTGAGAAGTATGAGATATACATGGACCACAAAAGTTTGAAATATATCTTCACACAGAAGGAGTTGAACATGAGACAGAGAAGGTGGTTAGAGTTAATAAAAGATTACGACTGTGATATTTTATATCATCCGGGGAAAACAAATGTAGTAGCCAATGCACTAAGTAGGAAGGGTAGAGAGAAACTGTCAATATTAACAACTCAGAATGAGTTGGTAACAGCGATGGTAAGAATGGAGTTAGAAGTTAAGTTACCAGAGGAAGCGATGGAAATGTTATTTTCCATGGAAACCCAATCGACCATAGTGGAACGAGTTAGGGGAGTACAATTGAGCAATGAGGAATGCAAGCAGATGAAGAAGAGGATAAAAGATGAAGAAAAGACTGGGTATAACCTCGATAAGGAGGGATTACTTCGATTTGAAGGAAGAATTTGTGTTCCAAATGATTCTGAATTAAAGGAAGATATAATGAGGGAGGCTCATAGTTCGAGGTACTCGATACATCCCGGTAGTACGAAAGATGTATCAAGACCTTCGTCAGAACTTTTGGTGGCCGAACATGAAAAGGGAGATAACATAATACGTTAGTAGGTGCTTAACTTGTCAAAAAGTTAAGGTTGAACACCAACAACCGAGCGGGTTGTTGTAATCGTTAGAAATTCCAGAGTGGAAGTGGGAGCACATCACAATGGACTTTGTGGTGGGACTTCAAACAACAAGAAAAGGATATGATGCTATTTGGGTGATAGTGGATCGATTGGCGAAATCGGCTCATTTTCTACCAATAGGAGTTAGGTATAACCTAGACCAGTTAGCTAAGCTGTATGTCAAGGAAATTATTTCCAGACATGGAGTACCTGTTTCGATTATGTCAAATCATGATCCACGATTCACATCGAACTTTTGGAGGAGTTTGCAAGAGCAAATGGGAACACAGTTAAGATTGAGTATGGCGTATCATCCTCAGACGGAGGGTCAGAGTGAACGGACAATTCAAACGCTTGAAGATATGTTAAGATCTTGCATTATGGATTTCAAAGGGAGTTGGGACGAATATCTATCGTTGGTGGAATTTTCGTACAACAATAGTTTTCACGCTAGTAAAGGCATGCCGCCTTACGAAGCGTTATATGGAAGGAAGTACCGAACTCCATTGTGTTGGGATGAGGTGGGTGAACGTCGGATGTTGGGACCTGAGATGGTACAGCAAACGGCGGACATGGTGAAGATAATACGTGCTAGATTAGTAATGGCCCAAGATAGGCAGAAGAAGTATGCAGATCCTCATAGAGAAAAGAGAGAATTCGATGTAGGATCTTTTATCTTTCTGAAAGTATCACCTTGGAAGGGGAAGATACGTTTTGAAAAGAAGGGGAAGTTAAGTCCAAGGTTTGTAGGACCTTTTGAGATTTTAAGAAGGGTAGGAGAGGTGGCTTATGAAGTAGCCTTACCTCCAGAAATGGAACGCATTCATAATGTGTTTCATGTGTCTGTGTTGCATCCTTATAAACCAGACTATAAACACGTAATAGAATATGAATCTATCCAGATAGAGAAAGATTTATCCTACAAGGAGCTTCCAATTCAAATTATTGATAAGAAGGAACAAGTATTAAGAAATAAGGTCATACCTTCAGTGAAGGTGTTATGGAGAAACCACAATGCTGAAGAAGCAACGTGGGAACTTGAAAGTAAAATGAAGGAAGATTTTCCTCATTTGTTTATGTAATTATAAGCAAGATTTGGGGACAAAATCCTTTTAAGGGGGAGAGAATGTAACGCCCGAGAAAATTGGATTTTTATGACAATTAAATTTTTATTTGATTATGTGAATTAAATGAATTTAATTGATTTATTTTGTGAGTAAGCTATGTCTAGGTCGTTCTATGACCTAGAATGTGCTAATGTGGTTAGTAATCTGGCTACGTGCTAGAATTAATTATTTAGAATTTTCAAGACGAAAATAAATGTTTTCTGAGAAATGTTCGTAAAAATACTATTCATCCGTTTCTGTTCGGGGAATTATTTTGAAATTCTGAGAAATGCGTAATGATAGAATATCGAGATGAGATGAAATATCAGATAATATTTCATTTATGGTAAACAAAGTTTTTGCCTGCGGACTTAAAACCTAAGGGTTGAGTGAAATGATTTCTGAGAAGGAAATGAAATGCGTAGAAGGATTTGCGTTATTGTTAATGTGTGTGTTATGCTAGGGTGATACTTTTTAGTATCTATGTATAATACTATGAGTTAATACGAAGTACAATACGATTATCGTACGAGTATTATACGGAGAGAATACGTGAATTATACGTATGGAATACAATTAGTATTATGGAATTAAGTTAAGACTTAATGTTAATTCATTTGGGTTGGATTATGGTTTGACCATTCAATTGTATGAGCAAGCCCAAGGGATTAATATGTTAATCCCAAGTCAAGGCCCAATATTAGATTGGTTAAGCCCAATGCAAGAAAATCGAACCGTGGATCGAATCGGTGGGTCACCGAATGGATAAAACCCATGGGGCAACCCATGGGGATGACCCATGGGCATGGTGGGCCGACCACTTGGTGTGTAAGGAAAGAAAATCACTTGGTCACCAAATATTTTACTTGGTGACAAAGTGTGGAATAGTAAGGAGGTGGGGGATAAAGCCTATTTTGCCATCCATTTTAATTGCTTATAAATAGAAGGTTAGAGTTGGTCATTTGAGGGTTTTTCAACTTGCCAACCTATATTTTGAGAGAGAGAAAGAGCTAGACTCAACCAAACCATCTACTTTGAAGCTTTACTTGAGAGTTTTTCAAGATTTCCTAACAGTTCTTAAGGTAATACTCCTTAATTCTAACTCCATCTCTTTTGGTTTCTTTTATCATAGAGAATCATAAATGGGTGGTGTATGTATAGTATGGTGGAATAAGGATGACTTACCATAGATTCAATCTCTATAAGTAATGAGATCATAAAAATCATAAGGGTTGTTATAGCTTAAAATCATGAAAATATTGATTGTTGATAAACAATTGAACTCCATCAATACGTTAATATGTGCATCTTGCATGGTTAGGATGTAGATATGAAGTCCATTGAGTATTCCATGTGATTTGGCTTAGAGAACATTAGTAATGAAGTTATGGATAATTTCACGGAAATAGATGTTAAACGTCGAAAACGTTGAAATTCCGGGTTGGTAGTCGAAAGTTGTCGTGAGACATGAAAATGTTGTTTTTCAATGTCAACACGTGAGATAGGGTATTTAAGAGTCGTAGGTTCAAGAATCGTCGGATTCCGACTTAAAACGAAGAAAACGAGCATTGAACGCTCATTAACGTTTATGAACGCTTAGAAAATGAACTCAATAGTGAATTTTGAGTTAACGGATTTGAAAGTGTCGAATTCTTATATGAACGTATAGAGTATGTCATTTATGATGTGTAGGCTTTTGAACGGACCAAATCGAACTTATAAAAAAGAAGTTATGGCTCCAAGAAACTCACCAAAATTTTTAATCTGTAAAATTTTCTGGTGCTGAGGTCTGGCAGCCATGCTGAGACAAAGGTGTGAAATCTTTGCCACTTGTGCAGCACCGACATAAATATAGTTAGCTCTTTGGAAAGTGGCGCCACAGTACCACTACGCCACTGATAGAAGGAAGTCTCGCGCCGCAGCGCCGAGACCGAAGCATGGGTAATGCTAACTGGCGCCGCACCGCCTGTCTTGTATTGAGATGTCACGTCGCGGGTGTAGGGTTTTTGATAAATGACTTAAGTTTGCACTGCAATTGTTCAAAGACCTAGAAGAGTAAAGTTTATGCACTTCATAAGTGTACTAAAACTATTCCTATACTACCTATACTAAGGTATATGGTATTGAAACTTAGGAATTGAATGCATGTTAGTAAGTTATGAATGGAGAACACAAAGTGTTGTCGATAAACCCTAGTCTGGGAAACAACGTTGGTATTTCACCAATGATGATAGAGTCCGGTTAATTACGTAAATTGATTAATAAGCCGGGACAAAGGGTAATAAGTCGAGTTGACTTTATTAATGATATTAAGTTAACAAAAACATAGAAGAGGAAGAAGTTGGTAGGAAAAATGTGAATAATTGTTTGATAGCTAATTATAGTGTGCTATGTGAATATATCATGTACATTCTGTAAAGGCTGTGGTCAGTCGATTAATTTATTTGAAGACGTTGAAAGACAAGTTTTCTTATAGCTTTTCTAACCTTCAAGTTAGTCAAGTTTTATGTCATTCATTGTACTGAATTGTACGACTGATTTTAAAGAAAGGGTCAATGCCAGATTTAACTCGGCTAGACTACTCATAAGATATAGATTGATTGATATTCATATCTTTCTATATAGAAATGTTAACACTATCCTATGCCAAGTAATTGGTACGGATGTGAAGGTAAGGTTTGTCTATGAACAAACAAAAGTATTTTTCATCGATTATTCGATGGGCACGCGAGTTTGCCAAATGTTAAACGTAAATTCGTTTAACGAATGAGTGTTGATCAACATAGAGTACTATAGGCTGATCACCTAGAAGTGCTCGTAAGTAATGCAGATGTACAACCTTATTGCTGTGATATCCTTTTCAAGTATGAAAACAGAAAGCTACTGTTCATGGTCTATCGATAGGTTCAGAATTCCTAATCTATTCTATACCTTGGGAATTGATGATATGAATTGTTAAAGTATTATTGTTTCATAATACTTCATAACTATTTGTCCAGTTATGTAGGAATTGTCATATAATTCACAAATGTGGTATTACTGTTATCCTTTGTTAAACTTGCTGAGCTTGTTATGCTCACTTCTTGGGTGAATTATATGATTGTAATTAAGGATGAACGTACTAAGAATGCTAAGAGAGATAAGGGCAAGGCTAAGATGGGTACTTAATCATCGTGTAATAGACTAGTATGTTTGTATGTATTATACATTATGAACAACGAATGATGTAATCGGTTTATGAACCTAGGAAGGATTATACTTTGATTGTAATAAGAAGATAGTAATTACATTCATTTTGTTGTATTTCAATGGAATGATTGTATAGTTATGAGTACAGTGTAGCACCATATGTCGGGTTGGAAGATACCCGAATTTGGGGGCGTCACAGGTAATTTGATACCGGTCTGGAGCTATTTGAGTTTGAAAGCTGTATTGACTGAGGAAAGCATGGGCTAACTCCTCCCAACTATGAATTTTGAAGTTATCTAATCTGGTATACTATGCTCTGGCTTCTCTAGTCAGACTTTTTCTGAAATAGCTGCATTCTTAGCTTTTCATTCTCGGCATAAGATCCTAGCTCTCCAATGAATACTTTTAAGTGGGTGTAAGGATCTCCCAATCCATCATATTTTTCAAAATTGGGAGTCTGGAATTTTTCTAGATAATGAACCCCGGGGAAGATACAAAGGTCTGAATATGAAACACTTTCAAGTGTCCGTATCCCTTTGATGGACCGAATGGTCTCTTCCATTTGTAGAACTTTCTTCCGAATATCACCAATGTCTTGATCTTCTTTAAGATGGGTGATTTCAGGGGTTTTGTTGGTCTTATCAGACTGAGACTCAGGTGCTGAAACTTCTTTATCGGACCATGGATTCCTCCATGTGCAGAGGATTCTGTATGTATAAGTATTTGTGGACCTTGAGTTGAGTTGTGTAATTCTTTGAGCATAACAACCAACTCTGCTATTTGATTGCTTAATCCATTGAACTCCTCGCGAGAGACAGGAGTAGGATTAGGCTGGCCAGATGTAGCCATGTTTGGTTGTAGGCTTAATGCCTTCTTGGACATTGAATGGGTAACGGGACCAATCGTCTCCCTACAAAAAGACTTATGTAGTTTAGTCTAAGGGAAATGTGAAAATGTTACATGCTATGTGATGTGTCCATTTTTTAGGAGTATTATCCTGCAAAATGGATGTCAGCTATTTTAATTACAGGATAGCATGACAGGTTTTGATATGAAAAGAGAATGCATGTTCACATATACCTTTATATTTTCCATTACATTGAGATTGACATGAAAATGAAATTACAAGTAATTGAAATGGGAAGGTATGAAGAGACTTCCCCCCACATTTGGTTATTATAGGCTAGCCTATCTTAGGTTACTCACAACTTTTTGGCATGAAGGTTCCCAGATCCTCGTAATTTACTCGATGGGAAATTAATCCGATCTTTCAACTGGAGTGAATCTGAGTGGTGCCTTTCCTGAGCCTCGTGGAATTAGTCTCTCGACGAGTCCAGTAATCAAACACCGATAGGATAGCCTCCTGGTGGAGGGACCACACAACATACATTCACATACATCGCGTCTCACCGAATGGAAATGATGACATGTGCGAAGCACTAATATCAAAGGCAGATATGGTGCGAAGTACTAAGTGCATTAAGTAAAACATTAGTACACATTCATTCAAATGTAAATGCAATATCCACACACAAGCAGATAAAAGTTTTGAAATTTTTTTAAATAGCGGCTTAAGCCCTCTTACTGGATGTCCCTAGCAGAGTCGCCACATATCGACATTGGGATTTTTATTTGTCCCTTTCTGTTCTTGTCTTTTGGTGTTCTCATGTTAGGTGAGATTTATTTGAAAAAACAAGTTTAAAAAGGTCCGACATGTATATGTCGACGATTTGACTATAAGAGTCGCCAGTTGGTATTTTTAAATGGTTGCACCAACTCAACCGAGAAAATTTTTGCACATAGACCTAGTGATGTGACACTGTTAACTGGTCTGCAAAACCTGAAATTCTTTAGGGTCCGGGGGCTTGATTAAGCGGAGGGAAGGTTTTAGGCACCATCTAACTTCCGTGATAACACGGTTACCACCACTTTTCAATTTAAACTTTTTATCTGAATGTGGGTGTGTAGGTCTGTGTACAATTGTTTGGAAGTAATGCTATGTCTCGTTCGCACCTATATACAAAGGGTTTGACTTTTGTATAAAAGTTTAATTTTAACGAGATATGGAAGTGATGTTTTGTAAAACAGATTTTTCAAACTCTTATGCTAAATAATAATTGAGGCCTTTAACTTCCATTTTATTATGTGTTCAGCTTGATTGCTTTAATTATTTTTGAGATGCGAAGCATCTTTGAGAAAATAAGATACATAGCAATACCGAACTCCTTGTGGGCATGAGAGCCATCTAAGGAAATTAAGACACCGTAAATAATTTACAAGCTGGTTACAACTGAAAATGTCCATCACGGGAACTGAATCTAGATTCAGGAATTGAATTTGTGATCATATGATTCCTAGGCTCACATGATAAAACAATATGTACAAAAGCTAAAACAAGAACTAAATTTGAATAAATCTAAACTATTTCAGCTTCATCAGTTCCAGTTTAGTCACCATGAACCGGTCAAAGTGTGAAATAGCCATATTGAGACAAATCTAACCCGTAGACTGACAAATAGTTATATATATATATATATATATAATAGGGCTATATATATATACACAGCTGTGTATTACACAGTAGGGCTATGGCGACAGATTTGTTGGTATTACACAGTAGGGCTATGGCGACAGATTTTTTGGACTATAGCGACGGTATACTGTTGCCATAGCCCAGAATAGCTATGACGACAGGTGAAACCGTCGTTATAGCCCAAAAAACCGTCGCCATAACCTACTGTGTAATACACAGCTGTGTACATACATTTTTTCCATATATATATATATATAATAAACGCACCAGATGTGTAAGACCCCGAATTTTATGAAATAAAAGTTTTAAATTTTCTTATAAGTATTATTTTATTTCGTAAATGGTTAAATTGATAAAAAGGTTAAAGTTAAGGGTGATATGTGAAATTTTTTTTTGCAAAGTAAGCAAGTTGTTATAAAATATTCGTTTGGCCGGTGAATATTCTTTTTGTCAGGGAATATTCGTACGATGACACAATCATTGGTGGACCCCACAACGGAAGTATTGTCGTAGTTAGAAAATGATAGAATTATTTTTTATTAAAAATAACGGCGAGTGTTACCGTTAAAATTGTTGAACTAGCCGGTAGTAAAAGTACAGTAATACACGTGGTTGCATAGTAGCACACAATATTGATTTTGATGCTTACGTAAGAAGTCACTCAGTTATACTCAATTATTGCTACAGTAATTGTTGCATCATATCTCTCATATTATTGATTCAATTATTGTCACAGTATCATCTGCATAATATGTTATATTATTAAATCAATAATTGAGACGGCAAAATTATTCATATTATTAATCTCAATATTGACAATGTCTAGAAGTTCTGTCAAGGAGAGGTTTGGTCACCTAATTGCGAGCCAATAAGGAGAAATATTTATCGGAAAGCCCCCTCTTTCCTGTGAACGACCTGGTTGTAAAATATTGTGAATTATAATATTAATGATGAATAAGTTCGTGTTGATTGACCAATCGGGTAATTAACCGGATAAATGAGCAATTAATTGCTATTGATTCACATGATTATAACTATTTGTTCACATGTGTGTACTATTGATTCACATTCATTTACTATTAGGGGAGTTGGTGCAAGATTGATAATACTTGCATGACTAAATTAAAAATGGAAGTATAAATGAAGGTATTATACTATAATTAATTTTTTTCACATGTTTAAAACTATTGAGTCACATGATTTACTATTGATTCACATGATTTACTATTAGGGGAGCTGGTGCAAGTTTGATAATACTTGCAGGACTAAATTAAAAATGAAGAAAAAGAGGAATGTATTATATTGTAATATTTCGAGCCCCAAAACGTGCAATTATCCAAACTATATTTTCCTATAAAGAGAAGCTCATTTTTCCTTCATTTCTCACCAATTCACTAAAGCTATAGAGCAATTATTATAGAGAGAAATTATAGAGAGAAAGAAGAAGAGAAGTCTACTACCTCACTATTCCAGTATCCAGTCTTCTTTTGAGGTAAGGGGTATTATTCTTTCGTATTCATGAAGAGAGTTATTTTCTTTTAATACTTGTAAGGGTTGTTATTCAATTCTTTATTATTATGTTGGAATAACATGTCTATGCAAAGTACCGCATATATGGTGAAATTCTTCTGTTATTTCGTTCTTTATTATTCTGTTGGAATATCCTGTCTATGCGGATTACGCATAACCTAGTTCCGTTCTTTATTATTACATTGGAATATCACATGCATGCATGCGATTCTGAATGACCTAGTTCCGTTCTTTATTATTCCGTTGGAATATCCTGTCTGTGCAGATTACGCAGGACCTGGTTCCGTTCTTTATTATTCTGTTGGAATATCCTGTTTGTGTGGATTACGCATGACCTAGTTCCGTTCTTTATTATTCTGTTGGAATATCCTATCTGTGCGAATTACACATGACCTGGTTCCGTTCTTTATTATTCTGTTGGAATATCCTGTCTTTGCGGATTACCCATGACCTAGTTACATTCTTTATTATTCTGTTGGAATATCCTGTCTGTGCGGATTACACATGACCTGATTCCATTCTTTATTATTCTGTTGGGATAACCTGTCTGTGTAAACTACCGCATGCATGGTGAAAGATCCTGCGTATTTATTCCTTATTAAATTGTGGAAATGATCTGTCTACATGGATTGTCGCATGGCAGGTGAAAATCCATTTGCAGCTTCGCATATTCTATTATACTCGTCTGAGATATCATTTCTTTTGTACTCGTCATGGAATATCATTTTCTTTGGTAATTTTTTTATGAGTTACTATTCACGGGTTACTATTCACCCTAGTATTATTCACTCGGGTATTCGGGGCACTTTTTGTGCTAGAGTACTATTCATGAGTTACTATTCACGAGATACTATTAACGAGTTACTATTCACCCGATTACTATTCACTCTAGTATCATTCACTCGGGTATTCGGGACACTTTTCGTGCCGGGGTACTATTCCCGAAGTATTATTCACGGAGTACTATTCACCCGAAAAATATATTTCTTTTCTGTCCAAATTATTTTTGGTACATGAATATTATTCTTGAATTTTACTCTATAAAGCAGTATCATATTGACAATTTGGACGTTATTTATTTCTCGATAAACTAAATTATAAATATTTAAAATTTATCAATGAACTTATTTTATTGAATTATTATGTCATTGTCATCATCCTCATGCTTATATTGTGATGAAAGTCATCTTTGACTTACGTGCATAGATGGACTTGGTATGATTATGACCAGGGATTATTCGGTATAATCATGACCGTAATGTGACGAATGATGTGGTAAAAGTCCTCATTGGCCTGTAGTTCATTGATGGACAGTTGGTCTGATTATGACCAGGGATTATTCGATATAATCATGACAATTGATGATTACATGAATATCCTTGGCCGTAAGGCGAGGATGATTCGATTTTATTTATTAAAATCGAGTCTCGTGATAAAGTTGATGAAAAATGTTTTAAATCATAGAAAATAGTAGATTTTATGCTCTACTTGACTCTTCTAATGGATTGCTTATTTCTGCTGCAGTTGTTGATCTAAAACTTGTTATCTATTGTATTCTATCAGTTGTTATACTGTTGAAGGCGAAGGATAATTTATTCTGCATTATCTTAGTCATAATATTTCTTACTGGGGTAGTTGAGGTCACCCTTTTGCTTTCATTGTTCTCCTCAGGAATTGAGAACGTAGCAGGGACTAATTGGGGAACAGAGTGATGGTCCGAGATGGTGTTATAGTAGTCCTCACTATTCTATAAAATAATGTGATAATAAATGTAATGAGGACTCTATTTGAGAGTGGATATTGTCTAGAAGACAATATTCTTGTTTAAACTCTCAGCTATGTTTTGTCGTATTTTTACACGACAGTTGTATTAAAGAAGTTTGTATTTTATTTCTGTACCATGTATTTGGTGACTCAAGATAGGTGACGTATACCTATGTTGGGGGCGTCACAGTTGGTATCGAGCTTAGGATATGATCCTGGTGAGATGTGAGACAAGAACTAGGAGGGGAGAGCGGGGAACTCCTTCGCTAGTATGACCTACCTAAGTTTATTTGGTATTTAATTGGTTGGTCAGAGTATAGGGATAATATATGATATGTTAATTAACCCTTGTTTTGAGACAGTGTTTGAAAATGGCATCTGAAAATGTTGAGATTAGCAATGAAGCACATGAGACCGTTGAGTCACGAACGATCAATAGCAAGGATAATATGCAACAGGAAGACAATAATCCTGGTGTAAACAACAATGACGCCGACCAAATGATGAACGATGGTATGTGTGACAACCCGAGAATTTAGACAATTTTATAAAAACTTAAATGATTGATTTAAGGTTAAATATTAGACCTAGAGAAAAAATAAGTGTATGCGTTTGATGTTATTAGGATTGAATTTTGAGGATTTCAAAATTCTGTGAAGGATTTAGGTGAATTATTCAGGATTAAGGATTTATGTGATTAAGTTACTGTGAAATTTGTTATGTATGTGTGCGAGAATGTGGTTAAGAGTCAAGGTTGATCGGATAAATTATATACGTGTCAAACCTACTAATATTATTTAGAAACGTCAACGTTCGGATAGAAAATTTTAACGATTTATAAGAAACCCTAATTAGGATATTAAAACCCTAGATTGGGAATGCAATGCTATGTATAAGGTTTAACATTATTAATTATAAGTATAATTAGGAAAACCTAATAAATTATTGAAACCCTATTTGAGTATTAGAAAAAAAACCTAATACCATATCTCAAAATCCTAATTTGATTTGAATATTTGAAACCACGATGCGGGAATATAACGAAGAATTATAATGCTCAAGTGATTTAGATTATAAGCTTAATAGGGTAAAAGCTTAATTATTTAGCAAACCCTAATTTTCAAAATTTGAACCCTAATTATTACATGCTCAACCCTAATCGGGATATTAAAACCCAAGTGGGAAGCTTGAAGATAAGTAGAGTTTCTATTATAAGTATAATTAGGGATAACCCTAATTGATTAATTAGAAAGCCCTAATTTCTAATGTTGGAAACCCTAATGTACAATTAGAGAAAATCTAATTATTAATTTATAAGTTTAATGTTAATTAGGAAGCCTTAACCCTAATTAGCAAGCTTGAGCAATTAGTAAACTTTATTGTAATTAGGAAACCTAATCTAAATTAGGAAACCTAATTTCTGAATTGAAAGATTATTTTCTATGTAAAATCCTAATTAGTCGATTATAAACTCTAATGACCAATTATGATCCTAATTGCTAAATTAGCAAATTTAATTAGAAAATAATAATCCTAATTGGCAAGCTTGTTTTATGATTAGGAAATTATAATATAATTATCAAATCCTAATTATAATTTAGAAATATTAAATTTCTATTTTTGAAACCTAATGATTATGGGAAATTACCAAGTTGCCATGCACTTTATGAGCCAAATGACCAAAATGCCCTTTTTGCATTATTTAATAAGATAACTTGTGTAGGTTGCCATAACTTTAGTTGGTGACCAACCTTTGCTAGGCATGTGGTCTATGGGCTAGCCTTTAATCAACCAACACGATCAGCCATTCATTGTATCATACATTATATATAGATTGAGAGAGAGAAACATACACTAATTCGGCTCATTTGTCCAAAAACACCCAACCAAGTCTCTCTCTCTATAGATCTACGAAAATATCAAGTATTTCAGTCCCTAGCATGATCTCTATCAAGCGAAGAACGATTATCAAAGTCGATTCATGAATCAAAGCTCAAAAGTGGTATAAAACCCTAACCTTGCAAATCTATGATTACGATGTTTAATGTTGTTGTTTGTTGGTTAAACATGTGTAATAGGGTGTCAAATGATGATCTGGGTTGTCATAACACAAACCCATAACATCAAATTACTCGAATCTAGCATTTTCAAAAATCTGGAAAAAGGTTGAAAAATGGTCTGACAAGCAAATGTCAGACCCCATAAATCCGTATGTGTTAATTGTTTTAGTGTTTTAATAGTTTGTAGTTGTAGTATGTTATTTGCTCTTTAATCTCCAACTTGAATCAAGTCCAGATATTGTCTAGATCAAAAGTTATGAGCGGTCGAAAGAGGTTGACCGATCACGATTCACGGAATTACAGGCAAACCCAGAAACCCAGATCACCTGACAACGTTTTCTGTGCTCTTGATCTTGTTGTGGTTTAAGTGTTGGGCGAAGTGGTTGTTTTTATGTTGTTTTTACATTATATGGAATACATAAATAAGCTTTTAGATCACTTAGATCATAACCGGATGATGAAAGTTATAATAGGTCGAACATCGTTGACCACGACTTTGAAGAAATTCTGGGAAACCCAGAATTTGGCCAAGAGCAGTTTTGTGGCTTAGTTTGATCGGCTCAAATTTTACATGGTGTGATGTTTTTAAGTTAATATTATGTGATATAATGGTACCTTGACATCCGGACTACAAAATAGAACCCCTAGATCACATAAATCGAACATAGAATGAAAGTTATACGGACCCAAAGTAGGTACCTTTGATTCTGTTAAACCCAGAAGGTTGAAGAACAGGTCTGACAAGTAGTTTGAGAGCTTAGATCTCTCAGTTGTGTTGTTTTTTGAGCATGAAACTTGATTGCAGTTGTAGAATTCATGAGTACTACAATCTGAAAATTTTAACCAACTCATAAAGCAAAAAGAACACTGTTTTAATTGTGGTCAAACCAAATTTCATACTTTACCTTGTCGGTGTTCTTAAGGCTCAAAGAACACCTAAAGGCGATGACGGTTGTCTCATCATTAAAGGGTTTAAATGACGGTTTTAATTATTTTTATTTTACGGAAATTCAAAAGGAATTAAAAATTAGAAAAATAGATTTTATTTATTAAAAATACTAAATAAATTACTGAAAATTATTTTAAAAGTCCTAAATTTTTTTTTTTTATTATTTGGAGTATATTTTGAAAATATTTAATATTTTTGGAATATAAATAGTATTTATTTATTTAATTATAATATTAAATAAATTATTTAAAAATAGTTTTAATTCATGAAAAATTATATTATGGTGTTTGAAAATATTTGAAGTTCTTTTTGATAACTTTTGATATTTTGTGATGAATTTCATTAATAATTATTATTAATGATAATTAGTTTATTTAATGAATATATTAAATAAATTGTGGAAAAAATTAGATTTAATGCTTTAAATATCATATAAAATGATTTAAGTGTTATAAAAATATTTTAAGTTATAAAATATAACTTTTGATATTTTGGCATGAAAATATTAATATTTTAATATTTATAGCAATTATCGGATAATGAATTTGATTGTTTAAAAAAATCATAGAATTATGATTTTAAGGTATTAAAATACTTTGATATATTATAAAATTATGTTATGATTTGATATTAAATAAATATTAATGATCAAGGAATAATGTGGTATTTATATTAATATCGATTATTGATTTATGTTTTAATTACTTTAAAAACATTTAAAGGAAATAATAAAGTATTGAAAATACTTTGAGATATTATAAATATGATATAATATTATGGCATGTAATTCATTAATGTTTAGCAATAAATTAATATTAATGACTAAGGAATTATGTGGTATTTAATTCATTTAAATACGCTTTAATGATTGAAAATGTTGATAAATGATATTAATTATCTGAAAAATTATTACAAGTTTATGAAAAATGTTTGGACTGATAATATAATTATCTAAGGTTATTGTTAATTGTTTAGGCAGAGTTTAATTGAACTTAAACTTGATATTTGTCCGATTAGACCGTCGGGATGTTAGAACTGTGTCGGTTTCAAGTCAAACTTAAATAGTTTGACCTGATACAAAGTTTCATGTGCTGAATAGACTGATAGGATTATGTGGTAATGTGTTGGGTTATTTTATACTGTGATGATATTATTCTAATATTTGGAGATCGGTATTATCTGTATTAGGTTTTCGGATAAAGCTAAGTTATTTTTCGTATCTATCGGTAATCAAATCGGACGAACAGCAAGTTTGTTTTTCTTAACTCTACTAAGAGTACTTATTTTATTCGAGATATGCTTATGGTTAATCATTCTTTGATTGCCATGTAGAATTATTACTCTGTACATCTTGTATGTATAAATCGGTATGAAAGGTTGATCACCTTCATTACCGATTAGTCCAGATATATATTGTTCATATGTAATACTTGTTCAGTCAAATGTTTGTTCATGCTAATTCACAACTACATTGTGAAATTATAGCCAGCTTATTATTCTAAATCTTTCAATCATGATATATCCTTAAATTGTATTTAAACTTGCTAGGCAACTTTCATTCTCACCCTTGCTATATCATGATAAAACATTGCGATTAAGGTGAATCGTCGGATCTGAGGAAAGTTAAAGATGATTCCACTTAGAGTTAATATGCTTGCGATTAGATTTGTAATAGTCTTGTTGATGATAATATCATGTGTCAGATAAGTTATGAAATGTGTATAAGTTATGGTTACTCGACCTTGGGATAGTGTATAATGTTTAATGTATAAACAATTTATGTTTATATCTTCCGCAATAGTAGTAGAATGAGTGAACCGGATGCGCGGTGATTTGGGGCCCGGATTCGGGGCTCTCATAGTATGTTTAGGAAGTTTTTAGAATTCATACAACACCAAAGGAGAGAGACTCATGTTCATAATGTAGGTGGAGTTAATGGCAACCCACGGCTGGTCACTGCTAAGCAGTTTAAGGAGCTGGGACCGCCGAAGTTTTTGGGAAAGCCAGAACCACTTAAGGCAAAAACGTGGTTAAAGCAGATCACCAAGATATTTGATGTCTTGGGATGCTCCGAGGAGCAAAAGGTTCCCTTCGCCACCTTTATGTTGCATGAAGAGGCAAATTCTTTGGTGGGAATCAGTAAACGTGCAGTGGCCTTTTCAAGATGTCTTGGGAGAAGTTCCAAGAACTGTTCAACGACAAGTACTTTTTCGAAAGTATTCGTCACATGAAGGAGGTAGAGGTCATCAAACTGGAGAAAAACAATATGACCGTGTCGCAGTACGAAGCTAAGTTTACCGAGTTATCCCGGTTTGCATCCCATTTGATCGATAATGAGGAGCGAATGATGCGATTGTTTCTAAGAGGTTTGATATACGTCAATACCTCATTTCTCACAAACTTTGTTTATATTCAGATGTAGTGAATATGGCTCAGTTATTGGAGCACGATAATGAGCCAGCCCAACGAAAGGATAACGAACAACAACACGATAATAATCGTACAAGTGGCAACGACCATCGGAACAATGATAACCATCGTGGGGGAAATTATCATGCCAAGAATGGTAACCACTTCGGTGGTAATCATGGCCAAGATAATAGGAGTGGAAATTTCAAGAAGAGAAGGTTCAACAACAATGTAAAGACAGCAGCACCAACACCCATTTTCAAGGAAGGAGAACGACCACCAATTATATGCTTCAAATGCGGAGGGGAGGGACATATCAGTCCAAACTGCATGATGCAGTCCAAAGCATGTTATAATTATGGAAAAGAAGGTCACCTAGCCCGATTTTGTCGTGCACCAAAAGTCAAGTCCAATTTGGGGCGGTGGCACCAAAGGCGGATCTGGACAAAACAAAATCGGTTGGTTTCGGAAGAGCATTTTGCGTGATTTCTCAAAAAGCCAGTAACCCGAATGAAGTTAGCACGGGTCATTTAATTATAAATTCTTGCAAAGTCTATACCTTATTCGATACCGGTTCTACCCACTCTTTTATTTCACCTAGTGGTGTTCAATGTTTGAACTTGACTCATGAGAAATTAGACTTTGACTTATTTGTTGAAACTCTGTTATAAGAAACATTCGTTACCTCCACTATTTATAAATCTTGTTGATTCAAATCGACACTTTCACATTACCCATCGATTTTATCTCTTTGAAAATACTTGTCTTTGATGTGATTTTAGGAATCGATTGGTTAACTACACATCATGCTTTTCGTAAGGTTGTTAGCTTTCATATTCCTAACCAACCTGTTATGCGAATTCAAGCAACCAAACCACTAAAGTTAATCACTGTCATATCAAGCCATAAGTAAAGAGCCCCGAGCCTTTCGCTGGTGACTTCCAAGTCTTGGAATACACCAAAGCCAGAATATCCGTAGGGGGCGTCGTGAATAACGGTGGCAAGTTGATAGGTATCAATTTGACATGCTATCCAAGTCTTGGATTAGAGTCACAGTTTTTTTTCTATCGTTAATAAATTTCCTGATGTATTCTCTGAAGACTTCTTAGCCTAACCCTAGAGCGTGAAATTGAATTTTGTATTGACCCCAGTACAAAACTCATTTCTAAAACCATTAAATATTTCTTCACCTAGAACGAACGTATTATGCGCCAAAGACGTTGGCTTGAGCTGTTGAAGATTACGACTATACCATTCAATAACATCGTGGAAGAGCGAACGTGGTAGCTGACGTGTTGAGTAAAAGATCGTATGCGTTTACAAGTGCAATGTCGTTAACACAAAAACCCATTTTGTATAACTTACAAATGATGAAGATAGAGTTAAAGACTCTAAGGACCCACGTAAAGATAACAAATATACGATTAGAATCGACTTTAATCGATAATGTTAAAGCCTCTCAAGCTACATACCCAGAGCTGATGAATATGAAGAAGAAGGTTCAAGAAGGCGTTATTCTAGAAGCAAGAATCAACGAAATGAGTAAATCTCAACCCTCGATTTAATTGGTCTATTTGAAATCCTCCATCGAGTAGGAACTGTGGCCTATAGACTCATTTTACCGCCAAGTATGTCGCGTGTTCATAACGTTTTTTTACGTATCGATGTTACGTAAATATGTGGACGACCCAAACCACATTATTGAATTAGAACTAGACGAGATAGCAGAAGATTTAACGTATAAGGAGATACGTGTTAAAATCTTGGATAAGAATGATCATATTCGACACTCAAAGGTTATACCTCAAGAGTTAGAATCTGAAATGAAGTCAAGGTATCCTCACTACTTCGACATACCAGGTACGTACGTAAATTTCGAGGGCGAAATTTCATAAGGAGGGGAGATTGTATGACCCCAAATTTTATGAAATGAAAGTATTAAATTTTCTTATAAGTATTATTTTATTTCGTAAATGGCTAAATTGATAAAAGGTTAAAGTTAAGGGTGATATGTGAATTTTTTTTTTTTGTAAAGTAAGCAAGTTGTTATAAAATATTCGTTTAGTCGGGGAATATTTTTTTTGTCGGGGAATATTCGTACGATGGAACAATCATTGGTAGACCCCACAACGGAATTATTGTCGTAGTTAGAAAATGATAGAATTATCTTTTATTAAAAATAACGGCGAGTGTTACCGTTAAAACTGTTGAACTACCCGTTAGTAAAAGTACAGTAATACGCGGGGTTGCATAGTAGCACACAGTATTGATTTTGATACTTACGTAAGAAGTCACTCATTTATACTCAATTATTGCAACAATAATTGCTGCATCATATCTCTCATATTATTGATTCAATTATTGTCACAGTATCATCTGCATAATATGTTATATTATTAAATCAATAATTAAGACGGGAAAGTTATTCATATTATTAATTGCAATATTGACAATGTCTAGAAGTTCTGTCAAGGAGAGGTTTGGTCACCTAGTTGCGCGCCAATAAGGAGAAATTCTTATCGAAAAGCCACCTCTATCCTAGGAATGACCTGGTTGTTAAATATTGTGAATTATAATATCAATGTTGAATAAGTTTGTGTTGATTAAAGATGAAATTGATAGATCCATTGTGTTGGGATTATTAGTGTTAGTGGAAATCGACATTTATTTCGATAATAATTGATGTTTGGAGGTTATATTGACCAATCGGGTAATTCACTGGATAAATGAGCAATTAATTGCTATTAATTCACATGCTTATAACTATGTGTTCACATGTGTGTACTATTAACTCACATGATTTACTATTAGGGGAATTGGTGCAAGATTGATAATACTTGCATGACTAAGTTAAAAATGGAGGTATAGATGAAGGTACTATACTATAATTAATTTTTTCACATGTTTAGAACTATTGAGTCACATGATTTACTATTGATTCACATGATTTACTATTAGGGGAGGTGGTGCAAGTTTGATAATACTTGTAGGACTAAATTAAAAATGAAGAAAAGAGGAAGGTATTATCTTTGTAATATTTCGAGCCCCAAAACGCGTGTAATTATCGAAACTATATTTTTCTATAAATAGAAGCTCATTTTTCCTTCATTTCTCACCAATTCACTAAAGCTATAAAGCAATTATTATAGAGAGAAATTATAGAGAGAAAGAAGAAGAGAAGTCTGCTACATCACTATTCTAGTATCCAATCTTCTTTTGAGGTAAGGGGTATAATTCTTTTGTATTCATGAAGAGAGTTATTTTCTTTCAATACTCGTAAGGGTTGTTATTCCATTCTTTATTATTATGTTGGAATAACTTGTCTGTCTGCAATACCGCATACATGGTGAAATTCTTACATTAGTTTGTTCTTTATTATTACATTTGGAATATCCTATTTGTCTGCGGATTACGTATGACTTGGTTCCATTCTTTATTATTACTCGTTGGAATATCACATCATGCAAGCAGATTATGCATGACCTAGTTCCGTTCTTTATTATTACATTAGAATATCACATGCATGCGGATTACGTATGACCTAGTTCCGCTTCTTTATTATTCTATTGAAATATCACATGCTGCAAGCGGATTCGTACGTGACTGGTTCCATTCTTTATTATTCTTTTGGGATAACTTGTGCATGTGAACTACCGCATGCATGGTGAAAGATCCTGCGTATTTATTCCTCATTAAATTGTGGAAATGATGCATCTCGTGGATTCTGCATGGCGGTGAAAATCCATTTGCGCTTTAGATATTCTATTATACTAAATCTGAGATATCATTTCTTTTGTACTCGCCATGGAATATCATTTTCTTTGGTATTTTTTTTTACGAGTTACTATTCACGGGTTACTATTCACCCGGTTACTATTCACTTTAGTATTATTCACTCAGGTATTCGGGGCACTTTTCGTGCCGAAGTACTATTCACGGGTTACTATTCACCCAATTACTATTAACACTAGTATTATTCACTCGGATATTTGGGATACTTTTCTTGTTGGGGTACTATTCCAGAAGTACTATTCACGGGGTACTATTCACCCAAAAAATATATCTCTTTTCTGTCTAAATTATTTTTGGTACATGAATATTATTCTTGAATTATACTCTACAAAGCAGTATCATGTTGACAATTTGGACGTTATTGATTTCTGAATAAATTAAATTATAAATCTTTAAAATTTTTCCTTGAACTTATTTTATTGAATTATTATGTCATTGTCATCATCCTCATACTTATATTGTGATGAAAGTCATCTTTGGCTTACGTTCATAGATGGACTTGGTATGATTATGACCAGGGATTATTCGATCTAATCATGACCGTAATGTGACGAATGATGTGGTAAAAGTCCTCATTGGCATATAGTTCATTGATGGACAGTTGTTGGTATGATTATGACCAAGGATTATTCGGTATAATCATGACCATTGATGCTTACACGAATATCCTTGACCGTGGTGCAGGGATGATTCAATTTTTTTCATTAAGCTGAGTCTCAGCGATAAAGTTGATGAAAAACTTTTTAAATCATAGAAGATAGTAGATTTTATGTTCTACTTGACTCTTCTAATGGATTTCTTATTTTCGCTGCAGTTGTTGATCTAAAACTTGTTGTCTATTGTATTCTATCAGTTGTTATACTGTTCAAGGCTAAGGATAATTTTTTCTGCATTATCTTAGTCATAATATTTCTTACTGGACTAGTTGAGCTCACCCTTTTGCTTTCATTGTTCTCTTCAGAAGTTGAGAACGTAACAGGGACTAGTCGGGGAACGGAATGATGGTCCGAGATGGTGTTATAGAAGTCCTCACTATTCTATAAAATAATATGACAATAAATGTATGAGGACTCTATTTGAAAGTGGATATTGTCTAGAATGAAATATTCTTGTTTAAACTCTCAGCTATGTTTTGTCATTTTTTTACACGACAGTTGTATTAAAGAAGTTTGTATTTGATTTCTGTACCATGTATTTGGCGACTCAAGATGGGTGATGTATACCTATTTTGGGGGCGTCACAAGATGTATATCCAGGCTCAATCAAACAGAGTTTGATAACAGTGGATATATATATATATATATATATATATATATATATATATATATATATGAAAGCAATAAAAAGCCACGTATCGACGATCCAGGCATACCCACATAACACGACTCTCAACGTTAATAGATATGTAGGTATAAAAGTGAGAAAAAGCTTAAAAATCTAAAATATCTTATAGTAACAGCCAAGAAGACTTCAAATAGCTTTTGATGAATGAATACTCGGTTTCTACTGGTTAAATTTCAATATGTGGTAAACCACGTGTTCACAAGTGTTTAGAAAAAGGAAGCACTCAATTTGGAGCACTATAGAGGTGTGTACAGAGTTAAATGGGCAGCATTTCCTCGCTTTTTCCTCCTTTAAAATGGCCACCCCAAGCCCTCTATTTATAGAAGGAGGAGTCACGGGTCTAACCACGGTAGCCGCGGGTCCACCAGCGACTGTCTGGGGTGCCCCGGGCTCTGCGAGTCCTGTCGTCTCGAAGAACACGCACTCGTGCAACGTGCTGTCCGCTCGAACCTTCATAACTTTCGATCCGGGCATCCGATTGAGGTGTGTTATACCTTACCGGAATGCTATTGTCAAGAGAAACAGAATGACATGAGATAAGAGGTTGTACGAAGCCGGAAAGATTGGTCCATGACCAGATCTTCAAGTCTTCCAATTCTATCCGGTGTACTGTCTTGCGTAGTAGTCACTCAGGATTTTGAGCTATTGTTCTTGTGGGACACTTCATATGAAATGTGGGTTGAAATGATGTTGAGATGGCATAAATGTAGTATCGAGGTTGTAAAATGATGATTTTGCCCCTTACCAGGGTTATCTCTGGCTTTGTGCAAATGTAGCAGTCATTGCTCTGGGTTATCTCTAAGATTGGGCTGCTGTGAATATTGAATGTCCTCAGGATTATCACTAAGGTGTGCCTGACCTCCTTGGGTTATGTCTAGGGTTGGAAATGAGTGCCTCGGGGTTATCTCCGAGGTTGGAACTGACTTCTCCGGGGAATGTAAAATTTTGAGTGTCTACAAGTGATGTATTAGTTTATTAAATAAAATTATAATTGTATGGTAATTTAATTATGTGGCCTTTTGATTTAATAAGTTGATGTTAATGTTAATTTAATTGAATTTTAATATTAGAATTTAATATAATAAAGTGTGACAATAAACTATATAATAAATGAGTTATTAAAATAAATTAAAAGAGTTTTAATTTAGTTTTGCCAAACAAGGCTTAAGGATTTTAAGTATTTAATTTAAATGAGTTTTACCAAACAAGCCTTAGTGTCTTTTGAATTTAAAATAAACATAACTAATATATTTTAAATAGTGTTATTATGATATGTCAGTTTTTTTTTCGTTCTTTTTTTTTTACGTTAAGTCTAATACTAAAAAAAGAACAGAGAATAGAAAGAAGAGAAAACACAGAGTGAAAAGAGAGAAAATAAGAAGAAGAGAGAAAATAAAAAGAAGAGAGAAAAGAGAGAGTGGTAGAGACTATTTCTTTGTGAGCTTGAGAATTTAGAAGGAGGAAGATTAACAAGCCTCTATTATTTTCTAGCAAAGCTAAATAAGCAATTAAAGGTATAAATTCTTATTCTCTTTTATATTCTTGAGTTTTTATAATTGATTTTCAAGAAAATTGTTGAAGATATGGTTATAGGTATGTTAATTTCCGTATATAAACTGTTTTATGTGATTTGTATATTATTTAGAGTTAATTAATCCATGAAAACATGATAAATAAGAAGAGATTATAGTTATAGTGAGTTTACAGTGTACAATACAAGAATATGGCTTATTGGATACTAAAATTAGTGTTCAATTAATGTTGTAATGTATAAATTATTTGTTGATTGTGAAAATACATGAAGAAACGAAAACAAAGTAATTTAAACTAACTATTTTGGTTGAAAACTGAATTCACAGTGATTAATTTCGCTAAGAATGTCAAAAAGTGAAGAAAGAGTAAAAACAATGAATTAAAATGTTGTAATTTGGATGTTTATGTTGTTTATATGGTTAGAAACCTTAAGTTATGTTTCTATAAAATTTATGTATTTTATATGTGCTAAATTTGTTATTAGAAATGAGTTTTTAGGCCAATTTGGCTTTGTTCTGTGTTCTTCACGGACATTTTCTGCGTCTGACTCACTTATTCTGCTTGCAGCGCTAGTTCTCAAAAAGAAATCTGGGCGTCAAAGGCCATTCAATGCTTGTTAATTGAGTACTAATACTGCAACACCCTGGGTTACGTGTGAAAAACAAAAGCGCTTCTGACCTTGACCAACCTGCATAATTGGTCCTCAATCTAAATCAGGCGTTCTGGCCAACTAAGTGGCGATTTAGCCCAAAAAAATGATTTTAATTATACAATTATGTAATTTTTAATATAGTATAATGTTATGACTATAAAAATGAGATTTGTTATATTGTGGTGTTATAGTACCAAATGTGAAATTTATTTATTATTAGTAATTAACGAGTTATGTAATAACTGAAGAGTTGTGTTATTGCATTAAAAGTGTGGCTTAACCATGTGGTTAAAGCTAAGACTACAAGTCATATATGAAATAGATATTTAATTGTGCACGGAGATCATGTAGTAACTAATTATATCATGATAACTTGTGTATAGGATATTGAGAATCAAGTTATACTGTTTAGCCTATGCGCAAGGCAGGTTTCCGAACCCTAATCTCTATTTGAGTTTATCCTATCTTACTTACTTTATGCAAGTTCTTTAACCCTAATTTTACTTGAGCAAGTTTCTTTATCCTATCTTGTTTATAAATTACGCAGGTTCTTGAATTCTATTGAGCAAAGTTCTTAACTTTGTTTCCTTATTAGGAAATGTAACCTTAGCTTATCATTGTTGTTCAAGCTAGGTTCATTATATATTTTTAATGTTTTGAAAGTTATTCTTAAAGCATGACTTTGATGTGTCATACTATTTGCATATAGTTCATAATTACTCTTTAACATGTCGTTGTTAAACCCTCGCATTGTCATTAAACTTTTGATTCAACTAATCCTTAGTTGATATCCGTTGAACTCTAAATTACCTTGAAACTTATTCAAACCAAACTTCCTTTGGTGCGTACTTGTATGTTAAAATGAGATGAACAACCTTATTATAGGGGATTTATTACGCGAAAGCATTTATATGTTTATGCACAATACATGGTATGAAGGGCTGATGTAAGACCCCAAATTTTATGAAATAAAAGTATTCAATTTTTCTATTTAGTAAATAGTTAAATTGATAAAAGTTTAAAGTTAAGGGTGATATATAAAATTTTTTCAAAATAAGCAAGTGGTTATAAAATATTCATTGTTATCAGGAAATATTCGTTTGGTCGTGGAATATTCTTGTTGTCGGGGAATATTCGTACGACGGCGCAGCCATTTATGGGCCCCATAATAGAATAACTGTCGGATGAGGAAAACGACAAGTTTGAGTTTTTATAAATAACGACGTAATTGTTACCGTTAACACTGTTAGATTACTTGGTGGTTAAAATACAATAATACGCATGGTTGCACAGTAGCACACGGTATTGCATAGTATTTTTAAATTATTGATTCTTATGTAAGAAGGCACTACTCAATAATTGTTACAGTAATTACTGTTCAATATATTATTTTATTGATTCAATAATTGCTACGTTGATATTTTATGTTATTGTTGTTTCAATAATTGTCACTGTACAGTATTTCCCATTATCCGATCAATAATTCATATTATTTGAATAACATTACTAGATAGCATTATTTGACAATGTCTAGAAAGTTCTGTCAATGAGAGGTTAGGTCATCTAATTGCGCGCCAATAGGGAGAAATCCTTATCAGAAAGCTCCCTCTTTCTTGGGAACAACCTAGTTGTCATTATTGTGATTCTGTAATATTATTTGTGAATAATTAATTATTGATTTATATGATAAGGAAATATTTATTTTATGTGGATATAAATGATGAATTAATGCTGAGGTGTTTTATATTTTGTCGGAATGGAGGAATTCTTAAAAAAGTGACAATTGTTGAAAATTGATATTTTGTCTTTTTTGATAAAATAATTCATTCAAATATATTATTATATTACATTATAAATGTATAATGTGATAATATAATAATATAATAATAGTGATATTTTTACACTAAATTCACGGTGAATGAATCAAATGAGAGAAATCTAAAAATCAAAAGAAGAACAAAATATGGGATTTTCAAAAAAAAATAGTTCATTACTTGATTTTGTAAAATGCATAACTCTTTGTGTATAATGAGTTAGGAGATGAGCTATATATCAAAAGAAAGCCCTAGAAGTAAGCTAATCGTAGAAATTAGAATCACCCAAAAATTCATTGTGGATTTTTCGTGGTGATTGTTTGAATGAAACTGGAACGAAGGACTCATAATTCAAAAAATCAATGTTCTTAAGATATATTGCGTGAGTTATAATTTTTAATCCGACCGTTGGATCGTTGTTATTTTTGGATATGTTATACACATATAAGTTGAGTATATGTCCACAAATTTTGAAACGTTAAAAATTAACGTATGATTTGTTATGAATTTTAAGAGGTAACTGATTTGGAAATTAGTTTTATAAATAATTTTTGGTGGAGATTTCTAGAAGGTGGGACCCACTTTTGGTTGTTAGGGAAAATGGCTGATCTTTGGTGGGCCCCACTCGTGGTGGCTAAATTTTTTTCAAAGAAGTGTGCGTAGAAAACTTTTTATTAATATTTTATTAATTTAGTCTCTTTTGGCGTTCTAGCATTTTCCTATAAATAGGTGCTTTGTGAGTATTTAGATACTTTGAGAATTGATATTCAGTGCAAGTTTCCTTCGACTTTACATTCGATATTCCAGTTAGAAATACTGCTCTTTTGAGGTAAGGGATTGTAAGGGTTATTATGTTTTTCAGTTTCGTAATTTTTTCGACCCTCAAAAATTTTTTAGAAAACTTTGCAATGATAATTTCATGAGTTTTCTAGATTGTGTCCAAAAATGGCGATTTTTGGATGTATAGATTAGGAGTTTTGAATTTTATGGGAAAAAACTATTTTAAAAGTAAACCCTTATAACTCCTTGTGGTTAACTCCAAAATTGGTAAAAATTTTATTGGGAGTACATGTATATAACAGCAGTATACTTTGAAAATTTTGGACAAAAGTACAGTTTATGATAAATGTCTAAATATTCGACATTTTTTGGCCATATGAAAAATAGTAAATAAATTTTAAAAATTCCGAGAAAATTATATGTTCAATATGGGACTATATTCTGCTAAATTCCAAAAAAAAATAAATTTGGGACTGATTTGGTATTTTTCATGAAAATGGACTAGTTATGAGTAAATGAATTAAATATGTTATGTGAAGTATGAAAATTGGAAGATATGATTTTATGGCTTGAGAATCCTATATAAGGTATATGCAGATTTTGATGAGAGTTTTGGTTATTGGTGATTAAATCTTATGAGTTTGGCATTTTAGGATGATTAAATGCATTATTAGTAAAGTGTAAATAATTAAAATAAATTGTTTATAAGTTTAAGAAATGTTTAAAATATTGTGGTAATATTAATAATATTAGATTATGAGATTATTAAGTGATTTATAACATTTGGATTAAGGTGCTTTATGAAATCATTGATTTTAAATATTATTTAACGATTAATAATATTAGTAAATGAATTTAATGTTATTATATAATGAATAATATTAAATGGAGTTTATAATATAATGAATAATGTTATTATCTCCAATTAAATATTTGTTGAAATATTATTTTCTGTTCAAATCATTTTTGATATAATATTATTCTTTAATTTTACTCCACAAAGCAGTTTCATATTGACAATTTGGAAATTATTGAATTCTGGATAAATTAAATTGTTAAAGTCTTTAAAAATTTATCCTTTATCTCATGTGATTGATTTTTTATATCCTTGTCATGATCCTCGTGCTTATATTGTGATGAAAGTCATCTTTGGCCCATAAAGTGCATAGATGGATATTGTTGTTTATTGGTTTATAATTGTATGCCTTTGGCTGCGGTCTGAAAGAAAGAATCATTGATTGATATCTTTGGCCTGTAGTGCAAAGATGACTCGTTGTTGAATAACTTTGGCCCCTAGTGCAAAGATGACCTGTTGTTAAATATCTTTGGCCTATACTGCAAAGATGACCCGTTGTTGAATATCTTTGGCCTGTAGTGCAAAGATAACCTGTTGTTGAATATCTTTGACCTTTAGTGCAAAGATGAACTGTTAATGAATATCTTTGGCCTACAGTGCAAAGATGAACCTATTAGTATGATTATGAACATGAACTGTGATTTGGTATATGTAAGACCCCAACTTATTATTAAATGAAATTGAATTTCCTCTATTTATTATCCTGAAATAGTAAGGGTTGATTTGATTAATGTGGTTAGTTATGGGTAAAATGCGCAAATGTTTCAAATAAGCAAGTGGTTATAAAATATTCATTTTTATCGGAGAATATTCGTTTGGTCGTGGAATATTCTTACTGTCGGGGAATATTCGTACGACGGCGCAGCCTTGTGTGGGCCCCATAATGAAAAGCGATTGGATGAAGGAAAACGACAAATATAAGTTGTTTATAAATAACGGCGTGGTTATTCACAGATTATCTTGCTGGAATACCCAAAGGTTTAAAAACACAAGAGCATACCAGGTTACACACCAATTATTGATTCTTACGTGAAAGGCACTACTCAATAATTATTACAGTAATTACTATTCAATATTTTATTTTACTGATTTAATAATTGCTACGTTGATATTTTATATTGTTGTTGTTTCAATAATTGTCACTACATAGTATTTTCATTATCAGATCAATAATTCATATTATTTGAATAATATTATTAGATAGCATTATTGGCAATGTCTAGAAAGTTACATCTAAGGAGAGGTTTGGTCACCTAATTGCTGCGCCAAGAGAGAAATTCTTATTGGAAAGCCTCCTCTTTCTTAGGGAACTACTACAGTTGCCGAGATTGTGATTCTGTAGTATTATTTGTGAATAATAAATTATTAATTTATATGATAAGGAAAATATTAATTTTATGTGGATATAGATGGAGAAAATTTTAAAGTGACAATTGTTGAAAAATTGATATTTTATCTTTTCTAATAAATAAATAATTTAAATATATTATTATATTTTAATAATAGAATAATAATGATATTTTTACAATGAATGTGGGATATGAGTATATGAGGAGGAGGAGTATTTTTGTTACTAAAATTGTTTAAAACATGTTAAACATGTTCGTGGACCCCATTTCTTGACTGAAATTTGATTATAGCCTGTAAAATCGCCCGTTTGTGAATTTTGGTCAATTTTTGTTTAGAATTTGGAAAACCTTTCTTCTACAAAGTTGTAGAGAATGGAATTTCCTATGGAAAGGACATAAGGTTTGAATTTTTAAGATAAAAGGGCTATTTATTGTGAATTATTGAAGTTTTGGTATTTTGGGTCTGAATTGATTTTTGGAGTTTTAAATGATTTTATTAACAAAAACATTTTTGTGACATTTGGTGAGTTTGTGGCTGATGTTTTTGACCAAAGAAGGCTGCTAAGGAAATTAAGAAAAATATATTAATATTTTATTAAATTTTTTGCTTTGGTGTTCTAAGCATTTTCCTATAAATAGGGTGCTTAGGTTAGAATTGAAAATCACACCAGAAACTGAAGTTTTCTCTCTATTTCTCTCTCTATATTATCGAGCGTATTCTTCTGAGTATTTTGATACTTTGAGTGTTGCTATACTGGTGCAAGTTCCTTCAAAGACTATATCCAAAGATTCCAAATCGTAAGTCTTGTCTTTTCGAGGTAAGAGATGTTATATTTTTTTTAAAATGATATTATTTCTTCTAATATCATTATGCCGAAATATTGGTAAGATTTTTCTTGTGAAATTCTTGTCTTTTAGTGTCAGGGTTACTATTCACGTATACGACACTATTCACAAAAAAATTAAATTTTCATTTTTTGTCCAAGATATCTATTATGGATACTAGCTTTGATTATATTCATGTTTTGATCATTCTTGATTTTTACTTCACTATGATTATTAATGAAGTATTTTTTAACTCGGATTGTTTAAAGTACAAATCTTTAATATTTGTTCTTTTATTTCACTGTATTAGTTTTCTTTAAAATATTTTTCATCATCCTCAGTCCTAAATGATGGTATTACTGAATATCTTTGGCTTGTAGTGCAAAGATGGTTGATTTTCCTATGAATATCTTTGGCCCGTAGTGCAAAGATGTATAGGTGTTGAGATGAACATGACCAACTGATGAATATCTTTGGCCTATAGTGCAAAGATGAATATTTGATTCAAGATGAATATTTATTGATGTTACAGGGATAAAATATTTATGATGGACTTTTAAATTCATAGATTATAGTAGATTTCATTCTCTACGTAACTCATCTATGAATTATTATTTCCGCTGCAAATATTGATTTGAAACTTGTTGTCTATTGTATTTTTTCAGATTTTTCCCTGTTGAAGACTAACGATAATTTGTTCTATATTATCTTAGTCATAATATTCTTTAATGGGTTAGTTGAGCTCACCCTTTTCCTTTTTGTTCCATTTTTCTTCTCAGGAGACGAGAATGCAGCGAGTTCTAGTCGGGGTGTGGAATGATGGTTCTAGAAAGTTGTCTTAGTAGTCCTTACCATTTTTGTAAAATAATGTATCAATAATTATAATGAGGACTTATTTGGGTGTGAATATTGTCTAGATGGCAATATTTGTATTTAAACTCACAGTTTATATGTTGTATTAATAAAGTTGTAGTTGTTTCTGTACCATGTTATTAACGACTCAAAGTGGGTGATGTATACCTATTTTGGGGGTGTCACAGTATAACCATGATCTTTGATGTTTCAGGTAAAGACATGTGATGAAAATTATCTTCGTCCTGGATGAGAAGAGGAATTTAGAACCACAAATATGATTATGAGTTATATACATGATTGTGGACATGAACTGTTGATTGATGTTACAGGGATAAAACATTGTTGGTGGACTTTTAACATGGAGAAGATAATAGACTTCATGGTCTATTTGACTCTTCTAATGGATTGCTCGTTCCGCTGCAACTATGGTTGAAAAGTTTTATCATCTACCATATGTTCTAAATCTCTGATTTAATATTGACGAAGGCTATTGATAATTTAATTATCTTTTGTCATGATATTCTTTATTGGACTATTTGTGCTAACCATTTTGCTTCACAATTCCTTTCAGGTAATAAGAGTGTAGCTGGGTCAAACGGGGATAACAGGGGAATAGAACGGTGGTCTATAGTTGTTGAGGTTCTCCCTAAACAGTATGGAAATAATTTTATTAAGAACTTTAGATAAGTGTGTTGTATTTTATACGTTATTTAATAGTTATATTTGGTTAATCAAATAGGGTGAGGCGAACCCAACGTTGGAAGGGTATTTTTCCACTATCATACAAGATGTCTAATGACATACAACCTCGTGTTATCATAAGATAGGGTTATGCACATCCACTTGCTGATTATATCTACGAGCACTACTTATATAATCTTGGAGTTTGGTTAAAATATAATTCTCAATTGGAGACAATTGAGATAATTATATGTCAAGAGAAGACTCACCATTGGAAAGAACGTGATAGCAATCTTCTCGTTTTTCTTTGGGGTTTATTGGGTCAACCAAGGATAATTCTCAAGTCATATGATATCTATTATAACTTAGATGCATGGTGTCCCATGTACGAAGGTTTTCTTGAGCATTTTTCATAGATTTTAATTTCTAAAATAGTTAGTGACTGTATCTTTATATAAGGTATCATGATGAAGTGTTGTCCACGGTTGGGACATAAGTCACAGTTGGTATATATTTGTATCAAAACTCACAACATATGTGTTATTGTATTTTGCACGACAATTGTAATAATGAAGTTATAGTTATTTTCTGTACCATGTATTTGGCGACTCGGAATGGGTTGGGTGGATTGGACCTATTTTGGGGGCATCACATTTGGTATCAGAGCTTAGGGATATGATTTCTGGCGGAGATCCGGGATTAGGACTAGGAAGGGAGAGACGAGTAATATCCTTCGCTAGTGTGTGTCCTACCTAAGCTGAATTTTCTTACTTAAGTTGATAAAATTGTGATATGTCAATTAACCTTTGTTTTGAAACTGTATTCTAGAATGATATCTGAATTACAAAAAATGAGCAATAGAGAAATCATGATATAGAAGAGCTGATCTGGGAGATAGAATCTGAAATAAAAGCAAGGTATTCTCAACTATTTGAAATACCAGGTACGTAAATTTCGGGGATGAAATTTCATAAGGAGGGGAGATTGCAAGAAACCGAATTTTATGAAATAAAAGTATTCAATTTTTCTATTTAGTAAATAGTTAAATTGATAAAAGTTTAAAGTTAAGGGTGATATATATAAATTTTTAAAAATAAGCATGTGGTTATAAAATATTCGTTTGGTCGTGGAATATTCTTGTTGTCGGGGAATATTCGTACGACGGCACAACCATTTATGGGCTCCATAACAGAATAACTGTCGGATGAGGAAAACGACAAGTTTGTGTTTTTATAAATAACGGTATAATTGTTACCGTTAACACTGTTGGATTACCTGATGGTTAAAATACAGTAATACGCGTGGTTGCACAGTAGCACACGGTATTGCACAATATTTTTGAATTATTGATTCTTACGTAAGAAGGCACTACTCAATAATTGTTACAAAGAATTCTTTGCTCAATATTTTATTTTATTGATTCAATAATTGCTACATTGATATTTTATGTTATTGTTGTTTCAATAATTGTCACTGCACATTATTTCCCATTATCGGATCAATAATTCATATTATTTGAATAATATTATTAGATAGCATTATTTGACAATGTCTAGAAAGTTCTATCAATGAGAGGTTAGGTCATTTAATTAGGCCCCCTCTTTCCTAGGAACAATATGGTTGTCATTATTGTGATTCTGTAATATTATTTGTGAATAATTAATTATTGATTTATATGATAAAGAAATATTTATTTTATGTGGATATAAATGATGAATTAATGCTGAGGTGTTTTATATTTTGTCGGAATGGAGGAATTCTTAGAAAAGTGACAATTGTTGAAAATTGATATTTTGTCTTTTCTGATAAAATAATTCATTCAAATATATTATTATATTATATTATATTATAAATGTATAATGTGATAATATAATAATATTGATATTTTTACACTAAATTCACGGTGCATGAATCAAATGAGAGAAATCTAAAATTCAAAAGAAGAACAAAATAAGGGATTTTCAGAAAAATTAGGTCATTACTTGATTTTGTAAAATGCATAACTCTTTGTGTATAATGAGTTAAGAGATGAGTCATATATCAAAAGAAAGCCCTGGAAGTAAGCTAACCGTAGAAATTAGAATCACCCAAAAATTCATTGTGGATTTTTCGTGGTGACTGTTTGAATAAAACTGGTCCGAAGGACTCAAAATTTGAAAAATCAGTGTTCTTGAGATATATTGCGTGAGTTATAATTTTTAATCCGACCGTTGGATCGTTGTTATTTTTGGATATGTTATATATATATAAGTTGAGTATATGTCCACAAATTTTGAAACGTTAAAAATTAACGTATGATTTGTTATGAATTTTAAGAGGTGACTGATTCGGAAATTTGTTTTATAAATTGATTTTGGGTTGAGATTTCTAGAAGGTGGGACCCACTTTTGGTTGTTGGGGAAGATGGTTGATCTTTGGTGGGGCCCACTTGTGGTGGCTGAAATTTTTTCAAAGAAGTGTGCATAGAAAACTTTTTATTAATATTTTATTAATTTAGTCTCATTTAGCGATCTAGCATTTTCCTATAAATAGATGCTTAGGTTAGAATTGAAAATTACACCAGAAACATAAGTTTTTTTTCTCTCTCTATATTATCGAGCGTATTTTTGTGAGTATTTAGATACTTTGAGAATTGATATTCAGTGCAAGTTTCCTTCGACTTTACATCCGATATTCCAGTCAGAAATACTGCTCTTTTGAGGTAAGGGATTGTAAGGGTTATTATGTTTTTCAGTTTCGTAATTTTTTTGACCGTCAAAAAAATTTTGGAAAAATTTGAAATGATAATTTTATGAGTTTTCTAGATTGTGTCCAAAAATGGCAATTTTTGGATGTATAGATTAGGAGTTATGAATTTTATGGGAAAAAAACTATTTTAAAAGTAAACCGTTATAACTCTTTGTGGTTAACTCCAAAATTGGTGAAAGTTTTATTGGGAGTACATGTATATAACAACAGTATACTCTAAAAATTTTGGAATTTTTGGACAAAAGTACAGTTTATGATAAATGTCTAAATATTTGTTAGTTTTGGCCATATGAAAAATAGTAAATAAATTTTAAAAATTTCGAGAATAATATATGTTCAATATGGGACTATATTCTGCTAAATTCCAGAAAAGAAAATTTTTTGGGACTGATTTGGTATTTTTCATGAAAATGAACTAGTTATGAGTAAATGAATTAAATATATTATGTGAAGTAAGAAAATTGGAAGATATGATTTTATGGCTTGAGAATCCTATATAAGGTATATGCAGATTTTGATGAGAGTTTTGGTTATTGGTGATTAAATCTTATGAGTTTGGCATTTTAGGATGATTAAATGCATTATTAGTAAAGTGTAAATAATTAAAATAAATTGTTTATAAGTTTAAGAAATGTTTAAAATATTGTGGTAATATTAATAATATTAGATTATGAGATTATTAAGTAATTTATAACATTTGGATTAAGGTGCTATGAAATCATTGATTTAAAATATTATTTAACGATTAATAATATTAGTAAATGAATTTAATGTTATTATATAATGAATAATATTAAATGGAGTTTATAATATAATGACTAATGTTATTATCTCCGTTAAATATTTGTTGAAATATTATTTTCTGTTCAAATCATTTTTGATATAATATTATTCTTTAATTTTACTCCACAAAGCAGTTTCATATTGACAATTTGGAAATTATTGAATTCTGGATAAATTAAATTGTTAAAGTCTTTAAAAATTTATCCTTTATCTCATGTGATTGATTTTTTATATCCTTGTCATGATCCTCGTGCTTATATTGTGATGAAAGTCATCTTTGGCCCGTAGTGCATAGATGGACTGTTGTTTATTGGTTTATAATTGTATGCCTTTGGCCTGTAGTGCAAAGAAGAACTGTTGATTGATATCTTTGGCCTGTAGTGCAAAGATGACTCGTTGTTGAATATCTTTGGCCCCTAGTGCAAAGATGACCTGTTGTTAAATATCTTTGGCCTATACTGCAAAGATGACCTGTTGTTGAATATCTTTGGCCTGTAGTGCAAAGATGACCTGTTGTTGAATATCTTTGGTCTATAGTGCAAAGATGACCTGTTGTTGAATATTTTTGACTTGTAGTGCAAAGATGAACTGTTAATGAATATCTTTGGCCCGTAGTGCAAAGATGAACCTATTAGTATGATTATGAACAGGAACTGTGATTTGGTATAACCATGATCTTTGATATTTCAGGTAAAGATATGTGATGAAAATTCTTTTTGTCCTGGATGAGAAGAGGAATTTAGAACCACAAATATGATTATGAGTTATTCTCATGATTGTGGATAGGAACTGTTGATTGATGTTACAGGGATAAAACATTATTAGTGGACTTTTAATATGGGGAAGATAATAGACTTCATGGTTTATTTGACTCTTCTAATGGATTGCTCGTTCCACTGCAACTATGGTTGAAAAGTTTTATCATCTACCATATGTTCTAAATCTCTAATTTATTACTGACGAAGGCTATTGATAATTTAATTATCTTTAGTCATGATATTCTTTACTGGGCTATTTGTGTTCACCCTTTTGATTCACAATTCCTTTCAGGTAATAACAGTGTAGATGGGTCGAACGGGGATAACAAGGGAATAAAACGACGGTCTATAGTTGTTGAGGTTCTCCCTAAATAGTATGAAAATAATTTTATTAAGAACATTATATAAGTGTGTTGTATTTTATACGTTATTTAATAGTTATATTTGGTGAATCAAATAGGGTGAGGCGAACCCAACGTTGGAAGGGTGTTTTGCCACTATCATACAAGATGTCTAATGACATACAACCTCGTGTTATCATAAGACAGGGTTGTGCACATCCACTTACTGATTATATCTACGAGCACTACCTATATAATCTTGGAGTTTGGTTAAAATATAATTCTCAATTGGAGACAATGGAGATAATTATATGTCAAGAGAAGACTCACCATTAGAAAGAACATGATAGCAATCTTCTCATTTTTTTTTGGGGTCTATTGGGTTAACCAAGGATAATTCTCCAGTCATATGATATCTATTATAACTTAGATGCATGGCCTCCTATGTACGAAGGTTTTCTTGAGCATTTTCCAAATATTTTAATTTCTAAAATAGTTATTAACTGTACCTTTATGTAAAGTATCATGGTGAGGTGTTGTCCACGGTTGGGACATGAGTCACAGTTGGTATATATTTGTATCAAAACACACAACATATATGTTGTTGTATTTTGCACGACAATTATAATAATGAAGTTGTAGTTGTTTTCTGTACCATGTATTTGGCGACTCAGAATGGGTTGGGTGGATTTGACATATTTTGGGGGCGCCATAGCTGACCCCCTTACGTAAGAGAAAGACGGTCCATATAGTATAAGGACTGTTAAAGGTTCAAGTAGAAATACTTATAACCTGGGACATAGTTCATGGTCTTGTGACCCTTAGATGATTTTCAATATCAATTCTTGATTATCGATATTATAAATTGTTATTCAATCCAATCGAGTTTATTCTTTGTCAGTTATTATATCATTTTAAGTGAGCATTTGTTTTGCTCACTCTTGCATATATATAACCGTTGTAGCTAAAATTGAGAAGGTTGATGAGCCAACCACTAGCAAAGGAAAAGGAAAGATGAACAAGTGTTGAAGACTTTTGTTTATTTTTGATTATTTATTCAGACTTAATTCTAATTATGTGATGTAATTAATAATTCCGCATTTTGAAGATTATGTTTAAGATTGTGTGACATGGGATTTTATTGGATATAATTATGTAACCCTTTAATGGGAAGATTTATTGTTTAAATTTTATTATATTTGGGTAGTTAGAAATGAACGATTGGACAGTGAACATCAAATCATGGGGGAATGAAGTACCCAGATTAGAGGGTGTCACAGTTCTGGTTGAATCTAATGGTGAGACTTCCACAGCTCCATATGGGAATACCTTCGTGATGATAAATGGTCCTGACAAATATGATTTCAATTTTCTCGAGAACAATCTCAATCTAGAGTTAAATAATAGAACATATTGTCCTGGTTTAAATTTCTTATCCAGAATCTTCTTGTCATGCCATCGTTTAATTTTTTCCTTGTATAACCGTGCGTTGTTGTAAGCTCGCATACAAAATTCATCCATTTCGTTGCTATAACAGTCTTCTTTTTCCCGTTGCATGTAGATCAAAATTTAATTTCTTGATTGCCTAGCATGCTCTGTGTTCCAATTCCACTAGTAGATGACAATCTTTACCAAACACTAATATGTAAGGTGTCATCCCGATTGGTGTTTTATATGCGTTTCGGTATGCCCACAATTTATCATCTAATTTTTTAGCCCAATCTTTCCTATTTGGGTACACAATTTTCTCCAGGATTCTTTTTACTTCTCGGTTTGAAATTTTAGCTTGACCACTATTTTGAGGGTGGTATGATATGGCTATCTTACATGCTACACCATATCGTGAGAGAATGGCAGCGAAAAACTTGTTACAAAAATGCGTACCCTCGTCACTGCTGATAGCTCTTGGCGTTCTGAACCTTGTAAAAATATTTTTATGGAGAAATTGAGTCACCACTCTAGCTTCATTTGTAGGTAAAGAAATAGCTTCTACCCATTTGGAAACATAATCAACTGCCAATAATATATATTGCTTATTAAAAGAAGTTGGGAATGGACCCATACAATTTATTCTCCTAATGAGTGAGTTTTACACCTACGAATTAGCTATCTTCTAAGCTTGATTCTTTGTTACTTTGAGTAATCTTGGTATCGTTTTACTTGTTTTTTGTGTTTGTTTTGCAGGAATTGGAATGGAGAGTGAAATAAGGAAAAAGAGGACAAAATATGTACATTCACTGCCAGACACTCGTCGGGGCGGGCCTTTCCAAGTCAAATATACCCGTCGGGACGGGGGTGCACGACATAAGACTTATTGTTACCTTTTTCAGGTTGGAATCGAGAAGGCTACTGGTCATGAATTTGGGTTGTAATTGTAAGAGTATAAGAAGCATAACTAAAAGGGTAAAGAAGGACATTCATTCATTCGTTATCACAATCAACTAAACCCTAGTTTTAACATCAAATTTGGAGAATTGAAGCAAGGAGGCTAGCACGAGGGATTCAAGACGAACGTGGAAAAGAGCAGCATATTACTTCATAGTTTTTATCTTCTCTCTTCATTTTTAATCTTCTATTCAAAATGTTATTCTATTTGTGGATTTTGGTTTCTTATTCAATCATGTTGAATTAATTTACTATTTAAGTCTACAATGGATCTTTTTGTGTAACGAAGGTTGATATTGTAATACCCGCGAGTTTTAAATAAATAATATTAATATTAAGAATAATGATTGTTTGAATATTTATTTGAATATAAATATATATAGTGATGACATGAGTTGTGGTAATTCATTTAATTGAATAAGCAAGTGATAATTGAGTAATGTGATAGAAGTGGTGAGAAGCTAAATTTAAGCTTATGAAATTATGCCTAGTATGGCAAAGTAGTGGAATGAGAAAGTTACTAATTAAATTAATGATGAAATGGATGAAATTAATTAGTACTATAGTGAGTAAATAATTACATAGTGTGATAGACTAATTTCTATTATCATTAATTATTTATAGTGAGCGATAGCATGTAATGTGTAGTTTTATATATTAAGGTTTTTTCATTCAATATAAAATGAGGTGTGACATTAGGGTGTGAATAATTATTATATAAGATTATATGATAAAAGTAAGCTTTAAATTATGTAATTTGCCAAGTTGTATGAAAGAGCCTTTTGTGACATCATGATGTGTGGTGGATCAATTAAAGGTGTATTTTAAACATATAAGAGAAATTAACTTTGATTAAATAAATATTTATTTCAAATATTTATGTAGAATTGGAATAATAAATTTATGGAAAATAATAGGGTATTGGTACCCAACTAAATTATATTATAGTCTAATGTAAATATTCTTTGAATTGACCTAATGTACATGAATTATATGATTATGTGTATTTTTTCTTTTAACTTATCACAATGTAATAACATCAACTCATTAAAATTCATTTGTGAGCCAAAAAGGAATTAACCTTAGTGCAACTAGTGACCATTTTAACTAATGTAATAAGCTGAATAACCTTGTCGTAAAACTATAGTCCCATTCTAAGTCTCAATCGTGTTTTGTCAAAAGCCTATGACTCTATGTTGCTGAAAACCAAGATGGAGATGATGGCTATGGGAATGGAAGAAGATGGAGTTGGTGAAGCTTTTCACCAACTTCTTGTTACACAATGGTTCCTTTTATCTTCCATTGATACAATCCTTAGGGCAAAACCTCCAAATGGATAATAATTTCTCTATAAATAGAAGTTCCTCCTCTCAAATTTGAGTTGTTGATTTCTCTGTGAGTTTCTAATTGGAGTGTGAGTGTTGTTAAGTAATCTGGAAATTGAAGCAAGAGTTAGCATTTCAACTTCAAGAAGGTAATGTCCATTTTCATGTCTTAAGTTCAAATTTTGCAAGTTCTTAGGAAAATGCTAGAATACTTATTGTTTGAGTTAAAAAATTGATGCTAGACGTTGTTAATATGGTTGAATACGCAATCAACAAAAGTTAAACGGAGTAATTTGGTCAAGAAACGAATCTGTGATGAAGAGAATCACTAAATATTTTGAACTTTGGAAAAAATGCCACAAACTTTGAATTTGATTTTTGAATTTGGTTGCTTATGTGATTTGAATTGTTAGAATCATGCTAGGGATGTTTGATACTAAGTTTATGGAGTTTATATTAATTGAATATCCTTAAATTGTTGTTTGGATGAGATATTGGCATGTTGGTTCGCAGCAGGGGAGTTGGGAGTTCAACTACAATAGCCAATTTGGGGTAGTACCACCCCGGCGAGGGTGCTGTGTAACGATCGAGAAATTTTGTAATTAATTTAAATATTTATTGAATTAAATAAATATTTTTATTAAATTTATTTATTGAGAAAAATAAATAATTGATGGAATTGTGATGTAAGAATTTAGTAACTAAATTGATTAATGTTAATTAAATTAAAATAATGGCAATTTTATTATTTGAAGATTTGAATAATGGTAATTTTATTATTTGAAGATTTAATTTAATGAAATAATTAAATTTAAAGAATTGTTTAATATTTAAGAAAATAAGTAAATTAAATAAAGTGGTGTTTAAGTATAATTTAATAATTAAATTAGATATATAATAATTTATTAATCATAAGTATAATTATAATAAAAAAATATAATTATTATAAATATAATTGTAAGCTATTTAAATTATTTAAATGTGACAATAAAAACTATATAATAAAAATATTATGAAAATAATCTAGAAGGGGGGAGTTGTGTTTAGCCAAATAAGGCCTTGTGGCCTTTGGCTTATTTTTAATCGACGCAACTTGTTGGGTTTGTGATCTGACGTACGTGGGAGAGAGGCCATATCAGTTATATTACGCGTTCTATTTTTTCCCTAAGGCTAGATAACTATAAAGAACAGAGAGGTATATAGAAAGAACATAGTGAAAAAGAGAGCTTGGTGAGGAAGAGAGAATCACAGAGAATTGAGAGTTGGAGAAGAAGGAGAAGAATTACTAGAACTTTGTTTACATCAAGAACTAAAGGTATACTTTACTCCTAATGTTCATGTTTTGAGTTTCCAATGATTATTTTTTGTAAATTACTAAGTCACGTTGGATTGATATGTATATGTATGGTGTTATAATCTGTTAGTCATCATGTATGAGTGCTATTTGATGATCAAAAACATGAAAAATGGGTTAAAAAGAGAATTAGAATAACATTGTATGTTCATGTAATATGGCTTGTTTAAGTACAAAATTTGATGTCCAATATTTGGTATAATCTATAAATTTATGTTAGATTGTGTTAATACGTCAAGAAACGAAAACAACGTAGTTTGAATCGTGCTAATTGGTTAAGAAACGAAGTTTTGGCAATCAAATTCGCTAAAAGTGTTAAAAATGAAGAAATTGGATAAAAGTGTGGTTTTGATCCTTAAAAGTTAAGTATATATAGTGTTTATGTTGTTAGAATGATGAATTGCATGTTTATTGATGTTATTACAAAGTTTTAGTTATTAGGATTTGTGAATTTTTATGGAAATTGGGAGAAATTGGGTGTGTTGTGAAACAGTAGTCAGAACTGCAGTTTACATCGTATGCAGACGGCGTATTTCTTGGCCATACCACAGCAGAAATGGTGCAAATTAAGCATTGTATTGAGTTCTGCTGTCAAGACCAAATAAGAAGCTGAGCTGAGCACAGGCCCTGGGGCAACAGAATGTGTCTGCGTCTCCTGAGCCTAGGCAGTGAGTTCTAATTATTTGTAGACTATAAATAAAAGACCTAATTTAGTGGAGTATGCATGATAAAGATGTTAAATCATAATATGACATACAATAACAGATTGTGATGTAATGTAATACAAAATGTGAATATGTTAAATGGTTATTTGAACAAGTTATGTAATGAACAAAGGTTGACATTTACAAGAGTTAGAAGTGAATGATAAAGTTTATATTAGACGATAGTGAGATTTCAGATTCGTTAGGAAGGTTATCCAATATGATTAGGCATTAAGTTAAAGGTTATGACCTAAATGGTGGGTTAAACCTATAAAGCTAATGTTAATACAACTAATTGGTATTGCAATTTCAATGGTATGTGTAGGGTAATTGGCGAACGTTATTATATTTGTGTCGCTTACACACGAGGCAAGTTCCCTAAATTCATTCTCTTTATAATGAATGCAAGTTCCATAATTCTGTTATTTTGCTATTGTCAAGAAAGCTTTCTAGTTCTAAATTATCATTATGCAAATCCTATATTACAGTTGAGCAAGCTTATTGATTCTATCTTGTGTATGGTTGTATATGTTAGGTTTGTAATATTCATGAACGCAATCAAATTGCACAAATTAAGCGGAAACGTGGAAAATCAGAGTTTTAAAATTTTACAAACCATATACCTGAAACATCCTTTATGCATAATTATTAATTAAACGAAAAGATAAAGAACAATAATCATACCCTTAAAGATCCGAGCTTCCTCAGGTACGAGTTCACCTCCAAATCCTTTCACGTTCAACTTGAATCCACCGGGTTTGGTTTCTTCCTTTGATCAACATTAGCCACCCAAGTGTTTGGCTTCTAGAGGTGATTCACTACGGAAGAAGAAAAATTCAAGAAGATGGGTGTTTGGCAAAACCCTAGTTTTTCTATCTCTCATAGAAAAAGAGCGTACTCTCCAACAATTGGAATCAGATATATTAGATATCTGATATAAGACTCCTCTTATAAATATATCAGTTAACCCTTCTAATCTAATTAGAAAATAGGGTATTATTTAATTAATTAAATTCCTTTAATTAATTAAGCTCCCTAATATTATTAGGGATAATGAATTAAACTCTTTTAATTAATTTAACCTCCTAATCTTATTAGGAATATATGAGAGTACTTTTATTAATTAATTCCCAAACTCTTTTAGGAATTAAATAATAATAATAGTAATAATAATAATAAGACTCATCTTATTAATTTATATTTAATATTTCCAAAATATTAAATAATAAATATTAAGCTATTTAATTTATTCTATCACCATAGATTAAATTAAATATACTTAACTTATTATTACAAGTATGCCATTAACTTCTTAAATAATTATTCTTCCTTTTATGGTGTGACCCTTTAGGTTCTCCATATTAAACCGGTTGTGAATAAATCAATTAGAACAATTCTAATCTTATTTAAATAAATAAATTAAACAATTAATTTATTAAAATAAATAATATTTATTCTACAATAGGGATAAGCCTCCATAGCGATCAACGACTTTCTAGATAATATAGATTTTAACATTAATCATAAAAGAACCTTTGAGTAAATAGTTACCGTACAATTCAATCCTTCCACCATACAATGTCCCAATTAAATATAAGACATGGAATTACTGTCAAGTCTTATTTTATTTAATTATATGTATTTCGACTCTTAAATGCACAACTCCAAATAATGCAAATTAGAAACTCCTTTTAAATTTTATTCTGCCTTGGGCCAAGGACTACTAGGTTATCATTTATCGAATCACATAGGACAGTTATCTTCTTTTATTAGAAGCGGTAGATTCTTTATCGATCATACATTATCTGTAACGACCCAAAAATTCAAAAATTTCCAGAATTTAAGTTTAAAGAATTAGTGATTAATAAAATAAATTTTTATTAATAATATTATGTGCTATGTGTTTATTAATCGTTCTAGAACCTAGGATGATTATAAGTCGGGAGGATTCTGGCTACGAGTTAGGTTGAACGAGTAAGAATTTTCAAGATGAAAATAACAATTTTCTTGGAACAAAATATTTCTGGGAAAAAAGACGAAATAAACACTATTCACCCGACGAAACCTAAGGGTTAGGAATTGAATAACCTAAGCCGTTCTGAGAGTTCGGTATGTCGAAATAACATTCCGTCGAAAGATTTGCCAATAATATAAATGAAAAGTTAAGTAAGATTTATAAAAGTTTTTCTCAAAAAATGTAGAAATCGTGCAAAATAAAAAAACGACGAAAATTATCATATATGTACTTTTCATTCGTTTAGTTACGTTAGGGGAAAACGTGAAGGAAAACGCTTAACACCAAAAAGTGTTTTTCAGTTTTTCGAAAATCCGAAGAATACATAAAAGTTAATCGGTAAAGGAAAGACGAAATATCCAAAAATATTTAGATTCTGAGAATCGCAGTTTTTAAAAACTGTAGGACGAAACCCGAAAGACGGAACCACGAAACTTACAGGCTAAGTTTCGTGAATAGTAAGGAGGTTAACTAAGGATGTGGAAGTAGTAAACTTAAGTGTTAAGTAGACTTAAGTGTTAAGTAAACTTAAGAGTTAAGCAAACTTAAAGGCTAAGTAGACTTAAGTGTTAAGTAAACTTAAGGAGTAAGTTAACTTAGTCCTTAAGGCATGAATAGTAAGGAGGTTAGGGGGGTGAAATGACTAAAATACCCTTAGCTTGGAAATTCTATAAATAGGAAGCTTATTTCATTTGTTTAGAATTTTGAAAATTGTCCAACATTTGAGAGAGAGAGAGAGATTTCGGATGAGGGAGAAGAGGAAAAGGAGGAGGAAAAGTTACTCATGAGCAAACTTTGTCCGATGGAAAGAGATAAGAGGAGAAAGGTAATCTGCAACCTAGTCTCTTAGAAATTTTCTTTAAGTTTCTATGTTCAAACATTGATTAATGAGAATAAGGAGTAAAAGATATTAAGAATGATTTTATATGGTTGAAATCATAAGAAAAGAAGAAATAAGAAATTAGAAGTTTAGTTTGTAAATTTCTTAAGGAAGTGTTCGATTCGTAATGAATTAGAACGATCCAAATGGATTATATGAATGAGTAGATGAAATAAGTAAGGAATAATGTTCTATAACATCAAATTCCAATAAAGAGTGAAATCGTAATCTAAAATATCGATTAAAATGATGAACGAATGAAGAACACGAAGAACACACGAAGAACACGAAGAACGTTGTTGATGGACAAATTTAAAACCATCGTAGGATAATTGTTATTGAGGGACAAGTTTAAAACCATCGCATATAAGTTAGATGTTCGTTGCTTGGTTAGGAACGGTAGAAGCGTTCATGAAGAACATATTAAAACTTAGCTATAACGAAGTTATGGCAAATATTTCATAAAAGACGAACGAGAATTAGAAAGTTAGTAAATGAACCCGAACGTATAGGGTTTCATAAGAATGTAAGAGAACATAGAAAATGTGAGTCGTGGACTCAAGAATGAATGAATTCCGAGTTCGGATGACCGAATTACTGGATTTAACGAACAAAGAACGTTAAAAAGCGTAAAATGAATAAAGGGTGAAGATCAAGCCAATCGAATGGCATGTTAACGGATTCAGAATGAAGTTCTATCTGAGGGGGATTGAAGTACGTAAGATAAGGAAGAGAATGGCTTTGGAATGACCTCGTTCTGAGTTATAACAAAGGAGTTATGGGATCGGGACGTAGCGTCTCAAAATGAAGTTAACACTTCGAAGAAATTTTCAAGAATTAGGGCTTGGCGCCATGGCGCCAATCATGCCTTATAAGGTGAAGCTGCAACACTAGAATCGAGGAGCCGGTACTCAAAACTCATGCACAAGCAAGAGAGATAGAAGAGAGAGGCCTTAGCCGCAACGCCAATGTAGGGAAAAAGCCAGAGAAGAGCTTTTAACTGCTCAGCTCTTGGGGGAAATGTAAGGAAAGATAAAGAGCATAATGTTCAACTAATGTAACACTTAGTCAAGTGTTTTAAACCCTTAATGAAGGTTGAACAAAAAGAGTAAACGAGATTAAAAGACAAAGAATGTAGATGCGGGTTACGAAACTGATATCCGGGGAACGTAGTCGCGATAAACGAACGTGGGGGATTGCTATGATTATGATTCCCTAGACGTTGGGGAATGAGGATAATGAATAACATTTCGATGTTTTGGCATGGTAGTGAGAGATAAGTGTAAAGCGTATAGACGTTGCAAACGTAACACTATTGCGATGAACGATCGGTCATAGCATACAACGAACAATATGGCTTTGACATTAAGAAAGAATAATGAACATGGGGTTCATGGGATGGATAACGATCGAAAGCGATTAAAACCTTGAGTAAAGGTTGAATGAGAGATTAAAAGACGAGCAATGTGAATTTTGAATACGTAAACGATCCTCGTGAATCGTATTCGCATCGGACTAACGTTCTAAGTATACCCTGGTTATATGACATAGACGTTGACAAAGGTAGTAAGTAAGATATGAATTATCGAGAAGCCGTAATGAACGATAATAAGTGTAATGAAAGCCGAAGGTGAGTCGTATAAGAATGAATCCTGAGGTATGGCATTTAGTTGCCAGAAAGCCGTAAGGAATAAGAAATTGTTTTAACGAACATTAAGTTTAATGGTTCGGATAAGTTATGATAAGTTTAGGTTGTGCTACAATCGTAACCTTTGATGGTTGACATATAGGAGTCGGGCTAAACAATTCCTTTAGAGAGAAAGGTATATACAAAACTCGGCAACCGATCTAACTCACTCGTGATGGCAAGTATAGATGAGACGAGAACTTGTTTGTTGGTTGTTTGTGGAAACCACTCGAGAGTACCATATGGACTACTAGCGCAGAAGTGATGTGTGCTTGAGTCCTAGAGAAGTTATAAGAAGAAGATAAGTTTATAAAACATCAAAGATGATGAACGTATAAGTAAGACATCTCTGTATGTCATGAAGCCGTAGAACGGTAATGAAAGTGGTCTCGTTTTGTAAGAACGCGAACCCTAAGAAGTAAAGTTAAGAAAATCAATGCATAAGTCAAATATATATGACTAATTGGTGTATGTGGTATTTTTCTTATATGTTATATAGGAATTGAAATGAACAGATCGGCGTAAGCTGTAGATGGGCGTAAGTCAAGTTTCCTACCTTCATTCATATTCTAAATGAATGCTAGTTTTTAAAACTTCTCAGATGTTGAACTTGAGAAGTTCTGTCTATGTGCGAATGTGCAATATTTGTATTAGGTGATAGAACGTATGAGGCCTTGTTCCATAATGTGAACACTTCGGTGTTTGTATGACATGAACTATTCTGTGATTTACTGTTCAATAAGAGAATGCTATGTTCATACATGATCCGTTATTGTTAAGTCTGTGCTAATGATTCTAGCCAGACAGAATGTGTATGAAAAAGGTAGAAGAATGAAAGTATTTGAAAATAAAAGTGAATATTGTTTTAAAATGATAGGAATCGAGATTATTCCTATTATTCAAGCTGCTTCATAACCTTTGTTCCGTTATTGAAGTCTTAAAAGAATGTTTGAATTCTTGAAGATGTTTGTTCAACTGTTATAACTTGCTGGGCAATTGAATGCTCACACTTTCTTTAAATGAAAAACATTTTCAGCGAACGATGTTAGAAGAACTTAAGGATATCATAAAGATCAAGCTGACGGTATCAAGATGAAGTGCCATTCAGAATGTGAATGAGCGAGAAGATCAAGTGAAGACTTGTAATATAGAAATATGAAATTAAACTATAGACTAGTTTAAGAAACTGTTATGTATCCTTGGTGGAAGATAAAAGTCACTCTTGTAAGATGAAATGAATAATGAATTTATCATTATTTGTAATGAGAAAGGTTATAATGTTTTTAGAACCTGGGATTTGAGAGTGTATGTTGTTATATTTCAATATATAATGATGTACGTTGGATAAATGATGTACTCGTGACGTACGGAATCCGGGTGTGAAGATAGACCGGATTTCGGGGCGTTACAACTTGGTATCAGAGCTGATAGGTTATAAATCTTAGGTAAGAGTATTTAAGACTATAATCGTAGATAGATGGATAAGAAGATCACCACGTGATCATAGTGAATCGTAGTAACAGGTGAGCTATTAAACGATGAATGATTTTTAGTACTACGAAGTAGTACAGGAAGAAGAACTCAGATTGAGTTGTGAAGGATAGTATATGAATTAAAGAAAATTCATATTAAGTGAAGAAGAATTAGAAGTTGTAAAATTTCAATTGAGGACTCACGTGATAGCTGAGTTGTATGAACCTTTGTTATGGGCAGAGGTTTGTGCTTGGTGTAACAATTGCTTAGCTTATTACAGTGATAATCATTGAATTGGTCATACATCTATCATCATGATGTATATGACGAGAAGGTGAATCTTTTCTCATGTATATACTTGATAGGTAGAGAACGATAAGGTAGGTATGAGTTCTTGAAACTCATACTTATGGTAAGTTCATAACTCATAATTATATGGTAGGTTTTTTCGAACTTCTCAGTGAATGGACGCTTATGGTCTGTCTGGATAGTTCTTAAACTCATATTATTGTGGAAAGTTCCTGAACTCATAATGTGTGGTAAGTTGATGGACTATACTAAGGTATAGGGATGTTTAGACTGAAAAGTGAAGTTATTTTCAGTAGGCTTAGTATTGAAGGTGCTAGAGAAGATTAAGTATTGTCGCAAGTAAGACAATGAAGGAAGATGGAGAGTAGGATATTCCAAGTCATCTAGCTATGCTAGATTTTGAAGTTTATTGAAATCGCGTGTTTATGTGTACATTTTTTTTTTAAAGGAAAGAATTGGTTCAACTTTTAGAACTAATAGATTTTAAAAGAACTATTCTTGGTATGTCTATGCTAATTGTTTCGGCTAGACAAAAGTTGATTTGAAATATCAAAATGAATTTTATATCATCAATGCATTTGATGCAAAGATGGTAAACGGATGGAGTTATTAATACAATTAAACCTAGTGTTGAATTTGATCTTGTGATCAACTACCTGCTATGGTATAATGTATAATGATGAAATCAGAAACTGACGAAGTCCTCAACGTACTGTGAAAAGTGTGGTATCACGACGTCATAAAACGTTTTGATGTGTTTTAAAAGAATTTAAAGAAGTAGTCGATGTCAATTGAGTTGACTAGACGAATGTTTCAAGTTGATATCCAATTTATAGGTATGGTCTAAGCTATTTGATTTGGCTAGACAAATGGTATGTCATGTTATAAGAAAATTGAGCTTTCTTTGAGAACTTGTGCCAAACCAAATTGTTTTTTGTGCGAATCGATGAATAAGTCCGAGGTGAACATACCCTGAAATGGGGTTATACGATGGGTTGATCACCAACGTATGGAAGAGGTAGTTTACCTTCTTGGTGATTGTAAACTGACTGTGAAAGAAGGGTTTACGGTGAAATACTGTTAAACCTAGTAAGAGTTCATGGTCAATTTGACCCCTCAACAAAATTATGAAATATTTCAAAGGAATTTTTATATTCCTCGTTGTTTATTCTACTTCATAATTCTTGATAAGTTGTGAAGGTGAGAGAATGTTTGAAAGATAGGAACTTCTTTGAAGAGAAGTTGAGAAGATGGGTAGGCTAAAATTTTGAGGACGAAATTCTGCGAAGAAGGGGTGAATGTGATGACCCGGGTATGGGTGTTTGGTTTAAGAAATTCTGAGGACGGAATTTTTATAAGAGGGGAAGAGTGTAACGACCCGAAAATTCGGATTTTTCCAGAATTTAAGTTTAAAGAATTAGTTATTAATAAAATGAATTTTTATTAATAATATTATGTGTTATGTGTTTATTAATCGCTCTAGAACCTAGGATGATTATAAGTCGGGAGGATTCTGGCTACGAGCTAGGTTCAACGAGTAAGAATTTTCAAGACGAAAATAAAAATTTTCCGGGAACAAAATATTTCTAGGAAAAAAGACGAAATAGACACTATTCACCCGACGAAACCTAAGGGTTAGGGTTTCAATAATCTAAGCCGTTCTGAGAGTTCGGTATGTCAAAATGACATTCCGTCGAAAGATTTGCCGATAATATGTAGTGAAAAGTTAAGTAAGCCGATAAAAGTTTTCTCTCAAAACGTGCGTAAAATCGAATGAAATAAAAAACGACGAAAAGTATTGTTATGTACTTTTCATTCGTTTAGCTACGTTAGGGAAAACGTGAAGGAAAACGCTTAACACCAAAAAAAGTGTTTTTTAGTTTTTCGAAAATTCAAGAATATATAAAAGTTAATCGGTAAAGGAAAAGCGAAATATCCAAAAATATTTGGATTCCGAGAATCGCGCTTTTAAAAAGCTGTCTGAAACCCGAAAAGATTTAACCACAAAACTTAAGGAAAGTTTAAGTGAATAAAGGAGGTTAACTAAGGAGGTGGAAGTAGTAAACTTAAGTGTTAAGTAGACTTAAGTGTTAAGTAAACTTAAGTGTTAAGTAAACTACTTAAGAGTTAAGCAAACTTAAAGGCTAAGTAGACTTAAGTGTTAAGTAAACTTAAGGAGTAAGTTAACTTAGTCCTTAAGGCATGAATAAAGGAGGTTAGGGGGTGAAATGACTAAAATACCCTAGCTTTAGTTTTCTATAAATAGGAAGCTTATTTCATTTGTTTGGAATTTTGAAAATTGTCCAACATTTGAGAAAGAGAGAGAGAGATTTCGGACGAGGGAGAAGAGGAAAAGGAGGAGGAAAAGTTGCTCATGAGCAAACTTTGTCCGATGGAAAGAGATAAGAGGAGAAAGGTAATCCGAAACCTAGTTTCTTAGAAATTTTCTTTAAGTTTCTATGTTCAAAAACATTGATTAATGAGAATAAGGAGTAAAAGATATTAAGAATGATTTTATATGGTTGAAATCATAAGAAAAGAAAAAATAAGAAATTAGAAGTTTAGTTTATAAATTTCTTAAGGAAGTGTTTGATTCGTAATGAATTAGAACGATCCGAATGGATTATATAAATGAGTAGATGAAATAAGTAAGGAATAATGTTCTATAACATAAAATTCCAATAAAAAGTGAAATCATAATCCAAAATATCGATTAAAATGAAGAACGAACGAAGAACACGCGAAGAACACGAAGAACATTGTTGATGGACAAATTTAAAACCATCATAGGATAATTGTTATTGATGGACAAGTTTAAAATCATCGCGTATAAGTTAGATGCTTGTTGCTTGGTTAGGAACGGTAGAAGCTTTCATGAAAAACGGATTAAAACTTTGCTATAACGAAGTTATGGCAAAAATTTCATAAAAGACGAACGAGAATTAGAAAGTTAGTAAATGAACCCGATCGTGTAGGGTTTTATAAGAAAGTAAGAGAACATAGAAAATGTGAGTCATGGAATCAAGAACGATTGAGTTCCGAGTTCGGATGACTGAATTACGGACGAACGAACAAAGATCATTAAAAACGTAAAATGAATAAAGGGTGAAGATCAAGCCAATCGAATGGCATGTTAACGGATTCAGAATGAAGTTTTATCTGAGGGGGATTGAAGTACGTAAGATAAGGAAGAGAATGGCTTTGGAATGACCTCGTTCTGAGTTATAGCAAAGGAGTTATGAGATCGGGATGTAGCGTCTCAAAATGAAGTTAACACTTCGAAGAAATTTTCAAGAATTAGGGCTTGGCGCCACGACGCCAATCATGCCTTATAAGGTGGCGCTATAGCGCATCGTGGAGCCGGGTATCGCAAACTCAATGCCATGGCACGAGAGAGAGAAGGAAGAGGAGGCGTGAAATAATACCAATATAGGGAAAAAGCCAGAGAAGAGCTTTTAACTGCTCAGCTCTCGGGGGAAATGTAAGGAAAGATAAAGAACATAATGTTCAACTAATGTAACACTTAGTCAAGTGTTTTAAACCCTTAATGAAGATTTAACAAAAAGATTAAATGAGATTAAAAGACAAAGAATGTAGATGCGGGTTACGAAACAGATATCCGGGGACCGTAGTCACGATAAACCAACGTGGGGGATTGCTATGATTATGATTCCCTAGACATTGGGGAACGAGGATAATGAATAACATTTCGATGTTATGGCATGGTAGTGAGAGATAAGTGTAAAGAGTATAGATGTTGCAAACGTAATGATGTTGCAATGAACGATCGGTCGTAGCATACAACGAGCAATATTTCTTTAACATTAAGAAAGAATAATGAAAACGGGGTTCATGGGATGGATAACGATCGAAAACGATTAAAACCTTGAGTAAAGGTTGAATGAGAGATTAAAAGATGAGCAATGTAAACGTTGAATACGTAAACGATCCTCGTGAATCGTATTCGCATCGAACGAATGTTCTAAGTATACCTTGGTTGTATGACCTAGACGTTGACAAAGGTAGTAAGTAAGATATGAATTATCGAGAAAGCCGTAATGAATGACAATAAGAGTAATCAAAGCCGAAGGTGAGTCGTATAAGAATGAATCCTGAGGTATGGCATTTAGTTGCCAGAAAGCCGTAAGCAATAAGAAATGGATTTAACGAACATTAAGTTTAATGGTTCAGATAAGTTACGATAAGTTTTGGTTGTGGTACAATCGTAACCTTTGATGGTTGACATATGGGAGCTGGGATAAATAATTCCTTCAGAGAGCGAAGGTTTATACAAAACTGGCAACCGATCTAACTCACTGTGTGGGCAGTGTAGATGAGACGGGAACTTGTTTGTTTCTTGTTTGTAGAAAACCACTCAGAGTACCATATGGACTACTAGCAGAGAAGCGATGTGTACTGAGTCCTAAAAGAGTTATAAGAAGAAGAAAAGTTTATAAAACATCAAAGATGATGAATGTATAAGTAAGACATCTTCGTATGTCATGAAGCCGTAGAACGGTAATGAAAGTGGTCGCGTAAACTTAGGTTGCAAGAACGCGAACCCTAAGAAGTAAAGTTAAGCAAATCAATGCATAAGTCAAATATATATGACTAATTGGTGTATGTGGTATTTTTCTTATGTGTTATATAGGAATTGAAATGAATAGTTCAAATAAGTAAGTCAATAAATGTGTATAAGGGCAAGTTTCCTAACTTCATTCATATTCTAAATGAATGCTAGTTTCTAAAACTTCTCAGAAGTTAAACTTGAGAAGTTCTGTCTATGTACGAATGTGCTATATTTGTACAAGGTGGTAGAACGTATGAGGCCTTATGCCACAATGTGAACACTTCAGTGTTTCTATGAGATGAACTGTTCTATGATTTACTATTCAATAAGAGAATGCTCTGTTCATAGATGATTCGTTATTGTTAAGTCTGTGCTAATGATTCTAGCCAGACAGAATGTGTATGAAAAAGGTAGAAGAATGAAAGTATTTGAAAATGAAAGTGAATATTGTTTTAAAATAATAAGAATCGAGATTATTCCTATTATTCAAGCTGCTTCATAACCTTTGTTCGGTTATTGAAGTCTTAAAAGAATGTTTGAATTCTTGAAGATGTTTGTTCAACTGCTGATGACTTGCTTGGGCAATTGAATGCTCACACTTGCTTTAAATGAAAAACATTTTCAAAGAAACGATGTTAGAAGAACTTAAGGATCTCATAAAGATCAAGTCGACGGATCCGGATGAAGTGTCATTCGTAATGTGAATGAGCGAGAAGATCAAGTGAAGACTTGTAATATAGAAATATGAAATTGAACTATAAACTAGTTTAAGAAATCATATGTATCCTTAGTGGCGGATAAAAGTCACTCTTGTAAGATGAAATGAATAATGAATTTATCATTTTGTAATGAGAAAGGTTATAAGGTTTTTAGAACACATTATTTTGTATTTCATATAATAATGAAAAATGATGGTTAAATCCGGTGGTTTTTAGAACTTATTATACCCAAGGATTTGAGAAGGAATAAGTCAATGTATAACTGTTATATCTCAAGTCTAAAGATCATAATGATCACTACGTTTCCTATTGGATAAAGTAAAACTCCATTAGGTATTCCTTAGCGAGCCATGTTCAAAGTGAACTTATTCTCTAATAAGCACCTCATTAGAATGATCATCATCATTATTCTAAAAGCATTGCTTAAAACTATGGGTTTATCACATATTATAAAACAACATCATGCAGATAATTAAAAGCCTTTAATAAATTAATACTTTTTATTAATAAATGAATAAGATTGTTACAAAGTATATTCTTTATCATCAAACGTGATTGGCTTGTTTTCATACTACTTTCAATCTCCCACTTGCACTAAATCCAATCGCCATGGTATCTCATACCCTTCTTCTCTAAGTGACGATTATCCTACTATTGGATAAGCTTTTGTTAATGGATATGTAATATTGTTCTTGAGAGTCCACTATCTCTATAGTGATTTCCCATCTTTCAATTATTCCTATAATCAAATGAAAGTGCCACAACACATGTTTAGATCCAAGATGAGACTTAGGAACTATTCCTAGTTCTGTAATGAACTTTTCATCCAAACAATAAACTTGCAGCTTCATTTATAGCTATTAACTTTGTCTTTATCACTAAACCAGTAACTCTTTGTTGTTTGGAACCTTTCCAATTCACTGCACCACTATTCAAGGTAACACTTTACCTTAAAGTGGATTTTCTGTTGTCTTGGTCTGTCTGAAAAAACTTGAGTCTGTTAAGCCCTCTAGTTTTAGTTTAGACCCACCATAAATTTTAAACACATCCTTAGTGCCGATTAAGTACTTTAAGATATTTTTCACTGTCTTACAGTGATCTTCTCCAGAATATAACTGATCAACATCAGGTCTCGTATATTTCATTATATACATGATTTTCACTCATGTGATCTCTCTTTTCAGGAGTCAACGGGGACTATTAAGAGAGATACACTCCATGATTCATCAATATGAGACATCTCTTGGAGTTTGTTATGCTAAACAACTTTAGCATCAAATGAATATACGTTCCTTGGGTTAGGTCGAGTATCCTATTAAATCTATCTATATAGATTTGTATCCCAAATAACGATACTCTTCCCAAATCATTCATGGAGGAATGTTTAGACAACTTTATCTTTACTAATTTTAGCATTGGCATGTCATTCCTTATCCATAGTATATCAACATATAATACTAGGAATGTCACGATGCTCCTACTGACCCTTTTGTACACACTAGGTTCATTTTTATTTTTGATAAAATCAAACTCTTTTGATTATTTCATCAAAACAAATGTTCCATTTTTGAGAAACTTGCTTCAATTCATTTCTCTGAGTGTCTACAACTCTTACCTCATCGTATGTAACTGGTTCATCATCTTCTATGATGTGTACCTCATCATCATCATCTATGATGAATCCATACCTCCTAGGTATCTTCGGTACTATTCCAGATTTACGATTCGGTCGTGGTATAATAGGTCTATCTACAGGTTCCTTTTATTTAACTTATAATGTTTTGTGGTTCTTGAACTCTTCAAGATCTATTATCCTCTACCTAGCCCTTTAATGATAAACACCTTTATCTTAGAAGGCAACGTGTTTTACAACAAACACCTTTTTTGCTAAGTAGGATTATAGAACATATACCCTAAACTTACTTTAGGATGTCCCACAAATCATTACTTGTCAAATCTTGTCAAAGCTTATCCTTTGACACCTTTTTCACATAAGTTGGACAACTCCTTATCTTAACATACTTAAAATTAGGAATCCTTCTTTTTCATACATTTTATGGAGTTTTGTGCCCGGATTTTAAGGTTACCTTTTTCGTAGATATGCAGCCATTTCTAGGACATTATCCCAGAAGGATACTGGAATGTCGGTAAAATCATTATGGACCGCGCCATGTCCAACAAGGTACGGTTTTTTCTTTCAGATACATCAATCAATTATTATGTATCAGGAGGCGTCCATTGTGAGAAAACCATTTGAGATGATCTAGAAACTTATTGCACAAGTATTTATTCCTTGATCTAATAAAATAATCTTAATACTTTGCCAATTTGTTTCACTTCTGAATTCTTTGAACCTTTCAAATAATTCACACTTGTATTTCAGCAAATACACACATTCAACTCTTTGAATGATCATCTCCTTTTCTTATACTAATTTATTCAATATGTAAAATTATTTTCACGTCAGTCAAGTATACAAAATCCATTAAGTAATATTTCAATATGCAAAATTACTTAATGGATTTTGACTTAATAGAGTTGCCCGTAGGCAATGCTAAACTATAAGTTTCTATGGCTAATGCAGCAACCTTTGCTTCATTTCCCACACATAGGATTACTTATCTTTGTTTAGCTTTCTACTTCTGCTTGGTCCCTTCATAAATCAATATTTATGATAACCAAAGTTGGTATCCAATGTGACGCCCCCAAAATAGGTATACATCACCCATTCTGAGTCGCCAGATATCACACTATAAAAATCATTTACAAACATCATTTATACAACTGTTGAATTGTCATGCAGAATATGACCACAGTTAAACTGTGAGTTTTAATACAAATGTATGTAACTCTCATGGTGCCTCGACCACAACCTTACAATGGTACTTTACATAAAAGTACAGTCAATAACTGTTTTAGAAATTAAAATCTTTGGAAAATACTCAAGGAAACCTTCGTACATGGGAGGCCATGCGTCTAGGTTATGATAGATATGACATGTCCACATAATTATCCTCGGTTGACCCAATAGTCCCCAAAGAAAAACAAAAAGATTACTATCATCTTCTTTCCAATGGTGATTCTTCTCTTGACATATAATTATATCCATTTTCTCCAATTGAGAATTATATTTCAAACAACCTCCAAGATCATATAGATAGTGTTCGTAGATATACTCAGCAAGTGGATGTGCACAACCCTATCTTATGATAACACGAGGTTGTATGTCATTAGACATCTTGTATGATAGTAGCAAAACACCCTTCCAAAGTTGGGTTCACCTCACCCTATTCGGTTCACCAAAATTAAATATCAAATGATGTATATAATACGACACACTTATCTAAAGTTCTTAATAAAATTATTTCCATACTATTTAGGGACAACCTCAACAGCTATAGACCATCGTTCAATTCTCTGTTACCCCCGCTCGACCTAGCTACACTATTATTACCTGAAAAGAATTGTGAAGCAAAAAGGGTGAGCACAACTAGCCCAGTAAAGAATATCATGACTAAAGATAATTTACATCATCAATAGCCTTCATCAGTAGTAAATCAGAGATTTAGAACATATGGTAGATGATAAAACTTTTCAACCATAGTTGCAGCGGAACGAGCAATCCATTAGAAGAGTCAAATAGACCATCCGATCTATGATATTCTCCATGTTAAAAGTCCAAAAATAATGTTTTATCCCTGTAACATCAATCAACAATTCCTGTCCACAATCATATGAATAACTCATAATAATAATTGTGATTCTAAATTCCTCTTCGCACCAATGATGAAGATAATTTTCATCACCTATCTTTACCTGAAACATCAAAAATTATGGTTATACCAAATCACAATTCCTGCTCATAATCATACTAATAAATTCATCTTTGCACTACTACTAAAAATATATCATTAACAATTCATCTTTTGCACTACAGGGCCAAAGACATACAACCGTATTTTTAGAAGAGTCAAGTAGAGCATGATATCTACTATCTTTTACGAATTAAAAGTGTATAATCAATATTTTATCATTTGAGACTCGACTTTAATAAATAATCCACATCATCGAATCATCCCTGCACTATGGCTAAGGATATTCATGTAATCATCAATGGTCATGATTATACCGAATAATCCCTGGTTATAATCATACCAATAACTTTCCATCAATGCACTACGGGCCAATGAGGACTTTTACCACATCATCTATAACATTACGGGTCATGATTATACCGAATGATCCCTAGTCATAATCATACCAATAAAAAATTCATCTATGCACATAAGCCAAAGACACTCATCAATCAATAGTTCATCTTTGCACGTAAGCCAAAGATATACAACTGTAAAACCAATAATCAACAGTCCATCTTTGCACATAAGCCAAACATATACAACTGTAAAACCAGTAATCAATGGTCCATCTTTGCACGTAAGCCAAAGATATACAGCTGTAAAACCAATAATCAACAGTCCATCTTTGCATGTAAGCCAAAGATGACTTTCATCATAATATAAGCATGAGGATGATGACAATGATATAAGCATTAATCAAACGAAATCAAAGATAAATATTAAAGACTTTAAATTTATCCAGAGTTTAAAAATATCCAAATTGTCAACATGATACTACTTTGTGGAGTAAAATTCAAGAATAATATTCATGTACCAAAAATAATTTGGACAGAAAAAAAATATATTTTTCGGGTAAATAGTACCCCACAATAGTATCATATGAATAGTACTTCGGGAATAGTACCTCGTGAATAGTACCCCAGCATGAAAAGTACACCAAATACCCAAGTGAATAATATTCAAGTGAATAGTAATTCGGGTGAATAGTAACTCGTGAATAGTAACTCGTGAATAGTACTCCGACATGACAAGTGCCCCGAATACCCGAGTGAATAATACTAGAGTGAATAGTAACTCGGTGAATAGTAACTCGTGAATAGTAACTTATAAAAAAATACCAAAGAAAATGATATTACATAACGAGTACAAAATAAATGATATCTCATACGAGTATAATAGAATATACGAAACTGCAAATGGATTTTCACCCGCCATGCGGTAATCCACGTAGTTAGATCATTTCCCCAATTTAATAAAGAATGAATAAGAAGGATCATTCACAATGTATGCGGTAATCCACATAGACATGTTATTCCAACAGAATAATAAAGAATGAAATAACAGAAGAATTCACGATGCATACGATAGACCGCACAGATAGGTTATTCCCAGCAGAATAATAAAGAATAGAACCGAATATGCGTAATCCGCATGCATGATGTGATATTCCAAAAGAATAATAAAGAATGGAACCAGGTCATCATGCGTAATCCGCATGCAGCATGGGATATTCCAACGAGAATAATAAAGAATCTAACCAGTCACGCGTAATCCGCATGCATGGATATTCAACGTAATAGTAAAGAATGGAATAACAACAGAATTCACCGGGCATGCAATAGACCTCACGGATATGTTATTCCAACGTAATAATAAAGAATGGAATAATGTAAGAATTTCACCATGTATGCAAGATTACTTACATAGACAAAGTTATTCCAACATAATAATTAAGAATGGAATAACAACCCTTACGAGTATTGAAAGAAAATAACTCTCTTCATGAATACAAAAGAATAATACCCCTTACTATAATAATAATATCCCTTACCTCGGAAGACGACTGGATACTGGAATAGTGAAGTAGCAGACTTCGCTTCTTCTTTCTCTCTATAGCTTCTCTCTCTATAATTTCTCTATAATAATTGCTCTTGTGAGACTTAGTGAATTGGTGAAAAATAATGAAGGAATGAGCTTCTATTTATAGGAAAATATAGTTTCCATAATTGCACATTTTAGGGCTCAAAATAATACAGTATAATACCCTCGTGTTTTCCTTCATTTTTAATTTAGTCATGCAAGTATTATCAAAGTTGCACCACCTCCCCTAATAGTAAATCATGTGAATCAATAGTAAATCATGTGACTCAATAGTTCTAAACATGTGAAAAAAATAATTATAGTATAGTACCTTCAACTATACCTCCATTTTTAACTTAGTCATGCAAGTATTATCAAACTTGCACCAACTCCCCTAATAGTAAATCATGTGAATCAATAGTACACACATGTAAACACATAGTTATAAGCATGTGAATTAATAGCAATTAATTGCTCATTTATCCAGTTAATTACCCGATTGGTCAATATAACCTCCAGACATCAATTATTATCAAAATAAATGTCAATTTTCACTAACACTAATAATTCTAACACAATGGAACTATCAATTTCATCTTTAATCAACACGAACTTATTCATCGTTAATATTATAATTCACAATATTTAACAACGAGGTCGTTCCCAGGAAAGAGGGGGCTTTCCGATAAGGATTTCTCCTTATTGGCGCGCAATTAGGTGAACAAACCTCTCCTTGATAGAACTTCTAGACATTGTCAATATTACAAATAATAATATGAATAACTTTGTCATCTCAATTATTAATTTAATAATATATAATGCAGATGATACTGTGACTATAATTGAATCAATAATATAAGAGATATGATGCAACAATTACTGTAGCAATAATTGAGTATAACTGAGTGACTTCTTACGTAAGCATCAATAATCAATACTGTGTGCTACTATGCAACCATGCGTATTACTGTACTTTTACTATGGGGTAGTTGAACAGTTTTAACGGTAACACTTTCGCCGTTATTTTTATAAAAAGATATTTCTGTCGTTTTCTTACTATGACAATACTTCCATTATGGGGACCACCAATGATTGTGCCATCGTACAGATATTCCCCGACAAAAAGAATATTTCCTGACCAAACGAATAACAACTTACTTACTTTGTAAATTTTTTAAATATTACCCTTAACTTTAACCCTTTCTCAATTTAACCATTTACTAAATAAAATAATAATAAGAAAATTGAATACTTTCATTTCATAAAATTCGGGGTCTCACAATCTCCCCTCCTTGTGAAATTTCGCCCTTGAAATTTACATACCTAGTAGTTCGAAGAGATGAGAATACCTTACTTTCTTTTTGGGTTGTACCTTCTTGGTTATTTCCTCTGTATCATGATTTTCCCATTGCTCAGCTCCTGTATTTCAGATATCATTATAGAATATATCTTCAAAACAAAGGTTGATTGACATATCACAATTTGTCAACTTATCAAGTAAACAATTTTAGCTTAGGTAAGTCACACACTAGCAAAGTATATAACTCGTCTCTCCCCTCCTAGTTCTAGACTCTTATCTACGCCAGCGACCATATCCCTAAGCTCTGATACCATTTGTGACGCACCCAAAATAGGTATACATCACCCATTTTGAGTCGCCAGATATCACACTATAAAAATCATTTACAAACTTCATTTATACAACTGTTGAACTGTCGTGCAGAATACGACCACAGTTAAACTATGAGTTTTAATACAAATATATGTAACTCTCACGGTGCCTCGACCACAACCTTACAATGGTACTTTACACAAAAGTATAGTCAATAAAATTTTTAGAAATTAAAATCTTTGGAAAATACTCAAGGAAACCTTCGTACATGGGAGGCCATGCGTCTAGGTTATGATAGATATCATATGTCCACAGAATTATCCTTGGTTGACTCAATAGTCCCCAAAGAAAAACAAGAAGATTACTCTCATCTTATTTCCAATGGTGAGTCTTCTCTTGACATATAATTATCTCCGTTTTCTCCAATTAAGAATTATATTTCAAACAACCTCCAAGATCATATAGGTAATGCTCGTACATATACTCAGCAAGTGGATGTGCACAACCCTGTCTTATGATAACACGAGGTTGTATGTCATTAGACATCTTGTATGATAGTGGCAAAACACCCTTCCAAAGTTGGGTTCACCTCACCCTATTCGGTTCACCAAAATTAAATATCAAATGGCGTATACAATATGACACACTTATCTAAAGTTCTCAATAAAATTATTTCCATACTATTTAGGGAGAACCTCAACAGCTATAAACCATCGTTCTATTCTCCTATTACCCCTGCTCGACCCAATTACACTCTTATTACCTAAAAAGAATTGTGAAGCAAAAACGGTGAGCACAACTAGCCCAGTAAAGAATATCATAACTAAAGATAATTTACATCATGAATAGCCTTCATCAGTAGTAAATCAGAGATTTAGAACATATGGTAGATGATAAGACTTTTCAACCATAGTTCCAGCGGAACGAGCAATCCATTAGAAGAGTCAAATAGACCATCTTTGCACATAAGCCAAAGATATACAACTGTATAACCAATAATCAACGGTCCATCTTTGCACGTAAGCCAAAGATATACAGCTGTAAAACCAATAATCAACAGTCCATCTTTGCAAGTAAGCCAAAGATGACTTTCATCATAATATAAGCATGAAGATGATGACAATGATATAAGCATTAATCAAACGAAATCAAAGATAAATATTAAAGACTTTAAATTTATCCGAGTTTAAAAATATCCAAATTGTCAACATGATAATCTTTGCTTTGTGGAGTAAAATTCAAGAATAATATTCATGTACCAAAAATAATTTGGACAGTAAAAAAAATATATTTTTCGTAATTAATACCCCCACAATAATAGTACCATATGAATAGTACTTGAGAATAGTACCTCGTGAATAGTACCCCAAACATGAAAAGTACACCAAATACCCAAGTGAATAATATTCAGGTGAATAGTAATTCGTGTGAATAGTAACTCGTGAATAGTAACTCGTGAACAAAGATCTCAAGCATGACAAGTGCCCCGAATACCCGAGTGAATAATACTAGAGTGAATAATAGAACTTCGGTGAATAGTAACTCGTGAATAGTAACTTATAAAAAAATACCAAAGAAAATGATATTACATGACGAGTACAAAATAAATGATATCTCATACGAGTATAATAGAATATACGAAACTGCAAATGGATTTTCACCCGCCATGCTGTAATCCACGTAGTTAGATCATTTCCCTAATTTAATAAAGAATGAATACGAAGGATCAATCACAATGTACGCGGTAATCCACACAGACATGTTATTCGAACAGAATAATAAAGAATGAAATAATAGAAGAATTCACCATGCATACGATAGACCGCACAGATAGGTTATTCCCAACAGAATAATAAAGAATAGAACCAGGTCATGTGTAATCCGCACAGACAGGATATTCCAAAAGAATAATAAAGAATGGAAGCAGGTTATGCTTAATCCGCACAGATAGGATATTCCAACAGAATAATAAAGAACGGAACCAGATCATACGTAATCCGGACAGACAGGATATTCCAACAGAATAATAAAGAATGGAATAACAATAGAATTCACCAGGCATGCGATAGACCGCACAGACATGTTATTCCAACATAATAATAAAGAATGGAATAACAGAAGAATTTCACCATGTATGCGGTATTGCATGAAGAGTTATTCCAACATAATAATAAAGAATGGAATAACAACCCTTACGAGTATTGAAAGAAAATAACTCTCTTAATGAATACAAAAGAATAATACCCCTTACTATAATAATAATATCCCTTACCTCGGAAGACGACTGGATACTGGAATAGTGAATTAGCAGACTCCGCTTCTTGTTTCTCTATAATTTTTCTATAATAATTGTTCTTGTGAGACATAGTGAATTGGTGAAAAATAATGAAGGAATGAGCTTCTATTTATATGAGAATATAGTTTCCATAATTGCACATTTTGGGGCTCGAAATATTAAAGTATAATACCATCATCTTTTCCTTCATTTTTAATTTAGTCATGCAAGTATTATCAAACTTGCACCACCTCCTCTAATAGTAAATCTTGTGAATCAATAATAAATCACGTGACTCAATAGTTCTAAACATGTGAAAAAATTAATTATAGTATAGTACCTTCAACTATACCTCCATTTTTAACTTAGTCATGCAAGTATTATCAAACTTGCAGCAACTCCCCTAATAGTAAATCATGTGACTCAATAGTACATACATGTGAACACATAGTTATAAGCATGTGAATTAATAGCAATTAATTGCTCATTTATCTGGTTAATTACCCGATTGGTCAATATAACCTCCAGACATCAATTATTATCAAAATAAATGTCAATTTTCACTAACACTAATAATTCCAACACAATGAAACTATCAATTTCATCTTTAATCAACACGAACTTATTCATCATTAATATTATAATTCACAATATTTAACAACGAGGTCGCTCCTGTGAAAGAGGGGCTTTCGATAAGGATTTCTCCTTATTAGCGCCAATTAATTAGGTGACCAAACCTCTCCTCGACAGAACTTCTAGACATTGTCAATATTGCAAATAATAATATGAATAACTTTGCCGTCTCAATTATTGATTTAATAATATATAATGCAGATGATATTGTGACAATAATTGAATCAATAATATGAGAGATATGATGAAATAATTACTATAGCAATAATTGAGTATAACTGAGTGACTTCTTACATAAGCATCAATAATCAATACCGTGTGCTATTATGCAACCACGCGTATTACTGTACTTTTACTACCGGGTAGTTCAACAGTTTTAACGGTAACACTTTCGCTGTTATTTTTATAAAAAGATAATTCTGTCATTTTCTTACTACGACACTACTTCGATTGTGGGGTCCACCAATGATTGTGTTGTTGTATGGATATTCCCCGACAAAAAGAATATTTCCCGACCAAACGAATAACAACTTACTTACTTTGTAAATTTTTCAAATATCACCCTTAACTTTAACACTTTCTCAATTTAACCATTTACTAAATAAAATAATAATAACAAAATTGAATACTTTCATTTCATAAAATTTGGGGTCTCACATCCAATACCCAAGTAGAACCTTGAATTAATGAAAATTTTTATTTTAAATCATGAATAAAATTGTATTTGTAACCGAAACTTCACTAAGCTTCTTCTGATTAGCTCTGCAAGATGCTTCTTGCAGTTTCTTTCTAGTGTCCAAGCTTATTGTAGTGGAAACAAACTCCTTTGCTATCCGTATCAGTTTTGTTCTTATTATCCTTTGTTTTTGCCTTTCTATTTACCTTCTTAGAATCGTTCTTATTTTTAGAAGATCCTTTGGCCCCTACAAGTAAGACTTGGTCTTTCTTGGTTGGAAAGTGACTCTCAACATTTTTCAACATGTTAAGCAAATCAGCGAAGCTGATATCTAGCTTGATCATATGAAAAATTCACAACAATTGTGAAAGGAGTCCGGGAGTGAGTGCAAGATCAAATATTGGCTCAACTCTCCAACCATGACAAAATATGTTGTCTTAATTGATCAATCAAATTGATAATGTTAAGGACTTTTATCTATACTGTAGTGTCATCGATCATTCTAGATCGGAAGAGCTCCTTAGATATCTGATATCTATTAGTCCTACTTTCCTTACCATCAACTACTTGATGTACAGGAATATAGTAGGATCATCCATAATTTCATGTTGACGCTGAAGCTCGTTACTCATGGATGCGAGCATGATGCATTGAGCCAACTGTGCATTATCTTGCCACTTTCTAAAAGTAACAATCTCTTCCTCAGAGGCATTGTCTGGAACCATTACAGGGATAGGCGTATTAAGGACATAAGATAGTTTTTTCTGCCGTGAGAACTTTCTTAGTTTCCTTAACCAATCCGTTTAATACGGTCCAATTACATATCATCTAATATGCTTCGCAGTGATAGTAATTTAGACATTGTAAAATTCTGTAAATGAATTTATAATTAACAACATTTTAGCATACATTCTTTTATTAATTACCAAAATAATTTAGGTCTTGTTTTAAATTGATATCTCCCACTATTTTAATCAAACTATATTACCCTCAATATATATAGTTCGGCAATATTTAATTAAATATATGCTAGTGAGAATAAGGATCCCATTTCAAATGTATATAGCCTTGTGTGTGCACAACAAACTATATATAAATAAATAGGTAGACAACTCTTGTCAATTACATCAACTATGCAACTCCTTGTATTTTGCCTCTTAAATCATAATGGTCAAGTGTGTGCACATCCGAACTAAAATGATTTAAGTTAAGTTAGACCCAACATTTCCATATAAGTGAGGAGAAAACTACAGCCCTTGTGTATGCACAACAAAGCAGTAATGTTCAATTCCTTATAAACATCATATGTAATAAAAATAACATCTTAAATATTTAATACTTGCCTTGTGTGTGCACAACAAAATCATATTAAATATTCAATACTTTATTGTTTCTATCATGCTAGAAGGCGACGTTCTATATTCCAAATATATTTGAACGTTACAACTTAATATAAAATATTTGATGGGTTTGCTATTAATTTGTCTCATCTTATTTAGCGCACATGCACATATATATATAAAATATGTGCCATATTAATTAACATGCGAAGCATGTTTTCATAATATATAATATATATAGTATAAGCATGCACATATAGAATACTATATTCTACCCGGATTGATTATGGACTTTTATTCTAGTTTGGTTAACTAGAGCCACCAAGTGAACCAAAGGGTCAAACCCTAGGGGTGCAAGAATTAATATTTAAATATAATTATTACATTTAAACTCGGGCTCCATTACAAACGGGTCTTCAAGCGCTCCTTGCTCCGTGATCTCTAATTCTTCAAAATTAATTCTAACTATTCATATTACAAAACTATTTAAAATAAATAGAAACCTTAACCAGCAGTCAAGGGAAAGTACATAGGAGGGAGTTATAATTTACATTAAGAAAAATTAGAGAAGACGAGGTATGCATACCCTATTTAATAAAACCCATACATTCATGCATTCAACTAAAATAAAATCTAATCACATTGGTCAATAGTCCATAATCAATCCCATTTATTATATACACATCACCATATACATCAATAAGTAACATTCATCTCATGAATAATAAACATTCAATATATATATATATATATATATATATATATGATATCATTTAATGGGCAAATTTAGTTAGTATAAATCTAATTTTGAATAAAAATAAACTCCTATATTTTAGTTGTAATTTCGCGAGTTTTTTTTAATTTAAATTTTATACAATAAAATTATGCCCAATTAAATTATTCTAAACACATATCAATATACATATCAAATTAAAATAATTAATAATTCGCATAAAGGTTTGGCTTTGATACCATTGTTAGGTTTGTAATATTCATGAACGCAATCAAATTGCACAAATTAAGCGGAAACATGGAAAATCAGAGTTTTAAAATTTTACAAACCACATACCCGGATCATCCTTTATGCACAATTATTAATTAAACGAAAAGATAAAGAACAAGAATCATACCCTTGAAGATTCAAGCTTCCTCAAGTACGAGTTCACCTCCAAATCCTTTCACGTTCAACTTGAATCTATCGGGTTTGGTTCCTTCCTTTGATCAACATTAGTCATCCAAGTGTTTGGCCTCTAGAGGTGATCCACTAAGGAAGAAGAAAAATTCAAGAAGACGAGTGTTTGGCAAAATCCTAGTTTTTCTATCTCATAGAAAAAGAGCGTACTCTCTAACAATTGGAATCACATATATTAGATATCTGATATAAGACTCCTCTTATAAATATATCAATTAACCCTTCTAATTTAATTAGAAAATAGGGTACTATTTAATTAATTAAATTTCTTTAATTAATTAAGCTCCCTACTCTTATTAGGGATAATAAATTAAACTCTTTTAATTAATTTAACCTCCTAATCTTATTAGGAATATATGAGAGTACTTTTATTAATTAATTCCCAAACTCTTTTAAGAATTAAATAATAATAATAACAATAATAATAATAATAATAAGAGTCCTCTTATTAATTTATATTTAATATTTCTAAAATATTAAATAATAAATATTAAGCTATTTAATTTATTCTATCACCATAGATTAAATTAAATATACTTAACCTATTATTACGATTATGCCATTAACTTCTTAAATAATTATTAATCTTTTTATGGTGTGACCCTTTAGGTTCTCCATATTAAACCGGTTGTGAATAAATCAATTAGAACAATCCCAATCTTATTTAAATAAATAAACTAAACAATTAATTTATTTAAATAAATAATATTTATTCTACAATAGGGATAAGCCTCCCTAGCGATCAACGAATTTTTAGATAATATAGATTTCAACATTAATCATAAAAGAACCTTTGAGTAAATAATTATCGTACAATTCAATCCTTCCACCAAACAATGTCCCAATTAAATATAAGACATGAAATTACTGTCAAGTCTTATTTTATTTAATTATATGTATTTCGATTCTTAAATGCACAACTCTAAATAATGCAAATTAGAAACTCCTTTCTAATTTAATTCTGCCTTGGCCAAGGACTACTGCGTTGTCATTTATCGAATCACATAGGACATTTCTCTTCTTTTATTAGAAGCGGTAGATTCTTTATTGATCATACATTATCTCCATATACAACTTATTATACCCAAGCATACCCTTTGATATATCCTAAGGGTCTTAAGGAATAAGTCAAACTATAACTCATCATACACAAGATACTATGATGATCTCAAGTCCAAGGATCACTTGTACTACTATCACTATAGGAATTCCTATTGACAGACAAGTAAAACTCCATTAGGTATTCCTTAGCGAGCCAATGCTCAATGAACTTATTCTCTAATAAGCACCAACATACTTGCTTTAGTGTCTCCACACAAATGATCATGAGATCAATCATCCTCATCCAATGAGCAAGCAACGTATGTACCAATCTATCCGGATTCACTAATCCCAAATTTAGTAATCCAATGATTTGGAACTATTTCAGTTTTAAGCTTTCTAAGAATTTAGATCTCATTAGAATGATCATCATCATTATTCTAAAAGCATTGCTTAAAACTATGGGTTTATCACATATTATAAAACAGCATCATGTAGATAATTAAAAGCCTTTAATAAATTAATACTTTTTTTTATTAATAAATGAATAAGATTGTTATAAAGTATATGCTTTATCATCAAACATGATTGACTTGTGTACATATACTTTCAGTATAAGCTCTTGTAACCTAATTCGTTACATCGAGCGAGTTTCACTTTCCTTATTCTTGTTATTGCTATTCAAAGCATATATTGTTCTAATATATTGATTCAAATGAGATTGTTCTAACTCTTTTGAATATAGTACTTTGCATGTATACCATGTCTACTTAATTGTATATTGTTGTTATTCGATCTTTGATTTAAATAACCTTGTTCAATTCTATATTATTGTGTTGAACCTTCAAGCAGCAAACAAACCCTTATTGATTGGACTAATCAATAATTGAATAGTGTTCTAAAATCGTAGAACCACTGATAAGCTAGTTCCAAACTAAAATTTCTTTAGTGCGGAAATCCTAAAGTCAAACTAAGATGAACAACCCCAACATAGGGGATTATGTACGTGTTAACGTTTAGATGTTTGTGCACAATACATGGTACAAAGGGCTGATCCCCCTAAGTACAAAGGGGATTATAACTGTTAAGACTCTCAGATATTAAATTCGAACTTTTTTTCTATTTTTGATTCGTAGAACAAGTTCACCATTATTCAACATTCGTTGTTCAAACTCATGTTGTTATTATTATTACTCTTTATATCAGTGAGCAATTGTTTGCTCACTCTTGCATTTGACACTACAGCTAAAGTTGAGAAATCTGATGACCCATCTTCCAGGAAAGGAAAGGGCAAAATGTCCAAATGTTGAAGAGTTGTTTAGTTTATTTTCTTAACTTATGTTATCAGACTTAATTTATTTTGTGATGTATTTCGCAGACTTATATAATAAGTTAAGGTTAGATTACCTTGGATTGTTTAAAAATTGATATAACCCTTTAATGGGGAATATTATTGTTTAAGTTATTTAAATTATGTCTTTATCCTTTATCACAGGTAGTTAGATGTAATAGTTTTGGATAGTGAACACCAAATTTTGTGGGAATGGAGTACTCAGATTTGGGGGTGTCACATCCTATAGTATTAAAAACCCACCTCGGTGAGGGTTGGGCAGTGAATTGGATTACTGTTTTTGTTGTTCAACACAAGGAATCCTAAAGTGGCCTAACCTAACTTAACTTATGGAACATACATAATTTTTAAACATGTTTCAATACGTATTGTAAGATGTTTTAGTGGGCTTGGGGTTTGAGTTATAATCTTTTGGAAGAAAAGCTAAAAGTCGAAAACCATATTTGACAAACCTTACATCTTTTTGAAGTCTAACCTTTTGAGCATATGTTTGCAACTTAGTTAGTTTTATAAATAAGTATAAAATGTGAATTCAATGTACCTTGCATGCTTAGTTTGTTTATCATGAGATTTTTAGATTTGAAAATTAACTGAGTTAAAAACTCTATGACTTGTATTATGAATTTTTGAATAATTATAATATAATACTTTAAGTCTCTAGAGATAACCGACATTCTCGCACATCTAGCTAGACACGTTATAAACTACGAAAGCATGAACTAAAAGAGTTTCTAAGTAGAGAGCTATACTAGCTACGTGCAAATAAATCTAATACATGCAAGCATGCGTAGAAAAGGTTGTTTGGCAATGTTGTGTAGTTTAATTATAAGGGACTAAAATTTCTAAAATGTTTCTAAGATTTTCAAAAGTAAGAACAATGTGATTTATACATCTATGAGTTTTAATGTGTGTCAGGAATAAGCATGTGAATGATATTCCTATTTGTATATGATTTGATTATGATATATATGAATGAATATGCAAGTATGATTGCATTATAAAAATCTATAAAGTCCTTTGATAGATAATAGAAACATATGTACAAGAACTTAGAAAGAATTGATCAAATGTGTTAGGTTGATCCTACATAAGCAAAATAGCTTTGTAAAGTCCTTAAAAAGAAATGATGTAGAAGGACTATAAATATAGAAAGATCAAGCATGTTAGGTTGATCTTATGATGTAGTAGATAGGCTTGTCTTATTGTTGAGCACTGCACCAAAAATTGTAGTCTGCCAGGAGAGTCAAGGAAAACTCGAGAACTATCGAGGCAGAATCGTAGTCTGCAAGATAGTAGATCTCGGAGTTCGTAGACTGTTAGGATAGACGAGGAAGGATAGTAGTGTGTCGAGTAAAGCTTCCTCAGAGCCGTAGTCTGCCGAGGAAGTCATGTTCAGAATCGTAGAGACAGCCTGCCTACGAGCCGTCCGAGCATCTGCCAAAGCCAAGTCAAGAATCGTAGACTACACTCAGAGTCGTAGAGTCTACTGATCATATCATAGGCAGAGATTGTAGTCGAGCAAGATCAGATGAAGACAACAATCATAAGTCAGAAATTGTAAAGTGTTAAGATCTGATCTCGGAGTTGTAGTACCTAAATAGCCGAAGCTAAATCGTATAGTGTAGAACTAAGACTTCAACAAATGTGCTCACAACACCAAGGCAGAATCGTAGAGCAAATACGATTCTCAACAAATGAGTACTCCTAGCTAGAATATCCAAAGGAATAAAGCCTCTAGTTGATACTGCAAAGAATCATCCCACCTGAAGGAAACCAGAGAACACCCAACGAATGGCATGCAAGCTAACAAAAGATGTAAGCATCAACCCAATCAACATCCAGATTGAGTTGTGGAGCCATTCAAGATGAAGCCTTCCACAAGTTGATCATAAGAAGACTTCGGTAGCTGACTAAGGAAAGTCAGCAGGTGCAGTAGTTGTCAAGTGGTAAGATGACAACGATCTTGGAAGTAACCAGGATCGTAGTGTTTGCCAAACAAAGAAAGAACTGATGGAGTGTACACAGAGATACTGTTCAGCTTCTAAAGAACAAGACTAAAGTGATTAAGCATTGGGTCAGTCCATTAATGATAAGTGAACGGGAGATCACAAGGAGAAAGCGAGCTGGACAAGCCACAAATTTGAAGTGTCTTACTATTCAGAAGCGGGGAGAACAAAGAGTCAAGCCATCAGTATCTGAGAGCAGTCGAGGCAAACAGAAGTGGTGAAGCACTGCATAAGAAAAGGAAGAGGTGTTCCACATTGGAGAGCTAATCAACACTCTTCAAAGATCGCAGTGTTAACTCTACAAGTCAATATGAAACAGTCTATAAGACACTACGATCAGGTCTAAGAAGATGTACATTAGAATCGTAGAGTTCGAACAACTGAGGATTACAGCATTGGCAACGATTCAACCCGAAGATTGATATTTGAACAAAGCTTATTGAGAGTATAGATGCAAAAGGACAACCTTTGATCGAGAAATCAGAAGGAGGTAATAAAGTTGACTACCTGCCCGAGATATAAAAGTGACATCTATGATGGGATAGGTGAAACAGTAGACTGTAGTGTCAGAAAGTCATGTCATGTCACATCTGCAGTCTATATCAAATAACTCGAGATCTGCGAAGCAATTCAAAAACCTTTTAACGGCTACTTTCTAATGGGAAGATTGGGAAGGAGTATAAATCAACAGAGCTTCAAAGATCAAGAGCTGCTAATGATTACTAAGTTGTAAAATCATTGAGTTATTGGAATGCTATTGTTTACTATACGAGTTCCACTAGAGATTAAGAGAACAAGTCTCAGTGACAGTGAGACTACATAGGTGGAAGTGAAGCAGCTTTGAAGAAGAACTTAAAATAGATTAGAGCTTGACTCAACAAAGATGAAAATGCCACTGAAGATGGAAGCTAAGCTGAGAGCCGAGAAGGCCAATGAGATAGCATTCAGAAAAGTGGCAGAGTATAAAGAAGATCAAGAGAGCCACTCTATAGATCACCATGAACCAAAAGCTGAAAAAGAACAGATGTAGAATCATGTTTGCAAAATATTCAAGAAGGGTTCAAGGATAGCTAAATGCCAGAAAAAGTCTACCAAAAGCTCAGAGACTTAGCAAATCCAGATGGTGATTGTACACAACTGACATCAGATGAAGATGAGCAGAAAAGAATGAAGATCAGCTGCACTAGAGAAAATGTGGTCCCGACTAGAGGCAGAATGCAAAGAGGACTACGCCAAGCTGCTAAGTACATAAGATGTTCAAGCTTAAAGACATCTTAGCAGCTTAGCACCACCAACAACAACCACAACAACAACAACAACAAGCCAGGGCCTGAGGGGTCCTTGTTCGGAGGGACTAAATGAAGTTCGAAGCCTGCTGGGCTTGAAGAGTTCCTAGGGAACTAGAGGAGTTCCAAGGCTACTGGCCTTAAAGAGTTGGTACAACCCTTATAAATCTGCTAAGATGAACAACCCTTATCGAAGGGGAAGTTATATAACTGTCGGGAAACTGACGTGCGCACATACTAGCATGTCTAAATGTTATGCATAACATAGGGTACTTTAGGCTGATCACATGTTATACTTGTTTGTATTGGATATTTAGTATAACACTGTTAATTCTAGCAAGAGTTCTTAGTCCTTAGTGATTGCTCAATGTTCATTCTTATTGAACCTTGAAATGATTAAACTTTTGAATCTTATTGATATCCTTTAGTTTATAGCGATAGTTATTGAGAACTATTGATACTTCTTGTTATTCTTGAACTATCATTTACTATTATACCTTTGAGATTAAAACTTTATGTCTATTTATTCTGATTGCTGTATTACTTGCAAGGAAAACTTGTTAATCATTCTTGCTTCCCTAAAAACATTACTATTAAGGCAGAGCAAGGCGGTACTTCAGGAAAAGACAAAGGATAGGTTAAGGTTAAAGAATAGCTTAGTCTTTTAAGTGCAGGAGAATTATTATTATTATTATTATTATTATTATTATTATAATGATGTATTAAGGGATGATTAAATTATGTTTAAGTAAAGTTCAATTTATATTATTGGAATGATTATAATTTGTCACGAGACGTTGGGACGCAAATATTTATAGTATATCATTGTAAATTATTCTATTATTCCGTTGTTGATGATTTCAGTATGATATTAGAATTAACATGTGATGCACCAAATTTGAGATATGAGTGTCTGAATTTTGGGGCATCACAGGTTGGTATCAAAGAATTAGGTTATAAATCTTAAGAGTAAGAATCCTTAGACTATAACCTTAGAAGAACTTAGAGGATAAAAGGAGATAAAACTAATATCCATTGATAGCTGAGCCTATTTCAGCAGTGGCTCCTATCGATGATGAGGATGAGGAGGAAGAGATAAAGTCAGATCCCGCAGAGTCAGATCCCGAGGAAGAACCCATGGAGGATGAGCCTATGGAAGATTCCGATGAGGTTGCATTTGAAGACCAAATGTTCGGGGAATATGAGGAGCGAATTTTGGAATTCGAATGCCGAGTTGAGGAACTAGAGACCCAGGCTCAAGAGAGAGAAATTGAGATGCAAAAACTGAGGGATGAGGACCTTAAGTGGAAACTAAAGATGTAGGAGATGGTGGTAGAGATTGCATATCACAAAGAAGCAGGTATCCAGATGGGAACCCTTTTTCACTGTTCGATATCCAAGAATGTGGAATTGGTGGGTAAGCTAGAGAAGTTCGAGCAGAAGGAGTTGAGTGAGAAAGCCGAGAAAGAGGCTTTTCGCACTAAGCTTGAGCTAGAGGTTATGGAGAGGATCCACTTCGAGGAGAAGTGGGAAGAAGCTAATGATAGGGTAGGAAACCTAGAAGATGAAGTGAGGTGTAAGAGAAAAAAAAATGAACAAGATGGGCTCTACTTTTCACACGGCCACAAAGATATTGATTAATGGTGTATATCATTACCCAACGGAATAGGATAAACCCGACATACCACAACCAGGGACCTGGTGGCACACATAACTCAAATGGAATACAAGAGCGCTGTGGAGCGCATAATGTTAGATTGAGGTCTAGATGTTAGTAGTCTAGTAGTAGTAGTTGGTATTTATCTATGATTTGTTATTGTAATCCCAATCTTTTGTGTGAGATATGGGATAGTTATGTAAACCCCAAACTTTTGTAAAATGTTAGAGGGGTAGTATGTTAGTGATTTCCCCACTTTTTTATAATACTAGGGGATAGATGTCACCATTTGTAGCAGTATGCTATAGGTCTACCACACTTGATGTAATGATTAGGCATATGAATATAAATGTTCTTGTTTCAAAAACTGTGTGATAAAATTTTGCTTCCTTTTTACATTAAAGAAATACTTAATTAATATAATTAGAGACTGAGGATGAAATTTTGTGCTGTAGAAAATGTCACCCAAACGTAGACTAGCAACACTGGAAGAATCAGTCAATAGTGGAAGGGAACAAGTGGACCCTATCCAACGGCTAATAGACTTACAAGGAGAAGCCCTGCGGGGAAGAAACAACGAACCGGTACAACCCAATCTCCAAGCGGTTCCAGTTACGAACTTTAAAGACTTTAGGAGCATAGGACCTCCAAAATTTATGGGTACTACCGATCCTATCGAAGCACAGATATGGATAAAAGAAATGGAGAAAGCCTTCGCCATTGCTCACATGGGTGAAGACCAGAAAATCGTGTTCGCTACGTACATGATGAGGGGTGAAGCAAACTACTGGTGGGAAGCCAATCAACAAAGAGAGGGAGAAGGGACTATAACTTGGGAAAGTTTTAAGGCCTTTTTCTTTGAGAATTACTTCCCGAAGAGCATGAAGAATAGGATGGAGTTAAAATTTCTAGAACTGAAACAAGGGGAGATTGTAATGTCCCAAAATTTGGTCTATCTTCACACTAGGATTCCGTACATCACGAATATGTCTCCTTCCAAACATACATCATTATATAGTTAAATATAAGAACATACATTCTCAAATCTCAGGTTCCAATACCTTATAACCTCGTTCATTATAAATAATGAAATTACATTATTCTTTACATCTTATAAGAGTGACTTTCATCCGCCACTAAGGATACATAACAATTCATTAAACTATTCTTCATTACAAGTCTTGGCTTGATCTTCACGTTCATTCATATACTAAATAACACTTCTTCTGGATACCGATCAGCTTGATCTTTATGGGATCCTTAAGTTTTTATACTCGTACGCTGAAAATATTTTTCATTTAAAGCAAGTGTGAGCATTCAATTGCTCAGCAAGTTATAGCAGTTGAATAAACAACTTCAAGAATTTAAACATTCTTTTAAGACTTCAATAACCGAACAAATGATATGAAGTAGCTTGAATAATAGGGATAACTCTAATTCCTATCATTTTAAAACATTAGTCACATTCACTTTGAAATACTTTATTTCTTCTACCTTTTTCCATACATATTCTATCTGGCTAGAATCCTTAGCTCAGACTTAACAATAATAGATCAATTATAAACAGAACATTCTCATATTGAATAGTTCAATCACAGAACAATTCATCTCATAAAAACACCGAAGTGTTAAAATTGTGGCACAAGGCCTCATACATTCTACCACCTTGTACCAATATCACACACTTGCACATAGATAAAACTTCTCATGTTCAACAAAGTTTACGAAACTAGCATTCATATTAAACATGAATGAATTTAGGAAACTTTCCTTAAGCACAGCTACAACATACAGTTCACGCTGAACTGCTCATCGCAATCCCTATATATCACATAAGGAATAACATACACCAATCAGTTATATTTTTGACTTACGCATTGGTTTAAACTTAACTTTACTTCTAAGGGTTCGCGTTCTTAACCTAAGTTCACGTAACCATCCTTCTTTACTGTGTTATTACATTACGATATACGGAGATGTCTTAACTCATACGATCATCATCTTTGATGATTTATATTCTTATCTTCTTCTTATAACTTCTAAGACTTAACACACCTCGAGTCTCTACTAGTATTCCATATGGTACTCTGAGTGGTTTCCCATAAACAACAACCAAACTAGTTTTTCGTCTCATCTACACTGTCTTTCATAGCGAGTTATATCGGTTGCTAGTTCCGTATATACCTCCGCTCTCTGAAGGAATTGTTTAGCCCAGCTCCCATATGTCAACCATTAAAGATTACGATTGTACCACAACCTAAACTTAGCTTAACTTATTCGAACCATTAAAACTATAACGTTCGTTAAGTTAATTTTTCATTCCTTATGGCTTTCTGGCAACTAAATGCCATACCTCAGGATATATTCCTTATTGTCTAAGTCATAACATCTTTTGTATACTCAAAATGATTATTCAATGTTAATACTATAAGTTCATTGTGACACCCCCAAATCTGGGTACTTAATTCCCATTGGATTTGATGTTCACTTTCTAATCATACATTTCTAAGTACAAAAACATAATAAAATTTTTATCAAATAAAACTTCCCATTAAAGGGTTACATCATTAAATCCAATAAACTCCCAGGTTATCTAACCTTAACATTCATCAAATGTGGAAAAGTAAATAATTACATCATCATAGTTAATACAAGGTCTGTCAACATAAAATTCAATAAATTTGCAAGTCTTCATCACTTGTTCATTTTTCTTCAACCTTTGCTAGTGGTTGGTTCATCAACCTTCTCCACTTTAGCTGCAATGGTTATATATGCAAGAGTGAACAAAACAAATTCTTACTTGAAACGACAATGAATAATAGCAATATAGTAACTGCCAATAAATAGGCTCAATAGAACTGAATAATATTTTCTATCATTGATAATCAAGAACTGAAATCATAATTTAAATATATCCGAGGGTCATAAGACCATGAACTATGTCCAAGGCTATAAGTATTCTTTCAACTTAAAACTAAACAGTCATAAGACTGTAGGGACTCCCTGTACTTAGGGTGATTAGCCCTCCGTACCATGTATTGTACACAAACATCTAAAAGCTTACACGTAATAAATCCCCTGTAATAGGGTTATTCATCTCAGTTTTAACATACGAGTCCGCTCCAAAGGAAGTTTGGTTTGGATAGATTCCATGTAGGGTTCAACGAACATCAGCTAAGGATTAGTTGAATCAATAAATCTTGATATCATTTCAAGTGTTTGATAATAATATGATATGGAATAGTCATGAATCATAAGTGAATCAACATTATACACTGAAGTCATACTTTAGAAATGAACTAGAAAGAATAAGCATTGGATATTATAACAACCTTGCTTGAACAACAATAAGCTAAGGCTACAATCTTAGTAAATAAAAGAACTAAATTAATAAAATCGCATGATTAATAACAAGTTGAGGAATAAACCTTGCTCAACATAAGAATAATAGAAATTAGGAACTTGCGTAATAAGAAATAAAGTAACGATAAGAAACCTTCTCAACTTAAGAGTTAAGTTAAAGAACTTGGGTGAAGTAAATAAGATAGGATTAAGAAAACTTGCATAATAATGATAACATGATAGGATAAGGATCTTGCTCTACATAAAGGAATAAGGTTTAGGGAAACTTGCGTAATCATAATCATAATAAAGATAAATACTTTCTTGACAACAAAAGGTAAATAGAGTTATGAAACTTGCATTCATTGCAAAAAAATTGAAGTTAGGAAACTTGTCTTGTGCGTAGATTAAACAATCACTACTCACGTTCACCACAAATCCTACACATACCATATATATTGACATCACTTATTAGTTACACTAACATTAACCTTATAGATTCCATTCACCCTCTTGTTTAAGTTACAACCTTTAACTTAAGGTCTAACCCTATTAATCAACTACATAACACGAATCTGAAAACTCACTAACATATAACATAAAGCTATAGCATTCAATTCTCATCTCTAACTTTTACAAACTTCGAGTTTCAATCGTTATATAACTTGTTAATTAATAACTTAAAATCTTCATATTTAGTATTACAATGCAACTACAGTCTGTTATAACATCATTTAATATTATTAACACCTTTTTATGTTCATAAGATTAAGTCATGCTTGTATGCTATGGACTGAAATAACAAAAAAAAAAAAAAAAAGTTTTTGTAAGGGGTTGGCATGAGTTGTGGTAACTCATTTAATTGAATAAGAAAGTTATAATTGAGTAATGTAATAGTGAAAGTAGTATGCACACAAGCCAATCATGTTTGATGATAAAGCATATACTTTGTAACAATCTTATTCATTTATTAATAAAAAATTATTAATTTATTAAAGGCTTTTAATTATCTACATGATGTTGTTTTATAATATGGGATAAACCCATAGTTTTAAGCAATACTTTTAGAATAATGATGATGATCATTCTAATGAGATCTAAATTCTTAGAAAGCTTAAAACTAAAATAGTTCCCAATCGTTTGATTACTAAATTGGGGATTAGTGAATCTGGATAGATTGGTACATACGTTAGTTGTTCATTGGATGAGGATGATTAATCTCATGATCATTTGTGTGGAGACACTAAAGTAAGTATGTAGGTGCTTATTGGAGAGTATGTTCACTGAACCTGGCTCGCTAAGGAATACCTAATGGAGTTTTACTTGCCTGTCAATAGGAATTCCTTTAGTGATAGTAGTACAAGTGATCCTTGGACTTGAGATCATCATAGTATCTTGTGTATGATGAGTTATACTTTGACTTATTCCTTAAGACCTTTAGGGTATATCAAAGGGTATGCTTGAGTATATTAAGTTATACATTGAGATAATGTATTATCAATAAAGAATCTACTGCTTCTAGTAAAAGAAGAGAAATGTCATATATGATTCGATAAATGACAATCAAGTAGTCCTTGGCTAAGGCAAATGAAATTAGAAAAGAGTTTCTAATTTGCATTATTTGGAGTTGTGCATTTAAGAGTCGAAATACATATAATTAAATAAAATAAGAGTCGACAGTAATTCCATGTCTTATATTTGATTGGGACATTGTATGGTGGAATGATTGAATTGTACAGTAACTGTTTACTCAAAGGTTCTTTTATTATTAATGTTAAAATTTATACTATCTGGAAAGTCATTGATCGCTAGGGAGACTTATCTCTGTTGTAGAATAAATATTATTTATTTAAATAAATTAATAGTTTAATTTATTTGCTTAAATAAGATTAGAATTGTTCTAATTGATTTATTCACAACCGGTTTAATATGGAGAACCTAAAAGGTCACACCATAAAAGGAAAAATAATTATTTAAGAAGTTAATGGCATAATCATAATAATATATCAAGTGTATTTAATTTAATCTATGGTGATAGAATAAAGTAAATAACTTAATATTTATTATTTAATATTTTGGAAATATTAAATATATAAATTAATAAGAGGAGTTTTATTAATATTATTACAATTATTATTATTTTAATTTCTAAATATTTGGAAATTAATTTAATATTAGTACTCTCATTTATTTCTAATAAGATTAGAAGACTAATTAATTAAAAGATTTTAATTAATTATTCCTAATAAGATTGGGAGCATAATTAATTAAAGAATTTTAATTAATTAAAATAAAACCCAATTCCTTAATTGTTAAGGAGAGTTGCCCACATCTATAAATAAGAGGAGTCTTATTATGGGTGGTGTGGTTGTTGACTTTTTTCACAACAAACGTAATTCCAATATTTGGGAGAGTACGCTCTTTTTTTATGTGAGATAGAAAAAACTAGGGTTTTACCAAACACATATCTTCTTGAATATTTCTTCTTCCTTGGTGGATCACCTCTAGAGGCCAAACACTTGGGTGGCTAACATTGATCAAAGGAAGGAACCAAACCCGGTGGATTCAAGTTGAACGCGAAAAGGATATGGAAGTGAACTTGTACCTGAGGAAGCTCGAATCTTCAAGTGTATGATTCTTGTTCTTTATCTTTTCATTTAATTAATAATTTTTCATAAAGGGTGATCCGGGTATATGGTTTGTAAAATTTTAAAACTCTGATTTTCCATGCTTTCGCTTATTTTGTGCAATTTGATTGCGTTCATGAATATTACAAACCTAACAGTGGTATCAGAGCCAAACCTTTATGTAAATTATTAATTGTTTTAATTTGATATGTGTTTAGAACAATTTAATTGGGCATAGTTTGTTGTATAAAATTTTATGAAAAATAAATAAAAATAAAAGGCCGTAATCAATTTTCGTAAAACCTGCTTTTGAAAATGGTACTGTCATTCGCATGTATGAGCTACAGATTCGCTGGCCAAGATGAATGTGAATCACTTAGTTATCAAAGGGACACGTGAATCACTTAGTTATTAAGCAAGCCTGAATCATATATTGTTACTGTATATCACGTGGAGCAAGGCTGATTCATGGATATATATATATATATTATTCCTAATTATTTTATAATTAAAACATATTATTTTAAAATAAAAAAGTTTATTTTAATTTTAAAATTGGATTTCATGCTAACTAATTAGAGTTGCAATTGGATTCCATGATAACTAATTAGAGTTGAAATTGAATTCCATGTTTCCTTACATAAAAGAGTTTATTTAGATATCGAATAAGATTTCATATTATTCAAAATAAATGAGTTTATATGTGAATAAGATAGAGAATATGTGTTTCCTTTAATAAATGAATTTTTTTTACTTGGAATTGGATTCCATAATTAATTAAAATAAATGAGTTTATTTTGATTAAAATTTGATTAAAATAAAATAGTTTATTTTATTCAAAATTGGATAAATTAAAATAAAAGAGGTTTATTTTGATTCAAAATTAGATTTTATGCTAACTAAATTTGCCCATTAAATGATATCAATATATATATATATATATATATATATATATATATATATATATATATATATATATATATATATATATATTGAATGTTTATTATTCATGAGATGAATGTTATTTATTGATGCATATGGTGATGTGCATGATAATAATTGGGATTGATTATGGACTATTCACCAATGTGATTGGATTTTATTTTAGTTGGATGCTTGAATGTATGGGTTTTATTAAATGGGGTCTCATGCACTCGCTCTTCTTCTAATTTTTTTCTTAATGTAAATTCTATCATCCTCCTATGTACTTCCCCTTGAATGCTGATCAAGGTTTCTATTTATTTTAAATTATTTTGTAATAGGAATAGTTAGAATTATTTTTGAAGAATTGGAGATCAAGGAACATGGAGCGCTTGAAGACCCATTTGTAATGGAGCCCGAGTTTAAATGTAATAGTTATATTTAAATTTAATTCTTGCACCCTAGGTTTAACCTTTTGATTCACTTGGTGGCTCTAGTGAACCAAACTAGAATAAAGTCCATAAACAATCCGGGTAGAATATAGTATTTTATATGTGCATGCTTATACTATATATATATATATATATATATATATATATATATATATATATATATATATATATATATATATATAATGCAAACATGCTTCAGCGTGTTAATTAATATGATGCGTATTTTATATATATGTGCATGCGCGCTAATCAAGATGAGACAATTAATAACAAACCCCTCAAATATTTTATATTAAGTTGTAACGTTCAAAGATGTTTGGAATATCGAATGTTGCCTTCTAGCATGATAGAAACAATAGAGTGTTGAATATTTAATATGAGTTTGTTGTGCACACACAAGGCAAATATTAAATATTTAAGATGTTGTTTTATTACATATGATGTTTATAAGGAATTGAACATTCTTTATTTGTTATTACACACACAAGGGTCAGTAGTTTTCTCTTCACTTAAAAGGAAATGTTGGGTCTGACTTAACTTAAATCATTTTAGTTTGGATGTGCACACACTTGACCATTATGATTTAAGAGGCAAAATACTAGGAGTCGCATAGTTGATGTAATTGACAAGAGTTGTCTACCTATTTATTTATATATAGTTTGTTGTGCACACACAAGGCTACATACATTTGAAATGAGATCCTTATTCTCACCAGCATATCTTTAATTAAATATTTCTAAACTATATATATTGAGGGTAAAATAGTTTGAAGAAAATAGTGGGAGATACCAATTTAAAATAAGACCTAAATTATTTTGGTAATTAATAAAATAATGTATGCTAAAATATTGTTAATTACAAATTCATTTACAGAATTTTACAATGTCTAAAATTACTATCACTGCGTAGCATATTAGATGCTAAATTAACAGGACTGAATTAAACAGATTGGTTAAGGAAATTGAGAATAGTTCTCATGGTTGAAAAGCTATCTTATGTCCTTAATACGCCTATCCCTACAATGGTTGCAGACAATGTCTCTGAGGAAGAGATTGTTAATTTTAGAAAGTGGCAAGATGATGCATAGTTGGCTCAATGCATCATGCTCGAATCCATGAGTAATGAGCTTAGCGTTAGCATAAAACTATGGATGTTGTGACACCCCCAAATCCAAGTACTCCATTCCCACAGGATTTGGTACTCACTTATCAAAAACTATTACATCTAACTACCCATAATAAAGGATAAAGACATAATTAAAATAATTTAAACAATAATCTCTCCCATTAGAGGGTTACATCATCATCTCAAATTAAATCCCAAGTAATCTAACCTTAAAATTATTACATCAGTTTGAGAAATACATCATAAAATAAAACAAGTCTTGAAACACAAAACATTTAAATAATTTCTCATATGTCTTCAGCACTTGGACAATTTGCCCTTTCCTTTACTAGTAGACGGCTCATCAACTTTCTCCACTTTAGCTGTAGTGTTAATTGCAAGAGTGAGCAAACAAATGCTCACTGATATAGAAAGTAGCAATGGTAGTAAAATGAGAGTGAGCAACGAAAGTTGAACAATAAGGAACTTGTTCTACAAATCAAAATAGAAAACAAGTTTGAACTTTAATTATCTGAGGGTCTTAAAACCACGAACTATGTCCCCGGTACTTAGGTATTATTACGTAACCTTAACAGTCATTTAGACTATACGGACCCTTCTTAACATACTTAGGGGGATCAGCCCTTTGTACCATGTATTGTGCACAAACATCTAAACGTTAGACGTATAAAATCCCCTTTGTTAGGGTTGTTTGTCTCAGTTTGAATTTAGAATTTCTGCACTAAAGAAAGTTTAGTTTGGAACTAGCATATTAGTGTTTCTAGAAATTTTAGAACATTACTCAATTTCCATCAATAAAGGTTTAACACAAGAATATGTAACTGTACAAGGCTATCAAAGTCAAAGATTGGATATTAACAATATACATAATCGAATAAACATGATATACATGCAAAGTGTTATGGAAGAGTTAAAATAATCTCCCTTGAATCAATGTATTAGAACAATATATGCTTTGAATAATAATTAGGAAAGTAAAACTAGCTCGATGTAATGAATTAGGTTACATAAGCTTGTACAAACATACGCAAGATAGATTAGGCTTGCTCAATTACTTGAACAACAATAATATAGGAATGGAAACTTGCATTCGATATGAAACGAATGAAGTTCGAAGGCTTGCTCAATTGTAAAGAGATAAGGTTTAGAAACTTTCACAAATATAAAAGTAGAGTTAGAGAACTTGCCTTGATTATAAGCTACACAAATGAAAACAATCTCCAATTATCCGACATATATCATTGAAATCGCAACAACAATTAATCGCATGAATATTAACTTAAGGTTTAAACCATCATTTAAGTCACAACCTTAACTTAGCACCTAACCATGTAAGCTAACATACTTAACGCTTATGAAATTACATATTGATCAACATAACTTAATCATTCAACTCTATCTTTCGAAAACATCTCATTTGGTTTCATTTTATAACTCAATTAACAATCACTTCAAAATCTTTTATACTTTGTATTATAACGCATGACAATCTGCTATTGTAGTTTATATCATGCCTCAATATCAATAACACGTTTATAATACTAATATTAGTCCATTATGCCTGACCTGTAAACAAGCAGACCTCACTGTCCCAGTTTAGGGTGTGGAGCAGTTGCGCTACACTTAGGCTTGGGGCCCCAAGCCATTTTTGCCATTTTTGCCTTAACATAAGCGTAGCGTGTCTTGGGTGTTGTTCAGATAGACGCAGAGACGGCAGTGAACAATAGCCGTTTTTAGCCCAACTAACACAAAATTCACCCATCAAACGGTGATAACAACATGTAAAATAATTATACAACTGTCATAACATGATTGCTAACATATTCAACCACCTAGCACAATTTAACAACAACTAGCACTATTTTAATTTCTCAATTTTCATGTTTTTTATATAAAACTACATTTTTGATAGTCTGTCCAAAAATCATCACTGTGAACTCATTACTTGACCAAATCATTCCATTCAAATTATGTTATGTTCGTATTTCAGTGAACTACCATATACAAGCGTTAATTTACAGTTTCACATATCGTTTGCCCACTAAAATTGGTACTTTCTAAGGCCATAACATACGAACATAAACACTGTTATTTTCCTTTTCTTCCTACAACCAATTTCTCACAAATTTGATAATTGATACCACACGCATACAAGATGACAACAAATTGCACAACATATACATAACGCTTGAACAACAAATCCACAAACACTAATTTCCAAAGAATAGAAAATCACAAGTCTGAGAATTAGAATTAGTTATACCTTAATCTTTGATTATTGGCTAGCAAAAGATGTCAACAAGGTTTAGCAATCCTCTCCTTCCTCTTGAAATCTCAGAACAATCTCTCAAGCTCTCACTCTCAATCTCCTCTGCAATTCTCTCTTTTCTCTCAACTTTGCTCTTACTCCTTAGCCAAAAATGAGAATAGAACAAAACTGAATGCTAGCCTTAGGTATAGTATGCGTAAACATAAACTGAAACCCACTAATGTCAGGTAAAAATATAAAAAGACTCACGTCAGTTGAATAATGCCAAAGGCCATAAGGCTATGTTTGGTTAAGCACATATTCCCAACTTGATTATTTTTATGTTATTTATATTATATAGTTTCACTTGTCACACCATTAATTTAGCTAATTTATATAACTTTAGTTTAGCTAATTCAAATAACTTATAATAATAATAAAATTCTTATTATCATTATCCTTATAATTAATAAATTAGGCACATCACTTTATTTAATTTATTTATTTTCATTAAATTAAATAATTAATTTAATTTAATTATTTTCTTAAATACTAAGCAATTGATTTTATTTAATTATTTCCTTAAATTAATCCTTCAGATAATTATCAACACTCAATTTAATTATCAATAATCAATTTAATTACTAAATTAATTCACCACAATTCATCAATTATTTATTTAACTACAATAAACAAATTATTGAAAATATTTATTTAATTCAATAAATATTTAAATCAAATTACATATTTCTCGATCATTACATCCTTCCCTCCTTAAAAGGATTATGCCCCCAGAATCATAACTCGAAAAATTTATTCGTTACATTCTTCCCTCCTTAACAAGATTCTCTCCCCAGAATCGCTATATAAAATCAAGCAAACAACTGAGGATAATTCTTCATTATAACGCTTTCAAGTTCCCACGTAGCTTCTTCAACATTGTGGTTCCTCCAGATTACCTTAACAGAAGGTATCACCTTATTCATCAGTACTTGCTCTTTTCTATCAACAATTTGAACAAGGACTTCTTCACAGGACAAATCTTTCTCAAACTGTAAGGGCTCATATTGTATAACATGTTTATAGTCAGGCTTATATGGCCTCAATACCGAGACATAGAAAACATTATGAATATGCTCCAACTCTTGAGGTAAAGCTACCTCGTACGCCACTTCACCGACTCGTCGGAGCACTTTAAAAGGTCCTACAAATCTAGGGCTCAATTTCCCCTTTTTGCTAAATCAAAATTTTCCCTTCTAGGGAGATACTTTCAAGAAAATATAACTACCGACATCGAATTCTCTATTTTGTCGATGCTGATCGGCATATTTCTTCTGTCTATCCTGTGCAGTTGTTAATCTCGCTCGAATAACCTTGATTATTTTGACAGTCTGTTGCACCAATTCTGGACCCAATAGATGACGTTCACCTACCTCGTCCCAACATAACGAAGTTCTGCACTTCCTGGCGTATAACGCTTCGTAAGGCAGCATGCCAATACTCGCTTGATAACTATTATTATAAGCAAATTCTACCAATGGTAGATGGTCATCCCAATTTCCTTTATAATCCATGATACATGCTCTGAGCATATCTTCTAATGTTTGGATGGTTCTCTCACTCTGTCTGTCGATCTAAGGATGGTACGTTGTGTTCATTCTCAGCTGTGTTCCCAAACATTCTTGTAATCATTTCCAGAAATTAGATGTGAAACGTGGATCTCTATCCGATACAATGGACACAGGCACACCGTGTCTTGACACAATTTCCTTCACATACAGTTTTGCTAACTGATCTAGAGTAAATCGAATCTTTATTGGCAAAAAGTGTGCTAACTTCGTCAACCGATCGATAATCACCCAAATAATATCGTAACTTTGTTGAGTCGTTGGAAGACCTACCACAAAATCCATTGTGATGTGTTTGCATTTCCATTCCAGTATCTCCAACGGTTGTAATAGTCCGCTTGGCCTTTGATGTTTAGCTTTGACTTTCTGACACGTTAAGCATTTTTGCGCACACTCAGCCACATCCCTTTTCATATTCGGCCACCAGAAATAATGTCTAAGATCCTGGTACATCTTTGTACTCTCAAGGTGAATCGAATATTGTGAGTCGTGAGCTTCACTCAAAATTTCTTCTTTAACTTTTGGTACTTGCGGAACCCAAATTCTCCCTTCGAATCGAAGTAACCGTTCCGAATCGATTTTAAATTTGTTTGCCTCACCTTCTGATATCTTCTGTTTTATCTTTTCGCAGTCTTCATCTTGAAGTTGTGCATTTTTCACCTTATCCACCAATGTTGAACTGTTTCCCATCTGGAACAACTTTTCATCGGATTCTGTCGGATATTTAATTTCCAACTCCATCTTAGCCATTTCCGACACTAGCTTCTCTATTTAGTTAACATCATTAACTTCTCCCGTCCTTTCCTACTTAAAGCATTAGCAATAGCATTCGCCTTTCCGGGATGATAGAAAATCTCGCAATCATAATCTTTGATCATCTCCAACCATCTTCTTTGTCGGATGTTCAAATCTTTTTGTGTAAAGATATACTTTAGACTTTTATGGTCGGTATATATCTCACACCTCTCTCCATAAAAGATAATGTCTCAAAATTTTTAGTGCAAACACTACTGCCGCCAACTCCAAGTCATGAGTCGGATACCCTTTCTCATAATCTTTCAACTGACGTGATGCATACGCAATAACTTTGCCATTCTGCATAAGCACACAACCTAGTCCTTTATGTGATGCGTCACTATATACCACAAAATTTCCTGTATCATCAGGCAACGACAACACAGGTGCTGAACTCAACTTTTTTTTTTAATTCTCGAAAACTTTCCTCACATTTCTCTGTCCAAACAAACTTAACCACTTTTCTTGTTAAATTCGTCAACGGAGTCGCGATCTTGGAAAAGTCTTGAATAAAACGCCGATAGTAACCCGCTAATTCTAAGAAACTCCTCACTTCTAACGGTGTCTACTGCTGATCCCAGTTTATTACAGCTTCCACCTTTGATGGATCTACCAAAATTCCGTCCTTATCAATAACGTGTCCGAGAAACTGTACACGTTCCAACCAAAATTCACATTTTGAGAACTTAGCGTACAACTTCTCTTTCCTCAATGTCTCCAACGTCAATCTCAATTGTTCCACATGTTCCTCCTTGGTTTTGGAATATACCAATATATCATCAATAAATACCACCACAAATTTGTCTAAGAATGGTTTAAACACCCTGTTCATCAAGTCCATGAATGTAACGACCCAGAAATTTAGATTTTTCCAGAATTTAAGTTTAAAGAATTAGTTATTAATAAAATTAATTTTTATTAATAATATTATGTGCTATGTGTTTATTAATTGTTCTAGAACCTAGGATGATTATAAGTCGGGAGGATTCTGGCTACGAGCTAGACTGAACGAGTTATAATTTTTAAGACAAAAATGAAAATTTTTCGGTAACAAAAATATTTATGGGGAAAAAGACGAAATAGGCACTATTCAACCAATGAAACTTAAGGGTTAGGGTTTGAATAACCTAAGCTGTTCTGAGAGTTCGGTATGTCGAAATGACATTCCGTCGAAAGATTTGACGATAATATATCTTGAAAAGTTAAGTAAGCCGATAAAAGTTTTTCTTGAAAAACGTGCAGAAATCAGACAAAATAAAAACGACAAAAAGTACTACTATATACTTTTCATTTGTTTAGCTACGTTAGGATAAAACGTGAAGGAAAACGCTCCTTGCCAAAAAGTGTTTTTCAGTTTTTCAAGAATCCGAAGAATACATAAAATTTAATCGGTAAAGGAAAGACGAAATATCCAAAAATATTTAGATTCCGAGAATCGCAGTTTTTAAAATTGTCGGACGAAAACCCGAAAGACGGAACCACGTAACTTAAAGGCTAAGTAGACTTAAGGGCTAAGTTAACTTAACACTTAAGTAATGAATAATATGGAGGTGTGAATAGTAAGGAGGTTAGGGGGTGAAATGACTATTTTGCCCTAGCTTTGGAAAATCTATAAATAGGAAGCTAGATTTCATTTAATTGGGATTTGGAAAATCGTACATTAGAGAGAGAGAGAGGATTTGGATGGAGAGAGAGAAGGAAGAGCATGAGCATGATTGATCGGATCAAAAATGTTCGTGAAATAGAAAAGCTAGCAAATCGCCGGTTTTGGCTAGCGGAAGAAAAATAAAGAGGAAATGTATTAAAACCTAACTTCTATGTTAGTTTTTCTTTAAGTTTTATATGTTTTAAACATAACTTAATGAGAATAAGAAGTAGATAATGTTAGGGATGATTTCATATGGTTGAAATCATGAGAAATAAGAAAAATAAGAATTTAAAGTTTAGTAAATAAATTTCTTAAGGAAGTATAGGATTCGTAATGAAGCAGAACGATCTGAGTTGATTATATCAATAAGTAGATGAAACAAGTAAGGAATAATGTTCTATAACATCAAATTCCAATAAAAAGTGAAATCGTAATCCAAAATATTGATTAAAATGATGAAAGAACGAAGAACATGCGAAGAACATGACGAACGTTGTTGATGGACAAATTTAAAACCATCGTAGGATATTTGTTATTGATGGACAAGTTTAAAACCATCGCGTATAAGTTTGATGCATATTGCTTGGTTAGGAACGGTAGAAACGTTCATGAAGAACGGATTAAAACTTAGTTATACCGAAGTTATGGCAAAAATTTTGTAAAAGACAAATGATAATTAGAAAGTTAGTAAATGAACCCGAACATGTAAGGTTTCATAAGAATGTAAGAGAACATAGAAAATGTGAGTCGTGGACTCAAGAATGACCGAATTCCAAGTTTGGATGACCAAATTACGGACGAACAAACAAAGAGCGTTAAAAACGTAAAATGAACGAAGGGTGAAGATCAAGCCAATCAAATAGAATGTTAATGGATTCAGAATGAAGTTATGTCCAAAGGGGATTGAATTACGTATGATAAGGAAGAGAGTGGCTTTGGAATGACCTCATTCCGAGTTATAACGAAGGAGTTATGAGATCGGGAAGTAGCGTCTCAAAATGAAGTTAACACTTAGAAGAAATTATCAAGAATTAGGGCTTGGCACCGCAGCACCAACCATGCCTTGTAAGGTGGCACTGCAGCGCCAGACCAGAGAGCCGGATACTGCAAACTTGCACTGCGGCACGAAAAATAGATGGGAGAGTGGCACCGTAGCGCCAGTGTATAGAAAAAGCCAGAGAAGAGCTTTTAACTACTCAACTCTTGGGGGGAAACGTATGGGAAGATAAAGAACATAAGATTCGTCAAATGTAACACTTAATTTAGTGAATTAAACCTTTAATGATGGTCAAATGAAAAGGTTATATGAGAGTAAAAAAGAAAGAATGTAAACGCGGATTACGGAACCAATATCCTGGGACCGTAGTTATGATAAACGAACGTGGAGGATTGCTATGGTTGTGATTTCTTAAACGTTGAGCGACGAGGGTAATGAATAACATTTTGATGTTATGTCATGATAGTGAGAGATAAGTGTAAAGCGTATAGACACTGCAAACGCAACACTGTTATGATATACGAGCGGTCTTAGCATACAACGAACTGTATGGCTTGGACATTAAGAATGACTAATGAACATGGGGTTCAAGTAATGGATAACGAAAGTATTAAGTAAGATAAAAATGGTAACAAGAAAGCCGTAATGAACGGTAAAAAGATTAATGGAAGCCAAATGTGAGTCAGATGAGAACATTAGAATAAAATGTAAGCGTTGAACACTTTAACCGACGTGAAGGTTGAGGGTACACAAATATTAAACGGATAGAACCTACACCCCGTGTATGGTTTGACCGTAAGATGGTGAAGATCAATGATTACACCGTGAATGGTAAAGAAGTTGAATTAATGATAATAACGTTTAACGTAACGAAGCCGAGTTAAAGAATAAATGGAATGATCGCTCTGAGTATACAAAAGACTGTATGACTTAGACGATAAAGAGTGAAGACTGAGGTGTGGCATTTAGTTGCCAGGAAGCCATAAGGAATGAGAAATTAACTTAACGAACATATAGTTTAATAGTTCGTATAAGTTAAGATAAATTAAGTTGTAGTACAATCGTAACCTTTGATGGTTGACATATGGGAGCTGGGCTAAACAATTCCTTCAGAGAGCGAAGATATATACAAAACTGGCAACCGATCTAACTCATTGTTATGGGCAGTGTAGACGAGACGGGAACTTGTTTGTTGGTTGTTTGTGGGAAACCACTCGGAGTACCATATGGACTACTAGTAGAGAAGCGATGTGTACTGAGTCCTAGAGAAGTAATAAAAAGAAGATAAAATGTAAAACATCAAAGATGATGAACGTAAAAGTAAGACATTTTCATATGTCATGAAGCCGTAGAACGGTAATGAAAGTAGTCGCGTAAACTTAGGTTACAAGTACGCGAACCCTAAGAAGTAAAGTTAAGCAAACTAATACATAAATCAAAGATGTATGACTAATTGGTGTTTATATTTTCTCCTTATATGTTACATAGGAACTGGAATGAGCAATTCGGCATAAGCTGTAGCTGGACGTAAGGCAAGTTTCCTAACTTCATTCATATTTCAAATGAATGCTAGTTTCTTAAACTTCTCAGATGTTGAACTTGAGAAGTTCTGTCTATGTGCTAATGTGCGATATTTGTGTAAAGTGGTAGAACATATGAGGCCTTGTGCTACAATGTGAAAACTTCGGTGTTTCTATGAGATGAACCGTTCTGTGCTTTAACTGTTCAACAAGAGAATGCTTTGTTCATACATGATCCGTTATTGTTAAGTCTGTGCTAATGATTCTAGCCAGACAGAATGTGTATGAAAAAGGTAGAAGAATGAAAGTATTTTAAATTAAAGTGAATATTATTTTAAAATGATAGGAATCGAGATTATTCCTATTATTCAAGCTGCTTCATAACCTTTGTTTGGTTATAGAAGTCTTAAAAGAATGTTTGAATTCTTGAAGATGTTTGTTCAACTGTTATGACTTGCTGGGCAATTGAATGCTCACACTTGCTTTAAATGAAAAACATTTTCAGCGAAGGATGTTAGAAGAACTTAAGGATCCCGTAAAGATCAAGCTGAAGGTATCCAGATGAAGTACCATTCAGAATGTGGATGAGCGATAAGATTGAGCGAAGACTTGTAATATATAATAAGTTAAATGAACTTTAGATTAGTTTGATGAATTGTTATGTATCCTTGGTGGTGGATAAAAGTCACTCTTGTAAGATGAAATGAATAATGTATTTATCATTATTTATAATGAAAAAGGGTATAAGTTTTTTAGAACCTGGGATTTTAGAGTATATGTTGTTAAATTTAGCTATATAATGATGTATGTTTGGAAGAAGATGGGATCGTGACGTACGGAATCCGGGTGTGAAGATAGATCGGATTTTGGGGCGTTACAATGAATGCTGCAGGTGCGTTAGTTAAACTAAAAGATATAACCAAAAACTCGTAATAACCATACCGAGTTCTGAACGCTATTTTTAGTACATCCTCCGGCCTCACCTTCAACTGATGATAACCACTTCTCAAGTCTATCTTTGAGAAATATCTCACTCCCTTCAACTGATCGAATAGGTCATCGATCCTAGGCAATGGATACTTATTTTTAATCGTGACCTTATTAAACTCTTTGTAATCAATGCAGAGCCGCATCGATCCATCTTTCTTCTTAACGAACAACACTGGTGCTCCCCATGGCGACACACTCGGCTGAATATACTTCTTGTCAAGTAATTCTTGCAATTGCACCATCAACTCTTTTATCTCTACTGGGGCCATTCTATATGGTGCCTTAGATATCGGGGCCGTTCCTGGTAGTAAGTCAATCACGAACTCGATTTGTCGATCCGGCGGAAGACCCAAAAAATTGTTTGGAAATACATCTACAAAATCTCTTATGATCAGTATTTCTTCTAACTTCGCACTCTTCTTCTGTGTATCGACGATGTAGGCTAAGTATCCTACACATCCTTGTCTCAACAACTTCTTGGCTTGCATCATTGTCAGACAACTTGCTTGTTGAGGTGCCTTGCTGCCATAAAACACAACCTTTGACGGAGTCATAAGGTTAACACACTTTCTTTGGTAATCAATTACTGCTCCGTAATTGAATAACCAATCCATTCCTAGTATAACATCAAATTCACCAAGTCTAATTGGTATCAAATCTACCATCATCTCAAGACCTTTTATAACCACTCAAAAATTCTTATATATGAATTTAACAGGAATCACTTCCCTATTCGCAATCTCTATACTTAAGGGAAATTCTAATTCTTCCTAAGGAAAATCAAAGTTCTAAGCAAATTCATCGGATATAAATGAACAAGTAGCACACGAATCAAATAGTACATAAGCATTAATCCCATTAACCTTAGACTGTACAGCATCCTGCACGGTCATATTGAAAGTCCTCGCAGTAGGTCGACTTGATTGAGCTGGTCCAGTAATAGTTAATGCACCACCACCGTTGTTGTTTCTTTTTCCGCCACTTGCACTTCCCGCTGGTTTCTTAGGGAAATCACGAGCCATGTGATCCTTTGAACCGCAGGTAAAACATACTCCTTTCTTCAGACTAAAACGGTTAGGTGCAATGTGTCCCTCCTGACCATAGTTGAAACACAGTCTCTTTCCCTTCAAATATACTCTAGTATGGTTCTTCCTGCAAGTTGCGCAAGCCTCAAACTTTTTCTTCTGATGATTTCCTTGCTGTCCTCCCGCAGTCGAATTCTCGTTCCACTTCCTTTTCTAACTATTACTTCCAACATTACTACCACCAGCCTTATTCTCATTCTCATTCTTCCTCTTCTTCTGTTCTTGGTTGTACTTGGTTAAGGCATCGCTTCCACCTTCCACGATAATTGCCTTTTACAGCACAGCCGCAAATGTGTTCAGCTGGAATATTGAAACCTTTCTATAAAGCCAGGGCTTCAATCCTTGTTTGAATCTTCTCGCTTTGCATTCATCAGTATTGACTTGATAAGTGGCATACATTGCCAACTCGTTAAACTTCGCAGCATATTCCGGCACCGTCATAGTTCCTTGCTTCAACTCCAAAAAATGCACTTCTAGCTGATTCCGAGAACTCGCTGGAAAGTACATTTTAAAAAACATTTCCTTGAATCTATCTCACGTTATCACTCCTTGTCCTCCACAAACCATTTTGCTTGCCACCAATAGCTAGCTTAAGACTTCAGCATGAACGTTACAAATGCAGTCTTCTGATCTTCATTAACTCTAGCAACGTCGAACACCTTCTCCATTTCCATGATCCAGGTTTGGGCTTCCACTGGATACATAGACCCTTGAAATTCTGGCGGTCCAACCGCTTTGAATTCCTTGAAAGCCGTGACTTGAGCTTGCAGTTGATTCGTAAGTGCACCCGTTAACAGAGCTACCAACTGTTGAACCGGATTAACGTTGGTCTCGTTGTTATTATTCGTAGACCCCTCAGGAGGTGCTTGCTGACGTGGTTGTCTTAGGTATTTAAAGTCTAACTTAAACTTTCCAAGATTACTCAACTTCTTAGGTATTTAAAGTCTAACTTAAACTTTCCAAGATTAAAGATTTAACACATAGCATTTCAAATAAACTCTAATATTTTATTCATTCATAAAGTTTTAAAATATGTTCAAGATAGCATAACCACTATAAACATTCACTCCTAAACTATACAAGTTTCAGGATTACATACTCATACTATCCCTTTATTCATCTCAAAATAAGGGATTCACAATTTATTTATTCATATAATTGACCACATTTCATTATCTATCTTATTCTATCTAGGCATATTAAGACGTCGTAAGTCTTCTCGACGCTCTTCCTCCATAATGCGATACGCCGTTCTTGCGATCCATCACAAACCATGACGAATTCTCAAACTGAGGTGGGTAATAATTGACTCGATAATGGGTCCTATCAATTGCCGAATTAAAAGCGTAATCCATCTCCTTCATCTTAGCCTTCTTTACTTAGACCTTAGCCTTAGCACGATCTGCATGTTGAGTCACCTTCATCCAAGCATCCTCTTCTCTTATACGCTTAGCTGATTCCTCCTTGAAATCATCTTTCAATTTATCCATGTCAGTCTTCATCTTCTCGTGCACTGCTAACAAGTCTTCATGCTGACCCTTGGTATGAACTAGGTCCCACTCCGTGTTCCCAAGTTTCGAATCAAGTTCCTAAATCTCTGTATCCTTCTGCTCCATCAAAGTGTGATGCATCTCAACCATTTCCTTCAGCTCCTCGAGCTCGTTCTGTAATTCTACATTACGGTCATACAAAGCATCATACATCTCCGCTGATATGGAGTTTGATGGAAACTCCTCAGGATCCTCTTCCTCATCATCCTCCTCTACCTCCTCAGAACTATCCTCCACGGAATCGATCACAGGCTCATCCTCCTGGATCAACTGCTTCCGCACTACATGAATATCTCGGGGTTCATCATCTATAGGTATCTAAGGTTTCACCTCTCTAGCTGGACTGGATCCTCCTTCGTTAGACATCCTGACAACAAAATATTTTAAGTTTTACTTAACATTTTTCGATACTCGAGAGCATATAAGTTATTAACACATAGCACATAATGTCTTTTGTTATTTAGCTTCAATGGATACCTTAATCCATTCCTTAAAACTTGGTAAGAGTTAAACACCTCTATGTTTTCTATTTCCTTAAAGGTTACTTCCTAAGGTTTTCCCACCTAAGGTTCATAACCAAAAGCTCTGATACCAACTTGTGACACCCCCAAATCCAGGTACTCCATTCCCACAGGATTTGGTGCTCACTTATCAAAAACTATTACATCTAACTACCCATAATAAAGGATAAAGACATAATTAAAATAATTTAAACAATAATCTCTCCCATTAGAGGGTTACATCATCATCTCAAATTAAATCCCAAGTAATCTAACCTTAAAATTATTACATCAGTTTGCGGAATACATCATAAAATAAAACAAGTCTTGAAACACAAAACATTTAAATAATTTCTCATATGTCTTCAGCACTTGGACAGTTTGCCCTTTCCTTTACTCGTAGACGGCTCATCAACTTTCTCCACTTTAGCTGCAGTGTTAATTGCAAGAGTGAGCAAACAAATGCTCACTGATATAAAAAGTAGTAATGGTAGTAAAATGAGAGTGAACAACGAAAGATGAACAATAAGGAACTTGTTCTACAAATCAAAATAGAAAAAAAGTTTGAACTTTAATTATGTGAGGGTCTTAAGACCACGAACTATGTCCCCGGTACTTAGATATTATTACCTAACCTTAACAGTCATTAGACTATACGGACCCTTCTAAACGTACTTAGGGGGATCAGCCCTTTGTACCATGTATTACGCACAAACATCTAAACGTTACATGTACAAAATCCCCTATGTTAGGGTTGTTCGTCTCAGTTTGAATTTTGAATTTCCGCACTAAAGAAAGTTTAGTTTGGAACTAGCTTATTAGTGTTTCTAGAAATTTTAGAACACTACTCAATTTCCATCAATAAAGGTTTAACACAAGAATATATAACTGTACAAGGCTATCAAAGTCAAAGATTGGATATCAACAATATACATAATCGAATAAACATGATATACATGCAAAGTGCTATGGAAGAGTTAAAACAATCTCCCTTGAATCAATGTATTAGAACAATATATGCTTTGAATAATAATTAGGAAAGTAAAACTAGCTCAATGTAACAAATTTGGTTACATAAGCTTGTACAAATATACGCAAGATAGATTAGGCTTGCTCAATTACTTGAATAACAATAATATAGGAATGGAAACTTGCATTCGATATGAAAAGAATGAAGTTCGAAGGCTTGCTCAATTGTAAAGAGATAAGGTTTAGAAACTTTCACAAATATAAAAGTAGAGTTAGAGAACTTGCCTTGATTATAAGCTACACAAATGAAAACAATCTCTAATTATCCGACATATATCATTGAAATCGCAACAACAATTAATCGCATGAATATTAACTTAGGGTTTAAACCATCATTTAAGTCACAACCTTAACTTAACACCTAACCACGTAAGCTAACATACTTAACTCTTCTGAAATTACACATTGATCAACATAACTTAATCGTACAACTCTATCTTTCGAAAAAATCTCATTTGGTTTCATTTTATAACTCAATTAACAATCACTTCAAAATCTTTTATACTTTGTATTATAACGCATGACAATCTGCTATTGTAGTTTATATCATGCCTCAATATCAATAACATGCTTACAATACTAATATAAGTCCATTATGCCTAACCTGCAAACAAGTAGACCTCACTGTCCCAGTTCAAGGTGTGGCGCATCTGCGCCATTTTTGCCTTAACACTTAAGTAAGCAGTTATTGCCAGAATGTTTAAACAAACGCAGAGACGACAGTGAAGCGATGGAGCCGCTTTTAGCCCAACTAACACAAAATTAACCCCATCAAAACTCGGTGATAACAACATGTAAAATAATTATACAACCGCTTATCATAACATGATTGTTAACATATTCAACCACCTAGCACAATTTAACAATAACTAGCACTATTTTAATTTCTCAATTTTCATGTTTTTCATATAAAACTACATTTTTGATAGTCTGTCCAAAAATCATCACTGTGAACTCATTACTTGACCAAATCATTCCATTGAAATTACGTTATGTTCGTATTTCAGTGAACTACCATATACAAGCATTAATTTACAGTTTCACATACCGTTTGCCCACTAAAATTGGTACTTTCTAAGGCCATAACATACGCACATAAACACTATTATTTTCCTTTTCTTCCTACAACCAATTTCTCACAAATTTGATAATTGATACCACACGCATACAAGATGACAACAAATTCCACAACATATACATAACGCTTGAACAACAAATCCACAAAAACTAATTTCCAGAAAATAAAAAATCACAAGTCTGAGAATTAGAATTAGTTATACCTTAATCTTTGATTATTGGCTAGCAAAAGATGTCAACAAGGTTTAGCAATCCTCTCCTTCCTCTTGAAATCTTAGAACAATCTCTCAAGCTCTCACTCTCAATCTCCTCTGCAATTCTCTCTTTTCTCTCAACTCTGCTCTTACTCCTTAGCCAAAAATGAGAATATAACAAAACTGAACGCTAGCCTTAGGTATAGTATGCGTAAACATAAACTAAAACCCACTAATGTCAGGTAAAAATATAAAAAGATTCACGTCAGTTGAATAATGCCAAAGGCCATAAGGCTATGTTTGGTTAAGCACATATTCCCAACCTGATTATTTTTATTTTATTTATATTATATAGTTTCACTTGTCACACCATTAATTTAGCTAATTTATATAACTTTAGTTTAGCTAATTCAAATAACTAATAATAATAATAATATTCTTATTATCATTATCCTTATAATTAATAAATTAGACACATCACTTTATTTAATTTATTTATTTCCATTAAATTAAATAATTCATTTAATTTAATTATTTTCTTAAATACTAAGAAATTGATTTAATTTAATTATTTCCTTAAATTAATCCTTCAGATAATTATCAACACTCAATGTAATTATCAATAATCAATTTAATTACTAAATTAATTCACCACAATTCATTAATTATTTATTTAACCACAATAAATAAATTATTAAAAATATTTATTTAATTAAATAAATATTTAAATCAAATTACAAATTTCTCGATCGTTACAGATGGTCCTACTATACTCTTGCACATCAAGTAGTTGATGGTGAGGAAAGTAGGACTAATGAATATCAAATATCTAATGAGCTCTTTCGATCTAGAACGACCAATGACATTATAGTTTATACACATGTCCTAAACATGATCAATTTGATTGAACAATTAGAACAACAGGTTTTGTCATGGATGGGGAGTTGTGCGAAGATTTGATCTTGCACTCACTCCCAGACTCCTTTCACAATTATTGTGGATTTTTCAAATGAACAAGCTACATATCAGCTTCGCTGATTTGCTTAACATGTTGAAAAATGTTGAGAGTCAATTTCCAACAATGAAAGACCAAGTCTTATTGGTAGGAGCCAAAGGATCTTCTAAAAAGAAGAACGATTCAAAGAAGGTAAATAAAAAAGGCAAAAACAAAGGATAATAAGAACAAAACTAATATAGATAGCAAAGGAGTTTACTTCCACTACAATAAGCCTGAACATTAGAAAAGAAAGTATGAGAAGTATGTTGTAGAGGCTAACTAGAAGAAGCTTAGTGAAGTTTCGATTACAAATACAATTTTGTTCATGATTGAAATAATTTTTTTTAAGTCAAGGTTCTACTTGGGTATAAGATACTGACTTTGGTTATCATAAATATAGTTTTATGAAGGGACTAAGCAGAAGTAGAAAGCTAAACAAAGAAAAGTATTCTTATGTGTGGGAAATGAAGCAAAGGTTGCTACATTAGCCATAGAAACTTATAGTTTAACAATGCCTACGGGAAAATCTATTAAGTCAATAAGTTGTTATTGTATTCCAGTTCTTGTTAGAAATATTATTTCCATTCTGTTGTTGGACAATGAAATTTTTTGTATTATATTTAAGAACAATTGTTGTTCTATTTATAATAATAATGTTTTGTATAGAACTGAAATATTACTTAATGGATTTTGTGTACTTGACTTATGTGAAAATATATTTTGCAGTTGAACAAACTAGTATAAGAAAAGGAGATGATCATTCAAAGAGTTGAATGTGTGTATTTGCTGAAATACAAGTGTGAATTATTTGAAAGGTTCAAAAAATTCAAAAGTGAAATAAATTGGCAAAGTATTAAGATTCTTTGATTAGATCAAGGAATAAATACATGTGCAATAAGTTTCTTGATAATCTCAAATGGTTTTCTCGTAGTGGACGCCTCCTGATATGCAATAATTGATTGATGTATCTAAAAGGAAAAATCGTACCTTGTTGGACATGGTGCGGTCCATAATTATTTTACCGACATTCCAGTATCCCTCTTGGGTCATACCCTAGAAATGGCTGTATATCTACGAAAAGGTAACCTCAAAATCCGGCTCCAAGACTCCATAAAAGTTATGGACAGGAAAGATTCCTAATCTTAAGTATGTTAAGATAAGGGGTTGTCCAACTTATGTGAAAAGGTTTCAAAGGATAAGCTTGAGATAAGATTTGATAAGTACAGATTTGTGGGACATCCTAAAGTAAGGGTATATGTTCTATAATCCTACTTAGCAAAAGGTGTTTGTTGCGAAACATGTTGCCTTCTAAGATAAAGGTGTTTATCATTGAAGGGGCTCGTGGGAGGATAATAGAATCTTGAAGAGTTCAAGAACCATAAAAAACTATAAGTCAAATAAGATGAACTTGTAGATAGACCTATTGTACCACAACCAAATTGTAAATCTGGAATAATACCAAAGATACCTAGGAGGTATGGATTCATCATAGATGATGATGATGAGGTATGCATCATAGAAGATGATGATCTAGTTACATATGATGAGGTAAGAGTTGTAGACACTGAAAGAAATAGATTGAAACAAGCTTCTCAAATATGGAACATTCATTTTGATGAGACAATCAAAAGAGTTTGATTTTTATCAAAAACAAGAATGAACCTGGTGTGTACAAAAGGGTCAGTGGGAGCGTCGTGACATTTCTTGTATTATATGTTGATATATTACGGATAAGGAATGACATACTAATACTACAATCAGTAAAGATAAAAATGTCTAAACATTCCTCCATGAATGATTTAGGAAGAGTATCGTAATTGGAAAAACAAATCTATATAGATAGATTTAAAAGGATGCTCGGCTTAACCCAAGGAACATATATTTATTTGATGCTAAAGTCGTTTAGCATAGCAAACTCCAAGAGATGTCTCATGTTGATGATCCATGGAGTGTATCTCTCTTAATAGCCCCCACAGACTCCTGAAAAGAGAGATCGCATGGGTGACAATAATGTATACAATAAAATATACGAGACCTGATGTTGATCGGTCATATTCTGGAGAAGATCACTGTCAGACAGTGAAAAACATCTTAAAGTACTTAATCTACACTAAGGATGTGATTAAAAGTTCATTACAGAACTAGGAATAGTTCCTAAGTCTCATCTTGGATCTAAACATGTGTTGTGGCACTTTCATTTGATTATAGGATTGAACGATGGGAAATCACTATAGAGATAGTGGACTCTTAAGAACAACATTACATATACATTAACTAAAGCTTCTCCAAGAGCAGGATAATCGACACTTAGAGAAGAAGGGTATGAGATACCATGGCGATTGACTTTAGTGCAAGGTGGAGATTGAAAGTAGTATGCACACAAGCCAATCATGTTTGATGATAAAGCATATACTTTATAACAATCTTATTCATTTATTAATAAAAAAAAGTATTAATTTATTAAAGGCTTTTAATTATCTACATGATGCTGTTTTATAATATGTGATAAACCCATAGTTTTAAGCAATGCTTTTAGAATAATGATGATAATCATTCTAATGAGATCTAAATTCTTAGAAAGCTTAAAACTAAAATAGTTTCCAATCGTTGGATTACTAAATTGGGGATTAGTGAATCCGGATAGATTGGTACATACGTTGCTTGCTTATTGGATTAGGATGATTGATCTCATGATCATTTGTGTGGAGACACTAAAGCAAGTATGTAGGTGCTTATTAGATAATATGTTCGCTAAACGTGGCTAGCTAAGGAATACCTAATGGAGTTTTACTTGCCTGTCAATATGAATTCCTTTAGTGATAGTAGTACAAGTGATCCTTGGACTTGAGATCATCATAGTATCTTGTGTATGATGAGTTATACTTTGACTTATTCCTTAAGACCCTTAGGGTATATCAAAGGGTATGCTTGGGTATATTAAGTTATACATGGAGATAATGTATGATCAATAAAAAATCTACCGCTTCTAGTCAAAGAAGAGAAATGTCTTATATGATTCAATAAATGATAACCCAGTAGTCCTTGGCCAAGGCAGAATGAAATTAGAAAGGAGTTTCTAATTTGCATTATTTGGAGTTGTGCATTTAAGAGTCGAAATACATATAATTAAATAAAATAAGAGTTAACAGTAATTCCATGTCTTATATTTGATTGAGAAATTGTATGGCGGAAGGATTGAATTGTACGGTAACTGTTTACTCAAAGGTTCTTTTATGATTAATGTTGAAATCTATATTATCTGGAAAGTTGTTGATCGCTAGGGAGACTTATTCCTATTGTAGAATAAATATTATTTATTTAAATAAATTAATAGTTTAATTTATTTATTTAAATAATATTAGAATTGTTCTAATTGATTTATTCACAACCGGTTTAATATGAAGAACCTAAAGGGTCACACTATAAAAGGAAGAATAATTATTTAAGAAGTTAATGGCATAATCATAATAATATGTTAAGTGTATTTAATTTAATCTATGGTGATAGAATAAATTAAATAGCTTAATATTTATTATTTAATATTTTGGAAATATTAAATATATAAATTAATAAGAGGAGTCTTATTAATATTATTACAATTATTATTATTTTAGTTTCTAAAGAGTTGGAAATTAATTTAATATTAGTACTCTCATTTATTCCTAATAAGATTAGGAGGCTAATTAATTAAAGATATTAATTATTTATTCATAATAAGATTGGGAGCATAATTAATTATAAGATTTTAATTAATTAAAATAAAATCTAATTCCTTAATTGTTAAGGAGGGTTGCCCACATCTATAAATAAGAGGAGTCTTATTATGGGTGGTGTGGTTGTTGACTTTTTCACAACAGACGTACTTCCAATAGTTGGGAGAGTACGCTCTTTTTCTATGAGAGATAGAAAAAACTAGGGTTTTGCTAAACACCCATCTTCTTGAATCTTTATTCTTCCTTGGTGGATCACCTCTAGAGGCCAAACACTTGGGTGACTAACATTGATCAAAGGAAGGAACCAAACCTGGTGGATTTAAGTTGAACGCGAAAAGGATTTGGAGGTGAACATGTACCCGAGGAAGCTTGAATCTTCAAGGGTATGATTCTTGTTCTTTATCTTTTCGTTTAATTAATAATTGTGCATAAAGGGTGATCCGGGTATATGGTTTGTAAAATTTTAAAACTCTGATTTTCCATGCTTCCGCTTATTTTGTGCAATTTAATTGCATTCATGAATATTACAAACCTAACAGATAGAAGTGGTGAAAAGCTTAATTTAAGCTTATGAAATTATTCATAGAGTGGCAATGTAGTGGAATGAGAAAGTTACTAATTAAATTAATGATGAAATAGATGAAATTAATTAGTACTGTAATGAGTAAATAATTACATAGTGTGATAGACTAATTTCTATTATCATTAATTATTTATAGTTAGTGAGAGCATGTAATGTGTATTCTTATATTAGAAGGTTTCTTCATTCAATATAAAATGAGGTGTGACATTAGAGTGTGACTAATTATTATATAAGACTATATGATAAAAGTAAGCTTTAAATTATGTAATTTGCCAAGTTGTATAAAAGAGCCTTTTGTGACATCATGATGTGTGGTGGATCAATTAAAGGTGTATTTTAAACATATAAGAGAAATTAACTTTTACTCTATGTTGCTGAAAACTAAAATGGAGATTATGGCTATGGGAATGGAAGAAGATGGAGTTTGGTGAAGGTTTTCACTAATTTCTTGTTACACCGTGGTTCCTTTTATCTTCCATTGATACAATCCTTAGGGCAAAACCTCCAAATGGATAATAATCTCTCTATAAATAGAAGTCCCTCCTCTCAAATTTGAGTTGTTGATTTCTTTGTGAGGTTCTAATTGGAGTGTAAGTGTTGTTGAGTAATTTGGAAATTGAAGTAAGAGTTAGCATTTCAACTTCAAGAAGGTAATGTCCATTTTCATGTTCTTAAGTTCAAGTTTTGCAAGTTCTTAGGAAAATGCTAGAATACTTGTTGTTTGAGTCAAAATATTGATGGTTGAAGTATGATTTAATCTGTAAATTGATGCTATAAATTGTTAATATGGTTGAATACGCAATCAACGAAAGTTAAACGGAGTAATTTGGTCAAGAAATGAATTTGTGATGAAGAGAATCGCTAAATATGTTGAACTTTGGAAACAAATGACATAAACCATGAATTTCATTCTTGAATTTGGTTGCTTATGTGATTTGAATTGTTAGAATCATGCTAGGGATGTTTGGACGTAAGTTTATGGAGTTTATATCAATTGGGTATCCTTAAATTGATGTTTGGATGAGATATTGGCATGTTGGTTTGTAGTAGGGGAGTTGGGAGTTCAACTGTAGTAGCCAAGCCTAGGCAGTGCTGCCCCGGCGGGCTTTATTGCCACCCTGGTGGGCTTTATTGCCACCCCGACGGGGGTCCTGTAGTATAAGAGACCCGCTGCGACGGGGGTTTGGCAGTCAATTGGATTACTATTTTTGTTGTTCAACACAAGGAATTGTAAAGTGGCCTAACCTAACTTAACTCAAAGAACATACATAATTTTTAAACATGTATAAATACATATTGTAAGATGTTTTAGTGGGCTTGGGGTTTGAGTTGTCGAAAACCATGTTTGACAAACCTTACGCCTTTATGAAGTCTAACCTTTTGAGCATATGTTTGCAACTTAGTTAGTTTCATAAATGGGTATGAAATGTGAATTCATTGTACCTTGCATGCTTAGTTTGTTTATCATGAGATTTTTAGATATGAAAACCAATTGAGTTAAAAACTCTATGACTTGTATTGTGAATTTTTGAATAATTATAATAGGATACTTTAATCCTCTAGAGATAGCCGACATGTTCGAACATCTAGCTAGACATGTTATAAACTACGTAAGCATGAACTAAAAGAGTTTCTAAGTAGAGAGCTATACTAGCTACGTGAAAAAAATCTAATACATGCAAGCATGCGTAGAAAAGGTTCTTTGGCAATGTTGTGTGGTTTAATGAATGCTATGATTAGTAGTTGATATGATGAGCTCTTTTAGTTTTGTGGAGTAGAAATTTATGTGTAAACTTAACAATTGATGAAAGTAAATAAAAAAGGGACCAAACCTAGCTTAAAAGTTCCTTAACATGTATATATGAAACAACTTAAACTAGAATGTATGACTTAAGTAATATTTCATGTATGAGATGAGTATAAGGGACTATAATTTCTAAAATGTTTCTAAGATTTTCAAAAGTAAAAACAATTTGAATTATACATCTGAGTTTTAATGTGTATGCATATATGGGTAGAAATTGTGTGATAAATACATGTTGATATATATGTCAAAGTGTGTGTGACTAATGAATAACTATACGTACATAAATAGGATGATATAGTTCATTGAGGTGATTTTATGCTATAAGTGATAATCAACGTTAAAGGCAAGTCTCTCACCTTAAACTTCCTACGTTATTTCAAGTTCCCTAACTTCATTCTTATAATTGAATGAAAGTATCTAGACCTTATTTCTTATTATGAAACTTTGAATTATAAATCTACTGAGATGAACAACCCTCATCGAAGGGGAAATTATATAACTATCGGGAAACCGACGTGCGCATATACTACCATGTCTATATGTTATACATAACATAGGGTACTTTAGGCTGATCACCTGTTGTACTTGTTTATATTGGATTTTTAGTATAACACTGTTAATTCTAGCAAGAGTTCTTAGTTCCTAGTGATTGGTCAGTGTTCATTCTTATTGAACCTTGAAATGATTAAACTTTTGAATCTTGTTGATATCCTTTAGTCTATAGCGACACTTATTGAGAACTATTGATACTTCTTGTTATTCTTTAACTATCATTTACTGTTATACCTTTGAGATTCAAACTTTATATCTGTTTATTCTTATTTCTATATTACTTGCAGGGCAAAGTTGTTGCTCATTCTTGCTTCCCTAAAAACATTATAGTTATGGCAGAGCAAGGCGGTACTTCAGGAAAAGACAAAGGAAGGGGCAAGGCTATGGAATAGCTTAGTCATTTAAGTGTAGGAGAATTATTATTATTATTATTATTATTATTATTATTATTATTATTATTATTATTATTATTATAATGATGTATTAAGGGATGATTAAATTATGTTTAAGTCATGTTCAGTTTGTATTACCGGAATATTGTAGTAACAGTCACGAGACCTTGGGACGCGAATATTATATTATATCAATGTAAATTATTTCTATTATTTCGTTGTTGATGATTTTAGTATGTTATTAGAATTAGCACGTGATGCACCAAATTTGAGATATGAGTGTTTGAATTTGGAGGTGTCACATATATGCTTCGATATTAATTCATTGAAACTATTTCTATGGTTGTCTATTATGGGTTGTGTTTAATTAGTTAATTGCTTGATCAATATTTACATGATTGTTGGTCGAAAAACCGATCACCAAACACGCGCAATTATACGCGGTCTAACAAGTAATACAGTGATAAGGATGTGTCGTACCCACGAGGAACTATCACTAATATTTACCAAATACCGACTTTGTATTGCTTAAGTCTTATTCGAACAGTAGACTAATAAAAGTGTGATTAATCTAGTTATAAATAGTTTTCAAAGCAAGTAAATGGATAACGAATGGTATCGAAGGTGCTACAAGCTAAGGTCATAACTTCACCCCATACAGGCATTCTGTCAAACACCTAGTGTGTTATGCTTCATCAAACTTCCTACCCTTCTCTCCATGATCTTAGTGGTCACGACAGTTTGTCGACCGTGAACACACACGTGCTCAAACACCTATGTCGAGGTATGTACAAACATATCCTCTCTAAATCCACCCATTAGGGAATAGAACAGAGAAGAACATCAAAGATAGGTGATAATCCTACACATGTCTATGTGAATTAACCATGTCAAGGATTTAAAGCTTAAGTTCTCAAACATATCTAGGTGCACAGATATATGTCTATTCTACACACTACTTATGCCGTCAAAACAAGTCGACAACTCATAATCACATGCCAATATATTAAGGTGTAAATCTATAATCCCTCTTTCAACATCATGTAGATTACCAAAATCATCACTAATGTCTTAGCAAGAATCATGAAGCATGAATATATTAAACCAAACCATATGGTGCAAACCAAAGAGATAGGACAATCAATTCAAATTAATCAAAGGGTTCCATTGAAACCTTAGAGCTAATACTTAGTTCATATCTCTTGAACAAAATATAAGTATAAATAAAGACAACATTTATGGATTACAAAATCAAAGGAAACAGATGGATAAGAATAAAGTCTATCAAACTCTTCAGTCTCCAAGAATTCCACTCTTTTTAGGCTTTCCAATTCGTATTTCTCACTGCTCTTGGTGCTCCAAGGAATCGCAAACTACTCGTTATTCTACCTAATCTATATTTACAGACATTACTTAAGAGATAGAGACGGAAATTACAAAAGCTATTTCACAAAGGGGGAACTATTTTATTCTATCCGAATATATCTCATAGAGGCTCTCTTCTTCATTATATATTAGTCTTTCCTTTAAGCTAGGTCAAAACCAGCTCTTCTCTGCCTGGGCACCGGAGGTCACGCTGTGGCACGAAGAATAAAGCTAAGTGTGACGCTGCATCGCCACATCAACATGAAAAACACTGGAGGTCGCGTTGTAGCGCAAGTCTATGAAGGAACTGGGGTGCTGCAGCGCCAAGATGACATCAGCCTGGACAAGGGGGTGGCGTTGCGGCGCAAGCTTAAAGCTTTGCTTTGGCACTGTGGTGCGAGTGTATAAGAAATGACCGTTTTGCCCCTGAAAGCTGGAAAAGACCTATTAAGCCCTATAATACATCGATTAAGCAAAATAATACTAAAATAATGTAAAAGATATATAAAATCTATGAAGATCAAGCATCTATTTAACATTAAAGGATCCGATTCGCGGGTATAAATCCCACTCATCAAATACCCCCAAACTTAAGTCTTTGCTTGTCCTTAAGCAAACTATCTAACATAAAAAATATCAATAGAAAATCAACACGCGAAAGAAACATAAAACTATATATTAGCATCATGGCTTCAAAGCTCAATCAGAGCTACTCCCAGAGAACAGGGCAAACACAATATGAGTAGGGGATCATTTCCATTTCAAGCATAAGACTATATTCGATCCATTCTATGTGTGTGTGTGTGGAGACCAACCATCCTAACTAAGCATAGCTTAAAAGAAGCTCATATAATCGATTGCAGATACCAATATTCTTACTCAGTAACTTAAACATTCAACAAGCATTAAGAATAAGACACAAAAGCAGGAAAGGATTAAAAGGCTCTACCATGAAGACAGTAAAATCTGACTCGAACAATCCTTAAGTACCTTAGGCTATTCAGAGCTACCCATTAATGAGCTTTTGATCAACGACTCCCAAACCATATGACTTTAGGGCACTAGCTATGGAACACCCCTATGACTCTAATAACTCAAGCAGCAAAGGCCACGTAATCAACATAAGTCAAATGAGACATTACAAAATTCGAAGATTATTTGGTGAGTGCATTTTATGCTCCATCTCAACATCGGTCCTGCGTTTATGGGCGAGTGCGTTTCACGCTCCATCTTGACCCACTGCCAGACTTTCAATATTTGTTATTCTATACCTTTTCTTTTCTTTTCTTTATGTTAACATGCCATAAACCAAGATTAGAAGCTGTATAAGCGTCAAAGTCTTTTATTACCTTGTAAAAATGAAAGTTTAAAAGAGTGAACATATTCTGAAAGTAATAAACACGCAACCTAAAATCAAAAAATAACTAGTTAACATAGTTGGTCGGTGCTTGATAAAAAGGACAGATCAATTATAGTCTCAACTTAACAACTAAATAAGCCCCTAGTTCACACATGCTTGACATGACTCTAAGAGATAGACATATTCACTTGATGCTTGTCATTAGCCACAATCAAAAATTAATAATTTATATAAAACCCTTGCATAAAAACAGCTCAAAATAGGGTAAAAAGGCGAGTAGCATGGCACAAGCATAAAAAATACCCACAATGATGTCCACAAACATAAATGCTGATAATAATCCAAGAATTCATAAGTAATAAAAAAAATTGTTCATGGCCTCCATCAGTCATAATCCAACACATAATAAACCAAAGTCTAATAAAACCCACAATGATGTCCACAAACGCAGTTCATACATGACTGCACTACAATATTGAAAACATAAACAAAATACTAAGATGGCAACATATCATGGCAATAGACAAAATAAAATAGATAATAAACCATAATAAAATACCCCCAAACTTAAGATGAGCAATGCCCACATTGCTAAGCATATATCAATCTATACAAGATGGCTTCCCTGAAGTCTGGTAACTCGGCAGCAACATCATCCTCGTCGACCTGCAGAAGCGAAAGGATTGTGATGACCCGGTATGGGTATGGTTTGAAGAAATTCGAGAAATGTAATTTTTATAAGGGGAAAGGATGTGACAACCCTAAATCCGGATTGTCCGTAAATTAAGATTTTAAGAATTAGTTATTAATAAAATGAATTTTTATTAATACTATTCTGTGCTATGTGTTTATTAATCGTTCTATAACCTAGAATGATTATTAATCGGGAGGATTCTGGCTACGAGCTAGACTGAAAGAGTAGGAATTCTCAAGACAAAAATGAAAATTTTCCGGAGACAAAATATTTTTGGGAAAAAAGACGAAATAGGCACTATTTACCCGACGAAACCTAAGGGTTAGGGTTTGAATAACTTAAGCCTTTCCGAGAGTTCGGTATGTCGAAATGACATTCCGTCGAAAGATTTGACGATAATATATCGTGAAAAGTTAAGTAAGTCGATAAAAGTTTTTCTCGAAAAACGTGCAAAAATCGGATAAAATAAAAATGACGAAAAGTACTGCTGTGTACTTTTCACTCGTTTAGCTACGTTAGGGGAAAACGTGAAGGAAAATGCTTAACGCCAAAAAGTGTTTTTTAGTTTTTTGGAAATCCGAAGAATACGTAAAAGTTAATTGGTAAAGGAAAGACGAAATATCCAAAAATATTTGGATTCCGAGAATTGTAGTTTTTAAAACTGTCGAACGAAACCCGAAAGACGGAACTACGAAACTTAAGGGCTAAGAAAACTTGAGGGCTAAGTTAACTTAGTCCTTAAGTAATGAATAGTAAGGAGGTTAGGGTATGAAAAGTCCAAAATGCCCCTAGCCTTGAAAATCTATAAATAGGAAGCTTAAGCTCATTTGAATGGGATTTTGAAAATCCTATTATTTGAGAGAGAAAGTGAGAGAGTTCGGATGGAAGATGAAAGGGAGAAGAAAGAGGAAAAGTTGGCTTGTGAGCAAACTTTGTCCGACGGAAGGAATTTAAGGATGAACGGTAATCCGAATCCTAGTTTCTTATAATTTTCTTTAAGTTTAATATGTTGAATACATAACTTAATGAAGATAAGAAGTAGATAATGTTAATAATGAATTCATATAGTTGAATTCATGAGAAAACGAAGAAATAAGAATTAGAAATTTAGTTTATAAATTTCTTAAGGAAATATAAGATTCGTAAGGATTTTGAGCGATCAAAATGAATCTTACGAATGAGTAGGTCAAATAAGTAAGGAATGATGTTCTATAACATCAAATTCCAAGAATGCGAAGAACGTTGTTGATGGACTAATTTAAAACCATCGTAGTGTAATTGTTGTTGATGGACAAGTTTAATACCATCATGTATAAGTTAGATGCTTTTTGCTTGGTTAGGAATGTTGGAAACGTTCTTGAAGAACGGATTAGAATTGAGCTATAACGAAGTTATGGCAAAAATTTCATAAAAGAAGATCGAGAATTTGAATGTTAGTAAATGAACCCGAACGTGTAGGGTTTCATAAGAATGTAAGAGAACGTATAAAACGTGAGTCGTAGACTCAAGAACAAACGAGTTCAAAGTTCGGATGACCGAATTACAGACGAACGAACGAAGAACGTTAAAAACGTTAAAATGAACGAAGGGTGAAGATTAAGCCAATTGAATGGCATGTGAACAGATTCAGAACAAAGTTCTATTTGAGGGTAATCGAAGTACGTTAGATAACGAAGAAAATGACTTCGGAATGATCTCGTTCCGAGTTATAACTAAGAAGTTATGAGATTTCGAAGTACTCATCTCAGAACGACTAAAAACTTAGAAAACGTTTTCGGGAAGAAGGTCTTGGCGCCGCGGCGCTAGTCATGCCTAGAATGGTGGCGCCATTAGCCAGCGCGGAGGGTCACGTCTCGCTAACTCGCATGCCAGCAATACGAAGTCTTAGTTCCCGAGGAAATAACATGCGCCAAGCAGGTCTGAGCAATGCCAGAAATGAGATTTCTAACTGCTCAATTTCTGGGGGATGTGCAAGAAAGAGATACGAACATGTAGTTCAACTAATGTAACACTTAATCGAGTGTTTTAAACCTTTAATGAAGGTTGAACGGAAAGATTAAAAGAGATTAAAAGAATGTAAATGCGGGTTACGGGACCGATAGCCGGGGACCGTAGTCACAATGAATCGAACGTGAGGGATTGCTATGATGGTAATTCCTTAGACGTTGATGAACGATAGTGATGTATAACATTTCAATGTTATGTCATGGTAATGCGAAATGAATGTAAAGTGTATAGACGCTGTGAACACAACGTTGTTGCGATGAACGATCGGTCTTAGCATACAATGAATATTATGGCATCGACATTACGAAAGAATAGTGACCATGGGGTTCATGGGATGGATACCAATCGAAAGCGATTAAAACCTTGAGTAAAGGTTGAATAAAAGAGGAAGAGATGAGCAACGTGAACATTTAAAACATAAACGATTCTCGTAAATCGTATTCGCGTTGGACGAATTTTCTAAGTATACCCTGGTTGTATGACTTAGACGTTAATGAAAGTTGTAAGTAAGATACGAATGGTATCAAGAAAGCCGTAGTGAACGGTAATAAGATTAATGAAAGCCGAGTTAATGTTTATAACTTGGATGACGTTCCATATCGAATGAAACGGACGTTATAAGATAAGAAAGAGGTAATGTAAAATGTTTAACGCTATAAATGCATAGAATGAGTATTGAATGATTGTTCTGAGTATACAAAAGACTGTATGACTTAGACGATGAAGAATGACTCCTGAGGTATGGCAATTACTTGCCAGAAAGCAATAAGGAATAATAAATTGACTTAACGAACATTATATTTAATAGTTCGTATAAGTTAAGATAAGTTAGGTTGTGGTACAATCGTAACCTTTGATGGTTGACATATGGGAGCTGAGCTAAACAATTCCTTCAGAGAGCAAAGGTGTATACGAAACTGGCAACCGATCTAACTCATCGTATATAGGCGCGGTAGAGCGAGATGGGAACTTGTTTATTGGTTGTTTGTGGGAAACCACTCAGAGTACCATATGGACTACCAGCAGAGAAGCGATGTGTGCTGAGTCCTAGAGAAGTTATAAGAAGAAGATAAGAATGTAAATCATCAAAGATGAAGAATGTTTTGAGTAAGACATCTCTGTATGTCATGAAGCCGTAGAATGGTAATAAAAGTTGGTCGCATAAACTTAGATAGCAAGAACGTGAACCTTAAGAAGTAAAGTTAAGTAAACCAATGCGTAAGTCAAGTATATGACTAATTGGTGTATGTGTTATTTCCTTATGTGTTATAGGGAATGGAATGAGCGATTCAAATAGTAGTCGTAGTCAATAATGTAAGGAAAGTTTCCTAACTTCATTCATAATTTAAATGAATGCTAGTTTTTAAAACTTCTCAGATGTTGAACTTGAGATGTTCTGTCTATGTGCATATATGTGATATTTGTACAAGGTGGTAGAATGTATGAGGCCTTGTGCCACAATGTGAACACTTCGGTGTTTCTATGATATGAACTGTTCTGTGATTGAACTGTTTAATAACAGAATGTTCTGTTTATACATGAACCATTATTGTTAAGTCTGTGCTATTAATTATATCTAGACAGAATGTGATGAAAGAAAGTAGAGAATGAAAGCATTTCAAAGTTCCAAAGGAATGTTAAACTCTTGAAGTTGTTTGTTCAACTGCTAAGACTTGCTGAGTAATTGAATGCTTACACTTGCTTTAAATGAAAAACATTTTTCAGCGAACGATGTTAGAAGAACTTAAGGATCCCGTAAAGATCAAGCTAATTGGTATCCAGAAGACGTGTCGGTCATTATATGAATGTGCGTGAAGATCAAGCGAAGACTTGTAATATAGAATGATGGAGTTAAACTATAGAATAGTTTAATGAACGATTATGCATACTTGGTGGTGGATAAAAGTCACTCGTGCAAGATGTAAAGAATAATGTAATTATCATTATTTGTAATGAGAAAAGCTATAAGGTTTTCAGAACCTGGGATTTGAGAGTGTATGTTGTTATATTTCATTATATAATGACGTATGCAGAATGAATGAAGTACTAGTGACGCACGGAATCCAGGTGTGAAGATAGACCGGATTTTGGGGCGTTACAAGTTGGTATCAAAGCTGATAGGTTATAAATCTTAGGTATGAGTACCTAAGACTATAATCATAAAGTGAAGGATAAGAAGATCACCACGAGATCACAGTAAATCATAGTAACAGATGATCTGTTAAACGATGAATGATTCATAGACAATGCTATGAATGAATGGTACTATGAAGTAGTATGGGAAGAAGAACTCAAATTGAGTTGTAAAGGATAGTATACGAATTAAAGAAAATTCGTATAAGTAAAGAGAAAGTTAGAAGTTCTAAGATTTCGATTGAGGACTCATGTGATAGCTGAGCAGTATAAACCTTCGAATGGGAGGGGGTTTGTGATTACTTAGTTATTACAGTGATAATCATTGGAATAGTATGTCGTGCTATCAATATGTATATGACGAGAAGGTGAATCTTTTCTCATGTATATAATTGATAGGTAGAGAATGATAAGATATGTGCGGGTTCTTGAAACTCATACATATGAAAAGTTTGTGACTCATAGTTATATGCTATGTTTCTGAGCCCTAAGCATATGGATAGTCCTTGATTTGTTCTTGGATTACATACTGTGAAGATAAGTTCTTAAACACATATGGTTGTGGAAAGTTCCTAAATACATAAAGTGTGGTAAGTTGATGAACTATACTAAGGTATAGGGTTGTTTAGACTGAAAGTAAGTATTTTCAGTAGATTTAGCATTGAAGGTGCTAGAGAAGATTAAATATTATCGCAAGTAAGACAATGAAGGAAGATGGAGAATAGGATATTCCAAGTCATCTAGCTATGCTAGATTTCGAAATTTCTTGAAATCGTGCTGATGTGCGCGTTTTGGAAAATGAAAGAATTGGTTCAATTTTTGGAACTAGTGGATTTTAAAAGAACTATTCTTGGTATGTCTATGCTAGTTGATTCGGCTAGACAAAAATTGATTTTAAATATCAAAATGAATTTTATATCATTTGTGCATTTGATGCAAAGATGGTAAAATGATGGAGTTATTAATGCAATTAAACCTGGTGTGGAATTTGATTAGAGGATCAACAACCTGCTATGGTATGATGCATAATGATGAAGTCATAAACTGATGAAGTCCTCAACGTACTATGAAGAGTACGGTATCATGACGTCATGAAACGTTTTGATGTATTGCAAAAGAATTTAAAGAAGTAGTTGATGTCAATTGAGTTGGCTAGACGAATGTTTCAAGTTGATGTCCAATTTATTCGTATGGTCTAAGCTACTTGATTTGGCTAAGACGAATGGTATGTTATGATTAAAAGAAAATCGAGCTTTCTTTGAAAAGTTATGCCAAACCAAATTGTTTTGGTGTGGAATCTGATGAGTAAGTTTGAGGTGAACATACCCTGAAATGGGGTTATACGATAGGCTGATCACCTACGTATGGGAGAGGTAGTTTACCTTCTTTGTGATTGTAAACTTACCGTGTAAGAAAGGTTTACGACGAAAGGTTGTTTAACCTAGTAAGAGTTCATGGTCAATTTGACCCCTCAGCAAAAGAATGAAATGTTTTAAAGGAATCTTTATATTCCTCGTTATTCCTTTCACTTCATGATTCTTGATAAGTTATGAAGGGTAGGGAATGTAAGAAAGATAAGAACTTCTTTGAAGAGAAGTTGAAAAGAAGAGTAAGTTAAAATTTCGAGGACGAAATTCTGTGAAGAAGGGGTGAATGTGATGACCCGGGTATGGGTATGGTTTGAAGAAATTCCGAGGATAGAATTTTTATAAGGGGGAAAGGATGTGACAACCCGGAAATCCGGATTGTCCAGAAATTAAGATTTTAAGAATTAGTTATTAATAAAATGAATTTTTATTAATACTATTCTGTGCTATGTGTTTATTAATCATTCTATAACCTAGAATGATTATTAATCAGGAGGATTCTGGCTACGAGCTAGACTGAAAGAGTAGGAATTGTCAAGATAAAAATGACAATTTTTCGGAGACAAAATATTTTCGGGGAAAAAGACGAAATAATGACTATTCACCCGACGAAACCTAAGGGTTAGGGTTTGAATAACCTAAGCCTTTCCGAGAGTTCGGTATGTCAAAATGACATTCCGTCAAAAGATTTGACGATAATATATCTTGAAAAGTTAAGTAAGCCGATAAAAGTTTTTCTCGAAAAACGTGCAGAAATCGGATAAAATAAAAATGACGAAAAGTACTGCTGTGTACTTTTCACTCGTTTAGCTACGTTAGGGGAAAACGTGAAGGAAAACGCTTAACGCCAAAAGGTGTTTTTTAATTTTTTAGAAATCCCAAGAATACGTAAAAGTTAATCGGTAAAGGAAAGATGAAATATCCAAAAATATTTGGATTCCGAGAATCGCAGTTTTTAAAACTATCGAACGAAACCCGAAAGAGGGAACTACGAAACTTAAGGGCTAAGAAAACTTGAGGGCTAAGTTAACTTAGTCCTTAAGTAATGAATAGTAAGGAGGTTAGGGTGTGAAAAGACCAAAATGCCCCTAGCCTTGAAAATCTATAAATAGGAAGCTTAAGCTCATTTGAATGGGATTTTGAAAATCCTATTATTTGAGAGAGAAAGTGAGAGAGTTCGGATGGAAGATGAAAGGGAGAAGAAAGAGGAAAAGTTGGCTCGTGAGCAAACTTTGTCCGACGGAAGGAATTTAAGGATGAACGGTAATCCGAATCCTAGTTTCTTCTAATTTTCTTTAAGTTTAATATGTTGAATACATAACTTAATGAATATAAGAAGTAGATAATGTTAATAATGAATTCATATAGTTGAATTCATGAGAAAACGAAGAAATAAGAATTAGAAATTTAGTTTATAAATTTCTTAAGGAAGTATAAGATTCGTAAGGATTTTGAGCGATCAGAATGAATCCTACGAATGAGTAGGTCAAGTAAGTAAGGAATGTTGTTCTATAACATCAAATTCCAAGAAAAAGTGAAATCGTAATCCAAAATATCGATTAAAAATAAAGAACGAACGAAGAACACGAAGAACACGAAGAACGCGAAGAACACGCGAAGAATGCGAAGAACGTTGTTGATGGACAAATTTAAAACCATCGTAGTGTAATTGTTGTTGATGGACAAGTTTAAAACCATCGTGTATAAGTTAGATGCTTATTGCTTGGTTAGGAACGTTGGAAACATTCTTGAAGAACGGATTAGAATTGAGCTATAACGAAGTTATGGCAAAAATTTCATAAAATAAGATCGAGAATTTTAAAGTTAGTAAATAAACCCGAACGTGTAGGGTTTCATAAGAATATAAGAGAACGTATAAAATGTGAGTCGTAGACTCAAGAACGAACGAGTTCTGAGTTTGGATGACCGAATTACGGACGAACGCACGAAGAACGTTAAAAATGTTAAAATGAACGAAGTGAAGATAAAGCCAATTGAATGGCATATTAACGGATTCAAAATAAAGTTCTGTCCAGGGGTAATCGAAGTATGTTAGATAACAAAGAAAATGATTTTGGAATGATCTTGTTCCTAGTTATAACGAAGATGTTATGAGATTTCAAAGTACGCGTCTTAGAACGACTAAAGACTTAGAAAAAGTTTTCGGGAAGAAGGTCTTGGTGCCGCGGCGCCAATCATGCCTAGAATGGTGGCGCTACAGCGCCAGGCCAGAGGGTCACGTACTACTAACTCGCACCGCAGCGTGAGTCTTAGTTCTGATAGTGGCCATAAGGCCAAAGCAGCAGAGCAATGCCGTAAATGAGATTTTTAATCGCTTTCAATTTTACGGGGATGTGCAAGAAAGAGATACGAACATGTAGTTCAACTAATGTAACACTTAATCGAGTGTTTTGAACCTTTAATGGAGGTTGAACGGAAAGATTAAACGAGATTAAAAGAATATAATTACGGGTTACGGGACCGATAGCTAGGGACCGTAGTCGCAATGAATCGAACGTGAGGGATTTCTATGATGGTAATTCCTTAGACATTGATGAACGATAGTGATGTATAACATTTCGATGTTATGTCATGGTAATGCGAAATGAATGTAAAACATATAGACGCTGTGAACGCAACGTTGTTGCGATGAACGATCGGTCTTAGCATACAATGAATAGTATGGCTTCGACATTAAGAAAGAATAGTGAACATGGGGTTCATGGGATGGATAACAATTGAAAGAGATTAAAACCTTGAGTAATGGTTGAATGAAAGAGTAAGAGATGAGCAACGTGAATGTTGAATACGTAAATGATTCTCGTAAATCGTATTCGCGTTGGACGAATGTTCTAAGTATACCCTGGTTGTATGACTTAGACGTTAATGAAAGTAGTAAGTAAGATACGAATGGTATCAAGAAAGCCATAGTGAACGGTAATAAGATTAATGAAAGCCGAGTTAATGTTTATAACTTGGATGACGTTCTGTATCGAATGAACCGGACGTTGTAAGATAAGAAAAAGGTAATGTAAAATGTTTAACGCTATAAATGCGTAGAATGAGTATTGAATTATTGTTCTAAGTATACAAAAGACTGTATGACTTAGACGATGAAGAATGACTCCTGAGGTATGGCAATTACTTGCCAGAAAGCCATAAGGAATAATAAATTGACTTAACGAACATTATATTTAATAGTTCGTAGAAGTTAAGATAATTAGGTTGTGGTACAATCGTAACCTTGGATGGTTGACATATGGGAGCTGAGCTAAACAATTCCTTTAGAGAGAGAAGGTATATATGAGACTGGAAAACGATCTAACTCACTGTGTGGGCAGTGTAAACGAGACGGGAACTTGTTTGTTGGTTGTTTGTGGGAAACCACTCGGAGTACCATATGGACTACCAGCAGAGAAGCGATGTGTGCTGAGTCCTAGAGAAGTTATAAGAAGAAGATAAGAATGTAAATCTTCAAAGATGAAGAACATTTTGAGTAAGACATCTCCGTATGTCATGAAGCCATAGAATGGCAATGAAAGTTGGTCACGTAAACTTAGATTGCAAGAACGCGAACCTTAAGAAGTAAAGTTAAGTAAACCAATGCGTAAGTCAAGTGTATAACTAATTGGTGTATGTGTTATAGGGAATGGAATGAGCAGTTTAGCGTAAGCTGTAGCTGTGTGTAAGGCAAGTTTCCTAACTTCATTCATATTTTAAATGAATGCTAGTTTCTAAAACTTCTTAAGTGTTGAACTTGAGAAGTTCTGTCTATGTGCAAATGTGTGATATTTGTACAAGGTGGTAGAATGTATGAGGCCTTGTGCCACAATGTGAACACTTCAGTGTTTCTATGATATGAACTGTTCTGTGATTGAACTGTTCAATAAGAGAATGTTCTATTTATACATGAACCGTTATTGTTAAGTCTGTATTATTGATTCTATCCAGACAGAATGTGTATGAAAGAAAGTAGAGATTGAAAGTATTTCAAAGTTCCAAAGGCATGTTAAACTCTTGAAGTTGTTTGTTCAACTGCTAAGACTTGCTGAGCAATTGAATGCTCACACTTGCTTTAAATGAAAAACATTTTTCACTATTCACCCAATTACTATTCACTCAAATATTGTTCACTCGGGTATTTCGGGTACTTTTCATGTCGGGTTACTATTCACGGGGTACTATTCCCGAAGTACTATTCATGGGGTACTATTCACCAAAAAATTTATTTCTTTTCTTTCCAAATTATTTTTGATACATGGATATTATTCTTGAATTTTACTCTACAAAGAAGTATCATGTTGAAAATTTGGACATTATTGAATTCTAGATAAATTAAATTATAAATCTTTAAAAATTTATCCTTTACATTCTTTTAATTGAATTCTTATATCAATGCCATCATCCTCATGCTTATATTGTGATGAAAGTCATCTTTGTCTTACGTGCATAGATGGACTGTTGACTGGTATGATTATGACCAGGGATAATTTGGTATAGTCATGACCATTGATGATTACACGAATATTTCTTGGCCCGTAGTGCAAGAATAATTTATGGACGTGATATTAATGAATATCCTTGGCCAGTAGTGCAAGGATGATTTCTGACGCCCCCAAATTCGGGTATCTTCCAACCCGACATATGGTGCTCCACTTTACTAACATCCATACAATCATTCCATTGAAATACAACAAAATGAATGTAATTACTATCTTCTTATTACAATCAATGTATAATCCTTCCCAGGTTCATAAACCAGTTACATCGTTCATTGTTCATAATGAATAATACATACAAACTTACTAAACTATTACACAATGCCTAAGAATCCATCTTAGCTTTGCCCTTATCTCTCTTGACATTCATAGTACGTTCATCTTTAACTGTAGTTATATAATTCACGCAAGAAGTGAGCATGACGATTTCAAAGAAGTTTAATCAAGGATAACGATAATACCACATTCGTGAATTATATAACAATTAAAATAATCAACAATAGTTATGAAGTATTATGAATCAATAATACTTTAACGATTCATAACATCAATTCCCAAAGTATAGAATAGATTAGGAATTACGAACCAATCGATGATCGAGTGAACGAGAACTTTCGGTTTTCATACTTGAAAAGGACTCCACAACACTAAGGTCGTTCATCCGCATAACTTACGAGCACTTCTAGGTGATCAGCCTATAGTACTCTATGTTGATCAACACTCATTCATTAAACGTACTTATGTTTAATATTTAATTTTGGCAAACTCGCGTGCCCATCGAAATATCGATGAAAAATACTTTTGTTTGTTCATAGACAAATCTTACCTTCACGTCCGTACCAATTACTTGGCATAGGATAACGTTAACATTTCTATATAGAATGATATTAATAATAATCAATCTATATATTTCAAATAGTCTAGCCGAGTTAAAATCTGGCATCGACCCTTTCTTTAAATTAAGTCTTGCAATTCAGTTCAACGAATCACATAAACTTGGCTAACTTTAAAGTTAGACAAGCGTTAAGAAAACTTTCCTTTTAGCGTCTTCAAATAATTTAATCGATTGCCCACAGCCTTTACAGAATCTACATGATATATTCACATAGCACACTGTAATTAGCTAACAAACAAATGTTCACATTGTTCTTACAAACTTCTTTCTCTTCTAAGTCCTAGTTAACTTGATAACTTTATTAAAGTCAACATGACTTATTACCCTTCGTCCCAGTTTATTAATCAACCAACGTTATTAATCGGACTCGATCATCGTTGATAAAGTACTAACTTTGTTCATCGTTGTTAACTTATTAATATGCATTCCATTCCTAAGTTTCATACCATATACCTTAGTATAGGTAGTATAGGAATAGCTTTAATACAGTTATGAAGTGTACAAACATTACCCCTTTAGGTCCCTGAACAAATGAAATTCAAAACCTAAGTCAATATCAACATTCTTGAACTCAACCGTGGCGCTGCCATGCAAAGATTAGCGATCGAAGGCTACGCTTGCCATTCGATTAGCGATGGTTGATTCGGTCTCGGTCTTTGCACATGCATAGAGACATATAGTACAACTAGTGGTCTTCTTTGCGCCATTTTTAGCGTAAGCCAAAGGTATTTGGCGTGGCTGCTGATGTGACGATTTACACTATATCTCAGCGTAGCGGCTGAGACCTCGATTAATAGAACCTCAACAATTTTAAAATTTTTTATGAAATTCCCGGGGCCGTAACTTCTTCGTTATAAGCCCGATTTGGTCCGTTCAAAAGCCTACATGTCATAAATGACATACTCTACGCGTTCATATAGGAATTCGACACTTTCAAATTCAATAACTCAAAATTCACTATTGAGTTCATTTTATAGACGTTCGTAAACGTTAACGAGCGTTCAATGCTCGTTTTCTTCGTTTTAAGTCGGAATCCGACGATTCTAGAACCCACAACTCTTAATCACCCTATCTCACATGTTGACATTGAAAACCAATGATTTCAAGTCTCACGACAATTTTTGACCTCTAATCCGGAATTCAACATTTTCAACGTTTAACGTCTAATTACGTAAAATTCGCCATTACTTCATTACTAGGGTTCTCTAAGCCAAATCACATGGAATACTCCATGGATTTCATATCTAAATCGTAAGCAAGCAAGATTCATATATTAACGTATTGATGGAGTTCAATCGTTTATAAACAACTGATCTCAACAACTAATATTTTCATGGTTTGAAACTTTATCGAACCTTATGATTCCTACGATCTCATGACTTATAGAGATTGAATCTATGGTAAGTCATCTTTAATCCCTCATACAAGACATATACCACCCATTCTATGATTCTCTAAGATAAAATAAAATCTAAAAGAGATGGAGATGAAAGGTAAGGATTATTACCTCAAGAACTTCTTATGAACTCTCTTGAAAACTCTAAGTCAAAGCTTTCAAAATATATGATTTGTGTATTCTAGCTCTCTTTCTCTCTCAAATAATCTAAGTTGGCAATTGAAAAACTCACAAATGGCCCAACCTAGCTTCTTATTTATAGGAAAATAGAATGGAGGGCAATTTGGACAACTACCATCACCTCCTTACTATTCAACACTTTGTCACCAAGTAAAATACTTGGTGACAAACTGATTTTCTTGACTTGCACACCAAGTGGCCGGCCCACCACCCCATGGGTCATCCCCATGGGTTGGCCCATGGGTTTTACCCATTCGGTGACCCACCAGTTCTATCCACGGTTCGGTTTTTATACATTGGGCTTAACCAATCTAATATTGGGCCTTGAATTGGGCTTAACCAACTAATCCCTTGGGCTTGCTCCTTCAATTGATTGGACTAAATATAATCCAACCCAAATGAATAAACATTAAGTCTTAACTTAAATCTATAATACGAATCGTATCCCATACGTACAATTCACGTATTCTCTCCGTATACTACTCGCACAATAATCATATTGTACTTCGTATTTACTCAACGTATTAGACATAGATACTAAATAGTATCATAAATGTATAACACTCGCATTAACCCTAACGCTATTCCTTCTAAGCATATTATTTCCTTCTCGAAAATCAATATACTCAACCCTTAGGTTTTAAGTCCGCAGGCAAAAACTGTGTTTGCCATAAATGAAATATTATCAGATATTCCATCTAATCTCAATATTCTATCATCACGCGTTTCTCGGAATTTTAAAATAATTCCCCGAACAGAAATGGATGAATAGTGTTTTTACAGAAATTTCTCGAAAAACAATTATTTTCGTCTTTGAAATTCCAAACAAATAATTCTAGCACGAAGCCAGAATACTAACCACATTAGCACATTCTAGGTCATAGAATGACCTTCACATAGCTTACTCACATCATAATCAATTAAATTCATTTAATTCACATAATCAAATAAAAATTTAATTGTCATAAAAATCCGATTTTTCTCGGGCGTTACATTCTCTCCCCCTTATAAGGATTCTGTCCCCAGAATCTTAGCTTATAATTACATAAACAAATGAGGAAAATATTCCTTCATTTTACTCTCGAGCTCCCACGTTGCTTCTTCAGCATTGTGGTTTCTCCATAACACCTTCACTGAAGGTATTACCTTATTTCTTAAAACTTGTTCCTTTCTATCAATAATTTGAACTGGAAGTTCCTCATAGGACAAGTCTTTCTCTATTTGGATAGATTCATATTCTATCACGTGTTTATAGTCCTATTTATAATGACACAACACAAACACACGAAACACATTATGAATGCGTTCCATCTCTAGAGGTAAGGCTACTTCATAAGCCACCTCTCTTACCCTTCTTAAAATCTCAAAAGGTCCTACAAACTATGGACTTAACTTCCCCTTCTTTCCAAAACGTATCTTCCCCTTCCAAGGCGATTCTTTTAGAAAAATAAAGGATCCTACATCGAATTCTCTCTTTTCTCTGTGAGGATCTGCATACTTCTTCTGCCAATCTTGAGTAGCAACTAATCAAGTACGTATTAACTTCACCATGTCTGCCATCTGATGTACCAACTCAGGTCCCAACATCCGACATTCACCCACCTCATCCCAACACAATGGAGTTCGGCACTTCCTTCTATACAACGTTTCGTGAGGGGCATGCCTATACTAGCGTGAAAACTATTGTATTAAGAAAATTCCACCAATGGTAGATATTTGTCCCAACTCCCTGTGAAATTCATAACGCAAGATCTTAATATATCTTCAAGCGTTTTAGTTGTCCGTTCACTTTGACCATCCGTTTGAGGATGATACGACGTACTCAATCTTAACTGCGTTCCTATTTTCTCTGGCAAACTCCTCCAAAAGTTCGATGTGAATCGTGGATCACGATCGGACACAATCGAAACAAGTACTCCATGTCTGGAAATAATTTCCTTGACATAAAACTTAGCTAACTGATCCAAGTTATACTTCACTCCTATTGGTAGAAAATGAGCTAATTTTGTCAATCGATCCACTATCACCCAAATAGTATCGTATCCTTTTCTGGTTGTCGGAAGTCCCACCACAAAGTCCATTGTGATGTGCTCCCACTTCCACTCTGGAATTTCTAACGGTTGCAACAACCCACTAAGTCGTTGGTGTTCAGCCTTAACTTTTTAGACAAGTTAAGCACCTACTAACGTATTCTGTTATCTCCCTCTTCATGTTCGGCCACCAAAAATTCTGACGAAGGTCTTGATACATCTTCATACTACCAGGATGTATCGAGTACCTCAAACTTTGAGCCTCCATCATTATTTCCTCCTTTAAGTCAGAATCATTCGGAACCAAAATTCTTCCTTCAAAACGAAGTAATCCCTCCTTATCGAGGTTATACCTAGTCTTCTCTTTATCTTCTACCCTCTTCTTCATCTGCTTGCATTCCTCGTTGCTTGATTGTACTCCCCTAACCCGCTCCACTATGGTCGGTTGGGTTTCCATGGAAAATAACATTTCCATCGCTTCCTCTGGTAACTTAACTTCTAATTCCATGATTGCCATCACTGTTATCAACTCATTCTGAGTTGTTAACATTGACAGTTTCTCTCTACCCTTCCTACTTAGCGCATCGGCTACGACATTTGCTTTCCCCGAATGATATAAAATATCACAGTCATAATCTTTTATTAACTCTAACCACCTTCTCTGTCTCATGTTCAACTCATGTGTGAAGATATATTTCAGACTTTTGTGGTCCGTGTATATCTCACACTTCTCACCATAAAGATAATGCCTCCATATCTTCAAGGTAAAAACTACAGCTGCAAATTCCAAATCATGAGTAGGAAAAACCTTTTCATAATCCTTCAATTGACGTGATGCATACGCAATGACTTTTCCATGCTGCATGAGCACGCAACCCAATCCTTTATGCGAAGCATCGCTATACACTACAAAATTTCATGTATCGTCAGGTAAGGACAATACAGGTGCCTCACTTAATCTCTTTTTCAACTCCTGAAAACTATTTTCACATTTTCAGTCCACACATACTTCACTAACTTTCTTGTCAAATTTGTCAACGGAGTAGCTATTTTAGAAAATTCTGGAATGAACCTTCTATAGTATCCCACTAACCCTAGAAAACTTCGAACCTCAGATGGCGTTTTCGGTTGCTCCCATTCATTAACTGCCTCTACCTTTGCCGGATCTTCGAAAATGCCATCCTTATCGATAACATGCCCTAGAAACTGCACTCGCTCAAGCCAAAATTCACATTTTGTGAATTTCTCATACAACTTCTCCTTCCTTAGTGTTTCCAACACTATTCTTAAATGTTCTGCATGATCTTCTGGCGTCTTTGAATAGACTAGAATATCATCAATGAACACTACTACGAACTTGTCCAAATATTGTTTGAACACTATGTTCATCATATCCATAAATGTGGCTGGCGCATTAGTCAACCCAAACGACATTACCAGAAACTCGTAATGACCATAACGAGTTCTGAACGCCGACTTAGGTACATCCTCCTTCATCACCTTTAACCGATGATACCCCATGCACAAATCTATCTTAGAAAAATACTTTTCCCCTTTCAACTGATCAAATAGATCATCGATCCTGGGCAACGAGTATTTATTCCTAATCGTTAACTTGTTCAACTCTCGATAGTCGATACAAAGTCTTAACGACCCATCCTTCTTCTTTACAAACAACACCTAAGTGCTCCCCGAGGAGACACACACTTTCGGTTGAATGTACTTCCTATCTAATAGTTCTTGTAATCGAACCATTAACTCCTTCATCTCAATTGGCGCCATCCGATATGGTGCCCTTGAAAGCCGGTCTCGCTCCCTAATGCATCATCATTACAAACTCCACCTCCCCGTCCAAAGGAATACCCGTAACACCTCCTAAATACATCCGCTAACTCTTGCACTATAGGTATCTGGTCCAAGGATGTTCCCACTCTTTGGGTATCCACAACATGGCACAGATAACCTACACACCCTTTTCTCAACATCTTCCTAGCTTGTGTCATAGACAGACAACAAGAGCGCCTCAGTGATTTACTACCGAAGAACACTACCTTGGTTTTCTTAGAAAGCCGAAGGTTTACACCTCTCCTATGGCAATCTATAATTTCCTTATGGTTAACCAACCAATCCATACCAAGAATTACATCGAATTCTTTTAACCTTATCGGTACCAAATCTACCGATAACTTATTCCCTCTAATTTCTACGCAACAATCCTTATGAATATGTTCAATGGGGATTATCTCTTCATTTGCTACCTTAACGTCTAAAGGTATAGGTAAATTCTCAGGGATTAAACCTAATCACTTAGCAAATTCACATGCTATAAAAGAACAAGTAGCACCCAAGTCAAATAGCACATTAGCATTTATCTTATTGATCGGAATGATACCTGCTACCACATCCATTGATGCAACCGCATCTTGTACAGTCATATTAAACGTACGAGCTGAGGGTCTACCCACCGATGGTGTTGGTCCAGTAATGGCTAATTTACCACTATCAGAACTCTTATTCCCCTCTAAACCCTTCTTCGGGTAATTTCTTGCCATGTGGTCCATTGACCCACAGACAAAACATCCCTGGTTCTTCTTAGGGTTAGGACAGTTGGGTGACAAATGCCCCTCCTGCCCACAGTTGTAGCATACTGCTTTCCCCTTTAAACAAACTCCCATGTGAGGCTTTTCGCATGTCTTACATGCTTCCGTCCTCCGTTTGGGATCTCCCTACTTTATCCCGGTATTCCCAGTGTTAAAACTCTTTCTCTTTGGCAAGTTGCCGCTTCCGCTGGAAACTTCAGCCTTACTACCTCCTTCTAACTTGCTCTTGATCTTTCGCTCTTTGGGGTACTGAGACAATGCCTCACCACCACCTTCAGCTATTATTGCCTTTTCCAGAATGGTCCCGTAGGAAGCACTCTGAAAAACCGATATCCTAGTATAGAGCTAGGGTTTTAAGACCTGCTCAAACCTGCGCGCCTTTCTCTCCTCTGTATCCACCTGGTGTGGAGAAAATCTCGCCAATTCATTAAACTTGGCGGCATAATGGGGAACTATCATATCCCCTTGCTTAAGTTCTAGGAACTTAATTTCCATCCTACCCTGCATACTAGTAGGGAAATAGTTCTCGAAGAAAACCTTCTTAAACCTGCTCCCACGTATGTTGACCTCATCCTAGCTCCACCCTGGTGAGCCTTCTACCAGTAGTTGGCTTCCCCATTCATCATGTAAGTCGCAAAAGAAGTCTTTTGCGCCTCACCTGTATTTGTTATCACAAACGCCTTTTCAATCTCTCTTACCCATGTCTGGGCTTCTAACGGGTCCGTCGTTCCTCGAAACTCGAGAGGACCCACACTTTTAAAATCCTTAAAGGTAGTTGTTCTTGCTACCCCAGGAGCTACAGGAATCCCACCCCCCACTTGGTTAAATGCAGCCGTTAATAAATTAATGAACTCTTGCATAGGGTTATTAGGACCCCCCTGATTCTCATTATGAGACTTGGCCTCTTGGTTACGTTGTCTCCTTCTTGGCAGCATAATTCTGATTAAATAAAAAAAGCTTCGTTATTATCTATTTAACTACTCGGTTATCATTCTCAATCAACAACAACCATTCATGTGACGCCCCCCAAATAGGTATACATCACCTATTCTGAGTCGCCAAATATATGGTACAGAATATAAATACAATCTTAATTATACAACAAGAGAGCTGTGAGTTTAAATACAAATATTGCCTTCTAGACAATATCCACTCTCAGAATAAGTCCTCATTACATTTATTATAACACTATCTAACAGAATAGTGAGGACTACTAGCTAATACTATCATCCGGACCATCATTCTATTCCCCGACTAGTCCCAGCTACGTTCGTATATCCTGAAGAGAACAGTGAAAGAAAGGGTGAGCTCAACTAGCCCAGTAAGAAATATTATGACTAAGATAATGCAGGATAAATTATCATTAGTCTCCAACAATGTTAAACTTATAAAATACAATAGACATCAAGTTTAACTACAGCGGAACAAGCAATCCATTAAAAGAGTCAAGTAGAGAATAAAATCTACTATCTTTTATGATTTAAAACGTTTTCATCAATTTTTATAGCTGAGACTCAGCTTAATAAATAATCCACATCATCCCTACACTACGGCCAAGGATATTCATTAGGGTCACGACCACAAATTATCCATGCACTACAGGCCAAGTATATTTGTGTATTCATCAATGGTCATGATCATGCCAACAACTGTCCATCAATGCACTACGGGCCAATGAGGACTTTTACCACATCATTTGTAACATTACGGTCATGATTATACCGAATAATCCTCAGGTCATAATCATACCAAGTCCATCTATGCACTCTGAAAGCCACAAATGACTTTCAAAAAAATATAAACATGAGGATGATGACAATGATATAAGAATTCAATAAAACAACTTCACGAATTAAATTATCCAGAAACTAATAACGTCCAAATTGTCAACATGATACTTCTTTGAAGAGTAAAATTCAAGAATGCTTAAAAGAATATTTCCATGAAAAGATACTGGATGAAGCGCAAATATCAAAGATATTCCACTAATTTCATGGAGTATATAAGTCAAAACTTTAACCAACTGAGTATAATAAAGAATGGAATAACAAAAGAAATCACCATGCATGCGGTACTTCGCATATACAGGATATTCCAACAAAATAATAAGTAACGGAACCAGGTCCGGTGTAAAACACACAGACAGGATATTCAAATAGAATAATAAAGACGGAACCAGGTCCGATGTAAAACACACAGACAGGATATTCCAACCGAATAATAAAGAATGGAATAACATAAGGATTTCACCAAGTATAGGGTATGCCGCGTATACAGGTTATATATAGGGTATGCCGCGTATATAGGTTATTTCAATAAAATAATAAAGAATGGAATAACATGAGGATTTCACCAAGTATAGGGTATGCCGCGTATACAGGTTATATATAGGGTATGCCACATATACAGGTTATTCCAACAGAATAATAAAGAACGGAATAACAGAAGTTCTCTTCATGAATAAGAAAGAATAACACCCTTTACGGGTACAACAAATAATATCCCTTACCGTAAAAGTCACTGGATATCGAAGTAGTGAAGTAGCAGAATACTCTTCTTCTTTCTCTCTATAATTTCTCTCTCTAGAGTTTCAGTGAATTCGTAAGAAATAATGAAGGAATGAACTTCTATTTATAGAAAAACTGAGAGTGGCTCTTGGCCTTAACAAAGGGTCAAAATGACTCTTGGTAATATTGAAGAGACAACTACTATTTGCGAAGGGACAATTAACTATTGGAACACCGAAGAGGTAAATAACTCTTGGAAAGCTGAAGGGTCAAATAACTCTTGGAAAACCGAAAAGACAAGTTACTATTAAAACTCGTGAATAGTAACTCGTGAATAGTAACTCATGAATAATAACTAATAAATAGTAACTCATGAATAGTAACTCATGAATAGTAACTCGTGAATAGTAACTCTGACACGAAAAGTTTCCCGAATACCCGATTGAATAATATAACCTCCAGACATCAATTATCATCAGAATAGATGTCGATTTCTACTAACACAAATAATCCCAACATAATGAAACTATCAAATTCATCTTTAATCAACACGAACTTATTCATCATTAATATTATTGTGACACCCCCAAATCCGGTACTTCTATTTCCACAGGATTTGGGGTTCACTGTATAAACATCATCTATCTATCTACCCGTAAATAAAATGCAAACCATACAATATATAGAAATAATAATAAAATCTCTCCCCTTACGAGGTTACATCAACTGAATAATAAATAAATCCCAGGTTACTCTAACCTTAAATCATCTATGCGGAAAACATAAACAAATAAGTCTTAAGTAACATCAAGTCTAACTATCATTACATAATCACATAAATAAATAGTCTTCATTACTTGGTAAGCTTGCCCTTGCCCTTACTAGTGGAAGGTTCGTCTGCTCTTTCATTCTTAACTGCAATGTTATTATTACGCAAGAGTGAGCACGATTTCCCACAAGTATAACAATATAAAAATGAATAATAACATGCGAGAGAAATAATAACTTCTGATATAAAGCTCAACTTTTGAATCAAGAATGAATAACAAGAATCAAAAGAAATTATGAGGGTCATAAGACCTTGAACTATGTCCTAGGTTGTCAAGTGATTTTACTTGAAACCTTTACAGTCATAAGACTATGGACTCTTCTTCTCGTACTTAGGGGGGTCAACCCTTAGTACCATACCGTGCACAATATCTTAATGCTAAAGCGTAAATAATCCCCTATACAGGGTTGTTCATCTCAGTTTTGACATTCGAGTCCGCACCAAAGGAAGTTTGGTTTGGATAATTCATCAAAGGGTTCTGAAATTTAGAACGTTCATCAACTATGGACTAGTCGAATCAATAAGGGTTATTAGTCTAACAAGGTTTAACAAAGGAATGAATATTTAACTTGAATAACATCTAAAAAGGTATACAATAGAATAATTATTGTATAACTACATCATGCTTGAAGATTAATAAGCTTTAATATATAAGACAGACTTGATCAATAATAATGAGAACTTGCTCAATATCGAAAGATGAATTAATCAACTTATATAACAATAACAAGTAGGATTAGGAAACTTGCTCAATGAAAGTTTAGGGTAAGAAACTTGCTCAACGTAAATGTAGAGTTGGAAAACTTGCTCAATGTAACAAGATAAGGTTTAGAAACTTGCCTCGTGTGTAGATTACACTTAAACAAACTCGTTCTTTGAATTAAATCCTACATACCAATTACGTTCACAATACCAGTCAATAACAACGTACTAACATCATAACTTTACTCTTTGTTTAACTCGAATTCATGACAATACTTGTCAATTATTACACTTAGTGTAAAATTAAGACTTCACGAAAAAATAAACTAATTATGCATTCGATCATTCAATCCACACGTAATTGTGTTATGGACATGTTAAGAATTTATTTTAACATCTCATTATAGGTCTAACAAGTCTTTATAATCATTAGACTAAGTTGCTATCACATTTCCATACTTGTACACTTTTAAAAACTCATTTTTGACCATTCTTCTAAGTGGCTGCGACGCCACTTTTATACTATGTCTTGGGGCTGCGGTACCGTGGCGCTGTGGTGCGAGAAATGAACTGGGAGTTGGCGCCGCAGTGCGAAACCCCAGACTCTGAATTTCCAGTTCGCGACGAACATAGAATTCAGCGAAAACAACACATCCTAAACACTAATTTCACCAAATTACACATACCCACATCTTAAAATTCGTACATAATCATTTCTTAACATCTATGGAGTGATTTTAATCCATTAAAAACACATAATCACATGATTAAAACATGAAAATTGGACTGTTCTTTATGTTCTTGAAGTTTTGAACATAAATTCTAAAATTCATCGATACAGATTCGTTATAAGACCAAATCCAACCATTCAAATTTCATTTTGTTCATTTTATCATGCATGATTATATACAAGTGGAAATTTTGCAAAAACCATTTATGTTTGACATACTAAAAACATGTATAAGGCTATATGGCCATATAACATACTCTGAAATCTTTTACTGTATAATTTCATGAAACTGAAGATATGGAAACCCATATAATATATATAAAACATGCTATGATGTTATATATTAACACATAATCACATAATTGTTACCCTTTCGAACTACAGAAACTTTACAGAAAACTTAGGCCATATTCATGAAAACTTAAAAAGACGTAAAATAGGAATTTGGGTTGGAGAGAATTACCCAAAGCATAGAATATAGCTTGCAGAAGATGAATTCCCTCTCAATTCTTTACCAATCACACACTAATTACTCAAACTCTCTCTCTTTCTCTCTCTCTTTCTCTCTCTCTTTCTCTTCTCTGTTTTTGCCAGACTTAGAAAAATAATAAGAAAAGAGAAGACGTCTGATAATAAAGGAGAAAAAGCGACGTTAGTGAGAGGTCGGGCCACCCCCCATCATGGGTAACTTCCCTCAACTCCCACCAAGGCCATGTTTGGCTAGTTAGAATAGGTTTTAAAAATCATTTAATTTAATAAAACTTTATCATATAGTTTAAATAATGTCACACTCCTTTATAAAATAAATCAATATCTTATTTAATTTACTTTAAATAAAATATAATGATTTCTCAATAATGCACATAGTCACATAATTAAATTTTCTCATTTAATAATAATATCAATTATTAATCTCTAATTAAAAATTAAATTAATTAAAATAACAAAGGCTTATTAAATATTTCTTTTAATTCAATAAGCTCACATAAATACATACATCGAATAATAAAATTCTCTACTTCAATTTAATAAATATAACACGTATAATTAAATTAATCTATCACAACTTCATCAATTAATTAATTAATCTAATAATTAATTCATCAAAAAATATTTATTTAATCCAATAAATATTTAAATTAAATTACAAAATCTCGGTTATCACAATTATAACTCACAATATTTAGCAACCAGGTTGTTCCCAAGAAAGAGTGGGCTTTCCAATAAGGATTTCTCCCTATTGGCGCGCAATTAGGTGACCAAATCTCTCCTTGACAGAACTTCTAGACATTGTAAATATTGCAATTTAATAATATGAATAACTTTGTTGTCTCAATTATTGATTTAATAATATAACATATAATGCAGATGATACTGTGATAATAATTGAATCAATAATATGAGAGATATGATGCAACAATTACTGTAGCAATAATGCAGTATAACTGAGTGGCTTATCACGTAAGCATCAATAATCAATACCGTGTGCTACTATGCAACCACGTGTATTCTTTGTGACTTTTACTAAGGAAGTTCAATAAGATAATCGGTAAAACCTCCGCCGTTATTTTCATAAAATATCTTTGTCGTTTTCTAACTACGACAGTACTTCCGTTGTGGGGTCCACCAATGATTGTGCTATCGTACGAATATTCTCCGACAAAAAGAATATTCCCCGACCAATCGAATATTTTATAACAACATGCATACTTTGCAAAATTTTCAAATACTACCCACAACTATAACACTATCTCAAATTCAGACCATAATATTAAAAAAAATAATTCGAGAAATTTAAATCTTTAGTTATAAAATCTGGGGTCTCACAATCTCCCTTCCTTATGGAATTTCACCCTCAAAATTGACGTACGTACTTGGTATGCAAAAGAGGTGAGGATACCTTAACTTCATTTCAAATTTTAACTCTTGAGGTATAACCTTTGAGTATCGAATATAATCTTTCTTATCCAAGATTTTAACACGTATCTCCTCATACGTTAAATCATCCGGTATCTCGTCCGGTTCTAAATCAATAATGTGGTTTGGGTCATCCACATATTTACGTAACATTGATACGTTAAAAACATATTTGGCGCATGTTACGTTCATTTTAAGTACATAAATATTTGAGGGTTTAAGAAATGGGTTTTTGTACTGGGGTCAATACAAAATTCAATTTCACGCTCTAGGGGTAGGCTAGGAAGTCTTCAGGAATACGTCAGGAAATTTATTAACGATAGAAATATCATTCAAAACTGTGACCCTCATCCAAGACTTGGATAGTACCTCACATTGATACCAACTGTGACTTCTATCCCTTAACCTGAATAGCACCTCACAATGATACCTATCAACTTGCCATCTTCATTCACGATGTCGCCTACAGAAAGGCTGGTTTCGGTGCATTCCACACAAGGAAGTCAACAACGAAAGGATTGCGGCTCTTTACTTATGGCTTGATATGACAGTGATTGACTTTAGTGGTTTGGTTGCTTGAATTCGCATAACAGGTTAGTTAGGAATATGAAAGCTAATAACCTTACGAAAAGCATGATGAGTAGTTAACTAATTAATTTCTAAAATTACATCAAAGGCAAGTATTTTCAAAGAGATAAGATCGACAGGTAACGTGAAAGTGTCGATTTGAATCAAAAAGATTTATAAATAGTGGAGGTAACAAAGGTTTCTCCTAACGAAGTTTCAACCAATAAGTCAAAATCTAACTTCTCAGGAGTCAAATTTAAACGTTGAACGCATGCAAGAGAGATAAAATAATGGGTAGAACCGGTACCTTATAAGGTATAGACTTCGCAAGAATTTATAATTAACTAACCCGTGATAATTTTATTCAGGTTCCTCGTCACGAGAAAAAAAAAATGTTCTCTCTTAAACTACCGGCTTTGGCTTTTCTATGATGGCCTTCGGTGCCTCCATCCTAGCTGAACTTATCTTCGGTGAACGACAAAATCGGGCTAGGTGACCTTCTCTTCCATAATTATAACATGCGTTGGACGGCATCGCGCAGTTTGGAATGATATGTCCCTCCCCTCCGCATTTGAAACATATAATAGGTGGCCGTTCTCCTTCCTTAACAACGGGTGCTGGTGCCGCTGTCTTTCCATCATTATTGAACCTCCTCTTCTTAAAATTTCCACTTCTATTATCTTGGCCATGATTACCACCGAAGTGGTTACCATTCTTGGCATGTTGATTCCCTTCACGCTTATTGTCACCGCTTGACTGCTATCACTAGTATTATCATTTTGCCGGCTGCTCTCTTTTAGTTGGGTTGATTCATTATCACGCTCCAATAACTGAGCCCTATTAACAACATTTGAATACAAATATAGTTTATGAGAGATAAGATACTGTCATATCTCAGGTTTCAAACCTCTTAAAAACATTCGCGTCATTCTCTCCTCATTATCAACCAAATGGGACATAAACCAGGACAACTCGGCAAACTTGGCTTCGTACTACGACACGGTCATTTTGTTTTGCTCCAACTTGATAAACTCCACCTCCTTCATGTGACGAATACTTTCGGGAAAGTACTTGTCATTGAATAACTCTTGGAACTTCTCCCAAGACATTTTGAGTGCGTCAGGCTGGGTACGTTTTACAGATTTCCACCAGTAATCTACCTCTTCACGCAACATAAAGGTGGCAAAGGGAACTTTTTCCTCCTCTGAGCATCCCAAGACATCAAATATCTTGGTGATCTGCTTTAACCACGTCTTCGCCTTAAGTGGTTCTGGCTTTCCCAAAAACTCCGTTGGTCCCAGCTCCTTGAACTGCTTAGCGGTGACCAACCGTGGGTTGCCATTGTTTCCTCCTATATTATGAACAGGAGTCTCTCTCGTCTGGTGTTGCATGAATTCTAAAAAGTTCCTAAACGTACCTTCGTTCGTCAATTGATCAGTGTTGTTATTTGCATGAGTATTGTCGCCTTCCTGATGCACATTTTCCTGGTTATTGATCTATGGAGACTCAACGGTCTTCTGTGCTCCATTGATGTTCTCAACATTCTCGGATGCCATTTTCAAACACTGCCACAAAACAAGGGTTAATTATCATATCACATATTATCCCTATACTCTGACCAACCAATTAAATAACAAATAAACTTAGGTAGGTCATACTAGCGAAGGAATTCCCCGTCACTCCCCTCCTAGTTCTTGTCTCACATCTTAGCCAGGGATCATATCCCTAAGCTTTGATACCAACTGTGACGCCCCCAAAATAGGTATACATCACCTATTCTGAGTCACCAAATACATGGTACAGAATATAAATACAATCTTAATATACAACAAGAGAGCTGTGTGTTTAAATACAAATACAGTCTTCTAGACAATATCTGCGACGCCCCCAAATTCGGGTCTCTTCCAACCCGACAGATAGTGCTACACGGTACTTATAACTGTACATTCATTCTATTGAAACGACATCAAAATGTGTGTATCAACGACATTCTTATTACATTAATAATATTACATCCCGTTCCCAGGTTCTAAAACCATTACATTCTTTGTTCTTCATTTTATGATATATACAACTTACTAGTTTATTACAAGGTAAACTAATCGTTCAGCTTCGTCCTGCCTCTATCCTTATCAAATCCCTCAGTTCGTTCAGTCCTAGCTGCATTCATATGGTTCATGCAAGAGTGAGCATAACAAGCTCAGCAAGTACAATAATTTCTTTTAAACAACATGCTTGAAACATAAGAATCGTATATCTTCAATAACTGGATAATAGTTATGAAGTACTATCAATAATTCAAAATAGCATTTCTTTTCCTTCAAAATGTTTTACAATAACAATATTCAGTAAAACATCAATTCTAGCTCAAGACCATGAGCAGTTCATATTTTCTTTGAAAAGGAAAACCCGACACTAAGTCTGTAAGTCCGGCATAGCTTACGAGAACTTCTGGGTGATCAGCCCATAGTACTCTATGTTGATCAACACTACATCCATTAAACGTGTGTACTTTTAAGTTTTGGCAACCTCGCGTCCCATCGAATAATCGATGAAAATACATTTGTTTATTCATAATCAAGCTTACCTTGAATCCGTACCAAACAATTGGCGTAGGATAGCGTTAGCAATTTTATATGCAAAGACTTGTAAATAAATCAATCAATCTTCAAGATTTGTCTAGCCGAGTTAAAACTGGCATTGACATTTTCGTAAAACAATTCATGCATCTCATAACTTGAATCACGGAAAACTTGGCTAACACAAAGGTTAGACAAGCGTTTTAAGAAAAACTTGCCTTCAGCGTCTGCTACAGTATAATAACTTTTCCTTTCAGTCTTTACAGTCTCTACAATACATAATCACATAACATACCACATTAGGTCATGAATGAATATACATGATTCCTAATGAATCTTACCCTTCATCTCAATTTAATCATATATTAGATTTGTTACTATTGGTTCCGGCTTGCCATTATGTTTTACATTATTCTTACCAACTTCTTTCTCTTTTATGTCTTACGTAGATTTACTTCATTAATCTAACTTGTTTCGAGTAAACCATCCTTCCTCACGGCTTACTAACATCCTTACGTTATTAATCGAAACTCGATCGTCGTTAGTTAAGTACACTTTATTGCATACCGTTTACGTTTACGTATTACTTAACAGCCTTTAGTTGTAACTCTTAACGTTATTGTTCTTATCATTATTGAATATGGTTCACGTTCCTTATACTTTACGTTCATCGTTTAACTACTCATTAAACAACATTAAATTCTTAAAGTCATCACTATAATAGTGATTTAGGAAAGGTCTTATCATTATTCATTAAGTAATTACATAATCCATACTGGTATTGCACACCATTGGATTCATAATCGACTTGGTCAACAAATTTCTACAGTCGACTTAGCACATTATGTTCACTTTCAATTGATTATTAACCTTTAATCGTCATACATTAAGTGTCTAACAATGCCTTAACAATGTTATATTAACACCTTAATTCATTACTAATGAGTTATCTTTCATTCTATACTCGTAAACATTCTTTTCTAGCAATTTCTTGGGATATGGCATGCCACCATTTACTCTCATCTTTGCGCATTGTGACGCGAAGTTAGCGATATACTCGGTTCAAGCCTCGCGCTACATGATGGGTCAGAGGCTATGAGTCGCATGTGCATATGCGGGACTCGGCCTCGAATAGTTTTGCGCTTTAAAATTTTTACGAACTTCCCGGACGCATAACTTCTTCGTTTTAAGTCCGAATTGGTCCGTTCAAAAGCCTACGGTTCACAAATTTCATAATCTATGCGTTCATGCAAGAATTTTATCTATTTAACTTCGTTTGCTAAAATTTCTCCTATTAGTTCATTTTTAACAAAAACGATAAACGTTCGTGAACGTTCAACGCTCGTTTCTTCGTTCTAAGTTGGAATTCGGTCATTTTTGAGTCCGCAACTCTACAATGCCAAATATGAATTGTCTCCATTGAAAACCAATGTTTCGAAGCTCAAACACAAAATACGACTTCCATTCCGAGAATTTCACGAATTCGATGATTAACGTCTAATCGTGTGAATTCTGGCATAACTTTGCTACTAACGATTTGATCATTGTTCTAAATGGATTCTAACCATCATATAAACATTTCAAGCTACTTATTACATTAACTTACTTTCAAATTAGGTTTTTGACTTATTCTTCCTAAGTTCATGGCTTATCAACTTATCACTTTCATGATTTCATTTACTTATGACTTATTCTTAATTTAAGTCCTTTACTCAATGTTCTCATATCATATCCAACATACTTACCTCTTGACATACATACTTCATTAACTTATTGACATGATAAGTTATTACTTGTTATTCATTAGTCTATAACTTGTAAAAGTATGAACTACTTATGAATTCACCTTGCATGTCTTATCATGGTCTAACTCTTTTAATTATCATTTTCTCATGCTATAATCAACATACTAAACATCATATGACAACCATATGATAAGTTCTTTATGGTTCTAGCAACTTATTAATGTTCAAGTTGCTTATCCAAATTATTTGGCTTAAGTTCATTCCTTATTAACTTATTACATGATCTTAGCATACATATTCATTAACTATACTTCTCTTATCATCCTATTATAATAGAGATGAAAGACTATTGGATACAAGATCATTACCTTTGAAGTCTAACTTCTTCTTCTTGGAAAATCTAACTTTGACTTAAAGGTGCTTATTTGCTCTACCAAATAAGTAGCTTATATTTGAGAGGAAATGGATGGTTTGAAACAACCAACAAATTTTGAAATGAGCTTTCTATTTATAGGCCACCAAAGGTTAGGGCATAATGGTCTTTAAATCCTCCCACCTCCTCATTTCCACCTCCTCATTCCACCTCCTCATCCTCCACCTCCTTACTATTCAAAACCTAGCAACTAAGTAAACTTGTTAGCCACATAAAGTACTTGGTCATCACACATAATCCTTGCCCATGGATCAAGGCTTCTTATTGGGCTTTGATAATTAATCTAACTACTTCTTTAATGGGCTTGTGTTACAATGGTTTGGGCTTATGATAATCAAACACTTGGGCTTGATGATAACATATATTGGACTTCTCTTAATAGGCTATTAATCCTACAAGTTCATTATCTTAGGTTAAACAACTTAACAAATATACCACACGTATAATCTTCGTATGCTAACTCGTATACTAGATTGTAATATACGTTATCTCATTCTTCCTATATAATAGTACAATACATTGTATTATACTTACATTCTTTACTTCATATAATGAATAGACATTATACGATCACAACTTCCTTCCTTTAACGCTTAATAAACCTAACGTTCCAAAATTAGGTCCACATGCGAAATATTACATTTCTCATACTTAGATTATTATTACATAATCAATATCGCCTTGATATTATAACGTTACGTATTTCTCGGAAGTTCAAAAATAATTCCCGAGCAGAAATCGATGAATAGTGTTTTTGGGAAAATTTCTCGGAAAGTTTTTATTTTCGTCTTGGAAATTCAAACACTTTAATTCTATCACGTAGCCAAAATAGTACGACGTTCCGATATTTCTATGTCATAGAACAACCCTCGAATAGCTTACTCCCATAAATAATGGATTAAATTCATTTAATCCACCTAATAAAAATAAAAATTTAATTCTCAAAAATCCAAATTTTCTGGGGCGTTACAATATCCACTCTCAGAATAAGTCCTCATTACATTTATTGTCACACTATTTAACATAATAGTGAGGACTACTAGCTAATACTATCATCCGAACCATCACTCTATTCCCCGACTCGTCCCAGCTACGTTCTCATATCCTGAAGAGAACAGTGAAAGAAAGGGTGAACTCAACTAGCCCAGTAAAAAATATTATGACTAAGATAATGCAGAATAAATTATCATTAGTCTCCAACAATGTTAAACTGATAAAATAAAATAGACATCAAGTTTAACTGCAGCGGAACAAGCAATCCATTAAAAGAGTCAAGTAGAGAATAAAATTTACTATCTTTTATGATTTAATACATTTTCATTAATTTTTATAGCTAAGACTCAGCTTAATAAATAATCCACATCATCCCTGCACTACGGCCAAGAATATTCATTAGGGTCACGACCACAAATTATCCATGCACTACGGGCCAAGTATATTTGTGTATTCATTAATGGTCATGATCATGCCAACAACTGTCCATCAATGCACTACGGGCCAATGAGGACTTTTACCACATCATTTGTAACATTACGGTCATGATTATACCGAATAATCCCTGGTCATAATCATACCAAGTCCATCTATGCACTACAGGCCATTTATGACTTTCAAAAAAATATAAACATGAGGATGATGACAATGATTTAAGAATTCAATAAAACAAGTTCACGAATTAAATTATCCAGAAACTAATAACGTCCAAATTGTTAACATGATACTTCTTTGTAGAGTAAAATACAAGAATGCTTAGAAGAATATTTCCATGAAAAGATACTGGATGAAGCGCAAATATCAAGGATATTCCACTAATTTCATGGAGTATATAAGTTAAAACTTTAACCAACTAAGTATAATAAAGAATGGAATAACAAAAGAAATCACCATGCATGCGGTACTTCGTATAGACAGGATATTCCAATAGAATAATAAGTAACGAAACCAGGTCCGGTGTAAAACACACAAACAGGATATTCCAACTGAATAATAAAGAATGGAATAACATAAGGATTTCACCAAGTATAGGGTATGTCGCGTATACAGGTTATGTATAGGGTATGCCACAGATACAAAGTTTATTCCAACGTAATAATAAAGAATGGAATAACATAAGGATTTCACCAAGTATAGGGTATGCCGCGTATACATGTTATATATAGGGTATGCCACATATACAGGTTATTCCAACAGAATAATAAAGAATGGAATTACAGAAGTTCTCTTCATGAATAAGAAAGAATAACACCCCTTACGGGTACAACAAATAATATCCCTTACCGTAAAAGACACCGGATATCAAGTAGTGAAGTAGCGTATACTCTTCTTCTTTCTCTCTATAATTTCTCTCTAGAGTTTCAAAGTGAATTAAATGAAGAAACAATGAAGGAATGAGCTTCTATTTATAGAAAAACTGAGAGTGGCTCTTGGCCTTAACGAAGGGTCAAAATGACTCTTGGTAATATTGAAGAGACAACTACTATTTACGAAGGGGAAATTAACTCTGGAACACCGAAGAGACAAATAACTCTTGGAAAGCTGAAGGGTCAAATAACTCTTGGAAAACCGAAAGGACAAGTTACTATTAAAACTCGTGAATATTAATTCATAAATAGTAACTCATAAATAGTAACTCATGAATAGTAACTCATGAATAGTAACTCGTAAATAGTAACTCTGACACGAAAAGTTTCCCGAATACCTGATTGAAGAATATAACCTCCAGACATCAATTATCATCAGAATAGATGTCGATTTCTACTAACACAAATAATCCCAACATAATGAAACTATTAAATTCATCTTTAATCAACACAAACTCATTCATCATTAATATTATAACTCACAATATTTAGCAACCAGGTTGTTCCCAGGAAAGAGGGGGCTTTCCAATAAGGATTTCTCCCTATTGGTGTGCAATTAGGTGACCAAACCTCTCCTCGACAGAACTTCTAGACATTGTAAATATTGCAATTTAATAATATGAATAACTTTATCGTCTCAATTATTGATTTAATAATATAACATATAATGCAGATGATACTGTGACAATAATTGAATCAATAATATGAGAGATATAATGCAACAATTATCAGTAAATAATGCAAAGATAACCGAAAGTGACTTATCACGTAAGCATCAATAATCAATACCGTGCTACTACATGCAACCACGCCAGACATCGTACTTTTACTACCGGGTAGTTCAACAAGATAATCGGTAAAACCTCCGCCGTTATTTTCATAAAATATCTTTGTCATTTTCTAACTAACTATGATAAGATTTCCGCTAGGGGTCCACTAATGATTGTGCTTGTCAAATATTTAATATTCCCCGATAAAAAGAATATTCCCCGACCAATCGAATATTTTATAACAACTTGCATACTTTGCAAAATTTTCAAATACTACCCACAACTATAACACTATCTCAAATTCACACCATAATATTAGAAAAAATATTTTGAGAAATTTAAATCTTTATTTATAAAATCTGGGGTCTCACAATTCATACCACAACAAACACATTTAATAAAAACTTCATTATATAAATATGCTTTCATAGTCAAAACTATTTACATCATGTTCCCTTCGCCAAATGCTATTACATACTATCCCGCGATTGCCTTTTACAAAAATTGCGATTTACAAAAAGACTACCCTTTAATTATACAAAAGAGGGCTTTACGTCACTACCATATACATAAAAGATCTAACAATCTATTAACACCGTCGAACGACATTCTCATATTTCTGATTTGCCAGAATCGACACTATATCTCGACTTATGGTATGCCGAGTATGTCTTGACTCAATAGAATAACAAGCAATTTTGAGCTTGAAATCCTCATGAGCGCATTCGTGGATGTATGACATCCTAGCTATCTTCTGGTCTTTCTCAACCAATTTCTTTTGTAGCTCAAGGACCTCATCCTTATAGTCACGATCATTATTAGTCATAAGCACTTTCTCGTCGTGCTCTGACTCAAAGTCTGCCTCTGCAGATTCTTTCGCCTCATATAAGGCAGTTATCTCCTCCTTCTGTGTCTCTACTACTGTGCGTAGTTGCACATTCCTATCCAACACAGCTAGATACAATGCTCTCATTGAATCTGGAGGTGTCGGCTCCTGAGTAGGCACCACCGTATTAACCAATGTCGCCTCCATCTCCTCCTCCACGTCTAGCATCTCGTTAAGGTATGATGCTAACCCCATGGTCTCCTCCGAGTATTCCTCCTCAGAGATGTACTCCTCAATGTCTGAGTCATCTAGTACAACTATTGGTACTTCCGCCACTGGCATTGGTACTATCTCAACTTGATTCACTGAATCCTCACTTATCATTTCCACGTTTCTAAACATCAAGCTATCGGTTGACATCTACAAACACCTAACACATTGATTAGTACATAATACACAATAGTATAAGCACAAATCACATTTAATATCTTTAAGATTAATTTCTGTATTTTAATCCTTTCGGTACTGAGTTATCTCAATACCTTATTACTTCAATGGACTTGAATTTCATTCTTTGGACTTTACCTTTCTTACGAGGTTATTAGCCTAAGGTTTTACCCCCTTAAGTTTTATAACCTAAGGCTTTGATACCAACCTGTGACACCCCCAAATTCGGGTATCTTCCAACCCGGCATATGGTGCTCCACTTTACTAACATCCATACAATCATTCCATTGAAATACAACAAAATGAATGTAATTACTATCTTCTTATTACATTCAAAGTATAATCCTTCCCAGGTTCATAAACCAATTACATCGTTCATTGTTCATAATGAATAATACATACAAACTTACTAAACTATTACACAATGCCTAACCATCCATCTTAGCTTTGCCCTTATCTCTCTTGGCATTCATAGTACGTTCATCATTAATTGTAGTTATATAATTCACGCAAGAAGTGAGCATGACAGCTCAACAAGTTTAATAAAGGATAACAGTAATACCACATTCGTGAATTATATAACAATTCTGACATAATTGAACAATAGTTATGAAGTATTATGAATCAATAATACTTTAACAGTTCATAACATCAATTCCCAAAGTATAGAATAAATTAGGAATTCTGAACTGGTCGATAGACCATGAACAGTAACTTTCAGTTTTCATACTTGAAAAGGAGTCCGCAGCACTAACGCCCTTCATCCGCATAACTTACGAGCACTTCTAGGTGATCAGCCTATAGTATTCTATGTTGATCAACACTCATTCATTAAACGTATTTACGTTTAATATTTTTTTTGGCAAACTCGCGTGCCCATCGAAATATCGATGAAAAATACTTTTGTTTGTTCATAGACAAACCTTACCTTCACGTCCGTACAAATTACTTGACATAGGATAGCGTTAACATTTCTATATAGAATGATATTAATAATAATCAATCTATATATTACGAATAGTCTAGCCGAGTTAAAATCTGGCATCGACCCTTTCTTTAAAACAAGTCTTGCAATTCAATTCAACGAATCACATAAAACTTGGCTAACTTGAAAGTTAGACAAGTGTTAAGAAAACTTGCCTTTCAGCGTCTTCAAATAATTTAATCGATTGATCGCAGCCTTTAAAGAATCTACATGATATATTCACATAGCACACTGTAATTAGCTAACAAATAAATGTTCACATTGTTCTTACAAACTTCTTTCTCTTCTAAGTCCTAGTTAACTTACTAACTTTATTAAAGTCAACATGAATTATTACTCTTTATCCCGGTTTATTAATCAACCAACGTTATTAACCAGACTCGATCATCGTTGATAAAGTACTAACTTTGTTCATTGTTGTTAACTTATTAACATGCATTCCATTCCTAAGTTTCATACCATATACCTTAGTATAGGTAGTATAGGAATAGCTTTAATACACTTATGAAGTGTACAAACATTACCCCTTTAGGTCCCTGAACAAATGAAATTCAAAACCTAAATCAATATCAACATTCTTGAACTCGCATCATGCCATGCCCATGTAAGATCGGATCGGGCCCGCCGGGCGCCGCTTAGCGATAGTTAACTCCGGTCTCTCTGCATTGGCGGCCATGAGACATAGTACTACTAGTGGCACTGCGGCGCCATTTAGTAGTAGCCAAAGGTATTGTGTCGTCAGCCATGGCCCAACACTTATTTACACTATATACAGCCGCCATACGCTGACCCTCGCCATCTGAAACCTCAAAAATTTTGAAAAATTTTGTGCAATTTCTTGGGTCGTAACTTCTTCGTTATAAGCCTGATTTGGTCCGTTCAAAAGCCTACATGTCATAAATGACATACTCTACAAGTTCATATAAGAATTCGACACTTTTGAGTTCAATAACTCAAAATTCACTATTGAGTTCATTTTTTAGACGTTCGTAAACGTTAATGAGCGTTCAGTGCTTGTCTTCTTCGTTTTAAGTCGAAATCCGACGATTCTAGAACCCACAACTCTTAACCACCCTATCTCACGTGTTGACATTGAAAACTAACGTTTTCAAGTCTCACGACAACTTTTGACCTCTAATCCGAAATTCAACATTTTCGATGTTTAACGTCTAATTACGTAAAATTCGCCATAACTTCGTTACTAGGGTTCTCTAAGCCAAATCACATGGAATACTCCATGGATTCCATATCTACATCCTAACCCAGCAAGATGCATATATTAACGTATTGATGGAGTTCAATCGTTTATAAACAATTGATCTCAACAACCAATATTTTCATGGTTTGAAACTATATCGAACCTTATGATTCCTACGATCTCATGACTTATAGAGACTGAATCTATGGTAACTCATCTTTAATCCCTCATACAAGACATATACCATCCATTCTATGATTCTCTAAGATAAAAGAAAATCTAAAAGAGATGGAGATGAAAGGTAAGGATTATTACCTCAAGAACTTCTTATGAACTCTCTTGAAAACTCTAAGTCAAAGCTTCCAAAATATATGATTTGTGTATTCTAGCTCTCTTTCTCTCTCAAATAATCTAAGTTGGCAATTGAAAAACTCACAAATGGCCCAACCTAGCTTCTTATTTATAGGAAAATAGAATGGAGGGCAATTTGGACAACTACCATGACCTCCTTACTATTCAACACTTTGTCACTGAGTAAAATACTTGGTGACCAAGTGATTTGCTTGACTTGCACACCAAGTGGCCGGCCCACCACCCCATGGGTCATCCCTGTTAGAGTTTATGCCCTAGAGGTCAATTATTTGATATAATTGCTTAACGTTTTGATATTATATTTGATTGAATAAATATATGATTTTATTATGGTTTTATTTACTGCGTAATATAATTGTTAACATAATAAAATTCCTTAGAATAGTGATACAAATTATATAGTTTCAAGTATGTGACTTGAACATGAGATTATATATTACGATTAGTATCAGTGTTCTTAAATGTCCCTAGTCGAGTATCATTGTTGATGGGACAACAATGATGCATGGAGACTAGTATGTGGATCGATGATGACCAAATCTCATTGGTCATAAATATATGAGATATTAAGTCAATGCATAGGTACATGTTAGAGAACGATGTAATCGGATGCAACCCACCATGAGAATTCTATATGGAGCATTATGCGAAAGTGTCGTTAGCAATTCTCATAGTGACAATGATGTAATGGTCCTCCGACACGAAATCGCTATATTACTACACGAGAATTTATGTACTTTGATATCATCAAATGTCACCTTTAATAGGGTGTACTATAAAGGTGATTATTGGGTTCATCATTAATCGTGTGAGAAATATGAGTGATCTAGATGGAATTTAACCATCCTATATATTATGGGTGATATCCATAGGCCTCTTGATTGAGTAGGACTATGAAATGCATGGCCATGCTCAAATAGTGATTTATTTCATATAGTCTACTCATTGATCAAGAAAACTCAGATTAAATTATGAAGAGTATGACACATTCCATGACTCGAGTTTAATCAAGGATATTAAGGTTAAAAGGATTAAATTACATTGAAACATTGGTCACGAAAAGGTTGCATCGAATCATCGATCTTATTATTACTTGGGTAGCAGTGATGCATTACTAGATGCCGCTCACTGTTTATAATTTTATAATATGATTTTAAAATTATTGCCAACGTAATAATAACATATAGGTCACACACATAGAAACGTTATTTAAAAGGGAATTAATTTAAATTTTAAGGATTTAAATATATTAATATGATTAATAGTATTTAAATCAAATTTAAATTAAAAGGATAATTGTATATATGTATATTAATTAAGTAAGACTTAATTAAGAGATATATATATATATAAATTCGATTTTATAAAATGAGGTTTTGATTTGATTAATTCCTTTTAACTACTATATATATGATATATAGCGACTACTTAGGGTAAGATATCATAATTGAAAAACCCTAGCCGCTTCTTAGAGAGAGACTAGAGAAAAAACAGCTTTGAAATCCATTCATTTTGGTGGCTAGTACCGCAAGTCCTTCTTATTGCAGAATCGTTCGACGGTTCGTGCGGCGTTCGTGTGGATACCGTAGAGGCGCAATCGGTTTGTATTGCGTTGGAGATTCGAGGCGCAGTCGGTTTCAGATTCTCGTTTTTTGTTTATATCTGGTATAATCTCTAAACCTCTGAATTAATTGATTTTCGCATGGATCCTATTTTAGGGTTTCGGAATTTGCTTTAAAATTTTAATTTTCGTTGTGCGTTTCTGTGCCGAAGCCCAACAGTGGTATCAAAGCTACTTGCGAAAAGATTAATTCAGATTACGTGTTTTAATTGTATTCGATATATATGATATATGATGATGCATGTTTACCGATATAAAATTGAATATATGATATTTCGTTGAATGTGTATTCTGGTAATATATATGATGATACTGTTAATCGTATCTTTAATCGGCGGAATAATTCTGGGTGTACTGTTATTCGTTTTAATATGATTAAATCGAAACTGGAAATATATGATAAATTTTGGGTGTACTGTTATTCGTTTTAATATGATTAAATCGAAACTGGACATATATGATTTGTTATTATGGGTGTTTTGGTGGATTCAAATGTATGATTAAAACTATTTCGAGATTCGTATGGAAAAAATCTACAATCTGAAATGTAGTTCGATCACCGGACCACCGCTGTGGGGAGACCCCCTCGACCCCCGTCAGTGGCGCATTTATGGTTGTGTCCCCTATATTTTATATATAGTTTTCTTTAATTATATATAAATTGTTATGTGCTTATTGTGATATGCATGGTGCATGATTATGGCCTTTTGACCCATAGGTTAGTGGTTTTGGTTTTGAAATACGGCTTGCATGTCGTGCCTTTCTATAAATTCTAATGTAATATTCTCTTCTCATCTAAATCCCCTCGAATGTAACTCGAGGTTTCTTTATGTCATGTAATAATCAGAATTGATGAAGATGTCAAGATGGAGAACACAATGGAAAGATGATGATGGAGAGGAGGCGCATGCTTTAGAGGAAGATCCAAGGAAGTTATTTATTTTAAGATCTTTTACCACCTTAGATTGACCTTCAATCTTTCATTAGCTTGAAAAGATTGATGTGGATTGGGCCATAATCGTGACACATTTAATTTTGCACTTTATTTATGCTTGTATGTGATATGATATGATTAATAATGTGCATGCTTAACAAGATTAAAATTGGTGAGATCTAAATTAATAAAATCCCTCATTAAATTATTAAGTCTAAATCGGATGCCTTCCAATGAATAACACTCATCAAGACCTTGATCAATAGATGTAGGTTTGCCAAAGCAAAGTACCCTATTTATCTAGGTAAGATGCGATAGGATAATTGTGATATCCAAACTATTAAAATCATTGGGCCTTACTTAACTAAGTTATCTCAATAGGATTGTGGACTTAGAGGCATAGAGTTTGGTTGGTACCATTAGATGGACTAGAAACAAATGTTGATTACCAAACTATCCAGAGTTATATATGATATAATTGACAAAGGGTTGTCTACCTAAATAATTATGTTTTGAGAGAATAGCCAAAGCTAACTTAAGGCATAATGAAATATGGATCTTGGCTCACTAGAAAGATTTAATAGAAAATGCTTTCCAAATTAATGGTGAGGGCTATTAATTTGAATAAAATAGTGGGAGGTATATTTTGAATGTACTATTATCAATTATATAATATCAACTCAGTAATTTGACTTATTATTGTTGCACTTATAAATTGTAGATATCAAATGGCAAACAACAACAACACAAATAGTCTTTCATTACGATCACCCCTTGAAAAGGACAAGCTAAGTGGAATTAATTTCCTTGACCGGGCATAGGAACTTGAGGATTGTCCTCAAACAAGAGCGTAAGCTATATGTCCTTGATGGGCCCATTCTCGCAAAGACACAAATATCATCGCACTACGTCATGAGCACAATGCTTACAAGAAGCATCAAGATGATGCTCGGATGTGAGTTGTGTCATGCTAGCAACCATGAACGCCGAGCTTCGTAAGCAACATGAGTTAATGGATGCTTATGAGATGATCGAGCATCTCAAGAAATTGTTCGAAGGCATGCTCGACAGAGAGGTATGATACAAGCAAGGCGTTGTATCACTGCAAAATGGGTGAACGTGATCCAGTTGGTCCACATGTGCTGAAAATGATTGGGTATATTGAGTACCTTGATAGGTTGGGTTTTCCAATCACTCCGGAAGCCCAAACTGACCTTGTTTTGCAATCTTTGAATAGCAGTTACTCTCAATTTGTTATGAACTATCTTATGAATGAAATTGAGAAACCCCTTACTAAGTTGTTGAGCATGTTAAGAACTGCCGAGAACAACATGAAAAAGGCAGGACCCGCTCCCATAATGATGGTGCAAAAGGGGAATGCTAAGGGAAATTGGAAAGGCAAGAAGAAGATAGGATCTAAATCTTTTGCCAAACCCAATTCCAAAACCAAACAGGCTTTAAAACCTAAAGATGGGGTGGCTAAAGAAGGTGAATGTCACTTCATGGAAAACCCGGACACCGGAAAAGGAACTGCTATGCTTATCCGGAAGAAGTGAAGAAAAGAAAAGGAAGTACGACTTGATTCGTATATATATGTTATAGAAGTCAACTTATCTACTTCTACATCATGGGTATTGGATACCGATGTGGTTCTTACATTTGTGTTAATGTGAAGGGACTCAAAGGAGTAGAACTTTAATGAAAGGAGAGGTTGACCTACGAGTTGGAAATAGAGCAAAAGTTCTTTGACCGGCCGTAGGAACTTATCATTTATCTTTGCCCACCGGGCTAGTTTTAGAATTAGAAGATTGTTATTTTGTGCCTGCTATAAGAAAAAAAACATTATTTCGCTTTCTTGTTTGGACAAGAAAGGTTTTTCATTTATAATAAAGAACAATCGTTGTTTGTTTTACTTAAATGATATTTGTTATGGTGTTGCACAATTGTTTAACGGTCTCTATATTCTTGATTTAGAAATGCCTATCTATAACATAAATACAAAACGATTTAAATCAAATTATTCAAATCCGACATATCTCCGGCATTGCTTGCTTTTAGGCCATATAAATGAGAAAGCGATATCCAAACTCCATAAAGATGGGTTCTTGGATTCATTTGATTTTGAATCATATGAGAAATGCGAGTCTTGTTTATTAGGCAAGATGACTAAAGCCCTTTCACTTGACACACGGTTGAACGGACTAGCGATGTATTGGGACTTATACATAGTGATGTATGTGGACCCATGAGTTCAAGTTAGCAAGAGGTAGGTTTTATTACTTCATTACATTTACTGATGACTTTAGTAGATATGGATATGTGTATCTTATGAGACACAAATCCGAATCCTTTGAAAAGTTCAAGGAATTCAAGAATGAAGTTCAAAACCAATTTGGCAAAAGCATAAAAGCCCTTCGATCCGATCGAGGAGGTGAATACTTAAGCCAAGACTTTGATGACCTTCTAAAGGAGTGTGGTATTATATCACAGCTCACTCCACCTGGAACACCGCAATGGAATGGTGTATCTGAGAGGAGGAATCGAACCTTGTTGGACATGGTACGATCAATGATGAGTCATGTAGATCTTCCAATAAGCTTCTGGGGTCATGCCCTAGAGACAGCTGCATTCACACTTAACCGTGTTCCTACAAAGACGGTTCAGAAGACACCATATGAAATGTGGACCGGAAACGTCCTAGTATGTCGCTCATAAAGATTTGGGGTTGCGGGCGTTCAGTAAAACGCGTCTGAATTCTGATAAGCTCGGACCCAAATCTGACAAATGTAATTTTGTGGGATACCCAAAGGAAACAAAAGGGTATTATTTCTACAAACCTTCTAAGAACAAAGTGGTTGTTGCTCGAACTGGTATTTTTCTAGAAAGAGAATTTGTCTCTAAAGGAAACAGTGGGAGGAAAGTAGAACTCGAAGAAATTCGAGAACCACAAAATATCATTGAACCTGAGTTGGAACATGAGCAGGAACCACAAGAAATTGTGGAAAGTGAACTGCTCAAATTACACAAGTCATTCAGAATCTGTAGGACACGCCAAGAGCCCGAGAGATATTATGGATATCTTGTGACTCAAAAGCGGTGATGTGATGCTCATAGATCAAGATGAGCCTCGCTTCCTACCAAGAAGCTATGAATGGACCAGATTCTCGAGAAATGGCTTGAAGCCATGAAATGCGAGATGGACTCCATGTATACTAACAAAGTATGGACTCGGTTGATCCACCAAGGGGTAAAACCAATTGGGTGCAAGTGGGTTTTCAAGAAGAAAACCGACATGGATGGTAATGTACAAACCTATAAAGGCCAATCGGTAGCAAAAAAGGTTTCAAACAAATTCAAGGTGTTGACTATGATGAAACCTTATCTCCAAAGTGGCAATGGTTAAATCCATCGAGATCTTACTTGCTATTGCGCTTTTTTATGATTACGAAATCGCGGATGGATGTCAAAACCGCTTTCCTTAACGGAAATCTCCTTGAGGATGTGTATATGACACAACCCGAGGGTTTTGTCACTCCAAAGGATCTTTGGAAAGGTATGTAAGTCGCAATGATCCATTTATGGATTGAAGCAAGCTTCTCGAGTTGGAATCTTCGATTTGATGAAGCGATCAAAGAATTTGGCTTTATTAAAAATGAAGATGAACCTTGTGTATATAAGAAGGTTAGTGGGAGTCACATTGTATTCCTAGTATTATATGTTGATGACATATTAATTATTGGGAATGACATTCCTTCCTTACAGTTTGTAAAAACATGGTTAGGAAAATGTTTCTCCATGAAAGATTTGGGCGATCTTTGCCTACATTTTAGGTATCAAGATCTATAGAGATAGATCAAGAAAATGCTCGGCTTAAGTCAAAGTACATATATTGATAAAGTGTTGAAACGGTTCAGCATGCAAGAGGCGAAAAGAGGAAATTTACCCGTGACTCATGGTGTAAAGATCTCTAAGGCCCAATGTCCTAAATCACAAGATGATGAGGAGCGTATGAGAAAGATCCCTTATGCTTCGACAATTGGATCTATTATGTATGCAATGATATGTACTGTCCGGATGTCTCAGTATGCTTTGAGCATGACGAGCAGATACCGATCAAATCCGGTGAAGGTCATCGACGTTAGCCAAGAATATCCTCAAGTACCGAAAAGGACTAAGGATTCATTCTTGGTATATGGAGGTGAAGACGAACTAGCGAAGAAAGGGTTACACAGATGCTAGTTTCGGATCGACAATGATGACTATAAGTCTCGGTCGGGTTTTGTGTTTTGCCTTAATGGTGGGTCATTAATGGAAAAGTTCAAGCAAGAGATGAGGTGATTCTACAACAGAGGCTGAGTATATTGCTGCTTCTAGTGCAGCCAAGGAGGCTGTATGGATTAAAAAGTTCATCACTGAACTTGGTGTTGTTCCAACCATTGTTGATCTGGTTGCTCTATACTGTGATAATAATGGAGCCATTGCACAGGCTAAGGAACCCAGATCTCACCAACGATCCAAGCATATACTTAGGCGGTACCATCTCATCCGTGAAATCATTGATAGAGGAGATGTACATATAGGAAGAGTGCCAACAGATGATAATGTTGCAGATCCACTAACCAAGGCTTTGTCGCAGCAGAAGCACGACGGTCACACTAGTTCCATGGGTATTAGATACATGAGTGATTGGCTCTAGTGCAAGTGGGAGACTGTTAGAGTTTATGCCCTAGAGGCCAATTATTTGATATAATTGCTTAACGTTTTGATATTATATTTGATTAAATAAATATATGATTTTATTATGGTTTTATTTACTGCGTAATATAATTGTTAACATAATAAAATTCCTTAGAATAGTGATACAAATTATATAGTTTCAAGTATGTGACTTGAACATGAGATTATATATTACCATTAGTATCGTTGTTCTTAAATGTCCTTTAGTCGAGTATCATTGTTGATGGGACAACAATGATGCATGGAGACTAGTATGTGGATCGATGATGACCAAATCTCATTGGTCATAAATATATGAGATATTAAGTCAATGCATAGGTACATGTTAGAGAACGATGTAATTGGGATGGACCCACCATGAGAATTCTATATGGAGCATTATGCGAAAGTGTCGTTAGCAATTCTCATAGTGACAATGATGTAATGGTCCTCCGACCAAAATCGCTATATTACTACACAAGAATTTATGTACTTTGATATCATCAAATGTCACCTTTAATAGGGTGGACTATAAAGGTGATTATTGGGTTCATCATTAATCGTGTGAGAAATATGAGTGATCTAGATGGAATTTAACCATCCTATATATTATGGGTGATATCCATAGGCCTCTTGATTGAGTAGGACTATGAAATGCATGGCCATGCTCAAATAGTGATTTGTTTCATATAGTCTACTCATTGATCAAGAAAACTCAGATTAAATTATGAAGAGTATGACACATTCCATGACTCGAGTTTAATCTAGGATATTAAGGTTAAAAGGATTAAATTACATTGAAACATTGGTCACGAAAAGGTTGCATCGAATCATCGATCTTATTATTACTTGGGTAGCGATGATGCATTACTAGATGCAGCTCACTTTGCTTATAATTTTATAATATGATTTTAAAATTATTGCCAACGTAATAATAACCTATAGGGTCACACACATAGAAACGTTATTTAAAGGGAATTAATTTAAATTTTAAGGATTTAAATATATTAATATGATTAATAGTATTTAAATCACAATTTTAAATTAAAAGGATAATTTGTATATATGTATATTAATTAAGATATATATATATATATATATATATAAATTCGATTTTATAAAATGAGGTTTTGATTTGATTAATTCCTTTTAACTACTATATATATGATATATAGCAGCTACTTAGGGTAAGATATCATAATTGAAAAACCCTAGCCGCTTTCTTAGATAGAGACTAGAGAGAAAACAGTTTCAGAAAATCCATTCCTTTTGGTGGCTAGTACTGCAAGTCCTTCTTATTGCGTAATCGTTCGACGGTTCGTGCGGCATTCGTGTGGATACCGTAGGGCTTAATCGGTTTGTATTATGTTGGAGATTCGAGGCACGATCGGTTTTAGATTCTCGCTTTTGTTTGTATCCGGTATAATCTCTAAACCTCTGAATTAATTGATTTTCGCATGGATCCTGTTTTAGGGTTTCGGAAATTACTTTAAAATTTTAATTTTCGCTGTGCGTTTCTGTGCCGAAGCCCAACAATCCCCATGGGTTGCCCCATGGGTTTTACCCATTTGGTGACCCACCGGTTCGATCCACGGTTCGGTTTTTATACATTGGGCTTAACCAATCTAATATTAGGCCTTAAATTGGGCTTAACCAACTAATCCATTGGCCTTGCTCATTCAATTGATTGGACTAAATATAATCCAACCCAAATGAATTAACATTAAGTCTTAACTTAATTCTATAATAGGAATCGTATCCCATACGTACAATTCACGTATTCTCTTCGTATACTACTCGCACAATAATCGTATTGTACTTCTTATTTACTCAAAGTATTATACATAGATACTAAATAGTATCATAAATGTATAACACTCGCATTAACCCTAACGCCATTCCTTCTACGCATATTATTTCTTTCTCGAAAATCAATATACTCAACCCTTAGGTTTTAAGTCCGCAGGAAAAATCTGCGTTTGCCATAAATGAAATATTATCAGATATTCCATATAATCTCAATATTCTATCATCACGCGTTTCTTGAAATTTCAAAATAATTCCCCGAACAGAAATGGATGAATAGTGTTTTTATAGAAATTTCTCATAAAATAATTATTTTCGTCTTGGAAATTCCAAACAAATAATTCTAGCATGAAGCCATAATACTAACCACGTTAACACATTCTAGGTCATAGAACGACCTTCACATAGCTTACCACATCATAATCAATTAAATTTATTTAATTCACATAATCAAATAAAAATTTAATTGTCATAAAAATCCAATTTTTCTCGGGCGTTACATGATTCGATGATGTGATCTATTTATTAAGCTGAGTCCCAGTAATAAAGTTAATGATAATCTTTTTAAATCATAGAAGATAGTAGATATCATGCTCTACTTGACTGTAACGCCCCGAAATCCGGTCTATCTTCACACCCGGATTCCGTACGTCACCAGTACATCATTCATCTAAACATACATCATTATATACTGAAATATAATAACATACATTCTAAATTCTCAAGTTCTAAAACCTTATAACTTTTCTCATTACAAATAATGATAATTATGTTATTCCTTTCATCTTACAAGAGTGACTTTTATCCGCCACCAAGGATACATAACAATTCATTAAACTAGTCTATAATTTAATTTTCATCTTTCTACATTACAAGTCTTCACTTGATCTTTTTGCTCATTCACATCCTGAATGTCACTTCATCTGGATACCGTCAGCTTGATTCTTACGGGATCCTTAAGTTCTTTTAACATCGTTTGCTGAAAATGTTTTTATTTAAAGCAAGTGTGAGCATTCAATTGCCCAGCAAGTTATAACAGTTGAACATACAACTTCAAGAGTTTATCATTCCTTTGGAACATAAATAACAGAACAAAGGTTATGAAGCAGCTTGACCAATATGAATAATCTCGATTCCTATCATTTTAAAACATTAGTCACATTCACTTTGAAATACTTTCATTCTCTACTCTCTTTCATACACATTATGTCTGGCTAGAATCAATAGCATAGACTCAACAATAACGGTTCATGTATAAATAGAACATTCTCATATTGAACAGTTCATATCATAGAAACACCGAAGTGTTCATATTGTGGCACAAGGCCTCATACGTTCTACCACCTTGCACAAATATCGCACATTCGCACATAGATAGAACTTCTCAAGTTCAACATCTGAGAAGTTTAAGAAACTAGCATTCATTTAAAATATGAATGAAGTTAGGAAACTTGCCTTACGCACAGCTACAGCTTATGTTGAACTGCTCATTCCAATCCCTATAACACATAAGGAAATAACATATACACCAATTAGTCATATACTAGACTTAAACATTGGTTTACGTAACTTTACTTCGTAGGGTTCGCGTTCTTGCAATATAATTTTACGCGACTAACTTTTATTACCGGTTTACGGCTTCATGACATACGGAGATGTCTTACTCAAAATGTTCTTCATCTTTGATGTTTTACATTTTTATCTTCTTCTTATAACTTCTCTAGGACTCAGCACACATCTTTTCTCTGATAGTAGTCCATATCGTACTCTGAGTGGTTTCCCACAAACAACCAATAAACAAGTTCCCGTCTCATCTACACTGCCATCATAGTGAGTTAGATCGGTTGCCAGTTTCGTATATACCTTCGCTCTCTAAAGGAATTGTTTAGCCCAGCTCCCATATGTCAACCATCAAAGGTTATGATTGTACTATAACCTAACTTATCTTAACTTATTCGAACTATTAAACTATAATCTTCGTTAAGTTAACTTCTCATTCCTTATGGCTTCCTGGAAACCAAATGCCACACCTAAGCATTCACTCTTTATCGTCTAAGTCATACATTCTTTTGTATACTCAGAGCGATCATTCCATTTAATCCTTAACTCGGCTTCGTTACGTTAAACGTTATTGTCTTTAATTTAACTTCTTTACCGTTCACGGTTTAATAATTGATCTTCATCATCTTATGGTCAAACCATACACGGGGTGTAGGTTCTATCCCTTTAATATTTGCGTATCCTCAACCTTCACGTTGGTTAAAGTGTTTAACGCTTACATTTTATTCTAACGTTCTCATCTGACTCACATTCGTCTTCAATTAATCTTTTTACCGTTCATTATGGCTTGCTTGTTACCATTTTCATCTTACTTAATACTTTTGTTATCCATTACCTAAACCCCATGTTCATTATTCTTTCTTAATGTCGAAGCCATACCGATCGTTCATCGCAACAGCATTGCGTTCACAACGTCTATACGCTTTACATTCATCTCGCATTACTATGACATAACATTGAAATGTTATTCATTACCCTCGTCACTAAACGTCTAAGGAATCACAATCATAGCAATCCCTTACGTTCGTTTATCGCGACTACGGTCCCCGGATATCGGTTCCGTAACCCGTGTTCACCTTCTTTTAATCTCATTTAATCTTTCCGTTCAACCTTCATTAAAGGTTTAATACACTTGATTAAGTGTTACATTAGTTGAACTACATGTTCATATTTCTTTCTTGCACATCCCCTAGTAATTGAGTAGTAAAAATCTCATTTCTGGCATTACCACCTTTGACCGCTTGCATTGCCACTGTGTTCCTTCCTTTTTTCACATTGTGGGCGCCACTTAGCAGTAGCTAATGGCCCGAGCTCGTGTTGCGGCACCGGCCCCCAAGGCACAACTCGCGTTGCGGCGCCAAGGATGAAACCTAGAAAAATTTTCTAGGTCTTTTACAAGCTTGAGACGCTGACTTCGAAATCTCATATCTTATTTGTTATAACTCGGAACGAGGACGTTCCAAAGCCATTATCTTCCTTATCTTACATACTTTGATTACCCATGGATAGAACTTCATTCTAAATCCGTTCACATGCCATTCAATTGGATTAATCTTCACTCTTCGTTCGTTTTACGCTTTTAACGTTCTTCGTTCGTTCGTCCGTAATTCGGTCATCCGAACTCGGAATTAGTTCGTTCTTGAGTCCATGCCTCACATTTTATATTTTCCCTTACATTCTTATTAAACCCTACACGTTCGGGTTCATTTACTAACTTTCTAATTCTCATTCTTCTTTTACAAAATTTTCTCCATAACTTCGTTATAGCTAAGTTTTAATCTGTTCTTCGTGAACGTTTCTAACGTTCCTAACCAAGCAATAAGCAACTAACATATACACTATGGTTTTAAACTTGTCCATCAACAACAATTATCCTATGATGGTTTTAAATTTGTCCATCAACAACGTTCTTCGTGTTCTTCGTGTGTTCTTAGTTCGTTCTTCATTTTTAATCGATATTTTGGATTACGATTTCACTTTTTCTTGGAATTTGATGTTATAGAATATCATTCCTTACTTATTTGACCTAATCATTCATAAGATTCATTCAAATCGTTCAAAATCCTTATGAATCTTATACTTCCTTAAAAAATGTATAAAATAAACTTCTAATTCTTATTTCTTCATTTTCTTACGATTTCAACCATATGATTTCATTCTCAATATCTTTTACTCCTTATTCTCATTAATCTATATTTTTGAACATAGAAACTTAAAGAAAATTTTTAAGAGACTAGGTTTCAGATTACCTTTCTCCTTTGATCTTCCTCCGTCAAACAAAGTTTGCTCACGAGCAAGCTTTTCCTCCTTCTTCTCCTTCTCTTCCCCCATCCGAACTCTCTCTCTTCCTTTCTCAAGTTATAGGATTTTCAAAATCCCATTCAAATGAGATTAACCTTCTAATTTATAGATTTTCAAGGCTAGGGGCAAAATAGTCATTTCGCCCTACCTAACCTCCTTACTATTCAAGGCTTAAGGACTAAGTTAACTTAGCCCTCAAGTTTGCTTAGCCGTTAAGTTTTGTAGTTCCGTCTTTTGGGTTTCGTCCGATAGTTTTAAAAACTGCGATTCTCAGAATCCAAATATTTTTGGATATTTCTTCTTTCTTTTACCGATTAACTTTTACGTATTCTTCGGATTTCTGAAAAACTGAAAAACACTTTTTGGTGTCAAGCGTTTTCCTTCACGTTTTCCTCTAACGTATCTAAACGAATGAAAAGTACACAGCAGTACTTTTTGTCATTTTTATTTCGTCTAATTTCTGCACGTTTTTTGAGAAAAACTTTTATCGGCTTACTTAACTTTTCACGATATATTATTGTCAAATCTTCCGACAGAATGTCATTTCAACATACCGAACTCTCGAAAAGGCTTAGATTATTCAAACCCTAACCCTTAGATTTCGTCAGGTGAATAGTGTCTATTTCGTCTTTTTTCCCAAAAATATTTTTGTCTCCAAAAAATTTTTATTTTCGTCTTAAAAATTCTTACTCGTTCAATCTAGCTCGTAGCCAGAATCCTCAAGGTTTATAATCATCCTAGGTTCTAGAACGATTAATAAACACATAACACATAATATTATTAATAAAAATTCCTTTTTGTTAATAACTAATTCTTTAAATCTAAATTTTTGGACAATCTAGATTTATGGGTTGTCACATCCTTCCTCCCTTATAAAAATTTTGTCCTCAGAATTTCTTCAAACCACACCAATACCCGGGTCATCACATTCACCCCTTCTTCATAGAATTTCATCTTTGAAATTTTAGCCTACCCCTCTTCTCAACTTCTCTTCAAAGAAGTTCTTATCTTTCAAACATTCTCTCACCTTCACAACTTATCAAGAATTATGTAGTAGAATGAACAACGAGGAATATAAGAATTCCTTTAAAACATTTCATACTTTTGCTGAGGGGTCAAATTGACCATGAACTATTACTAGGTTTAACAGCATGACGCCGTAACCTTTCTTTCCACGGTCAGTTTACAATCACCAAGAAGGTAAACTACCTCTTTCATACGTAGGCGATCAACCCATTGTATATAACCCCATTCCGAGGTATGTTCACCACAGACTTAATCATTTGATTCCGCACAAAAATAATTTGGTGTGGCACAACTTCTGAAAGAAAGCTCGATTTTCTTTTTAAACATAACATACCATTTGTATAGCCGAATCAAATAGCATAAACCATACCAATAAATTGGATATCGACTTGAAATATTCGTCTAGTCAACTCAATTGACATCGACTACTTCTTTAAATTCTTTTGCAATACATCAAAACGTTTTATGACGTCATGATACCGTACTTTTCACAGTACATTGAGGACTTCGTCAGTTTGTAATTTCGTCATTATACATCATACCATAGCGGGTTGTTGATCCTAAGATCACATCCAACACTAGGTTCAATTGCATTAATAACTCCATCCTTTTACCATCCTTGCATCGAATGCACGGATGATATAAAATTCATTTTGATATTTCAAATCAATTTATGTCTAGCCAAAACTATTAGCATAGACATACCAAGAATAGTTCTTTCAAAATCCATTGGTTCTAAAATTGAACCAACTCTTTCCTTTTCAAAAATGCGCATACATAAGCACAATTTGAAGAAATTTCGAAATCTAGCATAGCTAGATGACTTGGAATATCCTATTCTCCATCTTCCTTTATTGTCTCACTTGCGATAATACTTAATCTTCTCTACCACCTTCAATGCTAAGTCTACTGAAAATACTTACTTTTAGTCTAAACATTCCTATACCTTAGTATAGTTCATCAACTTACCACACTTTATGTGTTTAGGAACTTTTCACAACCATATGTGTTTAAGAACTTATCTTTGCAATATGTAATCCAAGAACAAATTAAGGACTATCAATATGCTTAGGGCTCAGAAACATAGCATATAACTATGAGTCACAAACTTTTCATAAGTATGAGTTTCAATAACCCGCACCTATCTTATCATTTTCTACCTATCAAGTATATAGATGAGAAAAGATTCACCTTCTCGTCATATACATATTGATAGCACGACATACTATTCCAATGATTATCATTGTAATAACTAAGTAATCACAAACCCCCTCCCATTCGAAGGTTCGTACTACTTAGCTATCACATGAGTCCTCAATCGAAATTTTAGAACTTCTGACTTTCTCTTTACTTAATACGAATTTTCTTTAATTTATATGTTATCCTTTATAACTCAATCTGAGTTCTTCTTCCCGTACTACTTCGTATTACCATTCATTCATAGCATTAGCTATAAATCATCCATCGTTTAACAGATCATCTGTTACTACGATTTACTATGATCACGTTGTGATCTCCTTATCCTTCTCTCTACGATTATAGTCTTAGGTACTCATACCTAAGATTTATAACATATCAGCTCTGATACCAACTTGTAAAACCCCGAAATCCGGTCTATCTTCACACCCGGATTCCGTACGTCACGAGTATACCATTCATCCAAACATACATCATTATATACTGAAATATAATAACATACATTCTAAATTCCCAAGTTCTAAAACCTTATAACCTTTCTCATTACAAATAATGATAATTACATAATTCCTTTCATCTTACAAGATTGACTTTTATCCGCCACCAAGGATACATAACAATTCATTAAACTAACATATTTTCTATATAAATAAATCTTAAATTTTCACGTATAAATTTTTTTTTTTTTCATATCATAGAAACAAAAGATGAGGATTTACCACAAGATTATGTATATATTCTAAGTTCATTTATGTTTAAGAAATAAAAATATATTACATGAATATTTATAAAATAAATTTATTTTAGAATTATTGATTATTATAAAGTATATTCTTATAATAATTAATTTTAAATTATATTATTAAATGATTTTATTAATTATTTTCCATGAATATATAATCATATATTATTTAAATAATATATAAGTGATTTTAGAATAAATATAATAATTATTTTATTATATGAATTTTTATCTGATTATTAAGTTAATTATTTTACCTTAATTATTAAGGTTAAATATGAAAGAATAATCGGATATGGAATCAAACCCTAATTTTGGATTATTGTCAAGGTATGAGAATAATAATATAATATTACTTATATTTTGATTTTTTGATTACCATAAATATATATTGTATATTTTTGAGCTGTTGATGGTTGATCAATTATGGTATATTGACGAAACCTAGCATTAATTGATTTGACCTGTTTTTCAATTTAAATAGGAAATTTAAAATTTATTAAATATACATGTTAGATGATATTTGTTATGTGTTACTTCATGGTATGCTAATTAGGAAACCCTAATTATAAATGTCAAACCCTAATTAGATTTGAATTTACGATATTAGAAACCTAATCAGGAAACCTAAGCAGGAGGTTTGATCTGTCGAGAATTGTGTTACGATGATTAATAACACGTGTGATAGACTTTAATTGCTAATTAAAATAAACGTAATTAGTAAATTAAAACCCTAAAAACCTAGAACCTAATTTAATTTCTAGAAACCTAATTGTATTTCTAGAAAGCCGTAATGATCGATGTTTTTTTAAACCCTAATTGCTTTATTAGCCAAGTTCATTATGATTAAGGGTAATAAACCACAATGTTCATGTAATTACAAACTTAATTAATTAACAAATTTATTTTGCAAAATTTTAGAAACTAAAAGTTATTTAATTTTATTTATTTAATTTTATTTATTTAATGTGCAAACCCTAAATTGGAAATCCTAGATTTTTGTTTACTTATAAAACCCAAATTGGCTCAAACCTAAACCTAAATCAAACCCTAAACCTAAGGGTTTGTCGAGATTACTGAAAGCCATTTAATTGATTTATCAAATGACCAAAATGCCCTTTTAGCATTAAAGAGGCTAGCTTGTAGGTTTTGACAAATTGGTGAAGTTGTTCACCAAACCAACAACTCCCAACAACTCAATATACGCGAATTTTTGCCGACCAATCGGCTCTGAATCGATCGTTCATGCACCTTTGTGGGTCTATTTAAGGATTGAAGGAGAGAAAAAGTAAGTTTACTAACCTAAAATTGTCCAACACTCAATCAAGAACTTCTCCCACTAGAACCAGCGAAAATATATAGTTATTAGGTCTATTATTGAAGCCCCAAATCAATCCAACAACAAATCAATAGCGAAATCAAAATTGAGCATAAAAGGTATGAAACCCTAATTCAAAATCATCCAATTTTAGGTTGTTAGATGTTATGTTTGGGTGTTAGAATATGTTGTTTATAAGATATTATGATGATGCAGGTTGGTATTTATCAAGTCCATAACATTAAAGTGCTCGAAATTAAAGATTTTCAAAATCTGGAAATTTTTTAAAGAAGCGTCGACAACGAATGTCGAATTCGTGTAGAGATCTCTGTAGGTGTTTGATTTTTGTGTTATAAGTGTTGAATATAGTAGTGCATTATGAGATCTTTGCTCTGGATCAAGAATCGAGACCTAGATCGGGTTATAGATTATAAGTTATAACTTAGGTCAAAGGTCGTTGACCAACATTATTAGTGAGCCCATTTACTGGTAACCCGAATGAGCCCGAAAACTCGACAAGTTCTTAAATGGCTTGGATCGCGGCGGTGGTTTGATGTATCGTTATGGTTCTTGCATCTAAGTTGTAGTATGTTTGTTAGACTACATCATCATGCCTTAATATCACTTATTTAAGTAAATGGGTTGGATTTGATGGGCGGTCGAACTAGCGAGTCGAGGCACATTCTCATTTTTTTACGGGTAACCCGAAAACATATGAACATGTGTCGATTGACATGGTTTAATAGAGTCATAACTTTTGGATTATGTTCATGTTAGTTGTATTTTATGTAATAGATCTACTCTCTTGCATACTAGCTACAACTGAACCCTTTATATCACAAGAAACAGTTCATGTGTTTGCGTTATAGTCGATCAAAAGTGGTCACTCGAGCATTTCTTCATTTCTGGCAACAACCCGAGAAAATGAAAAACGACTCTGACGACATCTTGGGCAGCTTTAGATCTAGCTTATGTTAGGTTGTTTGATCATGTTGTTTATTAGAACATGTAGTCTTGAACTTTGTCTACAACATCTAGCTTTTGTAAATTCAAGAAACCTGATACACGAGAGAATTAAAGTGGGTTGAAACATGGCCACTCGGCAGCGCCTATGAAGATCAGGTTTAAGTATGAACATGAAGAACACCTATAGCGACGGTTACATCCATTATAGGTGGCCTTTAAAACGACAGAACAGATTAATATTTTAGGAAATTAATTAATAATTATAGAAAATTAGTTTTAAATTATTAAAAATACAAAATAAATTATTAAAAATTATTTTAAATTACGAAAATTAGTTTTAATTATTTTAAATATATTTCATAAAGATTTAATATTTTTGGAATATTAAAAGTAATTAATTTATTTAATTATAGTATTAAATAAATTATTTAAAAATGATTTTAATTCATGAAAAATCATTTAAAATTATCTTATGATATAAGAAAATATTTTTGAGATATTTTGATAACTTTTAATATTATGTGATAATTTTCATTAATAAATTAATATTAATGATAATTAAGTTATTTATTAAATGAATTAAATAAATGAATTAAAAATGATTTTATTATATTAAAAATCATTTTAAATAATAAGAAAGGTATTTAAAAATATTTTAAGTTATAAAATATAACTTTTAATATTTAAAGGTAAATTTCATTAATTAATTATGATTAATGATAATAAAGTTATTTAATAATTATATTAAATAATTTAGTTTAAAAATGATTTTATTATTATAATAATCATTTTAAATAAAAATAAAGTGTTTAAAGATATTTTAAGTTATAAAATATAACTTTTAATATTTAAAGGATAATTTCTTTAATAATTTAATATTAATGATTATTAAATTATTATAAATGATATTAAATTTATTTAATAATTATATTAAATAAATAGTTTAAAAATGGTTTTTATTTATTTAAAAATCATTTAAAAAAAGGATATTAATGATTTAAAAATATTTTAAGTTATAATTATTGACTTTTAATATTTGGATAAATAGTTCATTAATATTTAAATATTAATGGTAATTATTTAAAAATGATTTTAAATGTTTTAAAAATCATTTAAGGGTAATAATTAATACTTTGAGTTATTATACATAACTTTAATATTTTGACAATGGTTTCATTAATAATTTAATATTGATTAAATGTTAATGATAATAGAATTATGTAATACTTAAATCATTTAATAATGATTACGATATTTCAAAATTATGATAAATGATAATAATTATTTAATAATTATTATAAGGCCATGAAAAATAGTGTGACTAATGTTTAAGTTATCCAAATGGATATTGAACTACGGTTTAGAGTCTTAGACTCGATAATTACGAAAAAAGGCATGTCGGTGGATCGACATATTTGAAAATTGATCTGGACTTAGAAATTTAGTTAGTTAATTGTTTATTTGTGATTGATGGTTGTTAAGGTTGTATGACAATGTGATTAGGAAGGTGTTGATGTTTGATTATGAGTCAACGATTGTTAAACATGTGTGATAAGGTGATTAGGTTATGTCTTTGTTATGATAGGCGGTGTTATGTATTACGTTATGATGTCTAATCGGTAGAAATGATCGATTAATGTTAGGTGATTTCATAAAAGATAAAACTAAGTTACAAAGTGTAAGCGGTAGCATCGAGGCAAGTATCCTAACTTTGCATTTTCTTTATCTGATGGACAAGTGTAAGAATGTTTTTGAAGAATTATTGTTATTATTATATGCAGTTATTAAGCTTATATTATATATGCCCATTGATTATCAACATGCTAGTATATGATAATTGGATAAATATATTACATTACGTTAATTTCTATAAATGATTATACAAGTGTCCCCACTTGGACAATCATTATTTTTCATCGCATGTTGATACCCTTTGATATATATATATGTTGAATTATATAAGACCTTTGTTATGAAAACTTAAGCGAGATATGAACATCCGAAAATGGGAAAATTTTATGCGCCCAAAAGCGAACGAATGACGATAACATCGTTCATGTAAATGTAGTATTGATCAATCTGAGAATACAATGGTAGATCACCCTCCGTACCGTAAGTCATGACCGGTTTCTGAGATGAATTTACATTTAAACCTTTTGAAAATGAAAAAAAAATGTTCATGGTATGTCACGAAACCCCATATCACTGATCGATCGTAGTTTCAAAAATTTGAATGAGGGTTGTTATGTTATTATTATTAGTGCAGATTACTTCACAACTCTTGACTAGTTGTAGAAGAATATTATTAAGAAAACATTTAAATTCTTTACTATATATATATATATATATATACTTGTTGGGCACTCAAATGCTCATCCTTGCTTAATTTAAATGTTTTTCGACTAAGTGTGAAGGACCCGAGAAAGTTCGGTAGAGACAAAGGAAAAGGAAAGCTAACGAAATAAAATTGCGGCGATATTTGTAATAGTTTTATAAGACTATGAAGACTATGATATATATATATATATATATATATATATATATATATATTATGACATGTAATGAATGTTTAAAGGTTACGTACTTGGGAGAAAGACTACGATGTATATGTAAAATTTAAGTTAAGTTTTATATTATTGTTATTATTATTAGTATTATTCCACTCATAGAAATGGTATAAATGATGTCTGAGGAGTTAGGGTTTCAAGTATCCGGATTGAGGGACCTCACGAGAATAGTATCGAGCTATAGGGTTAGAAACCTTAGGTGGGTTAGACCTTGGCTATAACCTTAGAAACAGAGAGAAACATTGAAAATATAAATAACTCATATAGAGTTTAAAAAGAGATGAATTGAATAAATTCATCGTCAAACAAAATAAAAGATAATTCATACAAAACTATTATTTGACTATGTGTATATATATATATATAAATCGGGATAATTCTTTGTGTGTGTAGATGTCGGTGAAAAAGGATTAGGATATCCACGGATTGTAAAGAAGGAGCTAATATCGAAGCCAATAAGCGGAAATAGAAGCTCACAATGAAACCAAACTCGGATGAGGTGGTCATCATATGGAAAACATATTACGAGATCCGGAAATAGTGGATTTGACGGATAGTGATTCGGACCCTAAAAGTTGAAGTTGATCAAGCATCAATGGAGATCACGAGAATTGAGGAACAAGGTATCTTCTCTAGAAGGGTTGTGGAAGATAGAAAAAGCGCTTAACGATCAATTCGTCAAGCGTTAATAGAAACAATGGAAGAAGCGGGATAAGCTTCAAATCCAAATCAATCGGATGGGAGCCTCAAAGCAACACTTAGTGTGCGACTCAGAGATAAGGAAAAAGGAAGGTAGAAGACCATGATTTAGGAAAAGCGGGGAAGAAGAAATGGAAAAGAATATGTTATCTTTGCGGTTATGAAGGGCATACCACTCTGTATTGTCCACGACTATAAGCAGGGGACATGTTTTGTTTGTGGAAAAAAAGATCATCGGTGAAAAAGTTGTCCAGGAAGAAAGGCGTAGTGAATAGGTAGTATAGGTTAGGTTGTGTAAACGTGTTTAATATAATATGTGTGTTTAGTTTATGCATGTAATGCATTATTATAAAACTTTTGTACAAGCGATAAAAGTAAATCCAGACTTTTGTAGTCACAATGGGATGATGATGTTTAAAGCATTATGTCTTTGTGATATGTAAAATATTTTGAAAGCAATGAATGAATATGAATCAAAGTTTGAGTTATGAGACAAGTTTAATAAGTTTAAACTTATATGATAAGGTTTAGAATGTAAGTTAATTTATGGTTTTATTTAACGAGATAATGCCTGAGCGTCGAACTTCGAAATCGGAGGCGGAAGAGTGCATCGACAACGTTGAAGGACAACAACAAAGCGGACCCAATCGTGATTCGCGAATATGGTAGCTCGAGCCATGCAACAAGGAACCATGGGATAATCACTTGGCGAATTTTAAAGATTTTAAAGTAGTAGGACCACGAAATTCAAAAGTCTGTACAATGACCTGTAGAAGCCCAAACTTGGGTTAAAGAAATCGAGAAGGCGTTTATAATAGCTAGGGTGGTGAGGGCAAAGACCTCTTTTGCCACCTACATGATGAAGGTGAGGCAAATTTACGGTGGGAAGCGAATCGGATGAGGCGGGGCGGTGTGTGGTAACATGGGATAGATTTAAGACCTTATTTTTTAGAATTATTTTTTGGCTAAGTCTGTGAGGGCTAGAATGGAGGTAAAATTTACGGAGTTGAAGCAAGGGGATATGTCGGTGGCCGGAATATCTTGCGAAATTTAATGAGTTAGCTAGGTTTGCTCGCATCAAGTCGTCTGAGGCTAGGAAGGCTAGGAGATTTGGTGGGATTAAAACCTTGGCTCTATAATAAGGTGGCGATGTTGCAGATCCCAACATTTGCGGCACTCATGGAGAAAGCGATAATTGCGAGAGGAGGAAGTGAGGCTATGAGCCTCTGATAAGAGAGAAGAAAAAACAAGAGGCAAGGTCGAGGGAGGCGAGAGAGGTGAGAATTAATAGTGGAAGCGAGAATCTTGATGGAAAAAGAAAGGAAACTACTTTGGTAATGTTAGGGTGAAGCGAGAGGAGTTAAAAGCAAGCGCTTGATTCAAAAAGCGTGTGGAAAAACCACTCAGGAGAATGTTTGAAAGGAAAATTTGTGTGTTATAAGTGCGGGCGGGAGGGCCATATCTCTCCCAAGCCATGCCCCAATCCTAGAATGAGCGATGGTTGTTTTATTTGTGGATCGTTGGAGCATAAGGTTAAGGATTGTCCGAAACGGGAGGGTAGAGGCGGGTAGTGTGAATATTGGTAAGGGTAGTGGAGCATTAGCAATCGCGGGGCCAAGCGTCATCGGACAAACCAACAAAATCGACATCAAGAGTCTTCAACATGGCGGTTCAAGACACGGTGGCGGTGGCAATGCGATTCGAGTAATATTCGAATAACTTTTATTTGCGTAATTAGAATTTTTCTATTTATAGTAAATTATTTTATAAAGAAATTTTGAGGAGAAATTTGAGTTCTTTTAGAAATCAAATTTCCGTTTAATCGAAAAACAAGCTTAATGTGATTAATTAAAGATCGGTTCGATTAAAGTTAATCGAGATCTATTTGCGAAGATCGTGTATGCTATGAACCCGATTATGTGTAGGTTTTTAAGTGTTGATTAGGGGCGGAATCCTTATAAGGGAGGTGAATGTGACAACTAGATATTTTCTATATAAATAAATCTTAAATTTTACGTATAAATTTTTTTTTTTTTTTAGGATGAGGATTTGTACAAGATTATGTATATATGTATTTATGTGGTAAATAAAAATATATTACATGAATATTTACAAGTAAATTTATTTTAGAATTATTGATTATTATAAAGTATATTCTTATAATAATTAATTTTAAGATAGAAATGATTTTATTAATTATTTTCCATGAATATATAATCATATATTATTTAAATAATATATGAAGTGATTTTAGAATAAATATAATAATTATTTTATTATATGAATTTTTATCTGATTATTAAGTTAATTATTTTACCTTAATTATTAAGGTTAAATATGAAAGAATAATCGAGATATGGAATCAAACCCTAATTTTGGATTATTGTCAAGGTATGAGAATAATAATATAATATTACTTATATTTTGATTTTTTCGATTACCATAAATATATCTTTGTATATTTTGAGCTGTTGATGGTTGATCAATTATGGTATATTGACCAAACCCTAGCATTAATTGATTTGACCACATTTTTCAATTTAAATAGGAAATTTAAAGGCATTAAATATACATGTTAGATGATATTTGTTATGTGTTACTTCATGGTATGCTAATTAGAAAACCTAATTATAAATGTCAAACCCTAATTAGATTTGAATTTTGATATTAGAAACCTAATCCTAAACCTAAGCCGGAGGTTTGATCTATCGAAATTGTATTACGATGATTAATAACACGTGTGATAGACTTTAATTGCTAATTAAAATAAACGTAATTAGTAAATTAAAACCCTAAAACCTAGAACCCTAATTGTATTTCTAGAAACCGTAATGATCGATGTTTTAAACCCTAATTGCTTTATTAGCCAAGTTCATTATGATTAAGGGTAATAAACCCTAATGTTCATGTAATTAAAAACTTAATTAATTAACAAATTTATTTTGCAAAATTTTAGAAACTAAAAGTTATTTAATTTTATTTATTTAATTTTATTTATTTAATGTGCAAACCCTAAATTGGAAATCCTAGATTTTGTTTACTTATAAAACCCAAATTGGCTCAAACCTAAACCTAAATCAAACCCTAAACCTAAGGGTTTGTCAAGATTCTAAGAAAGCCATTTAATTGATTTATCAAATGACCAAAATGCCCTTTTTAGCATTAAAGAGGCTAGCTTGTGAGTTTTGACAAATTGGTGAAGTTGTTCACCAAACCAACAACTCCCAACAACTCGATATGCACGAATTTGCCCGACAAATCGGCTCTAGATCGATCGTTCATGCACCTTTGTGGGTCTATTTAAGGATTGAAGGAGAGAAAAGTAAGTTTACTAACCTAAAATTGTCCAACACTCAATCAAGAACTTCTCCCACTAGAACCAATGAAAATATATAGTTATTAGGTCTATTATTGAAGCCCCACGAAATCCAACAACAAATCAATAGCAATCAAAATTGAGCATAAAAGGTATGAAACCCTAATTCAAAATCATCCAATTTTTCGGTTGTTAGATGTTATGTTTGGGTGTTAGAATATGTTGTTTATAAGATATTATGATGATGCAGGTTGGTATTTATCAAGTCCATAACATTAAAGTGCTCGAAATTAAAGATTTTCAAAATCTGGAAATTTTTTTCTAAAGAAGCGTCGACAACGAATGTCGGGTCGTATGAATCTCTCTGTAGGTGTTTGATTTTTGTGTTATAAGTGTTGAATATAGTAGTACATTATGAGATCTTTGCTCTGGATCAAGAATCGGAGACCTAGATCGATTAACAGATTATAAGTTATAACGGTTAGAATCGAAAGGTCGTTGACCAACATTGGAAGTTGAGCCATTTACGGTAACCCGAAATGAGCCCGAAAAGCTGACAAGTTCTTAAATGGCTTGGATCTTACGTGGTGGTTTGATGTATCGTTATGGTTCTTGCATCTAAGTTGTAGTATGTTTGTTAGACTACATCATCATGCCTTAATATCACTTATTTAAGTAAATGGGTTGGATTTGATGGGCGGTTCGAACTAGCGAGGTCGAGCACATTCTGCATTTTTACGGGTAACCCGGAAAACATATGAACATGTCGTGACATGGTTTAATAGAGTCATAACTTTTGGATTCTGTTCATGTTAGTTGTATTTTATGTAATAGATCTACTCTCTTGCATGCTAGCTACTGACTGAACCCTTTATATCACAAGAAACGAGTTCATGTGTTGCACGTTATAGTCGATCAAAAGTGGTCACTCGAATCTTTCTTCATTTAAAGAGCAACCAGAAAATGAAGAACAACTCGACAACATCTTGGGCAACTTAGATCTAGCTTATGTTAGGTTGTTTGATCATGTTGTTTATTAGAACATGTAGTCTTGAACTTTGTCTACAACATCTAGCTTTTGTAAATTCGAAAACCTGATACGAGAGAAATTAAAGTGGGTTGAAACATGGCCCTTTCGTATTTACCTATGAAGATGCAGGTTTAAGTATGAACATGAAGAACACCTATAAGCGGCCGGTTACATAAGCTATAGGTGGCCTTTCTAACGACAGAACAGATTAATATTTTAGGAAATTAATTAATAATTATAGAAAATTAGTTTTAAATTATTAAAAATACAAAATAAATTATTAAAATTATTTTAAATTACGAAAATTAGTTTTAATTATTTTAAATATATTTCATAAAGATTTAATATTTTTGGAATATTAAAAGTAATTAATTTATTTAATTATAGTATTAAATAAATTATTTAAAAATGATTTTAATTCATGAAAAATCATTTAAAATTATCTTATGATATAAGAAAATATTTTTGAGATATTTTGATAACTTTTAATATTATGTGATAATTTTCATTAATAAATTAATATTAATGATAATTAAGTTATTTATTAAATGAATTAAATAAATGAATTAAAAATGATTTTATTATATTAAAAATCATTTTAAATAATAAGAAGGTATTTAAAAATATTTTAAGTTATAAAATATAACTTTTAATATTTAAAGGTAAATTTCATTAATTAATTATGATTAATGATAATAAAGTTATTTAATAATTATATTAAATAATTTAGTTTAAAAATGATTTTATTATTATAATAATCATTTTAAATAAAAATAAAGTGTTTAAAGATATTTTAAGTTATAAAATATAACTTTTAATATTTAAAGGATAATTTCTTTAATAATTTAATATTAATGATTATTAAATTATTATAAATGATATTAAATTTATTTAATAATTATATTAAATAAATAGTTTAAAAATGGTTTTATTTATTTAAAAATCATTTAAAAAAGGATATTAATGATTTAAAAATATTTTAAGTTATAATTATTGACTTTTAATATTTGGATAAATAGTTCATTAATATTTAAATATTAATGGTAATTATTTAAAAATGATTTTAAATGTTTTAAAAATCATTTAAGGGTAATAATTAATACTTTGAGTTATTATACATAACTTTAATATTTTGGCAATGGTTTCATTAATAATTTAATATTGATTAAATGTTAATGATAATAGAATTATGTAATACTTAAATCATTTAATAATGATTCTGATATTTCAAAAATTATGATAAATGATAATAGTTATTTAATAATTATTATAAGGCCATGAAAAATAGTGTGACTAATGTTTAAGTTATCCAAATGGATATTGAACTACGGTTTAGAGTCTTAGACTCGATAATTATCCGAAAAAGCTATCGGTAGATCGACATATTTCAGAAATTGATCTGGACTTAGAAATTTAGTTAGTTAATTGTTTATTTGTGATTCAATGGTTGTTAAGGTTGTATGACAATGTGATTAGGAAGGTGTTGATGTTTGATTATGAGTCAACGATTGTTAAAAATGTGTGATAATAAGGTGATTAGGTTATGTCTTTGTTATGATAGGAAGTGTTATGTATTACGTTATGATGTCTTAATCGGTAGAATGATCGATTAATGTTAGGTGATTTCATAAAAGATAAAACTAAGTTACAAAGTGTAGCGGTAGCATCGAAAAAGTATCCTAACTTTGCATTTTCTTTATCAATGGACAAGTGTAAGAATGTTTTTGAAGAATTATTGTTATTATTATGCAGTTATTAAGCTTATATTATATATGCCCATTGATTATCAACATGCTAGTATATGATAATTCGGATAAATATATTACATTAGATTTAATTTCTATAAATGATTATACAAGTGTCCCCACTTGGACAATCATTATTTTTCATCGCATGTTGATACCCTTTGATATACATATATGTTGAATTATATAAGACCTTTGTTATGAAAACTTGAACGATATATGAACATCCGAAAATGGGAAAATTTTATGCGCCCAAAGAGACGAAATGACGATAACATCGTTCATGTAAATGTAGTATTGATCAATCTGAGAATACAACAGGTAGATCACCCTCCGTGCCGTAAGTCATGACAGTTTCTGAGATGAATTTACTGCTTAAACCTTTTGAAAATGAAAAAAAAACAATGTTCATGGTATGTCACGAAACCCCATATCTGATCGTCGTAGTTTCAAAAATTTGAATGAGGGTTGTTATGTTATTATTATTAGTGCAGATTACTTCACAACTCTTGACTAGTTGTAGAAGAATATTATTAAGAAAACATTTAAATTCTTTCACTATATATATATATATATATATATATAATACTTGTTTGGGCACTCAAATGCTCATCCTTGCTTAATTTAAATGTTTTTCGATAAAAGTGTGAAGGACCGAGAAAGTTCGGTAGAGACAAAAGGAAAAGGAAAGCTAACCAAATAAAATTGTGGCGATATTTGTAATAGTTTTATAAGACTATGAAGACTATGATATATATATATATATATATATATATGATATATAATGAATGTTTAAAGGTTACGTGCTTGGGAGAAAGACTATATGTAAACTTAAGTTAAGTTTTATATTATTGTTTTAATTAGTATTATTCCGCTCATAGAAATGGTATCGTGTACTTGGGATCCGGATTCGGGACCTCATAACTGACTACATCTTATCTTTGAATGCTCATTCCAATCGTATAACACAAGTAACACATAAGTTAGTCATATACTTATTAGTTTACTTATTATTATTAGGGTTCGCGTTCTTGCATTAATTTTACGCGACTCACTTTCATTATGGTATGACATGATGAGATGTCTTACTCAAAATGTTCTTCATCTTTGATGTTTTACATTTTATCTTCTTCTTATAACTTCTAGGACTCAAAGACACATCCGATCATTCCATTTAATCCTTAACTCGGCTTCCTTTACGTTAAACGTTATTGTCTTTAATTTAACTTCTTTACCGTTCACTGTTTAATCATTCATCTTCATCATCTTACGGTCAAACTATACACGGGGTGTAGGTTCTATCCGTTTAATATTTGCATATCCTCAACCTTCATGCCGGTTAAAGTGTTTAACGCTTACATTTTATTCTAACGTTCTCATCTGACTCACATTCGGCTTCCATTAATCTTTTTACCATTCATTACGCCTTTCTTGTTACCATTTTCATCTTACTTAATACTTTCGTTATCCATTACCTGAACCCCATGTTCATTATTCTTTCTTAATGTCAAAGCCATACCGATCGTTGTATGCTAAGACCGGTCGTTCATCCCAACAAAGTTACGTTCACAACGTCTATACGCTTTACATTCATCTCGCATTACTATGACATAACATCGAAATGTTATTCATTACCCTTAACACTCAACGTCTAAGGAATCACAATCATAGCAATCCCTCATGTTCGTTTATCGCAACCACGGTCCCCAGATATCGGTTCCGTAACCCGCGTTCACCTTCTTTTAATCTCATTTAATCTTTTTGTTCAACCTTTATTAAATGTTTAATACACTTGGTTAAGTGTTACATTAGTTGAACTACATGTTCATATTTCTTTCTTGCACATCCCCCAGTAATTGAGTAGTAAAAATCTCATTTCTTTGCATTACCCTGCACTGGCGCTGCGACGCCGTGCCCTTCCCTTTCCTTCGCGCTGTGGCGCCGCTTAGCAGTAGCTAATGGCCTGAGCTCGCACTGTGGCACCGGCCCCCAAGGCACGACTCGCGCTGCGACGCCAAGCATGAAACCTAGAAAAATTTTCTAGGTCTTTTACAAGCTTGAGACGCTGACTTCGAAATCTCATATCTTATTCGTTATAACTCAGAACGAGGACGTCCCAAAGAAATTATCGTCCTTATCTTACGTACTTCGATTACCCATGGACAGAACATCATTTTGAATCCATTAACATGCCATTCAACTGGCTTAATCTTCGCTCTTCGCTCTTCGTTCGTTTTACGTTTTTAACGTTCTTCGTTCGTTCGTCCGTAATTCGGTCATCCGAACTCGGAATTCGTTCATTCTTGAGTCCATGACTCACGATTTATATGTTCCCTTACATTCTTATGAAACCCTACACATTCAGGTTCATTTACTAACTTTCTAATTCTCGTTCTTCTTTTACAAAATTTTCACGATAAGTTCGTTATAGCTAAGTTTTAATTCATTCTTCATGAACCTTTCTAACGTTCCTAACCAAGCAATAAGCAACTAACATATACACGATGGTTTTAAATTTGTCCATCAACAACAATTATCCAACGATGGTTTTAAATTTGTCCATCAACAACGTTCTTCGTGTTCTTCGTGTGTTATTCGTGTTCTTCGTTCGTTCTTCATTTTAATCGATATTTTGGATTACGATTTCACTTTTTCTTGAAATTTGATGTTATATAACATCATTCCTTACTTATTTGACCTAATCATTCATAAGATTCATTCAGATAGCTCAAAATCCTTACGAATCTTATACTTCCTTAAGAAATTTATAAAATAAACTTCTAATTCTTATTTCTTCATTTTCTTACGATTTCAACTATAAGATTTTATTCTCAATATCTTTTACTCCTTATTCTCATTAATCTATATTTTTGAACATAGAAACTTAATGAAAATTTCTAAGAGACTAGGTTTTGGATTACCTTTCTCCTTTGATCTTCCTCCGTCGGACAAAGTTTGCTCACGAGCAAGCTTTTCCTCCTTCTTCTCCTTCTCTTCCCCCATCCGAACTCTCTCTCTTCCTTTCTCAAGTTTTAGGATTTTCAAAATCCCATTCAAATGAGATTAAGCTTTCTATTTATAGATTTTCAAGGCTAGGGGTAAAATAGTCATTTTCCCTCCCTAACCTCCATACTATTCAAGGCTTAAGGACTAAGTTAATTTAGCCCTCAAGTTTGCTTAGCCCTTAAGTTTCGTAGTTCCGTCTTTTGGGTTTCGTCCGACAGTTTTAAAAATTGTGATTCTCAGAATCCAAATATTTTTGGACATTTCATCTTTCTTTTACCGATTAACTTTTACGTATTCTTCGAATTTCTGAAATATGAAAAACCATTTTTTGGTGTCAAGCATTTTCCTTCATGTTTTCCCCTAATGTAGCTAAATTAATGAAAAGTACACAGTAGTACTTTTCGTTATTTTTATTTCATCCGATTTTTGCACGTTTTTTGAGAAAAACTTTTATCAGCTTACTTAACTTTTCACGATATATTATCGTCAAATCTTTTGACGGAATGTCATTTCAACATACTGAACTCTCGGAAAGGCTTAGGTTATTCAAACCCTAACCGTTAGGTTTCGTAGAGTGAATAGTGCCTATTTCGTCTTTTTCCCCAACAATATTTTTGTCTCCAGAAAAATTTTATTTTCGTCTTGAAAATTCTTACTCGTTCAATCTAGCTCGTAGCTAGAATCCTCCATGTTTATAATAATCATAGGTTCTAGAACGATTAATAAACAAATAGCACATAATATTATTGATAAAAATTTCTTTTTTTTAATAACACAATCCGAATTTTCGGGTTGTCACATCCTTCCCCCCTTATAAAAATTCCGTCCTCAGAATTTCTTCAAACCACACCTATACCCGGGTCATCACATTGACTCTTCTAATGGATTGCTTGTTCCGCTGTAGTTAAACTTGTTGTCTATTATATTGTATCATTAACATTGTTGAAGGCTAATGATAACTTATTCTGCATTATCTTAGTCATAATATTTCTTACTGAGCTAGTTGAGCTCACCCTTTTACTTCCATTGTTCTCTTCAGGAAATGAGAACGTAGCCGGAACTAGTCGGGGAACGGAGTGATGGCCCGAGATGGTGTTATAGTAGTCCTCACTATTCTATAAAATAGCGTGTCAATAAATGTAATGAGGACTCTATTTGAGTTTGGATATTGTCTAGATGACAATATTCGTGTAAAAACTCTCAGCTCATGTTGTATAATTAAGTTTATATTTGTATTCAGTACCATGTATTTGGTGACCCAATATGGGTGAGGTATACCTATTTTGGGGGCAACACAAAACACCTGTCGTGCATTACCTTAACCCCAATTTTCTAGCAATGATTTGAATCCTCAAACCCAAGTAATAATATTAGTAGCCCAACAATTCAGAAGTAGGCAAATTTTCCCAGGCCAATTAATCAATGAACATGGAAAAACCCCAAATCACAAACAAAAATTTAACTGCAAACCCCAAGTACCTTAGTAGAGAACCCTAGCAAGGGCAATCCTCTGGACATACCTTAGTTATGTAGTCGATTGGAGCCAATTCATATGTTGGTGAGTGTGGAGCAGAAATCTACTGGAGTATTGAGGATTCGTACTGGTAGATGATGGGGTTTTGTGGAGAAGAGGTGATGTTTGGGTTTCCGAATTGTCGAGAGAGAGGAGGGGCGTGGTCTAAAACTACTGAATGCGGTTTATTTTTAAAAACAAAATCTCGCGCCACAGGCGTTCTGGCATGAAATGTTTCTTCATTATTGTGGCAAATGCAGTTGTGAGAAAACATGAAGAGGGTTGGGCTCTCTTGTGGCCTTCACAAGACGAGGCATAGGCATATTAATATAATACAGCACTAGAAAATAATAAGTGACGACCATATGGTGGTATTTGCTATGTGTGAGATGCACTTTTATCTTTCTTGTTGTGACGCGAGATGTATAATTTAGATAGTGAGCACGGCGCTGCGGTGCGAGTTCTAGTGTATTTGTTGGCACTGCAGCGCCAACCTTATATCTAAGTTTTCCTGCACATACCAAGCCATGGATAAGATAATACACTATAAAGGCAAAGGTATAATATTAAAAACTACATAACAACTATATATAAACAATACACATACTAAATAACATGCTGCCTCTTTCCTACAACCACAAAAACATTAATACTTAAAATGGCAGCTATGTTAACAACTGAAAGGAAAAGACACAAAGTAAACTAGTCATAATTAAAAAAAATAGAGAAAATTGATATTGAGATGGGGTTGCCTCCCCACCAAACTGTTGTTTTAAAGTCGTCGGCTTAACTATTCTATTGCCGTTTAGTCTGGCTCGTAAGCAAAAATGACCATTTATGTCGCCTATTTATCAATTCCTTTAAATTTTTGGCAGACATGGATGATTGTCCATCCCTTTTTTCTTCACCCATTGGCATGAAGAATCTTTCACCACTGGAATTATCCACTAATTCTCTTTTTTCATCAATCTAAAAGCGTTCTTTGTGCGCTAGTGGGCCTTCCAGGGTTTTCACAACCGTGAGCGTGGTTTCCAACTTTTTATTGGTCATGACATTGGAACCATTCGTGATCCTTTCATTTCCTACCTCAGACTCTAGAGTTTGGTCAATTTTCACCTTGACATCTCCCTCAACAACTTTGTGAGAATCACCGCCTTTTCCTTGCGTATCCACCGTTTAATGCTCTACTTCTTCATTGTTGAAATCAATTATGATCGGTAGATTTCCTTGTGGTGGATTTGTGATGGCATTAACGAGTTATCCCAATTAAATTTTGGGGTTGTTCAATAAGGCGTCTTGATTTGCCATTCAAACTGCATTTCGCTGTATAAAGTTGGTGAGGAGCTCTTCAAGCCTTTTCTCTTCTTCTTGTGTTGAGTCTACAGAGAAACTGTTTGAAATTTCACCTTATACTGTGGAGGAGACTATTATTCAAATTGATTCGGATAGGAGTAATTCAGATAGGAATAATTCAGATCATGATACTGCTCTTGACTGTAGTCCCAAGAGTTTGGATAACCTTGACAAGTTGGGTGAAAGTAAATTAGTTTAATGTTAGCTTGATCCTGATAGTAGGCAAATTGAATGGACTGACACTCAAGATTGTCAGGAAACGTCATGAGATTTGAAGTTTTATCTTGCAATCGCTCAAGTCCTTCTTCCAATCTTGGTTGTGTCGTCCTCTCAAATGACCATTGATAACAATGATTGTCCATAACCTGTAAGCTTAAAAACAAAAAGAAAGATCAAACAAATAAAAGAAAAATCTATATACGTTTAAATTAGGACTAAATAGATTTAAATCAATATTAGACAATATTAAGATAATAGTTCCCCTGCAACGGCGCCAAAAACTTGTTGGTTAAAAAACCGATCACTAAACACGCTCAAGTATATGCAGTCTAACAAGTAATACAGTGATAAGGAAAGTGTCTTACCCACGAGGAACAATCACTAATATTTACCAAATACCGACTTTGTATCGCTTAGGTCTTATTGAAACAGTAGACTAATAGAAGTGTGATTAATCTAGTTATAACTAATTTTCAAAGCAAGTAAATGGATAACGAATGGTATCGAAGGTTCTACAAGCTAAGGTCATAATTTCACCCCATACAGGCATTCTGTCAAACATCTGGTGTGTTATGCTTCATCAAACTTCCTACCCTTCTCTCTATGGTCTTAGTGGTCACGACAGTTTGTTAACCGAGAACACACGAGTTCTCAAACACCTCTGTCAAGGTATGTACAAACATATCCTCTCTAAATCCACCCGTTAGGGAATAGAACCGAGAAGAACATCCAAGATAGGTGATAATCCTACACGTGTCTATGTGAATTAACCATGTCAAGGATTTAAAGCTTAAGTTCTCAAATAGGCCACATGTGGTGCACATATATATGTCTATTCTACACACAACTTATGCCATCAAAACAAGTCGACAACTCATAATCACATGCCAATATATTAAGGTGTAAATCTACAATCCCTCTTTCAACATCATATAGATTACCAAAATCATCATTAATATCTTAGCAAGAATCATGAACCATGAATATATTAAACCAAACCATATGGTGCCAACCAAAGAGATAGGATAATTAATTCAAATTAATCAAAGGGTTCCATTATAACCTTAGATCCAATACTTAGTTCATAGCTCTTGAACAAAATATAAGTAGCAATAAAGACAACATTTATGGATTACAAAATAAAAGGAAATAGATGGATAAGAATAAACTCTATCAAGCTCTTCAGTCTCCAAGAATTCCACTCTTTTCAGGCTTTCCAATCCGTATTGCACACTGCTCTTGGTGCTCCAAGGAATCCCAAACTTCTCCCTATTCTACCTAATCTATATTTATGGACATTATCTAAGAGATGGAGAAGGAAATTACAAAAGTTATTTCCTAGAGGGGGAACTATTCTATTCTATCCGAATATATCTCATAGAGGCTCACTTCTTCATTATATAGTAGTCTTTCCTTTAAGCTAGGTCAAAACCAACTCTTCTCTGCCTGGGCACCGGAGGTCGCGTTGCGGCACGAAGAATAAAGCTAAGGGTGGCGCTGCAGCGCCACGTCAACATGGAAAACACCGGAGGTTGCGCTGCAGTGCGAGTCTATGAAGGAACTGGGGTGCTGCAGCACCAAGATGACGTCAGTCTGGACAAGGGGGTGGCACTACGACATGAGCTTAAAGCTTGGCTTTGGCGCTGCGACGCGAGTGTATAAAAAATGACCGTTTTACCCTGAAAGCTGTAAAAGACCTATTAAGCCATGCAATACATCAGTTAAGCAAAATAATACTAAAATAATATAAAAGTTATATAAAATCTATGAATATCAAGCAACTATATAGCAATAAAGGATCCAATTCGCAGGTATAAATCCCATTCATCAATGATAATCTGTATAGAATTGAGAGATGGAATACATGTTTAGATCTAATCATGCTAGTATGTGATTGTGACTTTTGCGTGTTATTGGGATTCATAATTTTTGCTTAGGATAGAGATATACATATGCATCGCATGTAGTCAAATAAAAACTTGTGCTTAAACCTTCTTTAAATGTAATTCATATAGATATATAGTGAATTAGCTAATTAGGGTGTTCATCTTAATTATATCAATTGTGGATTTAAGTTGATATGATATAATGCATTGTGAGATGGTTATATGTACTTTCACATTCTTGATTAACAACCAGGAAAAGTTAATTTGAGTTAACAGGAAGTGTGTCGATCCAAGTGAAACATTAAGTAAAGTTGTAGGCTTAACTCTCTAATTCTTGATAAAATCTCGTGGTAGTTAGTTATTTTTATTTATTTAATAACTTTTTATAACTTTCACGAACTTGATTATTTGTTTAATAAAATTTAGATAATATAAAACTGAAAGTTCTTAGAATAAATTTTGGTTATATTCTCTGTGGGAACGATTCTCTACTCATCACTTTATTACTTGTTGACCACATATACTTGCGTGTTGGGTTTAATTAGATTTTCACCAATAAGTTTTTAGCGCCGTTGCTGGGGACTATAATTGTGTTTATTACTTTCAATATCTGTTTAATTAAATCAGTTTTAGTTAAACACTTTTCTTTTTGTTTTTGTTATACTTTATGTTTTAGGTACTATCGAGTAGTGTATGCAAACTCGATCAAAGAAGCTAGAATTGTTGTCCTACGAGGACGACATCAAAAATTAGTTTCAGAGATTGAGTAAGTGGATCAAAGAAACTCGAGAAGCACTAGAAACATCAGGTTATATGGTTAAAGAAGATCAAAATGCATTGCGGGAATATGAGACACCGCGGGTTACTAAAACTCAGCCGAGTATTACCAGGCCTTCCATCACTGCCAATAATTTTGAGATTAAGCAAGGTACAATACAACTGATTCAGAACTCATGTCAGTTTGGAGGGTTACTAAATGATGACCCGAATGATCACATAGTCAGCTTCGTAGAAATTTTCGATACTTTCAACTGCAATGGTGCAACAGATGATGTTATTAGACTGAGGTTATTTTTGTTCACTCTAAGGGATAAGGCTAAGAGTTGGTTGCATTCATTACCACCAGGCTCAATTACTACTTGGAAAGATTTAGCTCAAAAATTCCTTGCCAAATTTTTCTTGTTACGTCCCTAAATCCTGGTATCTTACAACCCGACAGATGGTGCTCCACGGTGCTACAGTTCACACAAACATTCAATCGAAAAGCCTCAAAAGAATGAATATATCTTATATATATTGCAAATCAATATTACCATTCCCCAGGTTTTTTATAACCGTTACATTTGTTCTGGTCATAATATCAAATATTATCATTTACAAACCTATACTATTACATAGGTAAGCTAAAGGCTCGCCTTAGCCTTTCCTTTATCCTTGCCGGATCCTTCGGTCCATTCGGTCTTAGCTGCATTCATATGGTTCAAGCAAGAGTGAGCATAACTAGCTCAACAAGTACAACAATTCCATTTAACAATATGCTTGAATCATACAAATCATATATCTTCAATAACTGAACAATAGTTATGAAGTACTATCGATAATTCAAAATAGTAATTCTCTTTTCTTTAAAACGTTTTACAATGATAATATTCAGTAAAACATCAATTCTGGTCCAAGACCTTGAGCATTTCATACTTTCTTTGAAAAGGACATCCCGACACTAAGTCTTTAAGTCCGACATTACTTACGAGCATGTCTAGGTGATCAACCTATAGTACTCTATGTTGATCAACACTAAATTCTTTAAACGTATGTACGTTTAAGTTGTGGCACGTGCCTGTCGTTTGATGACAAAACATTTTAGCATACTCAGTCTTTATTTAAAAACTATACCAACATAGTTTCGCAAAACATTAACAATACTTCGATAGATTATAAGAAATCCAACATATCATAAACCTAGCTAAAAGAATTGGCTTTGACTTCATCATACATCAATTCATGTGTAAGAATACATGAATCACAAAACTTGTCCAGAATGAACATAGATAAGGGTTAGAAGACTTGCCTTGAGCGTCTGTTACTGTTATTACATGTTCACTTTAAGTCTTTAAGGTCTCTACAATAGATGATCACATAACATAACACATTAGGTCATGAATAAACATACATGGTTCCTAATGAATCTTACCCTTCTTCTCAATCTAATCATGTATTAGATTTGTTACTATTGGTTCCAGCTTGCCATTTATAGTTTACATCGTGATTTTGTTCATGTTCAGTTAATTATCTTCAACCTTTATGTATCATAATTAAGGTTTAACAATGCCTTAACAATATTATAATTAAGTTTTACTTCATTGTTAATCAACTATCATTCATGCTATACTTACAAACATTCTTTACTGTCAAAACCCTAAGGCTGGCGTTGCGGGGCTAGCTTTCCTTCTTTGTGCCAAGCGTATTGACGCTAGTTAACGAGCAGTGTATGGCTTGACTTGATGCTTTGTGACGCGAGTCCCGATTCTATTCTTTTGTTGCTGCGGCGGTGAAAGTTTAGTAGGGGTTGACACTGCACGTGGCTACCAAGGTATCACCATTATGTAATTTAGCCACATGCCTCCAGCCTGGCCACCTCTGAACACCAGACAAATGAAATTTTTTCTTTACACAACAAACTTCCCAGACTCCAAATTTGATCATTTTAAGTCCAAATTGGCCCATTCAAGAGCCATTAGCTCACAAATCACATACTCTACGTGTTCATGCAAGAATTTTATATTTTCGACTTCGTTAACTCAAAATTTGCCTATTGGTTCATTTTTAACAAAAACGGTAAATGATCATGAACGTTCAATGCTCGTTTCTTCATTTTAAGTTAGAATTTGGCCATTTTTGAGTCCACAACTCTATAATTCCAAATAAGACTTGTTCCCATCTAAAATCAACGTTTCCGAGCTCAATATCAAAATTCGACTTCTAGTCTGAGAAATTCACGAATTCGACCATTATCGTCTAATCGTGAGAATATCGACACAACTTCGTTACTTATGATTTGATTATCATTTCAAATGGATTCTATCCATCATATTAACATCTTAACCTACATATTTCATCAACTTATTTTCATGATAATTTACTACTTGTTCTTCATGAGCTTATAACTTATCAAAGTATAAACTACATATACCTTTGCTTCAATGGCTTGTGATAGTTTAAGTCTTCTAACCATCATTCTTACATCCTTTTATCATCCTAACTTCATTCATGTAAACATGATACAAGTCTTACAAGTTTTTCCTTAGTTTATCGTTTATCTATGAACAAAGTGCTGATTCTCGGCTTATTAGGACTTAAGTCCTTAGATTATTTATTCCTATCATTCCTTAGCATATATGTCCATTACTCCACACTTCTCTTATCAACCTACAGTGGTAGAGATAGAAGACTAATGACATAAGAGGCTTACCCTTGATGAACAAGATTTTCTTCTTCTTTTCTAACAAATGAAAATCTAGCTTATTCTTTCTTAATCTCTTTAACTATTAAGTTGAAAGTGTTGGATGAAAATGAACAAGCAACAAATGAAATTCAAGCTTTCTATGTATAGAATTTCCTAAGTTAGCGCATAATGGACAAAATCCAAATCCCACCTCCTTTAGTAACCTTGATGAGTAGGTTTTTAACCTATGAATTATATTCGTTTAGCTTGTTATATTGTTAGTTTCTGGTTACTTTCATGTTACTTTTCATAGGTTTTGTGCTTGTTGCAGGATAATCAATAAGCTTATAAAGATGCTAGCATTGGAAGAATTTTTTCAAGCAATTAGGGACATTCTGACTTCCTAGCGTGGAAGCGCTAACAGTCTTTGAGTAAGCGGTGTGTGGTGCTTGTTAGTGCAATCGTGGTTTGGTTACTAATTGGGTAGCACGGTCATACTGACGATATAGAGTAATACATAGCGGCAGGCGTCTTTGCTCTGACGGACTTGAGTTGTGCAGGATTTGTTATATGATGGAAAATGGTCAGTGTTGGGAGCTATAAATTCTATATGTAATACAATTAAAAGAAGATTGTGTTATGGTTGTTATTTTATGCTTTTAGGAGTCTTTGACTAATGACTTGTTTGGTTTTGAAAAGGATTTGGACTTCTTTTAGATTTTCTTGGTAATGAGTTAGAGTTGGATTAGGATTGATGGTGTGGAACTGAAGTGAGGCAAATTTATACAATGTGTGAAAGAAAAAAAAATCATCATCATAACTAAGACACACTTTTTGAGAACAAGATTGAAGAACAAGAACTTGGAGGAACAAAGAAGGGACGATTTTCATAAAGATTGTTGAAATGAAGGACAAGAAGGGTGGTGTATTACAATTCTCCTTTTATGTCAATTTGTGAAATTGGGATGATGTTTTCTTTTATTTATTCAGTATTTAATTCATTTATTATGAACTATTTTACTTTTTAGGCTTATGATGGATCCTTAAGTGAAACGATGATTTTGTAACTTTGATTTCCAGTTTAATAAGTTATTATCCAGTTTATCTATATTAATTTGAGTTTGAATTTATGAATTGCCTGATCAACAGTTCTTTGTGGATTTGTATGAATTCGAGAGAGGAAATACGAATCTAGACTTAGTTAATATGGCGTGTGTTCTTGAATTTTGTGAATGAGCAAAATCTTGATGAATGTTAAGGTAGAGATATGCTTGACATCGCATGTGATCTGATAGAGAACTTAATCTTAAACCTTCTTTAATTATAATTCACATAGAGATATAGTGAGTTATTTGATTAAGGTGTTTAACTTATTTCTATCTAATTTGTGGATTTAAGTTAATACAGTATTAGTGCATCAAGAGGTGGCTAGTGCTACATTCGTGTTCTTGATTAATAAACTAGGATAGTGAATTGAACAGGAGTAAAGGTGTAAAAATCAAAGTGAAGCTTAAGGTGAAACCGTAAGCCTAATTCTCCAATAATTATTTGAAATCTCAGTTTTTAATATTTGTGATTGGTTTGTGATCTTACATTTATTAATAATTTAGTTTTTATAATTTTAATCATTGATTTGGATAGTTTAATAAAATTAGGATTAATAAGAAATTGATAATTGTGAGGTAAAATTCTTACTAAATTGTCTCTGTGGGAATGATACTCTACTTACTATTATATTACTTGTTGACCACGTATAATTAGATTTTACCCAACAAGTTTTTGGCGCCGTTGCTGGGGACACATTTAGTATAGATTTTAATATTTTACGATATCAGTTTAATTAGTCCAGTTTTACTTAAACATTTTTATTTTTGTTTTTTGTTCATCTTATTTCAGGTTTTTGAATTGGTTTATGTAAACGCATTCCAAAAATCCAGACTTACTTCCTTTTGAGGACGATATTGAGAAACGCTTTCAGAGGATAATTAAGCGGATAAAGGAAACAAGAGAAGAATTCAAAAACTCAAAAAAAAAGAAGTAATGGCTAACGAAGATCAGAAAGCGTTGAGAGATTTTGCTACACCCAAGGTGACTGAGCTGCAATCAAGTATTACCAGGCCCGCTATAGCTGCGAACACCTTTGAAATCAAGCCTGGGACGATTCAAATGATTCAAAATTCAGTTTAGTTTGGGGGATTGGCAAATGACGATCTGAATGAACATTTAGTCAGTTTTTTGGACATTTGTGACACCTTCAGGTACAATAGGGTGTCGAATGATGCGGCGAGACTTCGCTTGTTCCCATTCACTTTACGGGACAAGGCGAAGAGTTGGTTACACTCTCTACCACCGGGATCGATAACTACTTGGGAAGGCTTAGCTCATAAATTTCTCGCAAAATTCTTCCCACCAGCAAAAACTGCAAAAATGAGGAATGAGATAACGATGTTTGAACATCAACACGTGGAGTCACTGTATGAGGCATGGGAAAGATACAAGGAATTTCTTAGAAAGTGCCCGCATCATGGATTGCCTAAGTGGTAGCAGATGAACACATTTTACAACAGATTGAACGAAAATCTCAGAACCAGTATTGACGCAGCTTCGGGTGGAGCCTTTATGGCTAAAAGTTATGAGGAGGCTTACGACTTGATAGAGACTATGGCAGCTAACAACTACCAGTGGCCCACGGCAAGAATGACATAAGCAAAGGTAGCTGGAGTGTTAGAAGCAGTTAGTGTGACGGCTATACAAGCGCAAATTTCAGCACTTTCGAAGAAGTTAGATGCTATGATAGGGGCTCAGACACAGCAAGTTACGGTTATTTATGAATTGTGTGCGGGTGAGCATCCTACAGATCAATGCGCAATCAATCCAACATCAGTACAATTTGTGGGTAGCTATAACAGAATTCCACAAAATACATACCAGAATGATTACAATCAGGGGAATAGGAATCATCTGAACTTTTCATGGAGTAATAATCAGCATAAACAAGCTCCAAGACCATTATATCCCCCAGGATTCCAGAATCATCAATAACCAGCGCAACATCAAGAGAGGAAATCAGATTTAGAGGAGTTATTGACAAAGTACATAACAAGCAATGAGGTGGCTATGAAAAAATAAGCAATATCAATGACATTGCAAGAGATGGCCATCAAGAATCTAGAGAATCAGATAGGACAAATTGTATTAGCATTGAACAATAGACCACAAAGAACTTTACCAAGTGACACCGAAAGAAATCTGAAGGGTAATCACGAGTAATGTCAAGCCATTATGTTGAGAAGTGGAAAACAACTTGAGGTCAAGAAACAGAAAATTCAGTTATAAAGGAGGTTGAGATAGATAGTGAAAATACAGTGGTTGAGGTCAAGCAGGGGGAAGAAAAATAAGGGGAAAAGAGCAAACCAGTTAACGAACCAGTTGTCTATCCTCCCCAGATTGCTTTCAAAGAAAGAGTTCAAAAATGTAAACTAGATAAGCGGTTTAAAATTTTTGGAAGTTTTTAAGAAACTTCAGATTAATATCCCATTTGCAGAAGCCCTGGAGCAAATGCAAAGTTATGCGAAATTCATGAAAGGGATTTTGTCCAGAAAAAAGAAGTTGGAAGATTTTGAGACAGTGGCAATAATATAGGATTGTAGTGCGATTTTACAGCGAAAGTTGCCACCAAAGTTGAAAGATTTAGGGAGTTTCACTATTGCATGCACGATTGGGAATATGGCGTTCAACAAATGTTTGTGTGATTTGAGGGCAAGTGTGATGCTTATGCCGTTATCAGTTTATACAGAATTGGGTTTGCCCGCTCCAAAGCCTACGAGCATCTCATTACAGTTGACGGATAGGTCAGTCACGTACCCGAGAGGCATTGTGGAGGACATATTGGTAAAGGTTGAAAAGTTTATATTCCCTGTAGATTTCATTATTCTGGATTTTGAGGAGGATAAGAACATTTCGATTATCCTAGGGAGACCTTTCTTGGCTACGGGTAGGACACTCATCGATGTACAAAAAGGTTAACTTACTATGAGGGTCCAAGATCAAGAAATAAAATTTAACGTGTTTAAGGCCATGAAATTCCCTACGGATGAAAAAGAATGTTTTAAGATGGATATCATTGACCAGATAATCAGCGAAGACATGAACAAGAGTTTGGTTAACAATCCATTGGAAACGACATTATTGGGGGATGAAGAGTTTAATGATCCAAACTTTGTGGATTACTTGCAAATGGTAGACTCCTTGCCACGAGTTAGCAGATTTAAAACCCTTTGAACCATTGCACACGGAGGAGAAAGCCACAACAAGGATGAAACCTTTATTGGAGGAGCCATCGACTCTTGAACTTAAGCCACTCCCTAAACACTTCAGGTATGCGTATTTAGGCAATTCTAACTCTTTACCTGTTATTATTTCTGCTACACTTAACGAATTGCAGGAAGAGAAGTTGCTGAGAGTGCTTAGGGACCACAAATCGGCTGTCGGATGGACAATTGCAGATATTAAGGGAATCAACCCATCTTTTTGCATGCATAAAATCCTAATGAAAGATGATGCCAAACCGACAGTGAAACAACAAAAATGGCTCAACCCAATCATGAAAGAAGTAGTGAAAAAGGAAATACTGAAATAGTTGGATGCGGGTATCATCTACCCAATTTCAGACAGTAAGTGGGTTAGTCTAGTGCAATGTGTGCCGAAAAAAGGAGGAATGACCGTGGTTCAGAATGAAGACAACAAGCTAATTCCTACAAAGATAGTGACTGGTTGGAGGGCTTGCATGGATTACAAGATATTAAATAAGGCGACCCACAAAGATCACTTCCCGTTACCCTTTATCGATCAAATGTTGGACAGACTAGCGGGACATGAATACTACTGCTTATTGGACGGGTATTCGGGTTATAATCAGATCATCATCGCTCCCGAAGATCAAGAGAAGACGACGTTTTCATGCCCATATGGTACATTTGCATTCAGAAGAAAGTCATTCGGTTTGTGTAATGTACCCGCTACCTTTCAGCGGTGTATGATGGCCATCTTCATGGAAATGGTGGAGAATAATGTGGAAGTCTTCATGAACGACTTCTCTATCTATGGGGACGATATTGATGCGTGATTGGAGAATTTGGTAATGGTCCTACAAAGATGCATAGATACGAATTTGATCCTGAACTGGGAAAAGTGCAACTTTATGGTGGAAGAAGGTATAATTTTGGGGCACAAAGTCTCGGCTCAAGGATTAGAGGTTGATAAAGCTAAGCTGGAAACAATTGAAAAACTCCCTCCATCGAGTTCAGTTAAGGGAATTCGGCGCTTCTTGGGACATGTCGGGTTTTACAGAAGATTCATTAAAGGCTTCTCTAAAATTGCAAAACCTTTATGCAGTCTTTTAGAGAAGGATTCAGTTTTCAAATTTTATGAGGACTGTAATTGAGCTATTGAAGAAGAAGTTGACTACAGCTCCCATGATCGTCGCACCGGATTGGAATATGTCTTTCGAGCTAATGTGTGATGCAAGCGACTATGCGAGCTTAAATGCTTTTGGAATCAAAGACCTTAGAGAAGGTATTTCATGCCATATATTATGCAAGTAAGACACTCACAAAGACTCAATTGAACTAGACAACTACGAAAAAAGAATTACTTGCAGTTGTGTATGCGTTCGATAAATTTCGGGCATACTTGATCGGGACTTGTGACAACCCGGGATTTCGAATAATCTGAATTTTACGAATAATTTTTTTTATTTAATATTAATATTGACTGTTAATATTGTGTTGTGTATCTGTGATACGAGTATAGAGAATGAGTCAATTTGTGTGTTACCTGAGAAAATAAGATTAGAGTTGTGCTTAACTAAGAATTTGAAACCCTAACCCTAAGTTCGGATAGGGATTCGATAGAAAACTTAGTTATTATAACCATATCATTGTATATGTGTTTGTACTGTATAGAATTTTGATCTGTGATTGATCAGGTAGGGTATAACATTAGTAAACTCTAATGAGAGATTAGAAACCCTAATCTCAGGTTTAGAAACCCTAACATATAGTTAGGAACCCTAAACAAAAGCCAAAAAACCCCAATTTCATTTTCGGGAACCCTAAACCCTAATTAGAGTTATAAAACCCTAATGGTGATAATTGTAATAACCCGAGATTTTCTATATAAAATAAATAAGAAATTTTGCGTATAAATTTTTTTTTATTTAATGACGAGACTAAGTGTCAAGTAAAGTGAACGATAAATGCGAATACATTTATTACTTGAAAAATTAGAAATAATTTTGGAATTATTAATTACCACAAATTATATGGTAATAAATTTCTGTAAGCCGAAATGTTTTTATTAATTATTTTCCATAAAAACATGATTGGAAATAATATATGATATGATAATTAGATTTATATAATAAATATTTTATTATATGAATTGTTCAGAATATTTAAGTTAATTATTTTAACTTGATTATTGATGATGTGTACGAAGAATAAGTCAGACATGAGATCCAAATCCTGGATTGGGATTGTGATCAAGAGATGAGAATAATAATATTATATTATTTATATAATGATTTTACAAGATTACCATAATTATGTAATTGGGTATGTGTGAGACGAGATAATATTGAGCAATGATTATTGATTAGGTCATAGCATATTACTTAGTCTTTGTGAAACCCTAATTATTAAACTCGGTTATTGGATATTTACGAGTAGTATGTGTATATAAATTAATTCATGTGAATAAGAATATCGGTAATTAGAAGAAACCCTAATTCTTCATTGTGCGTCGATAATTAGGACAAACCCTAATTATTATAACCCTAACCTGTTAAAATTAAAAACCGTAATTAATCGTGTTAGTAACATACACGATAATTAAAGAACCACTAATGGTCAATTAGAAACCCTAATTGATGACGTTGAGAAACCACGATTTTAATTACTGGGTTTAATTTCGATGTTATTGTATAAGTGTTTTAATTTACCAAAGGATAGAAGTTAATTGGTAAATTATAAGAATTAAATCTAGTGATTAAATATTACATTTAATTGCCTTGTACAAGATTGCCCATACACTCTTAAACAAAGCCCAACCATCACCCATAACAAATCGTAAGCAAGAATCAAGATTTTTTTGGCAAAAAGGGTATAAGAACACTAAACCTAGAAATCCTTTGATTCGATGTTATTTGATGTAATTGATTGTTTAAAGTTGTGTAATAGGATTTTAATTGATGATATGGGTTGATAAATCAAAGACCTATAACATCAAAGTGCACGAATTTGAAGATTTAAGCAAGTTGGAAAAACTGAATTCTGTTATTTTTCACCAAATGTCAGAGGCCATTAATATTTAAATATTAATGGTAATTATTTGGGTAATATAAACGTTTTAAAAATAGTTTGAGTTATTATAAATAACTTTAATATTTTGGCAATGGTTTCATTAATAGTTTAGTATTAATTAAACTATTAATGATGATGGAATTGTTTAATGTTTAAATCATTTAATTATGATTCCGATATTTGAAAGTTATAATTTACCAAACTAGTGACTTTGAGAACCGATTATGAAGTTACGAATTTGAAGAAGAACACCTATAGTAACAGTATATCACTATAGGCCCTTTAGTGATGATTTGAATTATTTTAAATTTTTCAATTTACGGAAATTGCGAAAATGATTAAAAATAAGATGTCCGATATTTACTGAGATGTTGAGGTATAGAATAAGAGTTTTAGACTCGATTATTTACAGATAAAGTCATCGATGCGACAACAAATGTTAGACCTTATACAAGAAAGAAAAGACTACTCTTTAAAGAGCATGGATGAGATATTTGAAAAATGTATAAAAATATTTCAAGTATAGAATAGGAACTAAAAGTATGATCACCGTGATTATGTGATTGGACTATGTCTTGTTGTAATAGATGACTATGTGTTAAGATATATTGTTCTAATCGAATCTAATGATCGATTATTGATAGGTTGTGATAAAGAGATAAAACCTAAGTTGAGATTTGTAATCGGTAATCGAAAGTATCCTACCTTTTCATTTTCTTTATGCAATGGACATGAGTAAGAAGTTTGAAATTATTCTATTCTGTCACAGTTATGTATGCTTTGATTATCGACATGTTAGCTCAGATATATATTCTGTTCATTGATTTCTATAAATGGTTATACAAGTGTCCCCACTTGGATAATCATGGCATTTGTTCACATGTTGATACACCTTTGTCAATTACCCGTATATATATATATGTTGAATTACATATTATTGTTGAGCAAGATTAAAAACCTTCGGGTTTGGAACCAGGCATGTATGAACATCCCTATATGGGAAGATTTTTGCGCAAGGCGGATAGAGTGAGCGATGAATTTCGTTCAAGTTATGTAGTATTGATCAATCTGAGAATACAACAGTGATCACCTTAGTACGTAAGTAAGATATAACTTCGTTTGAGGATAGAATTCCGCTAAACCTTTTCGAAAATGAAAATAATGTTCATAGTATGATTCTTAAACCCTATTTATGGGTAGAGCCAGAGCCAAATTTAAATAATTTGGAAGAGATTTGTTATGTGGATTTTTTTATCAGTACAGATTACTTCACAACTTTCGATTCGTTGTAGAAGTGTTATGTAAAGAGAATACTTATATTCTTTCGACTTATATATATAATTGCTATTACTTATTGGGCACTCAAATGCTCATCCTTGCTTAAATTAAATGTTTTCGATTATGTATGAGCAACTTTGAAGGCTCGAGTGCACGAACAAAAGGAAAAGGAAAGGTGATCGAATAAGTGTGTATCATGAGTTAATGGTTATAGTTGTATTGGTATCTATTCAAGTATTATAAGGAATGTATTTGAAGGTCACGTGCACAGGGAAGTAAACTTTGATGTATGTAAATTAAGTTCGAATTTATTATTATTTAGTATTATTCAGCTTAAAGAAATGGTATCGTGGAGAACCGAGTTCGGGTTTCAAGTACCTAAATTTGGGGTCGTCACAATAATTAAGGAAAATGATGTTAATTGACTAGAATACCCTTAAATTTATAAGGGAAATTATGAAATTACCATTTTAGGGGTGAAAAGACCAAAATACCCCTTAACTTAAAACTTAAGTTAAGTGAATTCTAGAATGCATGACTCACCAATGTTAGGTATTGACTTGTGCCTTAAAATCTCAGCAAATCTAATCCAAATGGGCACCTAGCATTGCTTACATACTTTGCATCTAAGATATAAATGATTTTGGAGAGAGAAAGTTCATAAAAATTAGTCATTTGCTCTCTAACTCTCAACTTACTCTATCTCTCTCCCAACCTATGAAAAGTTTAAGTGATTCAGTCCCAAAATAAACCCTAGAAACATCAAGATCAGATTGCTAAGGCTAGAATCAAAGATTGGACAAGAGAAGGTAAAACCCTAACTCATAGTTTGATCTTGTATGCTTAGATAGAAATGATGTTTATGTGTTTATATAAGTGTTAGAGGATGTTTTATGATGATCTATGGTGATATACCATTGATCTGTCAGACGTTAAATGATATGTTAATGTTATGATAACCAGTTTGTAGCTTGTTAGTTAGACTATAGATCTATGTATTTAGACCCTTCAAAACATCAATAGATCGAACGTAGTGAGTGGTCAAACAAGGCCACTCGGTCACGGAACATAGTTCTGACAGCCTTTGACCGGATCATATCTTGTAATCCTGTTGTAGTTGGACAGATCTGTTGATGCATATGTGTTTTTTGACATGTGTACTACATGCTTGAACCATGAGATCGACCATTTGATGACCAGAACATAGAAATAATCGAGCCACTATAAGGCACCACAAACTGCCTATGTTTCTAGAAAACCCAGAAACTGTCTGACAACAACTTTGGAGGCTTTGATCTCCTTGTTGTGAAGTCGTACGACCAAAGTGATGGTTGATAGTTGTAGTACTACATGAATAATACAATATCGAAGTCTTAGATGGCCCAGAAACAATTTGAGCAGAGAATTAAGGTTGGTCAAACCATGACCCTTGCTAACTGAATGTCAGTGCTCAAGAACACCTAAGACGATAGAAAGTGTCGCTAAAGGGCTATAGCGACGGTTTTATTATTTTATTTACCTAATTTCCAAAAAAAATTAAAAATAGAAAATAAATTATAAAAATTACCAAAAATGCTTTTAAAAATCATTTTAAGTTATGAAAATTAACTTTTGATAATTTGGGATATTTTCATTAATATTAATATTTATTTGAATATTAATGATATTTAATTTATTTAATTAGTGTATTAAATAAATTAGAAAAAATGATTTTAATATTATAAAAAATCATTTTAAATAAGAATAAAGTGTTTAAAAATATTTTAGTTATAAAATGTAACTTTTAATATTTTTGGAGAATTTTCATTAATAATTTAATATTAATGATATTGGATTTATTTAATTATAATATTAAATAAATTAATTAAAATGATTTTATTGATTTAAAAATCATTTAAAAATGGGAAAAATGATTAAAAAGTATTTTAAGTTATAATTAATGACTTTTAATATTTTGATAAGAATTTCATTAATATTTAAATATTAATGGTGATGGTTTAAAAATGATTTTAAATATTTTAAAAATCATTTAAGTAGAATATTAATGATTTAAAAATATTTTAAGATATTATTAATAACTTTAATATTTTGACAAGTATGTCATTAATATTTTAATAATATTAAATTTTAAAGATGATGGGATTATTCAATATTTAAATCATTTAAAAATAATTTCAGTGTTTGAAAAATTATTATAAATTATAATAATTGTTTGAAAATTATTAGAAGCTTCCGAAAAATATTATAAACGATAATTGACTTATCTTAAATAATATTGAAGCTTAAAGACCGAGTTTAGTTGATAATATAAGTATTAATTGTCGAATAGGGTGACCACTACATCGAGAATAAACTGAAGTTCAAACAAACCGAACTAGTTAGACTTGATACGTGTTTATATAGATTATAAACACTGATATGACTATGTGGTAATGTGCCTAGGAGAAGTATTGACTGTAAATTACAGTGATACGTGTTATGAAATATTGTGCTAATTGTAAGACCGATATTGTGATTATAGGTCTTGTGAACGCAGATAAGTATATTGTGTAGCGATAATCAACGCGAAAGGCAAGTTTCCTAACTCAACCTTGAGTTATATATTTTCAAATATTATGGTGGTTAATTATTGTTGATTAGACCATGTCTGAGAATTTATTGTTGATTATTCGCAGTTAGGTTAGTGCATGTTTATTAATTTAAATTTAATTAGTGACTCTGAGAATATATATTTGGAGAATAATTGTTATTGGATGTTCATATCCATAGATGCTATTAATGATTGCAAATAGTACAGTTAAATTTTGTCTATTGTTAAATCGTGTTGAGAAATGTCTTAGCCAATTATTCTGACTAGACGAAACATTTGTTAGAATAGGTTCGAGAAGAGAAGAGAAGAGAATTCAATTATTATTAATAGATCAATGCCAATTGTTTCGGCTAGATCGAAAAAGAAAACTTGATAGGTTGGAGAAGAGAAGAGAAGAGAAGAGAAGTGATTAGAAATTGAAATCATTGTATTTCGTTGTTAAATTAAATTCTGATTCAAAGACTGAGAAGAACAACCTTTTATATAAAGGGAACATATTTTGTCGTATATCCGGCCTTTGCGCATGTTTGAATATTATGCATAATATAGGGTATAATGAAGCTGATCACTTGTTATACTTGCAGAGGGGTATGATTTAATCTTTATGGTTATCTGATACACCTGGGTATATCAAAGTAAATCTTTGATAGTTACTCGAGAAGAGAAGTTCTAGATCTTTTGTGATCACTTAGCATAAAGTCTGGAAAATATTTACATCCTGTTATTTGGGTATATCAAAGTAAATCTTTGATAGTTACTCGAGAAGAGAATTTTAAGATCTTATAAAATTAGTCAACATAAACTCTAAAGAGTATTTCTAAATTGTTATTCAATAGAATATCGTAGAAACTTTGAAAGCAGTGTATACTTTCGTTAATGTGTTATATAGGTTGCGAGAAGATTAATTAGAGAAGAACAAATTGTTCAGCTATTTCAAAGTTTCCCGAACTTTGGAGTTATTCTATTTAATTAGATAGTCTGTTGTTCTGATTCTTTTATATTTATTGTATATCTTAACTTACGGGGCAAATTTGTTGCTCACCCTTGCTAAATAAAACATTTCAGCTAGGGACGAAGAAGCCAGAGGAGCTGTGAAGATAAAAGGAAAAGGTGTTATGCTGTAATAGCTATGTTTAACATATATATTATGTTATATTTGTAAACCCTTTTTCTATATCTAAAGGGTATGTTTGTAATGTTAAGGTTAGGTAACCTGGGACGAATGTATTAACTATATCAGTTAATGTGGTGTAATATTCTATTCATCAATGAATGTGTAGTTAGATGATAATTATATTGTGGATTGTGAGCACCAAACTCAGGGGTCAAGTAACCCGGATTTGGGGGTGTCACAGGACTAAGGTGGTAGTTTATACGGATCACTCATCCATTTGGTACTTGATTTCAAAAAAGATGCTAAACTACGCCTTATCAGATGGATTCTCCTTTTACAGGAGTTTGATTTAAAGATAAAGGATAACAAGGGGACGGAGAACCAAGTCGCTGATCATTTGTCTAGGCTGGAAAATCAGAATAAAAAGGAAGAGGACAAGTGTGTAATCAACGAGTCATTCTCGGATGAGCATCTATTTGGGATAAATACAGAATTTCCATGGTACGTGGACTTCACGAATTATCTAGCAAGCAACAATCTTCCCCTTGATCTTACACGACAACAGAAAAAGAAGTTTTTTCATGAAGTCAAATGGTATATGTGGGATGAGCCTTACTTAATCAAATAGTGCGCCGACAACATGATCAGAAGATGTGTGCCTTACAGTGAGATAAAGAACATACTGCATGAATGTCACTCATTTGCATATGGTGGACATTATGGTAGTGAGAGGACAGCAACAAATGTGCTTCAATTCGGGTTTTATTGGCCTACATTGTTCAAGGACACCCACCAATTTGTTAAAACATGTGATAGATGTCAAAGGGTGGGAAACATATTGAAAAGGAATGGATGCCTCTACAAGAAATTCAAGAAGTTGAGATTTTCGATGTATGGGGCATAGATTTCATGGGGCCATTCCCTTCATCACTTAATAATCAGTACATCTTGCTTGCAGTAGATTACGTCTCAAAGTGGGTTGAAGCCGCAACACTCCCAACTAACAATGCTAAAGTGGTTCTGAAATTCTTACAGAAGAACATCTTTACAAGATTTGGCACGCCGAGAGTTATTATAAGTGATGAAGGTAGTCATGTCTGCAACAAATCGTTTACAGCTCATCTATTGGCAAAGTATGGGGTCAACCATAAGGTAGCTACAACTTATCATCCCCAAACTAGTGGGAAAGCTGAGGTCTCGAACTGGGAAGTAAAGAGAATCTTAGAAAAGGCGGTAAACCCAAATCAAAAGGATTGGTCTCTCAGGCTGAATGATGCATTATGGGCCTACCGAACTGTGTATAAAACACCGATTGGCATGTCTCCATATCAACTAGTATACGGGAAAGCTTGTCACTTACCGTTCGAGTTACAGCACAAGGCCTACTGGGCTATTCAAAAACAAAACTTTGATCAAGCAGCAGTGGGTGAAAAGAGACTACTTCAGCTAAATAAACTCGATGAATTTCGACTGCAAGCCTACGAGAACTCAAAGTTGTACAAGGAAAAGGTCAAGAGATGGCACGACAAGAAATTGATACAAACAACGTTCGAGCCTAGGCAATCAGTCCTATTATTCAACTCACGGTTGAGATGGTTCCCAGGAAAACTAAAATCAAGGTGGTCAGGACCATTCACCATTAAAACAATTTTCTCACATGGTGTCGTTGAACTTTATAGTAGAAATCCATTGGAGACTTTCAAGGTCAATGGCCAACGGTTAAGCATTACTGGGGTGGTGATTCAAATTGGGATGTCGTCAACATTACCCTTACCGATGCACTGTGATACAAGAGGCACCGTCGGGCTTACGACGTTAAAACTAGCACTACTTGGGAGGCAACCCAAGCTCTAAACTCTTTCTCTTTTAGTTATTATTTAGATCTTAGTTTATAATCTAGTTTAAATATGCGTTTTTCATAGAAGATTGACTATATATTTGGAAGATTTGCAGATAAATCAAGAAAAATTGAGTCATCCGCTCTTCGACCCCCCTAAGCGGGTCATGCTACCCAAAGTCTGAACATGGCGGTGCGCCACTATCCCAGATACTTACTGACATGCCAGCATGGACCGCACCAACTCGCCAATTCAAAGTGCAGGGCGCGCTATATTCAACATACAAAGGGCGTGGGGTGCGCCAATGCTACATATATTCTATCGACCCCTAGAGCGGGCACGCTACACAAAAGAATGAGACACTGGCGGTAGGGGCGCTACTACCCCAAAGAATCATCGATCTCCTAACGCGAGGCACGCCATCTCCTGCACAGACACAATGCGGGCCACGCCGTTCGGGAACCCCAGGCGCTGAACTATTTTAATTGTCGTGTTCTAGGCCATAACCACTTCAACTCTCCTTCGTACACTAAACTTCCCCACTTCTCCTACGCCTTTAACACTTCCACTACTCCATAACTCCTATAACCCCCACTACACCATCTCTACTTCTCCTTATCCTTTTCAACTTACATTCACATTAAACCCATACACTCTCCATCTCCCAACCCACGTTGGTTCTCCATCCCCTATATGAACTCCAACTACACAAGTATTTAAATTCATATCAGATATAAACACTACACTCCAATCCTAAATCTAATTCCTTCCTTTCACAAATTCATTCAAATTGGGACATCTTTACAAAGAGAGAAACACAAAATCATTCAAGGTAAGCACAACTTACTTCATCCTTAGTATTCTTCTCTTTTATTGATATCAATTGGGTGAAAAACCTTGGAAATTGGGTGCCCAAGGAATGTGTTGTTTGATTTCACATTTTGGCTAGCAAGATAATACAAAGCAACTAAGTTTGGGGGAATTAACCAAGCCGCTCACCAACTATTTGATAAAAGTCTTGAACCAAAGTTTAAGCTTAAACATCACCAGAAACACCATGTCTTCCCACAAAAGGCAATGCCCATCCACCTCCACTACTCAGCCTCAATATGATCATACAAAATTTGTTAGTGAGAGGGCCGCAGAAAGATTCAAGTCATCCATCGATAAGAAGAATTTGGTACTAGAACATGGATTGAAGCCGGATGCTAATTTGGATTGTGATATGGCTTTGCAAATTGTAGAGCATAATTGGTTTTAGTTAGTAGAACAACCACTTCCAGCGGCAATCAATATAGTGAAAGAGTTTTATGCCAACGCAATAGAACATGTCAATCACATAACCATGGTTCGGGGTAAACCGGTGGCATTTCATGAAAATGCAATCAATGCGTATTTTGGGTTAGAGGCACCACAAGCTGACCGATATGAAGATGGTTTGCCTGATTTAGACGAGTTGATTGTTAGATTATGTAAACCAGGAACTTAATGGGTAATTCAAGCCGGAACGAATGAGAAGATAAGTTTTCCCCACTTAGCACTTAGTCGATATAGTAAAGCTTGGTATGCATTTATATGTGCCCATTTAATGCCCACACGCCACTAAAACAATGTAACTAAGGCACGGGCTCGGCTATTATATTGGATTGTTCACCACCATTACCGTGTGAATAACTCCATTTCATTTTACAATGTCGATGTGGGGGAGTATATTCAAGAGTCCATTGACCGGTTGCTACGAGGAAGTACTACGGGAGGTTTGCTTCATGGTTTCTTAATCACTGATTTATGTCGTAAAGCTGGGGTGGAGTGGCAACCTTCTGAGCCTATCCAACAACTGATGGCTATTATCAATCATACAACAATAGAGAGGTACAAGGCATGGGAAGGGGCGCGATCACATCCATGTGGAGAAGGTTATATCATGATCCGCCAACCCTCACCCCCAGTTGGAGCGAAACCTATGCAAGAGCAACCACCTCAGGGCTCAAGGAATCAATTTATGCTGTTGGCCCAACATCAAGATTTAATGCATCAGTATAATGCCAATGCTTTCAACACGTTTGCTGATATATTTTCCCGCTGCAATCCTAATACACATCTGGTGGTTATGCTAGTTCCTCCTATCTTGCCAACATATCCTCCTTCGGACGATGACGAGCAGTAACTCATTTTCAGGGAAGTCCTCATACGTTTATTTGAATTATTTTGATGTAATGAGGACATTACTTGATTAAAGTTTGGGGGATTATGTTTTTTGCTGCCTAGTTAAGTAATGAAAATTTTAAATAATCTTGTTAGTTAGTATTAGTTAATTTTTTTAGTCTTATAATTGTTCGTATTCATGGCATTTAGTGAAAAAAAAATATGCATGTAGTTTCATGAATCCAGTTATTAGCTTGTACATGTTTGTTCTTGGCTAATGATGAGATTGGAATTAAGTAAACAAGTACAGTGCCAAATAAGAGAACTTTGATGTGATTTCTTGTTATGAGTTGGATCTTTTTCTGTTTAAAATTGGTATAAATTAGGATAACACAGTAAAAATAACTTGCTGATTGATTGAGTTTAAATTGATACATAATGTGACTCTAAAGGATAATGCTAGTTTGAATGAAAGAATGACAAGAATAAGTAGTGATGACTAAAGTCCGAAGTTTGTGGGAATATTTGGGGTATATAAGCTATAAAAAAAGAAAAAAAGTATGAATAAATATAGTGGCGTGCTTGTCTAGTTTTGTGACCTTTGTTACTTGAGTAAGTAAGCCCGAGGGGATTGTCTTTACACCTAGTGTCCTAAGGTTTTAATGGTCGTTGGTCGAAAGCTCATTAAGGCAGCATTGAAAAGCCTAAGGGAATAAGACATTGCATAGCTATGTGTATGAATATATATAAAAAAATTAATAAAATGGGAAATAAAAGCAAAAAGCTCCCGTAGATGAAAAATAAAGCATAAGTATCCCATGTTGACCCTCGATATTGGTAATTATCTAATTTTGGTTTGATTTAGCTTGTTTTTAGATTTCTTGAGTTTATACTATATGATGCCTTCGAAGAGATTTGTTATGTATTGAATTTGAATTTATATCAATTAGCATGGATGTGAGCACACACACACACACTATATTACTGATAATAGTTAAGATATAAGGATTGATAAGGAATTATGGATTGGTTTTGTTATGAAGTGTTGACATGTTTCCTTAATTTTTCTGAGGCCATATGAGTAAACTATTTGTACTGTCTTAATATTGGATACGTAGTTTTAGTTGTTAGATGCATTGCATTACATTTTTCCTTGAGGACAAGCAATGTTCAAGTTTGGGGGAATTTGATGAGTAGGTTTTTAACCTATGAATTATATTCATTTAGCTTGTTATATTGTTAGTTTCTGGTTACTTTCATGTTACTTTTGAAAGGTTTTGTGCTTGTTATAGTTTTTGGGAATTAAAGTAACTAAACTGAACAAATTAATCATGTTGTTGAGAATTAAGCTCATCAGTTGCTCCAATAGTACATGAATAGTAACCTATACCCTAATTACGTAACTTCCAAGCTGTAATCATTGGCTAGAAGGATGGCTGATGGTGGGTAGTTGAACTAATCTTAGTTAACTAGTGTGTTTACCTTCCACACCATGGATTACAACCTCAGTATAAACTCATTGGCCAGTTCAAGTTTCCTCTATAAATAGCAGTTCAATTCTCAGTGTTTACGTTACTTTTATTTATCTGTTGAAACTCTAAAAATTTGAGATTGAGTGTTTGTTACTAAAAGAAGAGGCTAGCAATCTCAGAATGAAGAAACTAAGTATACTAAGCTTCAAGAGGTATAAAAATCCTAACTTTGGTACTTAGTTGGGTTTTTGCCAAATTCTTAGAATTACTTGAAATTCTCTGTTAATCAATGTTAATTAGCATGCTATCATGTGTTTAGTGTAACACCCCGAAATTTGGTCTATCTTCACACCCAGATTCTGTACGTCAAGGTCCCACTTCTTTTCAAACATACATCATTAAATGGTTAAATATAACAATAAACATTCTCAATTCCCAAGTTCTAATACCTTATAATCTCGTTCATTACAAATAATGATAATTACATTATTCTTTACATCTTACACGAGTGACTTTCATCCGCCACCAAGGATACATAACAGTTCATTAAACTTGTCTATAGTTTAATTAAACTATTCTACATTACAAGTCTTCGCTTGATCTTCACGTTCATTCATCTAATGAATGACACTTCTTCTGGAAACTGATCAGCTTGATATTTACGGGATCCTTAAGTTCTTCTACTCGTACGCTAAAAATGTTTTTCATTTAAAGCAAGTGTGAGCATTCAATTGCTTAGCAAGTCATAGCAGTTGAATAAACAACCTCAAGAGTTTAAACATTCCTTTAGAACTTCGATAACCGAACAAAGGTTATGAAGAAACTTTAATAATAGGAATAATCTCGATTCCTATCATTTTAAATCATTAGTCACATTCACCTTGAAATACTTTCATTAGTCTTCCTTTTTCCATACACATCCTGTCTGGCTAGAATCATTAGTACTGACTTAATAATAACGGTTCATGTATAAACAGAACATTCTCATATTGAACAGTTCAATCACAGAACAATTCATCTCTTAAAAACACCAAAGTGTTTAAATTGTGGCACAAGGCCTCATACGTTCTACCACCTTATACAAATATCACACATTCTCACACAGACAGAACTTCTCAAGCTCAACATCTGAAAAGTTTAAGAAACTAGCATTCATTTAAAATATGAATGAAGTTAGGAAACTTGCCTTACGCACAGCTACAACTTACGCTGAACTGCTCATTTCAATCCCTATAAAACATATAAGGAAATAACACATACACCAATTTGTCATATACTTGACCTATGCATTGGTTTACTTAACTTTACTTCTTAGGGTTCGCATTCTTGCAACCTAAGTTTACGCGAGAACTTCCTTTACCGGTTTACGACTTCATGACATACGAAGATTTCTTACTCATACGTTCATCATCTTTGATGATTTGAAATCTTATCTTCTTCTTATAACTCTTCTAGGACTCAACACACATCGCATCTATGCTAGTAGTCCATATGGTACTCTCAGTGGGATCCCACAAACAACCAACAAACAAGTTCCCATCTCATCTACACTACCATCACATGGAGTTAGATCAGTTGTCAGTTTCGTATATACCTACGCTCTCTGAAGGAATTGTTTAGCCCAACTCCCATATGTCAACCATCAAAGGTTACGATTGTCCCACAATCTAAACTTATCTTAACTTATCCGAACCATTAAACTATAATGTTCGTTAAGTCAATTTCTTATTCTTTATGGCTTTCTTGCAAGTAAATATCATACCACATGATTCATTCTTTATCCAACTCACATTCGGCTTTCATTAATTTTATTACCGTTGATAAGTAGGTTTTATACCTACTTATTGGTTACTAACTCACGAGAATTATGCTCAACTTAAATAGATTTATTATGTTTTATTTACATTTTATGTTTGTTTTGCAGTAAATGTAGTTGGAACCCCTTTTAGCAACATAAGGAATGAATTGGCATTTAAAAGCATGGATTGGCATGTAAAAGCATGGATTGGCATGGTGGCATGAAGCTAGCAAAAGCATGACATGGTGAACATGAGTAGATGAGGAACTGGAGCAGTGGAGGAATGCAGTGCAGAAGAGAAGGAATGAAGAGCAAGCAAGAAACAAACAAAAAGCGGCAAGAACAAGACAACAGAAGACATAGAAAAAAGAAGCCGGCCTATTGGCCACCGCCATTCAAGCTTTTATATAGCTGGCATACCACATGAAGACAGAGACAAATTTATATCATCGTGCGGCCGCGCTCCATCAACGAAGGAACTTGACGCGCCCGCGCTAAGCACTTGGAAGATAATCATCACATGAAAGGCCAAGGCCTTTCGTTTATATAGTGTAATCTCGCAAATTAGTTGCTGACAACCCAAGAATTTAGAAAATTATTTAAATCGTAAATAATGGATTAGAGGTTGAATAATAAACCTAGACAGAAAATAAGTGAATGGATTTGACATTTCTGAGAAGGAATTTTGTGATTTTTAAAAATAAATTGGTGAAGGCTTAAAGTGTTAAATGTTTATGTGTATATGATCCGTGTATATGATTATGTATGTGTATAGAATGTGGTTAAGGGTCAAGGGTTTACCAGATAAATTATATCAGTGTCCAAATCCTAACATTATACTAAGAACAACGACGTTAACGATTGATAAAAAAACCCTAAACCTAGTTCTGAAAACCCTAATTTTAGTTTCGAAAATTTGAAACCCTAATTAGGATTGTTAAAACCCTAATTTGGGATCTCGAATGTTTAAGTGTAAATAATTACAATCTTAATTACGGTAAAACCTAACAAATTAGTTAGAAAACCCTAATTTCAAAATTTGAAACCCTAATTATTCCGTTAGAAACTCTAATGTACAATTATGGACCTAATTGCTAAATTAGCAATTTTAATTAGGAAATATTAATCCTAACTAGCAAGCTTGAATTTGTGATTAGGAAATCTTAATATAATTAGAGAATCCTAATTATAATTTAGAAATATTAATTTTTTATTTTAAAAACCTAAATTGGAAATCCTAGAATGTTGATTTTTGAAAACCTTAAGCTTTAACCCTAAGGGTCAAACCTTAAGGGTTGGATCAAAAGACCAACTTGCCATTAAAATTATAAGGCAAAGGTCCAAAATACCCTTTTGTCACATTTTCTAATATGTAGAGTGTGAATCTTGTTATATAATTGTGTTGGTCACCAACTCTAACAACTCCATGGGCCATATAACTCCAACAATCAGCCTTGTCTCAGCTATATACATTGTATCATATTATATGTATAAATTAGAGAAAGAGAAAATACTCACTTTGTTTTCTCATATGAACCTAGACATTCTGTGAGATCCCAAAATTATGAAATGAAAGTATTCAATTTTCTTATAATTATTATTTTATTTAGTAAATGGTTAAATTGAGAAAGGGTTAAAGTTAAGGGTGATATGTGAAAATTTTGCAAAGTATGCAAGTTGTTATAAAATATTCGTTTAGTCGAGGAATATTCTTTTTATCGGGGAATATCCTTACAACGACACAATCATTGGTGGACCCCACAACGGAAGTATTGTCATAGTTAGAAAACGACAGAATTATCTTTTTATAAAAATAACGGTGAAAGTGTTACCGTTAAAACTGTTAAACTACCCGGTAGTAAAAGTACAGTAATACGTGTGGTTGCATAGTAGCACACGGTATTGATTATTGATGCTTACGTGAGAAGTCACTCAGTTATACTCAATTATTGCTACAGTAATTGCTGCATCATATCTCTCATATTATTGATTCGATTATTGTCACAGTATCATCTGCATAATATGATATATTATTAAAACAATAATTGAGACGACAAAGTTATTCATATTATTAAATTGCAATATTGTCAATGTCTAGAAGTTTTGTCAAGGAGAGGTTAGATAATTGAATTGCACGCCAATAGGGAGAAATCCTTATCGAAAAGCCCCCTCTTTCCTCGGAACGACCTGGTTGTTAAATAGTGTGAGTTATAATATTAATGATGAATAAGTTCGTGTTGATTAATGATGAAATTGATAGTTCCATTGTGTTGGAATTATTAGTGTTAGTGAAAATAGACATTTATTTCGATAATAATTGATGTGTGGAGGTTATATTGATCAATCGGGTAATTCACCGGATAAATGAGAAATTAATTGCTATTAATTCACATACTTATAACTATGTGTTCACATGTGTGTACTATTAATTCACATGATTTACTATTAGGGGAGTTGGTGCAAGTTTGATAATACTTGCATGACTAAGTTAAAAATGGAGGTATAGTTGAAGGTACTAAACTATAATTAATTTTTTCACATGTTTAGAACTATTGAGTCACATGATTTACTATAGATTCACATGATTTACTATTAGGGGAGGTGGTGCAAGTTTGATAATACTTGCATGACTAAATTAAAAATGAAGGAAAAGATGAAGGTATTATACTGTAATATTTTGAGCCCCAAAACGTGCAATTATGGAAACTATATTTTCCTATAAATAGAAGTTCATTCCTTCATTATTTTTCACCAATTCACTAAGTCTCACAAGAGCAATTATTATAGAGAAATTATAGAGAGAGAAGTTATAGAGAGAAAGAAGAAGCGAAGTCTGCTACTTCACTATTCCAATATCCAAATTTCTTACCGAGGTAAGGGATATTATTATTATAGTAAGGGTATTATTTCTTTCAGTATTCATGAAGAGAACTATTGTTATTCCATTCCTTATTATTACTTTGAATAACTTTTGCCTCATCAAGCACCGCATAGATGGTGAAATTCTTCTGTTATTCCATTCTTTATTATTTTGTTGGAATAACCTGTCTGTACGGTCTATCGCATGCCTGGTAAATTATGTTGTTATTCCATTCTTTATTATTTTGTTAGAATATCCTGTCTGTGCGGATTATGCATGACCTGGTTCCATTCTTTATTATTCCGTTGGAATAACCTCTCTGTGCGGACTATCGCATGCCTGGTAAATTCTGTTGTTATTCCATTCTTTATTATTCTGGTTGAATATCCTGTCTGTGTGGATTACGCATGACCTGGTTCCATTCTTTATTATTTTATTAGAATAACATGTCTATGTGGATTACCGCATGCATGGTGAATGACCCTTCGTATTCATTCTTTATTAAATTGTGGAGATGATCTGTCTATGTGGATTACCGCATGGCGGGTGAAAATCCATTTGCAGTTTCGTATATTCTATTATACTCGTATGAGATATCATTTCTTTTGTACTCATCATGGAATATCATTTTCTTTGGTATTTTTTTACGAGTTACTATTCATGAGTTACTATTCACCCGGTTACTATTCACTCTAGTATTATACCCTCGGGTATTCGAGGAACTTTTCATGTCGGAGTACTATTCATGAGTTACTATTCACAGGTTACTATTCATCCAAATATTATTCACTCGGGTATTTGGGGTACTTTTATTTCCGGGGCACTATTCACGAGGTATTATTCCCGAAGTACTATTCATAGGGTACTATTACGGGGTACTATTTACCCAAAAAAATATATTTCTTTTCTGTCCAAATTATTTTTGGTACATGAATATTATTCTTGAATTTTACTCCACAAAGCAGTATCATGTTGACAATTTGGATATTTTTAAACTCTGGATAAATTTAAAGTATTTAATATTTACCTTTGATTTCGTTTCATTAATGCTTATATCATTGTCATCATCCTCATGTTTATATTATGATGAAAGTCATCTTTGGCTTACGTGCAAAGATGGACTGTTGATTATTGGTTTTACAGTTGTATATCTTTTGCTTACGTGCAAAGATGGACTGTTGATGATTAGTTTTACAGTTGTATATCTTTGGCTTATGTGCAAAGATGAACTATTGATTGATGAGTATCTTTGGCTTATGTGCATAGATGAACAGTTTATTGGTATGATTAGGACCAGGGATCATTCAGTATAATCATGACCCGTAATGTTATACATGATGTGGTAAAAGTCCTCATTAGCCCGTAGTGCATTGATGGACAGTTATTGGTATGATTATAACCAAGGATTATTCGGTATAATCATGACCATTGATGATTACATGAATATCCTTGGCCGTAGTGCATGGATGATTCGATGATGTGGTTTATTTATTAAGCTGAGTCTCAGCGATAAAATATTGATTATACACTTTTAATTCGTAAAAGATAGTAGATATCATGCTCTACTTGACTCTTCTAAAATATAGTTGTATGTCTTTGGCTCAGAGTGCAAAAGATGAATTGTTAATGAATATCTTTGGCCGTAGTGCAAAGATGAATTTATTAGTATGATTATGAACAGGAATTGTGATTTGGTATAACCATGATTTTTGATGTTTCAGGTGAAGATAGGTGATGAAAATTATCTTCGTCCTGGGTGCGAAGAGGAATTTAGAATCACAATTATGATTATGAGTTATTCATATGATTGTGGACATGAAATGTTGATTGATGTTACAGGGATGAAACATTTTTGGTGGACTTTTAACATGGAGAAGATAATAGACCTGATGGTCTATTTGACTCTTCTAATGGATTGCTGGTTCCGCTGCAACTATGGTTGAAAAGTTTTATCATCTACCATATGTTCTAAATCTCTGATTTATTACTGATGAACGATATTGATGATGTAAATTATCTTTAGTCATGATATTCTTTACTGGGCTAGTTGTGCTCACCCTTTTTGCTTCACAATTCCTTCTAGGTAATAAGAGTGTGGCTGGGTTGAGCGGGGGTAACAGGAGAATAGAACGGTGGTCTATAGCTGTTGAGGTTCTACCTAAATAGTATGGAAATAATTTTATTAAGAACTTTAGTTAAGTGTGTCGTATTGTATACGTCATTTGATATTTAATTTTGGTGAACCGAATAGGGTGAGGTGAACCCAACTTGGGAAGGGTGTTTTGCCACTATCATATAAGATGTCTAATGACATACAATCTCGTGTTATCATAAGACAGGGTTGTGCACATCCACTTGCTGAGTATATCTACAAGCACTACCTATATGATCTTGGAGTTTGGTTGAAATATAATTTTCAATTGCAGATAGTGGAGATAGTTATATGTCAAGAGAAGACTCACCATTGGAAAGAACATGATAGTAATCTTCTCGTTTTTCTTTTGGGTCTATTGGGTCAACCAAGGATAATTCTGTGGACATATGATATCTATTATAACCTAGACGCATGGCCTCCCATGTACGAAGGTTTTCTTGAGCACTTCCCAAAGATTTTAATTTCTAAAACAGTTTTTGACTGTACTTTTATGTAAAGTACCATTGTAAGGTTGTGGTCGAGGCACCATGAGAGTTACATACATTTGTATTAAAACTCACAGTTTAATTGTGGTCATATTCTACATGACAGTTCAACAGTTGTATAAATGATGTTTGTATTTGATTTTTATAGTATGATATCTTGCAACTCAGAATGGGTCGTGTAGACCTATTTTGGGGGTGTCACACATTCTCTCTCTAAAAATTCAGGAATGAGAGTGAAAGGGAGTGAGAAGTTAAGACATTATCAGCCTTTAGCTTTCCATAAACAGATTCAAGGATCATATTCAAAAGATCTAAGCCTAAAAGGTATAACCCCTAAATTTTTTAAATCATGTGATTTGATGTTATTTTCTATGATTTGTTGTTTTAAGTTATGTATAAGGATGTTATTTAGTGATTTGGGTTGTTAGATCCTAGATCCATAACATCTAGATGCACGAAGTCAAGTTTTTTAGAAGCTGACTATGAACCCTAAAATATGGTTTGACAACCATATATCAGGGCTCACAGATCCTTGTGTGTTATTGATTTATAGTTTTAAAGTTATAGATCTGTAGTATGCCATGTGGTCTATGATCTGGAACTGAAAACAGGGTCAGATCATGTTTAGATTTCAGGTTATAAGTGGTCAAAGTTAGTTGACTGACCATGACCAAATTGTTTTTGGAAAACCCAGAAATCCTGTTTTGGTCTGGCAGTCGTTTTGCAGGGCTTTGATTTTGCTTGTGTTTATGTTTTAGACCATGTTGTTGTATTAAGGTTGTTGTCTGACATGTAGGCTACATTATCATGCCTTTAGAATATCCAAATCTTGAATAGAATCAAAGTTATGAGTGGTCAAACCTATGTTGACCACTCACAAATTTGAATAATAATATTTTTAGAATAATAATGGTAATTAATTTATTTAATTATAATATTAAATAAATTATTTAAAAAATAATTTTAATACATGAAAAATCATTTAAAAATATATTATGGTGTTAGAAAATATTTGAAGTTATATTTGATAACTTTTAATATTTTGTGATGAATTTTATTAATAATTTATTTATTTAATAAATGAATTAAATAAATTATGGAAAAATAGAATTAATGATTTAAAATCATACAAAAAATAAATTATGTGTCATAAAAATATTTGAAGTTATAAAATATAACTTTTGATATTTTGTCATGATAATATTAATATTTTAATATTAATAGCAATTATCGGATAATGGATTTAATCGCTTAAAAATCATATAAATATGATTTTAAGGTATTAAAATACTTTAAGATATTATAAATATATTGTAATATTATGTAATAATTTTCATTAATATTTAATATTAATGATAATAGAATATTGTGGCATTTATATCATATAAATATGATATTAATGATTGAAAAATCATGATAAATGGTAATAATTATCTGAAAATTATTACGAGCTTATGAAAAATATTTTGACTGATAATAAATTATCTAAAATATCTGTGAACCAGTTTAGACAGAGTCTTATGGATAATAGGCTTGTGAATTGTCCGACTAGGACGTCGAGATGTCAAAGTTGTGCTGGATTCAACTCAGACTGCAATAGTCTGACTTGATACTAGGTCTTATGTGCTGTATAGACTGATAGAGTTATGTGTTTAGGTTATTCTACGAATATATATATATATATATATATATATATATATAATAGTATTACACTATGATGATATTATTCTAACTTACAATCAATATTATTAATATTAGGTCTTCAGATAATACTAAATAAGTTGTGTAACGATAATCAACGGATCATGCAAGTTTTTCTTGAACTATTCTTTTAACTTGTGGTTAATCATTGCTGATTGCCATGTCTAAAAATTATTAAATCGTACTTTGTGCATACTACATGTATTCATCATGTATGAAAGGCTGATCACCTTCATTACCATTCAGTCCAGATATAATTGATATGTTCATGTACAATGCTCGTTCAACTATTAAAATTTGTTCATGCTAGTTCACAATTATATTCTTTAATGTTAGCTAGCTTTTGTTCAATTCTTTTTATCATGATATATCCTTAATTTATTGAACTTAGACTTGTTGGGTAAATTTGTTGCTCACCCTTGCTATATCATGATAAACATTGCAGATTAGGCGAATACGAAGGATACAAGGAAAAGTCAAAGCCAAGTTCGGCTTGGGATTATGTGTGCAGCTAGATTTGTAACAGTAATGTATTAAAATAACATTGTTTAGTAGATAGGATATTGAGTTGTGTATAAGTTAATCATAGTGACAATGATGTAGATCGTCCCCATAAGTTAAAACATTTAGTGACGACATCAAATATTGTCAAATAAACCTAATACCACGCTCATACGGTGACGGTCTTTGTGACGATTAACAATCATCACCAAATGTTTTAGTGACGAAAAATGAATTTTATGTGACAATTTTTAGCGTCATTTTTTGTGTGATTTCTTGTAGTGTGAACCTACAACTAGCAAAGGAAAGGAAAAAATGTACAAGTGATGAAGACTTGTAATCTATTGACTTTTATGTTAATAGACTTTATATTTAATGATGTGATGCAATTATTATTTTTTTTTGCACTCGATTGATGTTAAGGTTAGACAACTTGGGATATTTTTTTGGATTTAATGATGTAACCCTTTTATAGGGAGGATTTATGGTTTAAATGTTATTTTATTTGGGTAGATTGTATGAATGTATGGAAAGTGAGCACTAAGTCTTAGGGGAATGAAGTAGCCAGATTTGGGGGTGTCACAAGTTGGTATCAAATCCTTAGGTTATGAACCTTAGGTGGTTAAAAGCCTTATGAAGTAACCTTTGAAAAGATAGTGATGATAAACTCTTATCGAGTTTTAAGGAAGAAGTAATAAAACACTTATGTGTTTATGTGATTACAACTTTTGTGCTCGTGAGTATCGAGTAGTAATGATTAGTAATTAAAACTTAAAAATTTTGTTGTCAGGATGGCTAATGTAGGAGAATACAGTCAGGCTAGGGAGGAAGGATCCCAGATACCTAGAGAGGATAAGCCTCGAGATATTCAGGTGGTTTGGGAACAACTACTTCCATGGGAAACATCTCCGTTGGTCACAGTGGTTGAGCAGGAAGATTTACCGTATGAGGATGATGAGATAGAGACGGACAAGGAGGACCCCGTTGAGCTACCACAGTCAGATGAGGATGAGGATGATGAGGAAAAAAGAGCTTCCACTTAACTCGATCGCCGCTCGTATGTACGACGAAGTATATGACCGCAATGTGGAACTTCAAGACATCGTCGAGGAGTTACAAGAGATAGTAGCTGAACAGCAGTTCGCAATGGCGCAGAAGGACAACGAGATCGAGGATCGAGATAAATGCTTGAGTAATGTTGAAGAGAAGCTGATCCACACCGAAGGAGAAAATGCGCAACTGACAGAAGAAATCGCAGAACTGAAGAACAAACTGAAGGAAGAATCTACTAAGAGGGCAAGGGCCAAAAATTCATACGAAGAAGCTTATCAATGAGATGAGATGGTAGAGAGTGAGGCACAAGCAAAGAGGATCAAGATGGAAGAGATGAATAACGTATTCAACACCGTTATTAATCGAGCTCGAGATCGGGTCATGGTTTATCCGATTTAGTTCGAGACGTTGCCATCGTACATATTAGATCGCCGAACAATGTTCCGAATTATGGAGGAAGAGCGTCATAAGGCTACGCAGTATCTTAGTAGGATATCGTAGGGAATGTACCTGATATGCGATTAATGATGTGGTAAATAAAATGTAAATCCCAGGTGTCATGTAACCTATGGGATATGATGATGATGTTATCCTAGAACTTTAGTGGTTCAGGAAAATAATGTAAATAGCAAAGATGCTATTGTTCTTATGTTTCCTAAAAGATTATGAATTAATAAAAGTTATTATTGTATTCAAAGTGTTATATGTTACGTGATAATCTTTTATGGGGTGCTAATTAAGTAGAAAGTACTTAAAGAAATTGAGTAATAGTCTAATGAGTGTATTTTAACAGAAAATGCCTCCAAGAAGACGTCAGCCTCGACAAAGAACCCCTGAGGGATCCACCAACAATAACAACAATGTTGAGACTAATCCAGTTCAGCAGCTAGTGACGTTACTAACCGGTGCATTACAGAATCAACCGCAGAATCAAGCCGTGACATTTAAGGATTTCAAGGCAGTGGAACCACCAAAATTATGTGGGTCCATGAATCCAGTTGAGGCAAAGATCTAGGTCTTTGAGATAGAGAAAGTGTTCGAGGTAGCTAGGGTTGGTGAGAATCAAAAGACTGCTTTTGCAATATTCATGTTGAAAGCAGAGGCTAGTTATTGGTGGCAAGCCAATCAAACTCGAGGAGGACAAGGGGTGATGGCTTGGGATAGGTTTAAGGAGATATTCTTCGAGACCTATTTCCCAGAGAGTTCAGAGAATCAAATGGAGGTGCATTTTTTGGAACTAAAGTAGGGAACAATGACGGTGTCAGAATACGCCGCAAAATTCAATGAGCTAGCGAGGTTTGAGCCATATCAAGTCAACACAGACGAGCGCAAGGCTAGGAGGTTTGAGCAGGGACTGAGACCCTGGTTGTACAGTAGGGTCTCCCTGTTCCAGCTGAAGATATTCGCAATGGTGCTTAAGAAGGAAATTCTCGCTGAGAGTAGAGGCGAGTATATAACTAAGCACAATCAAGAACATAGAAAGAAGAAGAATGAGGGTGAAGGTAAGACTAGTGGTGGTAGTGGTGGAAATGGTAACAATAACCTGAAGAGAAAATGGAATGGAAATATGGGTTAAGGAAACCAGGAGGGTAATCAGTAGAAGAAGTTCAAAGCATGTGCTACATGCGGGAAGTTTCATGCAGGTGTGTGCTTAAAGGGGAAGCGTGTATTCTTTAACTGTGACTAGGAGGATCACATTGCCCGAAACTGTAGTCAACCCAAGAAAAATGTTTGCTACACGTGCAGGTCAAAGGATCATTTTGCTAGTAAGTGCCCTAAGAAGAAAGCTGAAGAGACGACGGGAAATAAGGGAGGTAGCAGTGGAGGCACATTGACCATTGTGGGACCAACATCATCCAACAGACCCATAGCCAGAACCTTCAATATGATGGTACAGGATGCAGTGCAATCAAAAGATGTGGTGTCAGGTATTATCCCAATCAATGATATTGATGCTTATGTATTATTTGATTCGAGTGCTACTTGCTCATTTATATCTGATGATTTTAGTAAGAGGTTAGGATTGCCAAGCGAAGAATTAAATTTCCCTTTAAATATAGAAATTACGAATATGGAAGTGATTCCTGTTAGGTTCATATACAAGAATTGTGGGGTGAACATTAAGGGAAATCTTATGATGGTAGATTTAATTCCAATAAAATTGGGAGAGTTTGATGTTATTTTGGGAATGGATTGACTATTCAATTAGGAGCGATAATTAATTGCCAAAAGAAATGTGTAAACCTTATGACTCCGTCAAAGGTAGTTTTCTTTGGTAGCAGATCGCTTAGATATGCGAGATGTCTGACGATTATGCAGGCCATGAAGTTGTTGAATAAAGGTTGTATGGGTTATTTAGCTTACATAGTTGATACTCAGAGGAAGGGGGTGAAACTCGAAGAGATAGCAGTGGTTAGTGAATTCGTGGATGTGTTTCGGGATGATTTTCCAGGACTTCCGCCTGACCGAGAGATTGATTTCGTAATCGACTTTGCGCCAGGAATCGCTCCGATATCGAAGGCCCCGTACAGAATGGCTCCGGTAGAAATGAAGAAACTGATGGTATAATTGCAAGAGTTGGTAGACAAGAAGTACATTCAGCCGAGTGTGTTACCGTGGGTAGCGCCAGTGTTATTCGTGAAGAAGAAGGATGGGTCAATGCGTCTTTACATTGATTATAGAGAGTTAAACAAAGTCATTATTAAGAATAAATATCCATTGCCAATAATAGATGACTTGTTTAATCAATTGAAGGGTGCTAGATATTTTTCCAAAATATATTTGAGAAGTGGGTATCATCAACTGAAAGTAAGGAAGGAGGATGTACCAAAGACGGCATTCGGAACTCGGTATGGACATTACGAATTTTTGGTGATGTCTTTTGGTTTGACAAACGCCCCTGCAGCGTTCATGGATTTGATGAACATGGTGTTTAAACCATTCCTAGATAAGTTTGTGGTGGTATTCATTGATGATATTTTGGTGTATTCAAAATCTCAAGAAGAACACGTGGAACATTTACGTTTGACGTTGGAGACACTATCTCTATGGAGAAAAATATGAGATATACACGGACTGTGAGATCCTGAATTTTATGAAATAAAAGTATTCAATTTTCTTATAATTATTCAATTTAGTAAATGGTTAAATTGATAAAAGGTTAAAGTTAAGGGTAATATGTGAAAAATTTTCAAAGTAAACAAGTTGTCATAAAATAATCGGTGATAAAAGTATAGTAATACGCGTGGTTGCATAGTAACACACGGTATTGATTATTGATGCTTACGTGTGAAGTCACTCAGTTATACTCAATTATTACTATAGTAATTGTTGCATCATATCTCTCATATTATTTATTCAATTATTGTCACAATATTATGCATAATATGTTATATTATTAAATAAATAATTGAGATGGAAAAGTTATTCATATTATTATTTACAATATTGACAATGTCTAGAAGTTCTGTCAAGGAGAGGTTTGGTCACCTAATTGCGCGCCAATACGGAGAAATCTTTATCAAAAAGCCCCCTCTTTCCTGGGAACGACCTGGTTGTTAAATATTATGAATTATAATATCAATGTTGAATAAGTTCGTGTTGATTAAAGATGAAATTGATAGATCCATTGTGTTGGGATTATTAGTGTTAGTGGAAATCGACATTTATTTCGATAATAATTGATGTTCGGAGGTTATATTGACCAATCGGGTAATTCACCGGATAAATGAGCAATTAATTGCTATTAATTCACATGCTTATAACTATTGGTTCACATGTGTGTACTATTAACTCACATAATTTACTATTAGGGGAATTGGTGCAAGATTGATAATACTTGCATGACTAAGTTAAAAATGGAGGTATAGATGAAGGTACTATACTATAATTAATTTTTTCACATGTTTAGAACTATTGAGTCACATGATTTACTATTGATTCACATGATTTACTATTAGGGGAGGTGGTGCAAGTTTGATAATACTTGCAGGACTAAATTAAAAATGAAGAAAAAGAGGAAGGTATTATACTGTAATATTTCGAGCCCCAAAACATGCAATTATTGAAACTATATTTTCCTATAAATAGAAGCTCATTCTTCCTTCGTTTCTCACCAATTCACTAAGTCTCACAAGAGCAATTATTATAGAGAGAAAGAAGAAGAGAAGTATGCTACCTCACTATTCCAGTATCTAGTTTTCTTCTAAGGTAAGGGGTATTATTCTTTCGTATTCATGAAGAGAGTTATTTTCTTTCAATACTCGTAAGGGTTGTTATTCCATTCTTTATTATTATTTTGGAATAACCTGTCTATGCGAAGTACCGCATACATGGTGAAATTCTTCTGTTATTCCATTCTTTATTATTCTGTTAGAATAACCTGTCTATGCGGTCTATCGCATGCTTGATGAATTCTATTGTTATTTCATTCTTTATTATTCTATTAGAATATCCTGTCTGTGTGGATTATGCATGACCTGACTCCATTCTTTATTATTCTGTTGGGAATAACCTGTCTGTGCAGTCTATCGCATGCATGGTGAATTCTTCTGTTATTCCATTCTTTATTATTCTGTTCGAATAACCTATCTGTGTGGATTACCGCATGCATGGTGAATGATCCTTTGTATTCATTCTTTATTAAATTGTGGAAATGATCTGTCTACGTGGATTACAACATGGCGGGTGAAAATCCATTTGCAGTTTCGTATATTCTATTATACGCATCTGGGATATCATTTCTTTTATACGCGTCATGAAAATATCATTTTCTTTGGTATTTTTCTTATACGAGTTACTATTCACGGGTTACATTTCACCCAATTACTATTCACTCTAGTATTATTCACTCAGGTATTCGGGGCACTTTTCGTGCTGGAGTACTATTCACAAGTTACTATTCATGGGTTACTATTCACCCAATTACTATTCACTCTAGTATCATTCACTCGGGTATTTGGGGTATTTTTCATGTCGGGGTACTATTCCCGGGTTACTATTCCCGAAGTACTATTTACGAGGTACTATTTACCCAAAAAATATATTTCTTTTCTGTCCAAATTATTTTTGGTACATGAATATTATTCTTGAATTTTATTCTACAAAGTAGTATCATGTTGACAATTTGGATATTTTTAAACTCTAGATAAATTTAAAGTCTTTAATATTTATCCTTGATTTTGTTGGATTTGATTTCGTTTGATTATTGCTTATATCATTGTCATCATCCTCATGCTTATATTGTGATGAAAGTCATCTTTGGCTTACGTGCATAGATGGAATTGGTATAATTATGACCAGGGATTATTCGGTATAATCATGACCGTAATGTAACGAATGATGTGGTAAAAGTCCTCATTAGCCTATAGTTCATTGATGGACAGTTGTTGGTATGATTATGACCAGGGATTATTCGGTATAATCATGACCATTGATGATTACATGAATATCCTTAGTTGTGGTGCAAGGATGATTCGATTTTATATTTTAAGATGAGTTTCAGCGAAAAAGTTGATGAAAAACTTTTTAAATCATAGAAGATAGTAGATTTTATTCTATACTTGACTCTTCTAATGGATTGCTTATTCCGCTGCAGTTGTTGATCTAAAACTTGTTGTCTATTATATTCTATCAGTTGTTATACTGTTTAAGGCTAAGGATAATTTATTCTGCATTATCTTAGTCATCATATTTCTTATTGGGCTAGTTGAGCTCACCCTTTCTTTCACTGTTCTCTTCAGGAAATGAGAATATAGCTGGGACGAGTCGGGGAATGGATTGACGGTCCAGATGGTTGTTTTAGTAGTCCTAACTATTCTATAAAATAGTGTCACAATAAATGTAATGAGGACTCCATTGAGAATGGATATTGTCTAGAAGGTAATATTCTTGTTTAAACTCTTAGCTATGTTTTGAGGTATATTACCCGATAGTTGTATAATTAAGTTTTTATTTGATTTGTGTACCATGTATTTGGCGACTTAAGATAGGTGATGTATACCAATTTTGGGGGCGTCACACAGACCATAAGAGTCTGAAGTATATTTTCACTTAGAAGGACCTGAACATGCGTCAAAAAAGATGGATGGAATTGATAAAAGATTATGATTGTGAGATCTTTTATCATCCAGGCAAAGAAAACATGGTTGCAGATGCCTTGAGTAGGAAGGGTTGTGAGAAGTTGATGTTGTTAACGAACCTGGAGGAGCTCATTTCAGCAATGGCAAGACTAGAGTTGGAAATCGAATTTCCAAAAGAAACCGATGAAAGATTATTCCAGATGAAAGCTAGACCAACTTTGATTGAGAAGGTGAAGAATGCTCAACTACAAGATTATGAATGTTGAAAGATCAAAGAGAAAGTGGTTGAGAGTAGTGAAGTGAAATACAAGATTGATACCAAAGGGTTACTAAGATTCGAGGGAAGAATCTGGGTTCTAGCGGTACCAGATATTAAAGATAAAATATTGGCAGAAGCTCACAGCTCGAGATATTTGATTCATCCAGGAAGTACGAAGATGTATCAAGATTTACGACGACACTTTTGGTGGCCAAACATGAAAAGAGATGTCGCAGAATGTGTTGCAAAATGCTTGACATGTCAAAGAGTCAAGGCTGAGCATCAAAGACCAAGCGGATTACTTCAACCTTTGGAAATACCGGAGTGGAAGTGGGAGCATATCACAATGGATTTTGTGGTGGGTCTTCCAACTACTAAGAAAGGATACGATGCGATTTGGGTGATAGTGGATAACTTAATGAAATCAACACACTTTTTGCCAACAAAGATTAGATTTAATCTTGATCAGCTGGCAAAACTGTATGTTAAGGAAATCGTTTCGAGACATTGAGTTCTAGTGTCAATTGTATCAGATAGAGATCCGCGATTCACATCAAACTTCTAGAAGAGAGTACAAGAATGCATGGGAACACAGTTGAAAATAAGTACGGCATATCATTCGTAAACAGATGGCCAAAGCGAATGAACAATCCAGACGTTGGACGATATGCTTAGAGCATGCATCATGGATTTCAAAGGGAGCTGGGATGAACATTTACCATTGGTGGAATTCGCCTACAACAATAGTTACCACGCAAGCATTGGCATGCAGACTTATGAAGCATTATATGGCAGGAAGTGCAGAACCCCGCTGTGTTGGGATGAAGTCAGTGAACATCAACTATTAGGACCAGAACTGGTGCAACAAACTGCTGAGATTGTTAAACTCATCAGGACAAGATTGGTAGCTGCTCAAGACAGATAGAAAAAGTATGCTTATCAACACCGATAAGATCGTGAATTCGATGTAGGAAATTTTATGTTCTTAAAAGTTTCTCCTTGGAAGTGGAAAATCCATTTTGGTAAAAAGGGAAAGTTAAGCCTGAGGTTTATTGGACCTTTCGAGGTGCTACGGAAAGTAAGAGAAGTGGCTTATGGGGTAGCTCTACCTCCAGAGTTGGAACACGTTCATAATGTTTTTCATGTTTTGGTATTACGATCGTATAAACCCGATTACAAGCATGTGATAGAGTATGAACCTTTACAGTTCGATAAAGACTTGTCTTATGAAGAGGTTCCTATTCAGATAGTCGACAGGAAAGAACAAGTGCTCAAGAATAAGGTGATACCTTCTGTGAAGGTAATACGGAGGAACCACAATGTCGAAGAGGCTACGTGGGAACTCGAAGCTAAAATGATGAAGAATTACCCTGAGTTATTTGTTTAATCTTTGTCTTCGATTCTGGGGAAAGAATCTTTATAAGGAGGGAAGAATGTGACGAATAATTTGTTTGACTTATGATTCTGGGGACAGAATCCTTGTAAGGAGGGAAGGATGTAACAATCGATAATTTTAAATTGTAATTCAAAATATTTATTGAGTTATATAAATATTTAATTGATGTGTTTTATTGTTGAATAGATATTTGTTTAATTTAATTTGAGTTGATTAGTTATTTTTTAAATAAATAATTAACGAGTGAAGGAAATTAATTATTATGAGATTTTATTCTAATTTAATTTAACAATTAAGTTAGAGTGTGGATAGGGATTAAATGAATTATTATAAGGTTTTTAATTTAATTTGGTAATAAAAGTGTGACAATGTACTATAAATGGGTCATTAAAATAAATTAAAGGAGTTTAAATTAGTTTTTGCCAAACAAGGCTTAAAGATATTAAGTCTTTAATTTTTAAAGTGGTTTTGCCAAACAAAGTCTTATGGCTTTTGGATTTTTGAATTTTGAATTTTTAAATAAAATAAATTAAATAATAAATAAAATATATTTATAACTTATACGTTTATATGTTGTAACCGATAGTATTTAGTATGCCTATTATGGTCATATCAGTTTTTTAGTTTTACGTATACTTGGCTATCAGTTTGTTTACGTAGTCAATTGCTAATCCTAATCGTAAGAGAATAGAGAGAGAGAGACAGAGAGAGAGAGAGAGAGAGAGAGAGAGAGAGAGAGTTGAGAAAGAAGTAAGAGAGGGTTTCTAAGACTTTCAAACAAATCACTTGTGGTTAGCAAGGTTGCTCAAGAAATTGAAGGTATTTGCTATAACCTTAATATGTTATGTACGTATATATGTCTTACATTATAATTCTTAAATTTCTATGTGTTCTTGTCACATCATTAAATATAAATTCTATTAACATAAAAGTCATTAGATTACAAGTCTTCATCACTTGTACATTTTTTTCATTTCCTTTGCTAGTTGTAGGTTTATCGACCTTCTCAACTTTAGCTGCAATGAGTGTATATATGCAAGAGTGAGCAAACAAAGCTTACTTGAATAATAATGAATAAACATCATATCAACTGCCAAATGAATAGGCTTAGTAGAAATGAATAAAGTACTTCATCAATAATAATCAGGAACAGAACTTGAAATATATAATTGAGGGTCAAAGGACCACGAACTATGTCCATAGTTATAAGTAATCTTTCAACTTAAACTTTAACAGCCTTAAGACTATAAGGACTCCTCGCACTTAGGGGGATCAACCCTTTGTACAATGTATTGTGCACAAACATTTCAACGCTATTCATAAATTATTCCCTAATAATAGGGTTGTTCATCTCAACATTTAGAATACGAGTCTACACGAAAGTAAGTTTGGTTTGGATAAGTTTCAAGGTAATCTGGAATTCAACGAACATGAACTACGGAGTAGTTGAATAAAAAGGTACTAACTTTATGTTAAGGAATAAATCATAACTGAATCAACATTGAATACTAAGGTCATGCTTTAGGAATAATCTAAGAGCATAAACATTGAATAATTACAACATAACTTGCTTGAACAATATTAAGCCAATGTTATTTAGAATTGAATACTAAGCATGCATAACAAATAATAAAGTGAATGATAAAACTTGACCAACATTAGTATATCAGAATATATAAACTTGCATGCTAAATAACAAGTTAAAGACAAAAATAACTTGCTCAATATCAGAATAAAGTTTAGGAAACTTGCGTAAGTGTAATTGAGATAGGGTAAGTAAACTTGCTCAATAATAATAAGGCAGAGTAATAAACTTGCTCAACGAAAATGTAGAGTTAGAACACTTGCCATAATGCGAATGTTCAATAATAATATTTGATGTGGAATCATCAACAATAATTATCCACTAACGTGCTTAAAAAATAATAACTCGAGTTTGAGTTAGAGAACTTGTCTTGCTTGTAGGCTAAATCATAATAGTTTGATTCACAATATTCTAATTACATATCATTAGGATACAATTAGTTATTACAAATATTCTATAAGTATTTATTTCATGTATGGTTTGATTGTTAACCACATAGTCAAATTACATCAATAAAATAATAATAAAACTTGTTAGGTGTTAATAACATGCTCGTTCTTAGCACTATAATACCATAATAACAAAATTACATGTTTAACAATCATCATATTGCATTACATCAACAATTACAGACTTTTGTGCAAAACAAAAGTCATTCCTGGACTTACTGCTAATTGGCATCATGGCGCCACGGTTTGGATGTGGATCATTGCATGTGATGATGATATATGCTGCTGCGATGATGATGTTACGTTACGGCCAAGAAAGCCCAAAGCATCGGCGCGTGTAAGTGCTGACAGAAAAGTCGAGCATCGGCTCTGACTTTGGTGCTAAGGCACGAAATTTAGAGCTGGCGCGCTGATTTTGGCACTGAGGCGCCGAATGTAACAACCCGATATTTTCTATATAAATAAATCAAAAATTTTGTGTATAAATTTTTTTATTATTAAAATAAATATGGGGAATATGTATAAGTCAAAGCGTATGTATTTATGTGATAAATAAAATATATTTATTACATGAATAATTACAAATAATTTAATTTAGAATTATTGATTATTACAAATTATATTCTTATAATAACTGATTTTATAGAAGAAATATTTTTATTAATTATTTTCCATGAAAATATGATTATTATATTATTTAAATAATATATTAAATGATTTTTAGAATAATTATAATAATTATTTTATTATATGACTTTTAGTATGCATTATTAAGTTAATTATTTTAACTTAATTAATAATGTTATATATGATGATAAATCGATATATGGAATCCAAACCTTAATTTTGGATTTTTATCAAGGCATGAGAATAATAATATAATATTAATTATATTTTTATTTTTCAGTGCTATAAATATGTACTGTATGTACGTATTGATAATGGTTTGTCAATTATGGTGTATTATAACCAAACCCTAGCAATATTTATATAAACCCTAGTATTACTGTTAAACCCTAATTCTGAAGTCAAATGAGACTTTAAAAATCTTTTAAGACACTATGTTATGTGTTATACGATTTGTATTTTAGGTAAAGCCTTATTATTATGGAAAACCATAATTGTAAATTAAAATCCTAATCTCTGAAATTAGAAAGCCTAATTTGAAACCTAAACTGGAGTTTATGCTCAGTCAGAAATAGTGTTAATATGATTAATATCATGTATGGTAGATTTTATTGCTAAATAGGAAGAACTTTATTAGTAATTTAAAACCCTAATATCTAGAACACTATTTTGGTAATTAGAAACCCTAACTATAATTTGGTAACCCTAATTATCAAAATTGTAAACCTTAATTAGTAATTTTAAAACCTAATTACTAATTGTAAACCCCAATTGCTTAATTAGATGGGTTAATTATAATTAGTAAATAAATAATACCCTAATGTTCATGTATAAGGAAATTAGAAACCTAACCTAATTAAGAAAACCCTAATTTGTAATTTTTAGAAATTAATTTTTTATTTTAAAAACTAAAATTTTACATTTTTCAAACCCTAATTGCTAAACCTTAGGGTTAAACCCTAAGGGTCAAACTGTGAGAACCCGATTTTTCATAAGTTATTAAAATAAGAATTTAATAATTGAAATTCTTATTACGATGTGATTAATGTAACAATCCATAATGTTAATTGTAATTATAAATATTTAATGGATGTGTTTATTATTGAATAAATATTTGTTTATTGTTGAATAAATACTTGTTTAATTATTTGTGAAATAAATAATGAATGTGTGAAAGAAATTTATTATTATGAGGAAATTTATTAATTTAATTTAATTACTAAGTTAGAGAATTTATAATGATTAAATGAATTATTATATTATTCAATAAATTGTTATTAGAATTAATTAAATTATGTATGAAAACTTAATTAAATAAAGTGTGACAAATAACTATACTATAAAGAAGTTTAATTTAGTTTTGCCAAACAAGACTTAAAAATATTAAGTGTTTAATTTTTTTTAAAAAGAGTTTTGCCAAACAAAGCCTTATGGCTTTTGGTTTTATTTTGAATTTTGAATTATAATAAACTAAATAAATAAAATATAATTATAATCTAAATGTTATATGTTTGGTAACTGCTATTTTTAATAAGGTCATTAATAGGTGTATTATTATTATTTTCTGTTGGCTGACCTATCATTTAGTTCACGCTTAGTAGGTTAACTCTTATACTAAGAAAAGAAAAGAGAAAAAGTTACAGAGGGTTTTAGAGAGAATTGTCAGAGAAAGTTGAGATAAAAGGCTGGGATTCTAGAGAAATACTGAGTTCTTCAAGCTTTTCTAAGGATTTAACAAGTATCTTCTTAAGCAACAAAAATGTAGTTTTCCTATAATCTTAATACTATATAACTATATATGTTTTACGTTCTCTGTGTTCTTGATTGTAATATAAAGTTTTTACAAAATTTTCTGTAAACCATGTTTTTACAATTGATTATGAAATTATGCGTATTTGTAATGGTAATTGTTATAACTAGCATATATATATATATATATATATATATATATATGATTGTATGCTAAATTACGTATGCAAGAAAGAATTGGTTTTACAGTGATTACATGTACAGAACATGTTTTGTAGGATAACAAAATTAGGTATGCTAATTGTGAAAGTGAACCTTATGTATGTTAATTGGGTAAGGACTTAATGAGAATGTAGTTCAAAGGATTGAATTCGTTGGATAATTTTTGTTTACAGTGTTAAACCTTGTAAAACAACGTCAACAATGGAGTTGGGTTTTAAACTATGGTTTCAAGGATTTAAATTTTCTAAAATTATTGTTTAATTGCTTTAAATTGGTATATGTATGATAAGTAAATGTTTATGAGTAATCTATATAAGTTTTACATCTTAATTTAGATGTTAGCAATAGTAATTAGTCCAAAATTTAGTTATTCTATTCTTCGTGGTTGGGTTTTGTAAGTTTTGGCTCCCCAACGCCAAAATCTGCGCCCCAGGTGTGATTTTCGCGCCTCAGCACCAAAAATAGCCCAGAACTTCGTGCCCCAGCGCTGAAATTCGCACCCAAGTGCCAATGCCTGACTTAGTTCTCGCGCCCAAATACCGAACAAGATAATCCTGGCCTGGACGCTTTGACCTCCTGTAGTAAAATGGCTATAACTTTTTCATACGAAACTCCGATTGAGGTGATTCAAGATGATCCGGAACAATGACGAATAGAGAAACAACTTTTGTGCTTTAAGTGTTTCAATTTGAGGTCGGAAATAGGGGTCAAAATGGTCATTTGTGGAACTAATATGTATTAGGAGGCAATCAGAGGGCGTATGGAATGCACATATGCAAATGTAGTGCTCCTAACGATAAAAGATGTTGTCCTAAGTTATAAAACATGAATATTCGTAAATATAATAATGCTTAACATTAATAAAAGATGTATTAGATAAGTTGTATAAGCATACTAAGCACACACAAGAGAGACGAATCGGGCGTGTGAAGAATGAGCGTCGAAACGTCATGCCAAGTGTTAATGAACTTAAAAAGTGTTTCAATTTAATTGAAATGAATATTATAAGATATGAAATGGATTTAATATAAAACAAATAAGTAGTCCTAGCAAGACTTAAGCACTGGAATTAACTTCGAGTTTGACTAAGAAAAAATATAGTGAGTTATAAGTTTAAAGTTGACACAATCAAATTTAACATTGTGTATTGATTAATAGGAAGAGTTATAGGATGTAGATTAAAGTTTACATTACAACTACTATGCGTTAGTTGATGTAAATGCTTATATAATTGTGTAGGCACGTGAAGTACAAATAACTGTAAGCTGTTAAACTATTATTGGTAAACAATGATCAAGGCAAGTCTTTTAGTTCCTATTTGCTATGTGAACTTGATGATTAACTGTTTTAAATCTTTATTGCAAAGAGCATGATGTGTTATATATATGTTGAAAGTATGAAATGTTAAAGTCAATTTATCACTATGTTAATTGATTAAAGCATGTTGATTGAGTAAGGACTCAATCTTTATACTTGTTATATAAACTGTAGCATGTATATTATATGTTGAGCATGTTTTTATGTGCTATGTGACACATGAAAACTGTTAGATTTTGCTGGGCTATCGAGCTCAACCTTGCAAATAACCACTTTTCCAAGTACAAGATTCAATGTAAAGTTATGTGTTACTTGAAAGACATGAATCAAATGTGATACTTGAAGATTTTTACACTTTGGTTGTGTTATTATTATTTGAACCTTGTGTAAGGCTCCGAATAATGTGTTAATGTTAAATTGTAATATCGTTTTGCGATGTAAACTATTGTAGTATTAAAATGATTTTGAGATATCTAGATGTAAAGGTTGAAGGTTTTGGGAATGAGGATAGTTTGTAATAGAAAATTTTAATTATTCTGCAAATTTCAATGGTTGTATTATCGATTAATGATTTAAAATTAGAGGTTGAATGTATTATTAACGACCGAAGTCGAGAATTAAATTGTATGAATTTTGGGGTCGTTAGAGTTGGTATCAAAGCTGATAGGTTAGAAACCTTAGGTAAGAGTACCTTAGGCTATAACCTTAGAGAAGAGAGGTTAAGATAATGAACGAATAAGCTCAAATAGAGTTTGAACAATAAGAAATACTTTAAGAAATTTATAAAGAATGGATTAAAACATGTGTGAGAGGATTCAAAGAAGAATCTCGCAGAGTTATAAGGAATATGAATGTGGGGTTACCCAACTCCAATAATAAGGATGTAAGGTGATAATAAATAGGCAATGTCTATAAGAAGAGAATGATAAAGAAGTTAAGATTAAAAAGTTATATTTAAGTATGGTACAATTGTACTCTTTAATAGTTGATGTATGGTATCTGGGCTAAACGATTCCTTCATAGAGCGGAGGTATATACGAACTAGCAACACAGAACCTAGTTTGTTGGTTGTTTATGGGAAACCACTCAGCGCACCATATTAAAACTGTTAGAGACTCGATGTGTACCAAGTATAGAAAGTGGATACATATGGTGAAATTGTGGAACTCGAATGAAATCTTGAGCAATGTAAACGAAGTTAGAAATTCTTAAAGGAAGAATTGTTTTATAAACAAGAGAATTCAAAGAAGAATCTTGAAGAGATATAAAGATAATAAATGGGAGTTTCCTAACTCCAATAGCCAAGGTAACGAATAATGATGAATAGACAAAGTCTGAAAAATTAAAAGCATAAACGAAATCGTAAATGATGAAAAAGGAAATAAAGATGATCGTAAAACAAAATAATCACGAGTTAAGAAAAGAATTTTAAGGGAGATGATTATAGAATAAGATCACGACGTGATCTGTTTAAGTTATAAAAGAAAGATGGTTTGTAATGTTTGAATAATTATAGCTTGATGCTATGATGATAAAGTACTATGATATAGTACAAGATAAACTCATGAGGAGTTATAGATAATGTGATACGAGGAATTCGTATTGAGCAAGTTAAGGGTAAGTTGTTAAGAGTAAGATAGAGTTAGGTGGGATTTCATTTGAGGACTCAGGTGATGGCTAAGTTGTACAAACCTTTGTATAGGCGAGGGTTTTGTGCTTGCACTCAGTTTATTACATTGATAATCATTGGAATGTCGATATCGCGCTATCAATGTATGTGTGGTGAAAATGTGATTCTTTTCTTATGTGTATATTTGAAAGTTAGAGACTATTAAGATTGGTCAGATATTATTAGGATTAGGTGCGGTTCTTAAAACTAATGCATATGGTATGTTCGTGACTCATAATTGTGACGCCCCTAAAATAGGTATACATCACCCATCTTGAGTCGCCAAATACATGGTACTAAAATACAAATACAACTTAATAATACCACTGTCGTGTAAAATACAACAAAACATAAACTAAGAGTTTTAATAAGAATATTGTCATCTAGACAATATCCACACTCAATAGAGTCCTCATTACATTTATTTTCAGACTATTTTATAGAATAGTGAGGACTACTATGACACCATCACTCCATTCACCGACTAGTCCCGGCTACGTTCTCATTTCCTGAAGAGAACAATGAAAACAAAAGTGTGAGCTCAACTAGCCCAGTAAGAAATATTATGACTAAGATAATGCAGGATAAATTATCATTAGCCTTCAACAATGTTAAACTGATAAAATACAATAGACATCAAGTTTAACTGCAGCGGAATAAGCAATCCATTAGAAGAGTCAAATAGAGAATAATATCTACTATCTTCTATGATTTAAAATGTTTTCATCAATTTTTATCGCTGAGACTCAGCTTAATAAATAAACCACATCATCAAACCATCCCTGCACTACGGGCCAAGGATATTCATTAAATCATCAATGGTCATGACTATACCGAATAATCCCTGGTCATAATCATACCAAGTCTATCTCTGCACGTAAGCTAAAGATATACAACTATAAAACCAATAATGAGCAGTCCATCTTTGCACATAAGCCAAAGATATACAATTCAATAATCAACAGTCCATCTTTGCACGTAAGCCAAAGATAACTTTCATCACCAATAAGCACGAGGATGATGGCAATGATATAAGCATTAATCAAACGAAAACAAGGATAAATATTAAAGACTATAAATTTATCCAAATATTATAAATCACATAATAATTTCATAATCTAATATTATTAATATCATAACAATATTTTAATCACTTCTTAAACTTATAAACAATTTATTTCGATTGTTTACACTTTACCAAATAATGCATTTAATCATTCAAAAATGCCATACTCATAAGATTTCATCACCAATGATCAAATACCTCATCAAAAATCTGCATATATAGGATTTCCAAGCCATAAAATCCTATTTTCCAATTTTGTTACTTCACATAACATATTTAATTCATTTACTCATAACTAGTTTATTTTCATAAAAAATACCAAATCAGTCCCAAAAATATTTCTTTTATGGGATTTAGCAGAATATAGTCCCATAATGAACATATATTTTTTCAAAATTTTTAAAATTCATTTACTATTTTTCAAAAATTAATTTCTAATTTATTCCTTAAGAAATTAGCTACCTCAAGTTTAACTCCAGAAATTCCCAAATCTTGGCAGGATCTTACACATGTTAACGTGAGCTTCCAGTTTAAATTTCATGGTCATCGGAGTTATAGAACTCCGATTATAGCGTTTTTTGTCGAAAAAACCTAAATATTGAAATAGTCATAACTTGCTCATTTTAAGTCGGAATGAGTTCATTTTATGACAGGAGGTACCTTATACCATATATTTCCATGTCCCAAAAGGCCATAATTTTTCTCACAAATTAAGTGGCCGAAAATGCCCTTTTAAATTTCTGGGCAGTAGCTTTTTGGCATTTTTCAGTTTTTGACTCCTTTGCTAAAATCAGTCCACACGAAAATCTACCACACCTTTTCCAGTGATTCCACTTGGATAAGTTAAAAAACTCTCAGATCTAACTCTAGAACTTAACCACACTCAAAAATTTGAAATATAATACGAGATATGGTCAATGGAATTTCATGTTCCATTTTCACCAAAATCTGATTTTCAACCCTTTGTGATTTTTATGAAACTTTCATGTTTTCACATAACAACCAACATAACTCATCATAACACTTACTAATACTACATATACCCATGATTTTCATCAGTCTAATGCTTTTATTATGACTTTCATCATAATCCACGTAAACAGATCATTTCTACAATTTAATAAGGAATGAATACAAAGGATCATTCACCATGCATGTGGTAATCCACATAGATAGGTTATTCCAACAGAATAATAAAGAATGGAATAACAGAAGAATTCACCATGCGTGCGATAGACTGCATAGATAGGTTATTCCAAACAGAATAATAAAGAATGAAACCAGGTCATGCGTAAACGCACCTACATGATATTCTGACTGAATAATAAATAATGGAACTAGGTCTGGCGTAAACGCACAGACATGATATTCCGACAGAATAATAAATAATGGAACCAGTCCCACGAACGCACAAAATGGATATTCCGGCGAGAATTATAAAGAATGTAATAATAGAAGAATTTCACCATGTATGCGGTGATTGATAAAACAATTGATTCCAACATAATAATAAAGAATGGAATAACAGAAGAATTTCACCATGTATGCGGTACTTCATATAAACAGGTTATTCCAACAGAATAATAAGGAATGGAATAACAATACCTCTCTTCATGAATACGAAAGAAATAATACCCCTTACCTTAGAAAGAAACTGGATACTGGAGTAGAGAGGTAGTAGACTTCTCTTCTTCTTTCTCTCTATAATAATTGCTCTATAGCTTTAGTGAATTGGTGAGAAATGAAGGGATAATGAGCTACTATTTATAGAAAAATATAGTTTCGATAATTGCATATTTTGGGGCTCAAAAAATTACAGTACAATACCTCCAACTTTTCTTTCATTTTTAATTTAGTCCTGCAAGTATTATCAAACTTGCACCACCTCCCCTAATAGTAAATAATGTGAACCAATAGTTCAATCATGTGAATCAATAGTTATAAACATGTGAATATACGAATTACAGTATAGTACCTCCATCTATAACTTTTTTTTATTTAGTCATGCAAGTATTATCAATCTTGCACCAACTCCCCTAATAGTATAAAAATGTGATTCAATAATACACACATGTGAACAAATATTTATATAAGCATGTGAATTAGTAGCAATTAATTACTCATTTATCCGATAAATTCCCTGATTTATCAATATAAAGCCCAGACATCAATTATCATCGGAATAGATGTCGATTTCCACTAACACTAATAATCCCAACACAACGGAACTATCAAATTCATCTTTAATCAAATTGAACTTATTCATCATTAATATTATAACTCACAATATTTAACAACCAGGTCGTTCCCAGTAAAGAGGGGGCTTTCCAATAAGGATTTCTCCTTAAAAGCACGCAATTAGATGACCAAACCTCTCCTTGATAGAACTTCTAGACATTGTAAATATTGCAATTTAATAATATGAATAACTTTGTCGTGTCAATTATTGATTTAATAATATAACATATTGTACAGATGATACTGTGACAATAATCGAATCAATAATATAAGTGATATGATGCAGCAATTACTGTAGCAATAAATGAGTATAATTGAGTGACTTCTCACGTAAGCATCAATAATCAATACCGTGTGCTACTATGCAACCACGTGTATTACTTTACTTTTACTACCGGGTAGTTCAACAGTTTTAACGGTAACATTTCCGCCGTTATTTTTATAAAAAGATAATTCTGTCATTTTCTTACTACGACAATACTTCCGTTGTGGGTTCACTAACGATATTTGTCTTAGTCGTCGGGATATTCCCAACAAAAAGAATATTCCCCGACCAATCGAATATTATATAACAACTTGCATACTTTGCAAAATTTATAAATACTACCTACAACTATGACATTATAACAAATCCACACCATATTATTAAAAAAAATATTTTAAGAAATTTAAATCTTTATTCATAAAATCTGGGGTCTCACAATAATAATGTTTGAACCCCTCAGCGAATAAATGATGAGTGGGATTTATACCCGCGAATTAGACCCTTTGCTGCTTAAGTTGTTGCCTGTTTTCAATATTTTAGTTAGCTTTTATATATATATATATATTATTGTATTTAAGTTCAAGTTCTCTACAGGCAGGATTTACACATTGTTCCAGCTTTCTTGTGCATTTTTTCAGACTTGGCCAATGCAATGACCAAGTGTTACACTTAGAAGCCGTCTTGTCAATGTACTATTGTTGAGCCTACTATAAAGTGGCACCCGGCGCCATTGGCAGTATAATGATCCGCATCATGGCCGGATGTAGCTATGAGCGCTTTTGGAAAATCGAGCTCATGCCAAACAAAACGCCGCCTCGGCACTATTCATAAAGTTTCAACACCATTCACGGTGCCCAGCCTTGGTCAGGCGCCACACTGGCGCCATACCATACTGGCCTTGGCCAAGTCTTGTTCAAATCACACTGCAAACTCGTGCCGCAGCACCGAGTATCACTAATAGGTTTGCGCCGCAGTGCCAGAAAGGGTCTTTCACCGCGCTCCAACTCCATGCACGGCGCCCCAGCAAGGGTTCAGAACATTTCTTGAACAAGAAGGGTTCATCCCACAGATATTGCTTGGCATCTGTTAGGAATTTAGTCTTTTGTTGATAGCTCATATTTTGGGGAAGCACTTGGCAAGCGACGTAATTGGCAATGTCCGCATACCACAGAACTTTGTCATTGTGACAACCCGAGAAATTAGACAATTTATTAAAATCTTAAATGATTGATTTAAGGTCAAATAATAGACCTAGACAGAAAATGAGTGTATGCGTTTGATATTTTTGGGAAGGTATTTTGAAGATTTCAAAATCTTGTGTAGGCTTTTGGTGAATTATTCAGGATTAAGTGTATATGTGAATATTTTCTGTGGATATTGTATTATATGTGTTCAAAATATGTGGTTCAGGGTCAAGGGTTGACCAAATAAAATTTATCAGTATCAAACCCTAATATTATTAAGCACGTCAACGTTCAGTTAGAAAATCCTAATGATGGATAAGAAACCACAAAACAGGTTACGAAACCTAATTTCGATTTCGAAAATTTGAAACCCTAATTCGGAACTTAGAAACCATAATGTACAGTTATGGACTTAATAGCTAAAGTAACAATTTAAATTGGGATAAAATAATCCTAATTAATAAGATTGATTTATGAATGGGAAAGTTTAATTTAATTCGAGAATCCTAATTACAATTTAGAAATATTAATTTTCTATTTTTTTTTTGAAAAACCTTAAGGGTTAATAACCGTGAATTTTAAGTCACTATATATATGTATGTACATTATTGATATTTAAAACTTTGTGTTATCGGTGATTTAATATGTGACAACATATGTGAAGTGGTGCATGGATCAATAAACATATATACTATAGTTATGGATATATACATTTATAGATTTCATTAAAAATGAAAGCTTCGTAACCTAATTATACATGAGACAATTAAATAACCTAAGGGTTATGGTAATAAGGAAATGTTAGTATTTAATATGTATACTAACTTAAGTGGGTAAACTTATTATTTCAAGTGACTAATAATTTTAAACTTAATTCTTGTAAGTCTAATTAGGTTATGAGCTAAAGTCACATGTTTAAGTAATTAAATTTCATAATATTAGGAATGGAAACCCTAAATAATCAAATTGGGTAACATATATTAAAATTGCTAGACTATGTTTAGTACATAGCCCAAAACAATTAAGGAGGGAGCCCAAATGAAATAACATTCAAACCAATACTTAGCCCACTTGATTAAGGGTATTTTAGACTTTTGATTAATCAAATTTGTGCATTAAAATAAAAGCTAAATGGATGATAAAATGCGTTAGAAGGGACTGGCCATATTAGGCCAAATAAGGAAACAAATTAAGCTAATCAATGTCTATTAGTAGTAACTCTTACACACAAGGACATGTTTGTCAAGCTCTCATTGGTTGCCACTCTATTAAGCACTCTTAATCATGATTAGACTAATTGAAGTGATAAGGCAAAGCTTTTATCCATGGGTCAAAGAAAGTATGGGGGATAATAAGGGATCAACCATCTCATTTGCTAGAATACTCCACTTTCTCTCATTATTCTTCTTCTAATTTTCTCCCAAGCTAGCAACTTCAAGAGAGAGAAAAGAAAGAGAGGTTCGGCCATTGCAAGAGAGAGAGAGGAGTGCTAGTTGTTCATGCATCCTAAGTTTAGATACTACTTTGGTAAATCAAGGAAGGTAGCCATTCAATCAAAGTATAACCTAACTTTCATTTTCTTCTTCTACTTTGTTTTATAGCTTGAGTTTTGTTGGGGTTATGAACAAATACTCAAGATACCCTAGTTCTACATATCATCAAGTATGGAACTAAGTATCTTGAGTGTTGGATCTAAGGCTTAGAGGAAGAAAATGAGCATATGTTCTCCAAGGGTGAAAACTCTTGTTTTTCTTCCACTAAATCTTGTGTAACTCAAGTTTTACAACTTGGATTTGCAACTCAAGATACATGAGTTACCTAGTAAACCCAAGTGATAGAACACAAATCTAGCAAGTTTTGAAAGTTTTGGGACTGTTTTCCCCAAAACAGTCCACTTTGAATGTTAAGGGTTCAAAATCCTAAAATAGTAACTGTTTCATTTTTTCTTGAGGCTGTTTCGGTTAGTTTCTTGTCTTTTAAAAATCTGGGAAACATCACAGAGGTACCTTGAGAAGTTATCTACATGTAGGAAAAAGAACGGACACGTTTCGAATTTTAGATTGTGCGTAATGACTATTTTCGTAAAGGACTCCGAAATATTAACCTTCGAATATCTCACTGTGTATACACTGGAAATTTCCAAAATATTTACAGTGGGTTCATGTATGTTAGGAGAGCATATCCTGAAAATTTCATAATTTTCTGAATAAAACTCAATTTATGAAAAATAGAGCAAGATCCGAGTGTTTTGGGAACTTTAAAAATAATAAATCATTTTCAAAAATTCCAGAAAAATTAGGGGATCATTGTTGGTTCATATTCTGTTAAAATTCAGAAGTTGAGAACTTTTGGAGTCAGTTTACTATTTTTCCAAAAAATGATTAAGTTATGAATAAAAGGAAATAAATAGCTAGATGATGTCTTTAATAATAAAAATGTGATTTTTATGCTTGAATACTCATAATATGTTACATCATGACTATCTTAGGGTATTTTGATAATTTATGATAAGAAATTTTATTTATGACCTTTTATGGATATTAAATAAGAGGTTTTATAAAGGATGAACAATTAGAATAAATTGTTTATTAATCCAATAAATTATTAAAATATTATTATGATATTAATAATATTAGAATATGAAATTGTTAAGTAAATAAAAATATTAATATTAAAACTTTTTTAAAATACTATTAAATGGTTAATAATATTTAATTTAAGCATTAATAAATGATTAAAGTATTATTAAATGATTAATAATATTAGTAAATGAATAAAATATTATTAAATGATTAATAATATTAGTAAATGAATAAAATATTATTAAATGATTAATAATATTAGTAAATGAATAAAATATTAGTAAATGATTAAAAGTATTATTAATTTATTAATGATACTAAAGCATAAGTAAGATATTATTAAGTTAATAATATTAATGCATGATTAAAATATTATTAAGAGGATTAATAATATTAGTAAGGTATTAAAATATTATTAAGGGGTTAATAATATTAGCAAGCAAGTAAAAGTATTATTAGGGAACTAATAATACTAAGAGGTGAATTAAATATTATCAAGATTAATAATATTATGTGAATTAAAGGTAGTTGTTATCTGAAAATTATTGCAAGTCTATGAAAATTGTTTTGACTGATAAGAAAATTTTCCAAGATATTGTTAAGTGTTTAGGCATAGTTTAATTGAACTTAAACTCGATGATTGTCCGACTTGACCGTCGGGATGTTAGAATTGTACCGAACTCAACTCGAACTGCGATAGTTTGACTTGAGGATAGGTGTTATGTGTTGTATAGACTGATAGGGTTATGTGCTATGTGTTTAGGTTATTTTTTAAATACTGTGATGATATTATTATAACTTAGAAATACATATTATTAATAATAGGTCTTCAGACAAAACTTATTAAATTGCATAGTGGTAATCAACGGTTCAGGCAAGTTTTACTTAACTCTACTAAGAGTTGTTTTATCCAGATATGCTTATGGTTAATCATTGCTGATTGCCATGTGGAATTGTACTCTGTACATATTGCATGTATAAGTCAGGTATGAAAGGCTGATCACCTTCATTACCAGTTGGTCCAAATATATTTGTTCATGTTTAATACTTGTTCAGTTAAAAGTTTGTTCGTGCTAGTTCTCAATTATATTGATGAATTATAGCCAGCCTATTATTCAGACTCTTTCAATCATGATATCCTTAAATTGTATTTAAACTTGCTGGGCAATTTTCATGCTCACCCTTGCTATATCATGATAAATATTGCAGATAAGGCGAATGCGTTCGGATACAGGAAAAGGATAATGCCAAGTTCTACTTGGGATAAAATGTGCAGCTAGATTGTAATAGTATAATTTGATAATAATGTCATGTGTTAGATAGTTTATGATTTGTGTATAAGTTAAGGTTACTCGATTTTGGAGAATAGTGTGTAAAGTGTACTATATAAACAATTTATGTTTATATCTTCCGCAATAGTTATAGAATGATTGAACCGAATCCGCGATGATTTGGGATTCGGATTTGGGGCTCTCACAGCCATTGACAACAAAAAGTTGCTCGTCCAGGAAGAAGTCATTTATGGCTTTGTCGGCATCGCCCGAGGGCATGGTGTTTTCCAATCATGATATGTGGTCGGCAACCTAATTTTCTGTCCCATTCTTGTCTCGGATTTCTAAATCAAACTCCTGGAGAAGCAAAACCCACCGTATCAACCTCGGCTTAGCATCCTTATTTTCAATCAAATACTTGATTGCTGAGTGATCGGTGTATACGATCACCTTCGTTCAATTGAGATAGGAACATAACTTATCAAAAACATAGACTACTGCCAGCAGCTCCTTCTCAGTGGTGGTATAATTTAACTGAGCATCAGTTAATGTCTTGCTGGCATAGTAAATGGTGTGGAAGACCTTCTCCCTTCTCTGGCCCAACACTGCCCCTATTGCAAAGTCTCTGGCATCACACATTAGCTCAAAAGGGTAGGTCCAGTCTGGAGCTACAACAATAGGTGTCGTGACAAGTCTTTTCTTTAATAACTCAAAGGCACTCAGGCAGGCGGCATCAAATATGAAAGGCGTGTCCTTTTCCAAAAGATTGCACAACGGATTAGTGATGCGCGAGAAGTCCTGGATAAACCTTCTGTAAAACCCGGCATTCCCGAGAAAACTCCTTACCCCTTTCACTGAGGTGGGCGGTGGAAGGTTATTGATCACATCTATCTTTGCCTTATCAACCTCAATTTCGCTAACCGAAACCCGATGGCCCAAAATAATGCCTTCCTTGACCATGAAGTGATACTTCTCCCAATTCAGTACCAGGTTAGTTTCGACACATCGATGGAGAACGGTAGTCAGATTTGTCAAGCAATTATCAAACGAGCTCCCGAAAACTGAGAAGTCATCCATGAAGACCTCCAGGGTCTTTTCAACCATATCAGAGAAGATCGACATCATACACCGCTGAAATGTTGCGGGAGCATTACATAGGTCGAAGGACATTTTCCGAAAGGCAAAGGTCCAATACGGACATGTGAACGTTGTCTTCTCCTGGTCTTAAGGAGAAATAGAAATCTGATTGTACCCCGAGTACCCATCTAGCAAACAATAATATTCGTGCCCAGCCAACCGGTCAAGCATCTGATCAATGAATAGAAGGGGAAAGTGATCCTTACAGGTTGATTTGTTTAGTTTCCTGTAATCCATGCACACTCTCCACCCGGTCACCGTCCTGGTGGGAATCAGTTCGTTGTTCTCATTGGACACAACTGTCATCTCGCCTTTCTTGGGCACGCACTGGATTGGACTAACCCAAGGACTATCCGAGATGGGGTAGATAATGCCCACATCTAATAGTTTAATTATCTCCTTCTGTATGACCTCTTTCATAATGAGGTTTAACCTCTTTTGATGCTCAATAGATGGTTTTGACCCTTCCTCCAGTAATATCTTATGCATGCATAGAGTCGGATTGATCCATTTTATATCGGGAATAGACCACCCCAGGGCCGTTTTGTATTTCTTGAGCATAAGCAGCAACTTTTCTTCCTGACACTTAGTTAGAGGAGCAGAAATTATCATAGGTAAAGAAGAGGAATTCCCTAAATAAGAATACCTCAGGTGATTAGGCAAAGGTTTAAGCTCAACGATAGGAGGCTCGACGATCGACAGCTGAGCCTTGGAAGTAGATGCCTCATTATCATTCAGAGACTCGAACTGTCGGTGGATTTGCTTTGATCTTTGAGGTTCATCGAGCCACTTGGCACATTCCACATGTGTGGGCTCTTCCGTAGTACTAGCCCCGGTTAATGTGGCTTCTAATGGGTCTTGAATGCAAGTTTCTTAGAATACTCCCTTCACTGAATTATCAATTGTATTAATCTGGAATCAATCCTCAGTGGTATTAGGATACTTCATTAATCGGAAGACATTAAATGTCACTTCCTGATCCTGTACCCTCATTGTTAACTCTCCTTTCTGAACATCGATCAGGGTCCTCCCAGTCGCCAAGAATGGCCTTCCCAATATTATCGGGACCTCCCTGTCTTCTTCAAAATCTAGGACTATGAAATCCGCTGGAAATATGAACTTGTAAACCATCACAAGAACATCCTCTAACATCCCCTTCGGGTACGTTAGAGACCTATCAACCAATTGCAATATGAGGCTTGTAGGTTTTGCTTCATTGAGTCCCAACTTCTTATAAATAGAGAGGGGCACACTACAAGAATCTGGTCGCTGATAGTCTTGGTTGTTGTTAGGCCTTTTTCTTGATGCGCATCAAGTTGATGCTAGCCCCTAGATCACACCGAGCCTTCCCAATAAACTGGTCCCCAATGGTGCATGGAATTATAAAGCTCCCCGGATCTTTTAGCTTTGGTGGAAGCTTGTTTTGAAGGATGGCACTACACTCCTCTGTCAGTGCCACTGTTTCATAGTCCCCCATTTTGCGCTTCTTGGAAAAGATGTCCTTCATGAACTTGACGTAACTAGGCATTCCCTCTAATGCCTCCGCAAATGGGATATTTATATGCATCCTCTTGAACACTTCCAAGAATTTGGAAAACTGCTTGTCCAGCTTCAGTTTCTGCAACCGTTGGGGGAAAGGCAACTGAGGGAGAGGCTGATTGACAATACTCATTGGAGGAGATGGTGTTGGAGGTCTGTCTTAACCCCCAAGTGTCTCAGTATTCTCCTTCACTGGAGGTTCCTTTTCAGTCACTACTTCATCTTCCACTGGAGCACTCTCTCCACTTTGTTCCTTAGTGGTTCTCCCACTTCTAAGGGTTACTGCTTTACACTGTTCCTTGCCTTCCCGTTTCGGGTTGACATCAGTGTCACTAGGCAATGTGCCTTATGGATGACTGTTTAACGCAGTAGCCAATTGTCCCATCTGTACTTCAAGATTCCAAATGGAAGCTTCTTGATTGTTACTTCTAATTTCATTCTGGGCTATGTACCTTGACAAGAGATCTTCTAAACTGGGCTTCCTCTCCTGTTGAGGTGGGGGATGGTTGAACTGATTATGAGTGCTCTGTGGCTGTGGGTTGAACTGAGTATGAGATTGGAATCTAGGAGGGTTATCATAATTCATCTTGGTAGATGAAGGTTCTGGTTGACTGGGGTTATTACTATTGTTGTTGTTATTGTTGTTGCCCCATGAGAAGTTTGGATGATTTCTTAAGTCGGGGTGGTAATGCGTGGGAAGATTTATATTTTGTTGCCTCCCGTAGTTGGAAATGAATTGAACTGACTCCGGGCTTGTCATATACTAATAAGTAGGGTGGCTCCCTTGACATAATTCACATTAAACCATGACACTCTACACATTTTGAACCACTGAAGGTCCCATGGTGTCTAGCCTTTTTGTTAGCGCTGTTACCTGAGTCGCTAACGATGTGAAAGAGTCAACTTCATAAATCCCCGCTGCTCTTCTAGGGGCTTGCCTATCATTTGGCCATTGGTAATTATTGGCCGCCATTGTCTCCACCAGCTCGTATCCCGCTGTGTGATGTTTGTCCATGAAGGCCCCTCCAGATGCGACATCAATATTCGAACGAGTTGATCCGGATAATCCATTGTAAAAGGTCTTGATGGGAAGCCATTATGGCAATCCATGGTGCGAGCATTTCCTCAGAAGATCCTTAAACCGCTCCCACGAGTCGTATAAGGATTCGGATTCGAACTGAACAAAGGACTTGATATGATGCCTGAGCCTGGCTATTTTGGCGGGCGAAAAGAACTTCGCCATAAATTTCTGTGCCAAGTCGGCCCATGTGGTAATGGAGCCTGAAGGTAATGAATAAAGCCAGCTCTTGGCTTTATCTCTTAATTTAAATGGAAACAACTGGAGTCTGATGGCATCGTCAGACACTCCGTTGCATTTAAATGTGTCACAGATCTCCACAAATTTGATCAGGTGATCATTGGGATCATCATTCGGTAGTCCCCCAAACTGAATGATGGTGCACATTTGAATGGTTCCCGGTTTGATCTCAAAATTATTGGCTTGGATGGCGTGCCTTAGAATGATCGCCTGGAGATAGTCAATGTGAGGTGTCGACGTCGGGATTTTTTAGTATCCCTTTTCGTTACTTGTTCTTTGGTGTTCTCATGTTAATGTGAGATTTGTTTGAAAAAACAAGTGAAAAAGGTCCGACATGTATAATGTCGACGATTTGACTTTAAGAGTCGCTAGTTGGTGTATTTAACTAGTTACACCAACGCAACCGAAAAGGTTTGCACATTAACCTAGTGATGTGACACTGTTAAACGTGTCTATGAAACCAAGATTCATTTGAGTTCGGGGGCTTGATTATGCGGAGGGAAGGTGTTAGGCACCCCCCGACATCTGTGTTGCCACGATGACCGCCACTTTTCAAATAAACTGTTATATGAATGTGTGTGGATCAATGTGCAATTATTTGGAAGTAGTGTTGTACGTCGTTCGCACCTATATACAAAGGGTTTGAATTTATAAAAAAATTCAGTTTCAACCAGATACATAAATGAAGTTTTGTAAAAAGAGGTTTTTCAAACCATGTGCTCAATAGTAATTGAGGCCGTTGATACTTCCATTTTATTATTAAATGTTCGGCTTGTTTGCTTTTATTTTCAAGATGCGAGGCATCTTCGAGAAAATAATATACAGCAGTGCCAAACTCCTCATGGGCATAACAACCATCCAAGGAAATTCAGACACTGTAAATAATGTACAAACTGCTTACAGGTGAAAAACGTCCATCACGGGAACAGAATCTAGATTCAATGGGCTGAATCTGTGATCACATGATTCCTAGGCTCACATGATACTGCAATTTGTATGAAAAGTAGTAAGCAGTTATATATATAAAAGCTGTAAGTATATATATACAGACATGATCAACCACCACGAAGCAGCTCCATGGGGGATCAGAAATGTAAATATATAAAAGCGGTAAATATATATATATATATATATAAGCAGTAAACGCACCGGATGTAAATACAGGCTCATCGGATATGTCCGACAACAATTATATATATAAGTATATATATATATATATACTTATAGATATGTCTGACAAAAATTATATATATATAAGTATATAAATATATATATATAAAAGCAAAGAAACGCTCCAGACATAAGTCTAGGCTCAATCGAGGCATAACTCGATAATGTTAGTCCATATATAAAATATATACATATATATAAGTATATATATACAGACAGAAATGAAAACCACGGACTGAAGTCCGGGAAAACACACATAACATGACTCTCAATGTGTATAACAGTGTGTGCTAATATGAAAAAAGGGCTTTATATAATGTAAGAAGGCTTACAGTGGGCTGCCAATGTAGACTTCTATTACTCTATGTGGATAAACACTCAGCTCCCACCGGATAAAATTATAGCTATATGTGAGCTAACAGATGTTTAAACAGAGGAAACACTCAATATGGGTGTGTACAGAGTAAATTGGACAGGGCTTCCTCGCCTTTTTTATCTCTTCTCCCTTTCAAATGGCTGACCCCAAGGTCTATATTTATAGATCGATGGTCATAGTGTACCTCTGGCGTACCATGATTACACCTACTTGATGGGTCGAGGTGTCCCCGGTTTCATGGTCCCGTCATCTCAAAGTACGTGTACTCATGCACTGTAATGTCCGCTCAAACTTACAGAACTTCAATCTGATCATCCGAACGGGGTATGTGTGACCTTCTTCGGACCACTTGTGTCGAGAGTTACGCAATGACATGGATTAGAGGTTGTACGAAGTCGGGAAGAGGGGACCATGACCATAGTTTTCAAGCTTCAAATTTTATCCGGTGTACTGCCACGCGTAATAGTCACTCGGGATTGTAACTCTTCGATTCTTGTGGGACATTGTTGTATGTATGTATGTATGAAGTGTTGAGAAGACGCGCAGGTGTTGATGTGGCAAGATGACGTTTGACTCTTCATCGGGGTTATCGTCGGTTTGAGTTGAAAGCAGACGTTGGTCAGGGTTACATCTGAGACTGGACTGTTGCAAGTGTTTAAATGTCGCAAGGTCATCTTGTGAATGTGCCTGTCTACCCATTGTTAGCTCCGGGTCTGAGGGATGAGTGCCTCGGCAGGAGGTTTGAGCTTAAAACTGATATCATGTGTTTGAAATAAGCATTTCCGGAGTTATTGTCGGAACTGCAATAGCATTCCTTGGGGTTATCGCCAAGGACGAAACTTGGGGTTATCTCCGAGGTTGGAAATGATCCTTCTGGTGTGTGTTTTGGGTTTGGAAATGATGTTCCCGGTGTGTGTCCCGGGTTTTGAACTTGAACTTCCGGTAGTATCCAGAATGGATGTAAGTTATCTTCCAGGGTTATCTCCAAAAGACGAATCTGCCATCCTGCAATGTTAGTAACAGGTGTGCGGAAAATTTTGAGTGTCTACAGATGCCCCTCTTTATCATATTCATGCAATGCAAGGCATGGATAGGATAAAGAATCCTAGACACTTGAAATGCAAGAAGATAAACATGTTGCTATGTGTAACCAAATGATGCATGATGCATGATGCATGATGCATGATGCATGATGCATGATTGTTAGTTAATCCTGTTGGGATGACAATCACCGATGCCTTGGACATGCGATCCAAGTCTTCGAGGATGTTAACGTTGGGGCTATCACCAAAGTATCGAATTGTAGACACTGAAAATGCAAGAAGATAAACATGATGTTATGTGCCTCTTGTGTGCAAAAGATCTGTGGGGTTAAAGCTTTGTCTTTTTGAGGATGTGTATAACATATTTCCTCATTCTGTCGGAGTTAATGCCAACAGTCTATTGTTGTCATGGTTGCTTGACCTTCGCTAATGTGTGTATCACCAGATAGATCCCTATTTGGTGGATTGTTAAGGTTGCTTGACCTTTATTGATGTATGTGTCAATGGTCGCACTGCATTGTAAACCCCCGCCGGGGATACGTGGCTAAGTTGCTTCGATCGGTTTACTTTACATCAGTTGAAATGACATCAAGGCTGTTTGACCCTCATTGATGTGTGTATAAATGATTGAGAATGTGCTATAACCCCCGCCAGGGATACGTAGTTGTTTGAAAGATGTACGTTCTGACCCTCGCCGGGGATGCGTAGATGTTTATAACTTCGGCATTGTAACCCCCGCCGGGAAGGTTTAGTATTTCATGGTTTTGCGTTGTAACCCCTGCTGGGGAGGTGTAGGGTTAAGACCTGCAATGATGGTATCAGACCTTTGTGGGGTATTGTCGGGCATGATTTGTGAAAGCTGAGCTCATCGGTATAGTATACCCTATATTCAAGCGAATACCAATGAGATGACGGGAGTTCAATTCTGACCCGTACAAAACCAGGATTCCAGGCTATTCCGCTCAATTGCGTAGCATTTTTGTTCCTAATTTGGCCTTTTCAGCTTGTGAGACCTCTTTTGCAACTCTAAATGGAACGAGCCGGAGGTGTGGGACCCACGTACGAGTGCCGCAGATAGACATGCAGTAGCCGTAGGTGGACCTGCGGCCAACAGTGATTCTGTAAAGCCGAAAGGTTGCTTTCATAAGTCATTTTCAAGCTGCGCTGCGAATGAAATCTGAGAGCTCTTCTTCAGATCTGCTGAGTTCGGGCAACTTTCTAAATATTCTACCACCGTACAAGTGTTCTAATATATGCATGTATTTTTTCCAGTTTCTATCCGTTGGAAAATGACTTATCACATGAAATGCATTTAGACACATAGTAGGGAATATGTATGCTGATATGACTTGATAAAAATATTCAACATAGCAAATGTTAGTATTAAACCATGTTGAACATAATGATGTGAAAAAATTTGACTTTTGAAACAGTCAAATTGGCACCTTTTACTATCATTTCTTATCCTATTTGAGGACAAATGAGTAAAGGTAAAAAAAGTAAAATAATCTTGGTTACTAGACTACACTTACGATTTTTTTTACTGTGATGTGATAATGCATGTAGGATGTATATGACTGTGTACAGGTGTGCTACTAAATGGCCACCTAGTTATGCCTATGTGCATGTGGATAGTCCCATTTACAAAGGGGGCTTTGGCAAAATTTTCCAAAATGTAGGAATTGAGTAGTCATGCATTTTTAACTCTACTGTAGATGTATGTTAAAACAATGCATGCATGCATGTAATCATAAGATGCATTTTGAAAAGCTCAAGGTAAGAATTTACCACACCCTTTCTGAGATGATTTAGAGACTTGTTGTCCAGATACTATGGATCCGGATTAGCCGAGTAGTTCTCGTAGGACCACTTCAAGTTTATGGAGGAGGGCTTCTAAAGAGCCTTAGCACCAGTCTGTCAGACAGCCTCATCGTCTAGTGGAGACGGTGATACGTCCTATACGGGTTGAAGTGTCGAATGTCGAGGACGAGGAAGAGGACATTCCGATTGAGGTTCCTACTCCTGTTGTACGTGTTCCCCGTAGGGAATTGCTAGGTATTCAAGTGGCGAACCCAGATCTTCTAGGTTACTTGAGTAGGCATCCTTCAGCATACCTGCACGCAAACGAGGTATGAAGTTAGATCTTTAATCTTCCTTATTTCTTATTTGATGAGGAGTCAAGGATTCTGATGTTGATCTATATTTGATGTAGGTTCCCGGCTTCACACAGCCTCGAGGGAACTGGTTTAGCATCCACCCTATGTATGAGGCTTTGCATGATGACTACAGAGCGATTGTACATGGCTGGGGATTTGGGACGTTCTTTTCCATTCTTTCCCATTGCTATCCCTGGGGTTACCTCAGGGCATTGTCTGAGCGGTGGTTTCACTAGACTTAGTCACTCAATTTGCTGGACTGTGAGGTGATGATGATGCCGATGATTGGCGGTTTATCACAGGTATGGAGTTTGGAGGGGATCCAGTGCCTGGCACGACGAATATTACCCCTACTGCCGTTAGATCCTTGTTGGGAGTTCTGGCGGACGTGCTCAAGGGCAAGACTGTTCGTACAGGTCCTTTAAGCGTAAATGCTATGAGCGGGGTATTGAGTGAGCCCATACCTGATGATGTGAGAGTCAGGGATCGCATTCTTCCGCGATTGTTTCTGATGATCATTAGGGGCTGCTTCATAGCAGATAATTCCTCTACGGTGTCCTTTGCTTTGATCAGCGCCACTAGACATGTGGACCATATAAGAGACTATGATTGGGGTTCCTACACCTTTGCCTACTTCCTCAGGGGAATGCGCATGCGATCGCTGGGCTTGACCGAGGCTTGGTTAGGATTCTACCCATTTTTTCTGGTGAGTATTTCTCTTATCTTTTCCCATATATAGGTTAAGAGTGTTGACTGACAGCAGATGTTGCCTTTGTGTTAGTAGTTTTAGGCCTGTGAGAGGCTTCCATGTTTGTATCTGTGAGCGTGATAGGTTTAGACACCTATCCACGAGGACGAAATGGCATCATTCCATACTAGCGGAGGTCCCTGTTGCTGAGGGTTTCACCCATTGTCTCCTACAGATGGAGTTGTTGACAGCGGATGTCATCACATGGGTTCCCTACTCTGCAGAGCATTTGGGAGTTGGATTTGAGGATGGGTACCCGACTGGAGTTGAGTACGTCATTTCCACCCGCATGGTTCCTCTCTTCACAGATGGAGGATGGGAGCTCTATTTAGGAGAGTGTGCTATCAGGAGCACTACAGGAGAGATTCGCATGCCGATCTTGCCTCCTGCCAAGCGTTATTGGACTGTTTCACAGTCACGCATCATTGACATCCCATTGTTGGGGATTGACGGTTATACTTTGTCAGAGGGCCCCTAGACTCAAGAGATGTTCCAGCATTGGTGGATCCCTCGTACTATTGGAGCTCAGACCCGCGCCACATAGTTTTATGGGGGATATGGTTCCAGGATCCGTGATGATGACAGATTGGCTAGCCTATGTCAGAGATCCGACTCAAGTGACACAGATTAACAGATTGACCCGGCAGCTGGACCGGACACATCTTTTCATTCGGCATTTGGGCAGAGATCCTTCGAAGGTAGATACTTTTGATCCTTCCAGCTTTGGCGCTGGCCCCTCAGGTAACCCATATGGCTTTGCCAGTGTAGATCCTCCATTATATAGGCCGAACATCCATGTAGATAGAGATCTAGTGACTCAGGAGGAGTTACATCAGGTGGATAGGATCGATGATGTAGACATCGACACCATTGACTTTTTCGGATGTATTTCTTGTTATCTCTTTGGATAGGCCTCTGTTAGCTTTTGGGTAGCTTCGCCCCATTCTCGTTATATCTTTTGATAGGACTCTGTTGGATGTTGGGTAGCTTCACCCCATTTCCCTGTATTTTAGCTATACAGAGATGTATTAGATGATGATATACTTAGGAATGTATGTACAGTTTTCCATTCCCTATATCATATCTCCATCTATTGTATCATGCATGTTATTATTATGCATATGTATGTATGTATTCAGCGTTGACCCCTGGATGGTCTTATGACACGGCCCGTACAGATGTCTTCTTCGACAGTTAGCTGTATTGATCATACCCCACCATTTTTGGTGGTATCTGGTATGCGCTCATGATATGATAGTATATCACCATCAAACATGGTGATTGTAGGTGATTTGATGCAGCATACTATAACCCTGTTGATGTTTCAGGTTCGCACAGGATTTGTATAGGGTATGCTAGAGCACTGGGTATCAAAGAGGCAAGTTTTTCGATTTGGGACCCAGGAGTTGACTCTTACTTGGTTGACAATGCTGCCGCTGGACAGACCTTGCGTGCATATGGCTATCGGAGACATGAGTAGATAGTTCATGACCCTCATCGGATTGAGACGTAAAGTGGTACAGGACGAGATTACATCCGGACACGTGATACCCCAGCGTTTTCTGTTTGACAGATTTGGCTATGAGGATAGTTATGCACGACACTTCGGGGATTTCACCACACCGGAGGATCATTGGCGTTCAGCTAGAGTGGATGTGTTGCTATTATGCGTATTGTCATACGTCTTCATGCCATGATACATGGTTGAGCTGGATATCGGTGTCATTATGGTAGTGAGAGCTCTCAGGGAGGGTCATACCATTATACCGATGATCATTACAGAGACTCGAGGTCGACCTACATCTTGCTGCACTTATCCCAAGCGGAGTGTTTACAGGTAGCTCGGTCATGCTGTACGTGTGGTTTATATCACACTTGACACCGATTGGCACACTCAGACGGCAGGGGTTTTGCTTCACCCATGATATAGCCATGTCATACTCCTTTTAGCATGTGGAGTGTACAGATGTTGCATCGTGGTCAGCTTTCCTAGCAGGGATTAGGGATTCGTTTGCTATATTGCCGTGTTTAGGGCTTAGCTCACCCTACAGCTTCATTACTCATGCTCCAGGCATAGATTATCTCCCTCTAGCTGGATTGAGGGGCATGATTACTTACCACCCACTGGCCGTGATGTGTTAGTTTGACCAGTTTCAGGATTTTCATCCTTATGAAAGGCCAGTGAGTCAGTGCTTTGCTTCACACCATTTATCGGCGGGAGGATGATCCGTTGTATACTGTTGGGATCGGGATCAGAAGAGTCATTGAGTTTTTTGTCAGTCATCCGGGTTATTCTACAGAGTATTCTGCATGGATGGAGACAGAGACTGCATTGTCTACGGTAGTATCCACAGTGCAGGATGTTGATTCTGATGATGAGGAACCTATAGAAGAGGCTAACATTCCCACCGATGATTTGACTGCTGGGCTGCCAGCATTTGTGATGGATTCTCCCACCCCGAGTGCCACGTTACTCAGTATTCGACACATAATTTGGAGCAAATCTTACATCTGATGACCTATGATAGAGATCAAGCTAGGGCCGCAATGTTGACAACTCTTGATGGGAGAGATGGCGCTCTGTTAGAGAGGGATGAGGCTAGATCAACCAGGGATGCATTGATCGTGGAGCGAGATGGCACCTTATCTGCTAGGGATGTGGCCATTGCAGACAGTACTTCATTGAGATCCCAGATGACTATCAGTCTTGCCGGCATGAGTGCTTACATTGATGATCATTATGCCACCATGCAGTTAGCCTCTGATCTGCTAGCTCGTGTAGATACCATTGGGCAAGAGCTTACAACGTTACCTCCATCTTCAGAGAGGGATGCCATGTTAGATCTAATAGTCCGCATATATACAGATCTGTAGATAGCTTTGTATTTTCCTGCACAGACTAGCTTAGCCATTTTGTCATATATAGCACATATGTATATATCAAACAGTATTATGTATGGCAGGGAAATATATTTTGATTCACTTCCCTTTTAGTTATGCCTGGATACTGGCTTGATATTTGTCTGTTTCTTCAGGGCCTTGTGATCTTGATGTATTCTGAACTTATCTTTGATAGGTGGACATTGAGACGTCACAAGATCTCTCAGAACGGATCATTGATATGTATATCCCTACCATCTTTGGTGTCTTAGGACTGGTATCTGTATGAAAAGTGGAGAGGAGGGTGGTTTTTCCTCTCTGAGAATGACCGTACCACAGATGGTCGCCAATACTTCTATTTGTGAGAAGCCTAGTTAATTCCATCTCTTATGGGTTTGTATTGCTCTTTGAGGCATGATCGCAGCTTAGATGGTCACCGAATCTTCTATTTGTGAGAAGAGGTTGGGTAATTCCATCCCTTTGATCTGAAACTGATGAAATATGGTGAATTGAAGGTTGATCCCAGTACCGTGTGAAATGTATTTTTGTTCTGGTAGGGGTTAGACTGAACCATAAATGGCTTCTTATGTACTCCTATTGAAGAGGAGATCAAGTCTGCGTAGTTTGAACCTGGTGTAAGAGGTTCAATGCTGAATGTAAAAGGCAGAAGCTTTATTGGTGAAGAAGGGTGTAGAAGTATTTTTGTTGTTTTTGTTTTGGTAGAGGAAGGGCAGAAATGTTTTTGTTGTTTTTTTTTATTGCGACCGGGCCATATAGAATATGGTTGCCTACGTACCCCCGGGTATCACGGAGATCGTCGTCGGCGTGGTTAGCCCCTCGTGGATGAATCGCAACGAAAGAAAAGTGTGAATCCCATGTGCGAGCTATATCATGGGGAGAAGAAAGTTTGATCTCATAATGGGGATAAATCAGAGGTGTGGAAAAAGTTTGATCCGTCTTGGGACAAATCGCAAGCATAGAAAAGTTTAATCCCGTCTTCAGGATAAACTGCAGGTGTAAAAGGTTCAATCATGTCTTCAGGATAACCGAAATTGTATGCAAGATTTGAAATGATGTGAAACCAGGCTACTGGTTTAAAGTGTATGTTTCCCTGAGGGGCAGCAGAGTTTGTAAAAAGGAGAGGGTTCAAAAGTGGAATGACTGGTGATTTGATGATCAAAACCAGGATGTTTGTTTGATGGTAACTTCAGACATAGTACCGTTTCATGGTGTCTGAGTTGATAAGCTGTGGAAATTCATCGCCATTTATTTCCTGCAATCTGAGAGCACCTCCTGTCAATACCTCCTTAACAATAAATGGGCCTTCCTAATTAGTAGCAAATTTTCCCTTAGATTGATCTTGGTTGTTAATGATCTTCTTTAAAACCAAGTCATGTTGTTTGAACTTCCGTAGTCAGACTTTTATGTTGTAGGATCGTGTGATCCTTTGTTGATATAACTGACCATGGAAGATAGCTACGGTTCGCCTTTTTTTCTATTAGAGACAATTGGTGATACCTGTCTTGTACCCATTGATCTTCAACTAACTGAGCATCCATCAACACTCTAAGGGATTCCATTTCCACCTCTATGGGGAGCACTGCTTCCATCCCATAGGCTAATTAGTAGGGGGTTGCCCCAGTGGAAGTACGCATGGAAGTTTTGTAGGCTAATAAAGTCAGTGGCAAGAGGTCAGGCCATCCTTTGTGATTGGCGGACATTTTCTGCATGATCTTTTTGATGTTTTTATTAGCCGCTTCAGTAACACCATTCATCTTTGGACGACGGAGTTAAGGTGTTTGATGTTGAATTTTCTGCAAAACTCCTCCATCATTTTGTTGTTGAGGTTCTTAGCATTGTCTGACACAATGACCTCTGGTTGTCCGTATCGACAGACGACATTGTTTCTAATGAAAGCAATGATGACTTCTTTAGTAACCGTGGAGAAGGATGCTGCTTCTACCCATTTGGTGAAGTAGTCGATCATGGGGAATATGAATCGATGTCTATTACTGGCTTTGGGCTTAATGGGCCCGATCACGTCCATTCCCCACATTGAGAAGGGCTATGGCGAACTCATATTGTGGAGTTCCCTTGGAGGGGCGTGGATAACATTCCCATGAATCTGGCATTTATAGCACCTCTTGACGTGATCATCACAGTCAGCTTTGAGTGTAAGCCAATAATGCCGTATTCTAAGAATCTTCTTGACAAGTAGGGGTCCGCTCATGTGAGGGACACATACTCCACCATGGATCTCATCCATGAGTCTCCGAGCTTGGTCTTTATCCAGATATTTGAGGAGACCTATTCCTGCATCTCTTTTATAGAGTGCATCTCCGCTCAGGTAGAATTTCATAGCAAGTCGATGAATCCACCTCTTCTCAGTTAGGCTCGCATCAGCGGGTGTAGATCCATCTCGTAGATACTCCTTGATGTGCTGATACCAAGGGTTATGGATGGGAGGTAGTTCATCCGAAATTTCTCCAACATAGCTCCCATAGACTGGGGCTTTTTGCATTACAATTGTAATGCTTGGCGTGTTTTCCTTGTCAAGGATATGAACCAAGGAGGCCAACGTTGTTAATGCATCCACAAAATCATTCCTATTACGATTGTTTGATTACCAATTAGGAATCTCCAAAGACAGTTAACCACATGATGCCCATTGAACGAGAAAGTTTTAGCCCCATGATACAGCCTTCATACTCAGCTGTGTTATTGGTGCTGACAAACTGCAATTTGACAGCGACGGGATACTGCTCCCCCGTACCGGATATTAGAACTGCTCCAGCTCCAGAGCCTTCTTTGTTAACAGCTCCATCAAAATACATTTTCCATGTATGACATGTATCGTACCGATGTTGTTCTTTGAATCATATTACCCTTCACCGGGGAAGTATGTTTCCAAGGGTTTGTAGTCCCCTGCAGCTGTGACCACCAGTTGATCCGTAATTCCTTGACCTTTGATAGATTTTTGCATCACGTAGACGATGTCAAATTGCTGTAGGATTAACTGCCATCTAGATAGTCGATAATTCAATATAGGCTTCCTGAACTAATATTTGAGAGGATCCACGCAGGATATAAGATGGGTTGTGTGACCATGGAGGTAATGTTGTAACCTCATGGAAGCCCATGCTAAAGCACAACAAGTCTTCTCGATCAGAGTGTACTTATGTTCACTGATGCTGAATCATTTACTGAGGTAATAGATAGCTCGTTCTTGGCCTCTATCGTCTTTTCCCCATAGCATACAGCCCATGGCATTGTCATTTATGGACATGTACATGAACAGGGGAACACTATCCCTGGGTGGTACAAAAACAGGAACGTTAACCAACTGCTCTTTGATTGTGAGGAAGGCTTTTTGACACTTATCATTCCATTTCATGGAGGAGTTCTTCCTTAACAACTTGAAGATTGGCTCGCAGGTTGGTGTGAGTTGAGAAATGAACCTGCTAATGAAGTTGATTCTTCCCAAAAATCCCTGTATTTCCTTCTCTGTTTGAGGAATGGGCATTTCCTTGATGGCCTGGATTTTGGTAGGATCCAATTCAATCCCTTTATGGCTGACTAGGAACCTAACAACTTTCTTGACTTAACACCAAGGGCGCACTTGGCTGGATTCAACTTTAAGTTGTACTTACACAACCTGTTGAAAAGGTTTTTGAGATGGTCTAGGTAGTCCTCCTCCCTTCGGGATTTGACAATGATGTCAACTACATAGATCTCTATCTCATTGTGCATTAAATCATGGAAAAGAGCCATCATAGCTCGCTGATAGGTTGCCCCAGCATTGATGAGGCTGAATGACAACCATTTGTAGCGAAACGTTCCCCAAGGCGTGATGAAAGCATTTTTCTCATGGTCCTCCTTAGCGACCATAATTTGATGGTACCCCACAAAGCAATCAACAAAGGAGTACATGTCATATTGAGTAGTGTTGTCAATAAGAATGTGGATAAATGGCACGAGAAAGCTATCTTTAAGGCAAGCTTTGTTCAAATCCCAGTAATCCACACAGACTCGCACCTTTCCCCCTAGTTTAGGCACGAGAAAAATGTTGGATATCCACTCCGGATATGTAGATAGCATGATAATGCCAGCTTGAAATTGTTTCACAATTTCTTCTTTAACTTTTAAACTCTACTCAGGTTTCAATCGCCTGAGTTTTTGCCTAACTGGCTTGAATCCTTCTTTGATGGGAAGGCGATGAAGAATAATGTCCGTGGACAAACCCACCATGTCTTCATGAGACCATGCAAACACATCCTGGAATTGGGTTAATAGTGCAACCATGTCATTCCGTTGGTTTGGGGTAAGGTCTGAACCAATTTGGATTAGATTAGGGTTGCCTAAGGTTCCAAGATTGAAATAAGTGGTTTGGTCAAGGTTGGGTTTAGGTTTTTTTGTGACCCATTCCTTAATCTCCTGAGGTGTCTCAATGTCCTCTTGCATATCCATCAAGTCTGAGTCCAACTTTGCATCAAAGTTATAGCCATTGTGGAGAGAAGGCACTTCATCAACAAGTACATGCACATCTAAATTCAGAGTCCTGAAACAGAATATGCTTTCACTTAATATTTACAACTGTTTGATCATACAAAGTGTTAGCGTGTACTTGATAAAATAATTGCTAGTACTGTAAAGAAAAGTAAGCAATTAAAGTTATCTACAGGGCAGAGGGATTTTCTGCCCATTTTACCCTTGTCGACCAATGCATGGAGTGCTGCTCCAATTGTCGAGGACAAAGTCCTGATGGACTGCAGTGATGGAAGGATCATCATTGTCCTCCTTCTCTTGAATGATAACCATGACATCTGGGCAATCATCGTCTAGGGTGTATCTGTTTGTATGTTCATCATGAACAATGACACGTATGCCTGCCATCATCAAGGCAATGTCATCTTTACGTTTCCGTTCCTTTTATTCCACTTCGGGATCAGGAATCAGCGCCTCTATGTCTTTGATTGGCACTAGCTTAGGAAATAGCATGGCCGCAACATGGGCTGGCACCTTTACTGGTGATTGTATCAACTCATGAGGTAAAGGTATAGAAAATCGTCGTGAGGCGGAAGCTTGAGGAACCGGCTTGTGTTTATGGAGATTCCTGTGACTGGAACTGGAAAAATAGCCTAGTCCAGTTATTCCAATTTGACTGGACATTTGAATAGGGTGCTTAATACCCTTCTTATCTTTACCAAGCCCTTGTCCAGGTTGATGACCCAATGACATCATTTCTCGAGTGGCCGACATAACCTCAGCAGAAATCTTGGGTACTATAAGTGGCGTTCCAATAGAATCGTATTGTGTGGTACTCACTTCCAGAGTAGGAAAACTGGCCGGCTCAACTTCAGAGTTGAAACTGATGATTGGAAGATGTGATAACCCGGGATTTCGAATAATTAAAATTTTACGAATAAATTTTTTTTTTTTATTAATATTGGCATTGACTGTTAATATTGTAGTGAGAATTTGTGAGACAAGTCTCGAGAATTAGTCAATATATGTTTTGACTGAGAAATTAGAGTAGAGTTGTGCTTAATGACTTTAGAAAACCCTAACCCTAATTTTCTAAAAGGATTCTAGAGAAAATACAATTAAAATAATTGTATTGTTGATTATGTGTTTGATCAGATAGAAATGTTGATCAATAATTGATCGAGATAAGGTTTGTATTTAATAAACCTTAATAAGGGATTTAAAACCCTAATCTTAAATTTAGAAAATAAAATGTACAATTAAAACCCTAATTGTACGCCGGGAAACCCTAATTTCAAAACCGAGAATTGTAAACCCTAATTAGGCAACCCTAATTTTTATTAGCATGCCTAAAGTGTTTGTTAAACATAAATATGATTAGAAATCACTAATTATATTTTTGTAATTTAAATTTCTATTTTAGAAACCCTAATTTTATTTTAGAAAATTTATTTTTCTAATTAAACCCTAAATTTGCAAATTTTGGGAATTAGAATTTTTAGACCTAAAGGGTATAAAACCTAAACCCTAGATTGTCCAAACCCTAAACCCTAAGGGTTTCATCTAATGCAAAAATCTAGAAAAAAATTGGAAATGACCTAAATGCCCTTTATGGGATTTCTTTTAAGTTAAATTACAAAATTGTCCAATGCCTTTATTAGGTCACCAACTCTTTACCAACTATTGACTTTGCAACATAAAATCTCAAAGAATATCCAAACCAAATTAAATCCAACAAGATCGATCAAAGCAACATCAAGTATTATATATAAGTTTAGAGAGAGAAAATGGCCAAAAGTTGCTAATTTTTACTCTAGCTCTCACCAACTCTTTCTCATACTAGAACCCACGAAATTTGATAGTAAATCAGTCCTAATACCAGCCTCAATATCAATCATAAACAGATTGGAGAGCCAAGATCGAAAATTATTCAAGATAAGGTATAATCCTATTTTTTTTTTTATCTTTGTTGCTTGAGAAATTTTTGTGTTTATGTGTTTAAGATATTGCTAGAAGATGTTTTTAGTTGATCTATGTTGATATAACACGGATCCATAACATCAAATGGCTTTAAAATGGTGTTTTTCAAAAACTGTCAAGAACAAAATCTGTGGTCTGACAACCTAATGTCAGGCGCCACAGATCGTTACTCGTTTGTTGTTTTTGTTATTTAAAAGGTTTAAGTTGTAGCATGGTAGGAGGTCTTTAATCTTTAGTTGGTATTACTGCTAAATGATGTCTGGATCGGGAGTTATTAACGGTCAAAATCCGTTGACCGGGATTGATGAAAGTGACTTTCTCGCGCTTTCAAACGTTGAAATCAATGTCTGACAAGATTTTGTAGTGTCCGGATCTGTCAGTCTGTTTAGTGTTTGATGTTGTTTATTAGTACATCCTGTAGCTGGTTATGTGTACTACAGATCCGGGTCCTTATATCTTTTATAACGTCTACAGATCAATCGTGAAAGGTGGTCAAAGTAGACAACCCGATCTCGTTTTTTAACTTTCAAAACCTGTAAATGAGTTAGAACAACTGTTCTGACATACTTTGACCATATGTTTCATGTTGATTCGGTTGTTGATAAACAAATTTGTTGCTTTAGTATTGTTCACTGACACATGGACTACATGTTCAAACTTTTATATCACATAAACAATGAACCGAAAGCAGAAATAATTGAGCTTGAATATGGCAACTCGAACTGCTCATGCCCAGAAAATTCCCAGGTCACATTGTCAGTGATTTTAGAGGCTTGAATCTTGATGGTGTTGAGTGATATCACCTTGATTGTTGTTGATTCTTGTAGTGTTACATAAAACCTACAAGATCGTGTAAAGAAAGATTTCCCGAAAACTGCTTGGATCGAGAGTGGCAAGTGGTCAACCCATGACCCTCTAGAACCGGATCCGACAAGACCAAGAACACCAAAGGCAACAGACAAGTGTCGCTAAAGACCATTAGCGACGGTTTAATTAATTAATTTTAAGAATATTAGGAAATTAATAAAAACTAGAAATAAATTCTAAAATTACCAAAAATGGTTTTAAAAATTATTTTAAATTATGAAAAATAATTTCGACCAATTGAATATTTTTCTTTAATATTTATAATTATTTAAATATTAAAGGTATTTAATTTATTTAATTAGTGTATTAAATAAATTAGAGAAAAAATGATTTAATATTATGAAAAATCATTTTAAATAAGAAAAATGTATTTAAAAATATTTTGATTTATAAAATGTAACTTTTAATATTTTTGGAGAATTTTCATTAATAATTTTATATTAATGAGAATATATTTATTTGATTATTAAATTAAATAAATAAGATTAAAATGATTTAAATGATTTAAAAATCATTTTAATTGAGAATAAAGTGTTAGAAAATATTTTAAATTATAAAATATAATTTTCAATATTTTTGGAGAATTTTCATTAATAAATTAATATTAATGATATTTGATTTATTTAATTATGATATTAAATAAATGAATTAAATATGATTTTATTGATTTAAAAATCATTTAACAATGAGAAAAAATAGTTTAAAAATATTTTAAGTTATAATTAATGACTTTTAATATTTAGATGATAATTTCATTAATATTTATATACTAATGATGGTGATTTAAAATGATTTTAATTACTTTAAAAATCATTTAAGTGGAATATTGTTGATTTAAAATATTTTAAGTTATTGATATTAACTTTAATATTTTGACAAGTATGTTATTAATATTTTAATATTATTAAATATTAATAATGATAAGATTATTTGAGAATTAAATCATTTAAAAATGATTCCGATGTTTGAAAAATTATTATAAATTATAATAATTGCTTGATAATTATTAAAAGCTTCCGAAAAATATTATAATTGATAATTGACTTATCTAAATTAATATTGAAGCTTAGAGACCAAGTTTATTGGACAATCAATGTGTTAATTGTCGGATAGGGTGACCAAAACACCGAGAATGGACCAAAGTCCAACCAGACTGATATAGTTAGACTTGTTATGTGTTTATATAGGTTATAAACACTGATGTGGCTATGTGGTGATGTGCCTAGGAGAAGTTTGACTGTGAACTACAATGTTACGTGTTATGAATAATTGTGCTAATTGTGAGATTGATATTATTAGTTATAGGTCTTTCGAAAGCAGATAAGTATTTTGTGTAGCTGTAATCAGCGAAAGAGGCAAGTTTCCTAACTCAACCTTGAGTTAAATTTATTCAATTATTATAGTGGTTAATTATTGCTAATTACACCACATCCAGGGAATTTATTGTTGATTATTCACAGTTAGTGCATGCTTAATAATTCAAATTGAATTATTGATTCAGAAATATATATTTGTAGAATAACCATTTGTTGGATATTCATATCGAAGAAGTTAGAATTGATAATACGAGATAATTCTGTTTATTGTCAAATTATCTTTGAGAAATGTCTTAGCTAATTATTCGGCTGAGCGAATATTAGTTAGAACTTGATAAGTTCGAGAAGAGAATTCAATTATTATTGATAGATCGATGCCAATTATTTCGGCTAAGATCGAGAAGTAAATAGAATTTGAAATCACAGTATTTCGTTGTTAAATCAAAATCTTGATTACGAGATCGAGAAGAACAACCTTTTATAAAAGGGAATATCATTAAATCGTATATTCGATCATTCTTGTATGACTTAAATATTATGCATAATATAGGGTATAATAAGCTGATCACTTGTTATACTTGCAGAGGGGTATGATTTAATCTTTACGGTTATCTGATACACCTGGGTATATCAAAGTATAACTTTGATAGTTACTCGAGAAGAGAAGTTCAAAGATCTTGTGTGTGATCACTCAAGATAAATGGAAAACAATCCACTTTGCAAATTCGTAGAATTAATTCTTGATTATTCAATTGAATATATCGTAGAACCTTGAAAGCGTTGTACCCTTTCATCATTACATTATTGTGCAGTATAGAATACGAGAAGACTTGTTATTGAATAACCATTTGTTCAGCTATTTCAAAGTTCCCCGAACTTTGGTTTCATTCTATCAAAATAGATAGTCTGGTGATTTGAATACTTATACATTTATTATATGTATTAACTTGCGGGGCAATTTGTTTTACTCACCCTTGCTAAATAAAACATTTCACTTAGGACGGAGTGGCGTGGAGGAGTCTTTCGAAGAATAAAGGCAAAGGCGTTGTAATAAACTAGTTATGATTAACATATTTATGATGTTGTATTTGTAAACCCTTTTTGTATATCTAAAGGGTACGTTTGTAAAGTTAAGGTTAGAAAACCTGGGTGATGTATTATAAAACTATGATAAAAACTTATGTAAGATACTATCTATATAGATTATGGGTAGTTAAATGCTATTTATATTGTGGATCGTGAACACCAAACTCGGGAGTCAGGTAACCCGAATTTGGGGGCGTCACAGAAGATCTCCTTGTTCATGATACTCTGGCTCAGCATTGACAGTGACTAGACTATTGTTGACAATGTATTTGAGTTGTTGATGTAGTGTGGAGGGAACGAATCCAGCCATCTGTATCCATGGTCTCCCCAATAGCAGGTTGTATCCTGAATCTATCTTGAGGACGTGGAAGGATACATTAAATGTATTTGGACCAATCTCAATTGGCAATTCAATCTTTCCGATGGCATTTCGTCGGGATCCATCAAAAGCTCTGATAACCGTATGGCTGCTTTGGATCCGGTTTAGATTGACATTCATCTTCACCAAGATGGCATAAGGATAGATATTTAGAGACGAGCCTCCATCTATCAAAACTCCAGCTAGCACGTACCCGGAAGACAAAACTGCAATGTGCAATGGCTTGCAATGACCGATCCCTTTGGGTGGTATATCATCATCAGTGAAGGATATCACATTGTTATTAAAAATGTGATCAACCAAATGTTGAAATATTTCCACATCTACTGATTTTGGCAAGTAGGCATCTTCCAAAACCTTCAATAAGATCTTCCGATGATCTTCGGAAGAGAAAACCAAGTCTAGTATAGATATCTGGTGTGGAGCTTCTCGTAAGCTTAAAACCATATTGGCTTCATTGTGGCCCATAGTGCGGATGAATTTTTTAATCTTCTCTATGGGTATCTTCCCCTTTGCTTTGCAAATAGGTTTCATAACCTGTTGAGGAAGATACAGTGGATTTTCCTTCGACACTGTAGCAGTAGTATGAGACATGGATCCTTCAGCTTCTCCATAATTCCATGGAACTTTGTATAAGCTGACAACAGGATGTTGTAGTCTGAAGGGTAAAGAAATTGGCTCTGGTGCGGCCACTTTCAAAGGATTGTCAGCTCCTTTGAGTTGAATTGGTCTCATCATCCACTACGGATATAACTGCTACTGATCCCTTCCATTTGGTAGGACATGCATTCCCACTCTTTGGTTGCACATTGTAATCATCTGCTAGTTGCAGGACACCGATATCAATAAGATTCTGAATGAGATGGCGGAGTGCTCAGCATTCTTCTGTGATGTGACTGCGAGAGTGTGAATGATATTGACACACTTCATCAAAATTAAACCGTCTTGAGTGGGGATTGATTGGAGGCAGAAGGAAGGTAATTCTTCCTTCGTTGATCAACATTTACAGTATCTCCTCTATAGATTCGCCGAGATATGTAAATTCACTTTGATTAGCAAAATCCCGACGGGCTTTAGCATTTGCTCTCTTTGCAACCTTATCCTCATAGCTTCACTTTCTGAAGGTGGTGATGGAGCATTCATAACAAATGGAAGGAGATAGGCATGCTCTTGCTTGATTAATTGACGTGTGACTTGATGTTGGTGGGTCACCAGTTCTGCCAATTGCTCAATTTGTTTGCAAAGAGCTTTCATCTTTCGTTCCATAGTAAACTGGAACTTTGCATAATCCCATTTGTTAACACCATCTTTGATGATCAGGGATGATTCATTGTTGAAATCGAAACTCTGTCCAGTGCTCCAACTGATCATGTTGACTTCTTCTTCGTTGTGCTGAGGAAGGGGATTGTCTTGCACATGAGGTTGATCTGGTTTGGTGACCACGATCTCATCGTTGTCTATTAAATCTTGGATCTTGTGTTTCAAGGCCCAAAAATCTTAAGTATCATGTCCAGGTGCTCCGGCATGATAAGCACACTTCCGAGTAGCATTAAAACCCCTCCCATTAGGGCTGGCTGGTGGAAGAAGATGTGTAATTTCCTTCTGATTAGTAAGAAGAGCAAGAATATTCTCGAGCGAGTCCCCTAAGGGTGTGAACGTCCGAGGTCTCTTTACTTCTCCACTTTTACGCAATGGTGGGTTTGAAGACTGTGCTTTAAAAGGGGAGTAGTTTCTCCTTTGGATAGGCATGTTTTGATTGCCTTTTTGACCTTATAGTATCAAGGAAACATCCTTCTCTTTCTTTTTATGGACCCTCCGGGGGTTGTTTCCATAAGATCCAAACTGGATGTGCTCAGCAACAGCTTTAAGAGCGGATAAGTTTTGAATTTCTCCAGACTTCAATCCCATCTCAGCCATCTCTCCGTGCTTAATCATTTTAGAGAATGGTTTGCCAATACCAGCTAAGACTTTCTCATAGAAAGGAGCTTCCTGTATATCTATAAATGTCATGACCATTTTTGATTCCATCATGAAAGGAATAACTTGAGCAGCAAGGCGCCTCCACCTTTGAGCATACTCTCTGAAAGACTCATTAGACTGTTTCTTGACCTTGGTAATTTGGTACCGGTCAGGAGCCATCTGAGATTGAAAACTGTATTGAGCGAGGAAGGCGTGAGCCAGCTCTTCCCAGCTATGGATCTTTGAGTTGTCTGATCCGGTATACCATGAACGGGCTTCTCCAGTTAGACTTTTTTGAAATAGCTACATTCTGAGCTTTTCATTTTTCGCACAAAATCCATGTTCTCCAATGAATACCTTTAAATGGGTATAAGGATCACCTAATCCGTCATACTTTTCAAAATCAGGGGTTTTGAATTTCTTTGGATAATGAACACCAGGGAAGATGCAAAGGTCAGCATATGAAACCCTTCCTTGTGTTCCAATCCCTTTGAGAACACGGATAGTTTCCTCCATTTGGAGGACCTTCTTCCTGATATCACAGGTGTCTGGATCTCCTTTGAGATGGGTGTTTTCAGGGTCTTTGTTGGTCGTATCCAACTAAGGTTCTGGAATTGTTTTTTCCAAACCTTGAGCTCCTCCTTGTGTAGAGGATTCTGTATGTGTTGGTATCTTCGTACCCTGAGTAGACTGATGTAATTCTTTCAGCAGAACAACCAAATCTATAATTTGTTTACTCAATCCGTCAAATTCTTCTCGAGAAACAGTATTAGACTGGTCAGAAGAAGACATGATTGGCTGTAGGCTCGTGGCCTTTTTGGATTTTGAGCGGGTAACAGGCCCAATGATTTCCCTACAAAATACTTACGTAGTTTAGTCTTAGGGATAATGTAAATGTTATCATAACATGTCCGTTTTAGGAATATTGTCCTGCAAAATCGGGTGTTAATTGATAACATGCATGCACAGATAATCTTCATATTTTCCATTACATAAAGATGAACATTGAATAAAATTATAAGTAAATGCTTTTACAAGTAATTGAAAATGGAAAGCATGAAGAGACTTTCCTTCTCGTTTGGTTTATCAGAGGTTAACTTATCTTAGGGTTACTCTTGCGGATTTTTGGCATGAAGGTTCCCAGATCATCGCAATCTACTTGATGGGAAGTTAATTCGGTCTTTCAACTGGAGCGAATCTGGGTGGTGCCTTTTCCTGAGCCCCGTTGGAATTATTCTTCCTACGAGTCTAGTAATCAAACACCGATAGGATAGCCTCCTGGTGGAGGAACCACACAACATACATTCACATACAACGTGTCTCACCGTTTATGCAACATGATGACATGTGCGAAGCACTAATATCATAGATAGATATTTAGCAGTGCAATAAGTATGATGCATTAGTACACATTCATCATAAATATAAATGCAATATTCACACATAAACATATAATAGTCTTGAAAAACTTGTAATAGCGGCTTAAGCCCTCTTATTGGAATCCCCAGCAGAGTCGCCACCTGTCGACGTCGGGATTTTTTAGTGTCCCTTTTCGTTACTTGTTCTTTGGTATTCTCATGTTAATGTGAGATTTGTTTGAAAAAACAAGTGAAAAAGGTCCGACATATATAATGTCGATGATTTGACTTTAAGAGTTGCTATTTGGTGTATTTAACTGGTTGCACCAATGCAACCAAAAGGTTTGCACATTGACCCAGTGATGTGACACTGCTAAACGGGTCTGTAAAACCAAGATTCATTTGAGTTCGGGGGCTTGATTATGCGAAGGGAAGGTGTTAGGCACCCCCAGACATCCGTGTTGCCACGGTGACAGCCACTTTTCAGAGAAACTGTTATATTAATGTGTGTGTGTGTGTGTGTTTTTTTGTGGATCAATGTGAAATTATTTGGAAGTAGTGTTGTACCTAGTTCGCACCTTTATATAAAGGGTTTGAATTTAAAGAAAAATTCAGTTTTAACCAGATATATCAATGAAGTTTTGTAAAAAGAGGTTTTTCAAACCCTGTGCTCAATAGTAACTGAGGCCTTTGATACTTCCATTTTATTATTAAATGTTTGGCTTGTTTGCTTTTATTTTTGAGATGCGAGGCATCTTCGAGAAAATAATATACAGCAGTGCCAAACTCCTCACCGGCATGACAGCCATCCAAGGAAATTAAGACACTTTAAATAATGTACAAGCTGCTTATAGCTGAAAAACGTCCATCACAGGAATCGAATCTAGATTCAATGTGCTGAATTTGTTATAACATGATTCCTAGGCTCACATGATACTGCAGTTTGTATGGAAAGCAGTAAGCAGTTATATATATAAAAGCTGTAAATATATATAAAGACATGATAAACCACCACGAAGCAACTCCGTGGGGAACAGAAATGTAAATATATAAAAGCGATATATATATATATATATATATGGACATGATCAACTACCATGAAGTAAACTCTTGGTGGGATGAAATGTAAATAAAGCAGTAAAAGCGATTAACTGCCACGAAGTAAACTCCAAACAGGACGAAATGTAAATAAAGCTGTAAAAGCAATCAACTGCCACGAAGTAAACTACAGGAATGACAAAATTTAAATATGTATATATATATATATATATAAGCAGTAAACGCACCGGATGTAAATCTAGGCTCATCGGATATGTCCGACAACAATTATATATATAAGTATATATATATATATATATATATATATATATATATATATAGCGTAGTAAATGCTCAATATAAAATCCAGTGCTCACCGAGATATGTCTGACAATAGTTATATATATACGTATATATATATAAGCAAGTAACGCTCCAGACATAAGTCTAAGCTCAATCGAGGCATAACTCGATAATGTTAGTCCATATATAAAATATATAAGTATATATATACAGACAAGAATGAAAATCACGGACCGAAGTCCGGGCAAACACACACAACACGACTCTCAATGTGTAAAACAGTGTGTGCTAATATGAAAAGAAAAGCTTTATAGAATGTAAGAAGGCTTATAGTTGGTTACCAATGTAGACTTCTATGACTCTATGTGGATAAACACTCAGCTCCCGCCGGATAAAAGTATAGCTATATGTGAGCTAACAGATGTGACCGGTCTATATTTATAGACTGATGGCCGCAGGTGTACCTGTGGTAACCGAAGTTACACCTGCGGCTGGTCGAGGTGTCCTCGGGCTTCGTGGGTCCCGTCGTCTTGAAGTACGTGCACTCATACACTGTAATGTTCGCTCGAACTTGCAGAACTTCAATCCGAGCATCCGAATGAGGTATATGTGACCTTCTTCGGACCACTTGTGTTGAGAGTTATGCAATGAAATGGATTAGAGGTTGTACGAAGTCAGGAAGAGGGGACCATGCCCATTGTCTTCAAGCTTCAAATTCTATCTGGTGTATTGCCACGTGTAATAGTCACCCGGGATTGTAACTCCTCGATTCTTATGGGACATTGTTGTATGTATGTATTTATGAAGTGTTGAGACGACGCGCAGGTGTTAATGTGGCAAGATGATGTTTGACTCTTCGCCGGGGTTATCGTCGGTTGGAGTTGAAAGCAGACGTTGCTCTGGGTTACATCTGAGATTGGACTGCTGCAAGTGTTTGAATGTCGTAAGGTCATCTTGTCAGTGTGCCTGTCTACCCGTTGTTAGCTTTGGGTCTGAGGGACGAGTGCCTCGGTAGGAAGTTTGAGCTTGAAGCTGATAGCATGAGTTTGAAATAAGCATTTCCGGAGTTATCGCCGGAACTGCAACAGCATTCCTTGAGGTTATCGCCAAGGACGAAACTCGGGGTTATCTCCGAGGTTAGAAATGATCATTTCGGTGTGTGTTCCGGGTTTGGAAATGATGTTCTCGGTGTGTGTCCCAGGTTTTGAACTTAAACTTTCAGTAGTATCCGGAATGGATGTAAGCTGTCTTCCAGGGGTATCTCCGAAAGATGAATCTACCCTCCTGCAATGTTAGTAACAGGTGTGCAGAAAATTTTGAGTGTCTACATGAGGCATAACGTACTCCCTCAGAGATTTCTGAAGTTCTTCAGCCATTATGATAGGAGCAGGTATGTCCTCGGGTGTGTCCTCGAATTTTTCTCTTCGCAGTCGTCCGAATGTTCTATCAACCTCGGGATCGATAGGGATTATATTTCGTCCCTTCCGAGGTGGCATAAACAATGAAGACTACCTAAAAAGAGAATTAAATAGAAAAATCGGTTTAAAGTAAGATCGTAATGACTTAGTTTTAATATTGAAAAATAATTAATTCTAAGTCCCCGGTAACGGCGCCCAAAACTTATTGCTCAGGGTGGCCAGGATGCGGACTTCATGCCATTCCCATTCCCGGTGCCTCCAATTAATGCACCTTATGCGCCGCAATTTCCGCCGCCTACTGAAGAGGCCCGCGTGAATGAGCCAGTCAACGTGGAGGATGATGATGGGGAGGATGATGATGATCTAGAATTTTTCGATGCTGATGAAGACTTTGGTCTTGATGGTGATGACGGCGGGGATGCTGCTAATGTTTGATGTTGCAGTATCGGCCAGTGAGGACACTTGCCAAAGTTTATGTTTGGGGGAGACTTCCTTTTATTTATTTATTAATATTTGAATTGTGTTAGTTTTATCATATTTCTATTTCAACTGCTGTGTAAGGATTTTAAGATGGTATTTGGACTTGATAGCCCCTGACTCATGGTTTAATTTTTATGTTATCTATTATGTTTACTATCGTGGAAAAGCTTTTGGTTTATGGATGCATGCTTTAATTTATCTTGGATGCATGTCTTTGCTTAGTAGTATTTTAAGTTTCATATAAATACATGTTTTTGGTTATATATCTTTTGTTTGGGAATATCTTGACTAAGTCAGATATTGTTTGCCTAAAGCCTCATTTTTTTTAGGTTTTACACTGATTAATTGGTATACTTGATGCCATCTTTTATGGCTTTGCCCTGGGTTGTTAAGGGTACTTTATAGTTTATAGTTTCTGCCTATTATATTTTGATTAACTCCAACCCCCTATCTTAACTGTCTATATGTTGGGTTAGGATAGTTTAGCGTTAAGTCTTGTTATGGCCTTTGATGAGCGTCGAGTAATTATATCATGTTTCTTAGACTAGTGGCAAATCTATGTGAATTTGGGGCATGTGTTTTAGATAAATCAAGTCTATCTTGGATCCATTCGTTTAGCAAGCACTGGCCTATTATCTCTCTAGTTTTTGTCCAGTTTCTGGTTGTCTTTTTACCATGTTGAAAATAGTTTACACTGATATATACTCTGTTGATTACAAGTTTTAAAAGACGTAGATGCTTTAGCATTTTCGGCTCTTTAGTTCTAAATAAAAAATAAAAAATAAAAATAAAAATAAAAATTAATAACAGTCCTACGGTGGGTTGAGATGGAGCGTGGAAATGCACTCGCCCATAAATGCAGGCTCATAAAATCTATTTTGGACTTATGTTGTTTACGTGGCCTTTGTGCTTGAGTTATTAGATTCTTAAGGGTGTTTTACACCTAGTGCCCTAAAGTCTTCTAGCTTGGGAGTCAGTGATCAAAAGCTTGCTAATGAGTGCTCTGTTTTGCCTAAAAGTAATCAAGTTCTGTCTAAGTCAGATTTTACTTTGCTATTCTAGAACTTTCGAGCCTTTCATGTTTTTGCGTCTTGTCTTAACACTTGTTATGTATATGAGTTGCATGGTTGCCTATTGGTTATCGCGGTCAACTATATGATCTTAATTTGGGTTATGGCTAGTTTAGATATGTGGTCTTCACACACACACTGAATGAATCTATTATAGTCTCTTGTTTATTTTTAGACTTTAAGCCCTCGTTCGCATGCATTTTTGCCTTATTCTTAGAGGATGTTTATGATTTCTCTTAGAGGCCATAATTTTAGTTGTTAGTATTAGTGTTCATTCGTATCTTGCATTATGAGGTATGGTTATCTGATAGTTTGCTTGAGGACAAGCAAAAGCTTAAGTTTGTGGGTATTTGATGAGTGAGATTTATACCCGCGAATTAGACCCTTTACTGCTTTAGTTGTTGCCTTTTTTTAATATTTTAGTTAGCTTTTATATATATATATATGTTATTGTATTTAAGTTCAAGTTCTCTACAAATGAGATTTACACATTATTCCAAATTTTCTTGGGTATTTTTCTGATCTGTGCAGTGGCCAAGAAGTATTACACTTATAAGTCGCCAGCAGTACCGACTATTCTTGAAACCGAGCCTATCAAAGTGGCGCCCGCGCCATTAAGCGATATAATGATCCGCGTCATTGTTGAATATAGCTATGAGCTACTGGAAAGTCGCGCCCATCTTAGGACCCGGTTCCTCGGCACAAGGTCATACGCCCAACGCCATTCATATAGACCCACTTACGCCACTGCCATTGTCACTTATTAAGCCTATGTCACACAAGCATGCACATGACCTCCGGTGCCCAAATAGTAAAGAGTCTTTAATGACCTAGAAGAAAGAGGGGAGGAGTATATATAGAAAGAGAGCTGCCTGCATTAAAGGATCGACGAATATCAGAGATATTCAGAGAGAACAGATAGCTTAGACTAGATTTTATTTCTGTCATTTAATTTTTAGAAGAGAAAGAAGTTCTGCAACATAAGAAGAGATATTGCATCAAACATATAGTTAGAGCTTTGCACGTGAAGAGAAGATTTGGAGGAAGAACACTTCAAAACAGGGGTTTTCTTAATCCAAATCTCCCATTTATTTGTATTTGTCTGATAATGTGTAAAGTATTGAAAATGCGTGTTACTACCATAGTTATGAACTAACTTCATTTTTAGGATTGAAATGTAACCTTACGATTAGATTAATCAATTTTCTCTCCTATTTTATATAATGATTCATTTTGGAATGGGTTGTTGTATTTTGTATTTAATGGCTGGTTGCTTGATAAAGAAATTGGTATTGATAGTAATGGAAATTGACAAATGGATGTTATTATCTATCTTTAAATACAACAACACCTGTTATGACCATGCCAATGGAATGTGTGCATAATATGCTAATAGGATAGACATATCCCTATTTGCCTTGTGTGGCCTTGAGACATAGCTTAATGACCTTGACCTTGTTGTTGTCACCAATAGACATATTGTGACTTAGTTGGTTAGGGATGTGCATTTGACCTTCGATAGAAGCTTATGCATATTTACTGTTCTCGGTTGACCATTCCTTGATTTGTTTATATAGTGGAGAGTTAGGAGATTAGGCGATGCATTAGGGGAGTTGTAATCTATCTTGACTTCCTAGTACAACCACTTCTCTCATTCTTTCAGTTTTTAATCAGATAGTTTAACTAACCACTTGTTTCTACTTGTTTAGATAAGATTAGTAGCGATTTTGCCTTAGTAATTATTTTCTTTTAAGACTTCGTCCTCCTAGGTTCAACACTCTACTTACATATATTTCTTGTGGACCACGTATGCTTGCGCGCGATTTGGCAATAGCTAAATCGACCAATAATGGATGCCTAGGGTCTGACTAGGATAAGTTCATAAACTCGTATTATTGTGGCAAGTTCCTGAACTTCCTATGTGTAGTAAGTTTGATGAACTATTTTGGGTAGAAAACGGTTATAGTATAGATAGCATTAATGAAGTTGAAGATTGATAAAATGGTTAAGTAATGAGGTAATGAAGTAAAGATTGAAGTTGATGGATACCTGAATATTCTAAATCAACTAGCTATGCTAGACTTTCAAAATTTATGACTTCGTGTACTTCTATTTTCTTGAAAAACATTGGATCAAATGATAAAACCAATGAGTTTTAAAAATAATATCGTTATTCGTATGTCTATGCTAATTGCTTCGGCTAGACAAAAATGATTTGAAATATATCAAAATGTATTTTTATATCATCAATGTGTCATGGAACCTGGTACAGAGATGAAAAAAATTGACAGAGTCATCAATGCAGTATTACTTAGTGTTGGATATGATCTAAGGATCGTCAGCCCACTATGGTATGATGTAGTATGATAAAATCACCAAATGACGGAATCCTCAAACCGACTGTAAATAAATGCGGTATCATGACGTCATAAAAAGGAGTTTTGAGATTTCTTTAAGATATGAGCATATATATATATATATATATGTATATTTTAATTGATGTCCGAATTATTATAGAAGTCTATGCTATTTAATTTAGCTAGACGATTATTGAAAGATGTTCATGAAATTCAAGCGTTTCTTGAAAAGTTATGCCAAACCAAATTGTTTTGGTGCGGATTCAGATGTTGAAAAGCTGAGATGAACAACCCTTTTATAGGGGATTATGCGGAGGCGTTTAGATGTTTGTGCACAATACATTATACGAAAGACTGATCCCCCTAAGTACGAGGAGTCCCTATAGTATTATGACTGTTAAAGTTTAAGTTGAAAGATTATTTATAACCGTGGACATAGTTCAAGGTCTTATGACCCTCTGCATGATTTGGAATCTTTTAAATTCCTGTTGTTCATATTGCTTCCCAATTATTGAGCAATTGTGGAAGATTCTTATTATTCTGAAAGGTGAAAGTGGAAAGGATGAGAAAATTAAGCAAAACATAATAATTTCAAGAAAGAATTAAAACTCCAGAAAGAGGAGAAATGTGAAACTCTTAGAAGAGGAAGATGTGAGGAATATGATGATCTTAGAAAGATCCTTAGGGAAACAATTTGGGTGTAGAACCCAATGAATGAATAAAGTATTAACGTAAAATCTATTTTGATAGAATGAATGAATAAAGATTATTAGATAAAATTTTGAGGACGAAATTCTTAGAAGAATGGGTGAATGTAATATCCCGAGTGTTTATGATAACGATCCTTAGCTAAGGAAATGAATGGGTTAAAGAGTATATAATACTCAAAATATAATTGAGTTCAAGTGAAAGTTATGAAATAAAACCTATAATTTGTTGAAGTAATGAATGTAGTAGGAAATATAAAATCTATATTAAGGTAATGTGTTGAAGATGTTCAACGATAAATTTTTGAAAAAAAAAAAAGACTTGGTGAAAACCGAGTAAAGGAGGTTTCTTTGATTCCGAGGACGGAATCCTTATAAGGAGTGAATGACGTGACAACCCGAATTTTCATAAGTTATTAAAATAAAAATTTAATAATTAAAATTCTTATAACGATGTGATTAATGTAACAATCAAGAATTTTAATTGTAATTATAAATATTTATTGAATTATATAAATATTTAATGGATGTGTTTATTGTTGAATAAATATTTGTTTATTCTTTGAATAAATATGTGTTTATTGTTGAATAAATACTTGTTTAATTATTTGTGAAATAAATAATGAATGTGTGAAGGAAATTTATTATTATGAGGAAATTTGCTAACTTAATTTAATTATTAAGTTAGAGAATTTATAATGATTAAATGAATTATTATATTATTCAATAAATTGTTATTAGAATTAATTAAATTGAGTATGAAAACTTAATTAAATAAAGTGTGACAAATAACTATACTATAAAGAAGTTTAATTTAGTTTTGCCAAACAAGGCTTAAAAATATTAAGTATCCGAATTTTAATTGTAATTATAAATATTAATTGAATTATATAAATATTTAATGGATGTGTTTATTGTTGAATAAATATTTGTTTATTATTGAATAAATATTTGTTTAATTATTTTTGAAGTAAATAATGAATGTGTGAAGAAAATTTATTATTACGAGGAAATTTGCTAATTTAATTTAATTATTAAGTTAGAGAATTTATAATGAATAAATGAATTATTATATTATTCAATAAATTATTATTAGAATTAATTAAATTAAGTATAAAAACTTAATTAAATAAAGTGTGACAAATAACTATACTATAAAGGAGTTTAATTTAGTTTTGCCAAACAATGCTTAAAAATATTAAGTGTTTAATTTTTTTTTAAAAAGAGTTTGGCCAAACAAAGCCTTATGGCTTTTGGTTTTATTTTGAATTATAATAAACTAAATAAATAAAATATAATTATAATCTATACGTTATATGTTTGGTAACTGCTATTTTTAATAAGGTCATTAGGTAGGCGTATTATTATTATTTTCTTTGGCTAGCCTATCAGTTAGTTTACGCTTAGTAGCTTAACTCTTATACTGAGA